>JAETXT010000007.1:0-1278828 GCA_019188255.1 Verticillium longisporum
TAACCCTAACCCTAACCCTAACCCTAACCCTAACCCTAACCCTAACCCTAACCCTAACCCTAACCCTAAAACAGCCAACATCAAGAGGTTGAAGTAGGTGAGATGAATGGGGAGGCATGCATAGCGTAATGATGTTGTTTTCCTTGCAGTAGAGCTCGAACTCAACGGAATGGTGACTTTGGTGCCCATCTAGGATAAGGAGGCGATATCCGGCCGACCGACGGGGCTTGGTATGCTTGTCAAAATGCTGAATCCATTCTAGACCTTTCTCATTTGTTGTCCAGCCTTTGTCTGTCGTAGCGATTACCCAGTCGTGAGGTAGAGGGCTGTCTTCGTACCAGCTTGAGAGGTGATTTTTGCCCGCCATAATGATGAACGGCGGGACACACCACCCGTCTGCGCCAACGCCTTGGATCACTGTCACCCATTCCCGACCTCCTGGTTGGACCATTTTCGTATTAGAACGTCTTTCGGCGTTCGTAACGACCATTCCGGACCCGATAACGCCCATCATAAACCCAGTCTCATCGAAGTTATAGATATCAGGCTCCGCGATACCGTATTTGGCGATTGTGTTCTTTACGAGCGCGAACCAATCGCGAATTGCCTCGGGATCTTCGCATTGGGCTCTCTGATAGTCATATCTGCGAAAGAAACGCGTCTTAAGCTCTGGTTGTCGCCTGACGAAGTTTGAGGCCCAGCGCTTCCCGACACTCGGCGCGTCGCGGTCGGCTAGCAGTCGATTAGCCATATCTTCAACCTCACAAAGCCGGGGAGGAAATGCTCGGGAATTTAGCTCAAGTATGTATTGAACAATCGTTAACTCCTCGAGCTCCGTCAAATTTCGATTGAGGGGGATCCTGTCGCGTTGCGAAGTAATACCGCGTAGTCGACGCGTCAAGGTCATTCGGGGAACACCAAAGATATTTGTCGCAGCGCGTATACTGAGATCTGGGTCATTTTGAATAGCCTGAAGAGCAAGCTGTAATTGACGTTCTTGTGAGGGCGGAGACATCGTTGTTGGTGGAAGAATTAATGGTTAACGTAAGAAGGTCGCGTTTTCGTCGTCAGGTGGCCCACTTGCTTGTTTGGCCCACTTGCTTATCATGCACGTTATTCTAATTATTAGGAGTAAATCGATTTCCTCCTAATCGGACTATTTAAATAGCTTCCTAGGGGTTATTATTCTACTTTTATTATATAATTAAATAGCTAGGTTATACCCCTACTATTCCTTTTTAATAATGAATTAGTATTCGATCTACAAAGTCCTAATCGTATTATTCTTACGATCTATAAAAGCCGCTTATAATAGATTCGTAGCATTTATTAACTTCCTAGGTCTCCTATATTATCGTAGTAGAATTAGCTCTAAGTATTTAAATAGTTCTAGGGTCTCTAGAATTCGAATTACTATTATCTCCTTAGCCTATTAATCTAGTAATCTATTATATAGCTTAATATATATTCCTCTAAACTCTATTAGGCTATTAACTATTTCGATTATAACCGCTATATTAGAAACCGATATAACCTTATAGGGATTAATCTATTTCTCCTGCTCTCGGAATATAAGAACGTTACTTCCTAGCTCTAGCGATCTCGGTAATAACTACTTAGTATCTAGTCTATTATAAATATTAAGAGCATTATTAACCTTCCGCTTAGCGATTATTTACTAAAGCTCCGCTATCGCTTTATTAATTACTTTAGCGTATTATGCTTAGGTCATAATAGGCGCTAAGTTAGTAGTAATCCTAAATATCGCTCTAAATATAAGTAATATAAGTATTAATCCGTTAAACCTAGTAATATCGTTTACTACCTTTATAGCTCCTTAAAGTAGCGATTCTAGGCTCGTATTATAAGACTCTACTTTTAAGATCTTATATACTCTATATATCGGCTTATAATAGCTCTTAATCTTACTGATTAATTAATAGGCCTCTATAAGGATCTAATAGTAGGTTATATCTAGGAGGGGTACTTCTACCCTAAACTCTATAAAAGTAAAGTTCATTCTAACGTTAATAATTATAACGTCTAGAGGCCTAAGGTATATATCTAATTAATACTTCTTAAGAGCTTCCTATATTATACAAGCTATAAAATTAGGAATAAAAGTTATAGACTAGAATCCTATATTTATATTAATTATATAAAGAACGGGCTTTCTATTTAAGTATATAATATCGATTAAAATCTCGTAATTAAAGTTAATATCTAATTTTAAGGTAAACTTAAAGCATTATAGAGACTTCCCTTTAATCTAATAATAATAGTAGAAGCGGTTTATTAGCTCTAGAGCGTCCCGATTTACGTCCTAGTCTATTCTCTAGAATAGGTTCTATAGCTTCTTTATAAATAAATAACTAAATTACTTATAAATATATTAGAGCTCTATTTCTATTAGAAACGCTATTCTATCGCTCTCTATCCCTATTATATATATAATCCCGGAGCTAGTATAGATCTTTATATCTAAGAAGAACTATAAATAGCCCTATTTATAAAAAATAAATATATACTCCTAGATCTCCTTAATACGCTTTACTAGCTCGTTATACGTATTATCTAAATAGACTCCGAGATCGTTTATATCCTTAATATAAAGTAGGAATAAAGTATCCGTTAGGACGATATAGAACGTAAATCTCCTAATTAGTATTAGAATAGTAATCTCCTCTATTATAGAAATAGGATTTCCTATTCTAAATCTTATTCTAGCCCCTATTCCTTATTTATTAACTATTAAGCTTAGTATTAGGGCTATTAGGGCCTTTATTTATAAAGCTTCTATTATAGAAATTAATATTATACCTATATTAGGGATAATATTATACTATATAGAAGTACTATTAATCTAATATTAAATAAAGAGCTATTCTATTAGAGCTATTATTTTAGCTTTTAGACTATTCCCCTTAATTCTATATTAGAACGATTTATTTACTAGGAAGTATATAGTATAGGTATTTATTAATTCGCTCTCGGGATTAGATTTAAAGGTATTATCTACTTTTAGTTTATTAGAAATAGGATTATCTAATTCCGAGCTCTTAATAGGTTCTATTATTATTAAAAATTAATAATATCCCTTCCGCTAATCCTTATATACTTCCTATATATATTTCTATTATTCTTTCGAATATTATTACTCCTTAGGAGAGTACTTCGTCGATCTATAGTCTCGTTTAGAGTATATCTAGTATTTACGAATTCTAGATAGTTAACGATTATTAGTTCTATATATTGACTACTCTCTACGATCTCCCCTTCTATTAGCTTAGTAATATCTACTCTTATAACGTCTATTAGTATAGAAGTACCTAAGCGTTCTAGTATTCTCCTCTACCTTTAATATACTCTTAAGCTATATAGATAGTATATTAAAAGATCGCTCTAGCTTTATTAGTATAATCTTTAGTTTTAGGACGCTTTAAACTACTCTTAGAGTATTTATATAGAGATAAATCTCTTCCTTAAATATAAAGCTAAATACTCTCTAATACTGCTAAAGCTTATTTAGAAAGATCTAGAGAACTTCTATTTATAGCTTTCCTATATTATTAGCTTCTATTATTATAGAATAGAACGTTATCGAGCTCTAATCTATATAATACTATATTCTATTAATCTCTAAATCGAACTATTATTTAATCGTTAAATATATTTAATAGAATCCTATACTCTAGTTTATATATTCTAGGAAGAAAGTTTATATATACTTTAAAAATATATTCGGGAAGAGTATATAGAGCTATATATAGCGGATTTATAGTAATTCGTAAACGTTTATAAAGATATATATTTTATTATTAAGGATATCGTATATCTCCTTAGAATAATTATTCTCCTTATTCTAGAATAATACGAATTATTTAATTATAGCTCTATTAATTAATAAATTTACTAATTTATATAATAATAGAGTATAATACTAAGCTAATAAGTTCTAAGTAATATTTAGGGGTAAGGTCTTATTTCTTTACGATTAAAGTATAATCTTTTATTAACTAGATTACCTATTCCGTTAATTAGATAATCCTAGAACTAGGGGCTATTAGGGATCTATCCTCCCTATTTATAGTTTTCGGATTTAAGATAATTAAGCGTTCCTTATAGGTTATTACTTATTATCCTATTAATCTCGCTATTCTTCTACTCTTTAGAATATTAAATCCTAATCGGTAATAATCGACTCTATTATATTAAGTATCTCTTCCTATAAAAGTATTAGGATTAGTCTCTTTAACGTCTTAGCATTTATTGCTCCTAGAAGAGGGATCCTATACTCTATTAGATATACTTTTAATATTCGAGTAATCGTTATATTATAGGAGTTAAAGTCCTCTTCGGTCTAGCCCTAGAAATCTTTAATAAATACTTCTAGGAAGTAAACTCCTTTTATAATTCTATATATATTTATTATTTTAAGGATCTAAGCGCTCTTAAGATCTATAGATATTAAATCTAATAATCTAAGGAACTATAATTATATTCTATTAATAATAAAGTTAATATTAAGACCTTTCTTAATTTTCTATATTAAATATAATATATTAAGTTCTTCTAGAATACTATCGAACTCCTATTATATCTTTTTAATACTCTCTAGCTCTATTATAGAGCTATTATTATAATCTATAGGGCTTATTATCGCTAATTCTATTAAAGCTCTATTATAATTAATTAATTATTCTATAGAACTTCGTTTATTAAGTTAATAGCTAGTAATATAGCTTAAGTAATAATCTTAAATATAGGAGTCCTAAGATACTCGAAATAGATAATATTCCTATAGATTATATAATAGGGGATTTCCCTAATATTAAGCTCTTATAAGAGTCCTAAAATACTTAAAATAAATAGTATTCTTATAATTACTTATAAAGTATAATCGATAAGCTTATATATAGTAAATTCACTATTTATAGGATCGATCTTAACTTCTCTAGCTCTAGCTATTCTATATTATATTAAATATAATACTAATTAATATTAAGAGGGCTTTACTATTTATATAAACCCCGATTTATTATTTTAACTATATCTAAGAGCTTTAAATAGATAGAGTTAATAATATAAGATTTATAATAATTAATTAATTAATATCTCTCTAAATTACTACTATCTATATAAATTAGATATATTTATTTAATTTATTAATTATATAAGCTATAAATTATATACTCCTAAGAGCTATAAGGCCTAGCCCTAGTAATTAATATATTAGTAAATCCTTTATAGCAATTATTAACCTAAGTAATCCCTTAATATTAATTTAATAAAAAGGGAATAAAAGGATTATAATTTAATTATTTAATTATATAGTAAAAATAGAATAATAATTCCTAGGAAGTTATTTAAATAGTCTAATTAAGAGGAAATCGATTTACTTTTAATAATTAGAATAATTATATTAATTAAGAGATCTAAATTCTTAAATATTAAGATCTTTAAATACTAATTTATAAAGAAATAAAAGGTCTCCCTTAAGCCCTATATAAGAAGTTAAAATTAATAATTTAAAGATATAATAATTTAGGGAAGATAATACTATTAATATAATTACTTATAATTATATATTATAATTAATAGTTAATCCTAGTAACTACCTTAATATTATAATAATATAGCTATTAATTAATATTCTATAATATTAATTAAGCCTATACTTAGAGCGCTATAGATCTATTATATACTATTCTCTTATATATTCCTAAAGAGCTATAATATAAATACTTAGAAGGAATCGTCTTCTATATTATAAAGCTATTCTATAATATTATAGAATTAGGTCTCTATTAATTTATAACCTATTAATACTATTATAGAGAGCGCCTAAACGTTATTCTAATAGGCTACGATCTATATTTACTTCTAATTAGAGCTAGAGAGAGCTTTAGACTAATTAAAATATAGATTAACGATACCCTTAACCTTAGAGAGCCTATATTTATCTAAAAGGAATAAATAGAGCTCGATAATATTAACTTCTAAGTAAAGCCTATTTCTATCCTTAATATTAGATCTAATAATATCTTTAATAACTATATTATTAAAATTAAAGCTAATAATCTAATAATATAATAGAAAGGTTAAAGTAATTACCTAGAATTAATAATACTAAGGATAATAAGCTTAGAATAGTAATATATTACTTAGAGAGCTTATATTATTTATATTACTTTAACCTATTAACTAGAAATAGCCTTTGATTTCTCTATTATAGCCTAAGCTAAGAACTTATAAAAGGACGACTTTAAATAGCTTAATAAATATATATAATAGTAGATCGTTAATATAGGCTATAGCCTAAGTTATATATACTTAGATCTCTTAATAGCTTAACTTTATATACTTATTAATAGCTCCTTTATTAATAATAAGGACTTTAATTTATAGATCGGATTTATTATTCTCTTAAATAATAAACGATTTAGCGATTAGGAGAATGCCTTTATAATATATAATAATATCCTCTATTAATAATCTATTAAATATAAATAGATTATATATTTAATTCTAATTAATAAAATCTATAATATAATTAATAGCTTTAATATAGCTTATATTATTAAATAGATATTCTAAGAGATCTATAAATACTTAGAACTATAACTTCTATAGAGAATTATCTATATTAATAGCTATTCGCTCTATTAATATTTAATTTAATTAAATATAATAGTAGAGAAACGCTTAATAATAGATCTTAGAATATTATAATGAAGCTATAAAGAATATAAAATTAATAAAATCTATTAGATCGCTAGAAGTAATAACCTAATAGATTTAATAATTAAAGGAATATTAAACTAAATATTAAAAATATTATTAAGCTCTAATAAAATTAGAATTAGAATTAAAGGATAAATTAAATATTAAGAAAAGAATAATTAAAAAGTAAAAATAAATAATATTAGAAGTAATTAATAAAGCTTAAAAACGGGTATTCTAGGAATAATAAAATAATAACTCCGAAGAGTAAATTAAACCTTAGAATCTAAGGACTCTAAGCTTAATTATTTAGGAGAGTCCTATTATAAGTAATCGAAGAGCTATAGAATAATAATATAGTTAGCTACTTTATACTCTATATTATTAAGATTATTTTAATCTTTTTTAAAGTTATTAACCCCTTTAGCCTCCTCCTCTTTAATAATCGATAATATACTTTTAATAATAGTATACTATTTCTCTATATCCTATATCCCCTATTAATAGATTATATAATTAGATAATTAGGGAAATACTAGAGAAAAGAGCTTATTAGTTTATTCTTCTTATCCTAAGCTTTTAAAAACTTTATAATAAGCTTAAAAGCGCTAATTAAGCTATAAATAATAATTATTAAAGCTATAAATACTAGAAAATAGAGGTCGAGAAGTTTATATTTATTTATAAAAGTATTTAGAAGTATATTTATAATATTAAGAGCCCTTAAGCTTAAGATCGAAGTATATACTATTAATATTAACTTTAATTTATTTATTAATAAGATAAAACTTTAAATACTTTAAATAAAGGACTTTATAGATATTATTATAAATATACTCTAAATCCTAGATTAATAGCTCCTATAATTAATATTAACTAGGTCCTTACGCTTTACTATTCGCTTAATAGAAGGGGTAATAAGTATAGGGGCTTTATACTTAAATAGTATTATCGAGGCTAAGAGTAAGAGAAAGAGAGAGAGAGAGAGAATAGTAAAAAGGGGGATTTACTAATTATCGAAGCTCTAAAATAGTAGATTAGGCTCGCTAACCTATAAATAAAGTATATAATATAGGGAAGAGGAATAGTAAAAAGAATAAAGTTATTATAAACTATTAATTAGATATATAGATCCCTAGAATATAGTATTTATTAAATTAGCTTAATAGGATTTATTAATCCTATTTAGATAGTTTAATCTTATTATTTCTATTAAAAGCTTATAAAGGCTAATAATAATTATTCCTCTACTTTTAATTAATGAATTAGCGATTTAGATACTTTAAGAATCTATATCTAGCTATTATAAGAGTACTATTTAATTAGCTATTTATCTCCTTTATTAAAGGGCTTAAAGGCCTATTCTTATTATTTAATTATAATTTAATTCGTTTCCTTAGAAAGCTATTTAATAGCTAATTTAATTAATCTATAGTATTAGAGATTAAGGATTTAGTAATTATAGGAAAAGTAATATTAAGCTATAGTTTTCCTTGTTCTATCTATTATTCTTCTATTATTATTTATTTATATTATTTATTTTATAGATTAGGATAATAGATCTAATACACTAGAGACTAGGGACTATAGGTATATTAGAGTAGCTATTATCCTAAGTAATAGAGCTTAATATTAATCTTTAAAGTAATCCTATCTATAAAGAAAAGATAGCTAGTATTAAACTAATATTAGGGCATTACCTAAGTTAGTAATTATTATATAGGATTTACTAATATAGTAATTATTAGGGGCTAGGATTCATTGCTCCTAGGAGTACGTAATTTATAGCTTATATAATCTATAAATTAAATAGGTATAATTAATTTATATAGATAGTAGTAAATTAGAGAGAGTATTAATAATTATTATAAATCTTATATTACTAACCCTACCTATTTAGAGCTCTTAGGTATAGCTAAAGTAATGAATCGGGGTTTATATAAGTAGTAAAGCCCTTTTAATAATTATTTTTAATATCGGACTTATCTAAAATAACTTTAAGGGGGGAGGGCCGTCTCGTATAAGGCTATATAGGCGTTTTCGTAGCTTATTTAGTTATTTTAGCCTTTTTAGCCTTTGAATTAATAGTAATAGTAATTATTTTACGTTTTCTAATTATAAGCGCTATTATATAGATCTAAATAGGCTTATATAATAGATTACGAGATTTATATAAAAGTATATAAAATCGTTTAAAGCTAAGTAAATTAATATAAAATTAAATAAGATTATTTACTTTTATTTAATTCTATATAAAGATAGATATAGTTAATAAACTATAAATAGATAAGATTAATCTAAAATAGATTGATTAATATTAATTTAAAATTATATAATAATAAATTAGGAAATAAAAATAAGAATTATATCCGAATTATATTAATAGATACTATTTAAGTATATATAGCTTCGGATAGCTTTAAATTAATTTATATAAAAATCTCCTAGTTTTAGATCCTAAAATAGGTAGAATATAGCTTTAGAGGAAAGAATAGAAAATAATAATTATAGAATTGAATAATACTATTAAATCCTTAATAATTATTATTAGTCTAGGTTCTAAGTAATAATCGAAGGTAATATTATTTTAATAAATAAAGGGATTATAGAGAGATAAATTAATAAAGGAATATAAGAGGAAGGGAGAGATAGAAGTTATTATATCTCGGGAAGGAAGCGTTGGAGGAAGGAATGGATCAAAGATCTTAATAGCGCTGATTTTTAGCTATAGAATAGTATATTTTTCGATAGGAATAGAGGTAAGCGCTTTCCGATTAAGTTAATATAAATACTCGGATTAACTTTAAAGGAAGTAAAGTCTATTTAAAAGAATATCTATTTATAATAATTAAAAGTATTAAAATTAGATAGGAATTATTATATAATAGGAAGTAATGATTTTACTTAAAAATAAAGATATATTATTCTTATAAAAACCCTAAAAAGTAGAATAGGGGAATTATTCTATATCTAATAGATTAACCCTTAGAGGCTAAGTATAGATAAGGTATATAGGCTACCTCTAGATCTATGGGGAAGTAGAGTCGGTTCTATTCTAGCTTATAAGCTAAGCTAATAAGAGATAAGAGAAGTTAAATAGTTATTATTATTTAATAGTTCTATAGAATCGTATAAAAATTATACTATTATATAGCTCCGCTTTTTCTCTTTTTAATAATATAGATATTAATATAGTTTAGCTTTTATTTTAATTACTAGAAGGGTTATTAGACCCTTTCTCCTATAATTATCGTTTAATTCTAAGTAATACTTTAATTAATTAGTATATAATAAAAACTAATTTAATTTAAATATAAAAAATAGTATTATATAGTCCTAATTAAAGCGATTATAGTAATAATAGTATTCTTATAATAGATCTATAGTATATTAAAGTATAAAGGGGTACGATTTATATTATAGATTATTAATTAATAGAGGGGAAAGAATATAGATAGGCTTATAAATATAGGATAATACTCTATAGAAATAGCTAGTAGCCTCTAATTAACTAGAATTTTTAGGTAGTATAGAAAATATATAAACTATTCCTAATTAGGATTAGTATTTCCAATCTTTATATATTCTAGGAAAGACCCTCTCGGGTTAGTATATTTATATTTTGGGTTTTGAGCTAGTTCGGCCTGCAGTCTTCCGTAGTCTCACCTTAAAACCAGACCCTGGAACCTTTTTGTCCAACCGAGCACATCCACGCCGCTAAATTCCCGATTGACCCGCGAGCCGACCTCGTGGCTGGCGTGGCTGGCGTCGACGTTGAATACTCTCCTGCGTCGAACTCATTATGATTGGTAGAAGACCGAGAGCATGCCTCTTGGGAATCAAGTTGCGGACCTCGGCCACGACCGATCGGAGCGTTTGTCCCCTCACCTCGTCTGACTTACCTTGTCCAAAACGTGGGAGAAGCATGTCCTTAGCGCGTCGCTTATCCAGCTGAATGGCGCCCCTGAGTACCACGCTACGCTTTACCCCTGCGCAAGCGCACGATGCATCGCGCTCAGCCGCTGTGGCGTATATCTATTGCCGTTTAGCGCTCCCTACTTGCTGCTAACAAAAGGCCGGCTTGGTCTTCGTCTGTTGGCCTCTTCCCTAGTTGGGACATGGCTTTCCGTATCCAGGCCGCTTCCATGCCCGGTATCGTCTAGGACGCAGCTGAGCTGCAGGCCCACTGAAGGGCGCTGTGGGAACAATAACAGTCTCGTCCGAGCCATGCGTTTACTATTGCTTCTTCGTAGCGCTTGGTCCTCACGAGAGCCTCATCAGGACGGGAAGTTCAGTGTTGGCAATCTCCGGAGAGGAGGAATTGGCAGACGCTTGAGGTCTGGAGCTAGCACGGCGGGTGCGCTAAGGGATTGACCGCCCTGCTATTGTGGGATGCTTATACGGCTTCAAGCGAAGGAACCGCATATTCGGGATACTGTATAAGAAGGTATCGAGCCGCTTGGGACGGGATCGACAGGAATATTGCCATCCTCAGTTACTCCCTCGTGCGTCCCCTTGTGGATCCTTAGGATCTAGTTACTCTTTTGTTCTCCTTATTGGTCAGTTTCTGACCTTTACGCTCTTCACCCAATGAGGTTCAACTCTGTTGCAGCCCTTCTTGGGGCTGCTGCCGCTGTTCAAGCTCTTCCAGCCATTGAAGAGCGCGCACAATATGCCAACTCCTCCATCGAAGCCCCGAAGCAGTAGGGCTTTGAGGTTGTCATTGTCTATGCTCGTCCTGCCGAAGGATGCCCGGCTAAGCCTGCTCACTGCGATGCTGGTGCCCACGATGACCACAAGGCTTACGAGGCACCTTCTCTTCCCGAGCCCTCTATCGCTGAAGATCACGGAGACTCTGGCTTTAAGGGAAGCAAGACTGCTACCCTTGAGCACGATGCTCCTATGGCTACCCTTACTCCCGCCATTCACTGGAACTATGACACACGCCCGGCCACCAACGTCATCCCCATCGCCCCTGAGAAGGCCTCCGAGATGTTTTACGGCATTACTGGTATGATATGATTCTCTGTCAGCTTCTCACATTTGATGGCTAACCCGAATTCACTTAGATCCTTCCAAGGCCGGCTACTTCGCCTTCCTGACCTACTACTTCAAGACCCCCTCGGTTAACCTCGACCACTGTGACCACGTGACGGATGTCAAGTATGACTCCGATGAGCTGACGATCGGTTTCGGCTCCGAAGAGGCATACGAGCACGCTGTCTCTACCTGGGCTGATGATGAAGATGTTATCCTCATCGTGTACGTCCCTGGCTGCGGCGACTACGCTAAGGGCGACCGCTGCTACTTCCAGGTCAAGGCTCTGTCCTATAAGAAGGGTGACCTCGTCATTGTCGCCGGTGGTAAACCTTGCTACCCGGATGATATTATCTCCAAGGGTGAGACCGAATGGGGTTGGTGGACTCCTCGCGACGATGGATATGGCCCCAAGGCCCCGAGCACCAAGACCCTGCCTGGCGTCGGAGGACAGGGCACGACCAGCTCTGCCAGGCCCACTACCACTGCTCGCGCCCAAAACACCCAGTCTGGTGCCTCCTTCACCTGGGGTGGTGGCTCGACATCGATTGTGACTGCTACAACCGTAGGGCGTTCGTCGCCCTCTGGCAGCGCCTCTGCCGGACCTTCGGCCTCTGGATCTGGCTCGTCTCCTTCTAACTCTTAAGACCCCTCTGGCACATCTGCTCCTGGAGCTAGTAGCACATCGGCTGGCTTTGCTGCGGCTAAGCCCAACTGCAATGCCCCTGTTGACACTAAGTACGGTTTGCCCTTAGCCTGTTGGGGTGAGCTCTTCGACTACGACCTTGACACTGATCTCGGCTATGAGCCCTTGAGTGCGGAATATAAGACGTTCGCCCTTACTCTCGCCCCCGAGCTTGATGACTATGCCGAGGCCGATGGAGAGACCTTCGACGGCGACTTCTGGAAGACAAACAAACGGCGCATCCGTGTCCTGAATAAGCGTTTCTGTGGCTTCCTGTGTGACGTTGTCGACAAGTACGTCGTCCAGCCCGTCAAGCAGGTATACAAGTCTGCGCAAGAGGTAAGCTCTATTCCTGGCAGCATTAATAAGGAAGTGAGCTGGAAGCTTCCTGATTCCTCCTCTAAGGATCCCGATGCGAAGACTCTCAAGGATCCTGAGACCAAATAGGTCACTTCTCCGTGGGGTGACTCGATTCTTCTCAAGGCTTTCGGAAACCAGGAGGGCGATGAAAATAAGAAGCTTAATGGCTACATGAACGTTTTCTGCGTTGGCTGTGGTGTTTCCGGCAGCGCTAAGCTCGCTGGCCGTGCTGCCTGGACTCCCCTCGGTGGTGTCTTCACCCAGGGCGAGGTTGAGGTGAACACGGATATCAAGTTCGTACTCAAGCTCGGCATCGACGCCTAGATGACCTATAAGCAAGAGTTCAGTCATACGCTCCTGAATGTCGGCCTCCCTGGTCTCTCCTACGGCGTCGTGACCATCGGTCCTCGCATTACCGTTGGCTCCCGCGTTGAGCTCGAGGCCGAGGCTAAGGGTAAGCTTCTCGCCGGTGCCGAGATGGGCCTGCAGAACGCACACGTGCTCATCGACTTTGTTAACCCCTCCAATAGCAAGCGCGACGGCTGGGACCCCTACTTCAAGCCAGTCTTCGAGGCCGAGGGCGAGATCATGCTCGCCGCGACTCTGGGCCTGCCCATCGGTCTCCGCTGCGGTCTCCAGATCGGTTAGTGGGACAAGTCCGTCGGTCTCATTGACGAGCCCTCGATCAAGGGCGTTGCGTAAGTGGCCGCCTCCATCGAGCTGACCGAGGACAAGAAGTTTGCCGCCGGATTCAAGGACATTGACGGTTGCACGGGCATTAGCA
Organism: Verticillium longisporum; assembly: GCA_019188255.1. Taxonomy (NCBI): domain Eukaryota; kingdom Fungi; phylum Ascomycota; class Sordariomycetes; order Glomerellales; family Plectosphaerellaceae; genus Verticillium; species Verticillium longisporum. The sequence continues at coordinate 13,590 of JAETXT010000007.1, forward strand.
CCCAGATCAGCTGGAGGAATAAGCTGTTCATTGACATCTTCGGAACCACCTAGATTCCCCTGCTGGATACCGATGATAGGCCGCTTGCCCGCGGTTGCATTGCGTAAGTTTTCCCCAACGTATTCGAGAAGGTTGTCACGAGTGAGCACCGACTAACAAGAAGCAGCCTCCCTGGTGTTCCTGGTCAGGAGCCTACCGCCACCGCCGACCCTACGGCTTCTGCCACGCCTTCCAACCCCGCGACTCCGTCCAACCCCGTAACCCCTGGAGCGTCCAACCTTCCTACGGATCCCGAGAACCCAACTGATCCTACCGATCCCGAGGGGCCCACTGATCCCACAGACCCCGAGGACCCCACAGACCCCGAGGAGAACCCGGAGGACGGCGGCGAGGAAAACCCCGAGGACGGTGGCGAGGAGAACCCCGAGGATGGTGACGGGGGCTCTGAGGAGGACTTCGAGAACTCTGACTTCCAAGAAGCCACTAAGGTCCGCGCTCGTCAGGCAACCACATCCGCTGTGGTCACTACCCCCGCAAATATCACGGGCAAGGTCGTCGACATCACCTCCAAGATCAAGGGCAACGGCACCAGCGTCCTGAGCTACACCCCTGAGACCCTCCCTAACCGCCCTTACAACACAAGCACCGGTTATGACCTTGCGCTTCTAGTTGACCCTGAGGCCACCACCATGATCGTATCCTGCTCCAACGGCAACATGTACGCCTTTGGTGTCGATGGAGAGGACAGCGAGCACTGCTCTGAGATGTGGTCGTCCAAGAACGACGTCCTCGTCACCGACGGTGGCCAGCGTCTCATGCATTACTACAACAACTCTATGTCTGCCGTCGGCGTCTCTCGCCTCCGCCTCGACGACCAGGAGAACATCCCCTCGGCTGGTGTCGTCGTCGCCTTTGCTCCCTATAGCGAGGATGACAAGACGGATGACTACTTCTACCTGGCTGTCGATCCCAATGAGCAGGTTTTCTACCTGCTTGTCTGTGACTATGAGGATAACTCGGGTTCCAAGATCTTCCTCGCCAAGGACCCCGAGGACGGTGCCGCCATGCTCATGAGCGAGGATCTCCAGTACACTGTCACTGGTGGCAAGGTCACCGGATGCTACCCGCTCACCCTGATGCAGGGCGAGTACGCGGCCGGCGACGACTACACGACTCTCAGCGAGGCTTCCGACTCGGAGGAGTGGGACCTTGAGGATGACTGGTTTGAGGAGGAGTGAGGCATGAAATGAAGAGAGGAGCGACGACTCGCGTCCGCGTAGCAAAGTTTCCTCTTTCCAATTTCCTTCACGAGTATACGGACGATTGCACATGATTCACACTACAAGACTCTTTGATGAGATCGACCGCATGTAAAGTAGTATCATATATTATTAATCACTCACCCTGGCTCCAATCTCCTCAGCGTTGTCCTGGTAAACTCTGAGCCCCGCCGACAGTATTGCCTTTCCGAATCTTCCGCGGGTTGCAAGACTGGCGACTCAAGGTTGCCAACAGTTGCCGTCGTATGCGCCCTTGTCTTTGTAAAGCCCCATGTGTCATTTCAAACTCACATGATAGAAGAGCCGGAATGGCCCGGCAAAACGGCACTTTAACTCAATCCATGCGGGGACAACCAAGATAAGCATATTCCGAAATCTGCAGATGGCTATCTGACATGTTTCCCAGGGCAGCAGACATGGTGATTTCATCCCTGCATGCCAAGGATCAAACCTCGTATTAATAGCCCAGGTGCTGCTTGGGAACATTAGTGTAGGTGTGTGTGTGTGCGCGCGCCGCCCAGATGCGCCAGCGCTACACCAACTGACTCGACACCAGTCCCTGGTAGCGTTATCAAGCGCCTCTCGGGCTTCTCACCGCCGAATCGACCATAACACAGTGATATCATAGCGGAGAGAAAGATGTCATGGGCGAGATGCTCCCTACCAACAGTCAACTGGATATGATGAATGGTGTGTTAGGCTGCTGTATTTGACGCAAAGCTCCCACTATTCTCAATGAAATTACGTTGAATGACGGTGTTGATTGACATATGCTCCGAGAGGTTCTTCACACAAAACCTTTTGACAGGGCGCCACTTGGAAAGGAGATTGCCATTGATGGCTAATTCGGGGAGGAAGATCAAGACCTTCAGCATTGAAACGGTACTTGGTTTCCGTTGATCGCATGGACGGTGATTCGCAAGAAGATACAGCCTACAGTGACAACTGGTACACCAAAAGCTGATCATAAATGTAATGAATAATAATACTTGAGGTTCTATACACAATGATATGTGAGAGCGGCGAAAACGCGCATGCTACAATAGATTCAGGCTGACATTCGTGATCATTAATATACGGCTTCATCCTTCGCCACCCAGGCCACTTAGACCATCGATGAGGACAACTAAGCGCGGGGAGTGACCCTGTACCAGTAGGCGTAAGGCTCGCCGAGGCACTCGCCGACAGTAACGGCTGTTGCGCAAGAGAAATTAGCTTACTGTGCAGATTGAAGAGGCAATGTGGAAGACTCGACATACCCTTAAGCTTGAGCCTCTGGACCTCCTTGATCATAGCAGGGAGCAGGGTCTTGACGGTGGTCTCGTGGACGTCGTGAGCGAGAACGATGCGGTTGTTGGCGACACCGGCCTTGAAGGCGGCGATGGAGGCGGGCATGTCGAACTTCCAGTCGTTGGTGTCAAGGTCGGCATGGATGACGCGGTAGCCGAGCTCCTTCATGACGGCAAGGGTCTTGGCGTTGTAGTCGAAGTAAGGAGGGCGCATGTACGTGGGGTAGTAACCGATGAGACGACGGAGCTCGTTCTCAAAATCGGTCATCTGCTTGCGGACAGCGGCATCGCTGAGCTGGGTGAGGTAGGGGTGGTCCCAACTATGAAGAGAGTGTTAACGAGACGCTGTCTCAGGAACAAGAAACAATGGACGGTAGGTCTCGAAGAAAGACCAGGGTGCGCCAAGACATACGTGTGAGAACCGATCTGGTGGCGGTTGGCGCGCATGCGCTTGAGGAGAGGAACATAGTTCTTGAGCTCGCCGAAGTTCTTGCCGTTGAGGAAGAAGGTACCCTTCATGCCGGCGGCCTCGAGCTGGTTGACGGCGTTCTCGGTCCAGACGTGAGGGCCATCATCGAAGGTCAGGGCGATGGTGTTGGGAACGGTGCACTTGAAGATGGCGACGCCGTTGGGCAGATTCTGCCTCTTCTCGATGGTGGCCAGGTCCTTGGTGATGGGCGAGGCGGTGGCACCGGCGACTAGGAGGCCGAGCACGCAGTTGCGGAGGTTGACAAACATTATGTCAGGTTGTTTTAAACGAATGTGGGTGTTGAGCGAGTGTGGGCAGTGCAAACGACTGTGAGGTGGAACGAAGGCTTCAGAAGTCTCGGCTGTCTTCCTTCAGGATTCCACGCTGGATGGGGGCCATGATCCCTTTTACTTATAAACATTCAAGGCGCTGGCGAAAGCCCCAGAAAGAGGCGCAGTAACCGGGGCCAAGAGACCAACACTGGCCCAACAACACAAGGACCAGGTATCATGCGTCAGAACGTTTAGCGAGCGGAGAGGAAGAAAAAACTACATCTGCAGCTCTGACCAGTGTACCCTGTCTAGTGTGAATTGCTTCTACCGAAGGGGGCACACATCAGGCAGGTCAGGGGGTGATGGTATGGCGTCGGAGTGGTTGCTTCGCCTCGAACAAATCGCGGCCACACGCTGATCAGTAGGACACCACACGAATCGAAAGACAACCTTAACGAGCACCACATGAGCACAATGTGGTGAGCTGCGGCGGGCCAGGGGTACTGGATGAGTGCTTGTGGTTGCCCGCCCTGATGAGGTTAGCCCTCACCTTGCGATCCCCTGATGCAGCTCGTATTACCGCCAGGGCCTAAAGCAGCCTAGTTCTTGGCATCCGTAATCTCACGGACACTTGGTCGAGGAGCCTGAGCGGCGCGCGATGATGGTCACCTAGAACCTTTCCACACAGCGGGTTCTAGGGCTCGGCGTGGCGGCTTCACCGGATGGGCCAGCCCCCCCCCCTTTTGCATCCATTTTTTGGCAGCGCTAGTGGCCCCCAAAGTCGCTCTTGTGGTGGGTTGTTTGGCACCTGAGGTTGACACTCAGGCCAGCTTCTCCTCACGCCAGCGCACCCGTCGCGCCGCTTCATGTTCGGCCTGGAGCTAGGCCGAGGGGCAACAGGGGGACACAAGAGCACGGCCATGGGGTCAGTCATGGGGTGATGGTGGGATGAAGCGGTTGTTTCCAGGGATTCGAGACGGCACATTTGTGCATGGTCAGCCACTTGGCGTCCATCATCGTGAACTCGTGAGCAGAAGGATGCCGAGACTATTCGCCCGTGCGTCATGCGCGTGGCAACTGATCCCTTTCGGTTCAAGTCCCGTCGGCGGTTGCGAGAAGGAGGAGGGGCAAGAGGAGGAAAATGAAGGTGGAAAAAAATTGCAGAATCACGATCAGGGTAGGAGGAAAGGCCTCGGCTGACCACCCATTCAGCAAGGCCGGTGTGGTTGCTGTGCCGCACGACTTGAGGTCGATAACGCCCCTATTGGCGTTCGGGCAGGAGAAGCAGGGGGCATTGTGGCGGAGGATCAATCTCATCTCCGACCTACATCTCTCTATGCCGCCCTCTGCCATGGCATGAGAAGACAAATCAGATCTCTGTGCACGCATGATGTGCTGTGCTGTGTTGGGCTGAGCCACCACTCTTTCTCCAAGACCAAGATCGAGCGAGCCGTTCCGACGGAGGATGTGGCATTCAATCATTGTCTTTCAACCGGGCCAGGGTTTCTTTGTCCATCGTCTCATCAGGCCATCGCCCCCCTTTACCCCTTCCCCTGATTCCCAGTCAGGTACCTCTCGAGCAAGGTACTTTTGACTTTAAGCATATTAAGCATGAGTCAAATGGCGCCCGCACGGCCCCCGACGAGTCCTCAGTGGTGACTTGGTGGTAGCAACAGTGATTGAGACATTTCCTGATGCCCCCTCCTCCTTGTCCTCAGAGCGCTCAAAAGTTACCGGCTGGCCAAGAGTCTCTTCCACGGTATCGGTCGCGCTTCTTCTTCTAATGCCAAGCAGGCAAGGGCAAGAAAGCACTTCTGGTGACTGACAGGGCATGGTAAGGTTGGGACGATTGGCTCCGGGCCTCGCTTGTTTGCGAGACACAGGCCTCTCGATGCAACACGCCACGGCGCGACATGCAGCCTTACAGGTGGGTGGTCACTGGCTGGCCTGGCTGGTCAGGAAAGGAGATGGATGCCCTGTCACAACGAGAGCCTAGCAGCCGCTTGACACCACCACCACCACCACCACCGTCATCGCATCTTGTTTTTTTTCCTGCTCCGCCGCCCAGTTCCCAGGAGGTTAACTTTAATGCCCGAGACACCCCTGTTTGGCCGTATTATTGGAGGAACGAAGAGTCTTGCCTCAAAACTTCTCGAGTCTCGCGGCGCGTTGATCACTTTTCAAATCCGGTCTCAACGTCCCGACATCCCGCGCCCTGGAGCACAGGGTCCATGGAGCCCGGGAACAAGAGGAACCAGGCCCCTGGACCAGGCTATGTGTGGTGAATGGTACCTACATACTGCCCCTGCATGACCGACAAATCCCGTCGGAAAACTCGTCTAAATGTCAGTCGGCAGTTTCTTGGGTCGCAGCGCCTGCAATCCGTCCCTTCATGCATCTCTTGCCGCTTTCCGTCACCGAGCCTTCTGCCAAGTCCTTGGCTCTCCTCGTATGCCAAGCGCTCCCGATACCCGCCCGAAGGCAGCGACTCCGGAAATAGAGGCCCTCCCACCCTCGTCCATCCCCCCTTCGGCCCTGCCGCTCACGCATGATCACCGCCCACAGCGATGAGTAATACCGGGCTCCTCGCAGTAGAGGTATTCGGCCCTCGGGGGCCTCACACCTTATCTGGCAAAGCACGCCGCCCTCATGCGCCGCGACCGATGCAACCTCGGGAAGGACGGCGGGGTTCGTATCTGTGCGCCGAGGCGTGGGAGTCGGAGCGCGTATGTGCTCTCAGCTGCCCGGCGTGGGCTGCTGGAGCGGGATGCGACGTCGAAGCCCCAATAAAGGGCTTGTAGCAGTACAGTCGCCGGTCGGCGTGCAGGGCGTTAGCACGGCGCCAAGACCGATGATACGATGGTCAGCCCGCAGCTTGTGCTTGGTGCTTGTCATCGGCCGTTGAGAAGGACGATGACATTGAGCGACGGAGCGCCAATGCCTCAATCCTCGGTCGATGCGGTCTCGATCGGCGGAACTGCTACCAGCTTGACAAATATTGGCTGACTCTGCATGCGAAGCGTTGTAATGTGTCTGTCCTGCTGCCATCTTGGAGACCCAGGTATCGGCTGGATCCACGTATGGCCTGATCGACATGGGACAATCCGCGGACTCCCGTACTGTCAAGGCCAAGACCACGACGGAGCGGACTGCGGAACTTGGTTTTGGGGATTCGACACGACGATAAGAGGCAGTCGAGCACTAGGTATCTTGGCGATGAGTCGAAGCAGAGAGTGTTACTGGCCGTGGCCATGTCAGATGTAGGAGGCCAAAAACGGAACAATATTTTGCTGGAACTTGTTGTCTACATCACTCTGAGGTAGTACGAAGGATGATGAACACTCGCCTGATGTGCTCATTCGTAGTTCTCTTGGACGGTAGGAAATCGATTTTCCCGCTCAACCACCTCTGGAACCAGTTGGTTTGGTGACTGTGGGCGCTGGCGCAAATTGAAAAGAACGAACAGGCCAGATTCAAAGTTGGGAGTCTACAGAGTGATGAAGATAGCAAGAGCAAGACCACATATGGTCATGAATAACAACTCCGTGCCCTGTGTACTTATGATAACGCTGGCTCTTTCTGTTGCCGTCCCCCCATCCGGTTCGCTGCGGGTGTTGGCGGAAGATCGATCCGACCGCTTTTTGCCTTTGCCCAAGAATTCATTGACAGCTCAGCCAGTGATGGTTACACACCGAGATAACGGAGCCCGAAATTTTAATTGATAAGGTCAGAAAATCGTTTTTCAGTTGTGAACAGTCGCCGTGCGTCCGTTATTCGAAAGCTAGCTTCTATACTAAAACCTGAGGCTCGTCGAGGCAAGCAAAAGCCGTGCAAATCAGATACAGAGAGGCAATCAGAGTTTGACGTGCTCGTCTTCAGCATCCACACCAGCCTGCTTGGCCTCGGCGTCCTGAATCCTGCGCTCCAAATCGTGAGAAGTCGCCTGCGAGGGGTCCATCCTAGGCACAAACAGAGGTGCCTCGGTGAAGAGGTACCTCATCTCCTCCAGCGGGCGCTTGGCCGTCTCGGGCAGGAATGCCCAGAAGAAGATAGCGTTGGTGAAGTTGCAAACCTGGAAAAATTGATTAGCATCGAAGCCGACGCATGTGGCATAGAGAGAGAACTCACGATGAACAGAATGTACCACCTCCAGCCAATGCCATCCTTGTCGTCGAGAGCAACACTCGTGGTCTGGCCGATCATGGTGTTGAAGGCGAAGCTCGTCATGGTGGCGATCGAAACGCCCTTGGAACGTGTCTTGGTGTCGAAAATCTCGGCGGGGATAATCCATGACAGAGGACCGCACGTGGCGCTGAACGAGAAGTTGTACAGCCAGGTCATAGCGATGAAGCCCCATGAGGCGCCAATGTTGCTCGAGGCACCATCCAGGGAGGGTACTTGGCCAGCAGGATCGTGGCGATGATGAAGCAGACGGCGTTCAGCAGGTTGCCACCAATGAGCGGGAAGCGACGGCCCGTCTTATCGATGAACAGAATCGTGAGGAACTGAGCGAACAAGGCCTGACAGCGTCTCAATTAGTATTTCTATCATAACGGCACGCCACAAGGCAGACAGCGGAGAACTTACAATGCAAGAGGAGATCGCCTGGTACTTGAGCGCATCGTCACCCGCAATGCCAATCTTCTCATAAATAGCGAGGGAGTAGTACTGAATGGCCGAGACACCTGTCATCTGGACACTGGCCTGTAGGGCGCAAGCGAGGAAGAGGCGACGGAAGCACGAGCGGTCAGTGAACAGCTCAGCGTACGACTTGGCAGAACCCTCCCTCTCGATAGTGATCGTATCCTCGATCTGAGAAAACTCGGCAACAACCCAAGCGTCGTTGATATCACCGTGCGCGTGAAGCTTGGCCAGAGTCTGAAGGCCCTCCTCGGTGCGGCCATTTTGAATCAGCCAGCGAGGCGACTCAGGGAACAGCAGGATGAGCAGGGCCAGGATGCCAGCAGGGACATTCTGAATACCAAGACTGACGCGCCACTGGTTGTTGTCGTCGGCCGCAAATCCGATGTAGGAGCCTGGAGAAATACTGTAAGTCTTGCTGATAGTGTGATTGACTCGGCGGGTCGTCAAGGGGACAACATGATCTCAGCTGTGCAGCTGAACTCGCAAAAGGTAGCCACCGCCGTAAGTCCCCGTGAACAAAGGTATTAACACGTACCGTATGAGATCCAAGCTGCCGCAAGTGCACCAATACCCAACATGAATTGTTGGAGAGCCGTGACACGGCCACGAATGTCGGGGTGGCAAAGTTCGCCCTGCAAGGTCGAGTCAGCATAATTCGGAAGCCATGTCGGTTCGAATATGGCACGCCCGACTCACCTGATAAACTGGAATGATCATGCACAGAACTCCGACACCAACACCAGCAAGCGTACGACCGGCCATGAGAAAGGCAATGTTCTTGCCGATGGTCTGGAGGGTTCCGCCGAGGAGGAAGAAGGAAGCGCCGATCAGGATCGTGAGACGTCGGCCAAAGCGATCACCAGCCCAACCGGCAATACCAGCACCGCAGAACGCTCCACCCGTGAAAACACTAACGACGGCGCCGCTGTGATTTTGTTAGAACGGCACGGGGAGAGCTCGTCTGGGCGAAACCAACTCTGTTGACTTACATTTCGGCTGGATCTTCTCCAAACTTGGACTTGAAGGATGGCGATCCAATGACCTGGGCGATGACACCAAGATCATAACCAAACGTCAGGGAGCCGAGCGACGCGAAGACGCTGTCGCGAAAATGGTACCATTTCAGAGGGAGAGGCATGGAGACGAGGATGATGGTTGGTGTGATGCGCGTGCGTGACAAGGCAATAGCATCTCTGGGCGTTCCTATTCCAACCGCAGCGCGGCCTCTTGGGCTATATATTTGGCACGTCTCCCCTCGTTACCCAGAGAGCCGAGTCCCGAGAATCGCCTGACGAGGACTCGGCCGTCTTTTGCTGTGTCGCACTACGCCCGGGGTAGTTGGCCCCGGAACACGATGACATTGTCCAATAAAAGTCCTTTTTCTGTGCGGGGGACCCCAGATGTAGATAGCGCATCCGGAGAAAGTAACGGCAATTGGACAAGGATGAGAGCCGACACTCGAGGCGGTTTGCGTCAAGCTTCTGGGGCTCCAGATGCGCACCACTCAGCGGCGAGGACGGCCGCGTCGAAGCTTTGACATGACAACAGCCTGATCAAGCATCATTGGCTTGAGCTGTCGTGTGGCTTGCCCGGGACTTGGAGGATGCGGGTGGATGGACGGGGAAATTGAAGCCGCATGACTTCATTCGACTTGTTGGTTGACGACCTTGGGGAATGAGGCGTCACCTAGACGCTATTGGACTGCAGCGTTCGATATGCGCTCCTGTCGGGATGCAGCTAGATAGCTTGTCGCATGTTTCACGGTCTTCCAGCCATCTCGTAGTATGGCTAAGCGATGCGCGTTCCGACCTGATTCCCGCCGCCGCCGCCAAGTCAGGTTGATCACCAGGACAACTTCCACATCAGTCAGCCGAAACTACGTGTGCTTGACCATGGCGCCGGAATCCGTCTGAGCTGTCAATTCATCACCGGCTCTGGCAGAGGGGTTGATCGTCCATGAGGGCGGGTAAGTCTAGGCAGTTTGAGCGAGGGCCACCTTGGCCCCACGAGCCGCACTGGCTCGTGCCGAAGACGCGCATCAACGCTTGAATATGGGGTCTAGACGGGGACGGTCGAGGTAACGTGGATGTTGACAAGCTGATAGTTTCCACGCCGTACGAGATTCCTCCATTCCTATTCCAGACAACTGTATGGATCATATTGGTAATGGCGTCTAATGGACCTTTGTTGCATGGACACTTTCCTTGGCTGTTTGTCCACCATCATTCATATCATCTGGCTTCTCTGACAGCGACCCCATGTTGCACAGGCCATGACTCATGGCATGGACAGAACGGCAAGAGTGTGTAGCAGCACATGATTTCCTAGCTTCAGGTCAGATCAAACGTCATGACACATCTTCGCAGGCTCGTACTCGTTCGATAGCCTCAGACTTCCAAGCTGTCTTTTCTGTCATTCCTGGAGCCCCGGTTGCTGCGTGTAATATGTCTCCGGCCGGCAAGCAAAGTGAAGACATTATGATTAATACTACAAGAAAATCCGTCACATCCGGTAGCAGCATAAATATGCACCAAGCCCAACAACCCTGTTGGCGCAATGGTAGCGCGTCAGCCTCCTAATAAGGCAAGCTGAAGGTTGCGGGTTCGAGTCCCGTGCGGGGTTATCATTTTGACTTTTGTCCTCATCTCGGACGATCCTTACCTCTGGTCCTGTTGGGGGCTCGCGTAAGAGGTCAGAGACCACTGCAGCTAGAACATGGGCCTCGTCATGAGGTGCAGGCAAAGCAACTCAGCACGTTAGGGTGCGAACAACAGGCTTGACAAAGATTGACTTTGATATCTTGAACGGTAGAATCACTAGTTCGATATCTTTGTTCACTAAAAACACTCCTGTTCTTCGGAGTAGGATGAGGTCGTGATTTTATTCATGAGGCCTATCCGATTTGGGCTCTTCGAGTAGATGAGGAGCCAGAAATAAATCACTTCGGAAAGATCGCCTTGCCAGCGGCACGACTCGCCTCCAGGGCACCCGAAAGGCCGTACTGAGTCTTGAACCCGTCCAATCGATGAGTGGCGTTCAGGTTCTTTACGACCACCATCTGAAAACAGGTAGCACTACCTTGGCGCGAGGCAATGGTAGACCATGCCAGGAACAGCTCCCAGATTCGGTACCAGCGCTGACCGTACTTGGCCTTGATTGTCTCTCCATTCCCCAGCCAGTTGCGGTACCAACGCCAGAGAGTGCCTGAGTAGTGCACACCAACAGTGTCGATGCTACAATAGGTAGTCAGCATTATATTCGTCTATGCAGATTCCACAGAAAGCCCAGAAAAACCTACCTTTTGATTTCCCACCCAGCACTCTCGAGGCAGCCGACGTAATTTGCCAGCGGGGTGGAGGCATCGGCTCCAGGAAAGATGTACTGGTTCAGGAAGAGACCCCAGATAAAGTCCTCGTACTGCCAAGCCTTACGCAGACCAGAGAGCTGGACATACATGGCCCCGTCATCCTCAAGCATGTCATAGCACTGGCGGAAAAACGTCGTGAGCCTGCGGATCCCCACATGCTCGCCCATCTCGAGCTGGGAGATCTTGTCAAACTTGCGCGCCGGGATATCTCGGTAGTCCATGCACAAGAGGTTGCTCTGACTCTCGGGGATGCCGGCGCGGCGGAGAGCGTCGTTGCCCCAGGCGGCCTGGTTCCGGGCAAGCGTGGCGCCAGTGACGTGGGCGCCGTAGTTGACGCTGGCGAACTTGGCGAGGGTGCCCCAGCCGCAGCCAATGTCGAGAAGCGACTCGCCCTCCTTCAGACCGAGCTTCTCGCAGACGATGGCCATTTTATTATCCTGCATCTCCTCCAGCGTTTCCTCGCGCGTGGGGTCGGAAATAATGCCACTGGTGTAGACCATGCGGGGGCCGAGAAACCACGAGTAGTGATCGTTGCCTCGGTCATAGTTTGGACGAATCTGTTCCTCATCTTGTTTGCGCGAGTGGAACAGCACGTCCACAGCGAAGGTGAGAAAGACATACTGGAACACAGGCTACGTGAAATTGAAGGTTGCCCAGTCGTGCCGGTACTCCATTATATCGAGGACGTCGCCATTGAAGTCAACGTCGCCGTCAAAGTATTTGTCGTAGAATGTCCGCATTGAGATCTTATTCCGTCCACTCCATTGCCGGCGATCTTCCTCCTTCTTGAAGGTGATGTATTCCTCGATTGGACGTCCAGGGAGCTTGGCTTTCTCGTTGATGCGCGGAGAGTACGCTGAGGTGACGCTCCAAAAGGCAATCAGGATCGGGACGGAAAGAAGTATGATGAAGAAGATCGTCGTCTTGAAGCCGCCGCCGAGAGATCGCGCTACGAAGATCGGGATTCCCAGTAACAAGCCCCCTAGAAGGTAGTTGGAAAACGACTCATTGCCGGGACCTTCGGCAGGCAGCGGAGAGTTGTGTATGGCGCGGAACTTGGGCAGGAGTCAGCTTTAGCGTGTTTCCTGGTCCAGTAGCGAACAATTGACATCAATTGACTCAAGTCTGAATTCCGACACTCGATGCGCTTACATTGGTTGTCTCTACGCCGCAATCGACTTTGGCGGTGAATTTCGAGGGTACAGCGGCGGGTGTGCTGACGAACGTAATGTCACCCTCCAGCTCCTCGCCTTGCGCCCTTGGCTGGGCCATGGCTGCAATTGAATTTGCCGCTTGCTCGGCCTCAAGCGGTCTCCAGGAATGTTCTGATAGAACAGAACGGTGATCCTTGAGCAGTCAGCTATTGAACGGTAGTTGACTGATCGACGAATTTGGCCAGCAATGCAGTCAACGACGATGTTGAGTAAGCCAGCAAAAGTGCCACGGCAGCAGGACCGGCCAAACTATTTAAACATGTGTGGTCTCGCGTTCGGTGATCAAGTGTCCAACTTATGGTAGATCTAACCTGAGGCACAATACTGCGGTCGAACACAATAGAAATGTCTTTCCACTGCGTTTGTAGCTTGCCAAATCATGGATCCCTGATGAGCTGCATCAAGATACTTCTTGGTGTCCTTTCTCAGCGGTGGCTGGCAAACTTAGGAGAGGCAATCTACAGAAGCTCAGGTATGGTTGGATGGAAGAAGGCCCCAACAGGCACTAGTGACAGGGGGGACATCAGTGGTCTCCCCGAGAGTCCCGAGTCTTCGGCTGGCGGGAAGGTCGGCCTCCGGAAGGTGTGGATGAAGTTGCATTGCAACCCCCTTACCTGGACCATGTTTCAGGGACAGGCCATAGCAAAGGGGGAAAACAAAGGCAAGCGGTCTGCTTACGTACGGTTTCAGGGCCCAATTTGTGTTTCGACGGAAATCTGGGCTACTTGATGGTTGGAAGCTTCAAGATGCAAAATTGTTGTTGGCAACATTCGCCTTAAGACTTGTCGATGCTCATGAATGCTTTCGGATGAATTTTTTCCTGTTTGAATACGGATTCTTGATCAGGTATCGAAGACTGGCGCAAAGGAGAAGACCACTTGCAGCTAGTGATGCAAGTCAAATGTTGGTCTTTTGGCACACAATACCCCAATCGATACTCTTCCTTTTTGTCATGTGGCCTCCCTTTCATATTCCATCATACTATTGCCTACCAGTTGACCCTTTGTAGTCCTCTGTGGTGTCTCCTGTCCCACCATTGCCCCCAGATCATTTTCTCTCTAGGGACGGACATCGACAAATGAGAATTTGTTGCGGCAGCTTTCGCGTAAGCTCACAAGGAACCAGTTATCAATTTTGGAGTTCTTGCATCATTCAAGACCGTTGAGAAGATGGTACTTCTCATCTCCCATACGGATCAGCGGTTGTGAATCGACAGAATGTAAGGAGCGTTCAGTGACCTCTATAATTCTAGGTTTGCCTTTGGCAAGTGTCTAGAAATCTAATGAGCCACAACAATCGAGAACATCTCTATAATGTATCATGCACAGTGAAATGACGCAGCAGTAGCCTTTTGCCTCCTCAGGAGTGCGGTTTCTTCAGCACACAACACTCGCTATTGCACCGTAGAGTACGGTGAGAAAACGGCTCGCGTAAAAGGTAGACAAACATCAGATTCCCAAGAAGCCCACCCGAACTACAGATTAACTGTTTGGAAATTGTTAAGTTCTGGTGTGGGCTTCTCCAAGTTCCCATTTCATAGCATAGAGTGACCTCAACAGCACTTCCAGCTTTACCGCAAGATCCACAAGTACTGGAAACTTCGACGTTGATCAGACTCGTTTCAGCGCCCTGGCCCAGTCAATGCTTCATAAACTGTGACGCGTCCAGCTCGCATTATCGCCGATATTCATTCAAGATACTGGTACACGAACTGCTCGACTTGCTAACAAAGCACTAATCCAGACCCTTGCTGTAACCCTGTATAGGCAGAGAGTTCTCAACCATGCCCCAAGCTCATGTCGAAGGTGTGACACTTCAGCTCAACATGCAAGCACTTGAGATCATCGCTGAGATCCATACACCGTTCCCGTTGGTACGCCGCCATCGGGGTGCCACTGCCAACAGTACCCACGTTCCCAAAACTGACAGATCTCTTCCGCGTCCACCTTAGAGATCGAAGCTGACAGCCGCAAGCGATAGCGCAGCAGGAATGGCCTGGATGAAAAGAATCTTGCGGTTAGCCGTAGCGGCGCCGTACGAGCCAGCGACGGCGATGCAGCTCAGGAAGAAGAGACGAAGCTGCTTGGCGAAGCCGGCATCGGGGTGGACGAGGCCCCACACGAGGCCGGCGGCGAGGAAGCCGTTGTAGAGACCCTGGTTAGCGGCGAGGGCCTTTGTCTTCTCGGCAAATTCGGCCGTCAGGTTGAAGGCCTTGCGGCCGCGAGGAGAGGTCCAGAGGAACATCTCGAGGACGAGGATGTAGCCATGGAGGCCGGCCATGGCGCCGGTGGAGAGAGTGGAGAGAAGACCCATGTTTGCGGAGAGTAGGTAGGCAGCGGATTCTGGCGATGGAGCGGAATGGCGAGTTGAGGCGTGGCGTTACCTCAGCGTTGGGCGATAGATCTGGATGGTAATGATGAAAGATGATGGGATGGCTGAGCGGGAGACTTTTCGACCTCGGCTCGCAATGAGGAGGACACTGCAGATTCAGCTGATTTCGTGTCATGGAGCTTCCGCATGCGAATTCAGCTGCTTACTCAGCCGAATGACAAGTCCAATGTGCACACGAGGTCATCACGAGTCATGATGCTGGCGCATTCCAGCAGGCCACCCCCGTTTGTTGTCATGTATTCATTTTTGTTCTCGTTCTGGTTTTGATCAAAGCCCAGGACTTACTTCTTCCGCATCACCCATGACTGCGCGTTGTACGCGTTCTTCACCAACGCCCTCTCATTAAAGCCGTACACGGCTTCTCGACCACGCACCTTTTCATCAGCGAATGTCAATTCGCCGCATGATTCCGGCGCGTCGACAAACTCGAATCCCATGGCATTCACGACAGCGATGATTTCGTCAAGGCTTAGCTGCACATACGGTCCTGTGCCGTACAAGAGCGGCCCAAGGTTGACCCAAATGCCACCTTTCCTGAGCAGCCCATGGATCGTCTCAAAGTAAGACATCAGGTTGCGCGCCGTGTCGATGAAGAAGTGGGTGACGAGTGCATCGAAATGGCCATTCTGTCCCTTGAACGCAGTCGTGAAGTCACCTTCGACCAGGACTACGGCAGACGTGTTGACAGGCCTATCCGGGAAGGCGACGCCGCGGAACATGTCGGCGGTGGAAGCGTGATGCGACCAACCGTCAATGAAGGGATGGACATTGTTGGAGCCCACACGAGGATGTTTTTCGAGGAAACGGTACGCGAGGTTCATGTACATGGACCACTCGTTGGTCGTGACCTCAAAGCCTACGCACCGTTCTGTTAGAAAAGCGTCTGGAAATAGAAGAGGAGAGAGAAAGGCGACTCACCACCAAGTGCGGCGACTTCATGACCCAGACGACCGACACCAGCGCCGGGAAGCAACACCTTGACGTCGCCCTGCGAACGATCAGGGAAGTACTGCTCCAACGACTGAATGATGCAGGGGAACGCAGCATCCCTCTCGCGCAGGCCGCTCACCGTCCAGTCCCTGACGTAGTGCTTCAATGCCTGGCTCACGCTCACCCTCTCAGCCGCCTTGTTCTCCTTCTCCTTGGCTTCGATGTATCTCGTCATCTCGTCCCTCTCGACCCCATAGAACTCCAAAGCCCCATCGACGACCTGCTGACACAACACGTGGTTCTGCTCAATCAACGAAGCGACGGTATCCATCTTCTTCGTGTAGCCAACAGCATGCTCGAGGACCTTCTTTTGCGACGAGGAGGTGCTCTTGTACATGCGGCGCCATTTGTCGAGCTCGGCCGTTTGGCGCTCGCGGTATCGGACGTAGCCGATCAGGGCGTCGAGGAGACGGGCGCGAGGGTGTGTTGTGTCCCATTTCCCGTGCGACTTGGACATGCGCTTCAGAAGAGCATTGTGTTCGGCCTCGTATCGGGGTGAAGGTTTGATCTCCTCGGTGAGGGTGACAATGACCTCGTGGACTTCAAGAAGACTTTCGATGGTGACCTGCTCGGTTCAGCGTTGTGCTCTCCAGGGGACACCTGCAATACTCACTGCAGCCAGGTCTTCGTGGATGTCAATGGCAGTGTCGCCCTTTGCAACATCTTCCGCTGCTAAAGTCGCTTTGGCGCATGCCAGAACAGCCAACGGGATGGTGGCACTGAGTCTCATGACGAGGATGGGGAGGGCTAAAGTTAGAGTCTGAATCAGTACAGTCTGTGATGGGTAAGCGGCGCTTGGACAAGCCTCGCAAAGTCAATTGGAAGTAGCTGTAGCAAGCAAACCAAAAAAACAGGGAGAAAGAGGCGCGTGAGACAAATTGTGTTTTTCACAAGTTTTGCGAGGGCAACATCGAGGCCCATGGCCGCCGTCACGAGAACCTGGATGGCCGCCAAGACCTGAGTTCTGCATCGCCCTGAACAAGACGCTTATCGCTCGCTCTTGATGGTCCCCTTATCAACACCATCGAACCCCCTCATTTTTATCATCAGAGCCATGCACTACCAATGGAAGTTTGCCATGGACGCCGGGTCAGCCTCCAAAATCAGAAAAGTAACGACATTCACATGTTCGGCTTGTTTGCCTGATGCGATCTCTCAAACGTGTCGCGATACGCATCAGGCAAAATGCCCTCAAGCCACCCCTTCACCTGCAAGCCAACCACGTTTGAGTACCAGCGGTGTTGACCAGCGCCCCCTGACAGAACCCAAAGTCCATCAACCCCGCCATGTCGTTTCCACAACCCTCTCAACTCGCCTTCTCCATCAACACCGAGCATGGCATCCATCTTGCTTGCCACTACATCAGCTCCTTCGCCCAGGATCGCCCCTAGCTCTTTGCGCGTATCAGTCTCGAATCCCGTGCACCAAATCAGCGAGTCACCCTCCATCAGTGTCCCATCACTGAGCCTTAGCCCGGTTGATGTATAGGACACAGGCGTGACTCCAGATCGAACCTTGGCCGTCCCGGACACGATGAGATCCACGCCACCTGTGCCCATGTCGACAACGAAGCCACCTGCGCGGCTGTGCAGATGGTCGATGAGGTCCTCCTTCGTGGAGTCTACCGCTTTGAACCCGGCGTCATTCAGCTCGCTGTATCGATCGCTGTGAATCGCATTAGTGACTTCACGGCATGCGCAAGGCAAATTCAGGGGCCACGCACGGCTCTTCGGCCGCCATCGCGGCGTGGACCAGCCCTGGCAGCTGACCACCGATGGCAACCGGGCCCATGTTAATCATGGCATCCGCGACCTCAGTTGATACAACGTCGAAAACCCCTAACCCCTGAGGATGGGCGTAGTATCTCATTGGAATAACGTATGTTGGGGATCGCTGGATCATCTGGACTGTCAAGCCAGCGTTGTGGCAATCCTCCAACACGTCAAAGGCCGAGTTGGCGGACCCAATGATGATGACAGACTTGTAGTGTCAGCTGGCATCCCAAGCAATCGCGGACCTTATCCTACCTTGGCTCCGTGTTCTAAGAGCTCCTTGCCGCTCCGAAAGGACGAGGAGTGCAGACTCGGCCCCTTGAACGCTCCTCGATCGGCAACTTCGGGGACGAATGGCGTGCTGAACCCTGACCCTGTGGCGATGATCAGTGCTCTGCAGGTGATCGACTTCTGAACCCCCTCGACGATCAAGTTGAGCTTCCAAGTCTGGGCCTTTTCGTCGTAGCTTGTTTCCTTGACCTTGGAGTTGTTGAGCACTCGCGGTCCTAGATCAAACTCTCGCGCGAAGCGTTGAATATGCCGCTGAAGCTCATCTCGAGGTAGCTCGTACTCTGCCTCCTCAGGATAGGCTTTCGCGCATGTCAGCATCCGCAACCTGGAACCAACAAGAAGGTGCTCACGGAGATATGGCATCTGGCAGTAGTTCTTGCCGATGTGAAATCGCATGTAGTCGTATCGTTTTGCCCAGTTGTCGCCAGTTTGCGGGTTCTTCTCGATGACGACAAAGTCCACGTTGAGTGCTTTCAGACGAGCAGCCTGGATCAATCCCCTAGGTAAGCGTTAGCCTTCCTAGCTACTTGCCTGCGCGGGGACGGGGTAGTAGCCATACGCATTGCCTCCGCCGACGATGACCACGTCGGTAGACAGAACTGTGCTTGAGCCAATGACTGATGAGGGCTCTTTCAATAGCCTCACGTCTTCAGGAAAGTCGCCGAAGGCGGTGAGCAGTGTAGCCATTGTCCAAATCTTCCAATGAAGCTGGCCATCCGATAATTTCTCAGGGAGCATCATGAGCTTCCCAAGGCAGCTGGCCGTCGGATATCTTGTCTTGAAAGTAAATTTGCAGTCGAGCCATGTCTTTGGGTGAACTCAGCTCATCACATCCTGGAGATGGGGAGGTTAGCTCTCACCAGATTCGCTACTGTTGACACAACCTGGGCGGATTCAGGCAGCACAACCAAAGACCCAATCTCACGAGCTCGGGATAGGTAAGAGAGTGTCGCTGTAATTTCTTTCGGCCCAGAGAAGGTTCTCAAGTGCGCTGTAAGCGCCAGAGTGTCTCTCCAGTAACATTGCCGTGCCCAAAATAGGTCGACGATATCTAGTTGCTTGATATCAACACCACAGACAAATGAAGACAAACTTTCAATGACAGGAAGTGCTGCCTCGAGAGGATTGATTGTTTTCCAATCGATAATGTTGTCAGTTTTGGGTAGCTTTTGGTAGATGTCCCTGCGGAGGTCGAACCTCGGAGGGTGGTCAGCGAAGTGCATGTTGGTCGGAAACGGACACAAGACAATGGAGGACAGCGCAGAACTGTTATTTCGTCTCCTAGTCTTGCAGTTTAAGTATCTTGAGACTTAGCTCCGGAAGCGGGGTAGGAAGGCAAAGGTACATGCTCATTTGTCGTGACACCGGACAACCTGCAGTCCACCCAATACAGAGCGTGGGGGACCTCCGAAGGTTATGCAACCCGACCAAATAGCTGGCCCCACGGGTAAGCAGGATGATTGGCCCAACGCAGGTGAGATGTTTGCCAAGAAACAAGCGTTTGGTCGTACGCGTAAAATCATCGCTCTGGTGGGGAATGACTTTGCGTTCTTAGAAGAAAACGGCCAGGTAGCTACTCATAGCTCCATCATGTAGTGAATCCAAACACTGGCTCAGTAACATACACGGGTCCGAGTTCAAAACCAACATAAATCTCTTGAGGCTTAGCGAATACAGAGAAGACAGATTATCAAGCTCACTCGTGTAAAAGTCTGCAAATCTTTGGTATTGCGGACATGTATTTTATTCGCGTATCATTGCAGGCAGGCATCACGGACTGGATGATTCTAGCAGGGTGCATTTTTCTAGGCATTCCTACTGATCCATACATTAAAGGTTCACCAAGACACCTGGAACTCGGTTTCAATAAATACGTTGAATTTTTTTTTTTACTGCCAGGTTCTATTCTGCCATTTCAAACCATGTGAACTCAACTCCGTTCAGGCTTGCTGTCGTTTGAGGGCGCACCACTGCAGAATGAACTGATTTGTTTCTTGAAAGCTAATGGCCTAACGAGTTAGCCACCGACCACACACACGAGGAACTTTTCGATGGGAAGACCGACCTGATTTAATCACTGATCAGAAGAGATCAGAAGAGGCGAAGGGATGCCACAGAACTAGCCTGGTGGTCCAAGTTCATGCATTTCCATTTTCTGAACCTCTCATCACCGCCCTACATAAGTCAGTATTTCCGGACAGCCTATCCAAGAATTTTACAGAGGCACGTAAGGACCGAGAGCAACAACATACATCCTATGTACAACGTTGTTTAGCGATGAATAAACTTGGCAACTTGGGTGGGGAGTTGGAGTCGGAAGATCAGATGGTGACTTACAGCCCAGGCTTTCTGGCATCCCATCAGGCACGCCTTGCCAGGACAGAAGCGAGCCTTTTGCTTCCATGTTCCATCCTTGATCAGCATGACAGAGTTGAAGGGTATTATCCATGATGCACATGTGTTGTCCCAGATATTGACTTCTTGCATTTTCCCTTGGCAATCGTCATGTTCGTATATATTCATGACAAATCCAGAGGTATAGCCAAGAAGGGCCAGAACGACGAGTCCGGGGGAAGAGAATTTCATCGTCAAGGAATGTTGTCAGAGAATGGTGCAAGGAATTGATTGACTTGAGATTTGTTGGTGTATGGAGGGGAAGGTCGGCCCCGCGGCATGCCTAAAAACCACCTCCTTATATATTAGGACTGGCTTCGGGATAGACGAGAAGGTTTAGTACCTTTGTAGGTAGGGGGCTACGAGAGTTGTGGAGATGTCAGATGGGAAGGTTTTTACGCCACCAGGGAAAATCTTGGATCAACGTCAAGAAACCATGGTCAGTCGTGCTCAGAAAGGTGTTCGAATTGCTCCGGGTGGAAGAACTGGGCGTCAGCTTGATTGAGCTATGACAAGAATCAAAAAGGACCAAATCTCTTGAAGACGACTGGGCTAGAGACATTTTCTAATATCGCATTTTGCAATGCAGAACCGTATATAGATATAGAGCCTAGAAAGTTGACGCAGAGGGTTGACGTTCAGGTTCTGATTCCCGCGAGGGTAAGCCTTCAAAAAGAAGAATCAGACTTTTTTGCTTTCCATTTTTGCAGCACCTAGGCCACGTGACGACGAAAACCCGTATCCAAGGAGCTTCGGATTATATACCAGGCTTTGCCTTCTATTATCAGGACCTGAGGGAGGTATAAGACCGATAGGGGATCGCCTATTATTTAATCGTAGGAATTAAGAAGAGAGGACCGAGCATAGTAAGGGAATAGTTATAAGAAGGTTAACGGACTAAGATTTAGAGAAGGGCATCGATTATTCTATCTTCCTAGAGACCCCTAAGAGACTAATAATTAATCCCTTTACTTATTATATAAGATTCCTTAATATAATAATCGATCTACCCTTAGGGAGCAACGATTATTAGGATAATATATCGACTAGAGATATACGGAGTACTAGAAGATAAGCTACTATAGGATAGTAGATAGAGAATACTAAAGAACTAATATAATTAAGGCCTAATATAGAATAAGGATAAGATATTAAGAATAATATATTCGATAATCTACTATTAATTATAGATAAGGAACTAGACCGATAATTAGAGGAAGAATAGCGTAAACTCGTAAGGAAAAGGAAATACGAAGAACTAGCTATACTCTAAAAGGGAGATCTAATAAGCCTATTACTAGGAGTAACTAATAGACTAGTACTAATACTTAGAGTAATACCCTATAAAGAACTATAAAGTATACTCTTTACGAAGATATAATTACTAGTTATTTAATATAAAGGGACGTCCTAATCGGAACTTAATACCTTCTTATTTAGCCTCGATATACGATTCTAGCTCGATAAAAAGAGTTTCTATAGAGATATCGATAAAGTTATATATATAAATAATTACTTTATTAATACCTTATAATAGAGATAGATATTATATATATAGATAGAATATAAGTCTATCTATAAAGTTACTTAGAGAGTAATAAAGGCCTAGCTAAAGGGCGATATAGACGATAATAATACCCGAGTACTCTAGATAATTATTAAACTATATAAGCGGGATTAGCGGTTTTAAGCCCCTAGTTAGAAATACTAAGACTTTATAGACGCTTACGATAGCTTAGAAGCGGAGCTATTTAAACCCCTATTATAGATCTATAGAATAATACTTTTATTTACGAAACTTAATTTAGATCTTATATAATAGATTATAGCCTAGGGAATTCCCCGTATAAGAATAGAGCTAAATAGAATAACTAAGAGGGTAGAGACCCTATTATAGACTAAGAGAAGCCTAAAATAATATTAGGATAATAAGGAGAGAAGCTAAGATAACCTATAATAGACCTAAAATAAGATCTATAGAAGAATAGTTAATGAATAACTATAAGGAAGAGATAACCGAAAACTAGGTAGCTAGCCGAATTAATCTACTATACTTTATAAGCTAATAATAGAATAATAGTAGATAGATAGAAGAAGGCCTAAGGCTCTAGACGACGTTAAGTATTATAATTATAATAAATATAGATATTATATTAATAATTACCTAGAGGTATCGTATATAAGTTATAGAAAATAAAGCTATATATATAAATTATATAAATAGTACTTAATAGTAAACTACGAACTATTTAGGGGAAGAATAATAGGAGACCCTTAATAGGAAGAACCGCTACTCCCGAGACTAAAATAGTATAAAGTAACTATTAAACTATATATTAATAATAGTTAAGTTAAGGGAGAGGTAATATTAGATAGAGGAGCCGATATTAATATTATTAGTAGCGACCTCCTAAGGGAAGCTAGAGAATAGCCAGGGGAAAAGTAGGGTAAGCTAGGTAGGGTATTCCGAAATAGGGAGATAAGTATTTATAGCGAAAAAAGGATTATTAGCTGAATAATAGATAACCCCGGGATAAAGTATATAATAATAATAGAATATATAATAGTAGATAATATTATAAATAGGTATAATATTATCTTAGGAAGACCCTAGCTAGCCTAAGTATAGCCGATAAACGATTAATTATAGGGCTACTAGAAATACTCTATTAGGAAATAAGATATTAGAATTATATTAATAAGAAAATAAATTAAAAGCGTAATCTATTAATCCCTAATAATAGCTTTAATTATATTATAGAATATATAGGCTCCCCCTATAGTACCCCTATAGGAGTATAATAAGAGAAATAAGCTATTTACTATAGTCCTAGTAGAATATTATAAATTTAGGGATATATTTAATATTAAATAAATAATAATTTTATTATAGTATTATTAATAGGATTATTCGATAGAACTTAAGGATAGAAAGAAACTACCCTTTAGACTTATTTACGCTTAAATAGAAAAGGAATTAGAAATATTAAAGGAATATATAAATAATTTATTAAAAAAGGGATAGATTAGATACTCTATTAACCCTATTAATACCCCTATACTATTTATTCTAAAGAAGGGTAATAAGCTTAGGATATATATTAACTATAAGGGACTTAATAAGATTATAAAGAAAGACTATATTACCCTCCTATTTATCTACGAGCTATTCGACTAGTTAATAATAGCTAGGTTATTTATAAAACTAGATTTAAAAGATACTTATTATTAATTATATATTAAAATAAGGGACGAGTAGAAAACGGCATTTAGAATAAAATATAGCTACTTCGAATACCTTATTATACTATTTAGCCTCGCGAATATACTAGCTACTTTCTAAGTATATATTAATAAAGTACTAACTAGCTTTATAGATATAATATATATTATTTATATAGATAATATCTTAATATACTTAATAATATTAGAAGAATATTAATAGAATACTAGAGCAGTACTTAGAAGACTTTAAGAATAGAACCTCTATATAAATCTAGAAAAATATAACTTTAATACGATAATAGTAGAGTTTCTAGGGTTTATAATCTCCCTTATAAATATATATATTATAGAAGAATGAATTACTATAATAAGGGATTAGCCGACCCCCTAATCCTTAAAAGACCTCTAAGGATTCCTTAAGTTTATAGGCTTTTATAAGCATTTTATTAAGAACTACTCGAAAATCGTAGCCCCCCTAATTAATAAGAATGCTAAATAATTAATAATAGACTTCTAGCTAAATACTATTAACCTAGTAGCCTTCTAAAAACTAAAGTTTATATTTATAAGGGCTCCTATCCTCTAATACTTCGATAATAGATTAAAAACGAGAATTAAACCCGATATATTAAACTTCGTAATTAGAATAGTCCTATCTTAATTAGAGAACGGCTATTAGAAACTAGTTATATACTTTTTAAAAAAGCTTAAAGGTATAGAGCTATAATATAATATACTAGAAATAGAAATAATAGCGATTATAGAGTCTTTTAAGATATAGAGATAATACTTTACCTATAATAGATTAATAATTAAAGTCCTAACCGATTACCTTAACTATAAATATCTTATAGAAAAACCGAAGATCTTAGGACGATAAAGAAGATAATTATAAGCGCTATTAAAGTTCGACTTTATTATCGAATACTAAGTAAATAATAGGAACCTAGCGGATAGCCTCTCTAGGAGGCCCGACTATAAGCTAAGTTAGGGAGAATAGGAGTAGGCGAGGGCATATTACCTACTATCGTAGATAAAACGATTCCTTAATATTATTAGAGCTATTACTATAATAGACTAGTAACTAGATAATAGACCTATTAAAGAAGCTATCCTAGAAGCTTAGGGAAATAATACCTTCTATAGAATAAGAAAGGAGTAAAGGCTACCTAATTAGTAAATAGAAGTAAATAGCCTATTAACCTTTAAGAATAAGATCTTTATTCTATAGGATAAGGCCCTTAGAAACGAAATCCTATAGTAAGCCTACGATAGCCTAATAGCGGGGCATTAAGGAGTTAGGAAGACTATTACTTAATTTAAAAATATATATTTCTAGAATAACTTAATTAAAGATATTAAGGAATATATCCCTATATACTTAATATATTAGATAATAAAACCCTAATATTATAAACTATATAGTTAATTAGGTAGTCTATTACTATTTAATAGTCCCTTTAAGGAAATATCTATAGACTTTATTATAGAATTCCCTAAAGTTAGTAAATAAGACGCTATATTAATTATCGTAGACCGCTTTATAAAGTATACTATATATATACTAATTAATAGTAGACTTATAATAGCTAGTCTAGTAACTATACTATAGGACTATATATTTAAGAGATATAGCCTCTTAAAAAGTATAATCTCGGATAGAGAGTTACTATTTACTAGTAAGTTTTAAACGACTTTATATAAGATAATAGGAATAAAGAGATAACTCTTAATAGCCTTCTACTTATAGATTAACGGCTAAATAGAATAATAGAATTAGAACCTAGAATACTACCTTAGAGTATTCTATAACTACGAATAAATAGACTAAATTTCCCTACTCCCTATAATGGAATTTATATATAATATATTATTCTATATAATAATCTAATAATTACTAATAGAAGTATTAATAGGATATAACCTAGCTAGACTAGGGGACCTAGGCCGAGCTATATAATAATAAAGGAACTTAGAAATAGTAGAACTATAAATAGCCTAGTAGATAATTAAGAGAAAGATAATCTATAGACTCTTAGAGACTAGTAGTAGATACTAGGCCTACTATTATAATCGAGGAAGAATTTAGAAAGAATATAAGGTAGGAGACCTAGTTCTCCTCTCTATAAGAATAATTAAATAGTAAAGACCTAATAAGAAGCTATCCGATAAATACCTCGGACTATTTAGAATTACTAAGAAGATAGGTAGCTATAGTCTAGTATATAGGCTATAGCTACCCCCTAGCTATAAAGTATATAACGTATTCTACGTATTATATTTAGAAAATTAGAAAAATAGAGAAAACTAATTATTACTTTAACTATAAGTTAATAAGATATTACTAGCTATAGGAATAGAAGATATATATATAGTCGAGAGAATAATTAATTATAGGGGACTATTATATAATTAATAGTACCTTATTAAATAGGAAGGATACTTAGAAAGCGAGAATTCGTAGGAACTATAGCGAAACGTAATAGACGACCTTATTAAGATATATAAATAATTATAAGGAAGAGTAATAGTAGATTAATAATAATCTAATTAGTATTTAGGGGGTAGTCTAGCCCCTAGCCCTATTCCTAAAAAAGAATAATAATAAAAAAAAAAAAAAAAAAGTAAAAGAAAAAACTAAATAATAAAGGAGCATTAGCGGACTACTAGCGGTTCTTAAGCTACTATTTCGCTATTACCTTCCTAGTTCTCGCTATCCTCTTTATTATTAATAGCGCTAATAAAAGTATTATAATTCTAATAGATTATTAATAAATAAATAATAAGTAATTAATAAATAATTTACGACTAGGGTATAATTCTCCTAGATCTCGGACTAGATAGTAATTAGCTTAGTAAGAGAACCGGCAATCTATTATAGGGTAATAGTAGAGACCTCGATAATAATAGTAGAGCGCTTAGCGGCCTAGGTAAGACGATTAGTAATAGTAAGGCAGTGAATAGAGTATTCGCTAGCCTCCTATTAATTAATAGTAATACGCTTCTTAGCGCTTAGCGCCTTATCGTTTTTGCCCTTTTAGAGGGCTTTCTAGCTAATAGTCTTAATTATATCGAAATTAATTAAAAGAAATCTATTAGTATTTGAATAATAAGTATCTAGTAAATAAGTATTACTTACTTTAAAGATACTAATATAACTATTCTTAGCTATAGCCTTAATAGCTAATTTAAAGGTATATATAGTAGCTTAATACTTAATAGGTACCTATAGGGGATTAGCTACTAGATAATAGAGGAATAAAAGGGGGGTAATTTATAGCGAGGTATAGCTTACCTCCCTAGGCTACTCTATAGTAGGAGTATTTAGTAGAACTAGCTATATAAACGATTAGCTAATAATTAATAGCTAGATAGTAGCTTATTTACTAGCGTCCTCCTTATAGTAAGGGTACTCCTTGCTTATAGTAGGATTAAATTACTTATATATATAATCGTAATAGCGGAGGTATAATAGGTCTCTAGTAGAGTACGCCTATCCGGGCTCTTAGTAAGGGTTAGGAGGAAGAGGAGCTATTACTCTATAGCTAATTAGCTATTAAATTATAAAGGAAACGTTAAAAGTAATTTATAAATAGGAAATTATTTAAATAATAATACTATTACTTTTAATTAATAAGTAATTAATAAATAGATATTAATAGACTTATAAATTATTCTTATCGAAGAATTAGAAAACCGGAATCGATCTAAGAACTATACTTAATTAATAACTATATAATAGCTAATCGCTAAGGGATTACTATAAAAGATATAAAGGTAATATTAAAGAGGGGAGGAATATTATCGTCGTCGTTATTATTACTAAAGAAGAAGAAAAGACGGAAATAATAATTAGAAAATCCTCCTATAGATATACTAGAAACCTATAATAAGCTACCCTAGAATAATAGCTATTTACTAAATCTAAATAATAAGAAAGGAAAGAATAAAGAATAATAGATTAATAAATCTATATTAAAAGGTAAATAATTACTAATTAGCTATAGAAGAAGCCTATTAGATTATTATTTAAGAATAGAATAATATAAGAATAACTAAGTAGAACCGAGATAAAGAAGGAGAATAGAAGAATATTAGAATAATAAGACTATATTAATAAGCTACTATCCGCTAATTAGCTATAAAAGAGAACTATTAGATTATTAAATAAGAATAATAGAAGAATAAGAAATAGAACTAAGATAAGAAGAAAGATATATAGAAGTACTAAACTATAGCTATTAGATAATAAAGAACTAACCTAAAAACCCTAATTAATTAATAGGAGGTATTTATTAAAATAGATACTTAAGAACTAGATAGAAACCTAGAATATATAGACGTCTTTAGACTAGATAATATTAAATAGCCTAAGAGAGAACTACCTAGAACTTAATAGGGACCTTTAACCTAAATATTATATTATATTTTAGGATAAAGTAAAAAGAGAGATAGAGCGTTATATTAGGACCTAAGGGAGGTATAAGACCGATAGGGGATCGCCTATTATTTAATTATAGGAATTAAGAAGAGAGGACCGAGTATAGTAAAGGAATAGTTATAAGAAAGGTTAACGGACTAAGATTTAGAGAAGGGCATCGATTATTCTATCTTCCTAGAGACCCCTAAGAGATTAATAGTTGATCCCTTCACTTATTATATAAGACTCCTTAATATCTATAATCGGCGATAAACTGAGTACGATGAAGGGTTGTATTAGATGTCTTGAAACTTTAGTAAGAAAGTGATCCCTTTTTGCGATTGTATACTGCTGAAATAATCTAGCGAGTATTGGATGAATTTCTCCCGCCGTTCTATGTTTAGTACTTGAGAACGTGACTGCCATTCCCAGGATAGGTAATAATAGCTCGACGCAAGTGGACTGATGCTCGTGTAGGGCGAGATGGTGCAAACCTGGAAACGTCTCGCTCGAGCCAACGGGACAGGTGGTGCAAGTAAACTGTTGCGTTCAGCCCGTCAATGGGACTTGATCGAGGTGAGGACCCGAGGACCATGCCTTGAGGTTCGAGTGCACACGAGGTAGGTGCGCGTTAGTCGGCCCAGAAAGGTTGACCCATGTGCCGTCTCAGCTGCCTGTATGGACAATCATCTCCCTTGAGCTCAGCTGGCAATTGCAAGTGCGTGCTTCGGCATGGATGCCGGTGACAGGAATGTTCAACCTATCGAAGCTTTGGCACGCGCATGCAGCCAACCTGTCGTGTCGCAGCCCTGTGTCTGATCCAAGGCTGATGTCTCAAAGGGGTTTGTTTAGATACGATGCTATCAAATCCCCGTGCGCTTTCTTGATCCAAATGGTGGGAATTGGATTTTAGGATACGAGGCCACGACAGGCAAAAAGAACAACCTATCCCCAGCCCCCTTAGGAAAAAAGTCCTGAGTAGATGCCTGCCGGAAGCCTGGGGCATTCACACTGAGATACAGGGATGCAGAAGATGAAGGTGTAAAAAACAGAAGACGGTCAAGTCAAAAAGCTAAGTACGAAAAGTCCTGACCATTTCCGTCCGGAACAGATACCTACGCACTCTACAGAACACACGTTCGATCCGCTTTTCTAGTCGAGGCGGCCAAGCTCGCGGACACAACCGCTGCATGGACAACGTAAGAATGCAGTGTATTGGAGGAATAATGACGGCATTCATGGGTCATTATTGTAAGCGTGCACGGTGAAACAGAGGTGGGTGACAGGAGCGTAGCGGGGAAACAAGGGAGTCAAGTTTGAATTTCCTCCAACCCTAAGGGCCCAATGGGGGGTATTGTCTTGGCTGTAGAATACGCGAAAAGGGTGACGACACAAGATACAGATCGGCACAAGATCAGCCGCTATTATTACTGGGGATCCACGTATTCGTAGCAAAGGTGCTCGCCCTGAATGTCCATCATGTCACCAACGGAGCGGTTCTCGACGATGCCGTACATCTCGAGATTGTGCTGGAGCGTTGTGCCACATCCAGAGTCGCCCTCAATGCGAGGTGCACTATTTGTTTCTATTAGCGGCGCGGTGTATGGGTGAGTAAGGGGCATGACGTACGGGAGATCATCAGGAAGGGGTCCAAACAGGCGCTCTCCGTTGCAAGGACCAGGGCCATCCTCATTACCGCCCTGGAGGTTGCGTCCGCCCATGTCGGAGAGGCGGTCGGGAAGGTCCTGCTTCTGCCAATCCCACCAAACCTTGTCGAGCCACGTGTGATGAAGATAGAAGAGAGGGTCGCCCGGGCTCGAGATGGGGTTCGACATCTGTCCACCCACGCCGTTGTGACCGCCGCGGTGAGGCTCGTTCTCGATGCAGGGCCAGGCAGTCGCCCAGGAAGGCTGCGACAAGCAGACGTCAACATTCTCCTGAGCGGACATGGCCGACTGAGAGTCATCGATGCGGCGAACGATGCAGCTATCCTGGACGGTGTAGCCGGGGCCAACGCGGTTGACGTAGTTGGCGAATGGCCCGTCAGTGACGCAGTCACTGTCGTCGCCATCGCCACCGAAGCCGGTCTGGGGGTCGAGAAGAACGGAGTTCTTGAAGTTGCCAGCATCTAGCTGCTCCTGCCAATATCTAACACGTTGGTTAGTGTACGTCTGAGACTGAAGGCCCATGTGAAGACTCACGGCTGACCACCAGTGTAGCCACACTCCGTCTCAAGGAGGTACTCATGAGCCCGCATGAGCAGGCGGTGGAATGGCAGAAAAGCACCCTGAAGATGTAAGATACCATCAGAACGCGGCTGGAGTGCCACAACTTACGACGCTGTGAGTGAGCTCAGCTTGGGCAACGTGAACGCTCTGGAGCTCGTCAAACTTAGTGACGGCACCACGGAGACCGAGGGTAGCCTCCTTGCCCATCAGACACAACTCAGCATCGATGAAGGCCTTTTTCTCCTCATCGGCAAGCGTGTGCCTGGAGAACATTAGCTTTTGAATCTTCCAACTGGTCCGCACATTGTATCGCTCACCAAGCGCGTCGCTGCGTCGGCTGGGTGCACTGGCTCTGGCGCTTTTCAGCCGCTGGCAGGGCCAGGGCAGAGCTAGCTGCGAGGAGTGCAGTGAAAACGTGAGCCGTGGAGACAACCATAATGCCGTCTGGGGATTTCAAAAGAGTGAATGTCGAACGAAGGAAAAGAACGAATGTGTGGAACGAGTGACTTGGCGTGGCTTGGAGGTGTCCACACAGCAGAGGTAGACGATGCCTTTATCGATGATTATTTTGATGACCCTTGATTGTCCTGGATTGTCCTGTAACAGTTCACATTCCCATCATGAGCTCCCCTGCGCATCATGTCTTAAAGTAATCATGTTGCCTGTCTGTCAGGTCTCAGAGGAGCTAGCCAGCCCTCCAATTAGGAGAAGTGGTGATCGCCAGTGCACCGCATGCGCGACTGAGCGACTAGCGCTATTGTCAATCAGGTTTCCCAACCTCCAGGATGCGAGAGATGCGGGGAGGATGGGGATTGTTGATCGATTGCATTGCTGAAGATGATCAGACTCCGCACGGCCTGCAGTGTCTCGTGCGAGTCGTGCCTCCATCCAAGGGGGTCGGGGAAAGGCATTGGCACGAGGTGATACGTCAAACAATTTCTCAATTGGTCGGATCTCACGGCTCGTAGGCACTTGCTGTGCTCAGCACCAATTCTCACGCGGCCAGCGCCGCCATAGGGCCGATCTGAGCTATGTCTCATCCGACCGCTATAATTCCTCGGCTGGATGGCCCATTGGCTTGCTGCTCGGAGCCGGATGGAGTAAACAAGCGGACAGGTTCGAATAAACAAACTTCAGACGGCCCATTGTAAGCTCCATACTTGTTGAATTGGAAGGCTGCGTGATTTGAGAGTAGCTTCGATCGGACGTCGCCGGGGTAAACCGGTCAAGATTAGTAAAATGACCATACCAACCTCGCTGACTACGTCCGTATTTCTGCAATGTCTCGTCAAAGTGCGAACTCACTATCGTGCGACCGCCCGAAAGACCCGTGCGGCGATGCGATGCATGCGTCTTGGCTGGTATATGGATTATGATGAGAAACGCGGACGGCGTGATGCTAACAACATCTGACAGCGCCACAAAAACAGGTCCCCAGACCGACTTGTCGCTCAAAAATAGTTAATGAGTACGCGTTCGGGAGGTTGGGGCGGCTGTCAACACGACTGGGAGGTGGAATGCTAGTCCTGTCGCCCAGCCTCCCTTTCCCCGCCTTTCGTTGCACAGGGCTGTTATCGCGTCGTGGTCTTCTTGCACGTACAATTGAGCTGTGAGATCTCAGGCCTACATTTCAGATACGATAGCCGAGATCGTAGTGCAACGCGTAATAACGCATGTCCTGCTTCATGCCCGGGTGAGCTCGATGCTTTTATAAACCTTAGCAACCTATAAGGGGCTGGTCGTCGAGCGTCGCACTGGGACGAGGCCTTGAATGTATTATTACTAGATAAAGAATAAGAATAAGAAGAATACTATAATAGCTCTTTATACCCCTTTATAATAGAAAATAAGGAGCTATATAGGAGCCTACCTACGAACTAGCTACTAAGGTATAGCTTTAGCTTTATAGCTTAGCTAGGTATAACCTATAATAATATCCCCTTTTATATAGGTTATATATTATAATTATCGTAAATTTCGAAGTAAGTCTATTTATTTATTATAATATTATTATTTAATTATTAAAGTAAATATAGCTAGCTTTTATAGGGAATCTATTATTCCCTCTATATATTTCCTTTATTATTCTAGGTTAAGTTTCGAGTTTCTTTCTCCTCTTAACTCTATTTACCTATACTATCGCTATTATTACCCCTATCCTCGTAAATTATTACTCTAATATAGGAAGTATTATATACTTAGGTTAATATTTATTAACTTCTCTATAATCGTTAAAATAGTTTACTATAAGTTTTATATATCTTTATAGAATTATCTTAATTCTTTCCTAGCTATTATATTTTCGTTAATATATTAAATACTTTAATAGATCTATATAAATACTATTAGTATTATAATAATAAGATTATTATATTATTATTAATATAATATAATATTAATATATTTTAAATATCTATTTATATTTCCTATATTTATAATATTCCTACCCTTAATAATATTACTATTATTACTCCCTTTAAGAGTAATAATAATAATAATACGAATACCCTTATTATATATTACGTTTCCTATATTAACTCTATAATAGAATCCCGCCTCTACGCCTAAGCGCTCTAAGAAAGGTACTAATATTTAATATATTTAATTTTATTATTTTTATATTATTTACTTAATTATTAATTATATTTAGATTAATATCTAGGAGTAGTACCTAAGTATACTTAATTATAACTATATATATTACGATTAATATAATAAGTATTCCTATATTATAATATCGCTACGTTTTCTAATGTTTTTTATTATAAATATTAGCTATAAATACTTTAAATATACTTATATTAATTACCCCTATATCGCTATAATCCCTAAAGCTTATACTATTACTATTACCCTTATTAATACCGCTACCGCCTATATTATTAATGATAATACTATAATACGTTTACGTTCTCGCTCTATCTTCGCTTCTAGTTCATTTCTAATTTATAATAAACTCGCTATACTTAGGAGGATACTATCGCTACGTTCTACTAGACTAAGAATACTATCCGTACTATATACGCTAAGGCCGCTACTAAGGCCGCTACCCCGTCCCCTATAGTTATTACCCCTACCCCTACTACTATCTTATAGCCTACTAGCGCTGCCCTTATTATTTACGAGCTAGCTATCTAGGCTAATCTTAGTTATATAGAGTTATTCCTCGAGCGCCTCGTTATTATTACTAAGGCTAATATAGACTCTAAGGTTATTAAGGAGGAGCTTACTATTTAGGATAAGGAATAAACGGCTTTATTACGTTTTTAGAGTTTTTCTAGGGAATTTTTATTATATTTTCGTATCGTTTAAGCTATATTAATATAAGGGAATCGCTTTAGTAGCTCCCCTTTAATTTATAGTTTTTATTTATTATTTTAATATTATTTAGGGGCAGTCCGCTTTAATAAGCTACTTAATTAATAGTAATATTTATTTAGGATTAAGTTAAATATATTATAATTATATAGCTTATTCTAGGCTTCTTCCTTATTTTCGCTATAATTATTTATTAATAAGAGTCTATAAGCTTATCGTTTTCTTAGATTAAGCTATATCGTCCTTCGAATTCCTTTAATATATTAGTATCTTTAAATCTAGAGACTAGTTCCTATATTAGTTTAGAGTATCCTTATTATAGTACTAGTACTTCTCGATAGGACCCTCTATTTCTTTATTACGTCCTTATATAGAGTATCTTATCGATTAGCTATATTACTCTAATAATATCCTTATAAATAGGCTCGGGTCGCTTATTATATACTAGCTATCCTAATAGGGGGTCGTTATAAATATAATAGAGGAGGTCTATATAGAACCTAAAGTATACCCTACTTAATATATTAAGCTCTATTATATATAAACTAATAACCTTTATTATATAGTATTTCTAATATTATTAATCGAGCTTCTTAGATAGCCTCCTTATTTTAAAGTTAATTAATAATAGCTAAATATAGTTACCTATTCTATATCTTTCTAATAATTACTTTTAGCGATTAGTATTTTCCTCTATCCTTATCTAGGCTATTATTATACTAACTTATATAAAGTCTATTATTTCCTAGAAGTATTCTATTAGTTCTTTCGCTTTAAATTTATAGTATCTTAACGATAGTATCTAGCTAATTTATATCTAATCGATATAGTACCTATAAATAGCAAAGAAAGGGCTTACCCCGGTTATCGAACTAGCTCGGTTATTAATAGCTAGCTAGGTAATTACTAGGTAGCTATACTAGTCGTCCTATATATAATAGATATAAAGCTTAAAATACGCTTATATCTCTTAATTAAGCTACTCTAAACTCCTATCTATCTATAGGTAATATACTATATTAAATCGCTACTTTATATTAGCGAATAGATAGAAATAAGCCTAGAACTTATTTATCTAGTTCGAGCTTCTATTATTAATTATTAACTTTAGTATTCTATAATATTAGAAGTAATAGTTTAAGAACCGTTTAGCGTAGGCTTCTACGTCTATTAACTCTATTATTTCTAGAGTAACCGATTTCGAGAGCCTATTAATAATTACCTATAAGTAGTATAGCTTCCTAGGCCCTATTAATAATAGGTCTATTATAAAATCTATAGTAAAGTTATAGTAGATACGCTATAGGATTAATAGGGGTTTTAAGAGGTTATACTTTAAATTATATTAAATCTTCGATTATCTATATATACTATAGTTCCTAAGGAACCGTTATATATTCTATAATTACCCTAGCTAGAAGAACTATTAAGCTATAATAGCGATTATATTATCCCTATTTATATAGCTATAAATCTTAGTATTATAGGTCTTTTAGATAATTTTCATCTATAACACTTTATTATCTTAGCTATTAAGTACCTATTTCCTCTCTTTAAATATTAAATCGCTTATAATATTAATATTATATTCTAATATCTATATTCTTAATTATAAATCGGGGGAAAACTAGTAATCTCTTTATAAAATTATTATTTTTATAATATAATACTATTAATCCCTTTCCTAGGCTTCGGTCTAAAGTCTCTTAAGCTTAGCGTTTACTAGGAAGTATACCTTAAATCCCCTAATTATATCGATATATTTAATATTTAAAACATATTCTTAATAACTTTTTATAATATTATTATTAAATATCTATAAATAATATACTTATATTAGACTATCTACTCTAGTTAGTATTATATCTTATTTATAGCGGAAGAGTATATCTATAACTATATTCTTACTACCCTTCCTATATACTAGCTAGAAGTTAAACTCCGCTAACTATCTAGCTTGGCGATTCTATCTTTTTAATAGATCTTACTTAATTATAAGATAC
The DNA here is from genome assembly GCA_019188255.1 of Verticillium longisporum. Lineage (NCBI taxonomy): Eukaryota > Fungi > Ascomycota > Sordariomycetes > Glomerellales > Plectosphaerellaceae > Verticillium > Verticillium longisporum. The sequence continues at coordinate 49,157 of JAETXT010000007.1, forward strand.
TCTAAGTTCTTATAATTAATTAATATAATAAATATATAGCTCTTTAGCTCTATCCTCTATACTTCTAAATACTAGATTACTATTAAGAGCTCTTTATCGTAGATAGGGTAATTATACTTAGCTCCTATTAATTTACGAGAATAATATACTATTACCCTTTATTAATTATCCTTAACTATTTAAGATATTACTCCTCTTATAGCTATCCTAGAATAATTAATTTCTATTAAAGTATTTAAGGCTAAGTTAAAGTCTATAAATATTAGCTTTTCTTAGAAATACCTTTTTAGCTCTTAAAATATTATTTCTTCCTTACTTCCCTATTTAAAAACTATATTCTTTTTAATAAGTTTTATTAAAAGTATTACTAGTTCTACGAAGTCCTATATAAAGATATAATAATAGTTTACGAAGCTAAGGAAACTCTATATCCCTATAATTATCGTTAATACCTCCTATCTTAAAATAGCTCTTAGTTTCTTAGGGTTATAAGATACCCCTTTTCTAGCTTTAATAATAAATCCGAGGTACTTTATTTTAATTATATTAAACTTATACTTCTTTAAATTAAGATATAGCTTAGCTATTATAAATAACCTAAATACTTATTAGACCTTCGCTTTATAGTCTCTCTAAGACCTATTAGAGTAGATTAGAATATTATCTATATATACTATAATATAATTATCTAGATATTCTTTAAAGATATTATTAATATATTTCTAGAAAGTTATTAAAGTATTATTTAAGCTAAATAGGTATACTAGCTATTTAAATAGCTTAAATCGTATCCTAAAAGCCGTTTTCTCCTTATATTTAAATATTATCCTAATCTTATAGAAGGCTATTATTATATCGAGTTTCGTAAACTACTTTATACTAATTATATTATAAAGTATCTCTATAATTAATAATAAAAAGTAATAATCTTATTTTAATATTATATTAAATACTCTATAATTATAATAAAAACGTAGTCCTCCTCTTAGTTTCCTTATAAAGAGTATTAGTACTAAACTAGCTAAATTATTAGCTTATATAAATCCTTTATTAAGGAGGTCTATTAAAGTCTTCTTTAGGATTAAGAGCTCTTCCTAATTTATTTAATATAATAGCCCCTAGAATAGTTTAGCTTTTTTATTATTACTATTTCGTTCTAGGTTTACTTTATAATCTATATTAGGTCGGTATAAAGATAGCTCTTTTACTTTCTTAGCTAAAAATAGGTTAAGGAATTCCTATAAAATACTCGTAAATATAAAGTCCTTAGGCTAAATAGTAATCTATAATATTAATATTCTAGTAATATCTAAGAGGCTTATTACTCTAATTATATAATTAGCGGATTTCCCTTTTATCGTTCTTCTATAGGCCCGCTAATACTTAGCTATAAATACGCTATTAATTATTAACCTTATTACTCTTATTTCTTAAAAGACCTTTATTTATACTTCTCCTCCTATCTATAAATATATCTATATTAAATTATATTATAAGCGGTCCTTCTAAGTATCTAAGAGGATATTATTAAATTATATCTAAAATAAGCTTAAAAATAGGTTATTTATTAAGCTAAATATTATATAAACGTATATTATTTAGATATAGCCTTCTATATCTAGGGGTAATATAGTAATATATCTATTTATTTATATATCTATTTATATTAAGAAATTATTAAAGGGGCGTCTTCTCTTATCGATTATAGGTAAATAAAGTTTCCTCATAAGGGTTTCGTTTATAGCTATATAGTAATTATAATTAGAATCTATAAAAGCTTAGATTAAGGATTTATTTATAAATGCTCCTATTATTATTAATTTATAATATATAAACTATTAAAACGTATCCTATCCCGAGTCCTCGCCCTTTAATTTCCCTAATACTTAACTTTATATTAAGGTTCTTCTTTTCCCGAATCTTATTCTAATTTATTAATATCTCCTATTAACCCTTTATTATTATAGCTTTATCGTAATTATATATTAATAATAGTTTTCGTAATTTTAACCTAGGTTTTATATCGTTTATTATAATATTAAATAATATAACGTTATCCCTTCTTCTAATATTTATAATACATTTATATATCTTTCTTTATAAATCGTTTCTCCTATTTAGTCCTAATTTAGTTAATATTAGATATATATATATCTATTAAGAGGGCTTTACTATTTATATAAACCCTAATTCATTACTTTAGCTATACCTAAGAGCTCTAAATAGGTAGAGTAGGTAATATAAGACTTATAATAATTATTAATAATATCCCTCTAAATTACTACTACCTATATAAATTAGATATACCTATCTAATTTACCGATTACGTAAGCTATAAATTACGTACTCCTAAGAGCTAGAAATCCTAGCCCTAGTAATTACTATATCGGTAAATCCTATATAGTAATTACCGACCTAGGTAATCCCCTAATATTAGTTTAATACTAGCTATCTTTTCTTCATAGATAGGATTACCTAAGGGACTAATATCGGGCTCTATTACCTAGATTAATAGCTACTCTAATATACTTATAATCCTCTAATCTCTAGTATATTAGATCTACTATCCTAATCTATAAAATAAATAAATAAATAAGTAATAATAGGAGAATAATAGATAGAATAAGGAAAAATATAGCTTAATATTACTATGCCTATAGGCGCTGAATCCCTAATCCCTAGCGCTATAGATTAATTAAACTAGCTGCTAAATAGCTCTCTGAGGAAACGAATTAAATTATAATTAAATAATAGGAATAGGCATTTAAACCCTTTAATAAAGGAAATAAATAGTAATTAAATAGTATAATAGCTAATTACTTAATACTCTTATAATAGCTAGATATAGGCTCCTAAAGTCTCTAAATCGCTAATACGCTAATAGAAGGTAGAAGAATAATTATTATTACTCCTTTATTAGCTTTTCGATAGGAATAATAGAATTAAACTACTTTTAATAGGAATAATAGAATTAAACCGCTTAAATAGAATTAATAGATCCTATTAAGCTAGTTTAGTAAATACTATATTCTATAGATCTATATATCTAATTAATAAATCGTAATAACTCTATTCCTTTTACCTTTCCTCTTCCCTCTAATGATTCTTTATTTTAAGATTAATTAGCTTAATCTTCTATTTTAGAGCTCTAATAATTACTAACTCCCCCTTTTTATTGCTCTCTCTCTCTCTTTCTCTCTTATCCTAGCCTTAATAATACCTCCTTAATATAAAGCCCCTATACCTATTACCCCTTCTATTAAGAGAGTAGCTAAGCGTAAGAATATAGTTAGCATTAATCGTAGGAGCTATTAATCCTAGTATATAGTATATATATAAAAAAATATTTATAAAGTCCCCTATTTAGAATATTTAAAATCTTATCTTATTAATAAGTAAATTAAAACTAATATTAATAGTATATACTATAATCTAGAGCCTAAGGGTTCCTATTACTATAAGTATATTTCTAAGTACTCTTATAAACTAATATAAGCTTCTACGATCTCTATTTCTAATATCTATAACTCTAACGATTATTATCTATAATTTAATTAGGGCATTTAAGCCCGCTATAAAGTTTTTAGCTACCTAGGATAAGAATAATAAACTAATAAGCTCTCTTTTCTATTATTTCCCTAATTATCTAATTATACGATTAGTTAATAGGGGATATAGGATATAGAGAAGTAATATACTATTATAAAGGGTATATTAATAATCGCTAAAGAGGAGGAGGTAAAAGGGGGTAATAACCTTAATAAAGACCTCGATAGTCTTTATAATATTAACCGTAAAGCGGCTAAGCGGGCTATAGCTCTATAGCTCTTTAACTACTTCTAGTAGGACTTATTAGAGTAATTAAACTCGGATTCTTCGGATTCTAAAGCCTAGTCTACTTTATAGAGTAATTACTTTATTATTTTATTAATTATAGGGTCGTCGTTTTTACTTCTAGAATACTCGTTTTTAAGCTTTATTATATTTTTATTAATATTAATTACTTTTACTCTTTAATTATTCTTTTCTTAACGTTTAACCTATCCTTTAATCTTAATTATAATTTTATTAGAGCTTATTAGCGCTTCTAATATTTAGTTTAGTATTCCTTTAATTATTAAATCTATAAAGTTATTATTTCTAGTAATTTAATGAATTTTATTAATTTTACGTTCTTTATAGCTTTACTATAATACTATAAGATCTATTATTAAGCGTTTCTCTATTATTATACTTAGTTAAATAAAGTATTAATAGAGTAAGTAGCTATTAATATAGATAATTATCTATAGGAGTAATAGTTCTAAGCTTTTATAGATCTCTTAGAGTATCTATTTAAGGATATAAGCTATATCGAAGCTATTAATTATCCTATAGATCTTACTAGCTAGAATTAAATATATAATTTATTTATATTTAATAGATTATTAATAGAGGATATTACTATATATTATAAAAGCATTCTCCTAATCGCTAGAACGTTTATTACCTAGGAGGATAATAAATCCGATCTATAAATTAAGGTCTTTATTATTAATAAAGGAGCTATTAATAAATATATAAAGTTAAACTATTAAGAGATCTAAGTATATATAATTTAGGCTATAGCCTATATTAGCGATCTACTATTATATATACTTATTAAGCTATTTAAAGTTATCCTCCTATAGGTTCTTAGCTTAAGCTATAATAGAGAAATCGAAGGCTACCTCTAATTAATAGGTTAAAGTAATATAAATACTACGAGCTCTCTAAGCAATATATTCCTATTCTAAGCTTGCTATCCCTAGGGTTACTAGCTCTAAGCGATTACCTTAGCCTTTCTATTAAATCGTAAGGTCTTTAACTCTAACTTTAATAATATAGCTATTAAAGATACTATTAGATCTTATATTAAGGATAGAAGTAAGCTTTACTTAGAAGCTAGCGCTTTCGAGCTCTATTTATTCATTTTATATAAATATAGGCTCTCTAAGGTTAAGGGTATTATTAATCTATATTCTAATTAGTCTAAAGCTCTCTCTAGCTCTAATTAGAAGTAAATATAGATCGTAGCCTATTAGAATAGCGTTTAGGCGCTCTCTATAATAGCGTTAATAGATTATAAACTAATAGAGACCTAATTCTACGATATTATAGAGTAGCTTTATAATATAGAAGACGATTCTATTAAGGTATCTATATTATAGCTCCTTAGGAATATATAAGAGAACGTTATATAATAGATCTATAGTACTCTAAGTATAAGCTTAATTAATATTATAGAGTATTAATTAATAGCTATATTACTATAATATTAAGGTAATTACTAGGATTAATCGTTAATTATAATATATAATCGTAAACGATTATATTAATAGAATTATCTTCTCCTAATTATTATATCCTTAAACTATTAATATTAACTTCTTATATAGAGCTTAAGGGAGGCCTTTTACTTCTCTTATAAGCTAATATCTAAAGGTCTTAATATTAGGAAATATAGATCTCCTAATTAATACAATTACTCTAGCTATTAAGAGTAAGTTAATTTCCTCTTAATTGGACTATTTAAATAGCTTCCTAGGGGTCGTTATTCTACCTTTATTATATAGTTTAATAGCTAGGTTATAACCCTATTACTCCTTTTTAATAATAAATTAGTATTTAATCTATAAAGTTCTAGTTATATTATTCTTATAATCTATAAAAGCTATTTATAATAGATTCGTAGTATTTATTAACTTCTTAAATCTCCTATATTATTATAATAGAATTAGCTCTAAATACTTAAATAGTTCTAGGGTCTTTAGAGTTCGGACTATTATTATCTCCTTAATCTCCTAATCTAGTAATCTATTATATAGCTTAATATATATTCTTCTAAATTCTATTAAACTATTAATTATATCGACTATAATCGCTATATTAGAAACCGATATAACCTTATAAGGATTAATCTATTTCTCCTATTCTTAGAATATAAGAATATTACTTTCTAGTTCTAGTAATCTTAATAGTAATTATTTAATATCTAGTCTATTATAGGTATTAAGAGTATTATTAACCTTCCGCTTAGTAATTATTCGCTAAAGCTCCGCTATCGCTTTATTAACCGCTTTAATATACTATACCTAGATTATAATAGGCGCTAAGTTAATAATAATCCTAAGCATTATTCTGAATATAAGTAATATAGGTATTAATCTATTAAGTTTAATAGTATCGTTTATTACTTTTACTATTCCCTAAAGTAGTAATTCCGGGCTTATATTATAAGACTCTACTTTTAAGATCTTATATATTCTATAAATTAGCTTATAATAGCTCTTAACTTTACTAATTAATTAATAAGCCTCTATTAGGATCTAATAATAAATTATATTTAGGAGGTATACCTTTACTTTAAATTCTATAGAAATAAAGTTTATTCTAATATTAATAGTTATAATATCTAGAGGCCTAAGATATATATTTAATTAATACCTCTTAAGGGCTTCCTATATTATATAAACTATAAGATTAGGAATAAAAGTTATAAATTAGAATCCTATATTTATATCGATTATATAAAGAATAGGCTTCCTATCTAAGTATATAATATCGATTAAAATATTATAATTAAAGTTAATATCTAATTTTAAAGTAAATTTAAAATATTATAGAGACTTCCCTTTAATCTAATAATAATAATAGAAATTATTTATTAGCTCTAGAATATCCTAATTTATATTATAGTTTACTCTTTAGAATAGGTTCTATAGCTTCTCTATAGATAAATAACTAAACCGCTTATAAATATATTAGAGCTCTATTTCTATTAGAAATATTATTCTATTACTCTCTATCCCTATTATATATATAATCCTAGAGCTAATATAAGTCTTTATATCTAGGAAGAACTATAAATAGCCCTATTTACGAAAAATAGGCGTATACTCCTAGAGCTCCCCGATATACTTTATTAGCTTATTATAAATATTATCTAAATAGACTCCGAGATTATCTATATCCTTAATATAAAGTAGGAATAGAGTATCTATTAGGACGATATAGAATATAATTCTCTTAATTAATATTCGAATAATAATCTCCTTTATTATAGATATAGGTTTCCTATTCTAAATCTTACTCTAGCCCCTATTCCCTATTTATTAACTATTAAGCTTAATATTAAAGCTATTAAAGCCTTTATCTATAAAGCTCCTATTATTAAAATTAATATTATAACGTAATCCACAAGCGAGTGGTTCACCCATGCGAGTGGTTCACTTCACCCCGACCCGACAAACATTCCGAGGAAAACCTCAACCCAAACGCCGTAAATCAATTAAAATCACTCCTCCTCGTCTTTTGCAGACGATGAGATAGCTACCTGACAAGTTCTCGCGTTGTGGCCGGTCTTCCCGCATACGCTACAGCATCGTTTCTTCGGCTGGGACCACGACGCGGGACCCGGGTTCTGCAGCGTTTCCTCTTTTATCTGGATATCTACTTCCTTCTGAGCAATCTTGTCCTGTCCCTCGCCTACAGCCATGCTTCCTCCTTCCCGGAGACGTAGCTTTTGGCCCTCCGGCGTCGGCTTAGTGTAGCATTTTCCTCTCGAAGGATCATAACCTCTGACTTCAAAAGAGCGATCTGGTGCATAACACCCCGCGTCCCCTTCGCAAGATAGTCAACAGCATCTAAAATTGACGTTGGGGAGCTTCCCTGGTGGCGTGAGATTCGCCCTTTGATGAAGTCAGTCTGGGAACCTGCCTCGAGCAGGTTAGTGGGCGTCTTAGAGACCCAAGAATCACGCTCCCCGTGGGACGTCCCCGGAGGCGTCGTCGTCCTCAACCTCACATCCAGCTTTGACAGGACTGTTTCCGGGTTATGGGGGACAAGCCCCGCTCCTCGAAAGCCTCCCTGGATGTTTTTTCTGTCATTGCTTGCTGAAATGCAGCCGAAAACGCCGGGAAGAAGTCCTCTTTGCTGATGTGCGTTGTACCCGCCCTCATCCTATCCTCGATTTGCCGACCGTATGCTTTCTTTAGTGGGCCAAAACACCCAACATCGAGAGGCTGGAGTAGATGTGACGAATGAGGAGGCATACAGAGTGTGATGATGTTGTTCTCCTTGCAGTAGAGTTCGAAGTCGACCGAGTGGTGACTTTCGTGGCCATCCAGGATCAGTAGGCGATAACCGCCCGAAGTACGGGACTTTGTATGCCTGTCAAAATGCCGAATCCATTCCAGACCAATATCATTCGTCGTCCAGCCGTTTGGAGATGTTGCGATTCTCCAGTCGCGAGAAATCGCGTCGTCCTGGTACCAGCTCGAGAGGTGGTACTTGCCCGAAACCACGATGAACGGCGGGACGGAGAAACCCAACGCGCCAACGCCCTGGATCACCGTAACCCATTCCCGGTTGCCTGGCTGCCTCATCTTCACATTGGACCGTCTTTCCGAACTGGTCACGACCATTCCGTTGGCGATAACGCCCATCTGGAAGCCGGTCTCGTCAAAGTTGTACATGTCAGCCTCTTGGATGCCGTACTTGGCGATCATGTTATGCACGAGGCGGAACCACGCGTTTATCGCGTCCGGATCTTCGCATTGGGCCCTCTTGTAGTCGTACTTGCGAAAGAAACGCGTCCGGAGCTCTGGTTGCCGTTTGACGAAGTTTGCGGCCCAGTTCTTCCCGACGCGTGGCGCGTCACGGTCGGCAAGCAGGCGATTCGCCATATCTCCGACCTCACCCAACCGGGGAGGGTAAGATCGCGCATCTAGGTCAAGGATATATTCGACAATAGTTTTCTCTTCTAGTACTGTTAATTTGGCAGAATTGGGCGGGCTTTCGCGTCGGGAGGGTTTGCCCTTCTGGCGTCGGAGGAGCGTCGTTAAGGGGACGGTGTAGATCCTCGCAGCACTCCGGGCGCTTAGGTTCGGGTCATTGTCCATAGCTTGGATAGCAAGGAATAATTGACCTTCTTTTGAAAGAGTCTCCATCGCGGGCGGAGGTGGAATCTGTAGAATTCAGGTGTAGGTCGTGGGCCCGGGCGAAGTGAACCACTCGCTTGGGTGAACCACTCGCTTGTGGATTACGTTATTTATATTATTATTATTACTATTCTTAAAGGGAGTAACGATAATAGTACTATTAGGGGTAGGAATATTACGAATATAGGAGGTATAAGTAGATATTTAAAATATATATTAATATTGTATTATATTAATAATAATATAATAGTCTTATTATTATAGTAATAATAATACTTATATAGGTCTATTAAAGTATTTAATATATTAGCGAAAATATAATAGCTAAGAAAGAACTAAGATAACTCTATAAGGATATATAAAACTTATAATAAACTATTTTAATGATTATAAAGAAGTTAGTAAATATTAGCTTAAATATATAATACTTCCTATACTAGAATAGTAATTTACGAGGACGGGGGTAGTAATAGCGATAGTATAGGTAGATAGAGTTAAGAGGAGAAAGAAACTCGAAACTTAACCTAAAGTAATAAGGGAAATGTATAGAGGGAATAATAGATTCCCTATAAAAGCTAGCTATATTTACTTTAATAATTAAGTAATAATACTATAATAAATAAATAGATTTACTTCGAAACTTACGATAATTATAATATATAACCTATATAAAGGGGGATATTATTATAGGTTATACCCGGCTAAGCTATAAAGCTAAGGCTACGCTTTAGTAGCTTATTCATAGATAGGCTCCTACGTAACTCCTTATTTTCTATTATAAAGGGGTATAAAGAGCTATTATAGTATTCTTCTTATTCTTATTCTTTATCTAGTAATAATACATTCAAGGCCTCGTCCTAGCGCGACGCTCGACGACCAGCCCCTTACAATCTCCGAGCTATGACGATAACTTTTACTGCCCATTATGAAGGGCGGTTCACGGCTGTCACGATATTAGATCTGCCGAACCCCTGAAAGAAGTGAGCGCGTCCAGACATGCCCAGCTCTAACATAAGAGAACTCCGCCGGCATTCTTTGCTACATTGGCCAAGGCCAGCGCTCTAAAACAGCCTTCCATGAGACAGCTCATGGAGCCATTGCCAACATCTTACAAGGTGGGATACGAGATGAAGCCCTCGTCGCGCCCCGGAACCTGCCCCATGAACACACCCGTCAGCGGCGCTTTCAACAATCACCGGTGAGGTGGCCGAGTTGGTTATGGCGCCAGGTTAAGGTCTCCTTAACAGATTTCCTGGTGGGGCAACCCGCGCGAGTTCGAGTCTCGTCCTCATCAAATTCCTTTTTGCCGTTCGGTCTCTCGATTTGTTTCTTACGGTTGTCGTGGGAAAAGGTGTTTTAGTGGACTGAAAAAAGGCCTCAGGGCGGGATGCTAGATTACGTACGATTAGGTAAGTCGACGACTGTCATCCATGACTCCACTACATGTCGCTAGTATCAGTACCCACATGGCAAGTCTTTTCCTTCTATCAGCAAAATCAAGATGCTTGATCGTCCATTGAACTAATCTGAGGACTAAATATTGGGCAGACGGCACTAACTGTATGTTTCAAGGAGAAGTAGGCTGATCTCTGGTATTCGTCGTGTTTCGTTTTCTGCTCCTGGTCCTCTGGGATACCTAACTCGGAGTGGAGTTGGAATGCACGCTGCTTTCATGACGCTGAATATGGCCTTCGCCTCATCCTGACCCGCAAGCCTTCTTGTCGTGGGAACCAACTGCAAATAACCTTCCAGTCTGCCTTTTCCGACAACTCAATGTCGTACAGCGTGATGAGCGTAGCCAAAACCTTGTAAGACTGGAACAACCCCAGGTTCTTGCCGATGCAGCTTCTGCTTCCGCCCCCAAAGGACAAGTCCGCCTTGTTCATCAGGGTCAGGCGCGACTGGAAGGACTCTTCCGTCTCACCTCCAACCTCGTCCCTCAACCAGCGCTCTGGTCGGAACGCGTCGGCATCAACGCCAAAGACCGATTGGTTTCGATTCGTGATGTAAGGGCTCACCCCGATGATAGTTCCCCCGGGCAGATAGTCGCCGTTGGGTAGCGTAAACCCGCCAGCCGGGACGTAGCGTTCCATGGACATAGAGACGCCTGGAAGAACTCGGAGCGCTTCGCGAACGACAGCATCGACGTAAGGAATGGCGCGGACTTCTTTGTATGCCGGTGGAACCATTCCGCGCTCTTGGAAACGCTTTAAACGAATTTCACCGCTAAGCCGAGACCAGACTTTGGGATTGCTGAGGGAGAAGTACAGAGCGCTTCGGATGGTGATCGCAGTAGTCTGGACGAGTACGTCAGACATTATTGGGAAGCTCAGCGTGGGCAAAATAATCGACTTACATCGCTTCCTGCGATCATATTGACCATGAGCCAGGAAATGATCTGAGGGTCACTGACGTTTTCAGGGTCGTCGTTCTTGGCGGCAATGAAGTGATCGAGAAAGTCGGGAATGTCGGGGTTGTGGTATTCCTTGTCTGCACCAGTATAGCGGTCTTGTAAGCGTTGAATCGAGATGCCAGTGGAAGTATTGAATCCGGGTGGTCCGACACGGTAAACGGGATTCTTGTCGAAAACTCGGTCGAGGAACGGCATGGCTCCGACGACGACAAAGTAGTCCTGTGCTTTGTCGGCAGCATGGAGAACGCCATCGAAATCGAAGCCTTTATCCAGATAACCGAACGGCTTGGAGAACGTCACAGCACCAGTCACATCCCAGGTATCTGCATTCAATCAGTACTCGAAATAAGTCCAAGGCTTCGTTCAATTCATTCCCGGGGAAGATACAGAAAGGGGAACCTCGCTCGTAGGATCTATGGCAGGGTTAACTTACAGAATAGAATCCACTGGCCAAGGTCAAACTCCCGCTTGTCGTCTGGAACATTGATGAACCGTCTCTCCAGGTCTTGGCAGAGCTTCTTGATGACTGAGTCAATATGAGGCTCGAGCGCGGCAGTGGCAGAAGGCGAGTAGAATTTGGCAATTGGCTTCCTCTCCTTTGCGTGCTGCTTTGGATTGGTGTGGCTGAACAGGTTGAGTACGATCTGATTATTGACAAGTGCGCTACTTCCATGGTACCACGGAGTCTACGTCGACAATGAGTTAGCATCGTGGTGACAAAATTGCCTCCCAGTGACTGACCTTAAGCCAATTCCCCTTGGTGCTGAACACCGTCTGGATAATTTCTGGTATGTCAACATCAATGATGTATGGCGTGATCCGAACAATAGAACCGTGCTTCTTGTGTAGTCTTTCCAACTGTAATTGAGAGTTACCTGTCCAATTCCAGTACATGTACCAGAGCCTGGTCCATCCTGGAGTCCGATTGGGATGTTAACATCAATGCTTATGGGCTTCTTACCTCATCGGTGTTTGATTGGAGGCGCATGACTCACGTGCGAGAAATGGTCCTGGGTACTTTCTAAGGGGCGAATAAAGCTCCTCATACAAACACCACAATAGAAAGGTGGCAGCTGGTATCAAGAAGAGTATCGGAAATGGCGACTTCTCTGTCCCTACTCCTGTTACTGGAGGAGCTCGTTCGAGGTCAAGACCACTGGAGTTGTCCGCCATCTTCAAGTAGCCTGACCAAACAGGCGTTGGACCGGTCAGTAGCAAAAAAAACGACGGACAAGTAGTGCGGCAGCGGCTTCAGTGAGAAAGAGAGATCCCCGCAGTATAAGTTTACTGGGTGGCACCAAAGTTCCAGAAAGGATGGATACCCCGGAACATTGGTCTAGGAAGGCCGTCGTGGGGGATAGGCGCACGCGACAGGGATCGGAACATGGGGCGATGCAGCCCGGTCTTGGGATTTTCTGTCACGGCCAACGTGATGCGCATCGATCAGGGGTATATCAGCCAACACTGCACAACGAAAGCTCGGCATCCCACTTTTCTCGACCACTCGCATCTTCCAACAGCGTTCCATTGTGGACCATCAGGCCACTATCAATTGTCGCGTCAGCCGGGGAACCAGTGTAGGAGGGAAGCTAGGCCCGGGCCCTTCCCAGGATCCTTGACGCACAGCCTGGGGTATTTCGGTGTAGATGATGGCCAGGTCACAATTCTGGAGGGGGGATTTGTGAACCCATACTTTGTCATAGGAAAGATTCAAACCAGATTCTTGATACCAAGGGTGTTCATTCTGTCTGACGCATATCCCAAGCGACTTGTTCACCCAGCGTTTGCTTTTCAAAGACAAATCGCCATTGACATACAAAGGAAACTTTCACAACCATGGCGGGTAGTGAGAAAGGACAGGCGGCCGTGGCCGTCATGTGGACCCTGACAGCCATTACACTTGTCTTCTTGTGTCTCCGTCTCGTGACGAGATACTTCATCATTGATCAGCTCGGCTTCGACGATTATACTTATGTTTTAGCGGCGGTGAGCCAGGCCCTGGAGACCCACGAAGCTATGAGTTGCTGCTGACTTTTGAATCTGTTTCTTAGATCTTGCTGGTTCTGTACACAACCTTTACTCATGTGGCAGAAGGATACGGATTTGGTCGTTCGATTTACGGCCTCGAAACCAAAGATGCAACAGCTGCAATCAAGTGGGAAATGGTCGGGCAGTCATTTTCGATTATTGGCATGGCCGTGTCCAAGATATCGCTGGGGTTGTTCCTCCTTCGACTGACAGTGGTTCACTGGCATCGAGTGGCGATCTGGACCGTGATGGGTGTTCTTCTCGCCGATTCGATCGCAACAGTCATCTCGTTTTGGTTCCAGTGCAGTCCGCCGAGGGCAATATTCGACCTGGAGCTACGTCCAACGGCCAAGTGCGACTGGGACATCACTCCCGTGGCCGTCACTCTGGGTGGTAAGTTATCTGATCTCGGCAACAGCGAATCGCAAGTCTGACGCTTTCAGTCTGTTGCGTCATCTCCGACTTCTTCTTTGCTGCTTTCCCAACGCTGATCGTATGGGACTTGAAGATGAAGAGGAAAGAGAAGATACTCATCGCTGTCAATATGGGTCTGGGTGTTATGTAAGGTCCCCTACTAGTACAATCGCTGTTGGCCAGCCTCGCTAACCGATGCCCCCTCAGTGCTGGTGCTGCAGGTATCGTCAGAACGTATGAGGTAGCAACTGGGTTTACAGAAAACTACACCGGTAGGAGCCTCCTCCTCGCGATTTAGGACTCAGACTGATGGCTCAACAGAGGACACAGTCCCACTTATCGTATGGTCGTGCGCCGAGCAATCCGTCACCATGATCTGTATCGGCATTCCGCTCTTGCGACCCCTTTACCGACACGTTTTCAAGCGCGACAATCTGTCCTCGTCGTCAAACGCACAATATCACAAGTACGGCGAGGGAACGGACAAGAAGAGCTACAAGATGAGTGGGATCTCGAAGAAACAAAGAGCAGAGGGCAGTACGGACAGCAGAGATGCAAGCAATGCCAGCTTGGGTCTTGGCAGCCAGACTGTGACAGACATTGGGGCTTTGACCAACAATAGCAGCAACGAACACATACTCGGCATTGAGACTTTACGAAACTCGAGCGACGCTGGTTCGTCGGGCAATCGGCTCAACGGGGGGATACGGGTCAAAGAGGATGTCCAGGTCGAGTGGAGCAATCGGTGACGGAGATGTGACGAAGAGGGCATGGTGTGCATCCGGCCGCTGATCGGGAGCGGATGATTGTTTGGTACAGTATGGATGCTGCAACATCGATGACATGGATGTTACGCCAACTGCCTAGTTCATTGGAAGAGCATCCGAGACATTCTCAACCGCAGGGCATGCTGTGCAAGCTGTCATGTTATAATACCTTCTAATTCTCCATAGAACAAGGATCGCAGAGAGGAAAGAGACTTGGAAACTCGAAGAGAAATCAACAGAGGGCCCAGTCGTGAAGGATGCTGTGCCGCATTTAGGCAAATGGCCAGCATCTATGCAAGCCAAGCGCCCCTTGCGCTTATTGTTTCGCACCCTTGAAAATATGCCACCTGGTACGCAGGAATAAATAGGCAATCCTTCTGAGCATTGATCTAACACCAATACGTTTCCAGCCCAGAGACAGATTCTCCGACTAGCACCGCGTTTTCACAGCTATTGTTGTGGCGCACAACCCATGTTGTCGACGACAGCCCCCAATCACGGATAGAGCGGGTGGCGTGACCAGGGATCGCGGAAGCATGCCGGCAACCGTTCGACGACACATCAGCCGCAAGATCCTTAGATAGGCCCCGCCCCACGATGGTGCATACCGACCCCTGTCCTGTGACTCGACTGCATCTCGAGCCTTGCCAAGGTGTGGTTCTCGGTCAGATGTGGGAGCATCGCGAAGCTGAACCAATCTCGGGCTTATCTTCTCCTTCCACCGCGCTCTTTACTCCGCGGGCCAGGTTGTCACAAGCTTCTTGACAACTACTGACTTGGCGAGTGGGATCAGTTCCAAGGAGATAGGTGCCAAGGGATCGTCCAGCCGACGGGGGAAAGTGCATACAAGCGCGTCCTGATACGAGTTAGGCAAAGGCCTCGTGCTTGCTTGTCCGACCACCAAGTGCTAGTTGAGCATCTGATACTCAAGTCCCGAGTTTATACACCAGGCAGCCACCATCCGGGTCAACATGTTCACACGGTGCAGCTTTCGAATATTAAGCCATCTGACTAATACATCCACAGAACGCGAGACAAAAGATTGGCAGTACCCCAAATGGTATCATGTCTATTGGGCTGTTGAAACTCCCCGTGTAGGGGGACATTAAGTCTAGTCGCTGGCATGGTCTAGCAAAAATAGCTGGACCGGTGGAGAGCGTATGTAATGTGGTATCCAAGGCGATGCATCCCCGACACGCCGCGAACGAGGCGTGCCCAAATCTCTCGATCCTCGACTCAAAATGCAAATGTCAAAATCAATCTCCTAAAAGGCCCTGTTGTGGGCGGCGCCAGACTGAGCAGCCTCCTGCTCGAGCGCGGCGGTGGTGCCGATGGGGCGCTTGAAGAAGACGTTGCGCTCCCAGCCATCGATGTCGTCGATGACGGTCTCGCGAACAAGCTCGTACTTGCCGATGCGGGGCAGGATCTTGGCCCAGACGGCCCAGTAGATGCCACCAGCGAAGAGGACGGCGAAACCGGTCACGCAGTGGATCCAGTAGGGAAGGTTCTCGTACTGGTTCTGTTCGGGGGTAGGGGAGGGACGAAGGGAGCAACGACGAGGTAGATGTTGCTGAGCAGGAAGAAGATGACGACGGGGAGCGAAGCGCTGAAGGGAGGGTTCCAGTTCCAAGCGGAGCGGTTGAGGTAAAGGTGAACGAGACCACCGGCGACGAAGACGTTGATGATGGCAAGAGGGTACGAGATGAGGCTATTTGTGGTTAGCGAGCGATCAGACACAGGTTAAAAGACCAGGAGTGACATACTTGAGGAGGAAGTTGTAAGCATCGCCAGGAGGGGGAGCCAGCATGACGATGATGCAGATGAGCCAGTGCTCGAACAGACCAGCCAGAGGTGCGTTGAAGGGCTTGTTGCTGGCCCAGAAGCGAGAGAAGGGCAGGATACCCTCACGGCCGAGCTCCTGGACAAGACGACCCTGGGAGAAGATGACGGAGAGAACGTTGCCAAAGGCGGAAAGGGCAACGGAGACGGAGAGGGCGCGCTCGGCGGTGCCACCAAAGACGTTGCGGAACAGCGAAGCGGCGACGAGGCGGCCAGAGGTCAGGATCTCCTCCTTGGGAACGGCAGCGAAGTAGGCAATGTTGATGAACATGTAAAGGACCGAGATGGCACCGATGGCGAGGGGAGCAGCAAACTTCAGGGTGCGGACCGGGTTCTTCGTCTCGCTGAGGGCGTAGTTGGCGTTGCTGTAACCGACGTAGGACCAAATGACGTTGTAGATGGAGGTGACGACACCGTAGGCGCTGCCGGTGGTGCCCTCAAAGGCATTGTCGAAGTTGTTGAAGTCGTTGTCGATCTTGAGGTGACCGCCGAGGGCAATGAAGCCAGCGATGATCATGAGGAAGACAATGGTGAGCTTGATCCAGCCGAGAAGGTTCTGCAGGCGCAGACCCCACTTGAGGGCGGTACCGTGGATGATGAAGGCCGTGGTGATGCAAGCGAGACCGACACCACGTTGGTTGAAGCGGGTGATCTCAACGTTGGCGGCGTGAAGGATGTACTCGCCGAAGACGACAGAGTTACCGGCGGCCCAACCGAGGAGGACGACGTAGCCGGCGTACAGACCGGTGGTCAGGAACTTGGGCTTGCGGTAGACGTACTCGAGGTAGTTCTTCTCACCACCGTTCTTGGGGATGGCGGTGCCGAACTCCATGTAGACGGCGGTACCGGCAAAGGCGATGATCATACCGGCGACCCACATGAAGAGGGCCAGACCAACGGAACCAGAGGAGCGCAGAATGCTGGAAGGCGTGGCGAAAATACCAGTACCGACGATGCGGTTGAAGATGAGGAAACTGGCGCTGACGATGCCAATCTGGCGCTTAGCCTCGCGCTTCTGCTCAATGCGGCCTACAAAGTCATCGTGTCAGCACGGAGGGCACAAGCAATCCAAGCACGTTGGCGGCGCCGTATACGTACCGACTTCGCTATCATTGTCAGAGGTGGCCGGCAGGAAGCCGTCCTTATTGTCGGTGCCAGAGGCGGCGGCAGGGGCGTCGCCGAGGACGCGGGGCGCAAAGTTGTCAGCCATGGCGTATGGATGTTGATGATCGTAGCCGGCCTTTGGGTGTCTGGGATCAAGATCTGATCGGTGATCGGCGAGACTCGAGGGCTGCGGGAGGCTCCAGGAACATGCAGGTCAGGCGAGCTAGAAAGAAAGGAAGGGTTCGAGAAGGGGTTTTATAAAGTGAGTCGCTCCCATGGGGCAGCACCCACGCGAAAGTCTGGGCCCCAGAAACGGTAGCATTGTACTGCATGGGATGGCCCCATGGTTCGGACCGCCGTACGGCGCCAAGTGGACCGACCATCATGGGCCGCGATGACGCCTTCGGCCTTGGAGGTTCACGACAGGCTGGGCTCACGTTGATGACATGACGCGACGCGAGAAATAGGCAACTGGATTGCTGTTGGCGCAGTTGCGTGATCGTGAGGCCGAGGATATGCGTCTCGATGCGGGCGCCCCTTGCCCGCAGGATGGTGGTGTCGCTGTCCAGCAGACCCAGCAGCTTCCCGTCTTGCAGGCACGGCGACATCCACCAGGATGGCCGTTCACTCGGGACAGACCAGGTCTCAGCTGTCTAGGTGGGATGCGTGCTGATGCACCCGCACATGGTTTGAGTGGCAAGGGGGTGTGGAGGTGGTCGAGGTTTGTTGGTGAAGACGTTGGATTTGAGGTGGGCTTGGCAGGTGCCGTTGCGAGGCTCTGGTTGGTGATGCCGCCGTCCTGACCGGTACGTACCGAGTGACTAAGCCAGGTGTGTGTCAGGATTTCCACTTCGGTGAGCTTAGACCCGATGACGCGATCTGCCGTGATCGCATCGCCAAGAATGCAGCCAATGAAACGTGCCGGTCATGCAAAATTCGTCTTCTCTGCTTCTTAACCACATTCCTTTCCTGGGAGCCCCGAGAATCCGTCAGTCTTGGTGAGGATGCAAACATTGCCCAAGCTCGCCAACAGGATGCCTGCTCTTGTACGCGAGCTTGGCAAAAATCTTTCTCTGGCTGCTTCATAGCCCTCGACGCCCGCTACGCCCTGAAGCTGGCCAGGAGGCCGCCTCGATAGTCTGACCCGCCTGCTTCCCGTCCTACCTTTTCGAGCCTCACATGAGCCTTATTCAGGCCACCTGGGCCTCAGCCGGTCTATTGTGTCATGGACGAGAAGGGTCCAGGGCTGGAATGGGCATCCAACGCGGTTTGTCAGTCGTCGAAGTATCTGACATTACCATGAAGCGCTCGCTTCCATCCACCCCAGGTCGGTAGGATGCATCCGACCGCCAGTGTTCCATATACGCCCTGTGGATATGTCATCCTCTGGCAACGCCACCAATATCGATTTAGATGTGACTGTTGCTGTGTTCTGCTTCGGCAGGTACACATCGTGTAGATCGAGAGGCAACCGCAGCCGCTCCAGACGCCCGCATTCTTCACAAGAGCAACCTCCAGAACAGCGTTGGATGAACTAAGCTACCTTTCCGTGCTAGCTGCAGGCCACGATTGCAACGTCCTCGACAAGCAGCGTCGATCCAGCCCAGCGACGTTGTTTCACCCTGACCCGTCACTTTCCAGGCCGCAAATAGCGGCACATGCAACTTGAAAGCTCCATGTGACCAGTGATGCTATCCAAGGCCTGGGCCAAGAGGGACATCACGCAATTTCAAACTGTTACTGGGCTGTTATTTTTCGGCCGACAGACTTTGGCAAGCACACATACGGCTTCACGCCACTTGACATGTGGTTCCGCGTTGAGCCCTTTTCTTGACTCAGTCGCTGTCGGCCACCCCTAGGTTTAGCTCTCGCTGCGCACGACGTCTTTGCCGATGTTCCGTGGGCTCAGACCATCCAGCAGCGGGAGTCAGTAGACTTGGTGTCATTCAGAACAGCATTTCGTGACAGCCTATATCGACCAAGTACATTCAGGACTACGTATCAATATCGAACAACGCAAGGTGTATCATATTGCCATGGTCTCTCCTCACGCCGGTTGTTTGCAGAAATTTGCCGATCATTCATCGCTCAGCAATAGCACTGGCTGTGTTGCCATGTGTCCTCGTCGACTTTGGACGCCCACCTAGTTCGACATCTTCGAGTCTGTCGGACGAGCAGAGACCAACAACGGCTGGGCAACAGTCAACGAGCTTCGGTTTCTCAAAGATTCAAGCTTAATTACAGCAAGCTAGGCACCAAAAAGATTCATTCGTATCGACAAGCTACGCCATTAATCTGACATGGTCTCAAGGCAACGAGGCCGTGCTGTCAGCGTAGATGAAGAAAGGCACCACCGAGTTCTGATGCCTTGAAGCGTCTATGGCTCCAAAAACCCCAAACGCACAGCTTCCTCCTATCAAAAGTCCAAAAGGATAGCAGCAACATTTCCCACTCGACCAGCCATATCACAGGCCTGCGCTTTACAAGGGCCGTAAAGCTCCTCAACTGCTTTTGACACAGCTTCGTGGCTGAACGTCTTCCCGACGCTTGAGCATCGCATTTCTTTTCCATTTCTCCATCTTTCAATCTTCCCGTTGAAACAACCTGAAGCTAATCTTTTCCAGACTGTCGAACTGTTGAACGTTTGGGCAGCCCTCTATGAGGAAGACCAGGAAGCCCACGGTTGGCAGTGGGCAGAACATGTGCTGACCCTGGCTCTCGACCCTTTGACCACCCGTACTTTCCAACACATACGAAATCAACCTCGAGCTAACAATGAATATCAAGAAAAGCCTTCGACTGATCAAACAGGCCACAAAAGAACTTCCTGGCTCTAGCCAAGTCTTCCCTCTGACTGCCTTGGTGAAATAGGGGTAGCAGAACCATCGCCGAAACCTGACAACCCACAGGTCTCTGGCCAACTCAACTATTCCCAAGGCTCGTCTTAACCTAACAGCCGGAACTTCCGTGAAGCTGTATGCCAAAGTCTTTCCATTTCCCCAGCTTGGCTTATCAGCTGTACGAGTACATATCCCTACAACTTTGGTTATACCTGCCTGCTGGCATCAGGCTTGTGCAACATATTTCATGGTTGCAGGTCATTCGGACTCTAGCATCGAACCTACACGCATGTCACTATCTCAAATGGACAGTCTTTGAAAGTCTTCAGACATGAGCCGCAGTCAACCCTTTCTGAGCTTGGCTTATCACAGGTGGATGTCAATCTTTGACCACCACAATGCCTTCTCCTAGCACATACGACCATACCTACTGGAGAATTCGGGATCCCGTCCGCTCTCCCATAGACAAGCCAGTAAGGGTCGGACTAGTAGTTGGGTGGGTGACCACCAGCGAATCCCTGATGTTGTATGTTTTTAATATTTTGTTTGCCTTTTCGGATTCGGCCACAACAATAGTTAGTGTGCCTTTGTCGGATTCAGCAATGATCTGAGGATCTGTTGGGGTGCAACGAAACTCGACAACGAGCCGTTGAACCATGCAAAAAGTGCAGATCATTGCTGTGCCACTAGGTGCTAGGTGTTATCACACATCTGTCGACACAGCAGCGCAAACTAACCCCAAACTTTCTTGTCGTCAGGCAATCCCGGAATCATTTGTCTTCATAAAGGCATCTATGAATAAGAATTCTGGAGCTCTGCTAGATTCCCGTATACCCGTTCGCCTTTAATTTGGTCGTGCCACCCAATTCGTGCAATCTCTTTTATCCAGGCCGTGGTGGGCAACGAAACGAGTTTGACGTGACGTTTCTACCGACAGCCTCATCGAGAAACGCGCTTCAACTTTCATGGAAAATGCTCCAATAACATTGCTTTCAATGACGGAAGATTGCGGGTTGGCACGTTGCGGCGGGAGGACCTCCGCGCTCTAAGCTCGACCTAAGCGCATGGCAGCGGATCAAGCCCGTTCTGACACGGGCTTGGACGTGAACAGTAATATGAGATCGAATGAAACGAAGCCGTCTTCTCGCCCCATCTAATTTACTATCTACCATTAATCATACCGGACCGTAAACGTCTTGGTCTGCAAAATTGCCTTCTCGCTGTTATTGTCTGGTTGTACGTCGCCGCCACCATCAACACTGATCTGATGCACGTTGTTGGGGCTTTTGTTGTCTTCGTCCCTGTCCATTGACCTGAACACTTGCATCTCGTTATCTTCGTACCGGTCATATTGGCTGCGCACCTTGCGCGAGAACGCATTGGGTGCAGTGTTCATTTCCTTGTTCGCATATCCCGAGGCATAATTTGGTCCTGACATGTTGGTCGAGGAGGCTCCCATAAGCTTGGGGGCGAAGTGCTTGAAGAACTTGCGGAGGGTCGGCATCGATCCGCAGATGATGAAGAGGTTGGCTTCGATGAGACTTTTGCCGCACGTGTCAGTAAGAATGGTCCACTGTGATTGTGCGCAAGTAGTCCAGGGGTTTGACTTACGACCAGATGTTAGCACGAGCAGCATCCCAAGTAAGGTCCTGGGTGGCCAGAACGTCCAGAAGGAAAACTAGTCGAATGATTGATGTTCCCACCGTCATGGAGCCAATGGCAAAAATGACAATGGCGCCGATCTTGGGGAAGATACCCATGCGGAGGCGAACGACCATCGGAATGGGCAGCACGAAAAGCAGGATGTCGGTGACGATGTTGGAAACGGCCGTAGCAATGTAGAGAATGCCGACATTGATGCAGCTGCCCCCAACCATCAAGACTTCATACGCTTTGGACACTGGCGTGCAGTGGACAAACAACATGACTGTAATGATAAGTGTGTACAGCGCCACAACGACGATGCTGGTCCAAACGGCAATGCGCCACCATCTTTGAGGCGAAAGGTGGAGATAGAAAGTCAGAAGCGACAGCTTCGTAAATCCGTTGCAGAGCATAAAGACGCCAGCGGTTACATATGTGATCTGTTAAGTGTAAAAGTTAGCTGTGTCTGTTGCTGTGCGACAGTGATGTGCTGTGGATGGCCAACACTTACCAGCGTCGACGTCTTGTATGTTTCCAGTGGAACTTCCCACATGTGACACCCGAGAGCTTTCATCGCTACGGTATCTATTGAGGCCCGTCAGTTTTGCTGTGCTTGCGAACTGGTGAACGTTATATTTTGCTTATACTTACGGACCATGCCGGCCTGTGTTGCCACTGACGATACCTGATGGATTGGTCAACTTTCAATACTCATACTGATCACAAATGATGGAAACCGACCCATGCAAGGAACATGAATGCTGATTGAAAAACACGAGTCAGCAAACCAAACTTTGCAACAGGAGAATCATCGGATTTACCATCGTCAATTTGGAGGCCCTTTGCTAGGAACACCTTCGTATAGAACCTCTGCATCAGGGCAATGAAGGCCAGAGGCCCCAGTATGCCGAAGATCAAGTAGTGCTCCATCACATACTGCCGCTGCGGGTTATCAAAGTCCACCACGTACCCCGGCGGTGCGGGCACCAGGACCTCGACGCCGTTGACTACCGGAATTCCGGACATGTTGATGGTCGATTTGAAGTTTGAACGAGTCAAGCAAGCCGTCGATCAGCAGCAGGACTGGAAAACAGAACCACAACCAGATGACTTGCCGAAGAGTGATGGTTTAAAGCTGGTCTACTTACATACTCTCTTTCCTTGCATCAAAGTGCACATGACGGCAAGGGGTCTCGTCACCGGAAAGTACCCATCTTCTTAGCGGCAGACAGGGACCAAGGTTGTGGCTGCCGGCCTCTTGGCTCAAAGTCCCGCGCTCTGGGGGCGTTGAGATGGAACAGACCCTGGTGGCAGGCGATTGCCACCAGATACCAGAGCCAATCGGTGAATGAGTAGACGGTGGAGGCATCGCATGAATCCAAAAGGCTCTAGCCTTCAGGTGGGACGCTGTATCGGATCATCAGATGGACATCGACAGGGGGAATCGTGGACAAAGCCCAATGGTTTTGCCATGATGCTGTCCACACGACATGGTACAGCGCCCCAGAATCGGCACCAGACCTCCCTGAAGCTGCTGGGTCAGAGGGAGCTCTCGAAGAAGTTTGGAAGGATGTATCAGTCCCTGCAAGCTTGATCCGTATCTGCTGCAGGCTGAAAGGGGGCCGAATGGTTAGTCAAATGCACCTTGCTCCTCTGGAACAGGGCCAGTGAATCCTTCGCTCGGAATGGAGTTCCCCGTGGAGTCCGAACTATTAGTCCCTGGTAATCCCTGTGAAGCTCATTGTCAACGCTGGGCTTTCATGAACGAGTGGCTAAGCGGCAGTCAGGCTTGATTTGGCATATCCGCGCCAACCGCTCAACACGAGACGAAGTCTGGGCTGTGTCCAATATCGAGCTAGGAAACCATGTCTCGGGGTACAATAGAAGTTCTCTCCGCTCAACTGAGCTAAACCTTTTAGGTGGATGGACAAGATATTTTCAGATAACCATGGTCCTCTCTAATGGAAATTCTTTATAAGTCCGACAAGCTTCCCATACGCATCCTTATCGTGCGGTCAAGCACAAATCAGAAACCCAGGGATCTTGAAAAGGCACTGGAACGAGAGTCGGTGATGGGACTTGCTGGGGACAACCTGGTCGAAAGACGGACGATGTGTGAATGGCGACTTGGCACTCCCAAAGCGGGGAATTTGATGGGGGAGGTCGGTGGTAAGTTGGCCCGAGGTTGGCAGATGATAGGGGATTTGATGCACTGACTGCAGATATCCTGCGTAGACGTGGTGACAGGGGCGGCAGACAGGTTGCATTTCCAATCGCTCGGGAGCCCGGTAATCTGGTCGTCGGGGCACCAACTGCATGCAAGCAAGTCTTGTGGTGTCGGCCGTTAAGTTTTCTTGTTCTGGCACGAGTCAATTCATCGCACGGATCTCGGGCGCCAGGATAATTGAACAGGGCGGATTGCTCCGTTCTCCGTGATTATGGCTGTGCGGCAAACTACTGATCACGATTAATCCGCTCAGGTCAGTGCCCTAGTTTCCCGGGGGACGAATCCGACCCCTGAGCACTGGAGACCTTCGAAGCCACTGGCATTCCCGTCCTGCGGCCCGCGACGATGGCCGCTTCTAGTAATAATCAGGCTCATCACTAGTGGCGGGACTACTCTGGTTGCTGCCCTTGACGTTACGTTACCCCGGCTGGGAAAGCGACAAGAGAAATATCACTCTCCTGGCGGCATAGGCTGCATAGATTTCCTCTGCTTGTCAATATATATGTGCACCAACAACAGTCACTGCTGATAGAGCCCGAAGCTTTATCGAACAGGTGGGACTGCTCGTCGTTCTTGGTCTAAGCTGCAGAATGAGACAAAGATTGGCCCCTGGTCGGGTGTGACAACGGGACCCAAACAAAACGGTGATCTTTCCTCTTCTTGGTAAGCACGAGGGCAGGGTAGGCCGCTGCTCGACGATCCTGGGATCCTTCAGCGCGGTTTTTCTGCCACATAATCCGCGTTTAGCGCGCAGCATTAATCCCCCCTCTGCACATCAGTGTATACTCCCATTGAGCATGACTATCCGACTATTTTAGTTCCTCAAGCCTTATTCAGAAACTCAGAATCAGCTTGACGTTGCTCGGCGTATGCTTATGTTCAAGCTTCTTTCTAGCCTGTGTTAAGGTGGTAAATGATGCAAAACTCGATCCGTGGCATCCCAGGAGATAGCGGAGCCCCTAGGATGCTGATCCCGGCTGCGCGGCAAAAGCCACAAGGCCAACAATATTCCACCTCCAATACTTTGTCGAGGTTACAGCTGACAGGGTGGTGACTCAAGTTCACCCCCCCCATCCGGAGAAAGCTCGGGGGGTAGTTAGCATAATTTTAGGGAGATTACATAGCTCCATAGTATTAATATAAATATATACTATACCCGAGTTTTTTTTTCTTTTAAGTCTTTATAATAGAATTAATAGATATATATTAAAGAAAGAATAGATTCTAAGCATATACCTAGCATATACCTAGTATATGCCTAGTATATGCTCTAGAGAGCTAGATTCCTAAGGTAAGTAGGGCATATGCTTAGTATATGCCTAGTATATGCCCTAGAGTTGGATTCCTAAGGTAAGTTAGGTATATACCTAACCTATCTACTTTAGGGATCTAGTTCTAAAGGCATATACTAGGCATATACTAGGCATATACCTTACTTACCTTAGGAATCCAGCTCTCTAGGGCATATACTAGGTATATACTAGGTATATACCTTACTTACCTTAAGAATCTAGCTCGCTAGAGTATATACCCAGTATATGCCTAGTATATATTTATATATATATCTTAAACACCCTTAATTCTTAATATATTAATATTTTAAATTATACTATTTGTACTATATAGGGCCCGTGCACTTTGAGTTGTGCATGCTATTACCCCCCTCCCCGAGGTTTCTCCGGATTAGGGGGGATGAACTTGAGTCACTACCCTATTAGCTGCAACCCGCACTTTGTCAGATCCCGTCTCAGTGGAGGTTACAGCTAATAGGGGTGAGTCTCAAGTTCATACCCCCCAATCCGGAGAAAGCTCGGGGGGTAGTTAGTATAATTTTAGGGAGATTATATAACTCTATAGTATAAATACGAGTATATACTATACCCGAGTTTTAGAATTAATAGATATATATTAAAGAAATAAATATATACTAGGTATATACCTAGTATATGCCCTAGAGAGCTAGATTCCTAAGGTAAATAAGGTATATACCTCGTATATGCCTAGTATATACCCTAGAGAGCTAGATTCCTAAGGTAAGTAAGGTATATACCTAGTATATACCTAGTATATGCCCTAGAGAGCTGGATTCCTAAGGTAAGTAAGGTATATACCTAGTATATACTTAGTATATACTGAAACTGGGCAGGGTAGAAAGGTATAGCTTAGCGATAAGGTAATAAGGAGTAGCTAATTAGGGAAACGGATATTAGCTAGATTTATTATAAGGACCCCTAAGGGATATATATTATTAATCCGATACTATATATTTAAGGACCTATTTTTTCTTAAATAACTACTTTATTACCCTAATTAGTTAAGGTTATTACTAGCCCTACTTTAATTAGTACTCTAAGGCGGATTATCTCTCTTATATACTATTAATATAATCTATTAGCCTAATTAGACCCCTTAAATAAGGTTAGATTTAGTCTTAATATAAAGGGCTTATTAAAAGGACTTAAATAGAGAATAATAGCTAGACCGTTAAATGAATACTATTATAAGAGAAGTAAAAAGGATTATAGAATAAAATAGATAAAATTAATAAATATAATTAGATAATAATAATAGACTAATTAGGGTAATAGACGAGGTTATTAGTCCGGAAGGGTATAAGGGAGCCTATAAAACCTCTATTTATTACTAACTAAATAAGAATCTAATAATATAATAGGCTTTAGCTTTAGATTCTACCGATTAGGGGAAGAAAGGAAGTTATCTTATCTCGCTTAACCTAATAGTAGCTAGTTACTAAAGTAATACTATAACTTTATAAATATACGAGATTTACGAATAATATATATAACTAATTAGTTATATATATAATATAAATAATATAAATAATAGATAAGCTTTATATATAAATAATATAAATAATAGATAAGCTTTATATATAAATAATATAAGTAATAGATAAGCTTTATATATAAATAATATATATAGCCGATTAATTATATATATAATATAATTAATTTACGATAGTTATATTCCCCTAATTATAGTATTAGGACCCTATAATAGATTATATAATATTAAGATAGAAGAGGCTATAGTGAAGCTTATATAAAGCGACTCGATTCCTCGAAGGTAGCCTCGACCTCCCTCCTCTATAACCCCCCTTCTTCCTTAATAAAAATTAATATATATAAAACTAAAAATAATAAGAAATAATAATAAACGATAAACCTTAATTAATAATTTAAGAAAGTAAAAGTAAATAACCTAGCCTTGGAACCCTTATAATAACTAATTAGGGGAATAAACCTATATTTATTATAGCTAATACTTAAATTTACTTATAAAAAGGGGCTTTTACTATTTATAGGGAGTATTCTCGTAAAGATAATAAATCCTCGCCTATTTCTAACCCTCTCTACCTTAGTAATAATGACGATAATAAAGTTAGACTCCTTTTTAATAGTAGCTAGCCTCTAAGACCTATTTTCCTAATAATTTATAAGAATATCTTACCTCCTTAGCCTAGAATAGTACCTTACGAGAATATAATTAATTACCTATTTATTTTAGAAGTATAGTATATCCTAATTTAAGGCCTTTCCTTTAATTAATTTATATTAATCCTTAAGAGTATCTTTAAGAAGGTAATAAATAATAAAGGATTAGCGATAATATTAATATTAAAGTCGAGTAATATTCTCAGGTTTATAGAGGATAACCTCTAGGAGTTCCTAATTAATTATAAGGATATTTATTACTTAGCTAGCTTTAAGGAGGAAGAGAAGGTTATAAATATTATTATCTATATTAATAAAGATAATAAATACCTTATTAAGCTATTTATAAAGATAGTATAGGCTAAGGGAATAATATTCGCTAAGATTATATAATATATTAAAAAGAAGCGAGATTAGTTTTCTAATAATAGTAAAAATCCTATTACTTAGATTATAATATTATATAATTATAAATAGTTATTTAAGGATCTAAAAGAGCTTAATAAAGCTTACTAATTAATATTAAAACTTATAATTATAATAAGGAAATAGAAGCTCGACCTCTTATCTAATAATAAATTAGTTAATATTAATTATAGGATAATCAAGGCTAAGATATTTATAAAAATTACTAATAATTATAATATTAAGGTTAGAAACCTCTTTAATCGATTAATATTTAATAAGTTTTAGGATATAATTAAATGCTTAGAAAAGGAGAAAAGAGATATTTAGAAGTTTAAAATAATACTAAACTACTTTAATTAAAATAATAATAATATTAAGAAGCTTATAAAACCCTTATTAATAACCTTTATATAGAGGGCGTAAATAAAGGATTCTAAGCTTAATAATTTAATAATCTAATTCTAAGCCTTAATCGTAGAATATAAGATAGGAATATAGGAGTCTTAATTAAGGACTTTAATAGCTATTTAAGAACTTCTAAGGATTACTTTAAAAGAGAACTTAGTAATTATAAAGGTTAATAGAGGAAATAGGCTAATTACTTACTTATTAGCGCTCTAGATTATAAACTTAGTAATTAAGCTAGACCTTCTAATTATAGTTCTCTTAAGAGCCCTTAATTAGTTTAATAGGGTAGCCTATACTATAGGTTTAAGGTTATAAGGATAAAGCTTATATTAATAGAGCGGGTATTAATAAAGCGGGTATTAATAGATATAATAATAATATAATAGCTATTAATAGCTATAGGCCTCCTAATTAGGTTAATAGTAATAATAATACCCCCGCTTAAAGGAGGATAATAGATTTATAAACTAATACTAATATAGAGACCTATACCCCCCTCCCCTAATATAAAGGTCTTATATTTATTATAGAGGTCTTTATTATTTAAAGGATTATATACTATAAAGAGCCGACTTCGAAGCTTAGCTAATTAAGTTTATAATATTATATTATTATATTAATAGGGGAGACGATTAAGAATTAGTATTACTATAGCCTATAGTTAAGGGCTGGAATTAAGGTTTCCCTAATCGATATAGTATCTTTAAATAAGTAATTATAATAAGCTAGCCTTTAGCCTCCTAGGCTTTAAAAGAGCTTAAGGGATAGACCCTTAACTTAATTACCCTATTCCTATTCTCTAATATTTATTAAAAGATAAGGAATATATTATAGAACCCCTAGGCTAGAAGCTTAATCTATAGCTAGGTTAACCTTATAGGCTAATACCCTAGAGGACTTCTTAATTTTAAGAATAGGATATATAAAGATATAATTAGTAAAACCTAAAGGAGAGTTTTCCCTATATTGACTAGATATAATAAAGAGGCCCGCTTTTAAGAGATTAATCCTCTTCCGATCCTAGAGCTAGTATATAAAGAGATTAGGGTAATAAGTATAATTAATAGCTACGAGGGCCCCTCGCTAAGTAATATTAAAAGGGTATAAGGGTTAATAATAGCTATTTAAGAAAAGCTTATTAAATAGTTCTAATAATAAGAATATAAAGTCCTTCGTAATTACTTTATTATTATAGACCCTAAGCTTTAGAAGATTAAATAGGAGTATATCTTAGGGATAGACTTAGAATATAGATAGCTCCCGATAATATACTTTAAAGTCCCCTACTTATTCTATAATAATATATAATCCTTAAAGAGAAAAAGGGTTAACTTTATAATAGGATTATCTATAAAGCTTAATTAGGCTAATGTAAATATTACTTTTAGCCTTAGACCCTTTATAATATAAAAGAAGGAATTTATAGTCTAAGAATTTAGGGACTTTAATATATTTTTAGCTATTATTATATAATAATAGACCTTACTTATTAGCCTAATTAGGATAGACTTATTTAAAGTACCTAATATATATATCTTTATAATAATTAATTTAAAAGTATAGTTTAATATCGTTTCTAAAAATATTATAAATATCTTTAACCTCTCCTATAGGGTTTATAAATTAATTATTAAAATATAATTAACTATATTAGGGGAATTAAGAGGGGTAATTAGCTATATATTCGAAAACCTATAAATTAATAAATATTAATAGCCTATTATCCTCTAAATTATAATAATTAAGGATTATATATTTAATATACTATTAAAGGGGCTATTCTTTACTTAGATATAAATAATATTTAATTATATTAAGGACTAAGTATATACTAACTTTATATTTAGTGGTTTAAGGATTATAGTCCTAATTAGCTATATTAGACCTTTTAAGAAAGAAACTTTAAAGGATATTTATTTAGATTTCTCGCTTAAGAGGATATAGATATTATAAGCTAATTAAAGTAATAATAAAAGTAAGAATAACGATTAAAGGGGCCTAAGCGATAATAATATTCTAATTACTATTAAAAGGAGATATTAAGGAGACGTTCGAGAATTGCATCCGAATAGCTAGGAACTAGATAGTTCGCTTAATTAAACGCTCTCCTATAAACCTACTAATATAGATAAGGGGGACTCTATTCTAGGGATGCTTTCGGAGGCCTAAGTAACTTATATTATTAATAAAGCCCTTTCTTTAGAAATTACCTTAAGAGAGCTATTACCTAGATTAATAATTAAGGAATAAGCTATACCTATTATAATATATTTAAGGAATTATTAAGAAAGGTATTCTTTAATTTAATATATATTATTTTAGCTAAATAGAAGGTATAATAGGATATTAATTAAATTAATATACTTTATATTCTTAAAGCTAAGGAATAATAAACTTAGAAAGCTTCTTCGATTATAGAGCTTTTAAAGAATATTAGGAAAATCTATATTATATATAAAAGGAAGGCTAATAAAGTAAACCTAATCGATAATAAGCTATCTAATAGTAATATACTTAAGGGTAACCCCCTCTAGAAGGTTAAGAAGCTAGCTATTATCCTATTAAAGTAATATATAATTAATAAAGGCCCTTTTAAAAGCTTAATTATATTAAAGTTCTTAAATATTAAACTATAATCGAGGCTTATAATTTAGAGATTATAGGATATTATAGACTCCTATAAATACCTTTAATTAAAGGAATAGGATATATTAGAGTAAATCCTCTTAAATAGGGAAGCTATATTAGCTTAGGATTTTATTAAATATAAGAGTCTTAATTATAATATTACTCCTTTATAGAAAATTAAGACGATCTTTATAAAGCTTAATAAGTAAAGGGTATCTTAATTCCGAAGGCCCTTAAGAAGTTAATTATTAAAATACTAAGGGAACGCTTTAAGAAAGGGGTTATTAAGGAAAGCTATACTTCTTATAGGAACCCTTAATTCTTAATTTAAAAGAAAGATTAGAAGATAAAGCTTATTAACTTAGCTATATAGATTAATAGGATTATTATAAAAGATACCTTTATACCCCTAAATAGGGACGACTTCTTAGAGGACTTCGTAATATATAAGCTTATCTCCTTCCTTAATTTCTTTAATAAATATAACTAAATACTACTCGACGAGATAAATAGGGTTATAATAATGTTTACGACTTCTATTAGCCTATTTAGGATATATACTCTCCTTTAAGGAGCTATTAACTTAATAGCCTAGTTTATATATATAATTATAAGAATCCTCTATAACTTTATTTTTTATTATTATTATATTTTTATAGACGATATTATTATTAAAAGACTAATTATTAATTATAAAAGTAAGGATTTAATCCTAGGGGTATATTAATTTATCGTTAAGTACCTTTAAAATATTAATAAAATCCTTATTAATATTAAGCTTTTAGGATATATTATTTTAAGAGTAAAAAGCTGATAAGCTTAGGAATTAGCTATTATTATTAGCTATATTTATAGTATTATAAGTTATTCCCCTAATCTAATTAAGATTATTAAGCTCTAGGAATAGATAAAGTATAATAATATCTCTTTATTAAGATCCTTCCTAGGACTAGCTACTTTCTATTAAATTTAGATTAATTACTTTAATATTAAATATAGCCCTTTTATAGATCTATTAAAGAAGAATATCCTATTCTTCTAAATAGACTTATAATAAGAAGCTATAGATATTATTAAAGCTAAACTTATAGGTTCTCTAATCTTAATCTCGATCGACTATAGTATAGAAGGGGGTATTATCTACCTCTATATAGATATAAGCCTTAAAGGCTAAGGAGCCGTTTTAAAGTAATAGATTAATAGGAGGCGAGTAGTCTTAAAGTATAAGAGTAGCTACTAGGATATAGCCGAATAGAAATATAATTCTAGGAAGTTAGAATTTAAAATAATCCTAAAAGCTTTAAAGTATTTAAGGAATTACCTTTATAATATCTACTTTATTTTAGAAATAAATACTTAAATACTTATAATATAGCTTAATAGGGCTATAATAAACCTCCTAGGATTAATAATTATTTAATAGATTATTTAGATTTATATATTTAATTTTAAAGTTAAATATATTTTAGGAACGAAGAACTCTATAATAGATAGACTTTTAAGAAAGCTATTAGGACCTTTTAATTAGGACGACGAAGCTATAGAAGGGGATATTAACGACTTTATTAATATTAATATCTTTATAATAACCTCGGGCCCTCTTAAGTTATTCCTATTAAATAAAGAGACTTAGAGTTAAGCTTTAAAGGACCTAGTAAGCTTCTTAGCGATAGGAGTATTCCTTAGTGAGTTTACTAAGAGGTAATAAGAGGTAATTAAGAGAATAGTAATAAAAGTTTTCCTTAAAAATAATTTCCTTTAGACCCGCCCTAATAAAGTATAATCTTATTTATAGAGAATTATCGATAATTCTAATATATAGGTTACTCTAATTATAATAGTATATAAAGAATTAAGGTATTAAGGATACGAAGTAACCTATTAATAGGTCTTATTTAACTTCTAATAGGATAATATATATTAATAAATTAAGATAATAGTTAAAGCTTATCCTATATATTAAATAGTAAGAGGACTATAGAGAGGCGACCCTCTAACATTTACTAAGCTAATTATAAACTCCCTCCCCTTTATTTATATCTATCTTAATATCTAATAACTTTATAATTACTATTTAATAGAAGCTAAATATAGATTTACTAGTTATATTAAGGCCTATTTAATTAGAGTAAATATATTAAAGGCTATTATGAAATTTATCTAGGAAGATATTATCTATAGATATAGCTTATATTATACCCTTATCGTTAATAGGGGATTAGAAAATAAAGGATTAATTATTAAACTTAATAATTAATATAAAATAAAGCGGAAGCTTATATCGTTATATAACCTAAAAGCTAATAGCTTTATTAAAAAAGGTTATTAGCCTATTATATATATTCTAGCTACTTAGATAGTAATAAGAGGCGAAAGAGTTAATTCTCTATTAATAATTATTCTATTTATAAATAGAACGACTATTAAAGCTTCTATAAGCTATATACCCTTCTTCCTCCTCTATAGCTATAAAGCTATTATATTAATTAAGATTACCTCGCTTATATAGTAGATATTAGACTAGGACTTAGTCTATTTACCTAATTAGGAGGTCTAGATATACTTAAGGGCCTTTTCCTAGCTTAAACTCGATAGGACTAAAGCGATTCGAATACTTAACTATTAATAATATATTAGGACTAAGGGGTTAAATTACTAAAATACTACTTAACTCTATACTTAGAAGCTCTAAATTAGGGACGTAGTCCTTATCTATAATATTAAATAAATAATAAATATATCGAGAAATATAAAGCTTAACCTCTATTAATAGGGCCTATTTAGAATTACTTTAACTATACCTAGGAACCTCTTATTTAGGCTAGAAATAATAGGAAAGGAATTTATTTAAGGGGTTATTTATTTAAGCTAATAGCTTAAAAAGTTTATCCTAGACCTAAATAGCTAATAGGAGCTAGAAAGTAAAGACTTATTAATAAAAGACGTTAAAGAGGAGCTTATAAGAGCGCTTAATATTACTACTCTATAGGACGAAATACTAGAAAGATATTATTCCCTTAATTAAGTAAATACTTATCTAATATACCCTAACTTAATTAGCGAAAACTAAGATATTAAGGAAACGATTAACTCTAAGGACTCCTCTATACTTCTAAGTAACCTTCTTTAATAATTAAGATAGCTCTAAGAACTTATTATAGAGTAGATTCGAGTATTTATAGCTAAATTATATTAATATAAACGATATACTTACTTAGAAGTATAAGTCTAGGGCCTATTTAATAAGGATATATACTTTAAAATAGATAATATTAATTAGGAATAATTTAGGATGCCCTTTAATTAAGTTAATATAATTTAATTAGAGGAACTTATATATTAATAGGATATTATATTTTAATATAATTTATATTCTTTCTCTTTTATTAATAATTTAATTATATTCCCTATAATATTATTAAATATTTAAGATATTTTAGCTCTTTCTTTAAACTTTCCTATTTTTATTTTATCTTTTCCGCTCTTTCCTTCTCTCTTTTAGCCTATAGATAACGTAGTATACTTAGAATATAATAGTCCTAAGATATTAAATATATATTATATCGATATTTTATTTCTTTATTCCCTAGCTAAAATTCCTATTATATTTATAATCTTAATTATACTATTCCCCTAATTATAATATACCCCCTTACTTTCCCTTATATAAATTATCCTAATTAGATATTTACTTAGGTATAGGACTCCTAACTAAGTATTAGGGACGAATAGAGTTAGGATAAATACTAATAACGTAATCCACAAGCGAGTGGTTCACCCAAGCGAGTGGTTCACTTCGCCCGGGCCCACGACCTACACCTGAATTCTACAGATTCCACCTCCGCCCGCGATGGAGACTCTTTCAAAAGAAGGTCAATTATTCCTTGCTATCCAAGCTATGGACAATGACCCGAACCTAAGCGCCCGGAGTGCTGCGAGGATCTACACCGTCCCCTTAACGACGCTCCTCCGACGCCAGAAGGGCAAACCCTCCCGACGCGAAAGCCCGCCCAATTCTGCCAAATTAACAGTACTAGAAGAGAAAACTATTGTCGAATATATCCTTGACCTAGATGCGCGATCTTACCCTCCCCGGTTGGGTGAGGTCGGAGATATGGCGAATCGCCTGCTTGCCGACCGTGACGCGCCACGCGTCGGGAAGAACTGGGCCGCAAACTTCGTCAAACGGCAACCAGAGCTCCGGACGCGTTTCTTTCGCAAGTACGACTACAAGAGGGCCCAATGCGAAGATCCGGACGCGATAAACGCGTGGTTCCGCCTCGTGCATAACATGATCGCCAAGTACGGCATCCAAGAGGCTGACATGTACAACTTTGACGAGACCGGCTTCCAGATGGGCGTTATCGCCAACGGAATGGTCGTGACCAGTTCGGAAAGACGGTCCAATGTGAAGATGAGGCAGCCAGGCAACCGGGAATGGGTTACGGTGATCCAGGGCGTTGGCGCGTTGGGTTTCTCCGTCCCGCCGTTCATCGTGGTTTCGGGCAAGTACCACCTCTCGAGCTGGTACCAGGACGACGCGATTTCTCGCGACTGGAGAATCGCAACATCTCCAAACGGCTGGACGACGAATGATATTGGTCTGGAATGGATTCGGCATTTTGACAGGCATACAAAGTCCCGTACTTCGGGCGGTTATCGCCTACTGATCCTGGATGGCCACGAAAGTCACCACTCGGTCGACTTCGAACTCTACTGCAAGGAGAACAACATCATCACACTCTGTATGCCTCCTCATTCGTCACATCTACTCCAGCCTCTCGATGTTGGGTGTTTTGGCCCACTAAAGAAAGCATACGGTCGGCAAATCGAGGATAGGATGAGGGCGGGTACAACGCACATCAGCAAAGAGGACTTCTTCCCGGCGTTTTCGGCTGCATTTCAGCAAGCAATGACAGAAAAACATCCAGGGAGGCTTTCGAGGAGCGGGGCTTGTCCCCCATAACCCGGAAACAGTCCTGTCAAAGCTGGATGTGAGGTTGAGGACGACGACGCCTCCGGGGACGTCCCACGGGGAGCGTGATTCTTGGGTCTCTAAGACGCCCACTAACCTGCTCGAGGCAGGTTCCCAGACTGACTTCATCAAAGGGCGAATCTCACGCCACCAGGGAAGCTCCCCAACGTCAATTTTAGATGCTGTTGACTATCTTGCGAAGGGGACGCGGGGTGTTATGCACCAGATCGCTCTTTTGAAGTCAGAGGTTATGATCCTTCGAGAGGAAAATGCTACACTAAGCCGACGCCGGAGGGCCAAAAGCTACGTCTCCGGGAAGGAGGAAGCATGGCTGTAGGCGAGGGACAGGACAAGATTGCTCAGAAGGAAGTAGATATCCAGATAAAAGAGGAAACGCTGCAGAACCCGGGTCCCGCGTCGTGGTCCCAGCCGAAGAAACGATGCTGTAGCGTATGCGGGAAGACCGGCCACAACGCGAGAACTTGTCAGGTAGCTATCTCATCGTCTGCAAAAGACGAGGAGGAGTGATTTTAATTGATTTACGGCGTTTGGGTTGAGGTTTTCCTCGGAATGTTTGTCGGGTCGGGGTGAAGTGAACCACTCGCATGGGTGAACCACTCGCTTGTGGATTACGTTACTATTAGATCTTATATTAAGGATAGAAGTAGGCTTGATTTAGAAGCTAGCGCTTTCGAGCTCTATTTATTCCTTTTATATAAATATAGGCTCTCTAAGGTTAAGGGTATCGTTAATCTATATTCCGATTAATCTAAAGCTCTTTCTAGCTCTAATTAGAAGTAAATATAGATTATAGCCTATTAGAATAGCATTTAGGCGCTCTCTATAGTAATATTAATAGATTATAAATTAATAGAGACCTAACTTTATAATACTATAGAATAGCTTTATAATATAGAAGACGATTCTATTAAGGTATCTATACTATAGCTCCTTAGGAATATATAGGAGAACGTTATATAATAGATCTATAGCGCTCTAAGTATAAGCTTAATTAATATTATAGAGTATTAATTAATAGCTATATTATTATAATATTAAAGTAATTACTAGGATTAATCGTTAATTATAGTATATAATCGTAAGCGATTATATTAATAGGGTTATTTTCTCTTAATTATTATATCCTTAAATTATTAATCTTAACTTCTTATATAAAGCTTAAGGGAGGCTTTTTATTTCTCTTATAAGCTAATACTTAAAGATCTTAATATTAGGAAATATAGATCTCCTAATTAATACGATTACTCTAGCTACTAGGAGTAAGTCGATTTCCTCTTAATTAGACTATTTAAATAGCTTCCTAGGGGTCATTATTCTATTTTTATTATATAATTAAATAGCTAGGTTATACCCCTACTATTCCCTTTTAATAATAAATTAGCACTTAATCTATAAAGTCCTAGTTATATTACTCTTACGATCTATAAAAGCTATTTATAATAGATTTATAGTATTTATTAACTTCCTAGGTCTCCTATATCGTTATAGTAGAATTAGCTCTAAGTATTTAAATAGTTCTAGGGTCTCTAGAGTTCGAACTATTATTATCTCCCTAGTCTATTAATCTAGCGATCTATTATATAGCTTAATATATATTCCTCTAAACTCTATTAGGCTATTAACTATTTCGATTATAATTACTATATTAGAAACTAATATAATCTTATAAGGATTAGTCTATTTCTCCTATTCTTAGAATATAAGAATATCGCTTCCTAGTTCTAGCGACCTTAATAATAACTATTTAATATCTAATCTATTATAAATATTAAGAGTATTATTAACCTTCCGTTTAGCGATTATTTATCGAAGCTCTACTATTACCTTATTAATTACTTTAATATACTCCGTCTAGGTCGTAATAGGCGCTAAGTTAATAGTAATCCTAGGCATTACTCTAAATATATATAGTATAGGTATTAATCTATTAGGCTTAGTAATATCGTTTATTACTTTTATAGTTCCTTAAAATAGTAATTCTAGGCTTATATTATAAGATTTTACTTTTAAGATCTTATATATTCTATATATTAGCTTATAATAGCTCTTAACCTTATTAATTAATTAATAGGCCTCTATAAGGATCTAATAATAAATTATATTTAAGAAGTATACTTCTACCCTAAACTCTATAGAAGTAAAGTTTATTCTAGTATTAATAATTATAATATCTAGAAGCCTAAGATATATATCTAATTAATACCTCTTAAGGGCTTCCTATATTATATAAGCTATAAAATTAGGAATAAAAGTTATAGATTAGAATCCTATATTTATATTAATTATATAAAGAATAGGCTTTCTATTTAAGTATATAATATTAATTAAAATCTTATAATTAAAATCGATATTTAATTTTAAAGTAAATTTAAAGTATTATAGAGACTTCCCTTTAATTTAATAATAATAATAGAAGCGGTTTATCAGCTCTAGAGTATCCCGATTTATGTTATAGTCTACTCTTTAGAATAGATTTTATAGCTTCTCTATAAATAAATAATTAAACTATTTATAAATATATTAAAGCTCTATTTCTATTAGAAACGCTATTCTATTATTCTCTATCCCTATTATATATATAATCCTAGAGCTAATATAGGTCTTCGTATCTAGGAAGAACTATAAATAGCCCTATTTATAAAAAATAGGTATATACTCCTAGAGCTCCCCGATATACTTTACTAGCTTATTACGAATATTATTTAAATAGATTCTAAGATCGTCTATATCCTTAATATAAAGTAGGAATAGAGTATTTATTAGGATAATATAGAATATAATTCTCCTAATTAATATTAGAATAATAATCTCCTTTATTATAGATATAGGGTTTCTTATTCCGAATCTTATTCTAGCCCCTATTCCCTATTTATTAATTATTAGGCTTAGTATTAAGGCTATTAGAGCCTTTATCTATAAAGCTCTTATTATTAAAACTAATATTATATTTATATTAAGGTTAATACTATATTATATAGAAGTACTATTAATCTAATATTAAATAAAAGAGTTACTCTATTAGAGCTATTATTTTAGCTTTTAGACTATTCCCCTTAATTCTATATTAGAATAACTTATTTACTAGGAAGTATATAATATAAATATTTATTAATTTACTCTTAGGATTAGATTTATAGGTATTATTTACTCTTAGCTTATTAGAAATAAGATTATCTAATTCCGAGCTCTTAATAGGTTCTATTATTATTAAAAACTAATAATATCCCTTCTATTAATCCCTATATACTTTCTATATATATTTCTATTACTCTTTCGAGCATTATTACTCCTTAAGAGAGTACTTCGTCGATCTATAGTCTAGTTTAGAGTATATCTAGTATTTACGAATTCTAGATAGTTAACGATTATTAGTTCTATATACCGACTACTTTCTACGATCTCCCCTTCTACTAGCTTAGCGATATCCGCTCTTATAATATCTATTAATATAGAAGTGCTTAAGTATTCTAGTATTCTCCTCTACCTTTAATATATTCTTAAGCTATATAGATAATATATTAAAAGATTATTCTAATCTTATTAATATAATCTTTAGCTCTAGGATACTTTAAATTACTTTTAGAGTATTTATATAAAGATAAATCTCTTCCTTAAACGTAAAACTAAATATTCTCTAATATTATTAAAGCCTATCTAGAAGGATTTAGAGAACTTCTATTTATAGCTTTTCTATATTATTAGCTTCTATTATTATAGAGTAGAACGTTATTAAGCTCTAATCTATATAATATTATATTCTATTAATCTCTAAATCGAATTATTATTTAATTATTAAATATATTTAATAGAGTCCTATAACTATTCTAGTTTATATATTCTAGGAAGAAAGTTTATATATACTTTAAAAGTATATTTAAGAAGAATATATAAAGCTATATATAGCGGATTTATAATAGTTTATAAATATCTATAAAGATATATATTTTATTATTAAGGATATTATAAATCTTCTTAGAATAATTATTCTCTTTATTCTAGAATAATACGAATTATTTAATTATAGTTTTATCGATTAATAAATTTATTAATTTATATAATAATAGAATATAGTATTAAGCTAATAGATTCTAAGTAATATTTAAGGGTAAAATCCTATTTCTTTATAATTAAAGTATAATCTCTTATTACTTAGATTATTTATTCTATTAATTAAATAACCTTAGAATTAGGGGCTATTAGGGATCTATCTTCCCTATTTATAGTTTTCGGATTTAGGATAGCTAAATATTCTTTATAGATTATTATTTATTATCCTACTAATCTCTCTATTCCTCTATTCTTTAAAGTACTAAATCCTAATTAATAATAATCGACTCTATTATATTAAGTATTTCCTCCTATAAAAGTATTAATATTAATCTCTTTAACGTTTTAGTATTTATTATTCCTAGAAGAGGGATTCTATACTCTATTAGATATACCTTTAGTGCTCGAGTAATCGTTATATTATAGGAGTTAAAGTCCTCTTTAGTCTAGCCTTAGAAGTCTTCGATAAACGCTTCTAAGAGGTAAACTCCCTTTATAGTCCTATATATATTTATTATTTTAAGGATCTAGGCGCTCTTAAGATCTATAGATACTAAATCTAGTAATCTAGGGAACTATAATTCTATTCTATTAACGATGAAGTTAATATTAAGACCCTTCCTAACCTTCTATATTAAGCATAATATACTAAATTCTTCTAGAATATTATTAAACTCCTATTATATCTTTTTAGCGCTCTCTAGCTCTATTATAGAGCTATTATTATAATTTAAGGAGCTTATTATTATTAATTTTTATTAAAGCTTTACTATAGCTAATTAACTATTCTATAGAGCTTCGTTTATTAAGGTTAATAGCTAATAATATAGCCTAGGTAGTAATCTTAAATATAGGAGTCCTAAGATACTCGAAGTAGATAGTACTCCTATAGATTATATAATAGAGGGTTTCTCTATTACTAAGCTCTTATAAGAGTCCTAAAATATTTAAAGTAAATAGTACTCTTACGATTACTTATAAAGCGTAATCGATAAGCTTATATATAGTAAATTTACTATTTATAGGATCGATCTTAACTTCTCTAGCTCTAGCTATTCTATATTATATTAAATATAATACTAATTAATATTAAGAGGGCTTTATTATTTATATAAACCCTAATTTATTACTTTAGCTATACCTAAGAGCTTTAAATAGATAGAGTAGGTAATATAAGATTTATAATAATTATTAATATTATCTCTCTAAATTACTACTATTTATATAAATTAGATATACTTATTTAATTTATTAATTATATAAGCTATAAATTATATACTCCTAAGAGCTATAAATCCTAGCTCTAGTAATTATTATATTAGTAAATCCTATATAGTAATTACTAACCTAGGTAATCCTCTAATATTAGTTTAATAGATAAGGATTTAATATTAAAGATAGTTAATTTAAAGATAAATTCGAAATATTAAGGAAGAAGAATACTAGTTATCTTTACTTTTACTATTTATAAAGGCCTATTATATAAAATAAATTAATAATTAAAAAAGTATTAATTAATATATAGAATAGCTCTTAATTAGGGGAATAGAATTTATAAGAATATAGAGATCGTTAATATCTACTATATATTTAGACATCTTCTTTTTAAGCTAGCTATTAAGCTTATATAATTAAAAATAATTATTAAAATAATCGTCCTTAATAATATAAAGCTTAAGAATTTAATTTAAAAGGAGTTATAACTTTTAGCTAGAAGAATTTATAATAGTATTATTAATAGTTATATTTTAAATAAGAAGAAGGAAGAATATAGAAGGTATAATAGCTTTTATTACTTTTAAGAATAGAATAAGAAAGGAGTAACGATTAAAGTAATACTATTTAATTTAATTACTTAATTTAATAACTTCTTAATAGATTTATTTACCCCCCCCCCTTTATTCTTAGCTAGGATAATAATTTATTATTAAATTACTTAGAATTAATAAGCTTCTTAATAGAATAATTGACTTTATAATCTATTATTATAAGAAAGAAAAGGAACCTTCGCTTTAATTAAAGAATCCCCTCTCTCTCTTATATATAAATATTAAACCTATAGACCTCCTCTATTTATTTCTTAAATACTCTTCTTATTTATAAATAACTTAATTAAAATAATAATATAATCTATTATTCTATTCTCTAAATACTATTCTTTTATTCTTTCTTATTATTATAACCTCTCTCCTCCTTCTATTTTCTTCTTTTTATTTATAATATATTCTATATTTTTCCTTTTTACTTATTTTTAATATAATTCCCCTAATTATTTATAAAGATATCTAAAAGTAATTATATATTATATAAAGATAATATTTATAAGAATCGCCCTATTATTCTAATAATTATAAAGACCGACCCCTTTAATTTACTTAGAACTCCTATACTATAAACCGATTAGGAAGTACTCTTCCTTATTTCTCTTAATTAATTAAAGCCTATATTTATCTCGATAATAATAGCTCCCTCGGATAAACCTATATCCTATTTAGAAAATAAATAATTCCGAATTAATTATAATATATTTAATTATTTTAATATTATATTTAGAAAGGTATATATCGCTTCCTTTAAAGGGAATTAATTTAATTAATATATTAATTAGGCTTTATAAAAATACTTAATATTAAATAAATAGAAGTAATAGAAAATAAGAATAGGCTAGAAATATATCTTAGGAGTTTAATTATCTTATTAAACGAGGCCTAATAATAGTACTATTCGATTACTCCTTTATAAATCTTATAATCTATATAAAGTACTTTATACTTCTTTATTCCCTAATTAGATTAACCTTTTAAAGAAGCTTACTACCTCTATTTCTAATTTATATCTTAAAGGAATTATATTAATAAGGGTTAATAAATACTTCCCTCCTAATAATTAAAGTAGGGATATAGCTAGCTAGGAAGATAAATCTTATTTAGTTTTAATATATAATAATATAGAAAAGAATATATAGCTCTCTATTTAGGAGATAGTTATTAGTCTTAAAATACTTATAAAGCCTTAATTAAAATAATTACTATATTAAGTCCCTAATTCTAATACTTTATAAATAAAGGGCTATAATAATAGTATTCTAATAAGCTAAGAAATAATAGATATATTCTAGGAAGCCTACTTTATAGCGACCTTTATTAATATTAGCGAAAATTATTAGATTCTCTTAATTATTAATTAATAGATATAGTAATCCTTTATTATTAATAATTACTTCGGGGGTATAGCTAAGAAGGAAATTATTTAAATTATAACCTATTTAGAGGAATTTTATAAATTTAATAGTACTTCGGATACCCTAATTAAGGCTTTATATTTATAGTTTAATATCCTCTAATCCCCTTAATAGCGGGATATATACTCTTATAGACTCTATATACTTAATTTAGCTTACTTAGTCTTCCTCGAAGAGCTATTTAATAT
Source organism: Verticillium longisporum (assembly GCA_019188255.1). Taxonomy (NCBI): domain Eukaryota; kingdom Fungi; phylum Ascomycota; class Sordariomycetes; order Glomerellales; family Plectosphaerellaceae; genus Verticillium; species Verticillium longisporum. Next base: position 92,764 of record JAETXT010000007.1, read on the forward strand.
AAGGATATTAGCTATATATATAAACGATAATATATATAATAAAGCTAATTATAATAATTACCTTTATTACTATTAGAAGACTTAAATAGATAAATAATTTAGTCTAAGCTAGGCTAATTCGCTTATATATTATTTAAAGCTTAAATTAGTAATAGGCGATATTATAAACGATAAGGCTACCCTCTAGGGAATTTATAGGGTAAATATACTCGCTAGTCCTAAATAGGAGGAATTCGAGGAGATAAATAAAGCTATTATCCTCTTTAAGAAGATATTAATCTAAGATATATAGTAAAAGTAGCCTAGTCCTTTATAAGAAGTCGAGAGCTCCTTAGAATTAATAGGACTTAGGGACTCTAAGGCCGAAAATACTATTAATATACTTAATAGGATATTATAATTACGAGTTAACCTTCGTAGTTTATTTAATCTAGCTATATTAATTAAATTATATAAGAGGAATCGAGTTATTATACTTATAGGAAGTATTATAATTACGAAGCCCTTTATAAAACGCCTAAGCTTAAGCTATAGCTTAACTCTACCTATCTCGCTAAAGGAGAAGACCCTAAGCGCTCTAAATACCCTAGCTAGGTCTAATTAGAGTAATCCGAGTCTAAATTTATATATTATCCTCGACCTTATAGAGCTAGACCCTCAGCTAGGATATCCTCTATTAGCGTACTCGAGGGTAGAATAAGTAAGCTAATATATAGATCCTTATATTATAACTATTATAAATACTATTATTATAGAGATTATATTATATATACCTTTATAGTATCTAGGCTAGGAGGGATAGCCTTAATATTATACTAATTTAGAATAGGATAGAGTATAATAGAGGGCTATTACTAAAGTAGCTTAGGCTTAGCTTAATATTAAAGAGCCCCTATAGAGGCTAGGCCTTTATAGGCGCCCTAGATAATCGGATTTAGGGAATTAAAGGCTAATTCTAGGATATTTATATATATTATAATTACTTTCTTTCCTTTATTTATAGCTTTAGGGACTCGCTTAGTTCTAATTAGGAGAACTTGCCTATCTTCTTAAAGAAAGGAGGTCCTAATCTTAAGAGATAAGGACTCCTTTAGGGATAATTGAAACTAGGTAGAGTAGAAAGGTATAGCTTAGCGATAAAGTAATAAAGAATAGCTAATTAGGGAAATGGATATTAGCTAGACTCGTTATAAGGACCCCTAAGGGATATATATTATTAATCTAATATTATATATTTAAGGACCTATCTTTTTCTTAAATAACTACTTTATTACCCTAATTAGTTAAGGTTATTATTAGCTCTACTTTAATACTTTTAGAACTAGGTCTCTAAGGTAGGTAGATAGGTTAGGTATATACCTAAATTGCTTTAGGAATCTAGCTCTTTAGGGCATATACTAAGTATATTCTAAGTATATACTTAACTTACCTTAGGAATCTAGCTCTCTAGGGCATATAGTAGGTATATACTAGGTATATACTAGGCATATACTAGGCATATACTAGGTATATACTAGGCATATACTAGGTATATACCTTACTTACCTTAGGAATCTAGCTCTCTAGGGTATATACTAGGTATATACTAGGTATATACCTTACTTACCTTAGGAATCCAGCTCTATAGGGCATATACTAGGCATATACTAGGCATATACCTTACTTACCTTAGGAATCCAGCTCTCTAGGGCATATACTAGGCATATACCAGGCATAACGTAATCCACAAGCGAGTGGTTCACCCATGCGAGTGGTTCACTTCACCCCGACCCGACAAACATTCCGAGGAAAACCTCAACCCAAACGCCGTAAATCAATTAAAATCACTCCTCCTCGTCTTTTGCAGACGATGAGATAGCTACCTGACAAGTTCTCGCGTTGTGGCCGGTCTTCCCGCATACGCTACAGCATCGTTTCTTCGGCTGGGACCACGACGCGGGACCCGGGTTCTGCAGCGTTTCCTCTTTTATCTGGATATCTACTTCCTTCTGAGCAATCTTGTCCTGTCCCTCGCCTACAGCCATGCTTCCTCCTTCCCGGAGACGTAGCTTTTTGGCCCTCCGGCGTCGGCTTAGTGTAGCATTTTCCTCTCGAAGGATCATAACCTCTGACTTCAAAAGAGCGATCTGGTGCATAACACCCCGCGTCCCCTTCGCAAGATAGTCAACAGCATCTAAAATTGACGTTGGGGAGCTTCCCTGGTGGCGTGAGATTCGCCCTTTGATGAAGTCAGTCTGGGAACCTGCCTCGAGCAGGTTAGTGGGCGTCTTAGAGACCCAAGAATCACGCTCCCCGTGGGACGTCCCCGGAGGCGTCGTCGTCCTCAACCTCACATCCAGCTTTGACAGGACTGTTTCCGGGTTATGGGGGACAAGCCCCGCTCCTCGAAAGCCTCCCTGGATGTTTTTCTGTCATTGCTTGCTGAAATGCAGCCGAAAACGCCGGGAAGAAGTCCTCTTTGCTGATGTGCGTTGTACCCGCCCTCATCCTATCCTCGATTTGCCGACCGTATGCTTTCTTTAGTGGGCCAAAACACCCAACATCGAGAGGCTGGAGTAGATGTGACGAATGAGGAGGCATACAGAGTGTGATGATGTTGTTCTCCTTGCAGTAGAGTTCGAAGTCGACCGAGTGGTGACTTTCGTGGCCATCCAGGATCAGTAGGCGATAACCGCCCGAAGTACGGGACTTTGTATGCCTGTCAAAATGCCGAATCCATTCCAGACCAATATCATTCGTCGTCCAGCCGTTTGGAGATGTTGCGATTCTCCAGTCGCGAGAAATCGCGTCGTCCTGGTACCAGCTCGAGAGGTGGTACTTGCCCGAAACCACGATGAACGGCGGGACGGAGAAACCCAACGCGCCAACGCCCTGGATCACCGTAACCCATTCCCGGTTGCCTGGCTGCCTCATCTTCACATTGGACCGTCTTTCCGAACTGGTCACGACCATTCCGTTGGCGATAACGCCCATCTGGAAGCCGGTCTCGTCAAAGTTGTACATGTCAGCCTCTTGGATGCCGTACTTGGCGATCATGTTATGCACGAGGCGGAACCACGCGTTTATCGCGTCCGGATCTTCGCATTGGGCCCTCTTGTAGTCGTACTTGCGAAAGAAACGCGTCCGGAGCTCTGGTTGCCGTTTGACGAAGTTTGCGGCCCAGTTCTTCCCGACGCGTGGCGCGTCACGGTCGGCAAGCAGGCGATTCGCCATATCTCCGACCTCACCCAACCGGGGAGGGTAAGATCGCGCATCTAGGTCAAGGATATATTCGACAATAGTTTTCTCTTCTAGTACTGTTAATTTGGCAGAATTGGGCGGGCTTTCGCGTCGGGAGGGTTTGCCCTTCTGGCGTCGGAGGAGCGTCGTTAAGGGGACGGTGTAGATCCTCGCAGCACTCCGGGCGCTTAGGTTCGGGTCATTGTCCATAGCTTGGATAGCAAGGAATAATTGACCTTCTTTTGAAAGAGTCTCCATCGCGGGCGGAGGTGGAATCTGTAGAATTCAGGTGTAGGTCGTGGGCCCGGGCGAAGTGAACCACTCGCTTGGGTGAACCACTCGCTTGTGGATTACGTTATACCTAGTATATATTTATATATATATCTTAAACACCCTTAATTCTTAATATATTAATATTTTAAATTATACTATATATACTGCATAGGGCCCGTGCACCTTGAGTTGTGCATGCTATTACCCCCCGAGGTTTCTCCGGATTGGGGGGGATGAACTTGAGTCACCACCCTGTCAGCTGCAACCCGCACTTTGTCAGATCCCGTCTCAGTGCCCCGTGCCTCGGTCGGGCTTCCTGACTCGCGAGTCCGAAGACCCCTGTCGAGGGGCTTCGTTGTCCAAAAAGGGATTTTGGCGCATCAAATGGTCGATACTTTCTGCTCACGCCTCATACCAAGACCAGGTTATTAAGAAGAGGTCCGGAGAAAACTCCGGGCCACGACTTCATGCAGGTCCGGATGAACTAGAGCACATCAGAGGGAGATTAGTGGATGCTCTGCAGGACGCGTAATTACAGCTGCAAAAGATATAACGTCCTAGCCATGCATGTCATGTTGCTCGTAATTAATTTTTAAAAGTCTTGCCCTTCTCCAAGACCGATTTATCTCACCATACCCTGTTTTCCACGTGACGGTTGTCTGCGTTCAAAGGTGGAAGGATTGCCTTTGCCAGTTTCTCAACCCAGCCGCCACGCGACAACACGGAGTATTTCCACCTGGCCGACCACAGAGTAGTCCACCATGAAGATCTCTGCCGCGGCCATCATCTCGGCGCTGGCTCTCGAGGGAGCTTCAGCCGCTGCTGTCAACGGCCCCCGATGCCACTGCGTATGACGGATCCACGTCCGGCTGGTCCACACCAGCAAAGCTTTGTCCGCATCATTTTGCTGACCAGAGTACCAGTGCACTGCTCTCTCCAAGACCGAAGGGCTTGAGGGTAAGGTATGGTCACCGGATGAGCAGCGTTACGATGAGCGCCTGACTCAATACTACTCTGCGAACGCCGCCCAAGCCCCCTGGTGCATGGTCTTCCCGGAGTCTGCCGAGGATGTCTCCAAGATCGTCAAGGTTTTCAACCAGCACCAATGCCCATTCGGCATGCGTTCCGGTGCCCACTCGGCCTTCAAGGGTGCCAATGGCATCAAGGATGGTGTCACTGTTGACTTTGGTATGTCTTCCTTCTGTTGAGACTTGGTTCTGGCCACCCTTCTGATCTCAGCTCTCGTGAAGGCAACCTGAGCTCTACGACCTACGACAAAGCCTCCGAAATCGCCTCTGTAGGGCCTGGATCAGACTGGGGCAAAGTTTACAAGACTCTTGCGACAGAGAATGTTGTCGGCGTAGGCGGTCGCGCCGACGTCGTCGGTGTTGGCGGCTTTACTACTGGTGGTGGCTACTCGTTCCACACAGGTGTTCGAGGCTTCGCCTGTGACAACGTGGAGAACTTTGAGGTCGTCGTCGGCGATGGCTCAATCGTCAATGCCAATGCCAAGGAGAACACCGATCTGTGGAAGGCTCTCAAGGGTGGCTCTGGCAACTTCGGCTTCGTCACAAGGCTAGACATCAAGGTCTGGCCCTCGGCCCAGATCTACGCCAGTCTCAACGGCTACGCCCAAGAGCACCGATTTGAGGCCATGAAGGCCTACTACAACTTTGTTCTTGTGCAGGACCTGGAGCCCGAGAGTCAGGTGATCTACGCTCAGACGTACGACAAGATTGGCTACGGTGTCGGTGGCATTCTCAGCAACATCAACGCCAATATCTCTTCGGCCTTTGATGAGTTCCTCGCCATTGAAGCTCTCTACAGCATCCCTGTCACTGGCCCCGCCCATGAGGTTGTGCCTGTTTTCACTGGCCCCACGCCTTTGGGTCTTTTCGCCAACTGGCAGACCGGCATGGTCGCTCACGACGAAAACATGATGAGGACCATGGACGAGATCTTCCACGCTCACATCGACAAGATGAAGGCGGCAGCCCCTGATGCTGACTTTGAGATGATCTTCCAGTGGCAGCCTGTCACTCAGGGTATCGTCAATGTCATGGAGAAGCGTGGTGGTAACTCCCTCGGTCTTGAGCATGTTGTTAAGGACGGTCCTGTCATTATGTACAACATTGTTTTCACTGTCGACACTGCCGCCAACCAGGAGATCGTTCTTCCCATCGCCCTCGAGATGAACAAGGCTATTCAGGCTGCTGCCGACGGTCTCGGCCTCAACAAGCATTGGCAGTTCCTCAACTACGCCCACTCAAGCCAGGACCCCATTTCTCACTACGGCGCTGAGAACATTGCCCACATGAAGGCGGTGTCCTCCAAGTACGACCCCAACCAAGTCTTCCAGAAGTTGCGCCAGACCGGTTTCCACCTTCCGGCGTAAGTAACTGCGAGGAACCGTGATCCGGCTCATCATAGTGTGTACATAACCATATACTTCACATTGTAATGACATTGGCGAGCATAGAAATGCATTGCGATGAATAGACACGGGGTTTGGTGGCTGAAATGCCCGAATGAAACAAAGCATTCGATGTGAGCACTCACTTGACAAACCTTATGAGAAGACCAGCAAAGAAGCAACAGGGCTTTCACGCCCTGATGATCAATATTGCGAACTCTCTTTCCATATGCCTTACCACTGAGACTTCAAAGACCAATGATGCTGCCGAAGCGTTATGTCCAAAAATGACATCAATTGGCGTCCATAGACACTGCTTAAAACCTCTCTCGGTTCTTGGTTTTAGGTTCAGGAGGGTACACTACAATTCTTTCGAGGTTAGCGCCCTTGTAATCGAATCCATTGTACAAGCCTACAATGGTGATTTTGTTACGGCCGTCTTTATGAGGTAGCTGGAGGGGTTTCGAAAGAATGATGCCTTTATGGGTGTCCTTCTGCACAAAGTGTGGATATGTTCGGTATCGTCGTTGAGAACAACGCTGCTAATGCGGCGTAATTGCCATGTCCCATTGCTACTCGAATGTGATAGTGCTGTCATTGCCATATATGCCAGTAGCAATCACATTATGGCTTCCGAATGCTCCGAATACTGAAGAAACCTCATTAACCAATCACTTGACTAACTGCAGAGTTGACTCACAGCCTCCTGTAGGAACGCATCTTCAGCAAGCTTCGCATGCTTGGACGTGTAGGTCTTGCTCTTGAAGGGGCACACTCACCAGTTCGTCTACGAAATAGTCAGAGACATCAATTCTTCCTGAGCTTGCCATGCTAGGACTTACACACCTAGATCGTAGATGTCATGCCAGATGACGCGGAGGCTTTCGTCACGTTCGTTTATCTCAATCGGAAGCCAGACATTTCGGCTTTCCCAAAGCGATAGCATGTTCCACTGGTCAGCCATGTAAGTGTATGTAGTCTTCTTCGAGCCTTTAATTCCCCAGGAGAGGCCGGACTGGTTACTGAAAGTACGAGTGTAGGCCGGAGATACGAAAAACGGCTGCGACCAAGGGCCCTCAAGCTTGTCGGCACGCATACCAGCAACATTGAGGCGCATGTAAGTTATGTGTCTAAGCGCTGAAATGAGTATTGAAGGTGGGATCTTGTACTGTTTTGACATCTCCGACATTTCCTATAGGAACGTTCAGGGCTCAATTCGATCTGCGAACGTTGCCGAAATCAATGCAGCAGATCCCACGGTGGTTGCGACCGGACTGTTTTCGAGAATGTCCAGTTGGAAAATATTACCGTGGACCCTCCTGTAGCTGCCAGTAGATATAGGTGTAAAAACTTAAATGAGCCTGACGGGTTCAAGTGTGGCTGACGTGCGTCGAAGTACGGGTTTTCATCACTCATAGGCCTGAACTTTTGGCTTACACGCCATATCATGCAGGCGACCAAGACTTCTCCGTGAGAGTGATGACAATGGGGGGAAGCGTTTTCCTTTACATATCTTTCTGATTTTCTCTCTGGAATGCAGCAAGTCGATGTCTGTTATTTGTACTCGGCTTGTTGGAGCAAGACCATCTGCGATATCAAGCCCCGTTCTTCACAACTATCATGATGTAGCAGTCCAAGCTCGAGACATCGCTTTTTCACGACAGGCCCGTGCTCTTTAAGCTCCGCTGCCGTTGTAAAGCAGGAAGTTGGGAACTCCTCGCGGGTCACTGATCAGATCCTTCGTGGCCAGCTCAAGAAGCCTGGTCTTGATCTGCGCCGGCGTTCGAGGACCCTCCAAAGCCAGCAAGTAGGCAATGACACCAGCAACATATGGTGCGGCCTCAGAGGTTCCCGAGTGGCGGATTGTAGACGTAGGGGATTTGACATCCGCAGTCAAAATATCCTCACCAGGCGCGAAGATGTCAGCCGTTGGGCCCCAGTTCGACGCAGCCCAACGGCGGTAGTTGCTGTTGCTAGCGGCGACGGTGATGGCATCCGGCAGGTTGGCCGGAGACCAGTCCGCCGAATCAGAATTGGAGTTCCCCGCTGAGACAGCAACTGGGATGCCAGCGTCAATCGCAGCTTGCACAGCACTATTGATTGCGGGGGAGTTGTTTCCAAGCATCGAGATGTTGATGACTGACTTTCCAACCCGCCCCTTCGATACAATGTCATTGGCGGTCCAGGTAACACCATCGATAAGCCAACTGAGCGACCCTCCAGTTGAGCCCGAAGCCTTGACTCCGATGAGGGAGGTCTTTTTGGCGACACCATGTACCTTGCCGCCAATGACGGCGGCAATAGCAGTGCCATGAGCTGCATCGGTTACGGCGTTCTCCGCGCCAGCGGCAACATAGCCGAGACTAGCACGGCCTTCAAAGTCGACGTGATCGGTGTAGATGCCACTGTCAAGGAAATACGAGAATGTTCCTAGGCCGGCACTCCGGTGGAAGACGTAACTTGAGTTGGATGAAGGTGGGTTGGCGCGAGAGATAGCTGACAGACCCCAGGGCGGGTTCTCCTGCTCCTCAAGCGGCGTTGAAGAGGTCAAGGCAAAGAAGCTATCGGGCTCAACGGATGAAACCTGTTGTATGTTAGATTCAACTCTTTGTGATTTCCTCCTGCATCTCGATCATGTGAAAGGCTTGGCTACGGAGTTGTGTCCTTACGTTGACATTGGCCCTGATGGCTTCCAGGGTGTCATCATCAAAGGCCCCTGCATATCCTGCAAAGCCATTGAAGCTAAACGTAGAGCTCAAGCCTGACGTTATATGTCCGCGGCGGCGCAGGTTTCGGGCATGAACGTCGGCTACCCATCGAGCATGAAGGTCGATATCGACGGCTGCATTGGGTTTGAGGGTAACAACATATCGGCCAGCAGCTGCGACGGCTTCCGTATCGAGGGGCGCACTTAACACGCCTGCTGATGCCGAGGTAAGCAGGATTAGAAGGAACTTAGGTGAAGTAAACATTTTAATTGATTAGGGAGCACAATGAAACGCGAATGGTTGAGTCTGCACCTGATCAGGGGGCTTCTTATATTTCTCGTCGGGTCAGGACGACTTTTCCCTGTCTGGCAATGCTGAGCCTGGGACAGGGTTGTAAACTGATGCTACTGAACCAGCGGATAAGACGTGCTACAAGACTTCCATTTCAGGAAGCTCACAAGCAACCTATCAAGGGTGGTTTCCACGATGGGAAAGTCTTGGCCGTTGGCACATCGCGGCGGAGTCGATTTTGAGTGCCGGCCGACAGGGATCGGCGGTTTGGGTGGGCCTCCCGACTCGGCAGATCGGTGGCCACGGAGCATTGAAAGCGAAAGCGACGCGGGTCAGCCAGCCAGAATGAAGTCTGATCCTTTTGTTCACCGAGTGAATGGTAGTCATCTTAAGCGGTTCGCATAATTGCCAAGATTTGTGGAATAGCAAAGAGGCAGTTCGCGGGCGGTGGCCTTCATGATCAGCTAGCTGCAGAATAACCGCGGGGAGACTACCTTACCCCTGAAGTGCCTTGACCAGCAGCTTAACTGACTCGGGACCTGCGTATTCGACCCATCCAGACTTCCGCGCGTGGGGTCTCTGAGGCCCCTGGCCCCCTACCAGCACAGCTCATCACCCCTGTCTTTCTGACGTATCGACAATGCGGGCTCGATCACGCTATCCAATATTGGCAGGCATATGTTTCGTATTTCATGCATGCTTGTGAGGTGTACCATTGCGAATCGTCAAGACACGTCCACTTGGCACTGAAGTTGGCCGACTTGCCGATAATCAATCCAGGCAGACACAGAGAATTACGCTTGCGGGCTGAGAACGTTGGCACCATGGAAGCCAGGTAGGTCGGTCAAGCAACAACCCTCCGACCCATGATGCTTTTATAATATTGGACGAGATTTCAATCATTTCTACGGCGACGAAGACGTAATCTGAGCAACCCACCGAGCCTTAACTGAAGTTCAGAAGGTCAAGAACCACGACAGTTTGTAAGGACCACCGGCAGTTATATTTTGAAGGCTTTGCCTGCTTTTGCTTTGCCAAGGACAACAGGCGATGTTACTGATCGACATATTCAATGTCGTAAACGGGCCACCCGGCCGGGACTGCCATTGCGCCTGTCACACATGCCCCGCAGCTGCGATAGCTCCTGATTCTATCACAGGTGTTGACAGATTGATGTAAATGCTGCAGAGGTTGCGAACGAAGGGAATCTGCCGGCTTCAATCTGCAGTTTATGCAGAAGCGAGCGAGGTACACTGCTGTCCTGAGCCATACTAGTCAATGTTGTTTTTTCCTCTAGCGAAATGAAGGGATTGGGGGGGCAAAGTGGAATTTTGGCTGAAATGCTCTGAGAATGGTGCACTCACTACTTTAAGAAATCCATCTCCTGGAAGCGGTCGACCGATGGGTTATTCAGATAGCGGTGCAACCTAGAGATTCGGCGCATGGTGAAACCCCATACTGAGCGATTCGTGTCTCCCGAAAGCATTCGCCTCAGCGTTGCACCCCGATCAAATCTAATAAATCAAATCATCAAATAACCAAATAAATAGGCCATATTCCCCTAATTAAATAATCAAATCTATAGATTTTTATATTTAGATGTTTAGCAAATAGTTAAATATATATAAAAGAATACGGAATAACGTAATCCACAAGCGAGTGGTTCACCCAAGCGAGTGGTTCACTTCGCCCGGGCCCACGACCTACACCTGAATTCTACAGATTCCACCTCCGCCCGCGATGGAGACTCTTTCAAAAGAAGGTCAATTATTCCTTGCTATCCAAGCTATGGACAATGACCCGAACCTAAGCGCCCGGAGTGCTGCGAGGATCTACACCGTCCCCTTAACGACGCTCCTCCGACGCCAGAAGGGCAAACCCTCCCGACGCGAAAGCCCGCCCAATTCTGCCAAATTAACAGTACTAGAAGAGAAAACTATTGTCGAATATATCCTTGACCTAGATGCGCGATCTTACCCTCCCCGGTTGGGTGAGGTCGGAGATATGGCGAATCGCCTGCTTGCCGACCGTGACGCGCCACGCGTCGGGAAGAACTGGGCCGCAAACTTCGTCAAACGGCAACCAGAGCTCCGGACGCGTTTCTTTCGCAAGTACGACTACAAGAGGGCCCAATGCGAAGATCCGGACGCGATAAACGCGTGGTTCCGCCTCGTGCATAACATGATCGCCAAGTACGGCATCCAAGAGGCTGACATGTACAACTTTGACGAGACCGGCTTCCAGATGGGCGTTATCGCCAACGGAATGGTCGTGACCAGTTCGGAAAGACGGTCCAATGTGAAGATGAGGCAGCCAGGCAACCGGGAATGGGTTACGGTGATCCAGGGCGTTGGCGCGTTGGGTTTCTCCGTCCCGCCGTTCATCGTGGTTTCGGGCAAGTACCACCTCTCGAGCTGGTACCAGGACGACGCGATTTCTCGCGACTGGAGAATCGCAACATCTCCAAACGGCTGGACGACGAATGATATTGGTCTGGAATGGATTCGGCATTTTGACAGGCATACAAAGTCCCGTACTTCGGGCGGTTATCGCCTACTGATCCTGGATGGCCACGAAAGTCACCACTCGGTCGACTTCGAACTCTACTGCAAGGAGAACAACATCATCACACTCTGTATGCCTCCTCATTCGTCACATCTACTCCAGCCTCTCGATGTTGGGTGTTTTGGCCCACTAAAGAAAGCATACGGTCGGCAAATCGAGGATAGGATGAGGGCGGGTACAACGCACATCAGCAAAGAGGACTTCTTCCCGGCGTTTTCGGCTGCATTTCAGCAAGCAATGACAGAAAAAACATCCAGGGAGGCTTTCGAGGAGCGGGGCTTGTCCCCCATAACCCGGAAACAGTCCTGTCAAAGCTGGATGTGAGGTTGAGGACGACGACGCCTCCGGGGACGTCCCACGGGGAGCGTGATTCTTGGGTCTCTAAGACGCCCACTAACCTGCTCGAGGCAGGTTCCCAGACTGACTTCATCAAAGGGCGAATCTCACGCCACCAGGGAAGCTCCCCAACGTCAATTTTAGATGCTGTTGACTATCTTGCGAAGGGGACGCGGGGTGTTATGCACCAGATCGCTCTTTTGAAGTCAGAGGTTATGATCCTTCGAGAGGAAAATGCTACACTAAGCCGACGCCGGAGGGCCAAAAGCTACGTCTCCGGGAAGGAGGAAGCATGGCTGTAGGCGAGGGACAGGACAAGATTGCTCAGAAGGAAGTAGATATCCAGATAAAAGAGGAAACGCTGCAGAACCCGGGTCCCGCGTCGTGGTCCCAGCCGAAGAAACGATGCTGTAGCGTATGCGGGAAGACCGGCCACAACGCGAGAACTTGTCAGGTAGCTATCTCATCGTCTGCAAAAGACGAGGAGGAGTGATTTTAATTGATTTACGGCGTTTGGGTTGAGGTTTTCCTCGGAATGTTTGTCGGGTCGGGGTGAAGTGAACCACTCGCATGGGTGAACCACTCGCTTGTGGATTACGTTATCGTTCTTCTATATATAGATAAGTTAGATAATATAGAGTAGATTAGATAGAATAGATTAAGTAAAGTAGATCTAGATAAGATAGACTAGATAAGATAGATTAGATAAAGTAAATTTAGATATTTTACTTAAACTCTAAGGAAAATAGTAACTTATAGAAGAAAATCTCTTTAAATATCCTCGCTTTTAAGTATCAAATAAGTTAAATATTTGCAAATAGAACCAAATAACCAAATACGTTAAATTCAGCTAACCAAATAACCAAATCCGACCCCTATATTTGACTTATTTGGTCGAGGTGCAGCGCTGATTCGCCTAGATCAATGCGGCCATGCATTCAACATAGACTTGTAGGAATGAGCACGCCAATAACGTGACTGTACGAGGGCTGGGATATCAATTTGGTCCCAATTTAGCCCCTGATGGGGAAGCATGAAAGACGCACTAACGGTAACATTAAGACGATGGAGAACTCATTGATAGCCATTTACCTGTGTTGCTTCTGGATACTTGACTTGCGCATCGCTGGTCGATATATGGATGTCTTCGTCATAGGTCCCCCGTCAGGGCCCTTGTCAGGTTTTCGTGCTACATATCAACACAGGGTTATACATGCGCCCTCTCACATGAGATCAAGTCCCTCGCAAAATGACTTGCTACGGCTTTCCCACGATGTAACAAGAGCAATCATCGGCGCCCTAGGCATCGCCACTTCTGCAAATCCCACAGTCATGTCACATCCAAGCCAGGACAAACCACAAGCGCGACAGGAAAACACGCATCAACAGAAAATCCCTTTCCATCATGGATTTCGAATCATGGGCTTCTTATTGTTGGCTATGATACCGAGAAATGTCGACGAGAAGGCGAGAGCCGCGCACTCAGCAACAGCCCTCACCCTCCCTGTTTCGTGCAGGACAAGGGCAGAAATACACCACTTATCCCACAATGCTAGGAATGCCAGGTTCTCCCCGGCCCAAACGTCATGTTATCCTTCTTCTCCGCAAAAAGTGAAAATGCCTTCCCCTCACTTCCTCTCTATGACAGACTTCTTCTTCTCCAGCCGAAGCGTGTCTAGTAGCACTGGGAGTAGTACTGGTTGACGACGTTGCACTTGTAGGGGGCGACGCAGGTGGTGGGGCCGGTGTGGCCGACGCCGCCGCACTGCGCCCACTGGGCGGCGCCGCCGGTGGCGGGGGGCGCGGCGGTGGTGGCGGGAGGGGGAACGGCAGTCGTGGCGGGAGGAGGCTGGGTGGGAGGAGCGGCGGTGGTGGCAGGGGGAGGGGTGGTGGGAGGAGGGCTGGAGCCTGTGAGAGATGGCAAAGGTCAGCGTCTTGTTCTTTTGTTTCTGGTCTTTTGGCCAGTTGCTTTCGGTGGGGAGAGGAGTTCTCGGGCTTGAAGGAAAAGGTGACTTACCGCCGCCGGAGCAGGTGAAGAGACGGGGGCCGGGGATGATGTAGTTGGTCACAGGGGGGTAGTAGATGCTCAGTTGGACTCCGGGGTTGGTGCCCTTGTAGGCGCCGGGGAAGCTGACGGTGGCCGGGTTGGCCGTGCCGGTGCCGCCGACAACGTTGATCTGAGCGCACTCCATCTGCGAGAGAAAAAGAAAATTCAGCAAAAGTTCGCTCACACACTTTGGCATGCGCGAGGGCTGGGGGTTCACTCACGTAGAACTGAGCACCGGGGTAGCTGCCGGCGCCGTGCAGGGCGATCATCTCGGCGCGGAGGAGGTACTGGCCGGGAGCGATGCACTCGGGGATGCGGATGGTGTGCTTGCCCTGGCCGTTGATGATCTTCTCGGTACCCCAGACGCCGTTGGTGAAGCCGTCCTCCTGGATCTTGAACCAGCCGTCACCGATGCCGCTGTCGGAGGTGGCGCTGGACACCTTCTTCAGGTAGGCCAGCGTGGGGCCCTTGTGGGTGCTGTCCATAATGTCGGCGGGTCCGGTGCCGGTGGTGCTGAGCATGTAGCGCCACAGGGCGGTGACGTCCTGGCCGGCCTGGACGGTGTGGATGACGCTGGTGGGAGAGGTAGGGTTGGGGGCGCCGTTGCAGGCCATCGAGTTGGAGGTGACGTCCTCAATGGGGCCGTTGTACGACGGGATGCGGATGCCGACGCCCTGGCCGTGGACCGTGGAGCCAACCTGGAGGTCGGTGAAGATGGTGTGGGCGCTGGCAACGCCGGCCATCATCAGAGGCTGGAGGACCTTCATGGTGGTGACGGAAAGGGGATGAGACGAGACTCGGTGTGTGGCCTTGTATTGTCTGACTAGGGCGATCGGCGAGAAGGATGAGATGCTCAGGCTTAATCTGATCAACAGTTGTGGCCGTGGCCGATCGTCTTTATAGCATGAATGCCTTCGATCGTTTCTTCCGTGTAACACGAACGCATCGGCGTTCATTCCGAGGCCGTTCGCCCAGGCCAAAGTCACATTATCCGTACAGCACCTGTGTTGAAGCCGAATGAAGTCGCGGACAACTGGCACCGCGCCCTGGAAGCGGCGCTTGTCGTTGTTTCAAACTCCACATGACTTGCCACCATGTTGATTTGATTAAGCTCCGAAGGGGGTTTGAGGATCCGGGCTGTTCCACGGGGGCGGGGGGATGTGCCTCCGGGACGGGTGGTAATATCTGGGGATGCGTTTATTTGCCGGGGGGGCTCGCTGACCGGCGGTTCGGTAATCCACCCTCAGGCTGGATTCCTGGGCACTTTAATTGGACCACACAACGGAAATAAGTCTCGTGGGGTGGTGATGCTGGGATTGTACGTTGGTGCCGACAAGGGGGGGGGGCAAGCCAGGAGAGTCTAGTTTGGTCGTCAAGAGTTGGTCGAACCAGAAACCGGATAAATTACACGCAGAGGTAGCGTCGCAATCTGCGCGGTCGAGCCGTAGAACGCGGTGCACGCTTTGACTCGGTTCTCTGAAGGGCACTCGCCGGCGACACGCTCGTCAAGTGTCGTGTCGTGCGATGGGCTTGTAGCCCGCCGCGACTCCTCTTGCCAAGACTCGCAGACAGCATGGGGAATCCTGTTTCGCCCCTGAGAGAGCCTTGGGTTCTTCTGGCACCGGGCCGTACCCCATAGGGCTATGCGGACTTGTCTAAATCGTGTGCCCTATTGGGAAGCTGGACTCGCGGTCAGATGACTGAGATAAAGTGGTCAGAGTCGATGACTCTGGCGATTCCGATGGGCGTCAAAGTCGCGTCAATACATGCAGGTGGAATCCATCACTGCAAGCCTCGTGGATGACAGCACATATCCAATGCATTTGATTCGAGTGTCACTATATTGAGGCCTGTCTGTCGTCCGGCGAAAGGGTGGCACTGGGGACGTCCGACGAGCTTCCCCATGGGGAGGTCATTTGACTCAGCCTACCGAGTAATCAATCCTTCATGTCAACTACTGAAGCCTCCTGACGTCGGTACTACTCTTTGAAAGGATTTCCGGACAAGATCGAGCGTCGTACTCCTCGGCTGCGCCGCGTGCACGAACTCTGCTTCAAGGTCGACCACGGTTTCCCTGGGGAAAACGAGGTTCCATCGCACACGGAAGCCGAGCCGAGACGCGGCGCTGGGAACGAGATCCGACCATCTCTAGATCAATTTTGAGCTTTTTATCCAATCTGGGAGGTCTTGGATCTCTTCTTGGCAGACGGGTTGCTGTCACAAGGTGTACACGCAGGAACTATCATAGCCTAGGCCGGTTTCTTCACCCTTCCATGGCCGTCTCCTCGACCTAGTTCCTTGCCTCCCTCCCCCTAGCAACCAATTGTAACGTTCGGCACAAGCGTCTGTCAATACTCATGGCCCTGCGTATCGGATAGGCCTCCCGATAGAAGTACCGCATGGCCCCCGCACAGCAATATAACAAGGTCCCGTCATCAGACCATAGAGGTAAGCCCTCCTCAGCTGCCGTGACGAGCTGCGCGTAGCATGACTCAAGGGCAGCAAGCAGAGTTAGCAACATAGTCTGCCCGGGTATCCCAGCAGGATTTCAGGGAGTTGCATCATCATTGGACTCAAGTCTGGTAGCTTTACAAGATAAGTGCCGTTGCAGGAGCCGAGTGAATGGGAACCGAAATGAAGAGGGAGGTTCGAGATGTTGGTTCGGCCCTGACACGGCCAAAGACCCGGTTGAACCCCCCTTGAGCCGTAGGATGTCAGATGTAGATATCCTTTTAGCTGTGATATCAAACCTACCGCAGCTGCTGAGTGATCAGTGGAAGGGAGGAAACTTGATACTAGATCCGACCGACAGTGAACGCTTGAGCTGATTCTGGGTCACACTTTTCTCAGAGCAAAGAGGCGAAGTTTCTGCTTCGTGACATAGAACTCGTCAAAAAAGCTTTCTGGAATCTCGCTGAATTTCATTCATTTTAATTATCATTAAGAAAAAAGATCGCTATTCTAAGCCTACACTGAAGGTAGGGACGTTTCACTGTTGCCCACACTAGGGCGCCTCTCCTGCTCATCCAGGGCTTCCAGGTTCTCATACTCAACAGGAGCATCCTTGGGATATGAAGGCGGGCTCGGCGGCACATCGTCGTAGACGGGCGGCAGCTCCGCATCCCAAGCCACACCGAGACCAGGTGCCTCGGTGAGGATCACGGCGTGCCGCATCCTGAGGACCCGAGCGTCGCTCGTCGCTAAGACGAGGTTGGGAATATCCGACGACGCAAGCTCCTTTGATAACAACATCTCGATGGAGAGCGAGTGCGAGATTTCGGTGCCCGTGCCATTGGCAGCCGCTCGGACATCACAAGCGTACATGGCATCCCGTTTGCGGGTGTGTCTCGTCGTAAGCCCATACTCAAACTCAAACTCGATGCGAGCATCGCTAGTGTTGTAATCGCTCTTCCAACCCCCGTGCATTTCCTTCTCGCCCAAGATCCGTGCCTCGTTTCGTCTAACGGTCAACTGGTCCGTACTGGTACCTTCCGCGGCGTGACTAGAACAGGCCGGAGCGGCAGTGCAGACAGTCTCTTCAAGCTTCCACGCAAGTCTTTTGAGCTTCCAGATCTCCAAGCTTTTGCCCTCGAGGCTAGCGATACCGTCGAGGCGCAGTTGCACTTTGTGGGTGCCGCTTGGGTGAATGACGCGGTTCAGGAATACAGTGGCCTTGACGTTTGTTGGCGGAAACACGCGCATGGACTGGTGCAGTGGATCTGAGCCGAGGAGGGATCGCTTGACTGGGACATCCCTCTCAAAGCTCAGAGGGTGGAAGCCGGCGCAGTGGATCTGAGCCTTGAACTCATATGATATAGCAACGACAGGCGTGTCGATACTCTCGGGGTTGTGGCCCCGTAGATGAATGGAAAAAGGGTAAGCGTGTCGGCCGGGTGTCAGCGTCACAGCCTTGGGGAGAAAGTCCCAGTGCTTCAGTTCCGTGTACTGATCAGAGCACTCGGTGCAATGCTTTGCGAAAGGCCTCTTCTGGTGAACATGCAGTTGCAGCGACGCCTGGAAGCTGTCAACCTGGACGGTTTCCTCGACGTCCAAGTGCATCATGCCCGTGAAGAGAGCGCCAGCGGAGCGAGAGGCATCATCGTGAAACATGACTGGCGGTGTCTCAACGAGCCAGTCCAAGGACACTTTGGGTTGGTCATCATCCTTCTTGTACAAGAGTCCAAAGGGGGAGAATGTGCGGTGGTGCTTGCGGGTTTTCTTCTTCCTGTTTTGGCGATTGTCACCCTCGCTATCGGATGCACTTGGCGAAGCGGCTGGCGAGAAGTGGCGGATGATGGGAATGAGGTCACTCAAATGTAGTGATGGTGAGGTCGGCGTTGTGGTGGGTGAGTTGTGACCTGAGGGGTGTGCCATCTTGACTGCGCTTATCTCTAAGGTGTGCGTGTGGGATTGGCTGCTAGGGGGTGTTTCTCGGCTGCCGATAGTTTGTTTGGTTCATGAAAGCACCTGCGTTCTCGTGAAAGGAAGATTGTGCCAAGAAAAGCAGTCCTGAGGTTGATATCGATGGTTGAGAATCCTGGCGACGACACAAGGTGAGGGCTCTGGCTTGCTGCTGCCTAGTATGTCGTCGCAGGCCGCAGGGGGGGGCTATTGCCGATTCTCCGGGTCGCTCACGGCTGCGACTCGAGAATAAGGATGCCTAGATGTTCTCCCTTGAAGATCACTGGTGGAACGCGATTGTCGCAATGGTTGACGCTGTTGACTGACGACTTTTCGTGCTTGCTAATGCCTCTTGGTGACGATGTCCGTGATGGTATTTGTTGGCGTCTTGTTCGCTATTGGGGCTGATCATGAGCGGAGCACGATTTGACCTCTTTCTTGCATGTATGCGGCAATGTCGGCCTCGCTCCTCGATATTTGTTTGAGGGCCATGATCTTATGAGGCATCGTAGCGGCGTACCAAGCAAAATGGTTTGATGCATGTGTCATACACACATGAGCGATGCCCTGGATCCGAATCCGGAATAGGACGGTTCCCCCACCTGGCATCGCCTGTTTTTTGGGCCTTAAGTTGGCGACGTGACATGGTCTGAGGGTACTGCCAAGGCAAAGTGGTGGGTGGTCGAATTGGGTTCTCCGCCACTGGCACGCTTCGCATCAGGTTTTCTGCCTTGGCTGCTAAGCGTCGGGCGGTCTGACGACGGCGCGGCCAAGTGACGAAAGCATAAAGTCGTGGTCAATTGGACCGGCACCATGGTCATGGAAGCAAGGCCCTGGAGTCAAAACGGCGCTCGGTCGGGAGTCATCGGCGAAAAAGACGCAATATGGAACCGACGGGGGTGGCTTAGTATTCCGGAGACGATGCCGGGGTTGGCAGGATCCCGACTCTCGGAGCTGCGGGCGTCGATGGAACCAGACTTCGGTCTCGGCAGCCGAAATGGAAGGCAGAATTTCGAGTTGAAGGAGTCACAGGCGGCCGGCAGTTCAGGAGGGGCCATCGGCAAGATGCTGCTGAAGCCGAAAAGCCAAGGCCTGGGGCGGTCTGGACGTCGGACCTAGGTGGGAGTCATTCAAGCCTGGGTAGTCATTTGGGTGCCCATCTGCGTCACGTCGAAACGAGGCTGACCAACGAGCAGGAAATACAGTGGAAAGGGTTGTGGGTATAGATATCTTCTCTTTTCTGCCGCTGGAGATGTTGCGTCCGAGGTTGTGGTCGCACTTTGCCTGCTGTGCCCGACCTCGTCCTCTCTGATTCGACTCGATGTTGCTTGCCTTGTTTCTCACTACTTCCACCTCAGTCGGTGTTGCTTGCCTTGTTTCTCACTGCTTCTACCTGAGTCGGTGTTGCTTGCCAGCTAGTGCTACCCGCCCGCCCGCACATGCCAGTGACTGGCCCAGAATCCACTGCACCTCGAAATTGGCAGGCACCACGCAGGGCGCCCCGAGGCAGCGGCGCCCGTGTTATGCCTCAGCCCAGCGGGGCGCACGGCGGGGATCTGCCCAGGGGCTGATCCAGTTAAAGTGCAGTGTAGCACCCCTGCAATCTGCCAAACCGCTGATCATTTCCAGGGCACATCGGCTTTCTGAAACCCGGCGCAGGCCTTGCCCTCCAGCGGCCAGGAAAAAGACTCGTCACACGACATTTCGATTCCCATGAGGATGGATGCAGCATGCGCGAATTGAATTATTTAGTCTTGCAGACACACAGTAGCTACCTAGCCAGCAATCCCTTCCTGCCACGTCTCACATATGCGACGAACAAAGCGGCCAGGCTGCTCCCGCCCCTACACACTGATCGCCCTGAGCCATTAGGCCCGAATAATGGTACGTAGTGGGAACCGCAGAGAATGCGAAATTCCATCCATTCCCTCTTCCGTCGTTTGGATATTCGCGGGAACCACCGGACGTGAAAAGATTGAGCCCGTCGGGAGCCAGCCGATCGTTGGTGCTGGCGTGGGGAACCCTCTGCCCTAGATGGGGGTCAGACTTCAAATAGTTCGCTGCGATACGAGGTCAGCTCGTTCATGATTCACGGAGCCTGCACTTGCGCCTTGGTTGGTGTGAGAACCTACAGATACGAGGCCCGCATCTCCGCTCAGCACGCCTTGGAGAGCCAAGGTCTCCAGGCTTTCGTTGCCGTTCTTTCCTGCGTGCG
This sequence comes from Verticillium longisporum, assembly GCA_019188255.1. NCBI lineage: Eukaryota > Fungi > Ascomycota > Sordariomycetes > Glomerellales > Plectosphaerellaceae > Verticillium > Verticillium longisporum. Next base: position 113,232 of record JAETXT010000007.1, read on the forward strand.
TTGGCAAGGCAGTGCCTCGGAACTCGAGGGTTGTGGTTTTGCGGTCCATCGAAGCGTCTGCGAGGGACATGCGCGGCATCAAATCCAGCAGCTGCACTAGATCGCGGTTCGCCTCTCTACTAAATCACTTGGCATTCTAATCCTCGTGTCGATCTATTGCGTCGGCGCTGCCGCACGAGGCCTAGCCGCCGTTGGTCGTCGAGCTTGCGAGGCGTTGCCCGGGTTGACCTGCCCGGGTTGAGGTTGTCGTATTATTGGTAGCTTCTCAGCTCGTCGGAGGCAGCTGAAGTCGCGGCTTGCTTGTCATCGTGATGATAGATTTGGGCAGTTTCTGAGTCGAAGTAACGCAGAGCCGAAGGACCTTCTAAGCGTTGCAGATGGACAGCCAAGATGAGCCATTGCCAAATTTCGGTGAAAAAGCACCTCCACGGCTGCGAGGAACGATGCGTAGAGATCGGGATTCCGAGTTCGTGACGTGGCAAGCTTCCGTTCTCGCCGTTTCAGTTTTCGTTGCAGCCAATCGTTTGTCGTTGTCCACATCGCGGCCTCTCCTCTTCCATCACACACTTCGTACGTCTAATGACTGGCTGACGAAAGCCACGGCGTCGTCAATGCCCTTTGGAGAATTGAACCAGTGGCCACCGTCTGGGTACTCCTTCCATGTCACCTGGGCGCCGAACTCGACTAGTTGATCTCTCAGCTGCCGGCCCCAATCCACCAGCACAAGAGGGTCGTCCGCGCAATGCTCCAGAAGCACAGGCGTCTTCCTCAAAACGCCATCGCCCGTAGGCACGCCCTCGAGGGCCAGGACCTTCCTCGTCTCCGGCAGCGACCGCCCGGGGAACGGCAGGCGAGACGAGAAGCCGAGGAAGGCGCCGAGGCGCGTCTCGCCGTCGGTGGCGAGGTTTAGCAGCGTGTGCGCGCCAACAGCGCCGCCCTGGCTGATGCCCGCGAGGACGACCTTGCCCCATTGTCCGCCGAGCGTCTCGGCTTCGCTGCGCAGGATCTTGCGCAGGGCGGCGACGCTCTCGCGCAGGCCCGGCTGCTGGACCTCTTCGTGGTCCTTGAAGTTGCTGACGTCCCAGATGTCGAACCACTGGCTGCGGCGGTCGCCGGGCATGCACGCGACGTCCAAGATGCCGGCGGACGGGAAGACCCAGCGGAAGGACGGGAAGGCCTCGGGAAGGGTGAGGCCGCGGGAGGTGGTGGAGTAGTGGATCGAGGAGGCGAAGTCCTTGGCATTATCGCCGCGGCCGTGGAGGAAGACCACGGTGTGCGTGTGGTCGGTGAGAGGGGGGATGGTGACGATGGCGAGGTCCATTGCTGGCGACGGGGTTCCGTTCTCGGATACTGAGGGAGTAGTGGTGGTGATATGTCGCTCGCTCAGCAGGGCACAGTCGTGTGTGAGAAGCTCGTTGCTGGTTCGTTGCTGGTCGGCAGGCGCAGGCAAGATGAGGCTCGGCTCGTCGCGATGATGGCTCGTCAGCAGCAGCAAGTGAGGTTACAGAGTGGTGGAGTGAGAAGAAGTTCAGACGAGCAGCCGCACGCCCGAGCCGTTCAGACTTTCTTTCTTGTCTCGGCTCTTAGGAGGGGGACGTGGGGTTCGGTCGGGTCGTGCCTCCTCTCCGAAATCTTAGGCAGGGCCTAAAGGTTAGGCAGTGATCCGACCTGGGATCAAGGGCGTAGGACAGAAGGGTCTAGACCGTCTGGGCCTTTCGTGTTCCTGGAAGCGTACCGGGACCAGCCAGGTCTGTCGGGCTTGTCAGGCGTCGCCAGGCACAGTTGGTGGGTGAGCGCTTTCGCTGCCGGCCTAATAATAGGTCCGCCTACCCCCAGCCCCAGCTCGACGTCGGCACATCCCCGATGACTGACATGGCTGTTTCGCCTACCATAGTGCCTGGTGTACTGGAATATTGTATGGTGGGGGAATAAGGTATTCCAGCAGAAGCCGACTGCTCAGCCTTCTAGAAGAAGTGTCAAAAGAGAAGCATGCAAATCAGGCCCAACAGCTGGCGCAAGCTCTTCTTTCGCACATCATGCAAACATACGAAGCCCCATGTCGGTTAGCCTGGCGCGATCGGCAGACGACCTGGTGCAGTGGTGCCGCCCTGTGGCAGGTGCGGCGAGACATATCTGCTGTCTGGCGGCCCATCTCGGCGCGTCGGGATGCACCTAGACTCGAACCCGCACTCATGGCGCATCGAATCACCTGATTATGCACTGTTTCCGTCGAAGCGAGGTTACTAATCATCACAAGATGGCTTGCTGATGAAATGAGCGACCGGTGGTGCTCTGTGCCACTTCCCGAGCCACAGGGCTCATGGCAATGACTGCTCTCGAAGATGGCAGTGTGGCTCAATGGGAGGCACACGTCGCTGGTCTGGGGCACAAGCTCTTTTCCGCTGCAGGGTTTCACGAAGCCTTTTCTTTCCTCTTCAGACAGGCTTTCTACACTCTCAAGCCTCTCTAGACAGATACTGAATATCCAGTCTATCCCTGGCTTGACTCTTAGGCATACAGCCACGAGATTGCCATGCCGGGAATCTGCTACCTCAAAGTCGGTTCAGTCTTTGAAAGTCTCGACGGTGTCAGTAATTTTTACGCCGTTCTAGGATTCAGCCTTTTGCGTATCTTCAAGGCATCTTCTTGGTGTACAGAGTCAACACTCATCCAGCTCGCGTCCAAGCTTGGCGAAAGTATTACTGAGCTGATGGACAAGGACCACCACCAGCGCATTACGCCCGCAAGCTCGTTGTGATTTGTTTATCAAAGTAATGGCTCGCTGAAGATCTGAGCTGTCATGTCGGACAGACCAAGAATTCTAATGCAATATTGGTTCGCGCGGGGATGGAGGTGCGCAAAAGTTGGGGTAGTGGGCCCGGCGCTGATGCGAGCAGTCGTTCAATGACTGGGCGACGTCCCTGGCGCTGAGGATTTGGTTGAAAACTCTGCACTGGCGACTATTGGGTTTTGCGAGCCACCCATTCAGCAGTGGACATCCGTGTCCGTTTTACTAGCGGATGCACGTCGCGGGCTGCACTTGGCGGCAGCAAACAACTGGACGGCGATGATGGAGGTACTTAGAATAGGTAGGCAGGTTGGGATGAAGGTATTCCTGGGTGGGCCTCAGAGGACAACGGCCGAGGATCCGTCCCTCCATGCCTGAGAGGCGTCATGCAGGCGAGAAGATGGAGGGCGAATGTCATCAAGCCAACTTCCGATTTGTAGCCCCCACATCGGGCACGCCCTCCGATATCTTCCTCGTTTCGGCGCCGTTCGACGTGGAAGACTCGGTAGGCGACTCGGCGCCGCAGCTTCGGCAGTTGAGCGATGGACTGGTAGACTGACAACTGATGCTACTTGGAAGGAATTCGACTTGACGAAACGTCCAGGACCATGGCACTCGCCTGTAGAGCAGATGTGGGCGAGCAGGATGGCCTGACACTCCCAAGAAACAGGGCCAAATGTGTTGTTCGAGTTAGTCAAACTCTCAACCAGTGAGTGACGTGTCTCACCCACCAGTTTGTCGGTCATGCACTGCCGGGCGATTCATCCCTTCAACAAATTTCACGATGCTTCAACTCATGTGTTCGGTGCCAATCGATGTGGACACGATGACTCCTCCGTACCGCCCATCAATAATTCTGAATGACAGAAATTGCCCCTTTGCTTCCTGCTGACACCTCACGAGACTGGCCAAGCACGTGGACGTGCACGGCACCAACGGTGGCCGAAGCTGGCTCCAGCCAGTGTCCAGCTGATCATCCGGCGCCCCTATCCCAGAGATTTCCCCCAGGGATCCAGCGGCGCCACGAGGGGCGGTGAGTGCCGCGGTGAGTCGCGGCCCCTTAGAGGACTTCCGTCGTGAACTCGTAATTCCAGGGGTGGTTGGGCGCGAGGAGTCACCGCGGGAGGAGCAGAAGCAACCCAAGTGCCGGAACATGCTGGGAGATTGTACTTCAGGCCATCGTGACCTTGCTCACACCCCCAGACAACGCACTTGGTGCACCGAGTTTTCCGTGGCTGTGCATCCAGCTGTTCCACCGCTCGACAACTAGCAGAAGAACGGAACAAGGGGGGCCAAAATTGGAGTAAAATTGGAACTTCGAGTTCTAGATTTGTCCCAGTAAACGGAAACAAGGGTGGAGCTGAGCATGTCGCTTCAGCGTCAGTCCTCAACCTCTAGGCACGTATCAAGCGCTATGTGTGCAAGCCGGTAACAGTCCCCACAGGCGGCGCCGGACCGGGTTCAAAGCCACGAACGAACTCGTCTCAAGCGGTGATGGTGCAGTTAACGTTACGGACGGCCGCGCCCAGGATACAAACGGAAATGTTATTTTGGCTCGTCGATAACGGCAGGCAGCGAAGAAGCAAAATCTGTCGATCAGACGGATCCATCGAGCTCGAAGCGACACGACCCGCTACACATCCCGGCCCGGGGGTGGAGGGGCATGTTCAAAAATGGCACCAGCGACAGCGAAGTTGACGATGTGAGGGACGGCCTGTCTTGTTGCAGGACTGCAGCAGGATGCTTCAGTTTCGTTGGATGCTCGTGACGGAATTGGGTCTGACGAGGGGCAATCGATGGGGTAATGAGACCACCAACAGATCGGGGCCCTGGGTTGAACAGATTTTGCATTGGCCGTGACGACTCAGGATGGAGCCCACCTGCCAGTCGATTGATCCTGTGTCTTGCAAGGTTTTTCAGAAGGGACATGGTGCATCAGAGTATTTCCCCAGGCGGCCCCCCAGACCTTCCAATTGAGCCAAGTCGGTCTGTCCCGTGGGCAAAGGCGTGCTCTTGCGATGCTGCACCATCAAGTAATCTGGGGGTAATGGAAACGCAGCCCCGTCTAGGAGAGGAAAACCTGGGGGTAATGGGGGGGTAATGGAAACGCTGGCAGAGCCTCTAGGGGCTCCAATCCAGCCACTCTGGCCACCGTCTTGTTGATGTGTGCGACCCTACCGTTTGTCTTCCTGGTTCTGGGTTCTGGTCCTTGCTTCCAGGTGGCCCCTCCATCGGAGACGGCGTCTTGGGCGCCTAGACGCGGGGCAAGCGGGCTTCGCGAGTGGGCCCTGAGGAGGAGACGCCGGGCCATTCGGAGGGACCAGTTCGCATTGCTTTCGTCACGAGGGACCACGAGGCGCCAAGTATTGTGTTGCTTTGTTGGGGATCGATCGGATTATTGATCCAGGATTGGAGATGGATGGGGATGGAATGTAATAACGATGCGAGGCAGGTGGATTGTAACTTGGAACGGCGCGTGCGACTCATTACCCTGGCCGTGGCAGGGGCAGTCAGCGTGCGCGCCTGACCTGGAGCTCTAGGATGGATTGCTATTGCTCTTTCCTTCCGTTTGCGTTGGTGCTCGGATCAGCAGGCATTGATCATTGAAACGAGATTTGGGACCCGGTGACCACAGCCAGTTTGACAGGCCGGGTCGGACGGGGTCAGTGTTGAGTTTCGGTTGCCTTGAGGTTGCTAAAAACTGCGATGAGATGATACTGCACACGTATTGCCCATTGTGGAGGGATCGGAGTAAATGGAGGCATGGCGCAAAAGGCAGGTAGACGTACATGTACAGGTAGGCACCTGCCCCTCACCGAACTCACCGCAGGCAAGCCCTCTTGAGCTTTGCGTAGGTGTGTGGATTGTGGGTGTGGGAAATGGGACCAGGAAACGGATGGAGGGAGTAGCGGGGCGCGGTTGCGCCAAACGGGCGTTTTCTCATCACAGTTGGCGTTTTGCACGTCTTTGCCACGGCCACCTATAGGTAAACAGACTCGTTTGGGTTACGTCCGGGTGCTTTTTGGCCCTTTCTCACTCTCTACCTCTCTCTCTCTCTCTCTCTTTGTGATCAAAACCTTCTGTATGTATGTGTTGTCATCTGCATCTTCGAGCATCATCAAGGTACTTAGCCCCTATACAATGGACAGCAAATGGCGGGGTTCAGCGCTTGCTCGAGGCGTGTAGTCATTAGCGCTATATAGCATGCAACGATGTCTGGAGTCTGGGGATTTTGAAGGGGTAATGGCAATCAAGGGAATCTCGAGACGATGGCGCAGGCTGGTGAAAAAATCTCCAGAAAAGCTCCATTGAAAAACCTTGCCTTGGATAGCCGTCCCAAGAGAGATAGGTGCCTGTCAGGTCCCGGCGAGGTAGAGTCGTCGGCCGGCATGCGGGGTGGACACAGGGCGAGATACCTTCTAGAAACCCGTAGGGGACTGCTGCCGCAGGTCCAGCTGACGTTCCAGGTGGTCGCCGCCGCCCCCTCCTGTGGCCCTGTGGGCTGGGCTCCCCAGTGGAGCGTCAGGTCCTGCGAGACCCCTGGCACGAGCGACAGGTACGAATGACTCTGTCCAATGGAGGCGCCTCCCTGCTGGCTGGTGCTGCCCAAAGAGGCTTAAGCGGTTGCTATTTGGTAATAAGTCGCCCAGCGTGATGCAGGCGAAGACATCATCGTGATCTGGCTGGTTTTTTCGAGCTTCCTTTGACTCTCGCTCCTGCCTTTCTCACACGGTCCAAGCCCGGGCCCGCGCCCATGCCAACGCCAGGCCGCCCCTTGGAAGCACCGTTTCCCCAGTCCAAGAGCAAGCCCAAGCTCCACGATCAAACTGACGGGCTCCGTTTCGAGCAGAGGTTGCGCAATGCCCACGACGACGCACGAGAAGAACCATGGGCGTCGTCGAGGCGCAAGTATATAAGGGGTGTGATGTTCCCGCCTGTCACTGGTCTCAAGCTCTCGGTGATCGTCAGACTCTTCCTTGCCTCAGTACCGTCCTCCCTAGATCAACCTCGATTGATCATTCCTCCTCTTCCTCCACTTCCTCCACTCCCTCGTTGTCGTCATCTTGTTGCTGCATTGCACCGCCGGCCTCGTGTCCTGTCCTGTCTACCTACCTACCTACCTACTACCTATTTTCGGCACAAGCCCAGATAAGAACCCGAGACCACGAGCCTTGCTTCTTATCAATAACAAGCCTGCTCTGCTCGTTTCCGGAACCGGCAACGAGACAACGTCGCACCAGACAAGAAACGCTCCGTCTTCCGAGCTACCCAGCTCTGGCCGGATGGCTGTGCTCAAAGGCCTCCCAACTACCCCCTACAGCTCTAGGCCTTCGTCAGCCGAACATCCCTGCAGCCCGCCTCACGCGGCTCTCCAAAGAAACGAGGGGCATTCCGGACTACCCAACAACGCGCGCCAGCACCAGCAGCTCCAGATCCAGCTCTGCTTCTTCGCGCTCAGCCTTTGCTACATAAGCTCGCGACCGTCTGCTCGACTTGTTTCACAACCGGCCGACGTTCTTTGTTGACCGCCCCAACGCGTCAATCCCACTTGCTTGTTCTCCCTCTTATCAGCGCCCGCCTCTTATCTGCCCCGCCACGGTAGATCGGATCTGATCGTCTCAAATCCTCCGCCTGCCGTCCCTCGACGACGTCAGAATACGCACACAATTCAAGCAGCCAGCCGAACTCGAGTTTCAGCTGCTGCTCTATCTCTTCAATCCCCCCCCGATCTCGTGTACAGCCTACAGATCAGGCTTCTAGGTACGTGCATCCACCGTCACAGCTGCCTGGACCTCTTCGTGCCTGGCTGGCGGTTCTGGACCCTGCATCTTCCTTATCAACGCCCCGTACACGGCTGCTGAAGCGGTGAACCTCTGCGTCGTATCCGCGCCGCCTCGTCTCTGCTGCCTCGCAATTCTATCCTGGCTTTGTTATCTCGGCCCAGAGCACGTTCGTTGCTGTCTGGGTGCTATCAATTCACCGTGCCCGTCATCATGTTAGCCACCGTTCTGTCTACTCTATATAGGGCCTCGCCAGCCTGTCTCTTGTCATTGCCTTGTCAGACTTGACATCCAACTTGTTTTCGCTTGTCTTTTCAAACCCATCTCTAGTTCCACGAGGAGCAGTTCTGGCTTCTTCCAGACCCGCCCATCATGTTGGCCCTCAAGATCCAAACTGACGTTTCTCATTTCGACAGATTTCCGGAATACACCGATCCGTTCGAGATCCCAACAGAAATCATGGCGACAGCCGTTCCCCCGCAACAAGGCCCTGGGCACCGTCCTGACCGAGTCCCAAGAGCCCAGCCGACACCCGTCTCCTCAGCCCACACACTTCAGCGTCCCTCATCTCTCCCAAACCAACGGCAATGGCCACCGCGTCCTGCGTTCGGCCACTGTCGGCTATGTCGCTCCCGAATTCGTCGGCAAGGACGAACAGATGAAGCAGGTCAAGGACCTTGTTTCCTCCCAGGGCTGGATCCCCCTACCGTTGTTGACGAGCAGGTTACTTGGTTTTACGAGTCGCTCGGTATCGACGATGTGTACTTCAAGATCGAGACTCCTCAGGTCATCGCCAGCCAGGTGACATCTCTCTACGCTGCCAAGGTTGCCGCGTATGCGCGAGAGGACAAGCGCGAGGAGATCAGGCTAGATATGGAGGCTGAGGATCACGCCATCTACATCGATACCAGTGAGGCTGGCCGTACCATCACAAATGGCCCTCGCTACGAGAGCAGGCTCGAGGCCAAGTACCTGGATCACACGGGCCGCTCCAAGTACCGCGTTGAGACCTTCCGCTCACCTGGCGTCCTCGGCGCCTCTCCCAGCTCCAAGGCTACCCTGCGCTGCTACTTCGTCTACCAGTGCATCTTCAAGCAGCCCCCAGAGCAGACTGATCCCAATGAGACCCGCATCGAGGTCATTGCCGATCAAGGTTTCCTGCAGAAGGCCACGGCCAACACCAAGCAGATTTATCAGGAGATTATCGAGCTGGCCGTGAACAGGACGGGCCCCGTCATTGAGGTCTTCGATATCGAGGGCATGGCCGAGAAACGCCTCGTCGTTGCTTTCCGCTCCAGGACAGCCCGTGGCCTGTTCTCCGCACTTTCTGATCTCTACCACTACTATGGCGTCACCTCCTCAAGGAAGTACGTCGAGCAGTTCTCTAACGGCATTACCGTCATGTCGATCTACCTTCGCCCCGCCATGACCCTCGAGGGCGAGTACCCTCCCCTCGAGCAGTCCATCCACCAGATCACCAAGGAAATCTCCCTCCTGTACTGCCTTCCCCACAACAAGCTTCACGACCTGTTCACCAGCGGTGAATTGAGTCTTCAGGAGACCGTCTACGGCCACTGTGCTTGGGTCTTCATCCAGCACTTCCTGAACCGCCTTGGATCCGAGTATGTCTCGCTGACCGACATTCTCGATCCCAAGAGCAACGTTCACACTGCTCTGCTGTCCAAGCTCAAGCGTCGTCTGAGGACAGAGACATTCACTCCCGACTACATTTTGGAGATTATTCAGTCGTACCCCAGCCTGGTGCGCGCTCTCTACGCATCTTTCGCCAGCGTTCATCTCGCTGTCGGTGCCGACTTTGAACGTCACTTCATCGCGCCCACCCCCGCCTTGGAGGTTATGTCCGATGCTAAGCTCAAGGAGAAGATCACCCGCGAAGTCTCCAACGAGCACGAGGAGATGGTCATGACTGCATTCCGCGTCTTCAACAACGCCATTCTTAAGACCAACTACTTCACTCCTACCAAGGTCGCCTTGAGCTTCCGCTTGGACCCGGCCTTCCTGCCTGAGATTGAGTACCCCCGCAGACTGTATGGCATGTTCCTCGTCGTCGGTGCTGGGTTCCGAGGTTTCCACCTCCGCTTCAAGGACGTCGCACGCGGTGGTATTCGTATCGTCAAGTCTCGCAGCAAGGAGGCGTACGGCATCAACGCCCGCAACCTCTTCGACGAAAACTATGGTCTGTCTAGCACCCAACAGCGTAAGAACAAGGACATTCCCGAGGGTGGTTCCAAGGGCGTCATTCTTCTTGATGCCAAGATGCAGGACCACTCCGAAGAGGCCTTCGAGAAGTACATTGACAGTATCATTGACTTGCTCTTGCCTGGTGTGACACCTGGTATCAAGAACCCCATTGTCGACCTTTACGGCAAGCAGGAGATTCTCTTCATGGGCCCCGACGAGAACACTGCTGATCTTGTCGACTGGGCAACGGAGCACGCCCGCAAGCGTGGCGCGCCCTGGTGGAAGTCCTTCTTCACCGGCAAGTCTCCCAAGCTTGGTGGTATTCCCCACGACGAGTACGGCATGACTACTCTGTCTGTCCGCGAGTACGTCAAGGGAATTTACCGCAAGACCGGCCTCGACCCCTCGACCGTCAGGAAGATGCAGACTGGTGGCCCTGACGGCGATCTGGGTAGCAATGAGATTCTGCTCAGCAACGAGAAGTACACCTCGATCGTCGATGGCTCTGGTGTCATTGTGGACCCCAATGGTCTTGACAGGGAGGAGCTTCTCCGCCTGGCCAAGAGCCGTTCCATGATTGTCAACTTTGACATCTCCAAGCTGTCGAAGGATGGGTACCGAGTCCTCTGCGAGGATACCAACATTACTCTGCCCACGGGCGAGGTCGTTGGCAACGGAACTACCTTCCGCAACACCTACCACCTCCGTGACACGGGCATGACCGACATCTTCGTGCCTTGCGGTGGTCGCCCTGAGTCTATTGACCTCATCACCGTCAACAAGCTCATCAAGGATGGCAAGTCTACGATTCCCTACATTGTCGAGGGTGCCAACTTGTTCATCACCCAGGACGCCAAGCTGCGTCTTGAGGCGGCCGGTTGCATCATTTATAAGGATGCCAGTGCCAACAAGGGTGGTGTTACTTCATCCTCGCTCGAGGTCCTTGCATCTCTGTCCTTTGACGACGAGAGCTTCGTGCAGCACATGTGCCACGATGCCAAGGGCGTGGCGCCCCAGTTCTACAAGGACTATGTCAAGCAGGTGCAGGCCAAGATTTGCGAGAACGCCCAGCTCGAGTTTGAGGCCATCTGGCGCGAGCACGAGAAGTCTGGTGTCGAGCGCAGCATCCTCTCCGACAGGCTGTCGGTCGCTATCACCGACCTCGACGAGGAGCTCCAGCACTCCGACATGTGGAAGGACGAGCGCACGCGCCGCTCCGTCCTGGCTGACGCTCTGCCTAACCTTCTCCTTGACAAGATTGGTCTCGACACCATCATCTCCCGTGTGCCTGACGCCTACCTGCGCGCCATCTTCGGCAGCTACCTCGCTTCGAGGTTTGTGTACGAATTCGGCATCAGCCCCGGCCAATTTGCTTTCTATGATTTGTGAGTCCTCTTCCCCGCTCTTGGCTTTTTGATCCTTGCTAATATTTCTCCCAGCATGTCTAAACGTATGGCGAAGATTCAGTAGTTTCGTTTTCAGATTCACGGCAGGCGTTGTCATGGCTTCCTCCGCTTGGAGGGATGCCCGGTGTGTATGGGCGAGGGCTACGAACGGAAGTATGCATATCACTGGTGTTATTTACGCGGGCGAGTAATCAATGGGTCATACGGAAGAGAAGAGAATCAAATGATGTGTGTGACGCATCGGAAAGATAAAAGTTTGAGGCTTATTGGCCCGGAATTCATGATCGAGATGGTAGAAATGGCGGTCGAGAATAAGCTGGTCGTGCCGGCTAGTATATCGATTTCTTTGGTCAATATGAGAAAGTCTATCGTTCTTCATCTCGATGTGCATCAGAGTGTTAATGCCCGCGACGTGATGATGGGAGGGGTCGAAAGGGCAACGAAGGTCCCAGGACTCCATGGGTATATCCTATTTGAGGAGACGAGTGCCAGACTGCAGGGGCGCCTCATCCAATGCTTTGGGGGTGTCATGATGCCTTGTACGGTGTTGATGCCGGGTATCGATCCTGCCTCATGATCGAATTCGATCTCGAACTATGGCCTGCAATACCATGTAAAGCATACAGTGTCCATGCTCTCGAGAAGTTGGATAGATCACAAGATAACTCAATTGGAGCGCATCGTCCCGACGTAATTCAAGTGAACGCTAAACGTGAACCCTACGCCTTATATCTGGACCAGGGAGATGGACACACGGGCTGCTCCGCCGCAGGCAGCCCACCACAAGCCCGTCAAGCCTCATCGAATCAGATCAGCGCTAAAACCCCGAGTACGTCTCGCCCCAGCTATGAAGGAACCCATCCGTCCACCCAATGATCGACCCTCTGACGCCGGCCGAGATGAGCGTACCCCGGCAGACGCTCGCCGTGTCGACGCTCCGCTCGTACTTGAACACCCACACGGTCCGGTCGACGTAGCGCGGCAGGTCGGAGCTGCTGATGATGCCGGCGATCAGGATGCTGATGAGGACGCCGTTGCCGAGGACCATGGTGCACCAGGGCCTCTTCATGCGTGCGCGCCACCACCGCGCATTATTGCCGACGAGGACGAGGACGGCGGCGTCGACGACCTGTGCGACGAGGCTCGCGGAGAGCACGGCGACGGTGGCGGTCAGCCAGCGGCGCTGGTCGTCGGCCGGCAGGCGGACGCAGCCAATGCCCTGGCTCGCGGAGCGGTCGACGGGGAGCGGGGCGCTCTGGCACCGCGCGGGCGTGGCGAGGACGGCCTCGCCGGACTGGAACATGGGGGAACACCAGACGGCGGCGAGGTCGTCGGTCTTGCGGCCGCGTGCGGCGTTGGCGAGCCCCACGAGCTGGAGGATGACGAGCGTGACGAGGAGCAAGAGGGCGAGGAGTGTGATGAGGGCCTTCGGGGCGAGGTCGCGGTCTTGCGGGACGGGCTCTGGTTCAAGAACGTGGACGGCGACTGGTGGGAGGCGGCAGGGTTAGCACGCGGTCCTCGGCTTCATGGCGGGAGGAGGAGGGGGAGGTGGGACAACGGCTGCAGGTCCCGGAGGAGGGACTGACTACCTTTTGCATTATTACCGTTGTTGTTCTCGCCGCGCGCATCTTGGCGGATGAGCTCGATGGACGGCCTCCGCTGCGGCCGGAAAGGTCTCATGAGGAGCTGCTTAAAGGCAGCCCATAACAACACAACGCCGTTTTCCTGAATGACGAGGAAGACGAGCTGCATCATGGCGCCGACATCGAGCACGATGGCAAGGGGCATCCACACCATGACCTGGTCGGGCGTCAGGTGGGTCGTGTAAGCCTGGGCTGTGAAGTAGACGCTGAAAAGGCCAGGAGGATGGACAGTGTCTGGACCTTCTCCCACCGATTCACGCGCAGGACCGTCACGGGCAGGTGAACGAGGATCCATGCGAGCGTGTAGGGCCAGGGCAAAAGACAGCCACCTGGGTCCGGCCTCAGATACGTAGGGGCGCCGCAGGGCGCGATGTTGGCGAGAGAGACGGCAAAGTCGGAGAAGACGAGGGTGGAGTTGTCGGTGCTGTTGGTGCCGATGACGGTATCAGGATCGAGGGCGCAATGATCCATGGTGTTGAGCTACGGCTGACGCTTACTTTGAAGCAATCCAGCCGTATGGCTCTTTGTGTTTTCAAAAATAAAAATAAATACCAACTGCAGAGACGTTTGATCAATGCAGCGGACTTAGACGGCACTCGTCAGCTTTTGAGCTCTGAGCTGGTTGTTATTCCAGGCTGGGCCGCTGCAGCCCTCGCACACTGGCGCTGTCAAGCTCTCGAACCTGCCAGACTGAACAGTTCAAGCGCCTGGCGTTCATGGGCCGCCTCGAACGCCATAGGCCAGTGTCGGAGGGATAGAATGCCTTGACGGCATATGGCCATGCAAGCCATTTCGATAGATGGAGGGCGCTGCCAGTGCTTGAAGTCGTCGTGGCGGTAGCTGCAGGACGGCACTGGCTTCACGGGTGTGCCGTATGCAAGCCACAGCGCAGCAACCCTATGACTTGGTTGTGCTTTTTCCTCTTTCGGTGGTCGAAAGAGTGGCTAGACCAGTATTGGACTGATGTGGGCTGAACGGTATTGACGGCTCGCCACGGCTGTGCCGGTCAGGGCTGAGGTCGAGGGGATGGACCCTGAAGTTGACGTCCTCCCACCCACGAGCTCAGAGCTCAATCATTTCGCGGGGAATGCACAGACACGGATTGGCTTGTAGATTTGCATACTACAGTACCGGACACGCAGATCAGGGGTACTCATTGGTAAAGCATCGCATCCTTCATCCTAATGCTAGTGTCAGCGAATCGGTTGCCAGTGTCGGGCCTTGGAGACTTTGCGCAAACGAGTTGTACCTCAGAAGAGCACTTGTCGACACAGCTTCAGACTTGTCGACACAGCTTCAGACTTGTCGACACAGCTTCAGACTTGTCGACACAGCTTCAGACTTGTCGACACAGCTTCAGACTTGTAGACATAGCTTTAGACATGATCCGCCACATTCAGTGAGTCAAGGTGCTAAGCTCCATGGCCGTGTTGATGGGCATGGGATGGGATGGATGGAGGAGGGGTGGTGGGATGGAGAGAGTCTGCCTGGGGTAGGCGTTCTCGGTGTCCTGAATTGGATGCCCAAGGTACGTACCGAGACACTATGGCCACAAATGGTCTAGGGGACTTTATGCGTGGTGTCATTGAGTGGTAGCATGAACAAGGGTAAGCGAGGCACCCATGAACTGTGGATAGGATGGTCTTGTGCAATGCCTCCCATTGGCTGACTCTATCCTCTCGTCTAGTTTCGTCCCTGCCAACCCAAATCCAACGGCCGTCCTGCTCCTGCTCTTTTCCCCCATGAGCCCAAATCCCACGGCCACCACCTGCGCCGTACCCCTGATCGTCCATCAGAAGTCCATCCCGCCCAGAGTCACATTATCGCCAGGGCGGGCATCCTTCCTCGAGGCCATGTCGCATCACGTCGCGTCTCAAGATGCTGCCATCTCCCTGCTTGGCATCAATCACAGACAACTGGTGCTTTGCTTTCTTGCCACGGTAGCCAAGACTTGAGCGTACGTGTACCACAAAGGACCAAGCACCAATCGTGACAACAGCATGGCATCCTTCGGATCAGATGACAAGGCTCCATCGGACTGATGGACCTTAACCCCGTCCATGGCGGCCTACTCAACCAACCCTACGGGCCCGCCGTTTGCCACGAGTTTTCCCAGCCGCCGCTAGTCTCACTGCACTGCCCGAGACAACCGAAGGATGCCAAGCTCGCACGACAAGAAGCCTGCTCTTTGCTGTTGGAAGGGGAGCGAACGTCCTGGTTCTGGGATGACAGGTTGGTGCATGGCATCTCGGCCTGTCCATCTGCCCGATGATGACTCCAAGAAGAACACCATCTGGAAGGACACTGTACCCCTGGCAGGCTGTGCCGTAAGTGGTGCGACCCCAGCCAGCAATAGCCGACTGGTGACCCTCTTGTCAGCACGCCAGGCCGCCAGCCCTGCGCCAAGGCCCGCCAAAGCCTGCAGCAGTTGAGGCCGTCCTCTTTCGCCAGTGGATCGTGGGCCATGCGCTTCTCCATTGGGGGTGTAACGACCTGGTCGTCGTCACCTGCATCCTCAATCTCGATCTCGACAGCCACCAGGCGCCCCCGGTGCTCAGAAGAGGAAAAAGTTGCAGCTTCTTCCTCTGACGCGTCGAACATCGAGTGAAAGAACGTCTTTTCAATTGAAGCATTCGACGTCTGAGCTTATTACTCACAGTCACGAATGCAGTGCTGATTGATCTACTTAGCCGCTCAAGCTGCAACCCTAGCGAGTCAACAGGCAAAAGGAGACCCAGCCGCTAGACCAGGGTACACCTGGGTCTGAGCCACCCTCGTGAAGCACCACGCCCAGCTTCCGTCCAGAAGCTGTGCCGCGCCGGACCAAACGGCGATGCGCAGGACAACCCAGCCCATCTCGCCAACGCGAATCGGGAACCGGGGGCCGCAGTGCCTGGAGATCCAAAAATGGCCGAGAATAAAGGATGACCAGATCCCCCACGCTGGGCCTCGAACATGGCTCCCCCTTCTCTGAGATCCTTCCCCGGATATTCCACACTCTTCGTGGACCCCCTTCGCCTCTCTCGCCATCGATCAAAACGTGCGTCGCCACCATGGTGAGACCCGCGACCATCGCCTCGGGCGCTGTTCCCTTCTTCGAGCTGGCTGCGCGAGGTCCGCACATTGCGAAGCGCCAGACCTCGCAAAACGCATGCGCCCAACTCTCAGAAGCCTACAGCGGCGGAAGTGGCGCTTTCAATGGAACGTTCGGTAGCAGTACGCACCTTCTTTCACTCACCACTCTGTCTCGGGTCTCCTGCTAACCCCTCTCTCCAGGTAGCCCCGCCCTCGTGAGGCCCTCCATCGCCTACGAGTGTTTGCGCTCGATTGCTGTCGACACCGAGCGCGACATCGCCCTCCTCGAGTACCTCGAGCCATGGCTTGAGTTTCAGAGCACTGTCGGCGTCCTTGCCGATCCTCCCGAGGGCTACATGTACCCTGGTGTCGACATTTTGGGTGGTTTCTCGAACATGACAAGCATGCTGCGGAACGGCGACTACAACAACCAATACGACTTTATCGTTGACTTGTTCCGCCTCATTAACGTTAAGCCGCGTGAGGGCCATTTGTCTTATACCCCAGCTCTGATTAGCGCTGTTCAATTCGCCACGCCGGCCGTCTTTATTTCCATTTCGGAAGACGGCACCAGCCTACCAAGCATTTACCTATACGGTACGCCGATTTGACAATCCCATTACCACCTATCTATTACTGACATGCTGGATCAGATGACTACCTTCAGAGCCAAAGTCAGGGCTACGACGCCGCCGAAGTCGTATCCTTCGACGGCACCCCCATCTTCGACTGGCTTCAGCAGCGTGGTGTCGACAACGACCGAAGCCAGGATCCTGATGCTTCATGGAACTCCCAGCTGTACAGCGCTGCTCTCGACAACATTGGCGTTTCTGCTGCTTCTACAATCTTCGCCCACGGCAATCTTACTGATCAGAGCACTATCGTATTTGGCAACAATACCGAGGTCTCCTTCAACAACGTCGCTGTGCTTGTCGGCGACTTCTCTGACATTTCGTCCGGCGAAGATGTTCACAACAGATTTGAAGTCCCCGACAGGTTTGGAAACGCAGAGTCGAGCCCCTTCACAAAGTTGGCGAAGCGCCAGTCCGACGGCTTCGACAATGTGGGCTATCCGGACCCTTTCGTCATTCATGAGGACGGCTACATCAGCGGCTACCACTTCCGTCGTGGCAAGCTGGACGATACGGCTGTACTCGCCGTCAAGAGTTTCTTGACCTCCGACCTGGAGTCGCAACCCGAGGCTGACTTGGAGGAGTTCGTGCGAGTCGTGTCGACCTTTGTCACGGACTCGGCCGACGATGGGAAGGACCGCCTGATCATCGATTTCCAAGGAAACGGCGGTGGTTCTCTAGCCAATCTCATCGCGCTGTACCTCTTCCTGTTCCCTGAGGCCGAGACCTTTCTCCCGCTGCGAGCCCGCGCCAACCCGCTCCTCAACTGGATGGGCGAGACTGCCGCCGAGTTCCGAGCGCCTATGCTGCCCGTGTACGACCTCCGGACCGCCGTCGACGAGGACATGAACACCTTCAGCAGCTGGTCCGACTTTTACGATCTCGAAACAATCCTCGGCGACGACTTTACCCAGATATATCACCCCTTGGATATGAGTCTCTTCCGCCAGTTCAGTAGCCTCCCCGAGCACTTCACTGCCAACAACACTGTAATTTTGACAGACGGTTTCTGTGCTTCAGCGTGCGCGCTCGCTGTAGGTCTCATGTCGCGCCTCCTCGGCATCCACGTCGTCACCCTCGGTGGCCGCCCCAACGAGCGTCCTATGCAGGCGGTCGGCGGCACCAAAGGTGGACCCATCCTGACTCTTGACTGGGGCAAGGCCATCTTCCCGGATATCGCTTCCGAAGAGCGACCCCCATCAGACCTGAGGACAGCGCCCTTCTCGGAGGTTGGCCCGCCGCTGGCAGGTCCTCCGCCCGAGATGATCGTCGTCAACTCCGCCAACGTTCACCTACACGACGACGACGATGCGGCGCCGCTGCAGTTCGTCTACGAGGCCGCCAACTGCCGTCTCTTCTACACGTGGGAGACCCTGACCAATCTCACCAACCTCTGGGAGGCCGTCTCGGATGTCAAGTGGGACGGCGCCTCCTGCGTGTCGGGGTCGACGACCAACAGCGACAACACAATCGGTGACTCGGCCCCGGCGTTCTCGCAAGACTACGTCTCCAAGTTCACCTGGACCCCCGGCCCCGGTGATATCTCTGACAGTCCTCCCACGGGCCCCGGCGGCGGCGGTAACGGAAGGAGCAATGGTGGCGGCGGCAACGGCAACGGTAACGGCAACGGCGGCTCCTCGAACGGTGATGAATCGGACAATGCCGCCGGCCGGGTCACCGGCGCAAGCTTCACCGCTCTGGTTGGCCTGGCGGCGGCTGTGATTGCGTTTGCTTGATTTTTGAGCATTTGAATAAATGTTCGACGTGACGGCCGATTTGCATAGTTGAGGTACTGCGTGTGTGTGCGGCATATATATTGCATTTTAGATTGTTTGAAAGCCTAGATACCAGTGTAGAATGCACTTTGTTCTACTTGTACTCTTGTACAGCATGAAACTCTCTTCGTGCTGGCACGGCCGCGGTCCCGGTCATTGTTCGGGACCTCGACCTCACTAGATTGGCCAGTTGTTGAAAGATAAGTCTGTTCCAACAAGTCAGTCATCAGGTGATGGTCAAATGTCATCAGACGCAACGGTACGCAGATGTCCAACCAAGAGGTGATAGACCCTACGGAAGTGGTCACAAACACAGGTAGCCATCCGTTGCATTTCATGTAGACTAGATCAGAGGCAGAGAAGACGGGTTCAACCAGGAGGAGGGCTGTCATGTCCCCAGGCGAACGGGTGACTTTGTCTGCTCGCATCCTCGGATGCACCTTCTTGAACCGGGTCACGGACAAAGTCAACGGACGTCGGGTGCAACTCTTGATCGCATCTTCTCGCTTCAATAGAGCTATGCTGTGGTTATCCTCTCAGTCAGGAAGTACGCAGTCAGCGTGTTCTGAGGCTTCGAGTGTCTATTCCTCTCCGCTAAGAAACATGACGACGAGAAGGGGGAGTGCTGAGATCTGGAGGATAGTCCCGGCATTCTCTGAAACCACTTCACGGGTACACACGAAGACCACATGTCTACAGTGTCAGACTTTTACGCAGCAAACTGCTAGACGGTATCTTTAGCGTCCGTCTCACGTCCGGCTGCCTCGATAGCAACAAAATGCCCCCGATCATGCCTTGATATTCCACCCCCGAAGCTGGTGAGCATGAGAAAAGAGACAACGAAAAAGTCCGCATGCTCGCGGAGGCCCACAGCTGGATACTCATCATCAGACTGCTTGGCAGCCGTGAGTCAAAGTTGGCTCGCCCAATGCGGTGAGCTCGGACGCAGAGTACGACGAGCCCGAGTGAAGGACGTCGACGGACAACATTTCACTGCTGAATATCTGCGGCGCTGATAGGTTCACCTTGGGCATGAAGCCGATTAACTGTTCATTTGCGTACTTGATGTGTAATGTGCATGTCAGTGAGCTAAGAAGCGTAACGATTTTGAGGCATAATGTCGGGGCGTGGCAGTTCATTCAAATGTGGGCAGACTCCCACGCGGTATCGCCTTGAACGACTGGATCGGTGACTCTTCATCTCGAGTATTTGTTATTTTTTATTTAATAAGAGTTAGCTGTTGCAGTTATGTGAATATTCATTCATAATGCGCGTGAGATGATTGTCTGGTATTGACCGAAATACCATACTCCCTAGATCTGCCAACGGCATACGCATCGCCAGCCTCAAACAACGTTTCGCCATGTCCAAATCAACGGTTGAAAGATGGATTTATTAATGGTCGGATATCATTTTTAGATTCAATGGCATGACGCGTCTCAAAGTAAATCAATCCCTAAAGACATTCAAGTAGGCCAATAGAGTCGGCCACATATCTATAGAAATTCAACTGGCGAGGAACAAACCTGACAAAACGCCGGAACGGCATCATGATTTCTTTCTAGCAGGCTTCAAACCACACATAACGACCATCAGACATAACCCCAAAGCAAAAATGTGAATTAAAAATATCATAAATCGCACTCGTCACCATGATCCGCAGTCCGGCCCCCAAAACGCCCTGTAAACATGTATCTCTCTCTCTCTCCCTCAGTACATCGGCCTCGCCCCCCTCGAAGTCATGGGCCTCCTGAAGCTGAAGGCAGGCCCCATCTTCCTGGCGGCGGGCGTCTCCGGCCTCCTCTCACGCAGCCAGCTCGCCGTCTCCATCTCCTTGATGTGGCTAAAGTCGAGCTCGAGGACGTACTTGCCCGGCGGCCCCGGACGCTGCCCTGGTCTTCGCGCTGCTGCGGGACGTCAGGCGCCTCGACGGACGCGGCGTCCTTGAACTCTTCGTCAATCTCCTCCTCGACGCCGCCGTGGTCCTGCAGGAGACGCTGCTCACGGCGGTCGGCGCGGCGGTCGCGGAATGTGCCCCATCTGCGGCGCAGGGAGACGAAGGGTTGGGCGAGGGCGCAGCGGAGGCGGGAGGTTGTTTTGCGGGTTGCTGTTTTGGAGAGGACAAGCTCTTCCTGGTCGTTGGTGACCGTGATTGTCGGGGTGGTTGGTTTTGAGCGGCGGGTCATGAAGAGTCCGATACAGGGGATAGCTCGCTTGGCGGCGCGAGGTTTCTGCTGAGTAGGATTCATTGTGAGATCTGGTGATTTGCCTGGTCGAAGGATGCTGCCGTTTTATGATAGTATCGAAAAACAAGAAACAATAGATATGCCTGGGTTGTCTTTTGTTCTGTTGACTCCGGACAAGGAACGGCGCGACACTGATACCTGTAGGTGTAGATGAAGATTCACTCCATCCCGGCAAGAGATCCAGACTTGACTTATAAGTCGAAAAGCAAAGTGCGACAGCATGAGGTGAGGCATCAATCAGGTCATCTGGCAACCGGGGAGACGGCATTCGCATTCCACCACTCCCTTGGGTGGAGGGTTTGGCGGGGTAACTTCCCAGACGTCCGATATGGAATGCGGCAAGACAGCCGCGGTGGATCATGAAAACGATATCGCAAGTTTGTTCGGGATGGCACCTCGAGGCTCAAGGCGCTGGCCTGGTTGCATTCTGCGAAAAGCAAAAATGCACACCAAAATTGATGCGTGGGCTGGCACATCAGGTCACATCGCAAGAGACGTTCTGCACGACAGATGGCGGTGTCGTCTGAAGATGCAGACGCTCACGAGGGTTGCTGCGCAGGCTCAACCAAAACTATGAGACAATGGACCAAGATCGCCGAATTTCGGCTCGCGGATAGGTCACCGTTCCAACGACCGCCCCTTCGAACCGTCTGCCTCAGTAGAGATGAGCAGCGACCAGGCAGAGATCCGAGTCCGCCCGCAGCATTGCAAGACAGTGATGCAGCACATTTTCGGTGCTTTCTCGCTGCTGGCACGAACACGCATTGATCGACGGTCTGTTGTCGATCTCCGCAGAAAAGCTCCTGGGGCTAATGTACTGGGCCGTCACCAAAGACGAACCCTTGTCAACTCGAAGGGCCAAGAAAAAAGCAGGATTCGGGTTGGGGCGTTTTGGATTGGATTGAAGCTTCTTGTCCTGCCTATCTTACCCCAAGTGCAGGCGGTTGGGTGACCCCCCCCCGTCTTGCTCTGCCAGGAGGGCCACTTGTTCTCGCTGTCGGCGGTGAACGATCAAATAGTGATACTCCATGGGGAGGGCGGTCTTTGTCGATGATTCGGCAAGCCTGCTTGTTGGCGTCCAGCTGGAGAGAGGGAGGGTCCCTGATCGGGAGATCGAGACCAGATCAAGTTGGTGATCGTGGCAGCCATCGCCACAAAGGCCTCCCGCTAAGTTCGCTTGCACAACAAGCATAAACATTAGCTCAGAAATAATCCGAACGAAATGGTCGAGCTGGTGATGTCGGGTGGCTGGCGTCTTCGTCACCGTCGGGCCATTAACGTGGTTGAGATGCTCCCATTGACCAAGAGCCAATTTGCACAGCCGCACAGCCCCGGCCGCGCCACATTAGATCTACGTCATCGCGCACCTTCCCAACCTGCTGTACACGATCCTTGGCAGCGGTTAGAGAGTGGAGGGAAGGATGGACGTCAGAACGTTAAGCATGATCAACATGGTGTGACGCGACTGCTTTCGGGGGATGGGACTTTTCTTTAAAAAGGCAACGAACCTACGACCACGTTTTTGTATGTTCCCATCCAAGCCAAGTCCTCTACAAAGCTTAGCTGTGCCTTTGATCTAAACACATCAAGTACGCAACCGTCGCGAAACCCCCTTGCCCCAAGCGGCACACTAACCTTGCTACAGACACCTACCAACCCATCCTCCTCAACATGCCCTTCTTCTACAATAAGTCCGTCGGCGGCCGCCGCTTCGGTACCAGCATCCAGGCCGACCGTCACGGTGTGCGTCGCGGCCCCTGGCGCTTCCGCATCGGTCGCTTCAACTGCTTCAAATAGAGACCGTTGCGCAGAAGTCACGGCGTCAGCGTCTCCTTGAGGTAGACCTATCGCCGGGTCCCTTGCACCTTTCGAAGCACCAAGCAACCTAACTACTTTTACGACACGAAAATCCTTACATCCAAGGGTTATGATTTTGGCAGTGGGGAATTGATACCCACGATACTATGGTCTGAGCATGGAGTTTGGCATTGCGGAGGCAGTTTATGTGTTGCTGCCTCTATTATGGTTATCAATGGCGACTTGGAGAGATGCCGACTCGTCATGATTAGCTTAATACAATTTTTATCAATGCACGACTCGTTCCTTGGTGATACAGCATGAACTGGTTCGACGCAAGAAATAAAGACGTGAATCAAAGCACAAAGTGAAGGTGAGCGAGGAGGTGAACTTTGCAAAATATCAGAATGAATGTTCATTTCGGTGAAGAGCAAACTAGCGATTACAGCTACAGTATTACGATTCAGAGTTGTAGACAACGATATACGGACCTCGATCTCCACAGGGTAAAAGGAGTCGCGGTGAGTGATGCGCCTTGCCGAAGCATCGATCTTCCTTGAGACAAAAATTGGGTTGTACCACGGGAGAGCAGGTACATCTCAGAGTGTAGTCAAGGGTTGGGAGGGGGAATGTGGGAAATAAGGCCATGGCTTGAGGCAAACAGAGCTGGGACACGTCGTCAGTAGGGGACGGCACATGGATTTGACTGAATTTGTTAGCCAACGCAGAAAGCGCTGCGATGGTGGAAGAGTCGACCGTGGCAGTGGGGAGCGCAGCAGCGAGTAGCCGCCACTGTCGGCGAAAGGGGGAGCCTCCCACTGCTGGCCGACTCATGGGACACACCAAGTCTGGAGATCCCTCTAAAGTGCACAGATACACATCCGTCATGCCAGTCGCGGTGGAGGGACAGAGAAAGCCGAAGACTCGCGAAAAAGGGAATTCCGTTTGTTCCGATGCATGCCCAGTTCCAGGATATGAGAGAGAACAGAGCCATCCGCAATCGACCAAAATCACTCCTGTCCCAAGTGTCATCATGCCAGCCCCTTCCATCATTCGTCGTCCTTTTGTCGCTGCATTTACACCTCGGTCGTGACCTTGGCCTTGGGGTTGGTGACCTTGACGCCGAGTTGCTTGGCGCGGGAGATAATGTCGATGCGCTTCCTGGAGGAGACGCCGTGCGCGATCCTGCGGGGTTTTTGTTAGTACTTCTGCGTCGACCTTGGGAGGTGGGGAAGAATCCGAATTTTCGTCGTCGGAAATTGGAGTCCGGTGTGGACGTACTCAGCGGCGAAGGTGCGGTTGTGCATGAGGAGGAGCTCAACGTCGGAAACGTTGTTGACGAGGAATGCCTTGTGGCCGGAGGGCATCATGTACTTGGTCTTCTTGTTGGAGCCATAGCCGATCTGTCGTTCGAACTCTGCGTTAGTGGGCTTTCCTCTCGCAAGACCTCCCAGACAGAGCCTTTCTCGTCTCTTTCCGGGCCGTCGTCGTGACGGAAACGTACCGAGGGCATGGGCGCGGTACCACGGAACCGACGGCGAACGCGGTTGTCGATACCCTTGGGCTTGCGCCAAGAGGGGTCGACACGCATGAAGCGGTCGCTCTGGTGGCGCTCGAAGCGCTTGGTGCCTGTTCCAACAATCCGTCAACAAGAGTCCTTTAACAGAGTCGTCCTCCATCGTCGACAATATCCGTTTGTGGCGGTCGTTTCGTCTCGGTCGGGGTGGGGGTTCAAGGCCGGTCGGCAAGGAGGAACCTACGCTTCTTCACGATGGGAACATGCTTCTTAGCGGCGACCATCTTGTTGAGAATGTCAGTACGATCGTCGAATGTGTGATTGTTGTTGTCGTGGGTGTCGTATCGTACCTTGACGGCAGTTTTCCCTGGGAGTTAGTTGACGTCGGAGTTCGTGGAGGCTGCAAGTGGGATTCAATGTCAAAAAGTTTTCCTCGTTCGCCTGGGTAATGTGTGTGGGCCGGGGTCCAATGGTTTGAGCCTGCCCTAGAGATGTTGCACGTGATGAGATGGAGATCCGAGCTTGACCCATATCGATGAGTCAGCAGAAGAAGCAGAATTGTGTGCTCTGCAATGTGGGCATCGTTTTTCGAGATCCACATTCCTGTAGTGGGTCCTTAGACCTTGATGGGTGTTAGCCGTGCTGATTGATGGAATCAGTCCCAGATACAAGACGACGACGCTCCCTGTCGCCTGGTGATATTCGGGATGAAGCTACTATGTCAATTGGCAACGCATGCCATCTACTTCGGAGGCTTCCGACAGTCAACACAAAGGCGACAATGACACAAAGCACGCTCAATATCAACAAGGCTTGCCATCCATATCTCATGATATATCTACCCACGCCAATGTCCCTTCGTAATCATCATCAAGCTCCGAAGGCCCTACCTTCTAGCTCTCCCGTTTTCTATGGCCATACCTCTATCCATAACGAATGCCCAGCTTTCTCCATCATTTACTGCTGCTGGCACTGCGGTTGGCCTTCGTCTTCGTCAACATCCTCCCACTGTCCGCCGCCGCCGCCACCGTGACGAGCGCCCATCTAGTTGATCTTGATCAGTAATGTTCCAACGTCACAAAAGGGTTCAGCTTACCTCTGCCAAGTCCGCGTCAGACTCATAGTCAACATCGTCAACCTCCTCGGCCTTGATGGGCTCGGGAGCAGGAGGCAACAGTTTTGCCAGAGCCTCGTGCTCCTTGTCGTCCTTCAGCCAGTCGTTCTCAGGGAACTCAACGTTGGCGATCAGGTAGAGATCACCCTTCAACTCGCCCTTCTTCATCGGCATGCCCTCGCCGGGCACCTTCAGCACGTCGCCAGGGCGAATAATCTTGCCGCGAGGCCTGTCGATGTGGATGCCACGGCCGTCGAGGTGAGTCAGCACAACACGGGAGAACCCGCCCAGAGCCTCGCCCAGCGTAATGTTGAGCTCCGCAGACAAATCGTGCCCTTCGCGCGTGAAGACGTCGTGAGGCTCCTCGGCCAACTCGAAAACAATATCGCCAGGCGTCTGGTCCGGCAGCTGGTCGGCCTCGCCCTCGATGACGATCCTCTCGCCGTTCATGGAGCCGCGCGGGATGTAAATCTCAAGCACCTTCTTCTCGGACGTTGTGCGCTTGCCCTTGCACTTCTTGCAGCGGTCCTTCTCCTTGATCTGGTTGCCGGAACCCTCGCAGCGGTCGCAGACGACGGTGGCGCGGCGCACCATGCCGGGGCCGATCTGCTGGAACGCCTCGGACATGCCGGCGCCCTGGCACTTTTCGCACTTTGTGGGCTTGACGCTCGGCTTGGCGCCAGAGCCCTTGCAGGTGCCGCAGACGATCTGCTTGTCGGCGGAGAACTTGACAGTCTTGCCCTTGTAGAGCTCCTCCAGGGACACCCTGTATTCCTGCTCTTCGTCGGGACCGCGGCGCGGCCTCTGGGGACCGCCGCCAGGGCCTCCAGGACCGCCAGGACCGCCCATGCCGAAGCCGAACATCTGGGACAGGATGTCGTTGAGGTCGACCTCCGGGCCGCCGGGACCACCTCGTCCGTCGAAGGCGGCCATGCCGTGGGTGTCGTACATGTGGCGCTTCTCCTCATCGCGGAGGATCTCGTAGGCTTGCGTGACGGACTTGAACTTTGCTTCGGACTCTTCACGGATGTCTTCGGAGACCTTGTCAGGGTGGTGTTGCAGAGCGGCCTGTTTTCATGATTGTTAAATTGTGTTCTCCTTCTATGTGATGTTGTTTTGTTGCTGACCTTGCGGTACGCCTTCTTGATCTGGTCGGGTGTCGCAGTCTTATCGACACCGAGGAGACCTGGATAAGCGTCAGAGAAGATCCACCACATTTCCTGCCATTGTGAAACGTACCGTAGAGGTCGAGATCTTCTTCTCCAAAGTCCATGGTGAATGATCTGGCTTGTCAGAGAACTAGAAAAGACCCGTGCCACCTGTTATTTTGGAACGAAAATACACTCCCAAAATTGCAGATCTAGCCAGGCGTTGCAAGTTCGATGGTGGAGTCGCTAGGAAAACTTTTGGAGTTGACGGTTGGCGGGACTGGCGGCGGGGTGCCTCGCGGCTATGGTCTACAGTAGGTCGATCCAGGACCTGTACGCACACCCCACCTGAGTCCCTAGCACCTCACCTCACTCAGTGGTGGATTCGGGCTGGGGGCGGCAACGGTTTGCGACACTATTCTGCTGCCTCGCCTTATCTGAGACAAGGCTTCCTCCGATAAGACCAGCCACGTGTGGCTGGGGGTACTAAAATTCCCTGACGCGATGCAATATGACTTGTTCATGAGGACCATTTCTTCGCATCATGACCATCTGCAATGTCGTCTGCAGCAGTGAGTTCCTTTGGGAGGTTGAGCTACCGCTCATCGATGTACGTTTGCAGGAGTTGCAAGACACAATGGGTCCGACAACACTCAACAGCTCCCAAGGGAGGACTGAAGACTCTCAGGAGCAAGCTTCAACCCAAAGGCAGTAACATACTGCATGAGCTGCCAAAGACGCCTGCGAGGACACGGTTCGCCCCTTCGCCAACGGGCTATCTGCATCTCGGATCGTTGAGGACAGCTCTATATAACTGGCTGTTGGCTCGAGCAACCGGAGGGCAATTTCTCATTCGAGTTGAAGACACAGATCAGGTTGGTTCTGGGCATGTTCCGGTATGACCAGTCGTCATGCTAATCATGACTAGACGAGGCTTGTCGAAGACGCTCTCCCCCGTCTGTTAAAAGATCTGAAATGGGCCGAGCTTGACTGGGATGAAGGGCCTGACATTGGTGGTCCCTTTGGCCCATACGTACAGGTACGCTAGATGATGGCCGTAGCGTATGATTATGATTGCACCCTAACGCGCAGCAGTCTGAACGCCTGCATCACTACACCAAGCACGCGGAGCATTTGATCGAAACCGGACACGCATATCGGTGCTTCTGCATGGCCGAAGAACTGGAGAGGCACAAACAGCAAACCCTTGACGGCGGCAGCCTCGTCAACTATCCCGGCACGTGTCGAAATGTCCCACCAGACCAAGCAGCTCGGCGTGCTGCCAACGGAGAGTCTCATGTCATTCGCTTCAGGAGCGAGGGGCGTCCATCGTTCACAGATGTAGTGTACGGGCGATATCAGAAGAATGAAGACGAGAGCGACTTCATACTGATGAAGACCGACGGCTACCCGACGTACCACTTCGCCAACGTCGTGGACGACCATCTCATGGAGATCACTCACGTCATTCGTGGTGTTGTAAGTCTCGTCGTCACTTCTTGTCAAGAGCATAGCTGACAAACGCCCAGGAATGGCTCATTTCGACGCCCAAGCACATCGCCCTCTACGACGCATTCAAATGGACCCCACCAACCTTCGCTCACGCCGGCCTCCTGTGTGGGCCCAACGGCGAGAAGCTCAGCAAGCGCAACCGCACCATCGACATTGACATTGGCGCGTATCGCGACCAGGGCATCCTCCCCTCAGCCCTGAACAACTGGCTCGCTCTCCTCGGCTGGAGTCCCAGTAAGAATGCCAGCGCCAAGGGCGACGTCTTCCCGTCCATGGACGAGCTCGCGAACAAGGTAAAGTTTCGCCTACCCGCGACCCTCCCCCCTTTCATATCCCGTCACCGGAACCTTACTCTGACCCCTTGTCAGTTCTCCCTCAAGTTCACAAAGGGCAACACGCAAACCAACCCCGAGAAGCTTCCCATCCTGCAGCGCGCCCACCTTACTCACCTCCTGCGCACCGCCCCGGCCTCCGACTCTCGCCTCACGACAACGCTCATCGACCCTCTCCTGAAGAGCATCGACGCGATCGAAACCCCCTCCGCCACCCTCGAGAGCCCCGTCCCCGCCCTCGCCCCCTCCGCCCCCCTCGCGTCGAAACAGGCCTATCTCCTCTCCCTGCTCAAGATCCTAGCCTCAGACCCCAAAGAGACGGCCATCGACCCGCAGTCGCTCCTCGCAAACCACCCTTCCCTCTTCTTCCGCCCGGCCCGCGCGGAAGCGGCAGATAGTACGCTCCGCGAAGGAGCAGCCGCCCTGACCGCGGTACTGGCGCCCCTGGCGACCCGAGACGGAGAGGGCAGCGACGGTTGGACCCCGGATGCGATCCAAAAGGCCATCGCTGCGCTGCTCGCCGACAAGCCGGTCGAGGAGCGGACGAGGGTCTACGAATGTCTGCGCCTGCTTCTCACGGGCGACAAGACGAGGCCGGCTAAGCCGGCCAAGCTGCAGCTTGCTGTGCTGGGGCCCGAGGAGGCCATGTTGAGGCTTCAAGGGGCCGGCGCTGCTTAGATGGACCGGCTACCTAGTTAGATGGAGCAGGCTGGCGGTTGGGTCGGTGGGCATGAAAGGGGGGCTTGTTCGTCGCGTGTCTGTCGGCCTATACCTTGTATCATAGTCTGTTCATTATTGTAAAGTATAAGGTGTCTCGACGGGAGCACTGCCGCAATATCACGGGTTGCACGTCATCTCGTCGCAATTGGTAAACGAGGTCATGATGCCGCGCTCATCCACCACAAAACACTGTGCGTTTCACATCACGGGGGAACACGTCATGGAGCACGCACCTTAAAACCGCACAATGGACAGAATCGTCTTTCACGACAACAGCACGTACGAGTTATTACGGGTAGCTACCTCCCTCGCACCACACACGCGCGCGCACGCACTCGATGATCGGGGCGAAATCCCTTCACAGTACCACACCTACATCCGAAACACATGACACTTGGTCCAGTCCAGGAAAACACCGCTCCGCCCACCCCCCCTTTGTCCTCCCCCTTCCCCAATTCTATGTAGTTGGATGCAATCCAAAGAAAAAGTCAAGAACAGTTCATTGCAATTTTCTTGCATATGCCATCGAGCCAGCTCTAAGGTGGCTCTTTCTCTCTCTCGCTTGCCCTGCCGGGCTTAGTTGTTTCATTACGTCGTAAAAGATAATGGTGGTGCGACCAGCCAGCCTCGTGGCGGCGCTGGGTATCGTCCGTCTACAGCTCCTGGATCCAAATCTGTCATGTCGAGTTAGTGGTCGTACTCATCATTGCTTCGTGGAGACTCAAACATACCTCCATCTTGCCGATCTCTTGCCTTGTCCTCCTCGCAATAGCCTTGGAGCTCATGATGACCATCTCGAGGTCATCTTGATCGCCCATAGTGATCATGTCGCCGTTCGGGCCACCATCGTCGTCGCGGACTGTAATCTTGAATCGCCTGCGCAGTCCAAACTTATCACGGATCCTGTCAACCAGATCGGTGAACTCTATCGCCGTGCCGATCATGATGTACCGCACATCCTCGGCGTGAACCTTAACGCGGACCTTTCGGACATCGGGCCTCCGTGACGCCCCACGGCCGCCAGATGATGTCGAGTTGGTGCCCATGCGCCGGGGGGGTTGTTGGAGACCATTTCAAAGTCGCCCTCGTCGAAGGACCCGTCATCGTAGTCAGACCCCTCATCCTCTTCCTCGATATACCGCTGCTGCTGTTGCGGGCGACGAGAAGGGCCCCGGCTGCTGCGACCGCCCTGGTACATATCGTACAGCTCGTCGGGATAGGCATCACCACCTTCCTCGTCGTCCCGCATGTTGCGGCGCTGCTGGTCACGACGGGAGTAGCCTCGAGCAGGTGTAGAGCTGGCGGAACGTGTGGCGTTGGTGGGTCGGCGTTCCGGTGGGCTTGATGTCTTCTCGTATCTGTTGTTGCCAGCCGAGGTGTCGATGTTGAGCTTTGCGAGTTGAGGCTTCGGCCCGTTACGAACAGACTGGCCTCGAGTCATCTGGCCGCTCGCGTTGCCGTTTCCACTGCCGCCGCTGCCGCCGCCACTACCGCCGCTTGCCCTGTCATTGCCCGGGGGCGGCGTGGGTGGTAAGACATTGCGATTGTTGTCGGTTGATCGGGACTGGATGCCGGGCTTAATGAGATTCGTAGCGGCATAGGAAATGTTGTCGGCTGGGCGGTCGTCCTTGACGGCTTGTCTTTGTTGCTGCAGGCGCAGAGTCAGTACGATCAAGGACAAAATGAACTTTGGGAAATCGCTTACCGTCTTCATCTCCGAGCCAGCAAAGCCAGTGAAGGCATTAGCACGGTCAGAGGCGGCCACGAGGCGAGCCTTGCCGAGGTAATCTTTTGTCTTCAGATTGCGGACCTTGGCTTCGTTTGGCCTGTAGACGACGCCGACAGGAATGGAGAAAACTGTATAGCCCTGTGATATGTTAGTTCACGCCCTACCACCCAGTCCTGCTGATTGCGTACCTCTGCCTCCTCCTTGATAGCCTCGTCGATGACGTTGTGGTCCTCAACAACCTTCTCCTTTACTGCATATGACAGGTCCTGCATGCCGGCATCCTTTTGTTGGAGATAGATGTAGCAGAGACCGCGGTTGAAGAGAACTTCGCAAGAGTAAAGCTTGAAAAGAAGGCCGAGTTGCGCATAATCGATCATTGTGTTGCCTCGGAGATAAAGCAGGGTGTCGTTGAAGTTGGCCAAGGCCTCCTCGAAGTCACCGAGGAGAAAGTTGGAGACGCCTTGTTGGAAGTACGCGACGGCGAGATATTGGTCGAGTCGAATGGCGCGCTGGTAGCACTCAACCTAGGGCCAACGTATTAGCAAGCACGGCCAAAAGGGGTGCTTTGGTGGGACGGCACGTACAGCTTTCTCGTGCTCTCCCAAGGTCGCATGGATCACGCCCATATTGAAAAGGATCTTGGATGTGTCGGCAATCTTGTCAAACTCGCCCAATGAGTCGTCGAATTCATTGTTGTCATAACGGGCCAAGGCCGTCACCCAGGTTTCGATTTCCTGTAGGACTGCATGTCAGCGAACTGGTCCTGGATTGAGGGGCACATCCTGCTCGTCCAGTGCTTGCTTCCCTGATGTTCCCCCCCCACCAACACAAAGCAAGGCTTAATGGCGATCGAATCCGGAGTTACGTACCTGTTTCAACGACATTGTGTTACTGGACCGTGGATAATAATCCGCGGAAAGTCTTTGATGGAAGCAGCTGTGCAGGCATACGGTCGCTTCTGCGACAAACCGACCGTGGTCGTGAGGTCAAGATGCTGGTGGTCGTGAGAGAGGCGGGAGGAAACGGGCAGGTGGACGACGGGCTGGCGTAAGGTTGGGGCGGTTAGGTTATAGAGGGGCTTTCAGGGCTTATTAGGTGGCCACTGGTCTAAGCCTCGTGCCGTTTCGCTGGCCGTGCACTAAGTAAAGGACCCGATCGGTATGGTCAATGTAGGAACTTTCCCCGCCCCTCGCTTGGGCCGACAACTGGGTAGAAATCGGCTGGGTCTCGTGGTCTGGTCTTGGCAAAAGGAATCGGGCGGCGGCAAAGGCCGTGGTGGGAAATTGCAATTGCAGCGGTGCTCGATTGAGAGTCAAGAGCGCTGAAAGGAGTGGCTGCTCGAGGGCTCAGACGCGAAAGCCGATGAGACAGTAGCAAGTGGTGGATCCGAAGAAGTCCCAAGAACAGACAAGTGTCTCGGGTGTATGTGGTTGTGCCTCGCAAGATCACCGGATTGTCCGAAGGTGATATGAAGGAATTATTAGCTGAGTAGAATCCGGGTCGACCGAGATAATCAGGCGCAGTCCGAAGCGAGATACCAAGACAATAACTGTCGGGGCGGCCCTGTTGTCAAATCGGGTCTAATTAGATGGGCAAAGTTGCTTGGGACCAGTTGTCACGGACAGTAGCGTCTTGGGGGGCCGGTCCTGAGCGTGCGTGGTTCGATAGTCTGTCGAGGTGGAGCGTGATGTCAAGAATCGAAATGGAGAGAAGTTGACTGTGCGGCGTGGCCAAGAAAGGTGACGAGAAGATAGCTCTTGCAGATGAGCTTGCTAAAAATGAGCGTGAATGAATGGATGTTGTGACGAGAAGCCAGCGCCTACGGAAAGGAGGGTACGAAAGAGAATGAGGAATGGAACAACGGAAGTGTTGGGCGGCTCGCGGGCCAGGGGATTGGGTGCTGGGCGTATATCATGCAAGGTCGCTCCGAGAGAGCCCACGGCGACTGATGTTCTGCCGGGCCTTCTCTCCGAGAGAAACGTCGAACGCCCTGCGCTTTGGTGCTTGGCCCGGAAAGAAGTGACAGGGGCAGGGGGTCCTCGTTTCTTCTCGACTCTGGACGGAGAGGCGAGAGGGCTGCCAAGAGGGGTCCCCGTCCCGTTGAAGTCTCGTAGCTCGTCTGTGCCAGGGGCTGTCGCGTTCTCCAGCGGGAGTGATCAGTGGGACCATCAATGGCGACACAATTCACTTGTGCAACCCTTTGCGTCAAAGGGGAGGGCCTTGAGCAATAGTCGAGTCTTGACAGGAGTTGATAGCGCGCTTCGATCGATATCGTCTGAAGATCTGTAGTTCTTCTAAGCTCGTGAGCCCTTGCAAGTCTCCTTTCGGCAATCATGTGGCGGAAAGAAACGCGTTTTTTCTCGATATGGTTGTCAAGTTGACTGTTTTCTGGAGAAATCGAACCACTTTGCACAACTCATCGCCAGATACAGATGAAAGATGTGCTCACCATCGAATGTTGGCAAGATGCGTGCCACTCCACCACCACGGGATGGACAGGAGCCTGGCACGAGGGGTCAAGATGACGGGCTCGGATCGGCTCCATTGGTCCCAGGCTGCGCGACGCAGGCAAGATCGTGGCTGGTGTCACGGACGGCCGGGGGTGCTGCACCATCAGTGACTGTAAGGACCGTGAGAGCCCAAGGACAACCCCTGGACGAAGGCACGGCGAGCCCTGGCCCTGTCGGTTCCCATGCAGAACGCGTTGCAGCAGCCGGCCGAACCCCACCGGTTGGCCGTGCGCTGCCGGCGCCTCGGACGCCTATTGCTTCAGGGGCCAAGGGCGCGTAAAAGGAGCTAAGTGTTCGTCACGGCGCGGGCCACCACCAGGTGGGGGAAAAGACGTTGACAGGGCAGGCAGCCCAAGGAAGCACTATGCCCTCAGGAGACCGCAGGCCCAAGCGTACGGATTGCTTGTTCACAGCCCGGTGGCTGGCCTTCGCACCAAGTAGATTCAACTGGCCAACTCGCGTGCACACGATTGTGCTCGAGGAAAAGTAAGACTGAGTCCCTGCAAGCGTTGGTCCCGTCAGCTCCTTCAAGACCCGAAAGGCCGGGCCGCATGTCTGGCGTGCTGTCTGTCAATGACGATACGGCTGTAAGCGCCGAGGCGTCTGTGTGACCACGATGTTGGCCGGCATCGAGGCGGCGGTCTATCGATAGGATCGGTCACAAAGGGCCATGCATGGTGCCTCTAGCCTGCCCACTGATTCGGTAGCTGAAGACAACAACAGGATCAATATCACATCGCCTCTGTTGTTGCCAAAACAGAACGTCACGATGCGCGCCGGCATCCCAAGCACAGGATATAGTCGCAAGCCACATGCAAGAGGACCGACGTTGGGAACACAGGCTGTTGGTCGACAGACCCGCTTTCAATCCGCGTGGTTCCTGCATTGGGTCGCTGTTGTGCGAGCCAACTTGAACCAGACGACGGGGACTGGGGACAGGCAGATACAGTAGCGTTGCCTCTTACGGCACAGCTTTGCCGCGTGTGGTTGGTTGATGATCGGGATGCCCGTCGCGGCATTGGGATCACGACACCCTGAAAAGTCTGGTACGTGGTGTTTCGGAGGTGGTGAGTTGTCCTCGGACGTCGTCGGGAGTCCATCATTTTCTTTTCTTCAGACTTCCAATAAGGAGATAGGGCTGCTCCCTACATTGGATTGTGTGCTTGACACTGCACTGCAATTCTGTTGTCGTTGATGTCGAGTCGGAAGTTGAGTTGCAATCAGGGTTCGTGCTCATGGCCCATGGTCCAGAGACGCCTGCCTGCCCCGACTGACATCTCTGTCTGTGGGGCTGGAATGTGTGGGGATCCTGCCCGATGCTGATGAAAGGACCAACCCCTGTCGACCTGTGCCGTACCGAAGGTGCCATCAAGCACCTACCTACCTAGGTACCTAATCACTGCAATGATCAAGACCCAAAGCATCACAGATCGGGAGAATTCCCAGATCGTCTCTTCATCCCGAGTCGTCCATCCTTGTCAGCAGGACGTCACAGACATCTCGAAACTCAACCATCCTTCAGCCTGTTTTGCATTTTCTGCCCTGCCGTGTGCAGCCCCGCTCGGAGGGCGCCTCCGAAACAGGGGTCAGTGTTCCGGCTGGAAGCCTTCCAACGCCATGTCACGGGTGCGATTGACCATTCGAACAAGTCCCAACAGCTTGCACCTCATTGAGCTGGCGGGTCGCGAGGAGAGAACTTCTTCCTGTTGTACAGCATGACGGGATGAAGCAGCGTTTCTTCTCGGATGTTTTCAGTAAAAGTGGACAGCGGATTTGCCGAGCGTTGTGCGCCAGGCATATTCACTGGTGATGGACATTGAGACGGTCCTGTCGCATGCATCACCACAAACAGTCTCCAAATCGCCGACGTTGCCAAGACCAAGATGATCATCACACACCACACCGTGAAGTCGGCAGTCCCTGGAGCGACGTCTCTCCCTGGCCGTTACACTAGCCTGGCACTGGTGATAACGGTCTCCAGCTCAAGGTTATCTCGTCTGTTCTCACTACCGGCCTTCGATCCGTGCACTCTCGCAGGCCCCCTTACTAGCCGGCTGTCAAACTGGCGGCGAACGCCACCTATAGCACGTAACGAGAGCAGAACGCCGGTCCTCAAACCACCAAGCCCGCGGATTGCTGGCTGTGCGGGTGGATGACAGGTTGGCGACGTCCTGGTAGTGCTCTAGGGCTGGCCCCTGGTTTGACACCCTCGTCTCACATTCCCCATCACAATTATGGCGTTCGGGTTATAGAACCCAGCCAGTGATGTATGGGACGAAGCATCCAGGTGGTCGTTTTGGGCACACTACCTTGGCAGGGCCAGAATGATTTCAGCTCGTGGTCTCAATAGTGTCAAGTGAAGCGCTCAACCTCAGACAAACGTTCCCGCTGGAAGCCACGCTCACCGTACATAGAAAAAAAGCGGCGTCCGTCCTCCGACAGACATTCTTCTGCCTCACCGAACCGCTCTATGGTTTCGCAGCGGGCCAGTCTCGGCAGCGTCGATCCCCTGTCTATCCGGACAGAGGAGGCGCTCTTGGCATCTCAGGAGGAAGGGCCCTATCCAGATCCCAGAATTTTACTGCTTCAGGTGTATGGAGGAGATCGTGAGCTGGAGATGTCGATCAAGATGCACCGCGAAACAAGAACCACGGCTTACCCTATCCGTGGAGTTTCCATTGCCCTTGGGGGTGTTTTCGAAACCAATGCGAGCCAATGCCCTGTAAAGCAAACTCACGAATCGTTTGGCTTCCGCTGCTCCTTGATGTTCCCGTCGATCTACAGAATCACCTAGAACAATATCGTTAGGTGAAGGCCGTTTTCGTCCCGAACATCGGAACTGAGTTGAATTGTGCTACGCGGCTGAGCTCAAGATTGTTGACGTGTGGGTAAGGCTCACTCAAGGCTTGCCCATCCACTTGTTGGCAGTTTTGGCCCTACAGAGCAGTCTGAAGGCAGTTGCCACCTGCCAAGTTACATGCGACAACTCTTGGAACATAACAGACGAACCATCACCAAGTGCCATCGGATCAATGAGCAATGTCTCCAACAACTGCGCTTAATACTTGCGTTCTATTACGTTCACAACAGAACTAATATCAGAGCATCCCCTTCTTGACTTCATCCTGCCTCTCCTCCCACAACGTCTTGCCCGTGCACGAGCAAACCGTCTTGTCATTATCCCACATGCCGGCGCTCCTCGCAACCACACCAACAAGCGTATCCGCATCGTTCTTCAACGGCGCTGCAGCGTCATCCTGCTTGGAGACGACCATGGCACGACCGATAATCTCCCAAATATGGAAAGGGTGGTTCAGGAACGCGCTTGCTTTGCCGTCCTTGTCGACAGTAAAGCTGCCCAGTTCGCCTTTGGGCGAGCCCCCTTCCTTGCCCTCCGTCCACATGCCACCGGTTGAGGCGGCGCCGTCGTGAAGATCCCCGGACGACCGAATGGTCGCTCGGTAGGTGCCGGGCGTGACACCGCGCACCGTCAGGTCGATCAGAGTTGTTGTGGGTGAGACCTGGACCATCCTGGCGAGGCCCCTGACCTCGCGCTTGCGACCGTCATCGGGAGTTTCTGCAGAAGAGACTTCACTCGGCTGGTAGAAAGACTCAAGGATACTGACAGCCGCACCTAACAAGAGTTGTCAGTCTGCGCGTGAACCTTGATCACAGGAGGGAACGTGCACAGGGGGGTGACACAGCATCATCGTTTAGGGGAGGTGAGAAACTCAAAGATCGACGAGGCAGTGAATAAACGACGTTGGCGCAAAAGGGGGCAAGCGAAATGGTTGCATGCGTCTCGGGAGGGTAAACAGGCGAGTTTGCACCTACTGTTTGATGCGCCTGATCCTCGAAGGATGGCGTCCCTCCCCGTCGCCTGGATCGCGTCTACGATGGCCGAGGGGGCGGCTGGGCGTTTGCACATCGGGGTCAGCGACGGAAATCGTAGGTTGAGAAGCCACCGATAAGGTTCTTCTGAGGCAAGCCGACATACCTGTGCCTTCTACCGAAACGAGCTGGTCTTTAAGATTGGCGTCGACCTTGGTGATGCCCTTCAGCTGGTAGAGGGAATCTGAAACGGCCTTGACGCAGCTGTCACATGTCATGTGGACAGCGAAGAGTGTCTAGGCATCTTGCTATCAGTCGTCACTCAGCCAGGCGAGTTTGCTGTTAAGGATTGCCATGAATGTTGCTCTGAATTGTTTCCGTGTTCCAAGGTTGACCAAATGGCTTGTTGGACATGACAGTGATGTAATGTGGCTCACCTGAAATGAGTGGACTGCCGTCATTTTGAGATGGCCAGTCTTTGTGCTTTGGAGCAGAGATCGATAGTTGTTTAAAAAATCAGAAAGGCAATAGACCATAGTCTAGTCACGGTATGAGGTGATTCGCAGGTGGAGTATATCTAGTGAGCGCATGAGTCCTTTTCATCATGATGCCGGAGTTGCTTTGAAATCGCCTTATGGTCCACGGCTCCGGCCTTCGGTCTCCGCAGCTGTCACCGGTTGGTGTGTCCGAGGCAATCGTGCACCTCAACCACGTGACCAGTGTCTGCTGAGTCATCCGCGCAGATCTCAATCGCATGAGCTTGGCACCAAACTTTCTGTATGGCATCACGGCCATCCACGCCAACAAGCTCAACGACGACCTGCGACGGAGTCCTCCCAACGACATTAAAGCGCACGCTTCACGCCAACTACGTACCGCACGGTTCATGAGGGTTCGGCCCTTCAGGTAGCCCATCATGTCGCAAACCATTGGCCTCGTACGACCTGTCCCCCCCCTTGGACTCAACAAACCTCCCTCACGATGACCCCTTTGCTAACCTTCTCGAACATAGACGCGGCTCTCCTACTCCCGCGTCTGGCATCAAATCTCCGCCTCGACGCCGCATCCGACCCTGTCGACGCAGCCCTCCGTCACGCCGCCCTCCCTCGGGCGCCTCGCCTCCCGCATCGCCGTGCTCCTCATGGGCAAGAACAAGCCGACGTGGGACCCCTCGACCGACTGCGGCGTCTACGTCGTCGCCACCAACTGCGCGGCCCTGCACGAGACGGGCCGCAAGATGAGGCAGAAGACATACTTCCGCCACACGACTCGGCCGGGCTCGCTTCGCAGCGTCACGATGGCCGGGCTCATGGCCAAGCACGGCGGCGCCGAGGTGCTGCGCAAGGCCGTCAGCGGCATGCTGCCGAAGAACAGGCTCAGGGACAAGAGGCTGGAGCGGCTCAAGGCGTTCGAGGGCGACGCGCACCCGTACAAGCAGAACGTCATTCGGTTCGGCGATGTCAAGGTTGGGGAGGCGGGGTGGGAGGAGGCCGCCAAGGCGATTCGCGAGGACGGACTGAAGAGGGTGTAGGGCTGTGTCTGGTCTGCGGAGGGGGAACGAGGAAGAATCGCCGACTGCCTTGAGTTTTTTTGGGAGGTGGTTCAAGGCATTGGCGTGTATACTCTGTATCATCATACCAAGCATGGCGAGAGGTCTATGTTATGAGCTGTATCAGCAAATATCCACCATATATTCTGCTTTCACGAAATTTACTCGTTGGTGTCCCGAGTTCGGCCAAACCCAGGCCAGTAATGTTGTTTTAGGCAGACGTTTCTGGCTGGCCCTGGATTATATTCTGGTCACAATACGGGGTCTTGTGCAAGACGTCTGCACCAAGATCTCAACATGAAATCAAGCTCACATCGATCGGATCACATTATCAATCACATGATCAAGGCTATTTGTTGATTTCGATTGATTTGTTCATCTACGCCGATGGCAGATCTGCCACGGCTACATATTCCGAAGACGCCAGGAAATGCACAAGACCCCAGGTATATCTCTCTAATCCCAAAAAAACACAAAAAGTAAACTCACACCAGGCAAATCCCGTCCACGCTACGAACGAGCGACCTCACACTTGATGAGGCCGTTAGGGCCAGACTGCGGGGCGTAGACCTCGGCATCGGCGCCCGTGTTCTTGAGGCCCTTGTGCCAGCTGAGGTCAATCTCAAAGTAGTGCTTGTTGGGCAGGGCGTAGGAGACGGTCTTGGTCTCGGGGGCGACCTCGAGGATCTGCTCGCACATCTTGTACATGGTGTTCTGGACGCTGGCGCTCTCGTCCTCGGCAAAGGTCTTGAGGGTGATGGCGCGGGCGGCGTCCCAGGCGGCGTCGAAGCGGCCGACGTCCTTCTCGACGGCGGCGAGGCCGTCGGGGAAGGTCCAGGTCCAGGAGGCGTCGACGTCGGTGGAGAGGATGCGGTCCCAGGTCTCGGGCAGGGTGGTGTACTCGTCGCGGACGAAGCCGTGGAAGGCCGAGCCGGTCGACTTGAGGACGGTGAGCTTCTGGATGCCGCTCGTCAGGGCGACGCCGTCGCGGGTGACGCGGGCCTCGACGGTGCGCGTCTCCTCGCCGTCGCGCAGGAAGGAGTGCGGGTGCGGCTTGCCGTCGACGTCGAGGCGCGTCCAGCGGTGGACGGTGACGCGAATGTTGGCGACCGAGATGTGGGCGTACGTGTCGAGGAAGTGGGTGCCGAGGATGGAGGCGTAGAGCTCCGGCGGGTTGATGGGGTGCTCCTTGGCCTTGATGTAAATGGTGTTCTTGATCGAGTCGGTGGCCACGACGACCGAGTTGTCGGCGACGGTGTACGACGTCTCAATGGCACCCTCGAGGAGAGCGCAGACGGTCATCTCGGTGACGGTCTGCACGGGGCCGTCCTTCTGGACCTTGAAGACGCGGACATTGTCCTTGCCGTAGCGGGCAGAAGCGAGGACAGGCATGATGAATAGGCTTGGTGAAGGTCGGGATACGAGAGATAGTTGTAGGTAGGTAGGGAAGACGGTCGAGAAGGAGGGGCGACTGGTTCTAGTTGTAGTCGCAGAGGCACCGAGGTCCAGCAGGTGGTCGTATGGTAGCGGCGGGGTGATAAGCAATGAGGGGCAGTCGTCGTGGGGAAGGCCAGGGCGAGGCACGAGTTGGAGAAGGGATTCGGAGTAAGACGCGAGCCTAGAGGCAATGCAATGCACGATGATAAGAACAGCGCGGCAAGAGGCGGCAGAGGTCAAAGATCCAGCGCACCAGACGAGAGGGGGGGAAAAAGCAGTGCATCTATCTTATATATCCCGCGCCATCTGGTCCCGTTCCCCCACGAAGCCATCGCTCGCGCCAGGGCTCTCTCTCCGAGGCCCATCATAGAGGGGTCTTGTCGGGGTGTCGGTGGTCTCACCCTAGTGTCGCGCGCCGGAGCCCGCCGATACCCTCTGGACGAAGCTCCAGGATGGAGGGGCGCGCGCAGAGCCCCGCCATTGCATCGCGTGCATCCCGACTGGGCCTAAGGGGACCAGGGCAGTCAGCCACTGGTGAAAAGGGCTGCATCTCGTGGTGGACGACCATGTCGCCTGCATGTGAGGGTCTTGTGGCCTCGAGGCCATTGGAATGCTTCGGCCTCTGGAGCTCTAAAAGCGAAGGCCGAAGAGGGCCACCACCATCTGACGATTTTCTGCCTGCTGCATCTCCGTCTGGCTCGACCAACATGACAGAGTTTTATGAGTATTGGGGCCATATGGATCGGAGCCCTGGGACTCGGCGCCGTCCGAGGATGCTGGTTCCGTCTTGATGTTGTCGTCTGAGCCGCCTGGTGTCAGACTTCTCGACGTCGCCAGGATGGGGTGAAGAGGATGCTTTCGCGAACAAAGAGAGCTGTCATGATTCGAGAGACAGAAAGTCTCACAATAAGTCACCTTGTTTGATTTGACCTGGTAGAAAGCCAAGCGCTGCTGTTGATGCGTGGTTCACACATGCTTCACATTCCATCTGGTCTCGACGTATCCCTCTCCGCAACCAGGCTCAACGCCGGGACTGTCGCCAGGCCAGGATGCGAAGCAACCGATCGTCAACCTGATATCAGAGCGCCACATTGTCGCCGATCCTTCTCATTCGTGATGCATGGAGGCTCAGAAGGGGGCGCCCGCCATGAGTCTTCTGACAGACTGAGCTGAGGCAGACCTGCTGGGGTTCGTTATCGCTATCGCACTGTTTATCTCAACCTTATCTCTGCCGAGAACCAGCGCACCTCAGCCAGGCCAGTGCTGAGCTTCAGCGCTTCGCACACCCAAGCCAGGTGGAAGTGGGGGGGACACTCGCTCGCTCAGACAGGCAAAGCGTCTGCCATCCTTGCCCCAACGTGGCAGTCGTTGCTCCTCCCCCAGTGCAGCCCCCAGTTGGTCTCGCGGCCGCGGTCGCAGCAGGTGCATACTGGACAGTGAACACGGGCGCTAGGCACCTTGCCTCCCACCTGCCTCATCCAACACCACAACGCCAAAGGTACCTTACGCAAGCGAGCGGCCGCCATCTTGAACCACATTCCCCTCTTCTGAGGTACACAATCTTGCTTGACGGGCGCAAACTCCACACGCCGCCTCTTCGTCCAAACTGTTGACGCAGCGTTCCTTCGTCCCGTAGTCGTCTGCTCCGTCACTCGAGTATCTACCCACGCCACCACCACCGCACTATTCGTGTGCGACCAACGAACAACCATCGAGTTCTCTACTCCATCAGCTGCACCAACCTCAGCACCCCTCGCCTTCTCGACGGCCGAGCCGACATCGTTTTCTGCAGAACGCAAACAGTGTATCTGGCCCACCCCGAGTCCCTACACGTGCGTCTCCGACTCCATCCCACCTATCCCGATCGACAGGACCACAACGACGCTATTGTCTCCAAACCCTCCCGACATCCTCCGCCAGACCAGCCCGGATGCTACGTAGCGAGGGTGCGCGCCAGAAGCTGCGGAGCCCCTAGACGGTTCGACCGCCATGCTGGGCGTATCCCAGACGGCCAGGAACAAGGCGCACCCATCCCAGCACCAGCCTTCGTCCGTCAACAACACGCGCCCGACCATCGACCGCGATGGCGCCTCTACCGCCAACCTCTCCCCCCCGAGCGGGCCCGCGAGCAGCAGCGCCAGGAGCCTCGCCGCTACCGCCGCCAACTTTGCCCCCCGCGGCTCCTCTCTGAACCCCTCCGTCGCCCCAGGCAGCTTCAGCTCCGAACTGCGCAGCCAGATGAACTCGTCCCGGGCGGGGTCCCGTGCCGACCTGTTCAACAATGAAAAGCTGGAGGAGAACGAGGCCACCATGGCCGAGCAGAAGCTGAACGCCCTGCGGGAGCAGCTCAATCGCGAAATGAAGATCAAGGAAGGCAGCGAGAACATGCTTGATGCCCTCAACAGCAAAAAAGCCAAACAGACCAAGGAGCAGAGGGCCCGCGTCGAGAACGAGCTCAACGCTTCCAACAACAAGATAAGAGAGCTGAGGCAGAGGATAGCGGAGGCGCAGGCCGTCAAGCTACCGCCTTCCACGCCCACGAGGACAAGGACGGCAGAGCCCGGTTCACATCCGGCCAATGGCTTGCGCTCGCCTCATAGCGTGTCGCGGAGCGGCGCTGGGTCGGACTTTGACGAGCCTGTCGAACAGTCTCCAACCTTTTCTCTCACTGAGATTCTGCAAGACCTGGAAGTCGAGGGCATGGGACCCGAGTATTATGTCAGTCGTGGAAACGCCCTCGTGGACCTCCTCCGACGTCATCCCAGTCTCAAGTATGACCTGGTCTGGCCCGTCTTCGGACTGCGCATGCAGGTCATGTTGTTGAGCGATGCCAGAGAGGTTGTGGCGGCGGGCTACCGCATGGTTCGCTATGCCATTTCAGATGTCTCGTCGCTGAAGAAGATCAGAAACTTGAATACTGATTATCTGGTAATCACGTAAGTGTGCTCAGACTCAATGGAATCCACCCCAAACTGACAGGCCACAGCTCTCTTATCAAGGACCGAAAGGCTGATCTGGAGCGAGAGCAAGCCCTCAAATTCGTGCGCGCCTTCCTCGACGTCAAGGGCGGTGTCAACGAGATCTCCCGAGCGGTAGTGCGCGCTATAGCCGCTGTAGCTGCGCAAGAGGACGACAGACTGCAGTCCATGTGCGTCGAGACGCTTGCCGAAATCCTTCTCCGTTGCCCACCGCTGGCCATTGCGTCTGGAGCGCTGCCTCCACTGTCTGAGGCGCTCAACGAGGGCAGCTACAAGTCCCCGGACACGATCGCCAACACGTTCCTGTATCTCTTTGACAACCCGCAACAGCGAAAATACCTGCGCTCAGGGTACGACCTCGAGGTCATGTTCACGGCTTTCACCGACCCCACTGCCGGAACCGAGAGCTTGCTCAAGCAGAATTCGAAAGCCATTGCCAAAGTGCTCAGGAGCTGGTCGGGATTCATGGTTCTGGGCATGCACGATTTTCGAGCGATCCGGTCGCTGATGCGGAGTATGGTACTGCCTCAGCCAATGATCAAGGAAACCGTTGTCGATCTTGTCTTCATCCTCCTGCGCATTAAACCGCCATCGTGGGCCACCTCGTTCTTGGCTGGCCGTCGTTTGACAACGTACGGGAGAGTGGCCAATCTCAAGTCAATATCCACCTCCAACTCGTCAGGAGCCAGTTCAGGCGCACCACCAGTGATGGAAGACGAGGCGGTCGAGGAGCAAAGTTTCCTTGACCACTATACGGCCCTGTTGCTCTCGGTCCTGGTCAAATGTGACCTCCTGCCCAATCTGCTTCACGTCGCCAAGAATAGCGAGGCGCCACTGACGAGGAAGACATGTCTGCTCATCGGAGAGGTGCTGAAGCTTGCAAGCAGACTACTACCACAATCAGCCAGCACTCAATTGCCTTTGTTGCCAGAACTATTTGCTGCGGCGACTCAGTTCAAGGACGATGAAAGGTTTATTTCATCGGGCATTGTCTACCAGATCAGCCAAGTCAGCAAGACTCTGTATAGGATGTCCGATGGGTTGCCCGGCATTGCATCTCTGTCACACGACAACCTGACCATGCTTGCCGAAGAGCAACAAAAGGGCAACCCGGGTGTCGTTATTCAGGACACGGTCTTCAGGCAACTCCTCGTCGAGTCGAATGTTCTCAACAGCTCAAACTACCTCAAGTGGGATTGGGACACCATTCTCAAGATGATCGATGGCCCACTGCAGAATGGGAAGCGACTCGACGAGACGATCAGAGTGTCTAAGTTTATGAATCGCATCATGAGTTTCTATCGTCCCTTCAAGAATCGATTTGCGGATCTCAGCAGCAACAAGAACACTCAAAAATATGTCCGAATTGGGTGTGCCTTGATGCACACTCTCCTACAGTCGAACGAGGGTATCGTGTTCCTGCGGGATAGCAAGCTACTCCGGCAGCTGGCAGAGTGTCTTGCGCAGTGTGACCCTGTGAGTGGTGCCCTCGCCTCCTTTCCTGCCCCTCACTGACAACCTAGCAGAGTAGCGGCCTCACCTCAGCAGATCCCGTGTTTGCCCCGTATCGACTTCAGACTACCCTGTGCGCCGGCTACTTTCCCATGTTGGGTGTCCTTAGCAGCGACCCCAA
This sequence comes from Verticillium longisporum, assembly GCA_019188255.1. Classification (NCBI taxonomy): domain Eukaryota; kingdom Fungi; phylum Ascomycota; class Sordariomycetes; order Glomerellales; family Plectosphaerellaceae; genus Verticillium; species Verticillium longisporum. The sequence goes on from JAETXT010000007.1 coordinate 157,586, forward strand.
GGGTCTCGAGCTTCTGCAGTGAAGTCGCATGTTCAACATGGTGTATCATATTCTGTCCCATAAGCAGCGTACTGATTTGATACAACTGCTCCTGCTGAATTTCGACTACACCGTTCCCGGCCACACCAGAGTCCTTCTTGAGCAAGCCTTGACGTCGGGCACCCGAGAGACGCGAATCATAGCGACAAAGGTACTTAGAAAGTATGCGACACGTCCTTTCAACGAGGCCAATCGCAATCACGACAAGGTGGACTGGAAGTGGGCTATCAGGAAACTGGTCGATCAGTTGTACGATCCGGATGTCGAGGTGTGTCGGACCGCCGTTAAAATCCTCGAAAAGTCGTGCAACAAAAAAGCCTACCTCGAGTACGTGGTCCAATGTCGGCCTGCCATGGACCACTTGGGTGAAATGAGCGCGCCGCTTCTCCTGCGCTTCTTGTCGTCATCGAGCGGGTACCACTACCTTGATGGATTGGATTACATCAGTAACGAGATGGATGACTGGTTTCTCGGGCGCAACGACACATATGTTGACCTCATCGAGACAAGCCTAGCCAAGGCATTTTCCGATCATGCCGACGAGCAGCAGCAGCGGTTGAGCATGGTAGATCAGGCTCAAGCTGAGTCCATGGAGCCTGAGAGCCACCTGCCACCACACTTCTACCGCGAGCTCGCACGTACGGAGGAGGGCTGCAGAATGCTGAGAGACAAGGGCCATTTCGCCGAGTTTGCCAGCACCATTCGGGACTACGGCATGCAGTCTGCGGATCCTGAGCTCTTGCTCAAGGTCAAGGGATGCATGTGGGCGGTGGGCAACGTGGGGTCCATGGAGCTGGGCGCACCCTTCCTCGAGTCATGCGACGTCGTTCAAGATATCGTCAAGATTGCACAGGAGCATGACATGATGAGCCTTCGAGGCACTGCCTTTTTCGTACTAGGTCTCATATCGCGCTCCATCCACGGCCTGGAGATTGTTCTGGAGTGGGGATGGGACTCGAACCCAAATAACAGGGGGAATTCGGTCGGTTTCTGCGTTCCAGACATTCACTCCCGCTTCTTCTCTTACAAGCCGTGGAAGCACATGATTGCCCCGCTCATCCGGCTACCCGATACGCAGAAGACGATTCTCACGCCTCCGCCGCCGATGCCTGCGAGGCCGCCGCTGGAGAAGGAGGAGCTCCCGCCCGCGCATGACGAGGCGGCGACGAACCAAAGGATCGTGGACCTGATTGTGGACCTCAGCAACATCATCCTGTTCAAGCACGCCATCAGCGACTTGAAGCAGCTGAAGCTCCGCAAGGCCCCCGGGTTTAGGAGCCCCAAGCTGTTCAAGAGGATCATCGCCATGCTCGAGTACAACCACTATCGATTGCCGATTAGAAGAATGGTGATTGAGCTGTTCGATAAGAGCGTCCTGCGGACAATTGTGTTCGAGGAGGATACTGATACAGAGGAGGAGGAAGACACGTTGAAACCCAAGCATCGAATTATCGAGGAGGAGGAGAACGCATCGGTGTCCGGGGACGAATCGCGGACTGAGCGCCAGCGCAGCGTATCCAACGCCACTGATACGCGGTCTGAAGCGCGGTCGAGCCGGGAGGTTGCGGGTGGCCGCGTCATCACGAATAAGTTTGGTGCCGGCGGGTTCAGCGCTCGCGTCTCGCAATCGGGGGTTGGCTCGAACCCGTCGCAGAACAACATGGCACAAGAGGGAGACAGTAGCAGTGAGGAGGAAGAGAGCTCTTCTGACGAGGAGAGCCAGACGGGGGGTTCGAGGGGCATCTTGGGCTAGTCAGCCTCGCAGATGGGATACGCAAGTCTACTGGGAATGACCGTGGGCATGGATTCTTTGGGAGGACTCAAGGGGGAAAACAAAAGGCAGCCGTTGTACATATGATACCACTGCGGAAGCTGGTTCTGATTTTGCTTGCACAGGGGTTACACGTGTGACTGGGGACGACGAGATCAGGGGCTGCATGAGGGATGACGGGGGTGGATCACCAGCGCCGGGACTGATATGTTGGATGTTTTTTTTCTGTGTCAGTATATAAGCTCGAGCAGGCGCAGTTCGGCTTCATTGAAGATTCATGGCTATGGAAAATCGGGCTGTTTGTTCCTGTCTGGGAGTTTGGGGTCTTTCACGATCCAGGGGGTTGGGGTTTGTTGAAAATGCAGCAGCCCAAGATGAATCATGAAAGTTTAAGGCAATTGGACACTGAAACTATCACACATGAAGCATCCTTTTCCTCTCTGCACTGTCAGGTGCTCGGACAACAGCCGTTTGGCTGCGTGATATGGAAAAGCACAAGTGAAAACAAAGAAGTCGCTCGTTTCCAACGCCCAAGGCCCGCCGCGTCCGGTCCGGCTCGACGGCCGATGGAAACCGGTACCGGCGCCGAGAGACTGGGCTTTGCGCACTTTTTTCTCCACACGTCGCCTGGACATGCATCATCAAGCACAGCAAACCCCCAATATTCTGCGCAGAATTCACCCTTGCAGCTTTCCTTTCCACATTTTGAGACTTTCACTCGTTTCCGCAAGGAGGGGGAAAATATCGCAACAATGGCACAGCAGATGGGCCGAGTGCTCGTAATCGCGGGGTCGGACAATTCAGGCGGGGCGTGAGTGACTTTCCTTTCCTGTGACGTACGACGCCTGTCGTGAGAGCTCAGCCCGCGGTACCATGACACGACGACTTTGCTCGGGGCATCATGGCTTGTTTTGTGCTCCCAAAGTGACTGACACGCGTACGCAGCGGCCTCGAGGCCGACCAAAAGGTCATCGCCGCCCACGGCTGCTATGCGCAGACGGCGACGACGGCGCTCACGGCGCAGGACACAAAGGGCGTGTACGACATTCACCACGTGCCGGGCGCGTTCCTGCGCAGGCAGATTGACCTCTGCTTCGGAGACGTGGGCGTCGACGTTGTCAAGACGGGCATGCTCGCGTCGGCCGAGACGATCCGCGTCGTGGCGACGGCGCTCGGCGAGCACGCCGCCGCCGCAACCACGACCACGCCGCGAGCGGTCGTCGTCGATCCTGTCATGGTCGCCACGTCGGGCGCCGTGCTGCTGCCGCGCGAGGCGGTCCACGAGCTGCTCGCCGGCCTGCTGCCGCAGACGACGGTGCTGACGCCCAACGTGCCCGAGGCGAGGATGCTGCTGGAGGCGGCGGGGCGGGCGGCCGTCGAGGTGCGCGGCGTGGAGGACTTTGAGACGGTTGGAAGGGCGGTGCTCGAGCTTGGGCCGCATTGGGTGCTCGTCAAGGGCGGGCATGCTCCTCTGACGAAGGACTACAAGGTTGCCGAGACGGAGGAGGAGAAGAGCATTGTCGTTGATGTGCTGGTTGGACGTGATGGTGTTATCGAGAGGATCGAGAGCGCCTATCAGCGGTCGACTAACACGCATGGCACAGGGTGCTCTCTGGCTTGTGAGTGTTTTTTCTTCTTCGCATTTTATTTCCTCATCTTTTATCCCGTGGTCTGAGAGGTCTGGGATGCCACTCTCGGAAGAGGCGCTGACATGAATAAGCGGCTATCGCGAGCAACCTCGCCAAGGGGCTCGATGTGCCCGAGGCAGCCAAGAAGGCGTGCCGCTACATTGAAGGCGCCATCCGGACGGCGCCTGGGTTGGGCCAAGGTCATGGACCGTTGAACCACTTTCACTCCAACTACTCTCTGCCTTTTGCGCCGTACGTTCACCTCATGGCAAATCTACGTCACGAATGGACGACAAAACAGCACTGACACATCACACAGGGGCCGCTTCATCGACTATCTCCTCGACCGTCCCGACGTTCGCGACGTGTGGAAGACGTTCGTCTACCACCCGTTCGTCATGGGTCTCGGCAACGGCACGCTCCCGCTCGCCTCGTTCAAGGGCTACCTCGTGCAGGACTACCTCTACCTCGTGCACTTTGCGCGGGCCAACGCGCTGGCGTCGTACAAGGCGACGTCAATGGAGGACATTGTGGCCGGCGCGACCATTGTCAAGCACATTGCGACGGAGATGGCGCTGCACATTGACTACTGCGCGGGGTTCGGCATCAGCGTGCCGCAGATCGAGGCGACCGAGGAGCACCAGGCGTGCACGGCGTACACGCGGTACGTGCTCGACGTCGGCATGAGCGGCGACTGGATCGGGTTGCAGGTGGCGCTGGCGCCGTGCCTGCTCGGGTACGGGGCCGTGGCGAAGCAGCTGCACGGCGACGCGGCGAGTGTGCGCGGCGAGGGCAACGTGTACTGGAAGTGGATCGAGAACTACGTCGTCGAGGACTACCAGCAGGCGCTGCGGACGGGGTCCGAGTTGCTCGAGAGGCATGCTGCTCGGCAGAGTCCAAAGGGCATCGAGAGGCTGGCCAAGATTTTCATCCACGCGACCAAGGTTCGTGTTGATTCTGTGACGGTAGCTCTTCTCGCGATGATGACGATGATGCTGACGGTTTGCAGATGGAGATTGGCTTCTGGGAGATGTTCCCGTGCCAGTAGGTTCGTTTCTCTTGCTCGAGGAACGGGAAGAGGGGCTTCATCTTGTCGGGAGCCTCTTGGTGTGAAACTGGGGGTAGATGGGGAAAAATGTCTGAGCGGTATGATGTTTCGAAGACGTGCTGCCAGTGAAGCATGATGCAATGTGAGAATGTGCAGATATGTGTTGCCTATGCTGTTGATGTCGGCATCATCGTCGTCGTATTTGAGGGCAGACGAATGCCTTCAGGTACTACCTTTCCCTCTGTACCTGGAAGGCACGGCAGGTGGTGAAGTACGGGCAGGTGGCAGTGAGGCCCACAGTGACGTGGAGGCCAAAAGACATGGCAATTGCCACTGTTTGATTGCCATGAAGAGTCCTTATCAGATAAGCTCCATGGCTCCACAGGTCTAGCCCTAATATGGTATGGCCCGTGACCTTCTAGCCACTTCTGCACTAGCGGCACGTAGCCTGACAGACCCTGCGCCTGAATTTTTTCTTAGCGGCAGGTGCTTGGGCGCTCTGTCGCTCGGACAGAGCACCCGGCCAGCACCCAGACAGAGCAGGAACAGGCAGAGAAAAAAAAAATCGGCCCTGCCCAACGCCTCCCCCGAAACGCCGTTTTCCCTTTTGTACCCCAAAGAACTCCTTTCCTCCCTCGAACCCTTCTTCAACCCTTTATCCTTCCCTCATCTCTCCATCCCCCACTCCATCCATCTCTCTCTCTCTCTTCCATCAACAACAACATTCCCTCCACGCATCACTCGTGCGACTCTTTTTTTCTTCTTCCTTGTGTTCAGCAGGAAGATTGTCGCGCGCTCTTGACCAAGCACACACACTCCCTTTCGTTGTTCGTTCTTCTTCGCGTCAGTCTCACCAAGGCAACGCGATTTCTTCCTCCCGCCCAATCTCCAACTCTTCAACAGCACAAACAGTAATCATGTCTGGCGGCTACGGCGGCGGTGGTGGTGGCTACGGCGGCGGCGGTGGTGGCTACGGTGGTGGTGGTGGTGGTGGTGGTGGTGGTGGTGGTTACGGCGGCGGTGGTCGCGGCGGCTACGGTGGTGGTCGCAACGACCGCGACCGTGGTGATGACCGTGGTGGCTACGGCGGCGGCGGCGGCGGCTATGGGTATGTTCATCCCCTCTCGTTACATTCTCCATCTCCAGGAGACGATCAGCATGACTGACATTTTTCCAACAGCGGCGGTTACGGTGGTGGCGGCGGCGGCGGCTACGGTGGTGGTGGTGGTGGTGGTGGTGATCGCATGTCCAACCTCGGTGCCGGTCTGCACAAGCAGGAGTTCGGTTCGTCAATCCCTTACCCTTTCTTCACGCTCATGACACCTTCTAACATGCCTCCAGACCTCGCCTCTCTCCCCAAGTTCGAAAAGTCCTTCTACAAGGAGCACCCCGATGTTGCTGCTCGCAGCGACGCCGAGGTCGAGTCCTTCCGCAAGAAGCACCAGATGACCATTGCTGGCAACGACATCCCCAAGCCCGTCGAGACCTTTGACGAGGCCAACTTCCCTCGCTACGTCATCGACGAGGTCAAGGCCCAGGGCTTCCCTGCGCCTACCGCCATTCAGTCCCAGGGCTGGCCCATGGCCCTCTCCGGTCGCGACGTTGTCGGTATTGCCGAGACGGGTTCCGGAAAGACGCTTACTTACTGCCTTCCCGCCATCGTCCACATCAACGCCCAGCCTCTCCTCGCCCCCGGCGACGGCCCCATTGTCCTCGTCCTCGCGCCCACCCGTGAGCTGGCTGTCCAGATTCAGCAGGAGATTGCCAAGTTCGGCAAGTCCTCCCGCATCCGCAACACCTGCGTCTACGGTGGTGTCCCCAAGGGCCCTCAGATCCGCGACCTGTCTAGGGGTGTCGAGGTCTGCATCGCCACGCCCGGCCGTCTCATCGACATGCTCGAGGCTGGCAAGACCAACCTTCGCCGTGTCACCTACCTCGTTCTCGACGAGGCTGATCGCATGCTTGACATGGGTTTCGAGCCCCAGATTCGCAAGATCATCTCGCAGATCCGCCCCGACAAGCAGACTGTCATGTGGTCCGCCACGTGGCCGAAGGAGGTCCGCGCCCTCGCCAGCGACTTCCTCGACGACTTCATCCAGGTCAACATTGGCTCCATGGACCTCGCCGCCAACCACCGCATCACCCAGATTGTCGAGGTTGTCTCCGAGAGCGAGAAGCGCGACCGCATGATCAAGCATCTCGAGAAGGCCATGGAGAACAAGGAGAACAAGGCCCTCATCTTCGTCGGCACCAAGCGTGTCGCTGACGAGATCACCCGCTTCCTGCGCCAAGACGGCTGGCCCGCCCTGTCCATCCACGGCGACAAGCAGCAGAACGAGCGTGACTGGGTCCTCGACCAGTTCAAGACGGGCAAGAGCCCCATCATGGTTGCCACGGACGTGGCTTCGCGTGGTATCGGTATGTCCCTGATCCTGCCCTCCCCTCCTCCCCTCCCCCGGCAACGTCCAGCAAACGCCTGCTGCTGCGCTTTACTCTTTTGTCTAGGGGCTTTCTTCATTGCGCAATCTTGCCTGATATCCTCGTGCCTGTTCGGTTCTCACTGTGTGGAGTCTTGGTCTCCGGTGTGGTGGCGGCGCTCTCCTGCTCTCTGCTACACTCGATGGTCGACCCTTGTACCGCCAGCCTACTCTGCTCAGGCTACAGCTCATGCTCCAGTTCATGGTACAGCGCATGGTACAAGCGGTGACATGGCATCTCTTGATCCCGTCAAGCTGTCGTCGTCGTCTCACACACACAAAAGTCTTCTCGAGTCTGAGGACCCCAGTTGCACTGAACCCTTATGGATGGCATTTGGACGCATTTGGACAGCCCTGTCTGCCGCAGAGTCAAAGACACAGCCCGATGTATTCGGCTGTCGTCCCCGGTTCCATGCTGGAACGTTGCTACACAAACCCCCGTGACCCGCATGCTAACCCTCTTGCCTCAAGATGTCCGCAACATCACTCACGTCATCAACTACGACTACCCCAACAACTCGGAGGACTACATTCACCGTATCGGCCGTACTGGTCGTGCCGGTGCCACGGGTACCGCCATTACCCTCTTCACCACTGACAGTGAGTTTTCTTCTTCTTCCCTACTGTCGACCCGCACAAGCACAAACCTTGCTAACTTGCATCATCAGACTCCAAGCAGGCTCGTGACCTCGTCAACGTTCTGCGTGAGGCCAAGCAGGAGATTGACCCTCGCCTCGCTGAGATGACTCGCTTCGGTGGTGGTGGTGGCGGCGGTCGCTACGGCGGATGGCGTGGCGGCCGCGGCGGCGGTAGAGGTAGGTCGCGCTACTGAACGCCGAGGGGACGGTTTTGTTGACAAACAATCCTAGCCAACGCCAACAGCCAGCCCATGGGAAACCGCCGCTGGTAATCGTGTAGACGTGTCGTCCCGGACGCGCCCCTCGTGTGCCCTGTGGCCTCATCATACCCCCTAAAAGCATTTATGGATTCAAACAAACCCGGCGTTAGGTTTAGAGGATGGATGGATTAGACTTTGACCTCCATGTCCTACGTCTGGCAGGGTTCGCCAGGCGTTTTCTTTTTATTCTGTTTCACTTTTATTCCCTTGCTATTCAAAGTTATTGCTCGCTCGGGTATTGCATCGAGACTTGAGATGAGTAAGGAGAGATGGCTATGGCTGTCGTGGTCGTCGCTCACAGAAGGAGGCTATTCGGGTTGTTTCCAGAGAGTCCAATGAGCCGCAGTAATGCTTATGACGTTGACCAAGACGTAGTAATGTGGGTGATCCCTCCATGTGACATTTTGTGAGATGCAGGGATGCTCGTGGGTAGGTCTACACTGTCCCGGAGTCGTTAGGGAGGATATACTCCATGTCTAAATTAATCTACAGCGTGACATGTTCCCGAACACAACACGAGGGGGAGAGAAGCACAGAAGCAGAAAAAAAGGAAGAAGGAAAACAAAAAGCTAAACGGCCAAGTTCTGCGCCTCGCACATCTTGGCATACATGCCCCCGCGCTGCACAAGCTCCTCGTGCGTGCCGACCTCGACGACGGCGCCGCCGAAGAAGACAAAGATGCGGTCGGCGGCACGGATGGTCGACAGCCGGTGGGCGACGGCGACGGTGACGCGGCCGCCGCCGTCTGCGCGCCGCGCCGACGCCTGCGCGAGGGCCGCCTGCACGACGCGCTCCGACTCGGTGTCGAGCGCGCTCGTGGCCTCGTCGAGCAGCAGGACCGCGGGGTCGCGCACGAGGGCCCGCGCGATGGCGACGCGCTGCCGCTGGCCGCCCGACAGCTGGCCGCCGCCCTGGCCGCAGGGCGTGTCGAGGCCCTCGGGCAGCGAGGCGATGAAGGTCCAGGCGTTGGCGGCGCGGCAGGCTTGTTCGATCTGGGCGTCTGTTGTTGCGGCAGCGGAACCTGAAGACGGCGACGACGACGACTCGGGGAGGCCGTGGGCTATGTTGTCGCGGATCGTGCCTGGGAAGAGCGTCGGCTCTTGCTGCACGAGGGCGACGTTTTGGCGGTAGAGGGCCGGGTTCAGGGCTGGTAGCGGGTGGGCGCCGTCGACGGTGATGGTGCCTGACGTCGGGTCGTAGAAGCGGTTCAGCAGGGAGATGAGGGTGCTTTTGCCGCAGCCGGAGGCGCCCACAAAGGCTACGAATTCGCCGGGGTTGATCTGTTTGGGCTTGTTAGGCATGGTGTGGTTCGGATGGGGAGAGGGGCGAAGACAAGCGTACAGTGAGGGAGACGCCTTGGAGGATGCGAATGTCGGGGGCTGTGGGATAGGAGAACCTAATCTTCTCGAGCTCGAAGGACTTGCAGCCTTCGACCGGTGCCATGTCGCGGTTTCTGTCCGTCTCGCGGATGATGGGCTCGAGGTCTCGCAGCCAGAAGTAGTAGTTGGCGGCCTGGATGGCCTTGGAGAAACCTGCAGACGCGGTCAGCCGTGTGTTGTCAGGGAAATGCGGCCTGTATGGAAAGGTGACCGCTTACTGCTTGAGAAGCTGAACATTTGTCCGGCGCCTTGTCCCGAAAAGTACACAGCCATGAACGAGGCGATGAACTGGTAGAAGGTGACCTTTTCCTCAAAGATGAGCTTCGATCCCCACCTAGGCAGTCGTCACGTCAGCACACACGCGTACCACGCAAGAAGCATCATCATGCTCGGAGGTGGACAGGACGACGTACCAGAAGCCCAGACTCAGGATGAAATACTCGATCGACTGCGTTAGCGCAAACCAAATCATCATGTTGAACAGCCCCGGCAGCGCATTGTGGATGGCCGCGTCAAGCTCCTCGGCATAGTGCGCGAGAACGCTCTGCTCGATGGCGAGCGACGAGACCGTTCGGATGGCTGTTGTCGTCTCCGATGCCACAGAGGAGCTGGCAGCGTACCGCTTGCCCATGTCTGCGTCAATCCTGGCCTCGAGGCGAACCCGAGCATATCCCGCGACGAGCATCGGTGGGAGCCCGACAAAGACGCCAATGACGGCGACGCGCCACGAGATGGCGAGGGCGAGGATGGCACTGATGAGGACGTTGATGCCGGCAATGGTGATGAGACCGACATTCATGCCCATCAGCTCGAATATCGACTGCGGGTACGAGTCGAGCTTGCTCATCAGGGACCCGACCGTGTTCTCCGGGCGGTCGAAGAAGCGGAGGTCCTGCTTGAGGATGCAGTCAAAGAGCTCGTGGCGCGTCCGCCGGGTGAGGACTTGGCCGATCATGTTGCACGCCCAGCCCATGATGAAGTAGGCCACGAAGCAGCCGAGACCCATGACGAAGAACATGAGGGCGAAAAAGTTACCCCGCGAGACCATGTTGGGCGACGAGGCCGTGTCGAGAACCTGCGCCAGCAAGATGGCTTGGCCGGGAAAGATGGCGGCTGTTTCGTCAGGTCAGCGGCCTTCGAGACAGAGAGATCTGGTGTCGCGGCGTACATACCTCCTGCCACGCAGGTCACAAGAGTCAAGATGTACCATGCACGCAGCTCAGGGGTAAGCTTCACCAGCTTGGCGATGGTTCGGAAGAAACCGAGGGGCTTGTACGACTCAAAGTCTTCGCGCGCCTGCAGAGCCGCGAGCTCTGACGTCTCTCGCGTGTGCGTCTTGGTGAGGGCCAACCGAGGCTCGAGGTCCGAGTCGGCACTGTCATCTTCGACCGCCGTCTTGTTCGACGCGGCATCGCTGGACGGTGCCAGGTCCTGGGCGCGGACCAGCTTTTCGTAGAGACCGCCTTGACTGCAGAGCTGCTCGTGGGTGCCCTGTTCGGCGATGCGGCCGTGGGACATGACGACAATGTTGTCGGCGCCGCGGATCGTGGCGAGCTTGTGCGCGATCGTAATGGTGGTGCGGTTCCTTGAGGCGTTGTCGAGGGCTTTCTGGACGATGCCTTCGGCCTGCGGGTCGAGCGCACTCGTGGCTTCGTCGAGAAGCAGAATCTTGGGTTCCGAGATGATGCTCCGCGCGATGGCGATCCTCTGCTTCTGACCGCCCGAGAGAAGGCTACCTCTTTGTCCGATATGGGTATCATAGCCCTGGGCGAGGTCGGTGATGAAGTCGTGCGCGAAAGCCAGCTCGGCGGCGTTCTGTACTCGTCGTTTCTTCTCTTCGGTAGAGGCATCTTCCCAAGCTGTTCCGATGAGACCCTTGACTATGTTGTCAAAGACGGTGCCATTGAACAGAACCGGTTCCTGTAGAAGGTTAGCTAACGTGCCACTGGGCCTTGTGATTGAAGGCAAGAAGAAGTGCCATGCTATCTTCGCCGCAGCTATGGGTCCTGACCTGTTGTACAAGACGGACATTTGTCCTCAGCCACCTCAGGTTGAGATCGCCGAGGCCGATGCCGTCGAGCGTGATTCTTCCCTGACGTGGGTCATACCAGCGTTCCAGGAGGCCAATAATGGTGCTTTTGCCAGATCCGCTGGGTCCCTACATCCGTGTCAGAGTCGTGTCGACACGGCACTCTCAGCAATGGCCATGACTTACCACCAGAGCAGTGACTTTGCCAGCCGGAACGCGGAGGGTGAAGTCCTGCAGTACCGTCGCCTCAGGTCTGTTGGGATAGGCAAAGGTGAGATCCTGAATCTCAATGTCCCCCGAGACATGGCGAGGCTTCTCGCCATGTTCGCTAAACGGATCAATCGCAGACTTTCGGTCAATGAGCGTGAAGAGCTCGGCGGCGGCCGTCGCCGCGCGGCCAAAGGCCAGCATGTGAGGTGCAATCGACGTGATCATCATGGCCGCAATGACGATGGAGAAGACAACCCTGATTCGACATCAGTCCGGGAATGCACGAGGGACCAAACGCAGTCGGAATACTTACGTGAAGACGACGCCAATGTTGTCAATCTCGCCCCTGTCGACCATGTTGATGCCCTGCCAGAAGGCCAGGCCCATGCCGCAGTACAGCACGGAGTATTCGCCACCAAAGAGGATACCATAGAGAACGTTCTTTTTCATGCCGCGTTTGTACGCATCGTCGAGGAAGTCGGCCTTGTACTTGGCGACGAGACGGTTTCGCAAGCCAAACGCATGGACGGCGCGGATGCCGCCGAGAATGCTTTCGCTGTAGCTACCGGCCTGGCCGTACACCTGAAGCATTCCCGTCTCCACGATGACGTCCAGCCATGCGACCAGGCCGCTGATCAGGAGGAGGGCTGGGATGATGCAGGAGATGATCAGAGTGAGTTTCCAGTCGGCGATAAAGGCCACGACAAAGGCGGCGATGAACGTTGACATGGCCTGGACGAAGAGACCAAGCTTCTCGGCGGTGCCGGACTGGATGAGCTTGCCGTTTGTCGTTGCCTGCATGGCTATGGAGCCGCTGGCTCCCTGGTCAAAGAAGGCAATCTCCTGGCTCAAGGCGGCGCGGAGGTAGGCGCAGCGGATGTTTCGTGTCATGCGGTGAGCAACATATGTGAAGAGGGACGCGTAGATATAGGTGCCGCAGAATCGCGCAATGCCGATATACACGAATCGAAGACTTGAAATGAGGATGGATCAGATCATCGCCAGTCCAGCTGTTAGGGAACAAAAGTACTCACGCTGCCGTCTGTACACGAGACATGAATCCATCTGGAAAGAGCCCGCCGTCCGTGGCATTGCCCAGAATGGTGACAAAGTTGCCCAGAACAACATTGACAAGAGCAAGGGCCACTCCAGAGGTTATGGCAGCGATGATAGCCACCGCCTCGAGGGCATACAGTTTTGCGTCTCCATTTGTGAAGATACGCTGTGCAAGCATGTCAGCATGAGGTTTCCTGGTTGAATGGTAGCCTTCAGGGGCGCATACCAAATAGGCTTTGAGGCCTGAAGGAGTAGGAGGCTCTGTATTGGCGGTAGCTTTTGAAGATTTCTCCGCGACGTTCGTGGCAGTCATATTTACTTATTAAGTGACGACCAGTGTCTAGGAGAACATTTGCAGTAGAGGTTTGAAACGACTATCCCGAGTCTCTGTCGAAATCCGTTGCCATGTACGTGAGCAGTGTGGCCCGAATAGTCCTCCTGCAGAGCCCGGGGCCAAGAGTATATACGGACACATCACTACTTACACAGGCCCGAAGTAATCGGCGTCACCTCCGTTTCAATTCGGGGCCGCATCTCGCGGACTGCGCAGTTGTGGATGACTCGGTGTGAAGGAGAGACGGAGGCTCCGACAACCGACGTCCTCCTCGATACTCGGGGTAGATTAGCTAATCAGTCTTGTCAGGTGACGGTCTTTCGGAGGCTCCGACCGCCGTCATCAACGTCAGTCTCGTTGTTCACGGCCTCCGGGGGCCACTTACTGTCGACTGATGAGTCTTGCGCAGGAGAGCAAAGGATTCGCGCCGCATGGTCGTCTTTTCGAAAGCTCTGAATTCCGTCATCTTGCGACCGGCGCCCTGAGCGTCTCAATCTACCATGGACGAAGGGGAGGGCAGTGACACGAACCCTGCCGGCGAAGCGGGGAATGAATTATCTCTGGCTGTGAGTTTTGTTTTCCGATTAATTGCTAATATGAGTCTTATTTATGTGTCTACGAGGAGAAATAGTGCTGATTTCAGAGTACCTAGTGCGACCGATGTCGTCGGCGAAAGGTAAGCTCAAGCCTTTGGCGAGGCTACTGTCACACGGCCCCAGGTCGCACTCATGAGCAAGCGGGCTGTTACTCACATACCGTACCTTAGATCAAGTGTAGTAGAGGACATCCATGTCAGAAATGCTTGGCGGTAGAATCATCCTGCACCTACGAGTTGGGCTATAAGCCAAGAATCCGTAGGCAGCGTGTCAGGGTCTCGAATGACTTGTAGCTGCACTCACCCAACCCTACAGAAAAGCAGGGGCACTGCTAAATGTCCGCGGCAGAGAACAAAATGTCGAGCACATCTCGAAAACGGTCGACGACTTGAAGTACATGTTACAGCATCTTCGTTATGAGCATCAGTCCGGTTCAAGCCCAGGTCCTACCCAGCACGGCACTGCCTCAGCTGCCACCTCGTTGCGACCATCTCCGGCTTCGGTTCAGACCCCTCGGATCGGACCTGGAAGGTCACCGGCAGTGCTTCAGTCAGAGTTCGGCGGCGAGTCTTCCATCTCTGCACATGCATTGTTCGCCACGGCTTTTCTTCAGAATGTGGTCGGCAACAGCCCTTCCCCGAGGGTCACCGTGGAAATGGCACCTGTCATGCAGACCCTAAGCAGCGTTGCCGACGCTCAGAATCAGACAGCCGACTCTTCAGAAACCTTGTTTCCGCACGCCAGGCCGCTGGAGGACGGGAGAAAACCAGTCAACTTCCCTACGCCGGCAGCTGACAAGGTTTTTGGGTGTCTACGTATGGCTCAAGGTGCGTTTCTGCCGCTACGTCGCCTGGGACCAGATCTGACCTCAATGGCAGAACATGACATGGTGGAGGCCTTGTGGCTGCCCGAGTTTGAATCCATGGGCCATTTCACAGAATACGTCATCAGAGTCTGCTCCCCCGGGCCATCGTCTGAAGCAGAGCTCATCATCTTCAACACAGGCATGTTCTGGCTGTTTCTCGAGTGCGCCAGTTTCATGGAAGACGAACACGAGATGAATGATTATACCGCGCAATCGTATCTTTGCCGGGATAACCTTGAAACGCTGTTGGCTCATTTGGGATACCACATACCAAATACCATGGATTACATCTACGCGCTGAATATGGCGGTCAGTACAGTACAGTTGTTTTCCGGCAGCATCAAAACCCGCCCCAGACTTCCCCTCCGTGTTTCTTCCCTTCCGAAACCTTGCTGATCAAGCGCTGACCTGACAGACCACCTACTGTCTCCAAACCATCAAGACGACAGCCGCGTGGTCCTTCATCTCGACGAGTGCACACGCCTGTCAGGCCCTCGGCCTGCATAGCGCCGTCTCGCTCCATCCCGCGTCGTCCGCGCAGCAGGTGAGGAAACTTCGGCTCTTCTGGGCCGTATATGGGAGCGAAAAGGGGCTTGCCCTGCGTCTGGGCCGCTCCTCCAGCATTCGCGACAGTGATATCACCATTCCGCGCCCCAAACAGCCGACAGGGCCCGACTTGCTCATCAACAAATTGACGCCGCTGTGGACGCAAGGAGGGGCCCTGCAGGGCCGGCTCTACGATGAAATCTACAGCCCGGGGGCGTTTCTCCAGCCGCAGCAGGTCCGCTACGAGCGGGCGCGTACGCTGATAGATGACCTTAAGAGCCTGAGGGAGGCATCCGAGGCGCTGGAGGTTCGTCGTTCACCGGAGCCCAGCAATCCGATGCATGCATGTCGCGCTGACCGTGTTCGCTCACAGAGAGAAATAGTCAGCCAGGCAGGGCCCGGCGGCCAATCTCCCCTTTCCGAGCTCAACTGGCGCGCAGATCGGATCGCGTACCTTTCCATGCTGACGCTGGTCTACCGAAGCCTCCCGCCGACGGAACCCTTCATCTCGTCGTTTGCAGCGGACTGCATCTCCACGGCGCGCCAGGCCCTCGAAGAGCATGAGCAGTGCCTCAAAGCCCTGAGCCAGACGCAAACCGCCAAGACGTCAGCTTACATTGTCCTCTTCATCGACTGGCAAGCAAACCCCGCCTCCCCCCTTTCCTACTCTAGTGTCACCGAAACGGGCTCTTTAGTCTCCATGCAACGGGGCAGCTGACGTTGGAGATACCAGGTCCCTCTTGCAAACCCCCTTTGTGCCCTTCACCATCCTGTTCTGCCACGCCATCGAAACGTCAAGCAGGGCAGACCTCCAGGTCCTACGCAGCTTCCTCGACACCCTCGAGGGAACGGCCTACTCCTCGCGCCACCTCTCGACCCAGAACCAACTGCGCCTCTTCCAGGCCCTCTACAGCGTCGCCGTGCGCTACATCTCGGTCAAGGAGAGCAGTACCCTGCAGGAGGACGCCTGGAGTACGGGAGGCGACGGGAGCGGCACCGGCACTGGCACCGGCGGCGGGGTGGCGCCCGCGGGTCAGGCGTCGCCGCAGTTTTCGAGTCAGAGCATGGCGTTCGCGCCTGGCGAGGCGGCGGCACAGACGGCCGAGGATCAGTTCATGGCGAACCTAGGGCTGCAGGTTGACTCATCGGGCAATCCTCTGGCGAGCTGGTTTGCGAGTAACCAGCAGCTGATGAGGATACTGGAAAATTCATGACATGACACGTGAGATAGCAAACGGGCATCATGGGTGGCGGAGGAGAGTATGTGTTAGATGACTGAAAAGATGGCTCAAGGCGTTGTGAGTTTCTTAGGTTTCGATGGACGATCGACCAACGCTATTCTCTATCTATAATGCCTGTAAATCAATTTCGAAAAACGACTAATATCAAAATGGCTCATATAACACGGCGTGTTTCGTGATTTGGCTTGGGTTACATTCAAATTCTGCCCAGTTCGTTAGGGTTTACACGAGGAGACGCGCGCGAGACGCGCCAAAGTAGTGCAACCGAGAGCTTCCTCAAGGCAAAACTCATCGTGTCCCAAGAGATCATCAACGTCGTATAACTGAATTGAAAACGCGTCACTGTGCGTGGCATGTCAGATCACTTCACGTCATGATCGGCCACACATCACGCAGGGAGACACAGGACCTCCTTACACGGGGTCGCATCACCAACAAAGAGTCTGGACCACAACCGCCGAAGAACAGGGAATCAAACACGCGGGCGCGCCCTCGCGAGGCGGCGGCAGAGCCTGAAACCCACCCCTTTCTCTATCCCTCCTCAGATGTCCCGAAACCAAACGTGCAGAGCACGTAGCCCGCTCATGTCCTCCCTTACATCCCGCCATTCACAGCTTGTCACATATCATTACACAGTGGACACAACCGTCCCGTCGGAAGCGGACATAACCCCGTCCGTGAAAGAGCGACAAGAGACAGCAGCCTCGGCACACTCCAACCAACCGCCACCCCTAACAGGGCATGGTAGGTAGGCCCGCTCTCAACCCGCCCCCCCAAGGACAATGGGCGGGCAGAGAGGTCGCCTCTCCCTCCGCCGAGCTGAGCCGCCGGACTTGCCGGACGTCCTCCACACACGCCTTCTGAGACCGCCGATCAGCGAAGATTCCCGCGCCCGGCCACAGATGGGTGCGTTCCCGTCAGGCTCCTCTTCTTTCTCCCACCCCCCCTTGGCCGTGCCGCCTATCTATCTGCCTTGCCCCAAATGCAGAATTGGTTCGCATGGAAGACCGAGACAGGCATAAAAAAAACCAGGGTGCAGAGCTATGTTGACGAAAGCTGAAAGAGAGACGCGCACGCGCAGGTGCACATACCTCCCTCCTTCCCTTCCCGGCCGAGTTGACTTGGAAAGATCGACGTGATCTGTACGCATCAGGCTCGTAGTGGGCTGGGGAGGGCGAGGTGCTGGCGGGTGGCCATCCAAAGCGGGAACGCGCTGTCTCTGTCTCTCACACATACGCACGCATCGTGGAGGGGGGAATAAGAAGGGGAGAGAGAGGGGCCCCTTCGGCATGTCAGCGAACTGAGGGAAGCATGGAGGCAAAAAAAGACAGGTTCTAGTCTAGTTGGTGATCCGGCATGCGAGAGACACCAGAACGAGGGACGCAGATGGCGGATTTGTGATATGTGACCAGACGGCAGAGACGCACGTTTTGTCGGTTCGTCTGTCCGCCGTAAGGGCTACCTCCGGCGGTGCTGTCCAGGCGAGCCAACGCAGCCCGGCGCAGACCAGGTCGGCGGGTTACCGCTGTCGCGTCGCACAAGGGTGACGGAGCGCTGGGTGCTTCTTGTGGGGTTTTTTCTCACACTCTTTCGCTTTCGCTGGTTCGCTAGGAATGGGCGCGTTAACTGTTGCTTCTGCCGTCGTTCGCAGATGCACTGCCCTTTGCGGCGATCTCTGTGCCCTCCTCCATCTCTCGCTCCCCCAAGTCTCCAATCTCCAATCTCTCCAGCGGCGGTTCCCGAAGAGTGACTGTGCGAGCGAACCCCTGCCGTGCCCTCTGATGAAGCTCGCTTCTCAGCTCCCAAACGCGTAAATCTATCTGCGTCCACTCTGGAGCACATCGTGATGAGCAATGGGTTTTTTCTGCCCACCCTGCGCTCATGTCACGTCACACTCGTACTCGATGTAGGCACGTCTTTCAGCTGAGGGAGGTAGGGAGGTTGGCACATGGACCAAGTGCTTCTTCCCACCGTGAACCCCCCTCCCCCCTACCACCGCCCGCCAAAACCTTCGACTCGTATGGGTAAAGCCTGTCCCGGCGAGCAGTCCGAGCGGGCCAGGTCGCTTGTTTCCTTTGCACGGGCCTTTTGCGTCTGGTACCGCGCACCACGTACGAAATGCCATCCTCCATGGTGGAGCCATGCGTCTGTCAACCAACCCAGGCCCATCCGAAAAACATCGGAATCAACTGAGGTCAGGCGCCAGGCCGGTTCGGGCAGATGCAGTCCAGTCCTCCAAGCGACAGCGAACAGTCTGTACTCGTGGTTCTGCTGAGAAACAAGGAAGCGGAACCAAGTAGAGCGCGTAAACGCACAGCACCGCATTGTACCGTGCTTTCCCTTCAGCTCCATGTACAGCAAGGTTTTCTGTGCATCACGCGTGTCTGCCCATCAGACGGGACGTGCGGCCTCGCCTGGAACCGATTTTCACCGCGAACACGGAAATCACCCCCCTCCCCCTGGCCTCCCTGAGATAGAGGGGGAGGGGCTCCAAGCTCTCACTGAGACCTGCATGGTATGGGCCACACATCCCCCCCGGCCCCTTCTTTCTGGAGGGCCATCTCTCTGCCCTGGCCCATGTCTGTCCGTGTCCGCGTCGAGGGTGACAATGATGCAGAGTTGCTGGAAGGCCAAGTGCAAATGCAGCCGCGAGTATCGCGGGCACGGCATCTAGCGAGATCAAGTGGCAGGTGGTCAGGGAGCTGGCTAAAAAGGTGCCCGCCTTTCACTTGCAGGCATCGGGCCCTGGGACCACAGCTGTATCAAACGGGAACATGTTAACTGTCGAGACATGGTGGTGCCAACCGTCGCAAGTCTGTCTCCTGTCAGAAGGTCCAGCTAACCCACGCCGCCCCGCCCCATCAGAAGCAAGCAATGGGTGTGAAGCAGTCTCACAGGTGAAATGGCCAGTTCCATGGCACGAGGCTGGTGCAGTCTCGGGCCTAGTCCAGGAACGATGCAGTACACACAGACACACACCAGAGGCTGATGGGGAACCAGAACCGCATTCTGAGAGCGCGTCGTAGGATGGTTCTCTTGTGCCGAGGAAATCTGTCGCCAGTTCACAAAAGAGCCCGCTTTGAGGCTGGCCGCCCAATCCGAAGAGATGAGCAGTTACGTCTGTGGCGCGGAATAGAATTTTGGCCTGATACCGACGACCAGTCAGATACGAATGCTGGGGGAGGGGACAGGAGAGATCCTTGAGCAGAGGGGGGGGTTTTGTGGATAGAAGGGCATCAGAAACTCAGAAAGAGAGGGGGGTGTGCCCTCTGGTTTCTGGGATAAGGGCCAAGGGCTCGGTCTACCTGAGCTGAACCATGGACAACTGACACTGCCATTTGCAGCTTGGAGCAAACAGACAGACAGACAGACGTGTAAACCCTGTGCGAAAAGGAACAGCAGGTATCTGTCCTCGTAACAAGGAGGGCGTAGACGTAGCGCGGCAGTCGTATCCAGGTGCATGTCCGGTCACAGCACGGAGTCGTTGATTTATGAGGGGTATCTCTCCTGGTGTCTGGTCTGAACTGAGGATTGGAGAGAGAGAGGGAGAGAAAGAGAGCTCTCAGTGGCTGGGGCCTCGGGTGAAACCCTGCTGATGATCGACGTGCCGTGCGCGCTGCTGAGGCTTGTCACTTAGGTTATGGTTCCCCTTGTCTGCCGCAATATTCCGCTTTGCCGGTCCAGCTTCGTGGCCTAGCCACGGCTCATTTATATGCACCACAAGGTTCAATTGCTTCAATTGATGGGATTCAAGGTCGCGCTATGGTTTCCTGGTCTCACACAGAAGCGTTGTGCTGGTGTGCCAGCGCGCCAATCCAGCCATCATTGGCATGCCGTCAACTTCATGTCTGACGGCGAGTGATGTGTCACAAGGATTAGCCACGCCAAAGGGGCACCAATGCCCCGCAGGCGTGCGTTAACCTGATCGCTGGGCTTCATAAGAATGTTTTGGGCGTTTGGGCGTTGTAATATCTTCTCCCCCACAAGGCTTCGATGCTCCAAGCTAGAACAACATGGGCTCCTGAACCTGCCGTAGAGGCGCCAGCTGCGAGCCATTCGTCGCTTTTCCTGCTGTCGTCATCTTAGTGCCGGCACATGCGACTGTCGACAGTTTCGTGCCCTGTTTGTGTGACCAGTCGACAATCCTTGACCACACATCCGCCTCCTCTGATGGATAGTCTGTGCATCATATCGGATATCGCATCTTGCGGTCCACAGCTCAAGGCCGGACTGGGTGATGCGCATTTCGCATCGGGAGCCAAGCGTGGCCATGCTGCTGCTGGCAACCCGTTGTCTTGCTCGTGTCCTGTGGTCATCGTTTCTCCCCTTCCTCATTACGGAAATTACCCAACGGCACGCGGCTGGGCAGCTGAAAATACCGAACCTTGCCGCTCCATTGTGTGAAATTTGTCGTCTGCCGAGCCCGAACAAGACCCAGATTCAGAAAGGCTCTCGTGAAAGTATGAACCCCTTCCGAATTGTCCCTGTTCATGTGGGTTGCCCATGTGGTACGTAGCATCCCTACAGAAGATTTGGCTTCGCACCTGAGAATAGTGAGGCCTGCAGCTGCCTTATTTCCGTCACAACGGCGCACGCAGCTGGGCCATATGCCGTTAACTTCTGGGGCATCGCGTCGTGTCCGGTGCTTGAAGCGGCAGGTGGAGAAGGCCTTTCAATAGAGTATCCAAGACACGAGTTGGTACTTGTTGGTTGCCCCTCGATCTGTTGATAGCAAGAATCAACGGCATGTCTTTTTTTTAGCATTACGAGGGAGTCCAGGGCTGTGAAATCCTCATCAGAATACCAGCTTAAGATCCGGCCGAAGTATTTCGCACTTCGCCATCTTGGTGCTGGTCAAGGAGGTCGTCTCAATCTAGTCACGAAATAGCGTATGTATGGTGGGCAAGATGGGAGGGGGTTTCGGAAGGCGATTCTCAGCTGGCGCAACGCTGATCTGTCTATGGGCCCAGAGATCCGCTGGTCCAGAGATGTGGTGACGACGACCTGCGCCCGCACTAGCTCTGTCAAGGGTTTGTAGGCACATGATGAGAATGACTGTGGTGAGGGCGTCGAAATCGTACAATTCGAGCAGCGCAGGCCTTCGGTGTCTGTGGGGATGGCTAAAGCCGTTTTGGCGGAGTCGACACTGTGATATAGCATCTGCAGGGCAGTGCTGAAGACACAAGTGCGCCCTCCGCTCCAGCCACTACATCTGATGTCAATGGCGGATCATGTACAGCTTCTACCCGACATGGTGGCGGCCATGAGGGTGCAAGACATCATGGCGTTTGTGGATATCTCGGGTGGTCTAGTTGTCCAGGTTGCCCGCAAATCATGTCGACTGATTCATGGGCAGACGAGGTGGGGTTCTCGCGGAACACATCCGGCTGCCACTACGGGTGAATTCAAAGGAATGGATGGTGTCAAAGGCAGATGCATCTCGTCGGCACCAAGCAGTTACTGATCCGGAGAGCCTAGAACTTTGCACTGCATCTTTGCTCGTCACAGAAGGTGAGCTGCGTGAAAGACTGTTTCCTCGCCTGTGCTGGACCGCTGGAGCTCGAAATGTTGTGCTCACAAATTCTACTCTTTGGTAGTTTCAGCAAGTGCAGGTGAACACCCAGCCTCATCTTGGCTCTTTCCAATTCGGCGACCAAGAACGGATGGCGATGATTGTCTTCTGTATTTCGGCGGCTTGAAGTTGGCCAACTTGACTGAGGGGAGCCATCTAACGCTGGGTACGCGCTACCCCACATGCTCGTTGAGGTCGCAGACCCAGCTCGTCATGTGCTCCTCTGCCTTGGGTACCCAGTCAGCTAAATGATGGAGGGCTGCTTTACCGAGAGGGGGGTTGGGAGGGGGTTCACTTCGGAGATTCGACGGGTGTGCCGGAAATGCTGGCTCGACAGCGAGTTGTCGGAAGAGCCTCCGACCTCCGCTGTGAGTTGGAGGCCCAGGCGTCCGTTGCCAGATCCCGAGAGACACCTCAACTGCGTGGGCCGTAACTGATCTGGGACTAGACTGTTCCTCGGGATGCGCTCCTTCCACTGAGGATGAGCCAGTGCTGGCTGAGAACCTGGAACCGCTTGTATTCAACCTGCGAGTCACTGCACATCCCGGCTTCCGGCCGTGACATGCCATCGGCGCTGCCTTCGTTGTAGGAAAGGTCTGAAGTATGACCGTTTGGATTGTCGTACCCTTCGCAGTACGTACTTGCATGGCTTCCTAAGATCTTTGAAGTCCATTGCATGAAACTATAGCCTCGAATGTGGCGAGGATGTTTTCGTTTGCTGTGGCCCGGTCGAAGAGGATCGTCAAATAGTCCCGATCTTGGTGCCAGATTTAAGCAGCTAAAAGTCGGCACTCGCTGCAATGATTGTGCTATTGGTGTAGCATGGCGGTAAGGGTTCAAATGCCTGACCCAAGATGACCCCTGTTGAGCTTTGATAAGCTTGAGCTATGTAGGATCATGGTGTCTCGCCTCATCATCCAATACAACCATTGGGGGGATGGCGCAGTTGGGAGCGCGTTAGACTGAAGCCCACTTCAGGAATCCAATCTAAAGGTCGCTGGTTCGATCCCGGCTCACCCCATGTTTTTGCCTGCGTGCCATTGCTTTTGCTCTTGTGCTGCTTGACTTGTTGTTCTAAGACCCCACGAATAGAGCTCAGTAGTCACACCCCTCCCCCCCCAAATCTTGTGCATATCATCGAGCCAATACGGGGCTATGATTAAACGGCAAAACGGCTCCTACCCATGGGACAGGATGACCGCCACATGCTGGAGCTCTGCACCTCGCTCATCTCGTTCACAGTGTTCAAATGCCTCCAGTGATGCACCTACGTACAGTAGCAGAGAGTTCGACAGGCCACCTCTGCCACCGTAGCACATGCGTGGGGATCCCTGTCGCATGCGCCAGCCATCAGGTCGACACGTTTGTCGTTTTGACAGAGACCAGCCACCCACAGCGCGCGGAGAGCTGACCGCTCCACGGTTGCATTTTTGAACCCTCGGGCGAAGGTTTGCCATTACACTGTGCGTCTTGTCACTGTTTGTCTGATACGACAAATCTCGACCATAGAAGAAAGATTGAATAGTCGCGGGCACAGTAATTTGCGTGCCAAAGACGCCCAATGCCGTTGATTCGGCTCAGCGAAGCATCTTAACCCAAGGAGTCTTGACGACAACTCTTGGAGTCCTCGGTAGGCTGTGGAGTGCATCCTCACACTGTAGACAGTGCTCGCGGAAGTGGCCGACGTCAATACGGGCCAGTTGTGTTAACCCAGGGTACTCTTGGACTCAGCGCCGCCAGTGCCCGCCGTTGGGGCGAAAGTGAAGCAGTCGTCCATGCAGTGCGAGCTGGTCTCGTCAGCTGGACTGAGGTGTGTTACATGGGTTGACGGACTGCGCATAATAGCAAAAGTACAGGATGGTCATCGTCATGTCCCTTCACCGTTGCTAGAGTCGAGTGATGTTCTGCAGCAACATATCAGAGCTTAGTAAAAAGTGTAGGCTTGGGCCTTGTCCCACAATTGTCTGAGCCAGTCGTGAGCCGAGGGGCGCGTTCCAGGGAAATACAGCCGTTGCTGGCAAAGAAGTGGCGGATATGCCCTCGAATCCTCTTTTCGCTTATGATGGTGCGTGGGCTCGTGCACATATTATGTGCTGTGTGGGCCTTCGAATCATGCCGGTTGGCGATCGCCTCGTGCCGGCAATGTGGTTACGTTGAGTGTGATAGCAGCGACTGGATGCTGAATCTGTCACGCAGACATGCAGTCGATGCATGTAGTTACGTGGCAATGACAGCAACGAGCGAATCAAGAAGTGTAAACAGGGATGGCAGGAGTGTCGACGGCAATAGATGCAACAACAGAAATCAACGCACCACAAGACCTGCTCTGCTTGAGCGAGTCAAATCTTCCACTGGACGGTGTCCAGGAGGGTGGGCAGAAAAATATTGTCAGCATATTGCCTGAGCTTGGCGGTACCATGTACGGCATGACTTGGCACGCTCCCAGAGATCCCCTGCTGAAGGCGCTGTCGTTGCCGGCAACAGATGTGTGTTCCTCGTTCGCCACAATTCGAGACGGCCGAACGACACACAGATTTGTGATTGGGCCGTGCCATGGCAGGTTCACTCACAGAAGGCTTTTTGTGAGCGACTGGTCGATCTGAAGTGAGAAGAAGTGGCCCACGGCTGCAGAAGATTACGAAGGTGTGCGCAGGATAGTGCGGTGGAGGAGGTCAGTAGAGCTGCGAGGCCTGGTTGCCCGGCCCAAGGTGGCCGTCGGAGCTCTTGAACTCACTCGCCGGCGCGACCAGAAACATGTGGCGAACAAGAATCGAGAAACGATGCTCCAGGTGATGCAGTTGCCAGACGGACAGCCGAGAAGATGAGACGAAGTCGAGATACACTTCACAATGGTGATGCCGCGAAGGAGCTAAGGCGACACTGTGCCCCTCCAAGGCATGAAAGCGGTTTTAGTTCCTCCCGATGGTTCGGGTCGCTTGAGATCTGGCGAGGCCCTAAAGTCGACCGGTGACAGATCACTCCAGTGGTTACTGTCCTTGAGAGAGCCCCCAAACCAGGGTCTTGGAACTGGGCTAGTTTGGCTTGGGAAAGGAAAGCCGTTGGATAGCGGCAGATCAGGGCAGGAGATAGTGCCGCTAATGTCGACTGACGGATCTTGTTCGAATTGAAGGCCCGCAGACAGCTAACCATCATTGACAGTGAGAGTGCCAAGGTGTCAAGCCACCCAGGTCGTACATGGCGCGCGTGGTTGCACAAGGTCCGGGGCTGGGAGGCAGAGAAAGGCCATGTCGACAGCGTCTTGATCAAGAAGGTCATGAGTCGAGGAAAACGTGAAACGCCTGGGCGATAGAACCAGGCAGTTTGGGTGACCTACTGGGGCTGGGGTCCCATGTGGTCTGCATGCTAGGTTCGTCTTCGAAGCGGACCTTCTCAAGGTGGCTGGGCCCCAAGGGTGATGCGAGTGTCGCGAGAAAAAGCCGCTCGTTGCGGCAGTACAGGCGGTGAGGAATACACGAGCCAAGGGCCTGTGATCTGACGATGAACCGGAAGAAGAAGACGGTGATGAGGGGTAGACGGCAGGTGTCAGATGTCAGATTGAGAGCCTTGTTCAAGATCCTGGGCTGGCCCAACCATGATGTGGTATCAGAGCAAGAACGGCCGCCGATGCTACCTGCCGGATTACCTGATCCCTGGCTAGCAAGGGGGAGCTCCGAGGGGCCTGGCAACCTTGGACGTGGAAGGCACCACCTACGTCTAGCCGATGTTCATGCAACGGCGGCATGCTGCTCGAGACGACTGGCATGGTGGCTTGTGGATGATCCCTGGCCAGGCTCTCCCCCGTCATCCTCAGGTCTTGAAAGCCGTCGGCATCTCAGGTTCCTCAGCTACCTAGGTAGGGTAGACGGCCGCCGACGAGAGGCTGGCGGCTGGCTTTTGTTTGCGATCCTCCGCGGAAATTCAGCAAACCTGTCTTGTGGTCTGGTGCTGCCACCACCATGGTAGCCTGAGGGAAGAAAGGGAGACCATACAGAAGCGAGGGGTTTTCTCGTGGGGTATTTTACACTCAAAAGTCGTATTTTGGAATGCATGCTCTCCGTTCGACCGCGCACCTCCTCCACCCGGAGAACAGGAGTGACATTGGGCCCCCTTGTCTACAGCCGTCCAGACACCCCGGCTGCAGCTCATGAGATGTGACAGACAGCGGCGCAGGGCGCAAGGCGCACTCGTCTATCCATCTAACTGACTGTTCGCTGGCCACTGTTCGTCGTGAGCTGGCGAACTTGATGACTTCACCTGCCACATCGAACTGGCGGGGCAAGCGAGCATGTGCGCTAGGAGATGGGGCGAGCGCCCAACATTCGTTCATTCTTAGGTTGGCACGGTTAGTAGATCATCAAACGACAATCTGGCCCCTGCTTCATGATGGACATCTGTGCCCTGCCGATTACGCTAGGAGACTTTCCTTCAGACCAAAAGTGAAGCGTAGACTGTGGATAGAGTGGACTGCTCGCATGGCGTTTCCCCAACGTGCAAGTTGCCGCTGGCCAATATTCCATTGACGCAATGATATCATGGATCATCACCTCTTCTCAGCACGTACAAATCAGATGAGACCAGCCATTGAATTGATCGACCCAAACATGGCAGACCCTAAAGCATATCTTTGTGCGCTACTGTATATGTATACCGTTGGGATATCTCAGAGGGATGCAACATGCAACTATGCTCATATCGGATCTGGTTTTGAATCATCGACGATTGAGCGTCTGAGGGCCGGACAAGAGAGGGACAAGATTGACTTCCGGTCGTTGCACATGTCCCCAAATTGCCTCGTGGTCTAGTGTCGTCAGTCATGTAACACACGAACGTGCGCCCTCCGAAGCGGGCGGAGAAAAGCGCGATGGATGGATGTGGTCCGACCATGCGGTCGCCTACGTGTACGGTAGACACCCTCGCATAGCTACCAGCACCCAGCAGTCGTCTATCCCGCCGACGAACCGAGCCACCAGTCCTCCCAGCAAGAAGCTAGCGCTTATCGACGAAAGAAAGCCCCGAGACTCGAGCCTATTCTCTTTTTGTCCAAGTCCATAAAGATCGACGTGCTTCGCCAGGCTCGAGTCAGGGTCCACACAAGACAACCGAGCTAGAGCCTAGGGGCGCGACCATTCCATGCGTCAGGCGCGAGTCGTGGGCTGCAGGTGGGCAGAGCTTGCAGGGGCAGGCCGGGCAGTTCATCGTGTCGAGGATTCGTCTGTCCGACGGTCGTTGCTCTCCCGCTGACGGACCTTGCACTGTCGCTTTGCCCCAGGCACCATCGGCGGCACCTGGGGGCTTTACTGGCAGCGCTACAGTGACTTAGCAGAGCGGCAGATACAACCAGCGCCTGCGCTTGGAGCATGACAGCCAGGCCCCCGGTGTGCAGTCGACAGGGTGCGCTCAGTAGCCGGCGATCGGGTTCTGAGGGACGTTAGCGAGAGAGCGGAGTGGGCGAGCGAGAGAGCAACGTCGAGGCACGCATGGGACAAAGATGAGTGAATAGCCACACGGGAGACGCGACGTAAGGCCCGCCACTGTCCCGTGATGCCAAGGCCTTGTGATAGAAGCAGAGGGAAGACGAGGAGCCGAGCGTTGTGGCGATCGACGGCATGGCAACATGGCAGCATCTCAGCACCGACAATGCAGGGGTGGGCAGAGATGAGTCGGTCTGTTGAGGTGAGCAGATGAGTGACCGACTGGAAGAGTCGGCACATCAGTGGCCCCCTCCCACGGCGTGTCGGACATCATCATCAAGCATTAGCGGACTGTGACTCGATGAAAGACGAGGCAGAAAAAAGTGGAGAGGGAGAGAGCGAGAGAGAGAGGGCCGACCTTCGCAAGAGACCCCCCTTGCCGGGCGCTCTGACCCACATGACCATCCTCCCACCTATCGGGGTTAGTGTGAGAAAAAGACGCAGATCTCTGGAACCCACTCATTTTCGATGCTCAGCACGGATCAGAATGCCATGGTCCAGGCATGGGTTCAGCTTCTAGTGCAAGGACCAGCCAGCAGCCAAGCCAAGCAGACCCATCAGCAGCACACCCACGCTAAAACACACCCAGACAGCATGAGCAAGAGGCGGAGAAGGCCCCCTGCTCGTCCTTGATCTACAGTGTCTCTTGCACACTGTGAGCATCCCAGCTTCCGGCGCATCATCACACTCGACATCACAGGCAAATCGATATTTCCCGCGCCTCCACCACATCAAAGGAAAACTCCGCGCACCTCAGACCAGCTCTTGACTTTGACTTTCTCTTCAAAACACGGGCCCGGTTTTCCTCGTCGCCAGGTGCCTGCAACGACAGCAATTGTGATCATGTTGCCAATGGCAGGGATCTAGGCACGCCCAAGAAGCCCCTCCCTCCTCTTCCTCTGATGTGCCCCCCCGTACCTTCCTTGGGTCTCCACTGACACATGTATTGAGCGGGGCTTCTTTCGTCAGCTCTTGCCCTCGCGCAGTTCTTGCCCTCGCGCAGTCAGTTCCGCTCTTGCCAGGAAGACACTGCACCTGGAACAAATATTGAGTATCAAGTCATTTGCCCAAACCGGTTGCGGCTGCCCTCGCCGGAAAGTATTGACTTAGGAGAATAGCTAGCGTATCCACATTCCCGACGTCGTCCTTGCCTGTCTACCACAACAACACTACTCAGCAACGCGTGCATCGGCGATTACCCGACGCCCACACACAATCGGGTCCATGGTGAATGCTTGGTCACGGCCCAGTCATGTAACTGCGTTTGAACCCTGTGGACATGCCTGCCATTCATTGAGTTTATGAAGCGTTCTGATTCCAGACTGCATACTGTGAAAAGCGTGCCCGCCACCTGGCAGACAGAAGAACACGCTTCCGGGGTGCTTCAGGTTGTTGACACACGGTGTAGAGCCAATGAGCGAACGCGACATGCATCCACTGACCCCACCCTCCCTCCGTTCTCCTTCTCCAAATCCATGGAAATACGCTGCATAGTGCCACCCCCCTTTCCGTCCTTCGTGAGGATCCTGGGCCACCACATTGCCGACCTCCCACGCTTTTTTTGCAGGAACCTTGCCCACCCTTGCCCCCCTTGTAGGTTGGTTCCTGCCCCCCCCGCCCCCCTCGACGAGGCCCAGAACAGAACACAGCAGCAGGCAGTCAGGAGAGAGAGGCCGAGAGAAAGAAAGAGAAAGTAAAGTAGACAGGTACCAATAGGGAGAGTTCAGCGCGTTGTGTACCTCCGCTTCGGCCCCTCCAGAAGACGACAGTCGTTTACTTCACACCAGCTCAAACCCAGCGCTGTGTTCATGGGGAGCCCCTCGTCTGCCCTGGCCTGGCACATGGTATTTCCTTCTACAGAACAGTACAGTTTTGCCCACGACCACCCTCGTCCGAAAAAACAGGGCCAGGCCCCTTCCATTGTCTGAAGCAACCCCAAGCATTGCCATCCCGGGGCGGCCAGCATCTGAGCTCTGTCTCTCTCTCTGCTCGTTTCCGGGCTCATCTGGATGCTCTTGGGCAGATGTCCGGTACATACAGTCACAATCTTTGTCTCTGACGCTGACGGACGACGAGGCATTGCATCATAGGCCCCTTTCGGCAGGCGTCGCAATTACTCGCGCTTTTTATCTGCACGAGTCTCGAGTCAGACGTCTTCGGCTCTGTCGTGGGGACCGACCCAGAGATCTCCATCCGGACGCGTGAGATACCGAAATCCTCGCCGCTCAACACCTGTACCACAGGTGAAAATTACCCACTCACACCCCTAGCCTCCAGCTCGCCAGGCACCCCCCTCCTCCTCACGCATACGAGCCGACCACCTCTTCTGTCGCCTGTCCCAGTCTCCCAATCCCAGTCCCGTCCGCAACCAAGTCACTTTTGACGAGCGTAGACCTCGTCACCAGATCGAACTCTCCGATTTGCAGTACATGCATACAGCACAGTACCTACTTCGAACTGGGACCACTTGCGGCCACAGAACGACCAGAGCACACCGTGACGTGCCTGGCGCAACAGGCCACGACGAAAACAGAATTGCGCACCCCACGAGTCGAGGCGTGAAAGGCCTACGGCAGCGGACGAACTGGTGCCTCTCTTCCTCTATCCCGCTCTCTCTCTCTCTCTTTCACTGCTTCTGGTGCTCTCTGCTTCTCTTCACTCTGTTTGTTTGACGTGACGCGCGCGCTGGGACCTGGCTAACACACGGCAAGTCCGTCCGCTTCGTCAGGTGGATCATCAACGACGTTCCTGGTGAGGTGAAGTGAGGTGACGAGAGGTACCTTGCCAGGCAAGCTACGATTGCGGAGTGACCAGACGAAGAGCGCTGCGCTTTCGCAAGCTTCGGCATTTGTGCAGTCCAGCACACCCACTACGCATCGACAATCCACTCGTCCATCCTTTATCCACCGGGGGTGCCTCGCCTCGTCCCTGGCTACGTCGACACCCCTTTCCCCTCCTACTTCTCAGGCGCCCTCCCACCCACCCGCTTCGAGGACACCACCGACACCCCCCTGGAAGCCACGTCTGGCCTTGTGGGACACCCTGTGCATCCCCCTTCTCTCTCTTTCAACTCGGAGGACCCTCTTCTGCCGCTAAGCAGCACCTGGGATTTTGCTCCTCAGCCTTCCCTGTCTCTGGGACTTGGTCGTCCCAGGCTCGCCAGGCCAAGGGATCCACCCTGCTGCAAATCAGCCCTCGGCGACCCAGGCCCTCGATTACCCCATCATTCCTCGCCGCCGCCGTCCTCGGTCTCTTCATATACGGCCACCTCCCGTGAACGGCGCTAAGATCGTACCTCTCTCGTCATAACCTTCATCGACGTACCCCCTCCTTACCCTCTCCGTCGTCCCGTCCATTGTCGTCGCCTTCGTCCGAGACGCGGCATCACCGGCACACGCACGACACCCTGAACTGAAGAAAGGGAACTCCAGTCTTGCGCTGCTGCAGAGACGTACATCAGATTCGCTCTTTGCAGCTGCGACACCATCGTTTACTCTCCGCCCCCGTCTTTTTGGAGAAATACCTACCACATCCGATCCTCACGCTAGACCTGCTCTCGGACTGAAGCCCAGTCCATCCACTTCTTTAGCGCACTATTTTAGTGCGCGAGTTCCCCAGGACGCCGTCGACTTTTCGCTCAACCAAGACGAGCCACCAACCCTTCCGCGATCTGGCGAACAGGCAGCGCTACCCTTGCCACTCCAGAGATCTTCGCTCAGGGCCGTGGCCTAGTCGCCTGTTGTCATCGACGCCCATTTTAACCATAATCCCGACTCGCTGGGTGGCCCGCGCTATCTTGGCCGCCATCTTTATACACCGTCGCGCCGCCTCACAAGTCTCACTCGCGGTGCACACCATCCTCCTCCGTCTCTTGACCGTGCCTTCACTTCAACCCAACCTCTCTCTACCATTACTACCTTGCCCTCCTTCACTCCTACCTTTACGTTGAACGCATCCATCCCCCCCGCCCCCTACCACCGACCTTCAGAGGATCTCCCACAGCTGGCCCCAGAACCAAAAAGGATCGCCGCCAGCTACCTCACGACCCTCAACTGTATCGTTGCGCCGTAGTATGTACCTGGTCCCCTCGCCGCCTCATCACTTCGTTGGCAACCACGCACCGCTCCTTGCATCCTCCTCCCCTGTCTCCTCGCCCGGCTCGTCACGGGAACCGCCCAGAAGCGACCTCCAGCGCGCTTCTGTCCACGCTCAACACCTCTATGGAACGCAGTGCTGCCGAGTACTCGCAGTCAGGTTTGCCTTCGCCTTACCCAAGCAACTGCGGCGACACCCGTTCTGAAGGATCATCTGCAGACCACTCGTCTGCTGCCCACTACTCTTCGCAACAGGAGGTTCGACCCAGCAACTACTCCACCTCGGCCACGCCCACCTCGGAGTACAGCGTCTACCCGCCCTCTGCGCGGTCAGGATCCTTCCCTGAGCATATCCACAGACCATACCATCCAGCTACCAACCCAAGCGGTGGCAGCGGAGGCATGGCGCAACAAGCAAGCAGTCCGTCTTTGCCCCAGCAAGATGGACGAAACCATCAACCCAACCAGCATCCCAAGTCTGACAACGATGTACCTATAGATCCCTCCATCGCGGGACCCAGTCCTACCTACGCTTACGGACAGCAATCGCCGTACGGTCCGCCGCCCGGCGACATGCAGGCATACCAACATGCCTATCCCCAGCCCCGTCCCGACTGGACGGGATACGGCCAGCACAGCGCTGGCCTGACGCCCGCCACCCATCACTTCCCGCCGACCCCGAGCTCCGCGCCCCCGAACGGCAGGCCGACTCAGGTAAGTGTTGACTCGCCAAGATGGCGCGCGCCCCTCCCGCCCCGCCGCATCGAGCTGGCCTTGCTAACCAAACAGTTTGGCAACCAGGTATACTCTTCGTTCCGATTCCTGGCGCGCAGCAGCACAAGCGGCCGAGACGACGATACGAGGAGATTGAGCGCATGTACAAGTGTGGCTGGCAGGGTTGTGAGAAGGCGTATGGTACTCTGAACCATCTCAATGCGCACGTCACCATGCAGTCGCACGGCACGAAGCGGACTCCTGAAGGTATGCACCTACAACCTCCCATCTTTGCCCTGTTCTTCAATCCATCCCTGTCGCTGTTCTATGCGCGACGCGACAAATGTGGTGGCTTTCCTGTTGGAGAGCGCGCCGAGTGGCGTGTACTTTCCGTGTTTTTAGCCTCGCCACTACGCTCACACAGCTTCGTGGGTGCCGTGGAACTGGGCGTAAAATTGAGACTAGCTTCTATCGGCGACCCGACTAGGGGCGACCCGAGCTACGGGGACTTGGGTGATGAAAAGGCCGGAAGCTAATGCGTGACTGCAGAATTCAAAGAGATTCGTAAAGAATGGAAGCAGCGCAAGAAGGAGGAAGAAGCTGCTCGCAAGGCCGAGGACGAGCAACGTCGTGCGGCTGCTGCTGCAGCGGCAGCGCAAGCCGCCCAAAACGGTGGCCCAGACCCTCAATCCGGGCCCGATGGCGGTCCTCCTTCTGGCTATGGCGGCGGTCGTCTGCCCCCGATCGGCTACAGCCCCTCCTATCCTCCCAACGGTCCTCCCTCCGCCGGCGTCCCTCAGCAGCAACCGCTGCCAGAGTACAACGGCACACACATGTACCAACCCGCCAATTACCAGGCGCAGCCTCCGTCGCCGTATGGCCAGCCGAGCCAGGGCATGTACTCTCAACGTAAGTTGGTCGCAGCCACATCCCCTTCCCATGAGCAAGGAGGCACACGACCGAGAAGGCTAACCGTGCAGCCAGACAACGGGACGCAGCCTGGGCAGGGCCACTAGGACGAGCCTGAGCCTAACGTTGAAGAACCCCCGGCGGGAGGAGAAGAGCGCAAGCAGTAATGACGGAACCCCGCCAAGGGGGCATTGTACATTATCGGATTACTTCTGCTGACGACGCCCTCCAATCCTGTTCACATGTTCATGTACCGACTTTCCTTTGACGTTCACTAGACGTTGCCGCGCGACTTATCCGACGCGCAGCCTTCCTCACGGCATAAGCAACCATCGCCCTCTTGCGACAGGCGTTGGACTGCTCAAATCGGCGGCGAGCATTTTTCTCTTCCCCCCATAATGATGGTTTCTCGTTCCACTTTTTCGGGTTTCCCCTCCCCGTCTTGGACGCACCCGGAATGGTTGGATGCGTTTGAAATTCTTCACACTAGGGTTTTGATGCATTGGGGGGTCGGTTGGGCGGTCTGATTTTCTCCCGTCACTCTTCGCTTCTCTTCCTGGACAGGCGTCGGCGGCACGGCAAAATGTTGCCTTTTGAATTTTGTTCTGGCCTGGACTACGGCCTTGGTGGACTGCAGAGTTTGCCAAGCTCACCATACTCCATCGAAAGGCCGAGGTCAGTTACGGCGGCTTTTTGTGTCGACATGCGGCTCGGTTTTAGCCGCCGCGGCGGCATCCACGGCGGAATAGCATGTCCGGGCGTCGGGTGTCAAAATTCCATTGGGATGAGACTATGGCTTGATTCTGGTACGGGCTTGGTTTGGCTTGGTTTGGTTCGATTCGGTTCGAGGCGTTACACGAGAGATGAGGGCACAGGCGGCATGCCATGTTGACGAACCTGGCCAGTACACGACAGACAGGATGTTGACGAGAAAGATTGCTGCTTGATGCTACTGTTGCGTACGATAATTCTGCCCATCGGAATACACGAGTTGAGCACGGTTGTTCCGTTCTGCTGTTGCGGTGCTTGTGATTTGCAGGGATTCTCGCCGGGCTAGTGTCCAGCTGTGGTCACAAGCCGGCGTCGTCTGTTCGCCCTGTCATTGTGTTTGAACATGGATGGTGCTGCATCTTTTCTAGGATGAAGCGGCGGCGCGCGCGCCGGGCGGACGACGATGTACGGGAATGGCAGCGACGGCGCGGAGCGTTAGATTAGTGTCCGTCTGTCCGCCCATCCGCATCCGTTCTCTGGCCATTTGGCTCATCTTGGCTTTGGCCTCTTTTTTTTGTGATGTTATTAGCCAATTGTTGTTTCTCACGCATCATTTTGCATCCGTTCGTGAGGATGGACGAAATCTGTGTGCGACAGCGCTATGGGGGTTCTGTAGTGCCACGAGAGCGTCAAGTTTAGTTTAGGACCGAAGGGGTTAATGCATTTTAGTTAGGTACGGTGTCGCGGCGGGGAGGGGAGAGGGGGGGGCGTGGGTGATGGGGTGGTTTTTTTTTTTTCTTGTTTCTCTACCTAGGTATTTCGCGATTGAGGGGGGTGGGTAGGCGACCCGGGAGTTTGGATTCATGATCTGCGACTTGGGGGGAGAGAGGGGGGGGGGCACGCGGATTCCTGGTGGCGCGGTAGGGTGTGTGTGTGTGCGTGCGCGTGCGTGCGTGTTCTGTCGTTCATGTACGGTCGGCATGTCTTTCATGCTCCTCGCATTCATTGCTTGTTCACGTTCTGCTCTTGCGCTGCTTTGATGGAATGCTGCTAATGCGACGGGATGCTGGGGTTGTGAGTTAGCGGGAGGTTGTGTAACGAGATGGTGCTGGGAGGGAGGGGAGGCGTGTATAGGAAGGATGGCGGGCGTATGTTGTCGCCGACGGACAGGCGCAAGCGGGGGCAGAGTCAATAGCGGTGGCTGGTGGAGGACGGGGTGGTTGAGGGAAGGGGCTGGTGGAGGCAGGAGGCTACATGAATCTTGTGGCGTCTGATTTGACGACGGCTTCCAGATTCCTTCCTCCACAACCTTGGGCAACGCCTGTCACTTCCGATATCTGCCGCCGGGGGATTGATGGTCTGGCAGATTGTCTCAAGTTATTCAGTTAAACCTTTCAAGCGCCTTCTGCCATCGATATGACAATGGCAGGGAGCCGTTCGGCCCAAAGCTAGATGAGCGGCCCTCTGTTGTCCTCATTCCTTTTACAGTTTTCCCCCTCAATTGGGCCGGCTTAGGCCTGAACCATAGCCGGACGTCGAAAGGCCTAGATACACAGACTTCAGATCGCTCTCGGGCGGGCTGCCTCGACGGAGCTCACGGCTTTCCAATATACGTCCGCTACTCCGCCTCCCTTCGCCCAACGCCACCATCCAACCCCTCCGCTCCCCCTTCCTGTCAGAAAACTTTACGCAAGCCAGCAACCCCTCCACCCAATGTACTGGGACCCGGGAGTGGTAGTATCAGAGTTTGGACACTCCCCCGGCTTCACGTCCTCTCCATGCACAGTACGCAGAGGCGTTTTGGCTCGGGACACGCGAGGGCTTGACGAATCGAGTCCCACCAACCGTCTGTCAACAAAAAAGATTAGGGGTCTGAGTCAGAGGTTATTTCGACGTCCGGGCTCCGGCGAGGTCTCGCGCCATGTGGCGTTGTTTTGATGGCGACATTGCGGTCTAGACCCTGCGTTGGCCGTGACGACCTCGACAACACGGCGAATGTTGACGGCTTTCGGCGTTGCCGTCAGACTCGACGTCCGGATTTCCCGCTGCCGTCGATCATCTCGGCGGTCTTCACAACTTCGAGGCCGTCGGAAAGCATGTGGTAGGATTGGGCCTCATCGACACAGATTAGTCCTCAAGAGCCAAGTCCATCTCCCGCATGCGAGATTCCAGTCGCTCTAATCCCGCGACAACATCCTTCACAAAGTGCCGTTGCAGGTCCTCATTATCAAGGTCCGTTTCGCCGAGTCCAAAGTCGCAACCGAGACACTTCTTGACAATTCTGGGGAAATTTGAGCCCATCTGGTTGACCAAAAGATGGGCCAATTTCTCTGCGGCTCTGTAGTCGGAGATTGCCCCGTCAGGCGGCATATTCGACCCAGTCACGCTTTTTCTCAAGGTGCTCCATGGCCGGCCGTAAGCGATCTCCAGCAGCAGGATGCCGAAACTGAACAAAAGCTTATTCCGGGCTACTTCGGCGACATGCCGTATGCCATCCGGCTCGCCCTCAGCATCATTAAAAATTGCCGGGCCAACCCTCGCATGTTCTGCAGATCTTGTACCTCCAAATTCTGCTGCGAAGTACGGACCTTTCAACTCGACCGCATCCGAAGGTACTGGTGCTGAATTAAAGTATCGCACATTCTGTCCCAGATCCGAGTCGACGAGCCAGGGCGTCGAGTAGAACTGCATGATACCTTCAGCAATCCGACTGGCCAGTTCAACCGAGGCCGGACGAGAAAGGGATCGCACGACAGGTTTCTCAGCAATCCACTGGACGAGATCCGAGATGGACTGGGATGTATTCTGCGTCTGTATTGCCGCCTCGGGAATATAGAACCATTGGGCGCGAGGGAGCTCCCATGTTGCCACCAGCGAACGCTGTATGCAGTCCGACGTGAGAATGGGCAACTTCCTGCAAAAGTCCATGACTGCTGATGGGTTGGGAGTCGGTGAAGGCACGGCAGCTGTACTCATTGGTTCAGCCACTGCGCTGACGGTCGCAGACTGTGGAAGGTCAGACGAATGGGCCACCGCGGCCTCGACAGGTCCCGGCAGCCGCTTGTCCGAAGTTGAAATACCCCGAAACAGCCTCCCGAGCCCTGCTTTCGGCGTTGTCGGCTTGACTGGTCGGAATCCACCAACATTGGTCTCAAGAGCAATTGCCAGCTGCTGGAACTCTGCGACTCGCTGGACATCTCCTTGCTGCCGCAAGCTCTGATTCTCGTCGTCCGACTCACAAAATTGTTCAATCTCAAGTCGCAATTCCGCTTCGGTGGGTGAAAAGGATTGACCAGGAACTGTGGCAAGTTCGCACGTCACATAGTTACAAGCATCAGCTTTGCCCTTCCCTTTGCCAGTAGCCGTATCATGGCCGACAATGTTCAGCGCAAATGAATGAGAAGGGTGTGATGAGCACATCCAGCGCTCGTGCAGAGTCGAGTGTATGGCTTTGGAAGCATATCGAGTCCGGCGATACTTCTGTAGGGTGTCCATGTCGCTGAAGGATCGGTACGAAACATTGTGCTTTCCCCCTCGAGAATCCAGGGATAGCTGCCGAAGCCCAGTAATGATATGAGTCGCAATGGATCCGAAATCTCCATTCAGCGCTCCCAACTTTATGATTTCTTTTTCGGTCTGCGGCTTGCTGAGAGCGAGCTTGACTCGAGATCCGAAATTTTTGAACCGTTCCGACGGACTCAGCTTCTGCTTGCGCGTAAGCTAATATCTACGAGATTGGGCATACGAACCTCACCTGACTAACAGTGTCCACTTCGCATCGGATTGATTCGAATTGCACGCACAACTCTTGCAACACACTATCTACTTGGTCTGATATCTGCCGGCAGGATACGAATAATTCAGCCAGAGCATCGATGCGATGCCTATGTATTGGTGACATGGTGAGGCGCGAATGTGCAGCTGTCTGCTCGGGGCATGGTGGCTTCAAGACCTCCTGGACCGAGTCGCGATCTTGCGTCACCGCCGTGAGCAGATTGATGGCATTGCTGCGGAATATGAGGCGCTGAGTCCTGAGCTTTGCGTCCAGGAGGTCGACTTCTTTCGCATAATGCCGGTATCTTGAGATTGTTTCGAACAATCGCCCTGACCTGTCGTACGCCTCGAGGGCGATTGGCACTGAGCCGAGAACGGCGCCCACGATGAGTTCCACGCCGCTCATCGTGAACCAAGGCCGACTTTTTCTTTAATTCGCGTCTTAAGTCTTCAGTGATTTGAGCGAAGATTGCTCGCCATTGCAGCAGGTGTGGAAGGATGGTTCGGCAATGCGTGAGATGAGGGGCTCACAGCCTTGCCCATACACGATGACGTTGCTCAGCTGAACATGCTCGTTTAGGGATGAATATGTCACATTTTCGCCTGTGCCTCTCATTCGACACTTCATGAACCACTGGCTGACCTTTACTTTATGAATAGAGGCGCTCACCTGATGTTCCTGCCGGCTGCCCCCGCACCTCCACATTTGGCATCCTACAAACTACCATTTTTACGGATATATACGAGGTAGATTGCTGCTGAGGCGCCTAGAACTCGAATATTATCTTTTCTTCTCGACCGCGCTTTCATGGATCGACCTTCGTTTCTGAGCCGGCATGATGTCGAAACCTGGGCGTCTAGCCCTAAGGCTCCCGAGCACGGATCTGGCTTCCTAGCCCAACTATTCATAGCCATCCGATCCTCCTTGGCATCTCTCGTCAAGGTCCTTTCAAAGACCAACCACGACGCGAAAAGGAAATGTCGCAACGAATACGAACGTTTTTTTCTTTGGGGAGATGGGCTATCAGCTCATGACGGGTTTCTTGATAAGGTCCTGGCACCTTCACAAGAGCTTCGGCTCCATTTGGTGACTTTACTTTGGCGACTCGGAACAACCGTCTCGCAAGCACTTTCTCGTGAGCTGTCTGATACTGTAGAGCTCAGCGCGGCCAGCCAACTTCCAGAATTACTGGAAAAAGCCGAGACCATGATGCAGTATACGACGTCTGAAGAAACAGCCGATCCTAATCCCAGCTCTTCGTCAGACAGTTTAGCATCCAACGTTACGGA
Organism: Verticillium longisporum; assembly: GCA_019188255.1. Lineage (NCBI taxonomy): Eukaryota > Fungi > Ascomycota > Sordariomycetes > Glomerellales > Plectosphaerellaceae > Verticillium > Verticillium longisporum. The sequence goes on from JAETXT010000007.1 coordinate 196,238, forward strand.
GCTCGTCGAGGACATTGCTGTGTACATCAACTGTCTGATGGATCTATCTCATACCCTGGAAACACCAGCGTTGGAGACTGTGCTGACGGATGACGAAATTGAGCAGACCTCTGTGGAGATTGAAGAACAGTTTGTTGTTTCTTCTGACGAGGCCATGATCTATTGTCGCAAGATTCGTGACCGATTCGGACTTCTACCAAAAGTTCTGGTAGAACGACTTGCTGAGGCCAACACTATCCGCGCTGGGATGTTGCGCGAGATGAAGGCCACTATCATGAAGCCACAGACACCAATACAAGATGATACAAGATGATCTGACGGAGGACTTGTCCTCCAGCCGGCCCGAGACCACCAATCCGACAACCTCGACTGCGCCTTACTCATCTATATTCTCAACTAGTCGAAAGCCAGCACTGGTATCTAGGCTACGGTATCCTGATCGCGGTGCTCAATACGACGCATCGCTGGCCACCCTGGCTTCTGAGAGAAGCATGTTATCGGCAGCGGTATTCAACCGTCCTCAAATCCCTCCAATGCCAGAGAACTATGGTCATGGGTTTATTTGCCCCATCTGCTCCAAACTTGTAGCAGAGGTGAATACGAAAAGAGAATGGAAGTACGTCGCCTAAAACCTCTCCCCCTTGAGCTCCAAAATAACCCAGGATGAACTAACTCAATCGGCGTAGAGCACACGTGTTTACAGACTTAACACCCTATATATGCACGGACGTGAGTTGTCGTGACACCACATTGTACAATCAAACAGACCGATGGGCAAGCCACGAGGCGACACATCGTTCAGAGTGGCAGAAGCTAGATAGTTGCGCATTTTGCGCAGCAACCTTCCAGCAGGAATCTCGTGTATTCTACGACCATGTCTCAAAGCACCTTCAGGAAGTGTCACTTGCTATCCTGCCTCGAGCGGCCGATCACGAAGGGGAAGAGGCGGCAAGTGATAGCGATGACTATCAGCAACAATCCGAGGCAGCCAGTGTCGGCGCTGCCTTTATGCTGGAAGCCTCCTGGGATCCTATTTTTGATGATTCCTTCGACCTCCCCGTCGATGCAGAATTTCTCTCAACTCAAGAGTGTATCTCAACTTGGAACACGATTCGAGTATTGTGCGAGGCTGTGGTCCTTGGACGGAACATTGCACATCAATACATGGTTCATACCCACTCCAGGGGATCTTCTCTCAGACCTGGTCTTGGTAATGTTCCGAACTCCATGGGAGTTGTGCTTGAGTCAACGCGAGCCCGAACCAATGCTTTGGTTTCGAGTTTCTATCAACAGCCTCTTGCATTGCAGGTCTCTGGCCCTTTGCGTGCATGCACCAGATACTTGAGTAAACTATCTGAAACTGCCAGTATCGATCTCTTGCAGATCTTAGTGCAAGGATTTGATGGCGTGGAATGTCAGATACATCAGGGTCTTGCCCCCTATGCTCGGTACGTCAATATTTCTTTTGTCAGCTCGTCGACGAACAGCCTTGCAGAATATCGGCTAACTCAGGCTTTTTCCTGTGTGGCAGAGCCAGAACCGACTACAAGAGCATTCGGTTAAAGAATATTGATCATGAGCTCCGTGATTTCGTTTGGAAGCATTTCCAAGGGGTTCTTACAGCATCAGTTCTGATGCCCCTCGACCAGACCTCGATGTCCATGTACACATGCACGTGGCCTACTATCACAAAGTCACAACTACTCGAGATCACAGAGGAAGCACCAGCAGGCAAACCCAAAGCTTCAAGCGTTGATCATAGGCAGCAATCCATCGATCAGAAGCTCATCTCCGCAGCCAAGGAGGGCCACCATGACCTTGCGCGCTACTTTCTGCAGGACGTGGCACCTCGAGCGAATCCAAACGCTACGGACATCCATGGTATGACAGCCTTACATTATGCGGCTCAGTCAGAGGGGGAAACTTCGAGCTTCATCAAGCTGCTCTTGGCGCATGGTTCTGAAATTGATGCTCGATGTCAGGTCGATTATCCTTTCTTCCAATGCGATGACGACGAGCAGCCGGTTCCGTGCGCGGTCTCAGGCCATACCCCTCTGTTCCTAGCGCTCCACCATCGACGGACTGCCGCAATGGAAGAACTCCTGCTTCATGGCGCAAGCTTGCAGGCGGCACTAGTCTCGGCTGTGATGGCAAACGAACCTTCAACGGTCGGGTTCCTTTTCCGTCTACGAGGGGTGAATAAATGGACGCTTTGGGCTTCGTTTACCCTCGCCGAAGAGTACCGTTACAAGGGAAAGCGCATACCTCTGAACCCTCTCGAATTAAGTGCCGCCCTTCGTGATGAAATCACCGCGGGAGTCATTCGAAAAGCCTTGCTGGCATCGCATGGCCACGACCGGGGAAATGATATGTTTGCCTCCGCTTTTGGAACCGCGCTGGACCTAGCTGATATCGACATGGCGTCTATCATTTCCGGCTTCTTCGATGCATGGAAACCTTGGGCGACTCGGAGCGACAAGCAGGGAAACAACCCACTGGCGCTTCTTCTCAAAATGATTCTCGCGTCAGGCGAAGAAATCGTTCAGTCAAACCAGGCAAATCTCCAGGCCATTGCCCGCAATCTCGTTCGTAGTGTAGCAGCAGACGAGAGGGACTGGCTCGTGTTTAAGAACAGCAGCGGCGAGTCAGTGGTCAACATCTTCGCCAAAAATTTAGCCGAACTGGAATTTCTCGAACCACAACTTCGTGAGACTTCGCTTGACCGCCACCTGCAAGCAAGGAGGCGGAGAGCGCGGAAGAAACGGTTGCGCACTGTAGAACTATTGTAGAAGGGCCACGCGAGGTTCACAATCGGAGGCGACGAAAGTGAGGATGCTGGTCAGAATGATGAGTGATGTGTCGCCGGGACCCTGTACTTAACACTGGTTCTTCTAACACAGAGCCGGTTTCAAGGTTTACATAGCACCAGAGGCTATTGCTATTTACATGCCCGTGCCGTATAATGACTGCTCCTAGAATGGGTTGCCTTTGGTAAAGAGTAGTCACGTCCTGGAGTCGGTGACGCAGGGCAGGCTATAATATGCCGGATAAGAACGTGCAAGATAGCCTTACTGAGGGCAAGAATCGGCGGTCAGCACAATCCCGGGCGATCAGGCGTTTTAAAACGCGTATTGCGATCTTAGCGAATGATTTCCGTAGTGTTGGTGACGCTTATCATGCTTGTCCTGGCTCTCGTAGCTAGATATCTAAATGCTGTCACAATTATAGAACTGACGGAGGGCTGGCGTTCAGAAGAATGTTCTTGACTCTCCGAGCCACAATTTGTCTTCTCAACAGTTAGTTGAAGCGAGTCTACCGTCGATCATGTTCACCGGATCAAGGTGAGAATGGCTGTTTTCTAGTGCATTAGGTGGTACGCCATGCGTTTTGCTACTTTCAGCCTCTTGACGGAGAGAAGGCGAGGTATGATATACTCACGCAGGTGAGCGCTCGTCTATCAAGCGAATTCCCTCGATTTCGGCAATCAGTCATCACAGCATGCCACCTGGAAAGAGATTTACGGGTGGGTGTCGTAAAGATGTCTCTAGGTTTGAAGCATTGTGTTATGAGGCCTCATGCATGGGAGGCGCTGTAAGTCAGGTTCACCTATTTCTGCCAGTCATGCAGTACTTGACGGCGGTGTCAAAACTCATGGAAGATCTCCGCTTCTGACTTGCATTTGGACTTGTGACGAAGTTTGAGGCGTAACTGGATCTGACTCCCGTGAAACATGGTGATACCTACAGTCTGAAGAAGCAGACAGGGCAAGGTCCTTCCAAAATGAATACTCTGATGAGAGATATGCCAGTTCGCACAGATCCACGTTGCCACGTCGCACAGCTTCCTTGCAAAACACCCCAAAGGTGTAAGAGCGATGTTTTGTGCAAAAGAAGTGAAAAGCTAAACAATTGAATCTGTTTGTGCATCCATTCACGTAGCGCCGTATGAGATTGTAGGAGGATACAGCGACAGGGCGCAAACGATTCGGGCGATCCACAGCAGTCGGGAGAAGGGAAAGAGGTCTCGAAGAAACATGTTCCCTGCGGACACGGAGCATGCGGGTGACCTTCAGGGTCCTTCACCATTCGTTTTCCACCAGCATTTGACCATGATGTCATGTCGTTGGCTGGGCGGTCCTGCTGTAAAGAGGAGAGCTTGACAAGGTCAATTCGCCTATACGATATGTCGAGTCCGCAAGTCAGCACTGAGCGTCTTTGTGGCTATTTATAAGGGCTCCAGTGGCTTTGGTTGGACGTGCAGATCTGGGAGGGACAATCCGTGTTGTTTATACAGGAGATCTCGCTCGTCAGTCTCGGGCATTCGGATTAGCAGCAACAGAGAGTGAGCGCGTCCATGGCAGTGGCGAGATGATGTGGCCATGGCAGGCAGAGAACGGCGGCAGACACGTCACGGGCCTCACATTGACGTTTCCATGTTCCATTTGCTTGCCTGACCCTTTTACAAACCGGCCTCACGGCACCGGGGACCGCAGGCACGCCATGCGAATGCATCATCGAAACAAAGGCCCGACGCGCAAGAAGAAGAACCGTAACAAGAAAGCCGCAAGGGTTGTGTTTCGCGCGTAAAAGACGTCCCGCCCCGTGGGTCTGGGTTTTGTGATTCCATTTCCACTTTTGACGCCGGGTAATAAGTTTGTCCAGACCATGCCGGCCAGCCCCATTCCTCTTCCACTCCTTCTCCACCCCCTTACAGCACGCTGCTCTTCTTCCCCAGGACCACCCCAAGCCGGCGGGCCCCCATCCTCACAGAGACACGAAAAAAGTACCGTCATGATTTCGCGCAGACGCGGCAGGAGCCCTCCCAATACCAGTGTCGAGAAGGTCGAGCAGCGCCGGAGAAGGTGGGAGTAGATGCGCCGCGGAGGATTCCGTGTCCTTTGCCGCCAAGACGCGCCATCGCCACCCGGAGGAAGGCGAGACCGTTTAACGGTAGGACTTCTGGAAGCGAGAGCGGGCACCCTTACCACCGAACTTCTTGGGCTCGCACCGGCGGTTGTCGGCGACGAGGAGGGTACGGTCGTGGGCGACGAGGGCCTGCTTGAGCATGTTCTTGGAGTGCTCGTCGACGAACTTCTGGTACCAGGCGATGAGGGACTTGGCGATAGCCTGACGGATGGCGTAGATCTGGGAAGTGTGACCACCGCCGGAGACGCGGACGCGGATGTCGACGTCGGCGAACTTGTCGAGGCCGAGGACGAGGAGGGGCTCGTAGACCTGGGGCGAGGGTTAGCAAGAGGTGTTCGGTAGAAGACTGTGTTCATGTCATGTTGTTTTTTGATGTTGTTGATGTTTGTTTTCTGTGCTCGAGGTTTCGGCTCGGTAGGGGGATCCGGAATTGACGATGTTTGTCATGTGCTGAGGGAAGAATCGTACCTTGAAGCGCAGGATCTCGGGCTGGACAAGGGACAGAGGCTTGCCGTTGACCTTGACAAGACCCTTACCGGCCTGGTGAGAGAGAGAAAAATGTCAGCACTTCCTGCCAGATCGTCATGTGTTTCATTCGCCTCGCGCCTCCCAATCCATCACCAACGTCGCCCTTTTCCTTCGTGTTTTTTTCTTTGCTCCTCTCCTCTGGCTCGAACGTGGGGGATGCCGGGGGGAAAGTCTCGTCGCACCTTGCACTGGGCGACAGCCGTGGCCGTCTTCTTCTTGCCGAAGCACTGGACGCTCTGCGAGGACGACATGGTTGCTGCGATGTGAGGTCGAGTGCGAGGTTAGTAGTCGCAGCGGGGGGGAAGGCGGGCGGTCGATATGGCGTTCACGGGTCTGAGGCTCGTCGCTTGCTGGTCGAAAGTTTTCGAATTTGGTGAGGGTTGTGCCCCAATTTGCCGCTAAGCCTGAAGTGTGGAGGTACAGGGCACGTGATGGAGCCGGGGGCAGCTTGATTAGGTCAGCGTTGGAGGTCTCAGCTCGCAACCGCTGGTGGGTCCTCCCAGGGTTGGCCTGTGCTCGACTCGGATGACAGCATCTCTCCCAAAGATAAGCCTTTCTACAGCCGGCTTATCGATGGGAGTGAGTCGTGCTGGGCTGCAAATGGTGCCCTTGAACCCCTCAACCGCCCTGCCTAGGCACCCTGCAACATTGGTCTTGCTAGGGTAGACCACCAACTCATTCCCTCACATCCTCGACACTCGCTTCCCACAGCCTCGCGAGAGGGCTATACAAACAACGCCATGTCTCGCAAAGGCATCGGCATCGGCGCCTTCGACCGCCACCGCCTCACCTCGGCCCAGTACGCCTCCCACGGCACGACGCTGCGCACGACCAACGCCGCAGCGCTCGAGACCCAGCTCGCCGTCTTCCGCTCGCTGCTGCAGCAGTTTGCGCAGACGCACGCCAAGGACATTCGCTCCGACCCGTCCTTCCGCGCGCAGTTTGCCCGCATGTGCACCGCCATCGGCGTCGACCCGCTCGCGTCGTCGGCGCACTCGTCGTCGTCGGCCGGCGACGGCGCGAGCAGCATCTGGGCGCAGCTGCTGGGCCGCCCGCTCAACGACTTTTACTTTGAGCTCGCCGTCCGCGTCGTCGAGACGTGCACGGCCACGCGCGGCGAGAACGGCGGCCTCATCGGCGTGCGCGAGGTGCGGGAGCGCATCGCCAAGGGCCGGCCCGAGGGTGCGCCCGAGGTGACGAACGACGACGTGCTCCGGGCCGTCGGCACGCTGAAGCCGCTCGGCGGCGCCTTCGCCGTGCTCAAGGTCGGCAGCAAGAGCTATATACGGAGCGTGCCGAAGGAGCTCAACACGGACCAGAGCGCCGTGCTCGAGGCGGTGCAGGTGCTCGGCTACGTGAGCGTCGGCATGTTGATGGCGAACCTGGGGTGGCCGAGGGCGAGGGCCGTGACGGCGCTGGAGGACCTGCTCGGCGAGGGCATGCTGTGGGTGGACAAGCAGAGCCCGGTCGAGTGGGAGTACTGGAGTCCGGGGTTCATGCTGGACGAGGGGTCTCATGGCGATTGAGCGAGGGGCAGGAGATGAGCTATGATTTGACGACTCGACGATTTGACGACACACCGTGAGGCTGGGCATCCCTCCCAGTCGCCGAGAGCGACGTGAGGTTGGAGAAGAGAGAGTGCCGACGCCTCTCCCGCCAGAGCGACAAGGTCTTGGTGTGAAGCGCATCACGAACCAACCGTGGATGTGCGAGAAAGACTCCCCGGTAGATAGCCACGCCCGATATAGATCGGATTGCACGATACCCACGAAGACATAGACGAAGAAACGACACAGTCCACACACACACGGGGGCACAGATTGTCGAACCAAACGCAGCATTGTACTATCACCCATCATCGACAGAGCATGACAAGAGATAGCCAGGAACATCCAACAAATATACAAGAGCGTCCCGTCAGCGGACATTTCCCAGGCCCGCTCCCATGTCTTCATCCTCCGCCATATGTCTTTCACCATCATCCTCCCCTTGTTTCTCTTCCTCCCCTCCTCGTTTTTGCCACCCTGGCTGTCGTGTATTACGCCTTCCACCGGGCTGCTTTCGTCTCCTCCTCGTCGTCCTCCTCGACCACCGCAGTCAGGACCCCTGCTTCGGGGGAGACCCCCAACAACCGGTTGCCCGAAGAGACCACGTTGGCTTAGTAGGGGGGGTTCTGGCCGCCCATGGTCGGGGGGTAGTCCTCGGGCCTGCCGCCGCCGAGGCCGCCCTGGTTGCGGCCGTCGCCGAAGTGCTTCTTGCGCAGGGCGGCGAGGGGCTTCTTCTTGGTGACCGTGTTGATGTAAGTGCCGATGACAAAGGCGACGAGGTTGAAGAAGGGGACCCAGAGCTGGTCGGGGAGGAACTTTTGGGCAAAGGCGAGGCAGACGGGCGAGGTGACCCAGCTGACCTTCATGACCTTCCAGAAACCGACCTTGACGGTGGCGCGCACCTGGTGGAAGGTGCGGGCGCCGGCGATGAGGGCCATGGCCGTCAGGTAGACGGAGTTTTGGATGGGCGCGATCTAGTTGGGGCCCGTCAGCATACTGCACAAACGAAAAAAAAAGAACTGCACATAAAGGCAGCATGCCGCGTGGGCAGAGGGGGTGGCAGGAGGGCAGGAAGACGCACAATAAGGTTGCTGACGATAATCTGCAGAATCTTGGCGCGCAGGCTGGTGCGGCCGGCAAAGGTCTTCTGCAGCAGCCAGATGAGGAAGTGGCCGAGGGGCGCGCTGACGAGGGCGCCGTAGGCGGCCATCTTGGGGACGCGCGAGGTGAAGTAGTTGCCGTGCTTGTTGCGGTCCTTGGCGAGGAAGGAGGCGATGAGCTCCTGGGCGCCGGCGAGGGTGCCGGCCGTCAGCATCTTGGTGCGCAGGGGGTTCTCCTCGAGCTGCTTGATGTAGGCCTTTGGTCGTCGGTCAGCAATGGGAGTGTCTCATGACAGGGAAGGAGAGGAGGGAGGAGGTGACGTGCCGCCAGGTAGCCCTTGGTGCCGGCGTTCTGCTTGCCGCCGGTGATGGCGGTGCCGACGGCGGACATGACGGGGTGCTTGCCGCTGGTGCCGGGGATGGGCTGGCCGTCGATGATGCCCTTGGTGGCCTCCTCGACCTTTTCGACGCCGCGGCGTATCGTCTCGCTCTCAAACTTGACGGACATGGTGGGCGGGGGTGTGTGATTGAACTATCGGCAGGAGGGGCGTCGGGGGTCGATCGCGAATACAAAGGGTAGACAGATCTAAGTGTAGGTGTCAGCTCATGGCCCGCACGGAATGTGCAGTGACGTAGGATGTCGTGCCGAATCGACAATGGATTGTTGCGAGATAGGATAAGAGGCGGCAGCTGTCTTTTGGGTCTGCTGGAGGCGGGCTGGTGATGGGGGCGAGTTTTCGTCATGTCGTTCGTCGTGGCGTCCAAAGTGTCGTGGCCGAGTCGAAGTGGATTTGTTTACCGCGTCGCTCAGCCGACCGCAAGTCCACCAACACAGGCGCGCCGCGCCCCCAGTTGTCGATACCAAAACAGACTCAGACCGCCAGTCTTGACCGTCTCGCAACTCGATCGACTCGCTCGGAAAAGAAAGGGCGTAACGTACTCTTCGTTCTCGTCGATGCAATTGCGCGCTGCGTCGGAAAAGGGTTGGGCGCAAAAGTGGGAGGATGGAGGAGGTGAGGTTGGGTGGGAAGGGGTCCTTGCTCTCTTGCTTTGCCTTGCCTGTCTGCTTGCTGTCTCTCTGCCTCTCTTCTCTTCAGCGGCGGGTTCGCGAATGGGGGAATCCCAGCTCGGTCTGCTTGGTCGGGGGGGGGGCTGTGGTGGTCAAGCTAGCTCGTTAGCTTGCTAGGTGGGTGGGCTTAGGGGGGCTAGGCCTACGCTGGACTAGCAGCCTGGTTGCCAACCTGGGGGATTGAGGTGCAGCATCAGAACTGGACCTTTCGGGGAGCCACATGATTGGTTGCTTGGCCCGTTGTCCCTCGGTTTGTTTTGAGGGAATCGGGCCAAGACACGCTGGCAACGCCTCCACCAGGGGCACTGCTCACCCCTCAACGTGAGAGATCGGAGCCGCGCCCAACGCTCAACATCATGCGGCCCGGGTTGTCTTCCCCATGGCTAATGACGAATTCATGCTTTTCCTTGTCGTGCCCCTCCGCTCCAGGTAAGACCGTGACGTGCCTGTAATGACCCCTCGCGTTCAGTCACGAGTACGATGCTACAATGTAGTTCATGTTCATGTACTTTCTGTCACTTGATGTGCAGGACCGTGACATCCTCTGGTCTTCCTACAGGGTATCTCATCAACAACGCGAACCTCACGACCATCCATCCAACTGCGAACCAGACCTGTCATCCGGGTCGTGGACGGCTATCATGGCCTCGCTTCCTGTCCAGTCTCCTCTGCCGATGACATCTGCCGGGACACAGCCGATCTTGTTCCTCCCCATTGATGCAATAATGACACGCCTCCGTCCGTCCCCAACAACCCGGCCTAAACCTGGGTAACAACATCCGGCACGTGCAGCTCTAGGCTCTCCTCGAGCACCGCAATGCCGTCGTCGACCACGAGTGGGGCCGACTCGAACTCGCCCGTCTTCATCTCATGCACTTCCATGTCCGTATCCGCCACGTGCTTCAGGTCCGGTGAGCCTGGCGAGCGTGGTAGATGGCCCTTTTCGTTGGACGACGGCATGGCAAAGCTGCCTTCGCTTGGTCGCTGCTGCCTCAGCTGCTGCCATTCCCGGAACTGCTGTTCGTGCCGTGCCATGAGATCGTCGAGGTTGGTCATCGAGAACCCATCCGAGCTCGGCGTCCCCATCACCGACGAACCCATGGGCGCATCATGCTCGTCGTTCTCGAACAAGCGTGTCGCAGACTGCGTCAGGCCCAATCTGGCGACCACCGATATATCGCACACTGGTCGCTGGCCAAAATTATGAAAGCCGAACCCCGTGGCTGCCGTGGCCGGAACATCACCCTTGACAATGCCGTCGAGACTCATGGAGATCCGATCGGCGCCGCTCGGTCGACATTGTTGGCACACCTTGAACGTACACTCCATTTCGGGGTGGGGAATCCATGGCCGCTCGCGCTCCAACTCTTGCCATCGGACTTCGTCTAGTCCGGGCGCCGAAGCGGGAGGCGATGAGTGAAATCCAACGGCGTCGAAGTGGCTGTGGCGTATGGCCTGTAAGGCAGACAGCTGCTGCTCGGCCTCGTTCTGCTTCTTCGCTGCATCCTGCTGGAGGACAGTTTTGACATTTTCGCGTTGCTTCAGGATGATAGCGATCTGGTCGGGGCGGTAGGTTTGTAGTTGCTCAGGCGTGATCTCGCTGAAGAAGCTGCCGATGGTGTCCATTCTTGTCTCGGGGCCGCGGGGTCGGGGCTTGACAAGGTCAATGAGCTTCCTTCCCAGATCATCGAATGCAGCTTGCTACAGAACGTAAGCCTCGTGCTGGCCCCTTAAATCGATGGCAAAAGAGAATCTTACCTCGCTACCGACATGAATCATTTGGCGCAAGAGTTCCTCACGGTCCTGCGTGCAACGGTAAAGCCAGCCGAAAGGGGGGTACGTCCCGCATGTATCGCAACGGTGATTAACACCATAGACACGCGTCATGGTCGGATGCGTGCATGATGCTTTGAACTGCCGACGCGGCGGGAAGGTAGGTGGCAAAGGCTTAGGAATAGGCGTTTCCTCAACATGCCCATCGACCTCTGACGACTCGAGAGAACAGGTATGCGCAGACATTGCCATGCTGATAGGCGACAGGTGAGACTGGCTGTCATGCAGTGGTCTGGGGTTGCTGAGATTGGTGTTGGCTGCACCACTGCCTCCACTGGTATGCTTGCCGTCAGCAATCTCATCACGATTCGCAAGAGTATGTTTTGCTGCGAAAGAGACGCACGTTCTGTCATCGGTATCGGTGTTCAGTCTGCTACTGCCATCCCTGCTGTTGCTAATATTGGTGGTCATGTCAGTGTCGCGCCCTTGCTCGGTCTGCCCAAAATCATGCTGCCCGAATGGATATACAGCTGTTTGTTTCTTGAACGCAGGTAGTCTGAAGGTAAAGAAATGTTTGTTGGTATCGTCGTTGCCAAAACGGGGCGTAGTGCCCACAGTCTTGGAGCGAGGCTGTTGAGACTGCATGTCGGTACTAAGAGCTCCAAGGCGGCCAGTGCAAACATGAGTGAGAGGTAGGGCAGTTATATCGAGGAAGAGCGGCCAAGTCGTTATTCTTGATAAATATTTTGACTGGTCTGGAAGTGGAAGGCGCAACCAGGGGCTCGGGGACGCGAAGGCAGGAAGAAAAGTTGGGCACCATCACTGAGGAGGAAGGCACTGGAACGAAAATGTTGTATGTTGAGTGAATGTGCAACGGCTCGACTGAGCACAGGAGCTAAAACATCGTTTGCCTCCAGACCATCAAACATGCACCGAGCAAGCGATGGCACCGTTTCCGTTGTTGGAAAGAATTAACACAAGCTTGGATCGCCATCTTCTTCGTTCAAGCAGTCATCAATGTAATCGAACGACTCAATATAGAGTATAAGGACACCAAGTCAGATTTGACGAGGTTCACGCTCCGACCACGACGCATGGACATCGCCCTACCAATACAACAAGCCCCTACACAAACCAACACGCAGAGGTTTCCAGTCGAGTACCTCCGAAAATCGCTCCCGAGAAAATGTTCGCTGGCAGAACACACACCTAGCTATCGAGAGCGCGAGAGAACTCACTACCGCAATTGTCGACTGAACCGAGCACAACATTCAAGGTGTTGACGTGGCTTCCCCGAAACAATACAACCAGATGGCTTTGAGGATCAGGCCGGTGAATTGCACATCAAGTCCAAGTTTAAGGAACTGATGGATAAAAGAACATGTGCTGCATTTGGTGTGAACACCGTATACGACACGATGAATGATGACAGTGTGGTTTCACCAGAACCGCTGATGACGGAACCAAAAGACCCCTCGCAAATACCAGTAATGGACTTTCCCTGAGAATCTACTTCGAGCTCTCAAACACAGCCTTCATCATGGCATTGCCGACCACACCCGCCTCCTTGAAGCGCGGCTCGAAGAACGCCTGCGTCGTCTCGAACCGGTTCTTCCACGTCTCAAAGTTACCCAGCGACACGCTCTCCGCCCAGCCCCGCGCCGCGAACGTAAACTCAAGATCGTCCGATCGGTACCGGAGGTTGTCAATGGCGACGCGCAGCGCGTCCTCGAGCACGCCGGGGCTGCGGAACACGTGCTCCGTGACGCCGAGCCACAGCCGGAACAGCGGCGTCGAGCACACCATGTGGTTGTACGGCACGATGCCCAGCTGGGCCCAGCAGTCGACCATGGCCAGCAGGCTGAGGTGGTTGTTGGCGCGGGGCGCATCGTCGACGCCTGCCTCGTCGGGGCGGCCGAGGGAGAAGCCCTCGAGCACGCCCGGGTCGAGCAGCGGCTGGCCGCCCCAGAGCGGCGCGCCGTCGCTGCCGAAGACGCGCTCCTTAGCGGCGAAAACCCGGGCGCGCAGGGCCGCGGCGTCGCCCTCGAGCATGAGCTTGTAAAGGTCCGTCACGGAGCGGGCGTACTGGGAGATTTGCTTGCGCGCCTCGGGGTTGAGGATGGCGAGGCCGGCGTAGACGTGCCACTTTTGCGAGTAGATGCGCAGCATAATGTTGATCTTGACGTTCTCGACGCCTCCCACGTAGCGGGAGAGGGCCCACGGGAACTGCGTGTTGGCGTGCCAGGCCTTGCCCATGGAGAGGAAGGCAGCGTGGGTTACGGCTTGGGTGTCGGCCGTGATGCGGTCATGTTCCTTGGCCGAGAGGTGGACATGCTTGGAGCGGAGAACGGAGAGGACCGTCTCAACCTTGGCGACCGATTCGGCGGAGGCGCGATGGGGGATGATGACGAGAGGCTGGTTGAGGGGGTCGACGCCGGGGCCGTGCAGGGAGTGGCACGACACGATATCCACATCGGCTGGGAGGTGTCGCTCGAAGGCTTGGATCTCGGGGTCCTTGCAGGAGGTCTGGCCGCCAACAATAGCACCCAGCTTGGTGGCTGCACATGATGTTAGAACTCGCAGGAGAGATTGTCAGGACATAAGGGCAGCGTACAAGGCGCATACTGAGCGATTACACGATCAATGGTTGCGGCTTCCACACTGTATATAATGTAGTCACTGGCGCGGGAGACGAAGTGACCATTGCGGCAGATTTGTATATTCTTCTATGAAGCATCTCAGCAACTGAATGGCTGGGGCTGGGACCGAGGGAAAGCAAACGGAGCACCGTACTTTTCCAGCAAACTCGTCCCTCAACGCCTCGTACTTGTCGTCTCTATCACAAGCCAGTATGCTATCCCCCGCTGTCAGTAGTGATCCGATGATGGGTAGCAGAAGCGGTGCGTGCGCCTTCAGCGAAGCGAAGCAAAGTTTATGAATCTGGATTCCAATTAGCGTCTCGTCTTCTTCTGAGCGGTTTGCAGAGAAAAGTCTTGGGAGGTGTGATGTTTCAGACAAATGTTTGTTAAGGTAGCTAGGTGTATCATCATGGAAAGCCTAGGTGTGCCTGGGGCCAGAATGGCTGATCCAGGCGCCCCTTGGGCGATACTCTAGCCAAATGCGCTCTTGTCATCATCAACAGAGGAGGGGGCATGGGATGGTGCTGTTCGTGTATAGGAAGCAGAAGAAAAAGACGAAATACGTACCAATTCGCGTGCGGCGCAGAAGACCTCTTGCAAGGCTGGAGAAAAACTCACTTCCAGCCAGCAGCAGAAAGTCTCTGCGCGTACATCTTTCCCATGTCGCCCATGCCAATCAGGCCGACGACGAAGTTCTCCATCCCGGTGGGACAACACTGGGCGCTGGATGCAGCAGCGGAAGCGGTGGACGCCATGTTGGAGGGCGATTTCTTTTGGGGGGACGAATGAATTTCTGATCAGAACTGGGAGGAGTCTGCAGACAGCAAGATCTCACATCCTGAAGAGAAATCAGACGGCGGAAGCTGGTCCTTCTCCACCTGCCGGCGCGTCGTGGTGAGTCACAACGAAGCGGCTCGAGTGGTTGTTGCAGAAGGCGCTGGAGCTGGTTTGCGAAAGAGGAAAATTCTCCAAAGAGCTGTCGTTCGTCGCGACTTTTGTGGTTGGCGGTTGTGTGGGGCAGCGGGGGCGGCCAGGGTGGACCGGGATTGGCAGAACCTTCAGCCGTGAGCTTGTTTGATGCATATGCTGTTGCTGACGTTTTGCTGATATCCACCTACCAGATGTCGAACCCCGTTTACCAGCATGACGAAACCTCCCCCGCTACATGTCACCGGCAGTGGCATGAGGGAAGGCCCGTTCTGCTTACCACAAAAGAAAAACGACCTCCAGTATCCAAGGAATATGTCCGTCCTCTTCGCCATCGGCTCCAACGGCTCTGGTCAGCTCGGCCTTGCCCACAAGGAAGACGTCTCGGTGCCCAAGCAGGTCTTGTTCCATCCTGACCAGCCTTCATCTCCAATCACCCGCATCGCTGCTGGCGGTAATCACACTCTGCTCCTCACAGGAGACGGTCATCTTTATTGGAGCGGGGATCCCACGCCAGGCGCTTGCGGTCTCACAGCCGAGGCTACAGCCACAGAACCCGTCTTCCAGCCAGTGCGTCTCAGCAAAGATGACCCTTCGACGGGCGTGAGGAACGTGGCTCTCGTGACAGCAACCTGGGAAGCCTCATTCGTCGCCAGGAGAGACACAGACGGTAAGGTGACGCAGCTCTGGAGTTTTGGATCCGGCGCAAAGGGAGAGCTAGGGCAAGGAGAACTGCTGGTTCGATCACCGTCAGGGACATTATTCAAGGAGTTTCCGCCCGCGGGAACCGAGATTGTAGATCTCGCGGCTTGCATGGGCCACGTCGTAGCTGTTCTGAGCAATGGCGATGCTTATGGCTGGGGAAATGGACGGAAAGGTCAAACGGGAAACCCCGAAGGCGTGCTTCACCAGCCGAGAAAGGTTGAAGGTCTCGATTTCAAGGTTGCCCGGGCCGTGTGCGGGCGGGAGTTCACTTGTCTCTTTGGAGACAACGAGACAGGACGGCTTGCGGTGCTAGGCTCCGACAAGTGGAACATTCAATCGTCGGCCCCGTCATCCGTCCCCGGGTGGAAGGACGTTGGAGCGAGCTGGGGTGACATTTACGTGTTGAAGCGAGATGGAACACTTTTGTGCTGGGGTCGCAATGATCACGGCCAGCTTGCTCCGCCTAACCTTCCCAAACTGGCCAGGGTAGCCATTGGAAGCGAACACGTTGTCGCCATGTCAGAAGAGGGTGACGTTTTAGCCTGGGGATGGGGTGAGCACGGTAATTGCGGACCACAAGTTGAGAACAACGACGCTAAGGGACGGTGGAATGTTATTGCATCGTCAAGATTCATTCCCCCAGGGTCTCAAATCACAGGCATCGGCGCTGGGTGCGCTACTAGCTGGGTTGACATTACCACCGGATGAGCCCAACTCGGCCACGATCAAAATTGAACAACAATGGCATCACGTCATATACTTTTCGTTCAGCTCCCTCTGTAAAACAACCCCAGCCTCTCCACGCCGGACAACCTCTGCGTTGGCTCAAAGCCGTAGCTACTGGCTGGAGTCGGGTTCACATCGTTGCTATTCTCGGCGGCAGGTTGGTTGATGTGCGGACCAGTGTCCTCCTGTAATGATGTCAGCATTGGGAAGTGACGGAGTGATCCGGCAACTTACTGGCTGAGCACTATGATCCCACTCCAACCTCGCATTCTCTTCTTCCTCCTCGTCGTCATTGACAGGCTCCCACCGATCGTCCTCGACAAAAAGCCCCTCAGAGCGCATAGTAGACGTCGGAGGAGGTCGCTGCGAAGGCCTCAGGTCAAATGCCGACGTTCTCGCCGCAGTAGCCCTGCCAGATGGCATTGAGGGTTGAGGCGGAGGTGGCATCCCACTGCTGACCTTGGGGGGCGCCTGGTCCTCTACGTCGGGCTGCCTCTCGGACACCTGTGATGGCGCAGCGCTTTCCCTCCTCGACGTGGGCTCCAGCTGCTGCCGTTGCCTGGCTCCGTTGACGGCCTTGCTGCCCTTGCGCGTCTTCTGCGCCGGGTTGCCGCCGCGCTCGCCCACCGTCATGAGAAGAAACTCGCAGGCGATGCCGTCGCCCGGGTACGTCACCTGGATGGGCCGGGCGGGGGTCGAGTAGCGGGCGGATAGGTTGGTGCCAGCGATGCCGGCGTGCTGGATGATGGCGCGGAAGTCGCGGACGTTCATGACGATTCGGAGCTTGTCTTCGACTTCAATGTCTTCGAACTCGTCGATCTCAATGGCAATGGACGTGTGAAGCGGTTTCTTCAGGACCTCTGCGAGTCATTAGCATCGGTCATTGCAGCGAGCAAGAGCTGACATGCCGTCTCCATTCACAGTCTTTTCGGTGAAGCACGTGAACTTGACATGCTCGCCATCCGAGCAGATGTCCAACAACTCCACACCAGGCCCAAAGTGCTCCATCAGCTGTCGCAACGTCCTCGACGGAATGGTCCAGTGGTTGCCCGCTTCCTCCCGGCTGAACTTGGCATGTACGGGCACAGCCACCTCAAAGGGTAGCCGATGTGTTGACGCCAGCCCGTTGCGGAATATGAGCTTGGCAACGAACCGGCTCACCTGCACGCCAGGCCCATCCTCGACCGACACCTCGCAGCGGTCAATGGCACCGTCCCGACCGTCGGGCCGGTCGGCGCCGCTGGCGATGCCGCGCTGCGGATCACCGGATGCGCGGCTGCGGAATATCGAGATGAGAGCTCGCGTGTAGAGCGTGCAGTAGAACTTATCGCGACCGTCGAAGGCGTACCGGGAGCAGAAACGGGCGGTGGAAAAGGTGAAGCAGGCGTATGCAGACTTTGAAGAGTTCAGAGCCGTGAGGACGAATTTGTCCTTCTGCGCTTCGAAAGACACGTCATCGCTGAATTTGTTGAGGCAGATGAGAGCGTCGCGGAGGGCCGAAACGGCGTCTTCGATGAGCGTGAACGCAAGGAGGGGCATGGTTGTGATAAGACGGCGGCGGTCAGGTTACATTGGGATCTCCGGGACCAATTCAGCTGTCCGTTTCCCCGTCTCATCATTTGCTGGGTATTGAAGAATAGAAGACTAACCAAGTACCATTGACGGCGTCGCGGGTCAATCTAAAGTGGTGGTGATGCAAGACTCTGGATCTTGGGCGAGGCAGTCGCGACGCGTTCAATGACTAAGCCAAAAACTTGCGCCTGACCACGACATGGACCAAGAACATAATGTTCACGAAGCGCTCATCAAGGTACCTACGTATTGCTGCATTGGCGCTACCAAAACAACTCTGTGCACTAATTTTCAAACACTTAACAGTCGCCCGATTGCTCACTCTCCCGTTTCCTCCATCAACGGTGTTCGTTGATTATGCCCGCTGACGACCAACAACAACGATGTAACGTGCTGCAGTTTTGCGGCTTTCCGACTAATGCAAGGTCCCTGAGAAATGGTACTGGGACGCACTGCATAACTGACTAAGCCAAAAACAATTAGCACTAATTCTCCGATACAGCCAGACTTCTACAATTTGGATCCCCACCAGCACCACAAGAAAATTCAAAAGGTCAAAAACGTCAAAAACATACAACATCAGGGATTCGCTGGTGGTCACCCACCCAACTACTAGTCCGACCCTTACTGGCTTATCTATGGGAGAGCGGACGGGATCCCGAGTTTTCCAGTAGGTATGGTCGTATGTGCTTGAAGAAGGTGTTGTGCAGATTCATCAGGACTGCGAAACATGTTTGCCCTCACTGAATGACAGACTGTTCCGCCCAGGGCCAGGCGTCGCTAGTCCGCTTTGCTGAGAAGTGAGTGTCATCATCGTGATCCACCCCCAAGCCACTCGGGAAAAGGCAACGAATTCGGCATGGCAGGTGGCCTTCCCCCCATTGCATGCCTGCAGCAGCTAGGTCCAGGATTGTGGTATTCGGGACCGGCTTTTGCATTAGGTTCGACGTGTGGCAGATGAGCAGTTGTCAGCTCTGGAGCCCTGAGCTTAAGGCGAGAGGAAAAAGTGAGCTCTCCACTACCGGACAGGCAGACATACGGTCGCCCAGCTTCTTGATATATAAAACCAAGGCAAGGATAGCGTATCGAAATATATTTATGGAAGCCGCGTGCTAGCAATGAGGGAATCCTTAAGCTGGAAAATCCCATGCGTCACTGTTATAGTTTTGAGAGCCTGGTCAGGCTGCTTAGTGTACTAGAAAGGTTGGCACCCTAGAAGGAGCAAGTAGTAACATTCTTCATCTTTTATAAAAGCAGTTACTAGGGCTTCTAAAAAGTTCTCAAGTAGCTAGCATACGTCCATTACTACAAAGGTCGAATAAAAGCACATGCATACCTTAGCATCTTGAAGGAGGCCTATTAGGACCTGAGGGAGGTATAAGACCGATAGGGGATCGCCTATTATTTAATCGTAGGAATCAAGAAGAGAGGACTAAGCGTAATAAGGGAATAGTTATAAGAAAGGTTAATGGACTAAGATTTAGAGAAGGGTATCGATTATTCTATCTTCCTAGAGACCCCTAAGAGATTAATAATTAATCCTTTTATTTATTATATAAGACTCCTTAATATAATAATCGATCTACCCCTAAGGAGTAATAACTATTAGGATAATATATCGATTAGAGATATATAGAGTACTAGAAGATAGGCTATTATAGGATAGTAGATAGAGAATACTAAAGAATTAATATAATTAAGGCCTAATATAGAATAAGGATAAAATACTAAGAATAATATATTCGATAACCTATTATTAATTATAGATAAGGAATTAGACCGATAATTAGAGGAAGAATAGTATAAACTTATAAAGAAAAGGAAATATAAAGAATTAATTATATTTTAAAGAAGAGACTTAATAAGCTTATTATTAAGAGTAATTAGTAAATTAATATTAATATTTAGGGTAATATTCTATAAAGAATTATAAAATATATTCTTTATAAGAATATAATTATTAGCTATTTAATATAAAGGGATATCCTAATTAGAATTTAATATTTTCTTATTTAGCTTTAATATACGATTCTAATTTAATAAAAAGAGTTTCTATAGAGATATCGATAAAGTTATATATATAAATAATTACTTTATTAATACTTTATAATAGAGATAGATATTATATATATAAATAGAATATAGATCTATTTACGAAGTTATTTAGAGAGTAATAGGGGCTTAATTAAAGGGTAATATAGACGACGATAATACCCGATTATTCTAAATAATTATTAAACTATATAAATAGGATTAATAGTTTTAAGCCTTTAATTAGAAATACTGAGACTTTATAGATACCTATAATAGCTTAAAAGCGGAGCTACTTAAACCCCTATTATAGATCTATAGAATAATGCTTTTATTTACGAAACTTAACCTAGATCTTATATAATAGATTATAGTTTAGGGAATTCCCTATATAAGAATAGAGCTAAATAGAATAATTAAGAGAGCGGAGACCCTATTATAGATTAAGAGAAGCCTAAAATAATACTAAAATAATAAAAAGAGAAGCTAAGATAATCTATAATAGATTTAAAATAAGATCTATAGAAGAATAGCTAATAAGTAACTATAAAGAAGAGACGACCGAAAACTAAATAGCTAGCCGAATTAATCTATTATATTTTATAAATTAATAATAGAATAGTAATAGATAGATAGAAGAAGGCCCGAAGCCCTAGACGATATTAAATATTATAATTATAATAAATATAGATATTATACTAATAGCTACTTAGAAGCATTATATATAAGTTATAGAAAATAAAGCTATATATATAAATCGTATAAATAGTATTTAATAATAAACTATAAACCGCTTAAGGGAAGAATAATAGGAGACCCTTAATAGGAAGAATTACTACTCCCGAGACTAAAATAATATAAAGTAATTATTAAATTATATATTAATAATAATTAAGTTAAAGGAGAAGTAATACTAGATAGAGGAGCTAATATTAACGTTATTAATAGCGATCTCCTAAAGGAAGTTAGAGAATAATTAGAGGAAAAGTAGGGTAAGCTAGGTAGGGTATTCCGAAATAGGGAGATAAATACCTATAGCGAAAAGAGGATTACTAGCTAAGTAATAAATAACTCTAAGATAAAGTATATAATAATAATAGAATATATAATAATAGATAATATTATAAATAGGTATAACGTTATCTTAGGAAGACCCTAGCTAGCCTAAATATAGCTAATAAATAATTAATTATAAAGCTATTAGAAATACCTTATTAGGAAATAAGATATTAGAATTATATCGATAAGAAAATAAATTAAGAATATAATCTATTAATCCCTAATAATAGCTTTAATTATATTATAGAATATATAAGCTCCCTTTATAATATCCTTATAAGAATATAATAAGAGAAACGAGCTACCCGCTATAGTCCTAGCGGAATACTATAAATTTAGGGATATATTTAATATTAAATAAATAGTAACCCTACTATAATATTACTAATAGGATTATTTAATAGAATTCGAAAATAGAAAGAAATTACTTTTCGGACTTATCTATACTCTAGTAGAAAAGGAATTAGAAATACTAAAGGAATATATAAACGATTTATTAAAAAAGGGATAGATTAAAGACTCTATTAGCCTTATTAATACCTTTATACTATTTATCTTAAAGAAGGGTAATAAGCTTAGGATATATATCGATTATAGGGGACTTAATAAAATTACGAAGAAAGACTATATTACCCTCCTATTTATCTATAAGCTATTTAATTAATTAGTAATAGCTAGGTTATTTATAAAATTAGACTTAAAAGATATTTATTACCGATTATATATTAAAATAGGAGATAAATAGAAAATAGTATTTAGAATAAAATATAATTACTTCGAATACTTTATTATATTATTTAGCCTTATAAATATATTAATTACTTTCTAAATATATATTAATAAAATACTAGCTAGCCTTATAGATATAATATATATCGTTTATATAAACGATATCTTAATATACTTAATAATACTAGAAGAATATTAATAGAATATTAGAATAATATTTAGAAGACTTCGAGAATAGAACTTCTATATAAATCTAGAAAAATATAACTTTAATATAATAATAATAGAGTTTCTAGGGTTTATAATCTCCTCTATAAATATATATATTATAGAAGAATAAATTACTATAATAAGGGACTAGCCGACCCCCTAATCCATAAAAGACCTTTAAGGATTCCTTAGGTTTATAGGCTTTTATAAGCGTTTTATTAAAAATTACTCGAAAATCGTAGCCCCTTTAATTAATAAGAATGCTAAATAATTAATAATAGACTTCTAGCTAAATACTATTAATTTAATAGCTTTTTAAAAATTAAAGTTTATATTTATAAGGGCTCCTATCCTCTAATACTTTAATAATAGATTAAAAACGAGAATTAAGCTTAATATATTAAACTTCGTAATTAGAGTAATCTTATTTTAATTAGAGAATAGCTATTAGAAACCGGTTATATATTTTTTAAAAAAGCTTAAAAGTATAGAGCTATAATATAATATATTAGAAGTAGAAATAATAGCAATTATAGAGTCTTTTAAAATATAGAGATAATACTTTATTTATAATAGATTAATAATTAAGATCTTAATAGATTATTTTAATTATAAATATTTTATAGAAAAGCTAAAGATCTTAGGATAATAGGGAAGATAATTATAAGCATTATTAGAGTTTAACTTTATTATCGAATACTAAGTAAGTAATAGGAACCTAGTAGATAGCCTCTCTAAGAGGCCCGATTATAAGCTAAATTAGGGAGAATAGGAGTAAGCGAGGGTATATTATTTACTATTATAGATAAAACGATTCCTTAATATTATTAGAGCTATTATTATAATAGACTAATAGCTAGATAATAGACCTATTAAAGAAGCTATCCTAGAAGCCTAAAGAAATAATACCTTCTATAGGGTAAGAAAGGAGTAAAGGCTACCCGATTAATAAATAAAAGTAAATAGCCTATTAACCTTTAAGAATAAGATCTTTATTCTATAAGATAAGGCCCTTAGAAACGAAATACTATAATAAGCCTATAATAGCTTAATAATAGAGTACTAAGGAGTTAAGAAGACTATTACCTAGCTTAAAAATATATACTTCTAGAATAATTTAATTAAAGATATTAAGGAATATATCCCTATATATTTAATATATTAAATAATAAAACCCTAATACTATAAGCTATATAGTTAATTAAATAGCCTACTACTATTTAATAATCCCTTTAAGGAAATATCTATAGACTTTATTATAGGATTCTTTAAAATTAGTAAATAAGATATTATATTAATTATCGTAGATTAACGTAATCCACAAGCGAGTGGTTCACCCAAGCGAGTGGTTCACTTCGCCCGGGCCCACGACCTACACCTGAATTCTACAGATTCCACCTCCGCCCGCGATGGAGACTCTTTCAAAAGAAGGTCAATTATTCCTTGCTATCCAAGCTATGGACAATGACCCGAACCTAAGCGCCCGGAGTGCTGCGAGGATCTACACCGTCCCCTTAACGACGCTCCTCCGACGCCAGAAGGGCAAACCCTCCCGACGCGAAAGCCCGCCCAATTCTGCCAAATTAACAGTACTAGAAGAGAAAACTATTGTCGAATATATCCTTGACCTAGATGCGCGATCTTACCCTCCCCGGTTGGGTGAGGTCGGAGATATGGCGAATCGCCTGCTTGCCGACCGTGACGCGCCACGCGTCGGGAAGAACTGGGCCGCAAACTTCGTCAAACGGCAACCAGAGCTCCGGACGCGTTTCTTTCGCAAGTACGACTACAAGAGGGCCCAATGCGAAGATCCGGACGCGATAAACGCGTGGTTCCGCCTCGTGCATAACATGATCGCCAAGTACGGCATCCAAGAGGCTGACATGTACAACTTTGACGAGACCGGCTTCCAGATGGGCGTTATCGCCAACGGAATGGTCGTGACCAGTTCGGAAAGACGGTCCAATGTGAAGATGAGGCAGCCAGGCAACCGGGAATGGGTTACGGTGATCCAGGGCGTTGGCGCGTTGGGTTTCTCCGTCCCGCCGTTCATCGTGGTTTCGGGCAAGTACCACCTCTCGAGCTGGTACCAGGACGACGCGATTTCTCGCGACTGGAGAATCGCAACATCTCCAAACGGCTGGACGACGAATGATATTGGTCTGGAATGGATTCGGCATTTTGACAGGCATACAAAGTCCCGTACTTCGGGCGGTTATCGCCTACTGATCCTGGATGGCCACGAAAGTCACCACTCGGTCGACTTCGAACTCTACTGCAAGGAGAACAACATCATCACACTCTGTATGCCTCCTCATTCGTCACATCTACTCCAGCCTCTCGATGTTGGGTGTTTTGGCCCACTAAAGAAAGCATACGGTCGGCAAATCGAGGATAGGATGAGGGCGGGTACAACGCACATCAGCAAAGAGGACTTCTTCCCGGCGTTTTCGGCTGCATTTCAGCAAGCAATGACAGAAAAAACATCCAGGGAGGCTTTCGAGGAGCGGGGCTTGTCCCCATAACCCGGAAACAGTCCTGTCAAAGCTGGATGTGAGGTTGAGGACGACGACGCCTCCGGGGACGTCCCACGGGGAGCGTGATTCTTGGGTCTCTAAGACGCCCACTAACCTGCTCGAGGCAGGTTCCCAGACTGACTTCATCAAAGGGCGAATCTCACGCCACCAGGGAAGCTCCCCAACGTCAATTTTAGATGCTGTTGACTATCTTGCGAAGGGGACGCGGGGTGTTATGCACCAGATCGCTCTTTTGAAGTCAGAGGTTATGATCCTTCGAGAGGAAAATGCTACACTAAGCCGACGCCGGAGGGCCAAAAAGCTACGTCTCCGGGAAGGAGGAAGCATGGCTGTAGGCGAGGGACAGGACAAGATTGCTCAGAAGGAAGTAGATATCCAGATAAAAGAGGAAACGCTGCAGAACCCGGGTCCCGCGTCGTGGTCCCAGCCGAAGAAACGATGCTGTAGCGTATGCGGGAAGACCGGCCACAACGCGAGAACTTGTCAGGTAGCTATCTCATCGTCTGCAAAAGACGAGGAGGAGTGATTTTAATTGATTTACGGCGTTTGGGTTGAGGTTTTCCTCGGAATGTTTGTCGGGTCGGGGTGAAGTGAACCACTCGCATGGGTGAACCACTCGCTTGTGGATTACGTTATTATTATTCTAAAAACCTTAAAAAGTAAATCGGGGGAACTATTCTATATTTAATAGATTAACCTTTAGGGACTAAGTATAGATAAGGTATATAGGCTACTTCTAGATCTATAGGGAAGTAGAGTCGGTTCTACTCTAGCTTATTAACTAAGCTAATAAGAGATAAGAGAAATTAATTAATTATTATTACTTAATAGTTCTATAGAATCGTATAAAGATTATACTATTATATAGCTCCGCTTTTTCTCTTTCTAATAATATAGATATTAATATAGTTTAGCTTTTATTTTAGCTACTAGAAGGGTTATAAGACCCTATCTCCTATAATTATTATAAGTCTTATATTATTAATTATATCTATTTAGAGCTCTTAGGTATAGCTAAAGTAATAAATCGGGGTTTATATAAATAGTAAAGCCCTGTTAATAATAAATTAATATAAACTATATTATTAAGGAGGACTTCTTCTTTATATATTTTATAGCCTTTATAGAATCTATAATAAAGAAAAATATCTAAGAGGGATTTAGAGGGGCTAGGCTTATTCTAATAAGCTTAGAAAATATTCTTTTAAAGCTAGATATAAAGTTATAGATATTAATACTCTCTAAGGAGGACCTAATAATATTAATATTTTAAATTCCTTAAATATTAAAGAATTAAATAGAAGCTAGTTTATAATCTAATTTTATAAAAAATCGAATTATAAGATATTAAAGAAGCTCTTTAATATGAATTATTAAAGCTATTAATTATTTTATAAAAGGGGTATATAGAATTATATATAAAATAGCCCTTATAAAGTTAGAGATCTTTATCCTTCGAGAGGAAAATATAATTCTAAGTAAGTATTATAGAGTAAATAAAATATATTTTAGGGAAAGAGGAAGCCTTATTTTAGGGTAAAAGTAAGATCTATAGGCGGAGATTAAAGTAAATATCTAAATATAGGAGGAAATATATTAAAATAGTAATTATAAACTTTATAATAAAATAAAATAAAAACGCTATAGCGTATATAGCGAGATAGGATATAATATATAAACCTATTAAATAGATATAGAGATAACGTAATCCACAAGCGAGTGGTTCACCCATGCGAGTGGTTCACTTCACCCCGACCCGACAAACATTCCGAGGAAAACCTCAACCCAAACGCCGTAAATCAATTAAAATCACTCCTCCTCGTCTTTTGCAGACGATGAGATAGCTACCTGACAAGTTCTCGCGTTGTGGCCGGTCTTCCCGCATACGCTACAGCATCGTTTCTTCGGCTGGGACCACGACGCGGGACCCGGGTTCTGCAGCGTTTCCTCTTTTATCTGGATATCTACTTCCTTCTGAGCAATCTTGTCCTGTCCCTCGCCTACAGCCATGCTTCCTCCTTCCCGGAGACGTAGCTTTTTGGCCCTCCGGCGTCGGCTTAGTGTAGCATTTTCCTCTCGAAGGATCATAACCTCTGACTTCAAAAGAGCGATCTGGTGCATAACACCCCGCGTCCCCTTCGCAAGATAGTCAACAGCATCTAAAATTGACGTTGGGGAGCTTCCCTGGTGGCGTGAGATTCGCCCTTTGATGAAGTCAGTCTGGGAACCTGCCTCGAGCAGGTTAGTGGGCGTCTTAGAGACCCAAGAATCACGCTCCCCGTGGGACGTCCCCGGAGGCGTCGTCGTCCTCAACCTCACATCCAGCTTTGACAGGACTGTTTCCGGGTTATGGGGGACAAGCCCCGCTCCTCGAAAGCCTCCCTGGATGTTTTTTCTGTCATTGCTTGCTGAAATGCAGCCGAAAACGCCGGGAAGAAGTCCTCTTTGCTGATGTGCGTTGTACCCGCCCTCATCCTATCCTCGATTTGCCGACCGTATGCTTTCTTTAGTGGGCCAAAACACCCAACATCGAGAGGCTGGAGTAGATGTGACGAATGAGGAGGCATACAGAGTGTGATGATGTTGTTCTCCTTGCAGTAGAGTTCGAAGTCGACCGAGTGGTGACTTTCGTGGCCATCCAGGATCAGTAGGCGATAACCGCCCGAAGTACGGGACTTTGTATGCCTGTCAAAATGCCGAATCCATTCCAGACCAATATCATTCGTCGTCCAGCCGTTTGGAGATGTTGCGATTCTCCAGTCGCGAGAAATCGCGTCGTCCTGGTACCAGCTCGAGAGGTGGTACTTGCCCGAAACCACGATGAACGGCGGGACGGAGAAACCCAACGCGCCAACGCCCTGGATCACCGTAACCCATTCCCGGTTGCCTGGCTGCCTCATCTTCACATTGGACCGTCTTTCCGAACTGGTCACGACCATTCCGTTGGCGATAACGCCCATCTGGAAGCCGGTCTCGTCAAAGTTGTACATGTCAGCCTCTTGGATGCCGTACTTGGCGATCATGTTATGCACGAGGCGGAACCACGCGTTTATCGCGTCCGGATCTTCGCATTGGGCCCTCTTGTAGTCGTACTTGCGAAAGAAACGCGTCCGGAGCTCTGGTTGCCGTTTGACGAAGTTTGCGGCCCAGTTCTTCCCGACGCGTGGCGCGTCACGGTCGGCAAGCAGGCGATTCGCCATGTCTCCGACCTCACCCAACCGGGGAGGGTAAGATCGCGCATCTAGGTCAAGGATATATTCGACAATAGTTTTCTCTTCTAGTACTGTTAATTTGGCAGAATTGGGCGGGCTTTCGCGTCGGGAGGGTTTGCCCTTCTGGCGTCGGAGGAGCGTCGTTAAGGGGACGGTGTAGATCCTCGCAGCACTCCGGGCGCTTAGGTTCGGGTCATTGTCCATAGCTTGGATAGCAAGGAATAATTGACCTTCTTTTGAAAGAGTCTCCATCGCGGGCGGAGGTGGAATCTGTAGAATTCAGGTGTAGGTCGTGGGCCCGGGCGAAGTGAACCACTCGCTTGGGTGAACCACTCGCTTGTGGATTACGTTATTTAGAGAAGATAATTCTAAGTAGTTTTAATTAATTTTAAATATTCTAGTTAATTAGAGGGAACTTCTTATTATATAATCGTAATTATATAGTATATTTACTTATATAGTATATTTACTTATATAGTATATTTACTTATTATATATATTAGATAATAATAATAGTTAAATTTTATTTTAATATAATATTTTATTATTATATTATTAATTAAAATAATTAAATAAGTTAAAGTAGGTAGGCTATTCGCCTATATAGGCTACTCGTCTATAATATATAGTATAGTTAATAGTTAAAGCTATTAATATCTTTAATCTATTTCTTATTCTAATATCTTCTTCCTAAGATATAATAACTTCTATATCTCTATTCTCCTTATATTCCTTTATTTATTTATCTCTTAATAATCCCTTTATCTATTAAGATAATATTACCTTTAATTATTATTTAGAACCTATATTAATAGTAATAAATCTATTATTATACCTAGCTTTAACTATCCTTTATACTTTAGGTCTTCACCCTAAAAGACCTACTATTAAGTTAATAGTTAGAAGAATTAGAACTATTTATATAGGTAGAAGACTGCTAGGCAGACTAGGGTCCAAGTCAACCCTATAGGCTAATATGCATAATAAGAAAGATATTAAGTAGCAATATTAAGCAGTATAGGAGTAAATAAACCTCATTCTTAGGCAATGGTAATAGACTTATGACGAGTGGAACATGCTTGTCAGCAGTCGCTAAGGAGAATGGGTCCACACTGCGGAATAATTATTCCCCGACATCAGGACGTGTCGCAGCCTCACTCGGTGACAATGTCCACAACGCGCTCCGACAGTACTGTCTTGTCGACCTTGAGGTCGTTTGTCGCTGTCGCTATTGCCGCTCCAGATCCAGATGCCCAAGAATTGCGATCAGATCCGATCTCGGTCTCTACATACCTCTAAACGATAAATCTGGTCGACGAACAAATCGGGCATCCAGACCCAGAACGACTCCTGCGACATGTTGATATTTGCTTGCCGTCTTTTCCGAAAAGTTTACTGGTCGATATGGCGCTTCCTCGCTCTAGTATCGCCAGGCTTCTCAATCTCGTCGGATCAAGTGGCCTCTACAGACGTAGAGCGGCAAGATGATCCAAAGGTTTCCCCTTCTTCAGTACGGTGCCACAAACAGGAGCTAAAGCTGACATGCGATGTTGAGCTCCAGGCATTGCCTGTACCACGATGCCCTCCCTCTCTCGAGTATATACCTATCCCAGGATCATGGGCACGAAAAGAGCATCCTCACTGGAACGGCTCAGTCTTTCAGAAGCCTGAAGAAGTTCGCGAAGGGGAAGTCTATTACTTCTCTAAGGGAAAGTTCATCGGCCTAGGATCAACGGCCTTTGTTGAGCTGCTCCCTTCAGGCCACGTCATCAAGACGCCTAAGATGAATCCCTACGACCTGAATGCAGAGTGGGAAAATCGGCAGAGCTTGCTACGCGAGGCCTCTATCTACCAACTACTCGGTGATTGCCCTTATATCCCTCGCTTCGTTGGGTGGGACAGCGAATCATACACATTGACTCTGGAATACCATCCCAATGGAGATTTAGAGCACTACATTCGACAGCGTCGCGAATGTCTCGACTCTGACTGCGATGATCAAGTCAGCCTTCGACGCCTTCGACGGAGGTGGGCATTTCAAGCAGCACAGGCTCTTGCGGCTGTTCATGGTGCAGGGGTGACGCATCGAGATGTTGCACCGCGTAACTACATATTGACTCAAGAGTTGGACTTGCGGATTTGTGATTTTGCTGGAAGTTCGACGATGGAAAGTGCCGTGACTGAGCATGCACCAGGACCGGGATTCCAGCGTCAACCATGGGGACCAGCTTACGTCGTGACCCAAGCGGATGACATATTTGGGCTTGGGTCCGTCATCTACTACATCATGACAGATGAAGAGCCCTATTGTGGCCTTGATGACGACGAGGTAGACCGTCGTTTTTGGCGCCAAGAATTCCCGAGAGTTGACCATCTTGATGGCGGAAGCATTATCAAAGGATGCTGGAATGGCCTGTTCGTTACTGCAGAAGATGTTATGTCGGCCTTGACCGACGAGTAAGAACCTTATATATTCATCGATGATTCTAACTCAAGGACGAGTCCTACCACCGTATCCCTCGTCACTATGGGTTGGACAAAGTGTCCCCGTCCTCCTTGCTCCAGAGTGGCTGACTTGGACGTCCTTGGGATCTGCGCATCTTGTGCCTGACTGATCATACTTGGTACAGCCGTCTGTTACCCAGGAGATGTCATCGGGTAGGGCGCATGAGCAACCACCGCGATACTTGGTAGGCGTGATTAGCTTCCGGCACATGCTGAAGAGGTCACAAGAACTTTAGCTAACTTGTCATCCAAGACATGAAGTATCCAGATCTACTCACTTTGTGGGCGTAGGTCTTCATGGACTTGTAAAGCGTAGCATACAAGGAATACTGTACTGCCGGTGGTCAGAGCCTATATGTCCAAGATCCATGACATTTGTCCGCCCTCACAACCCTGAGCCACCCCTTCTATCTCCTTCCTTTTTTGCTCACCGGCCTTCCCAGGAGTCACCAATCTCCTTCCGTGGATTATCTGCATTGCAGGTTGCTGCTGGTCTAGCACCTGATTGTTTGCATGGCGAAGAAACCCCGCTTCTGGAACCCCGCCCTTCCATCCATCCACTCATGCCTTTTAAAGTCCTTCGATTGTGGAGCCTACCTATTATATAGATAGTGAAGGCTTGCATCATTGACAACCCCGCTCGAAGTATATATTAATAGAAGAGACTCCTAGTAATATAGTTAGTTAGTAAGCACTATATAATATACCCTTAGAGTAATATTAGCAATTAAACTAAGTCTAATATAATAATACTTTATCTACTTACTATATTAACTATTTTTAATAATTATAATAGAGGATTAATAATTAATATTTATATTAATCTAGCTCTTATAATATATATAATAAGTAAATATACTATATAAATAATATATAATATATATTATAGTTAAGTAAGCTATATAGTTGAGTAGGCTATATACCTCGACTTTTCTAACTATCTATTTTTTATATATAATTATTCTATTAATAATTATAGAAATACCTTTAAAAGAAAATTAGCTTATCTTTATATTCGAAGCTATAAAATAAGATATATCTCTCTCTACTAAGTATACTATTTCGATCTTTAATATATTATAAACGACTTTCTAATATTAAACTATTAATATACTTTTATAATATAATAGCCCTCTAAATTAAATAAAATTAGATAAAAGTAAAGAATAGGTAATTATTAAATATATATTTAATATAGATTCCTAAATAGACCCTCCTAGGCTAAAGGATATAACTATAATAATAAATATTCTCCTTAAAAAGTATACTATATTATTTATTAGGATTAATTAAATAATATCCTTTATTAAATAATAATTTATTAATCTAAGTTCTAGGTAACGACCGAAGGTAATATTATCTTAATAGATAAAGGGATTATAGAGAGATAAATTAATAAAGGAGTATAAGAGGAAGGGAGAGATAGAAGTCATTATATCTCGAGAAGGAAGCGTCTGAGGAAGGAACGGATCAAAGATCTTAGTAGCCCTGACTTTTAGCTATAGAATAGTATATTTTTCAATAGGAACGGAGGTAGGCGTTTTCTAGTTAAATTAATATAAATACTCGGATTAACCCTAAAGGAGGTATAGCCTATCTTAGAAGATATCTATTTATAATAGTTAAGGGCATTGAAAATGGATAGGAATTACTACGTAATAGGAAGTAACGATTTTACTTAAAAATAAAGATATATTATTATTCTAAAAACCCTAAAAAGTAGGTTAGGGGAATTGCTCTATATCTAATAGACTGACCCTTAGGGACTAAGCGTGGATAAGGCGTATAGGCTACTTCTAGATCTGCGGGGAAGTGGAGTCGGTTCTACTCTAGCTTATTAACTAAGCTAATAAGAGATAAGAGAAGTTAAACGGTTATTATTGCTTAATAGCTCTATAGAATTATATAAAAATTATATTATTATATAGCTCTGATTTTTCTCTTTCTAATAATATAAATATTAATATAGTTTAGCTTTTATTTTAGCTACTAGAAGGGTTATAAGACCCTATCTCCTATAAAATTAATCTAAGTACTTACTTTATATTATCCTAGATAATTTATCCCTATACCTATTGAAAAAGATACTATTATATAGCTAATAGTTAGGGCTATTAAGATCTTTAATCTATTCCTTCCTCTAATATCTCCTTCTTAAGATATAATAACTTCTATATCTCTATTCTCCTTATACTTCTTTATCTATTTATCTCTTAATAATACCTTTATCTATTAAGATAATATTATATTTAATTATTATTTAGAACCTAGTCTAATAGTATTCCCTCTTTAAAAGCTACTAGGCTATAATAACTCCTTAGGACCTAGATATAGGCGAGAGATCTATAGATTCTTAATATATTTATATAAGAAGGTCTAATATAATTTCTCCGCCTCTTATAAGGCGGGGCTACTAATATAGAGATTGATCTAGACCTAATCGCTATCTAGATCATTTATATCATTATAAAAGAACCTTTCAGGGGCAGGATGAGTCAGCCTCGCAATATTGCATCTCCTTCTTCATTGCACTTATAGCGTCCATTCTTGCCAGAGGGCCTCGCAATGTGCCTCGGTGCGCGGTGCGCAGTTGCGGGTATCGCTGGTCGGCTGAAGGGCGATCCTTTTCCGCGTCCCCTGAGCCCGATCTCCCCGGTCACCACTATGGCCGCTCCGGCCGCGGTGAGTTTGCGCCCCCGACACCGACTCCGACACGGGCGCGGAGGCGGACGGCGTCTACCCGCCCGCTGGAGAGGTCCGAGGCATCTTGGCGACGCGATGGACAAAGCGGATGAGAGTGCTAAAGGCGGTGGGTGATATGACGGCTGACGCGGGTGTCAATGAAGGGGAAGGGGGGAGGAGATGGGCGACGAGCGAAGCATACTCGCCGCTCTCGAGGAATCGGAGGACGGGGACGACGGAACATGACCGGCAGGCAGGCAGGGCACAACAGCCCCCCAAGGGCCTGAAGGGCGTTGGGTTGTAAACAGAAAACTGTTTTCTGCTGCTAGGCCCGCCCCCGCCCATTACAGGTTGGTGATGCATTTAGGCGCCGGGCGTGGTGTTTAGGGCCGCGACGCGCCTCAGGGCCGCGCAGGGCGGCACCAAACCTCTCTGGGCCGCTGCCACCTCTCCCTCCGACAAGAGTGCACTTCGTAGTTTATCGCTAGGAGAGCGGCCGGGATCCCGAGCTTTCCAGTAGGTATAGTCGCATGTGCTGGATTGGCGCGCGTCAGTGGTTCATGATGGTCGTGATGACAGGGCGGTTACTGATCGATTCGATGATCCGATTCACGGCCCGCGGGAAGTCAACAAGTACGGATCAAAGTATAGACATTGGCTTGGCCTGCGAACAGTTGGAGTTCATCCTAGCGTGGCTGAATAGAGTAGGTGCTGCAACAAATGGGCGTCGTCTGTCAACGAGCCTTTACAACTCCATGATCACTAGCTGCAGAACTAAGCCATCCAATGTGAGGGCGGCTGCATTGAAGATGTGAGACTGTCACCTCACTTGCGTGGCGTCTATATGCTGAGAAGTAACTAGTTCGGGTTTATGGTCCAGATATGGTGGGCATCAACAAGGCTCGACCGCCGGCATGAAAGGCCCAGCCCGCCACACGGCAGCCCCCACATCCCGAATCAGGCTCGAATTCAACGGAACCAGACTTCCGATCCATGGTGTGATGAGGCACAGCTGAAATGCGCGGTATATTCCGGGGAGAACCATCAGAGCATGTTTTGTCTCAAGTCGGGATATGTATGACCCCGCGCTCTCGAGGTCATGGCTGTGGGCTGACGTCTCATCAGCAAAGACGTGACAAGCTTCCTGTACCCATCATAGGGCGATAGGGTCCTTGCGGGACCCCGAAGTTGTTTGTTCGCTGCCGGTGCTGGATCGGACGAAGTTCGCTTCCGGCATTATGCGGCCCGGCCGGCACCACGGCGATTACACTCCAAGCTCCGGGCCATGACGGTCGATCCGGTCCCGGTGACTCTCCCTCTCATGATTGATTTCTCATCTGCGATTCCAGGATGCTGTCTGCTGAGTCAATCTTCGTGTCGGATGCAAGAGGTATGTCCAAGTGAAGGCTGGCCCCAGCGTCCTCAAACAAGGTTTGTGGAGAGCCAAAACCCAACGCAATAGTCGGCGTAATTGAGGCCGTTGCTTGATCATCATGGTATCAATGCCCTGCGCTGAACACTTATGTGGTGAACGGGAAGGAGATCATGGAGATAAGGACACCCCTTAAATCCGTCACTATCTTCCGACTCGTGCTCTCTACGGCCGTACGCAAGTGACTGTCGGAATAAGATTCAGCTCCGGCTTTGAGGCCGGACTTAGTGGCGCACGGAACACAAAAGATCGGGGTTGGACCGTGAAGCGCACGCAAATCCGACCCAGGTCGCCGCCTCACGGCTCCGGAGTACTTCATCATTGCCGGGCGATCGACCACGATGGTCGGCATCAGATACACCTCGGCTCCGATGCCTTTCGCGCGCCTGTTCCGATTGACGTGAAATGGTTCAATACTTGAATGCCGTGCTGATCAGGAGGGAGGATGATTCTCCATGACATCAACAACCTCTTCACCACCACAACATTCCCCTTGAATTTTGACAAGTTGCCCAGCACAATGACGTCCGACGACAAGATGCGCGCCTGGATACACAAGCACAAGAATCTCCCACTGGAACGGGGCCTGGTTCTGGACCAAGACCACCCGGAGCCCCCGAAAGCCCTCAAACCGACGCAGATCCTCGTGTGCGTCAGGGCCGTCGGCATCAACCCAGCAGACCCCCTCTTCGCCGAAATGACGGGGCTGCCCGGAACAGCCTTCATCAAGCCGACACCGTTGCCAGGCTTGGACTACAGCGGCGAGGTCGTGGCAACAGGCAGCGACGTCTCCGTCCTCCGCGCCGGCGAGCGTGTTTTCGGCCGGGTCGACACGCAGAAGAGCATCCCCGGGACCATGGCCGAGTTCACAGTGTCGGAGCTGGAGGGCTGCGTCTTCATGCCGCCCAACGTCAGCTTTGAACAGGCGGCGGGCGTGGGCACGGCAGCCATGACGGCGTACGAGAGCATCGTGCTCAATACCAAGGCCGGCGACTCGGTCTTCATCAATGGCGGAACGGGAGGCGTGGGAACGTACGGCATTCAGTTTGCCAAGGCGCACGGGCTGCGCGTCACTGTGTCAGCGTTGACGGCCAAGGTTGCGCTGTGCGCGGAGCTCGGGGCCGACGAGGTCATTGACTACCGGACGCAGGATCTCGTGGCGACGCTCAAGGCCAAGGGCCAGGTGTTTGACCTCGTCGCGGACTTTGCGTACCGCGAGGAGACCGATCTGTACCATGCCGCAAACGACTTTATCAAGAAGGGCGGCAAGTACGTCATGGTGCCCGGCCAGGTCAACGGCAGCACGTTGCGCACCATAGCCAAGAACTCGGCGTGCCCGAGCATGCTGGGCGGTGGAAAGGCCAAGTTTGAGGCGTACTTTGCAAAGAGCAACCGGGCGGGCTTCGAGCAGATTGCCGAGTGGATGGCGAACGGCAAGGTCAAGACAGTGGTTGATTCTGTGTTTGCGTTTGAGGATATGCCCAAGGCCGTGGCCAGGGTCAAGTCAGGGTCATCGACGGGAAAGGTCATAGTCACGGTTTGAGTCGCTCTTTTGCCGTGGGTTGCCAGTGAGGTCGAGCGTAGTAGTACAATATCATCATTAATCTTCATCCATCTTCATCCATCTTCATCTTCACCTCCATCTCGTTCCAGGCCCAATTTACCTCGTCGGCTCACACGTAGGCTCCCCCGACGGCACCCCCGGCAGAACCGCAGGGTACACACCGCCGAGCTTGCTCTCAAACTCGGCATAGCTCCTCCCAAGCTCCTCCTCAACACAGATGGTCTTGTTCGAGTGGCCGACGACCACAGACTCACACGCACCAGTGGCAGCCCGCTTGATCTTCTCCGCGGCCAGCAGAACCTTGCCGCCGCGCATGACGAGCTCGACGTCCTCGCCCGACGAGAAGACGGCCTGCGCAAAAGCATCCTCCCTCGGTGTGCCCGCAAAGACGACAACGTCCGCCAGCTTGCCGACCTCGAACGAACCGAGATGGCGGTCAAAGCCGGCCACCTTGGCGGCGTTGATGGTCATCATTTCCCAGAGCGTCTTGGCGTCGAGCACGTGGCCGTAGCTCGCCTTGGTGGCCGCGAAGCCGCAGACAGCCTCCCTCGCCATGGTCGCCGACCCCGACGGCAGCCAGTCGGTGCCGAGGGCGACCGTGATGCCGGCGTCGAGCAGGTACTTGACGTCGAGCGTCTTGCCGTACAGGAACACGTTGCTGCGGGGCGACCAGACAATGGTGGCCCCGCGCGCGGCGACGAGGTCAAAGTCGCTCTTCGTCAGGCCGGGGGCGTGGATGAGGGCGAGGTTGGGCGCGATGATGTCGGTGCTGAGCCCGCCGCCGCCGGCCTTGGGCGTCGTGTCGTACGTCGCGCTCGACAGGCAGCGAAACTCGTTCTCGGCCTCGGCGTCGACGCCCTCGCCGACGTGCGCCATGTAGCGGTACAGCTTGTCGGCCTTTTCGGCCGTCGTCATGTTGGGGCCGTAGTCGCAGTCGCCGTTGCGCAGGATGCCGGCGGCGTCGTTGAGCGGGAAGATGTCCCAGGTGGCGACGGGCGCGGGGATCTCGTGGCCCACGCCGGCGACGTAGTCGAGGTTGCGCGTGAGGCCGGGGGCCATGGCGCCGCCGACAATCGAGGTCGTGCCGGAGAAGAGGTGGCGGAGCTCGCCCCAGGCCGTGGCCTCGACGGCCGACCCGTTGACGGGCGCCGGGCGGATGGTATGGCCTCGCAGGCCGCGGCGCCAGTCGTGTCGGTGGTCGGCGCGCTCGCCAATGTCCTTGAGGGGCGTCACCGTCGCGTACTCGATGTGTTCGTGCGTGTTGATGAAGCCCGGTGAGATGACGGAGCCGACACACTCGATGACGGTGGCGTCCGACTCGTCGGCCTTGAAACCGCACTGGCGGCCGACGTAGCTGATGCGCCCATTGCTGACGAGAAGGCGCGCGTTGGGCAGTGCGCCGGCCGAGGTGAGGACCGTTCCCTTGAACAGCGTCGTGCCAGAGTCAGACGTCGAAGTCACCTGGCAGGTCGCCTGGGTCAGGGTGAGGCACGACAGGGCCGCAGCGAGAGACTTGGCGAGCGTCATGATGATGGAGCTGAGGTAGTGACAGACTGAATGGACGGCGTCCGAAGAACGATCAAAGGAAAGCCAACACGAGAGAAGATTGAATCAACGACAGGTTTCCGGGAGGCCTGGCCCCATGTAATATCACTCAACCTCACAAACCCTTTGTCATGACGATACCGCTGGAGCAGCACTCAAGTCTGCAACATCCTCCTCCAGTGATACCCCTGACGTCCATCCCCGCACCGAAATGCTGGGGACAAGCATCACCAGACGGGGCGATGGGCCGCTTTGGGCCTGGCGCTATCAATTATGGACATGACCTTCCGGACCCGGGTCGCTAGCCAGGAACCAAACTTCGATATCGGTCCGCCACTGCGACCTTGCGAAATGGAATCTGCCATGTGTTGAGCCCTGCTGTCCATCCCCTGTCTTGATCCAATTCTTTATCTGCAACCGCGGCCACGAGACGGCAACCCGGCACCCTCAGCCATGTGAGAGATCTTGGAGGACAGGCGTTGGGGGATCCAGATGTGGAGAAATCATGTGAGGGGCCGAGACAGGGCAGATTCCAGCAGTCTGGCTTCTCTCACCCAACAGGCTCCCGAAATCGAATCATCGGCGAACTCCGACAGGCCCCTGATGGCCATCCTGATAGCTGATACCGGCCGCCCCGACCACGAATGATTGTGAGTCGAGGCACGCTCTGCAGAGAGAGCTGTCTAACAGGCATCTTGCATATCGTAGATACCAAGCCTGGTTTGGGATCAGCATGATGAGCCATGTCCTAGCAGCTCTTAATTGAACGTTTTATTCGTATGATCGTCGGTCGTCATCTGTTATGAACTACCCCCACTGATCCATGACGGATCGGTCAAGCACAGAAGTGGTTCGGGTTTGATCGGCAATGAGATCGACCGTCTCATCAGATGGAACCCCGGTTCAGAGTTCGGTAACGACTCGAGTCACAGCACATCAGCACCACGACAGCGCAGAAAGAAACACATCTTGGTTCAATTGACCAGCCATTTACACCAGAGAAGAAGAATGAATATATACACATAGAACCCAAAAGCTCGTTCAAAATCCCAAGCCTTCGTACATCTTGTTTCATGACGTTTCGTCTAGTTCATCATGTCGCGAGCGTGGCGGCGCGCGTTACCCTCGGGAAGGTACTGGCTCAGCCAGTCGATGAAGGTCTTGAGGGTGAAGTTCTCGGGGAGGACGTCGTCGGGCGTGGTAGGCGCCGGCGTCGTGGGAGCCTCCGGGGTGGTGGGCTCTGGAGTGACGGGAGCCTCAGTGGCAACAGGAGCTGGGGCCGAGGACTCGACGGGAGCCGGGGCCGAGGACTCAATGGGGGTGACGGGGGTCGAGGGAACCTCTTCGGCGGGAGCCGTAGGGGTCACGGGGACGGCGGGCTCGGTGCCGTTACCGCCGCCGGGGGTCATCGGGGTCGTGGGAGCGGGAGCAGAGGCACCGCCGGTCCAGAGGGCGGGACCAGGAATCTTGTAGCCGCTGACGTCGCCGTAGGGCTCAAAGTGGATGCCAGGGTCCTCCGCAGTGTAGAGCTTCGTGGCGACAACACCAGTGGGCGAGTCGGTACCGGAGCCAGTGACGGCAATGTTGATGCACTGGGGGTAGTTCTGGGCACCGTTGACGGCACCAGCGCCGTGCATGGCAATGATCTCGTGGCGGAAGACGTAGTTGCCAGCAGCCAGAGTGGCAGGCACAGTGGTGGTCCAGGTGTTGTTGTTGGCGATCAGATCCGTGGCAGCCCACTTCTTGGTCTCGGCGTTGTAGCCAGCCTCGTCAATCTTGACCCATTCGAGCGTCGCCTTGTCAGCGGCCGAGCAGTCGCCGCCGCAGTTGGCGACGTAGGTGAAGACGGGGCCGAAGTGAGACTCGGGCCAGTCG
Source organism: Verticillium longisporum (assembly GCA_019188255.1). Taxonomy (NCBI): domain Eukaryota; kingdom Fungi; phylum Ascomycota; class Sordariomycetes; order Glomerellales; family Plectosphaerellaceae; genus Verticillium; species Verticillium longisporum. The sequence continues at coordinate 235,130 of JAETXT010000007.1, forward strand.
GACCAGAAGAAGTCGACCTTGCCGCCAGCAGCGACCGAGGCTGTGGTGGCACCGGGCGCCGACTTGATGTGGCAGGCAATATCGGAGGTGGCGTAGCCAGTGCCGTCAACGAAGCCGTTGTCGAGGTTCTCGGCAGACCAGGCGGCGATCTCAGGCACAGGCTGCTTGTTGATCTTGTCGTAGTAGTAGCTAAGCTTGTAGCCGCCCTCAGACTTGCCGTCGGCAGCGAACCTGGTGACAGTGCCGTGGGCGAGGGCCGTGGTGGCGAAGGCGCCAGCAAGGGCAATGGTAGACTTGATGGAAGACATGTTGATGTTTGGAGTGTGTGGTGAAAGAAGGTGGACTGTCAAAGGCTGGAGCTAGTGGGTTGAACGTTGTTTGCAAGAAAGAAGATGCAAATGTGTTGATTCAATGAGTGATGGTAAAAGAGTGTCCCAGCTTCACACAGTGAAGACGACGAGTGTGAAGTTGACGGTGAAAAAGAAGGTAGAAGGTTGAAAGAACCAAAGAATGTGTACAGGAAGAAGCTGCTGAGGAGAAGAGAGGCATGAAGATGTCGAGGGGAGCGGCGGCGCTGCCTTTATTCTCGACGACGACGACGACGACTCCTTGTCAGCTCGGGAGACTCCGTCGTGTTGAAGCCCACATACTTTCTGCCCTATCCCTTTCCTGCCCCTGCCTTTCGAATGACCCATTCATGATGCGACGATGTGATTGAGGCGGTCATCGACAGCATAGCCGCTCGTGTTGGTCGAAGCTCGCTGGAGACACTGCACTCGAGGTCATCAAGCCGAAACAGTGGGGAACATGCATTGCAGCAGTGTTGAGCCACGGAGAATCTCCCGTCGTCTGATGTCGGCTGGCTGGCCCCCCCTGGGCCGACCTTGCTTGTTCGTGATCTGCTTGGCTTCTTTCGGCAGTCACCCGAACATTGTGGACGTGCGCGGCGAATCCCAACCCCGGTCGGCCATTCCGCGATGGAGCTGTCAGCAGTGGTAATCAGAGCCGCACTCATCGCCTGGCCGGAGCAGTGTCCTGGGCAGGTAGTCGTCGGCGCCGGGGATAGAGCGCCCCAGGGGCGCATCTGTACGTCTTAGCGCTGCGATGAAACCGGCGCCCTGGCCTCGACCTGAAAAACCGGGCTGCAAGACTGGGGGATGCCCACCTCACTTGCATTCATTTGCAGTACGATGAAACGGGGATTCGCAAAACGAGATTGCTGCTGGGTTTGTTGGGGTCTGTTCGCGCTTTGCCTGCGGCAGCGGATGTCTGCCAAAGATTGATTGATAGATTCAGCCCGTAGCTATGACAGGTGCCATGTTGTCCGTCGGCGTCATCCACGGGTGATGGCTCGCCATACGTGCCGCCGGTTAAGTAGGCGCGTTGTCCGGGCTGGCCGGCCATGGTAGAGACAGGATCATCTTGGGTCGGAAATCGACATCGGTGTAGTCGCATCGGCGTAGTCGCTGGGTCGTCCGTGGTGCTCGGCCGCAGCTATGCCATCGATGTGACGGTTGACTGTCAAAGTCCCAGTTGCAAATGGGACTAGTGATGCGAGGCGATCAGAGCTACACGGTAAGACGGACGATCGATTGATGAACTGAAGTCGCGGGCCGTGACTCGTTGGTTGCGGATTGCAAAAGGCGGGGTTGTTGATCATTGGAGAAGAAATTGGTGCACTGCAAAAGACGATGCTATCGCGTGGACTGGACCTGGGACATGGGACCTGGGGTCTCGCAGAGCGGAAAGAACTGCTTCGCCTGCTCCACCTGCCCAGGTGGTTTGGTTGTAGTTGCCCAAGTGCCGCATTCTTCATATTTCATCCTGCAGCGACAGACGAACCTGGTCACTGGGGAACGAGGAAGGAGCCTGGCGAAGGAAGCGCCGACGTACAGTGGCGACCAACTGGGGGGCGGAAGGTCCAGCGCTGCCAGGCCTTCTTCCTTCCCGCTTCCTGCCGCCCCTCACGCCACTTCCTTCAGTGGCCCGGAGGAATCCCACAGCCACTCCCCGCGCCCCATCAGCCTTGTGTCGGGCAGCCCAGCCAAGCAACTGCGCCGCACACGTAAGCCAACCACCGTCGAGCGTCCATCACGACAGCCTCGGGCCTCAGTTCGCCCACGACTTGCTACCTACCTACATATCTAGGTGCGTCATGTGTGTCGGGAGTATATGAATCCTCTTTCACCCGAGTCGTTGAATCGGTGCACGAGTCTGGAGCCACGCTATCCACAATCCTCGTACTTCCCATACCCTCGCAATGCCACGAACAATCGCAAAGACAAGCAATGTACTCAGCATCCGCCTTGAAGCACCCAATTCACTCTTCTCGGCCGGTGACACCCTCATAGGAGTTGTCGCACGTCAACATGGCCTCGTCAGCCCCCATGCGACCATCAAGATTCAGCTTCACGGCCGCTCCAAATCACACTTGGTTGTCAGCAATGGTCAAACGAGCACCACGTATCGCGGCCGCTGCAATTACTTTGACCCTCATGAGATGACGCAGACCATCCATGAAGGGCCATTACATATCCCCAATGACGCCGAGACAACAGAATGGCCCTTTGCAATCACCATACCCACACACATCAGCCCCCTCGCTCTCAACCCTCGGACCAACGATGCCGACATGTGCTTCCTGCCTTTGGACCCCGAGACTGTCGCTTCCACCGCTTTGCCCCCGACGTTCTACGCGAGAGACATTGGCTTCTTCTCGCAAAGACATCACAGTTTTGTCGAGTACTGGCTGCACGCCGAGCTTCGCTACACACGCGAGGGGCATTTCGAATCCAAGGAGGCCGACCTCCCCCTCCATGTTCGTGCCGCAACCGCCAGTCCTGTCGACCCCTGCAGCCATCTCAAGACGTCCAAGACGCTTCGCGTCGTCGCCTCCCATCGCCTCGTCCCTGGCATGGAAACGGCCGAGCTGAGCTTCCATCAGAAGACGCGCAAGCTCTTCGGCTCCTCGAAGCTCCCGCGATTCGCCTACTCCCTTCAGGTCGCCTATCCAACCGTCATTCAGCTCGGCAGCCCACGCGCCATTCCCTTTTACGTCAAGGCCGTCCCGGACTGGGGCCGCACCTCGGAAGACATCGCCAAGGTGCCGCAGCAAGTCAAACTCGTCGACATTGAAATGGAGATTCACAGCACGACAGCCATCCGCTGCGTCGGCACCTTTAGCCCCAAGAAGGCGGACGACACGGACAAGAAGCCCCTCCAGCTGCATGGGCCCCTGTCGAGGCTCGAGAAGCCCGTCCTTATCCCCTGCGGCGACGGCGTCGCGCCCTGCGACTTTGGCGCGCTTCTCGATCTCCGCCTCGACGTGGGCGGCCACCAGGTCGGATTCCGCGAGCCGCACCGTCCCATGGGGACTTTTCACCCCTCGTTCACGACGTGGAATATCCGACACTCGCATCAGCTGAAATGGCGCGTGCGCATGAACGTCGCAGACGAGGATGTCAGCTATGAGATGACCGCTCCGCTGATCATCCTGGCGCCGAGCTACGGCCCCGCGGCAGAACAGAGCTGGGTGCGGCCGCCTGCGGACGAGACCTGGATCCAGCCACCTACGGATGGAGAGGCGCCGCCTGCTTTCGATCAGATAGAAAAGGAGAGAGAGATTGTCGTTGCCATGGCTTCAATCATAGATGGCAAGGGCAGCGAGACGGTCACGACGGGAGAGAAGACTTGAGTTGACGCGACTGAGTGGCCTTGAGGGCTGTAGGATGGCTGTATGGAAGAGATGCGCAGTGTTTTGCTAAGTTATCCTATGATACCCTTTTCTTTATTTTACAGTATCTATATATCGACATGATCAGGCGTGATGCTCTGTCACGGCGTTGTATTTCCAAGGCGATCCCAGGATGCTTACAGTTTCCTGCCACGAGGCTGCGAGATTAAGATCTTCCCGTGTCTCTTGTGCTCCGCGGGCAGAAGCCGGCCGCCATAAATTAAGAAATCAGGTTGTGCGGCGTAGGTACTAATGCTGACTCGTTGAGCTGACGCGCCTGCGGGATCGAGTACGTGGAGGCGGCTCTGTTTCCAGGCCAGGTGGCAGCCACGGGCACCACGATGCTCCATGCAGGCTGAAATTAACATGTCATCGAAGGAACAGAAAAGCCTCAGTGTTGGACAAAGAACCGCGTTGGTCAGGGTCCCGTCGGCTCCGCGGCAAGTTCGTGACGCAGGCGATTGGATGTGGATGGCGACGCGCAACGGCTCCCTATGATATACCTTGCCGTGTGGCATTGGTCGTTGGAAGCGTGACAGTCGGCGCAATACGATACCTTTTCCTAGGGATGTATCCAAGCGCATTCGTGGCCTTTCATCTAGCTTTCGGCATCGACCGTTGCTGTCTAGAGTTAGCCCCTTTAGGCGTCCCGTGCTGCAAGGTAGCACTTGAACTTAGTCTCGAGGTGACATCACACCAACTAATACACATGAATATACAAAAGACGAAAGTTTCCAAGCGAGAAATCAGGAATAGAAGTGTTGGGACTGAAACCAATCATTTCAGCTTCGAACTCGTGTCAGAGCTACAGAGGGTGCGAGTCGCAGCCTGTTCTCAGCTGCAGGCCAGGAGGCCATACCCCGATCCAAATTTCAGAAGGCGGGAACCTTATCACGCTTGAGGACATCATCCCGCATTCCAAAAGTAAGAGGGCGTCTTCCGGGGGGAAAACTCCGACTTGCGGGCTTTGATTCTTTGGGTCACCAGGCCAGAACTTTGTCTTGGGCTTGTGGGCGTCTCCTTGGCCCCTTGATCAAAACCAAGAGGGAGATGAAGTTTCGTACATCAACAACACTTGGATTGCCAAACTTTGCAAACACGTCAAGAGAGGTCTACATGGTTGCAGTGTACATCGGCTGCAGCTAGGTCATTGACTCCGGCGTAATATCTATAGGATTTATAGTGGCGTTAAATATATCATCATCATTGACTCCGGCGTCCTCACGATCCGTTTCTATCCACGACTTCAGTCCGCAGAACAGGCTCGTCCAGCACATACGACCATACCTACTGGAGAACTCGGGATCCCGTCCGCTCTCCCATAGATAAGCCAGTAAGGGTCGGACTAGTAGTTGGGTGGGTGACCACCAGCGAATCCCTGATGTTGTATGTTTTTGCATTTTTGATTTTAAATGTGGCTCCATTCGCAGTTTTGGGTATCTGTGGGCCGTGCCGTCATATCGTGCCCATCAGCCCCCAAGCTCCGATACCATTTAGAGTGACGTCCTATATCACGACTTGAATATTTGTTGAATTTTGGATTCATGGGCTGCTTCTTGAATTTCGGCAGTCTGAGATGCAGAAATGCCAGCCGTGAAGCCGGTTGAGCAGCCGCTATATGCGCCCCGCACGCGGTTTCTGGCCCTTGACAGACCTTGGGCCAAATCTACTTATTAACGCCCGAACAATCTGCTTCAAATGAGATGGATCCCTAGAATGAACCTGATTGCATCCGCGTCGCGTGATGTGAACGTTTTTGTTCCGATCACGACGTCCAATAACACTGCGTCAGGCGACCTTGAGTTGCCTGATCTCTGCTACCTAGCACAGGTCGCGCAGAACATGGGATGTCCAGGTCCGGGTGATTGAATCAGGGAGTAGGAGAAGAAATGGCGCCAGTACGTATCGCTTGAAGGAACTTTGGTAGTTGATCTCGCCTCATATCACACGTACTACCCCCCTGCTCGTGGCAGGATGACCATTGTCAGCCTTGCATGACCGAGGACGTTACTGCTGTGAGCGCGAGTGAACCGGTAGTTTCATCTCCCACCGGATCGTCGTCGGATCTCAGACATGGCCCGCCATCCCCGCGACGGCACTTGAAGCGGCAGGGCGGGTGTATGCACGCTGATGTCGATCACAGTCATTATGTTCGGTTATATGATTGCGGCTCTCCGTCAGGTCATACATCATACTCCTTGCACTTGTGATGTGGGCAGTAGATTTGGCCCATTGCTAGCCCTATGTTCATTGCTTGGCCTATGTTCATTGCTTAGCCTACGTTCACTGCCTGTCCACGACATCTCTCCGAGTGTTCCTGCAACGGCCACGACGGCTCATATCGTGAACCCCAACAATAAAGATAGGTAGGTGATTGTGCGGGAGGTCTGATGGGGCCCTAAAGAATGATCTCTGATCTGCGACATGAGCTGCATCTATCGAGACGCTCAATATTCAAGATACTCTCTACTTTCGGTGACAGCAGCACGAGCCGAGGCGTCTCCAGCCCTCTGATACCTCCGTTCCCCCAACAGTCCCTTTGAGGTTTCATAACCACGATGTAACGAACCATTCGACCAGAATCAGCGACGGCAGACGCTGAGACTATTCGAGGGTCTGGCCAAGGAACGGCAGCTCAAGGCTCTGCGACCGCATGGTGTGTCGTTTCAAGAAGGCACAAACGGTCGGGCCGTCTAGCTCGGCCGTGTAGATACAAAAGCAAGACGGACAAGGTCGGCTGCATCGAAGATGACAGTGAGACGGATGTCTTGCCCCCCTCAGCCCGGCGGGAATGTGGTTTCCATGCTGGGGCAAAAAGGGGGTTCAGTGAGACCACTGACGACTGGCGCCCCCACTAGCACAAGGTACATCTTATCGGCACGTGATGACGCTTCCCGCGCCCGATAAGGGAGCTCTTTCCGAAAAGTGTCCTCTGTCGAGACACCTTGAGTGACACGACGACCCACGGCGGAGGGATACCAGAGCCGACGATCACGACTCGACAGCTACACCCAGCCCTTGCAAACGCAGCACACGATTGCGGCAGCGTCACCCTAAAGAAGCAAGACCTCTCTGACGGCTACCGACCATCTGATTGCATTCATCTCGGACACACACACACACACCAAAGAAGACGAAACCACCACCCCCGCCAGCCCACCATGTCGGCCCTCACACACTTTGACGCGCTGCCGCTGCAGATGGACGCGCAGTCCAAGGCCATCTCGTCGGCGAGCTCGAACCGCGCGCTGACGACGGAGCTCGAGGCGCTGAACACGCTGCACCGGACGCTGCTGGGCCTCGAGACGCCGCACGGCATCCCGCCGCCGCCGGTGCCCGTGAACCCGAAGCGCAGCGCCGGCGTGGCCAAGCTGCGCGACAGCGGCAACGGCGAGTTCCGCAAGAGCAAGTTCCCCGAGGCCATCAAGTTCTACACGCTCGGCATCCAGATGGCGCTGCAGCGGCCGCCGTGGGAGCCCAACCAGCTCGTGCGCGAGGAGGTCGCCGGGCTCTACGCCAACCGCGCGCAGGCGCACATGGCGCTGACGCAGTGGGCCGAGGGCAGCGTCGACGCCGAGGCGAGCGTCGAGGCGCGCAAGGTCGGCAACGCCAAGGCCTGGTGGCGCCGCGGCCGCTGCCTGCAGGAGATGGGCCGCCTCGAGGAGGCGCGCGAGTGGGTGCGCCGCGGCCTCGGCATGGAGGGCGAGGAGGCCGAGCTCGTCGCGCTGCTGAGGGACATTGAGACGCGCATCGCGAGGGGCTCCAAGGCTTAGGTGGTTGATGCTTTCGAGGCGATGCAGTACCTGGCCACCCACGGAGTGTCTGTGGCTGTCAGGCGGAGCAAGAGACTCAAGAGTCGGATGAGCACGAACGCTGAGCGGGCCAGGAGGAACCGTCCGCTTGGCAATGTCGGGCCTGGGAGAGCAGGAGTTTTCTAGTTCGTTTTTGTATCGGATATGATCAGTTTTCGCAATTGGGGGGTGCATGGGATACCTCGAGAGACAGATGAATGGCCGTCCACTGTGGACGATGAAGCATGGTTCAAAACGGCAGTCGCGTTGCACCTTTTCGTTCTTTTCACAGACAGTCAGACAAACACTTCATAACAGCAAGGCTCATTGAGCTTCAAGAGTAGAAAAAAAAAAGTTGAAAACAAGACCCCGTGGCCAGTTGAGTAACCCAATATAATGACGAGTTCCAATAAACCATGCCTCTGACCACCCCTTCCGGTATGCTCTTCGACCGACCATCGCCGCGCCTGTCTGCCAGTATATCGGCGCCCACGAATCCGAGACGCGCGGAGCATCGTACCTCCTCTACGTTCCGCCCTCCATGTCTATTATCTCCCGTGAATTGACTGAGCTCAAGACGGCCTGTCCTATGCCGTGTGCCTGACAAACCGCCTTGTTCACGGGACCGTCTCTTCAGCCCTCGACTCCGATTCGTTCAGGTCTTGGCGCAGTCGGCGTTGCCGGGCCTCTTCTGCAGCTTTCTGAGCCTCTTCTCCCTCTCTCTCCACGCCATTGAAAATCGTTTCAGTCCATCGCTGTATGGCCGCCGTATTCAAGGTATCATTCGTTTCCGTCCACAGCCTCGACCCCACGTTTTCTTCATGCAAAAGAATCATGCTGATGAAAGAAAAAAAGGATAGAGTATCGCGGCGTTGCTCGTCTGCGGCCCCTTAGATGGCCTGCTTCTCGCTCAGCTTCGCGGCGGGGGGTCGGCGCATGACGGCGTCCTGGCCGCTCATGCGCCTGTCGAGGGCGCGCTCGAGCTTGGCGCCGAGGGCGAGCTTGCTGAGGTTGGCGCTCTTCTCCTCGGACAGCTCGACGCGTTGGGACGTCAGGGCCTTGTTCTCCATGCGGTCGAGGCCGGACTCGATGTCGCGCAGCTCGGCGTGGGCCGAGTCGGTGGTCAGGACGGTGGGGGCCATGCTGTACGTGCTGTAGCGGACGGAGGTGCGGGCCTGGCCTGTGTCAGATGAAGGGAAGCAACGGCAATTGCGAAGACGGTGTGGAGATTGATCGTTGGACGTGGTGGATGGCGGGTGTATATGTGCGCGTGACGGAGAGCGGCAGGGTAGGACAGGTGATAAAGGGAAGGAAGGGCTTCATGATGAAGCAGGGTGACATACCGAGGGCGCCATGATGGGCCGGGCGGATTCCAGGGAGGCAGGCATGTTTGCGGGAGTATGACGACGGTGCGCAGGTGTGAGGGAAGAAAACGTGTGGTCCTTGTCGAGAAGCGATCTTGGTCAAACCGGCTGCTGGGCAGACAAGAGCGGAGACAGACGATGTGACGGGGGGGTTGAGTTGAAGGTTTAGAGGCGAGGCGAGGGGGAGGGGGGCCTTGTCGGAAATTGGGGGGCCGCCGTCTTTGTCTTGTTGTCAGGTTCGATGATAAGAAGAGCTGTGTGTGTTTCTGGTCTCGAGTGCCGGTCGGTTGGAGGGGATCGATCGCGTTCGGAAATGGGGAGGTTTGAGCAAAGGGGGTTTGCGGAAGGGGCAAGGCGAAAGGGGGCGGGCGATTAGTATGGTTCGGTCCAGTTGATTATGAAGGAGGGAAGTATCGTAGGGGACGACAAGGGACGAGGGGTAGAAGGTACGTGCCGCGTGGTTCACGAGCAAGCGCAGGAGCAGGAGCAGGAGCGGAAGGAATGCGTGTCTTGGGGAGAGTAAGTGGACGAAAGGGAGGAAGGAGGGACCTGGGATCTCCCATCTCAAACGTCTAGGCGGACCTCGACAGCCATGACCCCCGGTCACCGTCACCACCACACGCTCTTCTGCCCTGTCTGCCTGTCTGGGACAGGCTTCTGAGGGGGGGCCTGGCGCGGGTCCAGGCCAATCCCAGCGCTCACGGCCTAAGCCACAGGACCCCCCTGAAGGCCCCAGTTCGGCCCCTAAGCCCGCCCTGGCAGCCCAGAGTGCGGCGGGCGGACTCTCTCTCGCGCCCCCCCCTGTAGGCACCGGCAGTCCTCCAATCCGCGCCATCAGGAGTCAAGGTACCGTTCTATCACTGTGACAGCTTGGAACAGCGCGTGTCTGTTACAGCAACCAGTCGAGAGAGCTCAGTCGAGAGGCACCACAGGGCAGGACGAGGAACTGCTAGCTTGGGAGGCGCCGCCGCCGCCGCTGCTGCTGCATGCACCGCGTACGTCGTTCCTCACCAATGCATCATCCATCGAACCGTCACATCCCTCTCTGGGCATCTAATCTGTTGCCTGCTACTGTCGGTCAAGCTGAGGTCCTGTCCTGGCTGGTTGGTCCCTTTTTTTTTGTCCCAGGGTGGGAGTCATATGCAGATCACCTCGTGTCGCGACCCAACAATCTGGCCATCCAACACGCAGCCAAGTCGCACTCTACAGTCTGCCCCCCATCTGCCTGGGTAATTTTCCTTCACCTTGCCAGAAGCTTAAGAAAAAGCATACAATGTCAGAGAACGACAGAAAAAGCAAAAAGAAGAACCGAACTTCTCATTTCGCCCATGACGATCTGTTTCAGCCCAAGTCAACAACGCACCCCCAGCCCTGTCAAAGACACGCAATCTAGAAACCCGCGTCGTGTTCCTCCGTCGGGCCCCCTTTTTGCTTGATTGACGAAGGAAAAGCGGCTGTTCCACCTCGACCACCACCACCCCCTCGCCTTCCTAGTCTCGATGCAGGCACTGTCAAAGAGAGAAACCAGCGCCGTCGCTCGGCCACGCGTGGTGTCTGTCCCCCTTGCCCGCCGCGATGCTTCGAGCGTACCTACCTTACCTTAGGTGGGTACCTTAGTTCCCAATGGGATCAGCAGCTGACGGGCGGACCTTTCCACGCGACACGCATCCAAAGCTCTCCTCTGCTCTCTCTCTGCCCGCCTCCTTCAGGCCGCGCTAACAGCCTACGGGGCACAAGTGCGGACGGCCTAGCAGCCCTTTTGGCCCGCCCCCTCTTCTCACGTCCCTCCTTCGAAGCGTGCCGCCCACCAGTCTGTGTGCTCCGCCCGTGTCAGAGCCATCATGGTTCGGTTTGGACGATGGGTGAGTAACAACGTGCGCGTGTGTCCTCCTCGCTCCGCTGCATAGATGACGCCAAAACGAAACAAAACAAACTTTGGAACCAACACAAAAATGAGAAACTGCAGAGAGGGTAGCATCAAAGTTTCACAGCAGAGAACCGACAAGAACAAGCTCTCGCCGCACAGGACGGGAGTACATCCCCCCCAAACCGCCAATGCAGGATAGGGTGCTGGCCGCCTGTCTGGTCTGGTCTGGTGCAGCCCAAAGGGGGGGGGGGGGGATGTGACATGGAGAGGGGGGAGAAGGGAGAGGGGAAACGGCTAGCGGCGCCCCTGGCCGCTGCATGCTGCGCACGTGGCGAAGCCGCCATCCGCATGCGCCCGGTGGGTTGTAAGGGTGGCTACCATGCCCTTCTGCCATGTGGTCGTAGGCGACGGTAAGCGTAACCAAGAGAAGTAGGACCAGGTAGGTAGCACTCGGCTGGCCCAGCACCACGAAACGACTACCGTGGGCTGCCCGGAGCTGAGGAGCGAGGGTCACAGAGGGGCAAAGTGCGAGATCGGACGGCGCAGTCCATGGCTACCTACCCGATCGCTCCCTTGAATTGTGGTGCTGCCATTGTTCGCTTTTGCTCGTCAGCTCGTCAGCTCGTCATGTTTCCATCAGGCCATTTCTTCCACACTAACGCACAGCACGGTTTCCGTCTCTAGCCTCCGAGAGGTCGCCGCTCTCATCTCAGTCAGCCTACCTAGGTACTTAAGGTAGGTGCCGGATCCTGGCCGTGTGGAACCACTGCTGCCGCCACGATGATCCTCGCTTCCTCCATATGCCACCGGTCATTGTCGTCAATGCAATGCAGTCCTACCTTTCAGCAAATGTCTTCGTCCTGCCCACAGGTACGTCGCTGTTCAGGATACAACGTTGGTGCCAATATTTTCCGAATACACCTCCATTCTGCTGGCCCCCGCACTGGCCCGCCCGTACATAGTGGTAGTACAATCACCATTAATGATAACTATCTCGCCTTAATGGACGCAGTGTAAGGGTATAAATGGCTGGGCTATGTCGATAAAGAAAGAAGAAGTAGAAAAAGACGCATATGCGATGGGAAAATGAATCGTCATGAAAGCAGGTACACCACGTTATTCGCCTTCTATCATCGTCTCATACCTCGACAGGGGCCCCACTTGGCTAGTAGTGCTTTGCCTGCCAGACCTGACCTGGGGACCAAGACTTGTCGAACATTTGGCTGATCCAAAAGTATGGGTTCTCGTAATCCTCAGTCCCAATCTTGCCTAGTGAAAAGTGAGTCTGTCTTCGTGTCCAAGCAGCGTCCAAGACATACCCTCGGCTTTCAACTGCGTCACACGTCTTTCTGAGTCGAGAATCAGTGTTCGCTGTGACGGAGACACACTTCCGTTCTCGAGGATCTCTTCGAGGGTCAGCGCCTTGTCCTCGCCCTTGGCATTGCTACGGCCCTTGTAGTAATCCCAATGACAGAGCATACGAACGGCGCCATGCTGTAGATTTTCGATAAAAGGGGGCATGTCGTAGCGAAGTCGATTGTTGTGACGCCTTGCGTAGCCGTGACGGTCTTGACAGGTCAAAGTGACCACGTGGAGCAGAATATATGTAGTCATGTAAACTGTAAAAAACGACTCGCGCTGAGGCGACTGCGTGAGCTTTTCCAGCCCTTTGAGTACCTTGGCACGCAGCTGCCGCAGGACGTAGATGGGGTTTAGCCTGTCAAACTGGGCAACGACCATCTTGGGAGTGGGGGCCTTGTTAGGTTGGGGATATGCCGGGTCCGTTTCAGGCATGATGCCGAGTTTGTCCTCACTGGAAATCCAAGAAGATCCAAGTGTGATTTCTGGCTGGACGTCAGGGGCTAGCTGGGGCGATGGGGAACGGCAGACATAGGAGTGGGCACATACGAGTAGCGAACCAAAGCTTGAAAACATTCTCGAGAAGCTCTCGTTCCTGAGGAGGTAGATCCTGTAGCTAGGTCAACTAACTTGCACGAAAACAAAGTGAACTTGCTTGTGGATACTCACCAAAGAGTGGGTGTGCGCCATGGCCTCGCTATAGTGCCGCGAGATGATATCGTCTTGTCCTTTCCGCTTCCAGTACTGTCGCCAGGCCTGCTCTGCATGTTCTGAGACGTAGTCCTTGAAGTATTGGACGGTTTTGGAGAGATTTGCCAGAGCGTACGGTGCAATCTCGTGTCGTCTTGCTTTGCTGGCTGTGTACCATTCGCGATGGACTCTGTCGCCTTCTCGAGGGTGAAATTTGCGTACTTCCAGCCGGATTGGGAACCCGACGGGGCAAATATCCTGCATCATGTCGATGTGTTGAATCAACGGGCCATCCCAATCATTTACATCAGTCACTCGTGATCCGTCCCAGCGCTGGGTGTAGTTTAAGGAGCCTGCAGGACGGTACAATATAATGTCGGTGAGTTTGGAGCGCATGCAATGAACGGGCCGGGTTGTCTTCCGCGAAGTTGTATCAACACTGAGACAGGTCATGCAGTCGCCATGAGGATCGTTGGGGTTCTCGACACACTGTCACGGCTGGTCAGTCTTGTATCGTGTGGTATTGGCACCTTGGGTCTGAAAGGTTCTTACTCGTATCCGCTGGGTGCGGCATCGAACACATGCCTTCCGTCTTCGAGTGTCCGCCGTCTGTTTCCGTTTCTCGTCGTCGAAACAACCTCTAGGCTTCTTATCTGCGTGGTTGGCATCTGGGTCTTCGGCAGCGTCATGATCATTGTCATCATCGTTTGATGGCGCCAAAGCGATCCGGAAATGCATATCTCTATACTCGAGAGGAGCCTCTTCTGGCTTGACCATGTATGGAAACTCATCCACCCAGCTGTCGTTGGTCGCTGGTGGGTTAGCAGGTCCAAAGGTGGGCCCATGCACCGGTACATTGGCGACATGTTCGACGGACGACAGGGACGAGCCGCTCCAGTCCAACGCAGCTGCTTGTTGCTCGCTCCGCCGGATGGAGACGCCATCTCTCAGGCGTGTGCCGTCAAGTGAGATCAGGGTCATGGTGTTGCTAGGAGTTGGATGGGCGAGCTGGTGCTGAGGGTGGCCGTGACTCTCGTCAATAGACAGGCTGTCCGTGATCTGGGAACGGAAGATTTGCTGGTCGAGGCCCAGCAGATCAGTCTGGTCTTGTAGGAATTGCGAGAAAGACCACGGCTGCTCACCGCTGGTCGCCAACGCCGCAGGGGGCACGGCAGGGGATGGACATGGGTAAGCGGGTTGGCAACGTGTCGTCACCAGTCCCAGGGCTGTGGGTGTGGACGAATCGCCGATGATGGAGCTAGAGCCGGAAGCAAATCGCTGGCCATGTCGAGTCAAAGGCCGAACGTGTTGGAGGGCGTGGGGAGCAGCCGACTCGACAGGCGAGGCCCAAGATGTCGGGTTCTCGACGGCCATGGGCCAGTCAGGGCATACAACAGGGCTGGCAGGCAGGCCATGGTAGTGGTAGTGAGAGGCCGGGCGGCTTTGATCCGAGGCCAGGGGCTGGTTGGCGACAGCGCCAACATGGTCATGGCCGTGATTGTGGTTGTGGCCGAGATGGTGGTTGTGTGCATGGGCGACTGCTCGTCCCTGGTCCTCGTCCTTGGGCGGCCATGGTTCTTGGGGGCGGCTATGGTTGGGTTGCGGGTGTCGTCCGGGTACGCAAGGGTCGGTCGGACCCAGCGCAGTGGTTGCCGGGATCGCCTGGGTCGATCCTGCCGTGTAAGCGGAGTTAGAGGCGGGCACCAGGCCAGAGACAGGTGCACTAACAGCGCCCCACTCGGAAGGAGACCGGTGAGCCCGGGGAGGCCGGTCAGCAGGGAAGGAGCTGACGGGTCGTGATGGAGAGGTGAGGTCGTGGCGTACCACAGCCTGGTGGGCAAGAGCACTGGGCACCCAGTCAGGGCTGGCTCTGGCGGCGGTGACAAATGGTTGTTCCTGTTGCCGTTGCCAACTGTGCGGAAGATTCGAGACGTTGTACGAGTCGTGCCTGCCGCTGTGATGTGTGTCGCCAAAGGTTCTGGGCTCGTGCCTGCCTCCATCGGATGGCAAGGAAAATACCAGAGGAGAAGGAGCCATCCCGTGGTGTTGCGTGTGTGGCCAAGATGTCGCCGGTGATGCGGACACAAACTCAGATCCAGGTGCGCCTGCCGCATGTCCTGAAGGCTCGTGTGCCATCGTCATGGTCGGCTCCTCCTGCCTTGGCTTCATGGGCGGATCCGTCTCGCAGTTCGGCGTTGCGCATGCCCATTGCTCCTTGCTCCATGACAATGCCGATTGTGCTGAAGGTGGTGGTGGCGCTCTTCGTGATGGTGGCCTCGTTGACAATCCCCCGACCACATCCAGGTTGATCGCCGTCCACTGGCCGTTGGCGGAATGCGAAACGCTGGCGGAAATACCGTTGTTTCCAGCATGATTTCCGGCCCAATTCCCATTGTTGTTGGGAGCAATGGTCGCAGTCCTTGCAGGTTCGGCATGCGACCATTGTTGTTGGTCGTCCGACCCTATAGGACACCATCCCTGCTGTGGTTGCAGCCCCACGGTCGCATCGCCTTTGCTCGTCTCACCGGTCGAAAACCGCGCTCGGTGGCTGGATTGCTGCGGCTGCTGCTGCTGCTGCTGGGCTGGAAACCAACTTTTTGCGTCTGCCACGCCAGGCAGAGCAGTCGCTGCTACTGTTGCTGCTGATGCTGCTGCTGTGCCAGTACGACGCTTCCTCTTCAGAACGGGCGCCTGTCGCTCAATGCTCGTCAATACATCTGCCCACCAACGCGCGCTGCGCCGCCAGAGATGGGAGTTCAGTGCGCGCCTTCTGTCGCCCTTCTGCCCATCGATGAACCAACGGGGCTTGCCGTGCAGAAATATAGGGTGTGATCAATATTCCTGCCGGCGTGATCCTTTGTTGTGTCGACACTCTCGACGTCTGATTTGTGACAGTCTGAATGGGAACGGAGGCAATGCTGCGCTTGCAACACAGGAGGGACCGTCGGCGCGCGATGCGCAGCTGGCATCGGGACGGAACGCGAACTAAGAAAACAGCACACACTCACCAGGGTTGCGGGCAGCGCTCCCAAAGGTCTTCCGTTCCATGCCCCTGGTGAAGCGCCCGATGGCATCCTCGACCGGCTCCGTCTTTCAGCTGTCGCGAGGGGGGTTGCAACCTGCATCGGGGAATCGTGCAAATCAACTTAGATGGCGACCCTGTTGTGACCGGTGACGGCGTACCGACTTGGAAAACTGGACAGCTGGACACGAGCGCCCTGCGCTGATGGCGACCAGACCTGCGACCTGTTGCGCGCGCGAGCATGCAACTGATTTGCTCAGATGTCGAACGACGACGCGCAAGTTGAGTGCTGATGATGAGACTTGGTGATGGCCCCAAGACGATGACAGATTTGTCCTGCGCTGATGCTGACTCCCCCTTCTCTGGCCGCGCCGCCCGCGCACCTTCAGCTTGAGTCGCAAAAAGAGAGAGATGGGGGCGGCGGAGCGGGGGGGGGGGGGGGGTGGGCGCCAGGCCAGGCCAGGCCAGACCGGGCAACAACCCAGTTGCCTCTTTTCTCTCACACCCCGCTGACGCTGGGCAAATTTCACTGAGCTGCTTACCCTCAACAGGCTCCCCCCGTTTTCCGCGACTTGAAGTATGGAGCGGCGAAGCACCGTTGTTGACCTTGCGCGTGTTGAATGATCGTTCTGATTGTCACAGATCTCATTTCCACTTGCAACATTGCCTCTCGATCGTGAGGAACAGTCGCAGGGAGAGAGGAAGGACGACGCTGGTGTCAACTGGCTCTCGAGGCCGGAGCGAACGCAGCGAACAGTACTAACCAGGAAGGTGAGGTGAGTCGCACAATAAAAGGCTGCCTTGCCAAGCGGTGAGTTGAAGTCGACTCTGGTAGTGGCAGTCTGCCCACAGTGTCCTTTTGACCTATTCGACAGCTCAGGGTGCCCAGTCAGCCTGTCGTTTGCACACAAGTATACTCGCTCATCAATTTCACGACCCAGGACCATCACAGCGCCTGTTCTCAAGGCTGACATGCAGGCTGCACGTGAGTTGAATCAAAGTCACGTGTAGAATGCTCTCGAGATCGCCAGCTGGTACCCAGCTGTCACCTGCGAAAGCCCCTGTTCTGGAGTCGGAATGGGCGTCTGTGATGCGTGCCACGAGGGGATATGCTTTCACATGGAGCCTCTGGCGTTTATTACATGGAGCCTCTGGCGTTTATCATGTTCCTTTTCATCGCCGAGGGCCCTAGGTCCTCGATCCTAGACCTCGACCTCTTTACGCGTTATCTGTAGCCTTGAGCCATCAGCCCTCTTTGCCCTGTCGGGTGCCGCTCGCAGAGCTCACAAGCGCGCTCGCTCGCTGTACGCGTCAGACAAATTTGATGTACTGGTGACCCGAACTGCCGCAGGATGCAGCGTGGGCTGCCAAGCTTGTCAATGCAGGGGCAGAAGGGGTATCTGACAGACCATATGGATACCATTGAAACTCTAACTATCATCAGTCCCTCTTGCGGGCTCACCGAGAGGAGTGCATGGTCCCAATCGGCTGCTAGCCCGGCCCTAGTGCTGGCGCACCCGAAACCATGTTTAAGTTTCTTCATATACATGCCCATCCTGCAGGATCAAAGCATCGGCATTGAGAACTCGTTCGAGTCAGTGGTCGGTCCAGGACACGGGAGCCCAAGAGAGCACTGCGATCCTCGACCTGGTCTCGGCCGCAAGTTCCTGAATCCCGATTCCCCGTGGGGGGTTTGCACCATGGATGATCTATCGCTCCTAGTCGATAAGTTGGGGAACCGCGCGAAAGATCATCAGATTCTCTCAACCCGAACTGGAGCCACCACGATCACCCTTGGAGGCGAGAACGCCATCAAGGCCCAACGGCCCCACCTTATACCTCGCGAGGGGGGTGGGGGGACGTTCCGATCTGGCATCTGCATCCGTAACCACCACTATCAGGTCACTAAATCCGCGAGCCCCTCAGCTACAATGCCGTAAGAGATCCGCCATTTCCGCGATGTAGTCACTAAACGATCATGTACCTACAGTACAACCAACCCAACCACAGATGGTGTTAGACAATTGCCGGCCGGACAGATGGCCAAGAAAGGCCTTCTCATCGTTCCACTACCTACCTTGTCCCATCCTGGTCATATCGCAACAGCCGAAACCATATCGACGACATGTTCGTATCGTCAATCGGCCTGTCATCCTGATCTGACAACTAACACCTGGACCTGGCCGACTTCAGCCACCCGAAAGTACGCGGGTCCACAAGTCATTGACGACGGACTGGTCCGGACAAACGCCCCTGGTAGGAAGCCTAGTGGCGCGCATCCTGTACATGGCTCAGTGACCACAATTACCATGGCACCCTAGTCGCCAGGCCCATCTTCCGAAGCTCCGTCACGTCACACGTACCCACGATTCTCTTGACGGCCTCGACCTCTGCTCTCTAGCAGCTTAGACTCCGGCCACAACACACGCATATCCCCTCCCGAGCTAAGCTCCGACGATGGTCGCTCCTGGCAAGGGCCGGGGGTCTTTTCCGCGATCTCGTCGCCATCTTTCGCCGGGGAACACCATCTGCCCATCCGTCCTATCCCACTACACCACAATGGGCGAGGAACCCCCTCCTTCACCTCGATTCGCTTGTACCCGGCAAGCTTGATACAACCCTTCTTTCCGCCACTGCAGCGCTATAGCTCATCATGGCGTGCGGGAACTATTCGCGGCGAAACAATCGATCCATCGGTGTGCCACGCTCCCCAGGCCCTGAATATCCCAAGTTCTTTAAATAGAGGGCCCTCAGCATGGATTCCTGCTTCACCCTCCGTTGAGGCCTTAGTGACCTCAATCGCATTCTTGAACTCTGCCTCAGACCAGTGGCAACTCGTGCGCTTCAAAACCAGTCCCGGGTTATTAGGCTAAGGCCATCGTCATCAACATGACGATCTCTTCGGCTCTCACTTCCCCCACAAGCGAACGAAAGCCCATTGGAGGACCTCTGGCGTGGCACCAGGACAGCTTTTCTGATCCATCGGTCTACACTATTGATCTAGCGAAAGACAGGCTCCATATTGACAACGCTCTTCAGTCACTACTCGGTAAGCCCTGTTCAGTCATGAAGGCCGGGGTTGTTTGCTGACCACACATGAGTGAAGACTTAGGTCTCGACCCTGAGGAGATTGACCATACTCGATTCCCCTTGCCTCCGAGTGTTGTCGACAAGCTTCAGCGATGTGCGCATACCATTCATGAGGGTGTTGGCTTCTGTGTGCTTCGCGGCGCCACTTCATGCTACTCTGTCGAGGATAGTGTGACTGCCTTGTTAGGCATTACATCCTACATAGGCGACCAAAGAGGCCTCCAGAACAAGCAGGGACACATGTTGTCGCACATTACCGAATCAAAGGGATGGAAGGTTCCTCGCAAAGAGAGGCATGGAATACACTCAAACGCCTCATTGCCATTTCACACAGACATGGGAACAGACATTCTCGCTCTTCACGTTCGCGGCTGCTCTGCTGAAGGAGGCATTACATATGTCTCTTCAGCGTCATCGGTCTTCAACGATCTTCTTTCCCGCCCAGGCGCTCTTCAGACCCTTCTGGAACCCAATTGGCCGATCCAAATTTCCAAAAGACAGGCCCGAACTACCTGCGTGGTCAGATCATTATTAGAACCAGAATGGCCTGCAGCTCCCTGTCGATACATCCAGGCGCCTCTCTTAACGTTCCATCAGGGACGCCTACTGGTCAGTGTTGACCCAGCTCGGCTAGGACCCCAGTCCTCGCCCCGTGGCTCAGATACGGCGCCGGTCCCAGATCTGAGCTTTGATCAGAGGGTAGCACTCGAGGCCTTGAAAGCAGCGTGTCACAGAAATCGAGTCCGCATTGAAGCTCAGCCTGGAGATATCATCCTCATCAACAACTGGGCGCTCTTGCACAGTCGGGATGCATATTTAGACACTGAATCACACACACGTCACCTTGTCAGACTGTGGCTGCGGAACTCCAAATTGGGCTGGTCCATCCCTACGAGCATGTCTGTTCCTTGGCAAACAGCCTACGGCGATGACCCAGTTGACCGAATCTTCCCCGTGGTACCCATGGACGTATACCCTACACTAAAGTATACGGCCGGTTCAGCTGCATTTGTCCTTGAGGATAGTGATGGGGAATGATGGTGCTCCTTCCTTTAGCTATTCTTCTTCTCTCTCTTTTTGTTGTCTCGCTTTTCAAACTTTTTTTTTCGAACGCAACGACGAGCCTTTTCCCAGTATACCAACAGGAACAACATGATTAGCTTAGTAGGATGCACATACGGCCGAGGACGCTGGAGAAATCCAGTTGCGCTGATAAGTAGTTTTGTGGAAATGTACCTTCTTGCAATTGGCGCATTGCTGCACATAGAAATGATGTTAGACCCTTGGGCTCCGTCTGAGCAGATGGAATGATCTCGCCACATGCCATTTCGGGCGCCTGTCTGCATCTATATCCAGACCATGACAGGCGGGACGGCCCTCCCTTCAGGCAGCTTTAGGGCCTGTCATACCCGAGATCTGACAGATACAATGAAGCCAGATACTACCGCCAAGTACATATGGCAGGCTCGGAGACGGCACCCGTAATTGTGCCAAGGTTGTCATGTTCCACGAAGCCCTGCCTGGAAGGTCTCTCAACCATGACCATCAATTAACATCAAAGAAAAATGAGCCCGCCTCAAGCCATAGAAATAGATTTTCGGATCTTTACTCACAACTGACTGCCGACAATGAGCTCAGAGTACTCACCGATTGGTGGGCTTTCCAGAGAAGGGGTGTGGACTGTGGGCGACGTGATGATGTGCATCCCCTGCCTGCTGAAGAAACCCACCCCCTCCACTTCTCCCCTCCATACATTCACTCCAGCTACTTGCGTCAAGCTCCTGCAGGCGAGCTCTGACCTTGCAGACTTGACATATGCGCGGAGGGGGCGGGGGTTTCTCAGTGTGACAGCCTATGAGAACGAGTCTGTTCACCCGGCTGCCGGCGGACTTGTCAACGTTTGGTAGCGCCTTGTGGGCACTCATACCCTAGGGAGACCGGTGAAACTCCCTGTTGTCTCTGAGAGAGGCGCGCGATTGGAGGCGCCTGGCAACATCTCCCTGAGAAAGCTACCAAGTCTTTTCCCATGCCTCCGTATTGTGATTGGACCTTGCAGAGGGTGGACAGGACTGACTGCCGGACTCCTGTCCACTTCGCGTGATCGCTAATGAGTCGTCTGATGGGACCCGGGCGTCATGAAGGGACATAATGGTACATGTATGTACCAGACAAAGCTGTGGTGCGACGCCATAACCCGACGGGGATATTGTGTGGTAGGAGTGGAGGGCAGCTCCAGCTGGCCCGCCCGGGGCGATGAACCCCTCCCTTTCCAGGGGTGGCTTTGCTCTTCACTGGGCTGCAGAGGGTCATCTCGCCTGATGGTGTTGTCGGCTGACTCCCCCGACGCTGGGTTGTGCTTTCTTCTTGGACCCTCTCCGGCTTGGCCTCCGATCGTCTTCGTGTCGTGTCGATATGGAGAGGGTTCCGAGAGGCAGGGCATCGTCATCATAATTCTCGGCTCTGGCGTTCAACTAGCTCACACTTCGGTGTGAGTCTTCCATCCGGGCTGTGACCTAACGCGGTCGATGAAACCTGTCTGGGAGCTCCAGGCGAGACTGAAGCTTGGCTTGCATTGTCGGTCAAGAGCATCACCAACGGCAGGCGCACGGTGGTATGGTTTGATCTAATCCCCATTCGTTATGACAGACATGGGGGGTTGCGAGAGCGGCCGCGGAACAGAGCGGCGTGGTACAAGGTCCAAACGCTTGACTACAAACGGGAAAAGGAAGGGATGGTTGGATGAGCGTTCTGATCCCAGGAGTACTAGAAGAGGATACAATGCATTCACCTATAGCACTCGGGACATGAGATCTCAGGTACTGTCATGATCGCCAGGTGTTCATTCATTCATATTGAGCGTTGTCACTGAGTTCTTTTGTTTCGCTACGGGGAGATGGTTGCATTGTGACTCGAGCTGCATCTCCATGTCTCGCTACTCATGTGGGTAGAGCAGCAAGTTCGACCACATCAGCTGAAGCAATCATGGTCGGTGGCAAGCCGAGGCCTGAGCACTTGTCCAAAGGTTCCCATTACGCGTCATGATGCTGCGATGCCACGTCTCCCTTGATGGCTGGACGGGCGCTCCATGTTGCGTGCTTTGATTGTTGTCATTTCATTCAACCTCCTCATCGTGTGAGTCCTACATCGATGACCAACTGCTGTTCGTCTGTGAGATCTTCTGTTATCAGTGATAGCCCCCACGAGACCATCACGAGCTTGTCTGATGGTTCTGCAATTTCAAATGATTTTAGCTATTCCGGCCTCCCATTGGCGCCAACCTCGGACCTTCAGACGCCTCCGAGCGCCAGACCACGCGATGAGGCGCACGGAAAGGGGGTGCTTTTGTCTTGCGTAGGGGCTCAACTCAAGGATGAGGTGTTTTGACTGCTGATCTGCATCTGCACGGCCAGTGTTGAGCTGCCACGTCTGGAAAAGTGTTCGCTTCACGTGGGCTCTCTCGCCCTTTCGAGCTTGACAGGTCCTGGACGCTTCCATCGGCATGTGCCTTCCTATCAGAAGAAGGTGAGCTAGACGAGAGCAGCTGCGAGTCATCAGCATCACTTCTTATTCGAATGGAGCTGCAGCATTGCGTATGAGCGTCAATCAGGTTCGTTCCTCGACGGACGAGTCAGAGCACGACTGTCAGGGGCGAAGACTCGAGACAGCCGCGGCTCGGGAGTGCAGTCCGACAGACGCCAACTTTCGGTCCTCGTCGAGTCTGTCTACTTTCAGCTCTGCAGGCCATATGATCGTTTGCGGAGCAGGAGCGAGAGCGAGGAAGGTCTCCGCTCGCATCTCATCTCAACAGTGGCTCGTGGAAATGAAGCTTCCGCGCCATTGCCTGGGTAGACTAGCGACCCCCTTTGTTCCCCTCATGAGCTGCTTGAGAATCCACCATGACAACCATAACCTTTTCCTCGTTCCAGGCCGGGCTCGTCTCGGGTGAACTCAGGTGTCCGCCAAGTCATTATATGACCCGGCGCCTCTCGGGCTTTCTGCGTCGTCGCCATACTCTCTACGGCACAGGCCTGTCGGTATAAAAGATTTGTGGGCACGATCGCAGGGAGGCTCGCTGAGCGTGCATACGCCGGTCTGTCACCGTTGACTGAAGTCTCACTCCGACAGATAATCCAATGAGCGAGCCTTCTAAGCGACCCAGTAAATTGATGGGAGTCCTCAGGGGTGGAAACATTGGACGTATTGCGTTCCATTCACAGGTACTGGCCAGTCCGCTCAAGTGGGACTATGATGCAACGTCAATGTGGTCAAAGAGTTCCAATACTGGCCTGAGAATGTCGCGCAGGCGGGGGAACGAACTTGGCGCCCACCCACCACTTTCCTACCGGCGTGATTGGAACATGGGTAGGGGGATCATAGGATCCCCGCTGGATTCGCCAGAGGCGCTGTAGGATTCTTCATCTGCCCAAGTACAGAGTACCTCTCACCAACATGGTCATATTTGTTCTTGCCGGCGAAATGTGAGACCTGACTGTCATATATACATCCCAGGGCTTGTGGCACGAGTAGAAGTGCGAATTAACAGAATGTCTTTGATTGTTTGCGCATGTCTAATTATGACATGATATATAATAAAGTTTGACGTGGATACGGTAAAAAATTGTCTTCTGACAGGCCCTCGAGGCATGCGGCGGCGGCATAGCTGTCAACTTGAATTCCTCTAATCCATCCCGCCCGTTCTCGGCCCGCCCCACGTGATGTCGCACATGGCTCGCATCTTCCTCCCTTCGAGGATTTCTTCACCCCCTCTCCCTTGCCGCACAATGACAGCTGAGGTGTGGGTTTGTCGGCGTTAATGAGATGACTTGTGGCGTATTTGTCTGCGGCTGCTGTTTGTTTGGCAAGCAGCGGTTTTGATAGGCCCAGCCACACGCTTTGGAGCCGAGGTGTAGGGCTGTCTCCGCTGAGCTTTCACTCAAGGCCTCCAGCAGTACGCAAGACAGAGGGCCAGGGACTACAAAGATCGAGTCGTAGCTCGTGAACATCCGTGGCATGTCCATCGGGCTTATCCTTTGCTAAATCTCTAACCCCAACCAGCGCTAGTAGATGACGCTCCATTGTGCGTATGCTCAGAGTCACCTTAAGGCCGCCATCTGCGTTGATGCCGCACGTATTCTTACCCTCAAGAAAGCCAGCCCTAAACTTCCGTTCGGGGTCGTTCCGCAACTGCTGGATCACGGTCCGAATTTGTTACCCCTCGAACTTTGATCAACACTAAGTCGCGTATTGACCCTACCAGGACTACCTCTCGAGGTACGCAAAAGCCAAACGGATGGCGTCTGTTTAGCCAGCGTGTCGCGCGTTGCATTCGCGGAAGCAAGATACTTTTCATGAGGAACAAGTCACCTCTCCCTTTGGGGGTCACAGTTGGCCTGCGGTTTGCTGGATCGACGCATTCATGCTGCACGTCAATTCCTAAGGTACTTGAGCAAGGTGTGGCCTGTTTGTCAGAAGGCTTTAACTGCCGCAAAATCATGCACCTCCATCGTCATTTAGTAGCCTCTAGGCGTCGTATTTGAGTGCCTCCTCAAGCTGTCGACTGCGTCCTCTCCATCATCCGCCGATTCGTCAGCATATGCGCCGGCACAGATTGGTGCTGGCCAGTTTCTGTGACACAACCATGCACGAGCCCTGGCGAGCTGTTGATCCGTGTCGACGAGCTTTTCTATGGTCAAGCTTGACTCCATTCCAATTGACGCGTGTCGGGAGCTGGTGCATTGGCGAAGCGTCATCCTTGCAGACCAGCGATCAGCTTGACACTTCAATCTGTCATCATGGTGCATGGTATAATTCAAATTCACCAATAGACAGCTTGTGCTACTAGTTTTGTGTGTTTCAGCCTTGTTGGCTGGAGTCAATAGCAAAATCGTAGGATCAGCGTAGTAGCAGGCTCACATGTGTCCAGATCATTCATGCACGGACGATTATTCAAACCCCTAAACCCACTTAACCACCTGGCCCGGATCTGTCAGCTTCTGCGTGAAATGACGTGATCAATGGCAAGAACCATGCTGCTGTCAGTCGGGGAGTTGGCCGGGATAGCCTCCAATTCGAGCCGGTTGTCGACACGATGAACGAACTTCCAGCGAATTCCCTGTGCACAATCTCCAATCCCAATCAGGAAGTCATAGGCGTGCTATCCGTGGTGCTGTCCAGCCACCTCGGAGCCCACCGGCCGGCCAGCGACCACCAGCTTAGTCGCTCATCAGTACTGGTTCACGACAATCAACCTTGTGAGATTGGATGAACGACGAGAACAAGGATGACTGTGAGGTGCCATAAAGCAGAACTTGATGTCGGCTGACTATTGATTCTCCCTGGACGACGATGAGTCAGTCAGGCATGAATTGCTTCCGAAGGACAGATGATAGTGTAAAGCTGCGTAAACAGGCTCGGCATGGTCGGCCCCATTCCGCGTTAATGGATATGGGCGCGTGCGTATCACGAATGCTGTTCAGCTACTTTCCGCATGGTCTATAAATGGCTCTGTATACGAAATCGACATGCAATGGCATTTGTGGTACCAGTACCAAAAGCGCATGTTTCATAGCTTAATGGTCTAGTAGGAAGCCGCCTGTTCAGTATTTCAACACTGCAGTAGGGTCGGTTTGACTGCAAAGCCCGTTATTCTCGCCCTTTGACATTAGCCAACTGCCAACAGTGACAGTTTTCGATATAATGTGTCATCGTTGGAGTGATTGGTATGAGGGATACCGGTTAGCACTGCGGAAGGGGCTCCTGCATTTATGCGCTCGAACATCGACATGCGACGGGAGAAGTTTAAATTCTACCAGCTGAAGAAACATGTGACAAAGCAGCCACTCTACCTTTAACGACGACCTCGAAGACATCCGTCAACGGTGTCGTGAAAGGCATGGAACGGGTCTAGCCCATTCCGCTATGACCGGTAAGGAGCACAAACATTGTCGGATGAACAGCGATCCGGCGCTATATACACTCTGTGTCGCCTTCCAGAAGCCTAGTAGAATTTTACATTGGGCTCCATCCCTTCGATTACTGTTCTTTTGACGTCTTAAGCCTCGAAATTCTTCGTAAATGGCCACTCTGAAACGATGCTCTCACAAGCCATGATATGATTTCCTGAGTTTTCCACTCTCGAGCTCAGCCGAGGAAGGCGGAGGTCGCGCTGCCAGATGTCTTATTTCTGTGTATCCATGTCTCGGCCATGTGGTAGTGACTCGGGGGATGCAAGAATACGAGTGCGTCGACACAGGCAGTATCCACGAACATGCGAACGCCACGTGCTTTCCTCGCCCTCTCAGAACCGACATGGGAGACCATCATTCAGTTTGACAATGGCGGCCAATTATCGAAGCCAACCAGATGTCAACAGCGTGGCCCGCCCGAGCATGGTTGCGATGGCTTGGGCAAGGGGATCGGGCTCCGGATCGTGACCACAGACTCAGGATGGCCTTCAGCTGGACCGCCTCACCATCCCCCGGAGCATGGGATGTCGGAATGGATTCATGTTGTAGTGTTGCCGATTCTCGGGGTTCACAGAACTAAGTGAGCCTTCTTTGTATCAAGGAAACCATACTATGATTAAATTAAGATATAAAACCAAGCGTCTTCCTCATGCCACGAACAATTTCTGAGAATCGATGCTCGTACGGACCACGCTTCTAAAAGTTACGGCGGAGCAAACGTGATTGTAACTAACAAAACCCACTCCATAGTCTCAAGTTGAGGTACGACTGAAGCCACGATTCAGAATAATCACAGGTGAGGCAACTTCTTCCCAAATCACCCTTCAAGTCACTGTAAGCCTAATGGAAAGTCTAAGGCAAAAATTCAAATCCGTCTTTTCAAGCCGTCAAGAACAAAATTCAGGTCTTTTAAAACGTCTCCGCGACGTACTCACCTATTGGAGGTCGAGCTGAATATGACTCAAGGGTCAAAACAATCTTTGACCGAGTAAACGAACGTGGCGCAAAAACGGCTGCTCGGTTTCCAAGATTGCCAGCACGAAGCTGTCCCGCAAAAGCTGCTCCAAAGCGTGATCATGTGCACCTATTACTACCTTCACCACCATCATGTCTCCCCCTGTCGCCGGGCTATCGACTATGTGGTTCACTACGAATTCTGCCCCGACGCGGTCTGGGACTCAGAAGGCAAGAACGGAGTTCCTTGCGATTGCTCGTTCTATGACCAGGCCCAGTCTGTGGACTACTCGAACCCCTGCGCCACATCTGGGTGTCTTGTGTCACCAGACTGTAGTTCGGGCACCTGTCGCCTACAGGATCTCGGAGGACGTTGGATATGCTGCCAGTGCCAGAGAGGCAACAACGTGCAGCGATGGTGTGGTCATAAGATGAGAAAGAGTCCTGACACGTTCTGCTATCATCGAGCCTGTGAAGGCTGCACTCAAGATACCCGAGAGTGAGGGTCTCGAGGGTATGAAAATGGTACGTCAAGATGGGACAATAGGTACTTTAAAGGGCTCTCGGCGTCAAGCAGCCAGGCTTGGAGAACGCCAGGCTAGCTTTAAGCGGAGCAATGGTTCGAAAGAGTAACTTCATCCGACACATCTCAGCTGACAAGGATTAGTTTACTCAACATGAGAATTATGAGGTTAGGGAGGAGCCTTCAGTGGTTCTGCAGCTATTTGACTCAGGGGTTCAGGGGCTCATGTATCAGAAGCTGCTCATATGCTGCTACGCGATGGCTTGTCAGCCAACGTCAACCAAGACACAGCGAAAAGAAATTCTAGATGACGAAGAATATTGAACTGAGAAACTGTTACACAAAGCCCCTGATGCGTTGCAAAGCTTCACTCGCCCAAAGCGGTTGGTCAAGGCATCTAGGTCGCCGACCAACGGCGCCACTTAAGCCATCCAGTTACATCGTAAAAGCATTTTCAGCAACCCAACGCTTTCAGATTGTAAAATTCATGGTTAGGCAACAATGTCGACAGCTCGATATCGTTTCCCGGGCGAATAATGTATGAATCTTCGCCCCTCCCGTTTCAGGCTATGGCTCGCGCACCCTCCTCTGTGGTGATAGCTCCGTCAACTTTCGTAAGCTCTCAGGTCATCTTTATCAGTTAGGCACCACCCAAGCATGCAAAAGTTGAGACTTGGCAGTCGTATGCCACGTTTTCTTCCCAATATTACCGCATCCTATTTGCTTCTGTTGGATAAAAACAGTATCAGGAGGGCATTTTCCTGAAGCACCAGCTAGCCACATTGGCCGAGAGATTTCGGGCTCATTCAGAATGGAGGGCAGAAGCAGAATCAGCTGTTATCTGATTCGACCGGACCACAGACGGTTACGAAGTTGCTGGTTCAAGATGTTTTCAAGAGAACTACGATGAGTGGCATTGTGCTTGACCGCAGGTAGCCTGAGCTATCTAGTTCGCCTTTTATAAAGACCAGGCGTGTCTGAATGCTCAATCCATTTCTTTGCTTGACCGCGCTCTACAACAAGTGCTTCCGCTCTACTGAATGAACTATTATCTTCCGGCCGCTTCAAAGAAACCTAACTAGTACGCTGATTCGTTTCTGGTGTCTTCTTTATGATATACCACCAAGCAACCTAGAGTCTACCACTTACATATCACCAATATCTTTCCACAAAAAGCTCATTATATTCCGGACATGTGCAACCAAACAACCTACAAATTGCCATGCGAGCATGTTCACACTCGAATTCACTACTGCGCCTCGGCACCGAAGAAGGACTCCTCGACCGGACGCGGAACTTGCAAAAACGTAACCTACCATAATGTTCCCTACGCGCCACCTCAGGGTTTTGAATCGCACTCAGCCCTTCAGTGCCCACTGCCAACATGCCCCTACGAAGCGCGGAATAGGTGCTGGAACTGCTGCTGGTGCGGCAAGGGCTGGAACATGGGAGGCAGGTGCAGTTGCATTATGATCAGCGAGGGCAATGAGTATCGCTGTGAGCATATTTGCTGCTCGGCCTGTACTGCGGCCCCATTGGACTGCTAGAGATTTGCTAGATTAATCAAACTATTTCATAGAATGGAAGCTAGGCACATGAATTCTACGAAATGGTTTGTAATGATAGCCGACATCCAATCCTTTTTCCAATAGGGAACCCGGACAATCCATTGATCCAATCTTAAGAGCCTCATTCATCCATGCTCGACCCGAATCTAAATCGTGACGGACGGTAGGACAGGTGCCAGAGGAGTGTCCTGGTTAGCACCGCCTGCCGAACGAGAGACTGGAAGCCACATCGCGAGTATCAGGGCTGAATTGTCGAAGACAGAGCGAGGGCGTAAAGTCGAAGGTATAAGGGAGCCAAACGAAGGCTGAGCTTTGAGGTCTTCCAAGGCTTCGTGGACAGACTCAGTGGTTAAGACCTCTGGTTTCTTCATAATCGTAAGAATCCCAATCAACTTGGCGTCCAGCTGGTAGAAAAGCCAGATACTTGCAGCTCCTCGAGCCTTGGCAGCTTCTCGGAGGCTCGGATAAACGCCCCGAAGTTCTTCCTTGACATTGTCTCCGTCGTACTCCCATCGTTGAAAGCGGGTGAAACCATGAGTTTCGGGCAAAAAGAACTGGCAGGCACCAGAAACACGCCAGATCCAACGGTCAACCTTCTGAAATATGTTGGAGGACCAGAACTTCTGCGGTGGGTCGCCCGTCTCGAAGACGTTCGTCGTCCAGTCGTCATAGTCCAAGGCATCGTCCCAGGTGTCGAACAGATAGCGTCCGCCAACAACAGCCTGACCGGTGACACTGTGAGGCTGGTAAGGTACGTACTTGATATACATGCCCTTCCGAGTGTCCATTTGACGACGCGCGAACTCTTGCTGACTGACGGCAGTAGTGAGATCAATGCCGTCGGTCAAGATAATGTCAGAGGTGAAAGCGGCCTGGGCAGCGATTTCGCCAACTTTGTATCCTTCGATTACGGACATTGTGTTGTGTGAATATGATTCGGAGATATTGGAGGTTGTTTGTGGTCTTGTCGAAGACTGCTCCAGCTTTGAACGAAATGTTGATTGCGGACAATCCAGGAGCGGAGGAGACCTGCTCTTGATAAATGATGATTTCTTAGATCGTCACTGTAAGCGCTGTCATCTCACGTCAGGCCACATTGAAGCTGACATTGTGAGCTAGTAGTCGCTCGTCTCCCTCCAGCACAGCTGAATACTTAAGGTTCAGTCGGCCAAATTCCATGAGCCGGCCGGCCGAGCTCAGCCCTCTCTCTCTTCCCGATCACATTGCTTGTACATCATGAAACTTCAGGTCTTTTGCAATCTGTGCAAGCATTGATTAACCTACTGGAAGCTCATAACAATGATGCGGCCGTGATTGACGACCCTCCCAAAATTCACTTGTGATTGTAATCTATGTCCAGCAGAATCAAGGCGAACCGGAAGCTGGTCAACGAGATGCAAGAACCAGACGCTTACTTTGCGAGGATTCCATCCGATGCATGTCGCTTCCCCGCAGCTGACCACTTGTGTTGCGAATGGAGGATGTAGCTCATGGCAGGATTTGATTCGGCGGCGAAAGCTCCACGCCTCCATGGGGGCTGATGGTTAACGGCCGAGTCTACGTTGTTCAAAACAAAGATGTATCTAGCATAATGGTCTTGGCAAGGCTATCGTTCCATCCAATCGGCCACACTTGGCCAGCCCATTGGATTATTGGAGTGGCATGGCAGCAGACCACAGATCGACCAGCGTCGCTTGTGTCGCTGGATCTACAACCGTTGACTCAAGTCGCCAGGGGCATTGAGTGGCTGAATACTAGGGTGAAGCCTCCTCCAGCTAAGCCTGTCCTCTTCTTGTGTCTCAAGATCGAACGGCCTCACTTCTTAAAATACACTGAACCGGCCGACTGGAGGGCACAGAAATGATTCCACTCTTGTACGACAGCGTGCACTTTCGCTCCGCGAACCAGCCGGTTGGATCAATATATCGACGTTGCACGGAAGATGCGGGCAGCCACCGGGGATGAGGATCCAGATGAGCGGGCGTCAGCATTTTCCTCTTCAGCTCCAGCCACGTCCGGACGCCAGGTGCGTCGCACAAGGATTATCTCCTTACGGTCCAGTTAGTTGCCGAGGTGGTGAGGAGGTGGGGAGATGTTCCAGATACGTGAACTACGAGGCCCGGATACTGTGGTCATTCATGTTGCTCAATGGTCTTCGGTGCGGCGCCGGGTGGAGAACGTCTTCGCACAAGGCCAATATCGAAACCCGAGACATTGATAGCCTTTCTGGTCTGCTGGGTCCAGGAGATGCATCGAGGAGTGAACTTTGGCCACTAGGTCCTGCATAGATCATTCCCGTCAGAGCGAGAAACTGCACTGTACTCGATGAGAGAGGAAAGACAGAGAGATCGGCTCTTACCTCCTCGATCATGTCGGAGATGGTTGGCATGCTTTGCATGTTGGGATGAGGTCGGGGGCGTGTTGGAGGCTGTTGTTTCGGCCGGGGATTGGCTTCATCTGTGATGAAGGATGAGAATCAAAGGAATAGTGATCGGGAATTTCCATCTGGGCTGAAATGCTTTCGGTCTTGAAGAATCTTTCGACAGAATTATTCGACCATCGTTTTCTTTATAAGATTGGTCGAGATCGCTGTTGAAGAATTGGACGGTTTTGTAGCAGAATCTCTTCGTTGGCGTAGTCCTCTAGCACGTTCTGCAGCAGCTGCTTGACCAGCACTAAACCAGCCTCATTTCATCGTCAGGCTGCATGTACAGAGGCGGCGTCATATTGAACCTGCTTCTTTAACCTACGAACCGACGAGAAGTCAAATCCACACCAACCGCCAAGATGTGTCATGGACATCCTCGCCATCACCCTTGCTCCCACACCTCGGTCAACTGGCATTATTGCCCAGCGGCTATCATTGACCTCGACACTGGCATCGAGACACCATGTTCACACCTAAGCTACGCTGCAGCCCAGCCATCAAATACGGACTGTGCATTACAAAATTGCCACTACAAGGCCATGGGCGGAAGCTGGTCATGCTGCCAGTGCCAGCAAACATCCAACAAGCTCGGGTGGTGCACCAACATCATCTGGAAGGCATCGGACGACCCAGTCGACGTCCCAAGAGCGGCGTATCGACAGGAGCCTTGCGCTCATGGGTGTTGCGAGAGATGCAGCAGATCCAGTAAGCAATATCTGACTCCCCATCTAAAGTAAAAAAACTGCGTGCCCAAGACTGACGTGCCATGGTTTCAGCTGCCACATGCGCCACCTCGCCAGGAATGACATTCCCAGAATTGCGCAAGGGTACGGCCAGCCGCAAGTTCGGCTTCCATCCGGCACCGCGATCGTCGCACCGGCGTGGGTCGGCGTTTTCCCTCCTCGGAGGGTTCCCGCCCGTCAGCGAAGAGGAAATGGAGCTTGAAGCCGCCGGTTCCGAGGCATCAGGGTATGGCTCGTCGACCGCGCCTACCAAATCGCAGTGCTCGAGAACCTCGTCTTCGTCTACGAGCGCGAGCAGCGTCGCGTCATCACACTACGAGGAGCTTGACAGGGGCCTCGTCGGGGTGGCGGCTGGGCAGCGGAAGCATAGAAGCTCGGGGTCCTCTGGGAAGGGACACGTGGGGAAAAAGCACAAAAAAAGCACAAAACTCGGGCTTGTTAGTAAATGGCTCGGTTTGCTTTTGGATTGATTGCGCTGTTGGTTCCAGAAATCAGGGGGCTGAAATAGGCCTCTCTCCTTTGGAAGATTCTGGCATCAGGAGTCTGGAGATGTGTCTACCCTGGGAGGGTCGTTCTGAGGGTTTCTCAGTGAGCCTTTTTTTTCTCGACGAAAAACCCATGCATCAATCGATGCGCAGCTGTAGTGTACCTGTCCCATGAGGGACAAGAGACAGACCCTTGCTGAGTGGGTGCGCCGTTTGGGACGAATTGATTCGTCCTGTTTGTTGGAATGCACAAAACTGCCACAGAACCAACTGCAGAGCGCTAGCCCAAACAACCCTGCATAAGGACTAAGCGGAACGGAATACGGTGATGGACTGTTCAAGATTGTGGGACTTCGTCAGACCAGTGCATTTTCCCTCGTTCTCAAGCTTCATGAGTAGAAGCAAGTTTTGAGTAATTGACGGCACGTTGACGCTGATTTCGTTTCTTTTTTTGGGGGGCAATGGGGGTCGAAATCTCTTGATGGAGGGGACTACTAGCGGCGTCAGATCTGACCAGAAATAGGTCGGTTCGACCGCCTTTGCCGTCCTCCCGTGGGCTTTTTTGTGGGAGGATGGATGATCCTCGATACGATCGGCCTTCGGGCTCGCCAAGAAGACAAAGAAACTCGGTCCAGCCGGCTGGTCCGGCCTCGACTTAGCGGTCACTTCAGCGGCTTAGCCCCAACTCTGAGCCCGCCCTACGCAACCAAGCCTGCCAAGAGGATCTAAGTGCCTGGAGCACCTTGTTCAGGAGCAAATGGGACACCGTCAGCCCTATTACGCATTGGATATCCCTAGCGACAGTCGGGTCTGGCTCTTGGCAACTATCATGCTGACCTCCCACGTCGGCCTGGGCATACCAGGAGCTGTTCCTCCATCCATTCCGCTCTCAAGTCCCCTGGGATGCCGAGCTACGAGTCATCTCTGACGACAGACCGCCAAGACATCTCGCGCCAACAAATCCGCAGGGGTCCGTGACCACGCCGGCCGCCGTCTAGGCACACATGGCCGAGCGCATGGCGCGATTGAAGATGGTTAAGAAGTGACGATTGCCCAGTTTTTGTGGCAAGTCAAGCTTGAGACTGGAGCTGTGACGCCGATGCTGTGCAACGAAATGACGACAGAGACAAAGAGATGCTCTTCATATAGCCTTGACAGTGTAGAGATCGCCCATCCTCGCCCGACCACCGCCGGAGCCTCCTTACGAAACGCAAAGCCAACGGCTCGGTGCCATTCCACATCCCGGCCGCAATCGCCATGCGGGCGCCACGCTTGATCGCCACAGCATCCGCGCTGGTCATGGCGCTGGCCAGCACCGATTACAGCATTCACACAAATCTGTCTGTGTCTCTGCCGTTGGAATACACGTCGGCTCCGACCGGTGAGATCGTCAAGGAGAACACGGAGCTTCGAATTCTTTGTGTCGGCGATTCGATTACTGTTGGTGACGGGAGCAGCGATTGGGATGGCTACAGGGGCGAGTTGAAGGCGCTCTTGTCTGGTACGTCAACGCAAAGAGCTCCGGTCGGCATGCGAAGTCGAAATTAAATACTAATGGTGATCAGAGAGTAATGAACTTTTCTTCGCCGGTGATCAGCAGAGGGGGACCCTTCCAGATGGATACTATGTACGTTCGCTGCGCCCATCAATGGCATCCCAATCGGAGTCAACCAGGCAACTAACTGTGACAGGCTGCTTGGGGCGGACAGACGATCCAGTTCATGGACGAACATGTTGGGCCGTCGCTCGAACAGCGCCCGAACATCATCCTGCTGCATGCCGGCACCAACGACATGAGCGCGCGGCCCGACCGCTCTGTTCAGGGCAACGATCCCACGGGAGCCGCGAACAGACTCGGCGTGCTGATCGACCAGATGGTCGAGGCTTGCCCTGACGCTGTCATCATTGTTGCCATCATCATTAGCTCATGCGACGAGGAGAGACGAGAGCGCGAGAGCAAATTCCAGTCGCTCATCCCCGGTGTCGTCAAGGAGCGCATCGACAACGGCAAGCATGTCCTGGTCGCAGACTTCACGACTATCACAGGCGACTACCTCCGCAACGACTGCATCCATCCCAACAATAATGGCTACAAGGAAATGGGACGATACTGGTACGATTTCCTCACACAGGTGCCAAAGTCTTGGATCCAGGCGCCGATAGGAGGCGACCCGGAGCAACCCGAGCGGGGGCCTCTTGTAGGTCCTCCGACAGATCCTGACGATGAGGATCATAAAGACGGCGCCGGCAATTTCGGCACCCAGCTCGGATTCTTGACTGGTCTGGCCTCGGTGGTGATGGTTTGGCATACTATGTTTTGATGGATGGCCTACTTTTACATCAGCGATAGCTCCATGATACCCCCAATTGATGACTTGCGATTGCAAGCAACGAGTTCGCAACCTGCCAAGCATTGAAACCGATTGCAAGAACCCCTTTAGCCTAAGCCGAGGCCGCACGATGCTCGCCTTTGTACCCTTATCAGACCACTGTCTTCGTCAACAACCCTTGGCCCCACGCCTAGGAAGACCAACCGGAGGCTGCACCGATCCCGGAATGTGCGGGATTTCCCTTTGGCCCGCGTTGAGCCGCGTCTTCGTGATGTGTTTCCGTTGGGACGAACAGGGCAGATCTCCCACGCTCGCCTGAGGCCCAGCTGCATTAGTTTCCTAACGAAAGGCAGGCCGAGATTTTACCCCTCAAACCTTCGACCCCTCTTCTGGAGCTATATCTTGGGGCGGATGCCCCCTCCATCTACGGAGCTTGAACTCTGCCCCGAAGCTCTTGAACCATACATCCACCACTTGAACCAGTGTCAATCATCCAAAACTTAACAACCCAATCGACTACGTACTCGGTACGGTGACCTTGCGGTCAAAGAAACATGAAATCTTTCATCATGGAACCATCTCCAGATCGAGGTAAAGTTGGTTAAGAATGCATCCGGGTGTTCGGCTGTCTCGCCGTGTCCTGCTCCCTCAGTCGGTGGTCAACTCCCATCCTTCTCGAGGCCAGGCGCAGCAGGCAGTCGATCTGAGAAATACCGGCGAACTTGATCTGGATAATACCAGCGAAAGGACATGCTTCTTTAGACTCCCCCTTACCCCATGCCTTTGCCCGACGTTGTTGGACTAACCCCCGCAGCGTCACGCCCGATCTTCCATCATGTCGACTGATAAGATCACCTTCCTTGCCAACTGGTAAGAGGATTCGGGCCTTCGCGATGCCGTGGGCCGCCCGTTGACCGTGTGTTTTTACAAAGGCACGCCACCCCCTACCATGCACCACTGTACCTGGCTCAGGCCAAGGGCTACTTCAAGGACGAGGGCATCAAGGTCGCTCTCCTCGAGCCCAACGACCCCAGCGTGAGTTATCTGAACTGGTTTCAGGTCGGCGTTTGACAGTGCGTTAATCATGGTTCGCCTGTAGGATGTCACCGAAATCATCGGCACCGGCAAGGTCGACCTCGGTTTCAAGGCCATGATTCACACTCTCGCCGTAAGCCTTCTCGCCTCTTCCGATTCTCACCTCCGTACCTGACACAGCCCCCTACCAGGCCAAGGCTCGTGACTTCCCCGTCGTCTCCATCGGCAGTCTCCTCGACGAGCCCTTCACCGGCGTCGTGTACCTCAAGGACTCGGGCATCACGACCGACTTCCGCTCCCTCAAGGGCAAGCGCATCGGCTACGTCGGCGAGTTCGGCAAGATCCAGATCGACGAGCTGACGTCGCACTACGGCATGTCGCCCGAGGACTACACCGCCGTGCGGTGCGGCATGAACGTCTCCAAGGCCATCATCCGCGGCGACATTGACGCCGGCATCGGCCTGGAGAACGTCCAGATGGTCGAGCTCGAGGAGTGGCTCGCCGGCCAGGGCCGCCCCAAGTCGGACGTGCAGATGCTGCGCATCGACGAGCTCGCCGAGCTCGGCTGCTGCTGCTTCTGCTCCATCCTCTACATTGGCAACGAGAAGTTCGTCGCCGAGAACCCGGAGCGCGTGCGCGCCTTCATGCGCGCCGTCAAGCGCGCGACCGACTACGTCCTCGCCGCGCCCGAGGCCGCGTGGGCCGAGTACGTCGACTTCAAGCCCGTCATGGGCTCGGACCTCAACCGCAAAATCTTTGAGCGCAGCTACGCCTACTTCTCCAAGGACCTGCAGAACGTGCGCCGCGACTGGGACAAGGTCACGCGCTACGGCAAGCGCCTCGGCGTGCTGAGCGAGAGCTTCGAGCCCAACTACACCAACGAGTTCCTCGGCTGGAAGCTCGAGGGCGAGTCGAGCGATCCCACCGGCGACCAGAAGCGCATGGTCGAGCTGCAGAAGGACGTGGCCTGCTGCGGCGGCTTCCGCAGGCTGCCCATTGAGATCGCCGCCGTCAAGGCCTAAAGAACGGGATGGAGTCGCCGTCACGCTGCTCGCTGGATCTCGGGACAGTCGCTCGTTTCTTCTTCGTCACTTGCAGGTCTTGCCTTGCGCTACAGATAGCGTCCTTCTGAAGAGAGGATGTTGAATGCCAATACACGATGAGGCTCAGTCTTGACTCGCATTGGTGATGCTGAACCAGGTGATCGTGATGAATTCGTGAGGTTGACAGTTGCAGGACTCGGAAGTAAGGAACTGCCTCGACCTTCGGTTTATACCCCAGGCATTCCAAAACATGACGACAACATTTGTGATGCTGTATTCCCTGCCATCAAGCCTTGATATCACCAACAGTCGGGACTATGCTGGATGACTCCTTCGGTAGACGCTTCAACGCCATGTTATTGAGTTCTATGACTTGTTGACGCAGGCAAACCTCCCATAGTGACTTCACCAGGGCGTCATAAACGGCCCGCGGCACTCACCGAAACGCCATGGCGTGAACACAAGCGATGCAACGATAGCCGGGGCAAAGTATGTTCTTTTGAAGATATATACGTCAATCGTGTCGGATGCTTCCAAAATATGTACAAGAAGTTCCAGCACTAGTGCTGTCTCAGCTCCAATCTATCCAGCCACCCGTCAAGCGGGGCAGGGCAACCGCAATTTGTTTTTCCTGTTCGTCTGTCCGCCTGTCAAAGCGGAACCTTAGACGCGAGAATCAACCGCTTAGAAAGAAGGGTTGGCGTTGCGCAGAAGCTGCTCGAAGTAGGCCTGGAACCAGGTACCGGCCTCGGGGCACTGTGTCACTGTCAGCAACATGGTTCATTGTCAAGGTTGGGGGCATCAGGAAACTCACGGCTTCATGGACGAGGCGCTGCCGCAGAAGTGGTCGTAGCGGACAGCGGTGGTGTCGCTGGTGCCGTCGGCCTCACCACCGGGCTTGACCCAGACGAAGGCGTCAACGTCGGGGTGGCCGGTGTTGGAGGTGGGGCGCAGGCCGAAGCCGGTGCCGAGGGCGTTGCACCAGTGTCCCCACTCCTGCTGGCCGGTGGGCTGCTTGCCGGAGCGGCCCTGGTCGATGATGAACTTGGCGTCCCAGCCGTTCTGGCGGAGGGGGGCGAAGGCATCGACGTAGTGCTTCTCGTCGTAGTTGGGGTTGGCTGGCAGGCACTGTGTTAGCTGAGGGTGCTTCAATGGCCAGCAAGGGTCATTGACTCACGGCTGGTGTAGGGGGCGGGGCTGGTGGCGTTCCAAGCGTTGTAGTTGGAGACGTTGGTGGCGAGGCCACGGAGGGACTTGGGCCTGCCGGCTTCCTTGTAGATGTCGGTGAAGATGGTGGCGGCCGGGCCAATGTTGGCGGGCCAGCCGAGCCAGCCAGCGTGGCCGGCATCGAGGTACTGGGCAACGTGGGGAAGGTCAAGCTTCTGGACGGCGTACTTGGTGCACTCCTTGTAGGCGGCGGCAGCGTTGGAGCACTTGGCGACACCCATGTTGGTGACCATGTTGGCGAGCGAATCGGGCTCTGTTGACTTGTTAGCTTCACACCCAGCTGTAATCTTGCACGTGGACACATACCAATGACAAGCAGGGTGCGGATGTCGTTGTACTTCAGGAGGACGGTGCGGATCGAGTCGATGTAGGCCTTGTACTTGTTGATACCGTCGTTGGCGATGGACAGCTCACCGTTGGAGGCGGCGGCGGCGCAGTCACGGTCAGGCAGGTTGTAGACGACGAAGATACCGGCGTAGTTGCCACCGGCGGCGTTGGCGCGGCGGATATCGGCGAGGGCGCCGTCGATCAGGGGAACCTTGGCGGTGGTGTCCCTACGGACTGTAAGTCAAGGGACATGAAGACAGGCAAGCATCCAACACAATAAAGAGCAACTTACATCCACTGGAAGGTGGGAACATCGGCGACCTTGGCGGCGGCGGTGGCCAGGGGACCGCTCAGGCTGGGAACGGCGAGGGAGGAGACCTCAGACCTGTAGTAGGCGTTGGCCCACTGGTTGACGCCGGCGAAGGGGTTGCCGGTGTAGGTGGCGCCGCCGGGGAGCGACGGTGGTGCCGGGAGGAGGGGCAACAGTGGTACCAGGGGGAGGGGCGACGGTGGTAGTGGGGGGGTTCACGACGGTGGTGGAGCGGGTAGAGGAGGTGGTGGCGGGACGGGTGGAAGAGGCGGCGGTTGTGGCCGGGCGAGTGGTGGTGACGGCCGGGGGAGGAGCGGCGCCGGGCAGGCACTGGCTGTACCAGGCGTTCTGAAGCTGGCACGTGGTGCCGGAAGGGCAGCAGGTAGGGCCGGACCAGCCCTGGCCACCGCACTGGCCCCTGAGAAAAGGTGTTAGCTATGATCGTCTTGTTGGGCCTTGCGGGCAAAAGAGTGCTCACCACTGGGAGGCGCAGGCCTGGCGCTCCTCGAGAGGGGCAGCGAAAGCCGCGGTGCTCAGGAGAGCAGCGGAGAGGAAGAGACGTCCAGCCATTGTGAAAGTAGAGAACGCAGGTCGTAAGAGAGACGATGGGGCTGAGGGCAAGAGAAGAGTTCGTGACAAGACGACCGAGATGCCACCGTCTTATACCAGCTCGTGAGGGTTTGTTTCCCCTTTGCTTCAGCTCGAGCCAAGCCTTTGGTCGACGGAATCACGGGAAACTTCACATATTGAGCTCGACATGGAATTAGAGCTTCTCCACGATGGCGGAGACGGGGAATAGCCATTGTCTGGGGTTCCTGGCTCCATCGAGACAAGCGGAGGGGATCTGAAGAGCCGAGAACGGCATATGGCCCATGGGGTCTGGAGGCGGCATGCGTGCCTGGTGTCGCTCACGGGCGTGGCGGCGAACATGCCGAGCCGTCACGCAGAGCCAGATTCCCAAGTGCGAAGGCATAGGCGGAGGCCAAGGCACACGAGTATAGCGACAGTCGAAGGTGGGTGAGGTGAGGCAGATCCCAGGGGCAACCTTGCTCAGGTGGCCGGGTGCTGACCCCTCAAGCGAAGCGCAGCCCCGTTCTTCAGGGTCGGGTTGCAATATCAGACATGGCGTCGAGAGACAGCTGCCAACCAAGGAACGGCCAAGCGCTGCGTAGGCTAGGCCGGAGCTTTGGTGTAGTTCGGAGGCACGGCTCCTCCGATTTCCAGATTGGGAAGGGCGCCATGATCCCCGGGGCGCTTTGTATGTGGGGTATAATGAGGTTGTCAGGGGTCGTACTCTGGGTGTGTGAGGGGTAAAGAGGGCTCAGATGAGGCTTTAGGCTGGTGTCGTACACATTCAAGCGAAGAGAAACACGCTCAATCATGTCCTCGGAAGTGTCGTCCGACGGTGCGTGGCGACGCTGTGAGGGGGGAAGCAATCAGGCTTCAGGTTTGAGGCCTCGACACTGGTTCACCGAGTACCGACTCAGCCGATCAGTGGCGTACGGTTGCATCTCGGGATAATAACCAACAGCATAGGCAGAGGTACAGAACATATGAAGTCGATATTGCAAACCGGAGGCGTGGGAGGAAACACGGCAGGGAGAGTGTTTGCCCCTGCAATCAAAGGGGCACAAGCCACTAGGCCACTCCATCCACCACGGTTCTCTGAGGCAATCAAGAGGCATCGGCAGCACCGACAAGCTTCGATCGCCGGGTTTTCAACTCTCTTGGACGACGGCGATCGACGGACGAATTGGACCCTGAATCACGACGGACTTTGGTGGTTGCGGCCATCATGGACAGGAGCCTGCCACTTTGGCTTCTCAGGAAAGGCAATATCCAGCAGAAGCCGATCGTCTCGGAAATAGCCCATGGCGCAATTGACAGCAGGCGGTTCAGAGGCAACTTAGCCCTTCCCGGAATCGTGCATTGAGAGGCTCCGTGTCCGATGCAGCAGGAAATTCGCCGTGATGCCTGTTCCGATGGGCGTGATGATCTGCGTCATCTGTCAGCAGACAACAGGACAGACGGCTGTTCGTCCCGACTCAGCGGCCGGGGATGATGAGACGATGGTCTGTCCATCATCTTGGTCACATGCCAGGTCAGGCTGTCGAGTCAAGGTCCCCCTGCTCTGAACCTGGATGGATGGCCATGGTTTTCCGCAGGTGCTGGTGCAGGTTGGCATGGCGAGGGCTTCACTTCCCCAGATCCCACGAGAGCTGGTCTGTGCAGGGCCTTGGTCACGTGAGATTATGTCAGGTCCACATGGGCCGAGCACCAGATCTGAGCTATCCCTCACCGCCTGCTTCATACTCCCTCAGGGTCGCGGCAGAATTTCCCCTGGCCGAGTTCCCCGCCAGGAGCTCCAGTACGGCGACACGATGGATCACGACCCTCATCGTCGCCGAGCCCAAAGACGCACGCCCCCGATCCGATTCATAGTCACGCCCCCGCGCCTCCGGCTCCTCCGACAAGATGCTGTCCGGCATCCTCGTCTTCAACCAGAAAGGCGAGAACCTCATCTTCCGCGCCTTCCGCAACGACTGCCGCCCGCGCCTCGCCGACGTCTTCCGCATCCAGGTCATCTCCAACGCCCAGGTCCGCTCGCCCATCCTGACGCTCGGGAGCACCACGTTCAGCCATGTCAAGCACGAGAATATCTACCTGGTGGCTGTCACCAAGAGCAACGCAAATGCGGCGCTCGTGTTTGAGTTCCTGTATCGCTTGATCGCGTTGGGTCGCGGCTACTTTGGCAAGTTTGACGAGGAGGCTGTCAAGAACAACTTTGTGCTTGTCTACGAGCTTCTAGACGGTAAGGCCCATCTGCATTCGTCCACGCAAAGAAGGGGAAAGTACTTCCGGACTGACGAGAACGGCCCACACACACAGAAATCATCGACTTTGGCTACCCGCAGAACACCGAGACGGACACGCTGAAAATGTACATCACGACCGAGGGCGTCAAGTCGGAGCGCGCGGCCGAGGACTCGGCCAAGATCACCATGCAGGCGACGGGCGCGCTCTCGTGGCGCAAGGCCGACGTCAAGTACCGCAAGAACGAGGCCTTTGTCGACGTCATCGAGGACGTCAACCTCCTCATGTCGGCGACGGGCGCCGTGCTGCGCGCCGACGTCACGGGCCAGATTGTCATGCGCGCCTACCTCTCCGGCACGCCCGAGTGCAAGTTTGGCCTCAACGACCGCCTGCTCCTCGACAACGACGGCCTGCTGTCGCTGCCCTCGGGCAACCGCATGGGGTCCAAGGCCACCAAGGCCGCCGCCGGCAGCGTCACGCTCGAGGACTGCCAGTTCCACCAGTGCGTCAAGCTCGGCAAGTTCGACAGCGACCGCATCATCTCGTTTGTGCCGCCCGACGGCGAGTTTGAGCTCATGCGCTACCGCGCCACCGAAAACGTCAACCTGCCCTTCAAGGTCCACGCCATTGTCAACGAGGTCGGCCGCACAAAGGTCGAGTACAGCATCTCCATCAAGGCCAACTTTGGCTCCAAGCTCTTCGCCACAAACGTCGTCGTCCGCATCCCGACCCCGCTCAACACGGCCAAGATCACCGAGCGCTGCACCCAGGGCAAGGCCCGCTACGAGCCCTCCGACAACGTCATCGTCTGGAAGATCGGCCGCTTCGCCGGCCAGAGCGAGTTCGTCCTCAGCGCCGAGGCCTCGCTGTCGAGCATGACCAACCAGCGCGCCTGGAGCCGCCCGCCCCTGAGCCTCAACTTTAGCCTCCTCATGTTCACGAGCAGCGGCCTGCTGGTCCGCTACCTCAAGGTCTTTGAGAAGAGCAACTACTCGAGCGTCAAGTGTGTGCGGTACATGACGCGGGCCGGGTCTTACGAGATACGGTTCTGAGCCGGATGCGCGGGTGCGAAGCGGAGCCCGCGGGCAGGGGGGGTAACGGCGTGACGGAGGCGTGTTTGTCGATTGGTGTATCACATAGCATTGTTTGGCGTAACGGGGATTTCTGGCAGCCGGCGCTGCCCCAAAAATATACCGACGGTTTCAATCTCGCAGTCCCTGTCACAGGGCTGGATGGGAGGCAATGCAGTTCGACGGCCGACAGATGCGATTCGCCAAAAGGGGTCATTTGGCTGCACTCGAACCCCATATTCGGGTCTTTTTTCTCTATTCCTGGCGCTTGCACAACAGCTCTACATGCCATTACTTCTGATTACAATCCGACTGTTTGTCCACAGTAATTCTCATGCAAACTATTCGTTGTCCACCATCACACAGCCAGGACGCAAGCCCTGAGTACACCGCTCCTGAACGTTTCACGCAGACAGTTCAGATCTTGTATCGGTAGCCCGGATGCAGCCATCCAAGCTGCAGTTCGTATTGCTCCTTTGTCTGTCCAGCAGCGACCCATCGCGCCTCGTCAAGGCGGTGATCCCGCTCACCTCGATCGCGCTTGTGATTCTCAGAGCGCATCCAGAGGGGCGTGATGATACCAATGGCTAGCAGGCCTGTTAGGCAGCCAAGATTGATAGCATGGCCCCTGATGTAGCTGTCGCTGTTAGCGGGGTTCCACGGCTGCCTCGAGGTGTACTTACGCCGGTGCCTCGGTCTTAATGTACGTGAAGGAAGCAAGGAATGCAGCGAGGTTTCCAACAGTCAGAACGAATCCTAGTGCGATCGCACGAACGTAGTGAGGCCTTGCATTGATCGTCATCCACGTCAACGCCAGCGGAGGCAGCGCATTCACCGACATGGCAACAAAGAACGTGCCGGTATACTGAACAGGCGCTGAAACCTTCATCGGTCCGGAGCCCGTCTGTCCACCAACAAGCAGCAGAACGAAGCCGATGATGCCCAGGATGCAGCACACGTTCAGAGGAAGTGCGGTACGTCTTATGTGGCGGCTCCAGCAACAGATGCCCAGGGTGAAGAGGAAGCCGACAAAGTTGGGGGGCACTGTCATGAGACTGGCTTGAAGCGATTTGAAGCCCATAGTTTGGAGGAATGGCGGAAGGAATAGGGGGGATGAGTAAATGGCTTCGATGGAGAAGAAGGCTCCGATGCTCATGATAAGGGTCATGAAGTTGAAGATTGCACGCTTGACGGTCTTGAATTGCAGATGGTCTTTTGCTGGCTTCTCATCAGGGTTGACTGTCGATCGGAAGTCAGCATCGTTGGCAACGGACACGTTCGAGTAGTATTGGTGGTCCTGGCTGTGCATACGGCGCAAGGCAAGGGTACGTTCCCGATCGGTGAGGGACCTGGTGTCGCGGGGCGTATTTGGAAGGAAGCAGTAGGCGACGATACCGAGGATGACTGTGAGGGCGCCTTCGATGAAGAATATCCACGGCCAGCCGTTGTAGCCGTTGAGTCTTACGCGACCGAGCCCGCCGGCGAGGAGGCCACCAACCGAACCAGCGAGAGGGGCACTCGAGTAGAAGATGCCGACCCGTGAGATCAGCTCGTCCGGAGTGTAGAAGAAGCCCAAGTATATAAGAACGCCGCCCATAAAGCTGCTTTCGGCAAGGCCTAGGAAGACGCGGGTGACGCAAAGGCCGCCGAAGCTGGTCACAAAGCCGGTAAGGGTGGTGACGATTCCCCAAGAGACAATGAGCAGAGGCAGCCAGTTGCCGCCTCCGACAAGGCGCAGAGCGAGATTGCCAGGGATGTTGAAAAGGATGTTCAAGATGAAGAACAGCATCAGGGCTATGTTAAATTGAATCGATGTCAACCCGAGGTCCTCTTCAAGACCATTGATCCGAGCAAGGGCGATGTTGGCTTTGTCGAGAAAAAAGAAGAGGAAAGTAATAAAACAAACGGGCATCAAACGTATGTCGTACTTGCGGACAAGCGATTTTCGGCGGGCTTCGGCCGTGGCAGCGACTGCGTCGTCTGTGACGAGAATTTCGGCAAGA
The DNA here is from genome assembly GCA_019188255.1 of Verticillium longisporum. Lineage (NCBI taxonomy): Eukaryota > Fungi > Ascomycota > Sordariomycetes > Glomerellales > Plectosphaerellaceae > Verticillium > Verticillium longisporum. The sequence continues at coordinate 279,871 of JAETXT010000007.1, forward strand.
GACTGATCGAGGTGCCTGTTTCGATCCGCCTCACGGCTGGAATTGGGGTTCACCTCGCCATCGGTCGGAGGAGGAACAGCAGCAGCATCACTACTGCTATTTTTGTCACTCTTGGGAGCATCTGCGCCGTCGGGAATGCGTTCCTTTGTCGACATGGTGGTAGCGATGGTGATCGGGAAGCTGCGACAATTCGTTCGGCGATTGCCTCTTGAAAACTGAATATGCTCGTGGCAGTCCGTAAATCAGATGAGAACGAGTTAGAATAAAGTGCCTAGTCTTGTGTCTCTGTAGAATATGTCGCGTTGCGGCCCAGGTTTGTGTCAAGGGGGAGGAAGACGGACGGCGTTCAGCGCATGGTGAGTCTGGTCCGATCGAAGGGTCACAACATCAGGCGCTCAACCCGATTGCTGCCTCTTCTAATTCTGGCTCCTGCCTGTCCTACGATACTTTCTTGGCATTGGATCGTTCCTACCTCTTGCCCTGCAGTTGGCGCGTACGGCATGTACTAATCCCACTTTGCCTGGTTCCTTCCTCCACAGCACATCCCTGGTAAACACCCAGGCAGTGGGCGTTGACCGTCACGAAGTCTGTTGGCATTGATAATTTGAGAACTTCCAGTCTGTCATTTTCTCGTGGAGCACTCAGATTCGATTCGCGAAGTAGGTACTGGCCGGTGTTGGACAAACTCCTCGTCGGGATCCTGGCGAATGCATCATGGCAGGTTGGTCCGGTGCTCCTTGTCTTACTTTTTCTCAGTCGCCATCATCTTTCTATCTTAGTAGAATATGAAATTTCAGCTAAACATTCTCCTCGGATTTCCAGAAGCACAATCATCATTCTAGAAGAAGGTTACCAAGATCAACCCCAAGATCACATCTCTCAAAGGACTATCTGTCCCCATGTCAGCGGCTCCTCGCAGTTATACCCCTGACAGCTCCCCAAGCACAGCATCGAGCCCTCAGAAATCGATCGAGTTCATACGATAACATGGCTACGCCCGGCTGCTTGCATAACTCGCTCGAGGGGGGTTCGAACCAGACAGAGGACACGAGGTGGTACGACGCTTGGCGAGGAAGCTGTGCGGCCTGAGAGCCTGGCTATCGTAGAGAGATATTTGGCAAGCCTCTACACCATGGAGAACGCAGTGCGGATTTTGCAGTCGAAGGCACTTGGTTCAACACCTCTCACACAGGGCAAGCAATATCAGGACCGCTTGTTTGCGTCCGATCATCAGACGTCGGCACTTCTCTCAATCGCCTCCGTCTTCGTCGGCTGGCGGCCTTCCCCTCATTCTCCCCGGAGTCGAAATCGGGAAAGACAATGTCTCTCACAACGTACCACGACAGTGTGCCTATCTTTCTCAGACATGGTACGCCAGCGAATTGGCAAACTGATCACCTGTAAGCAGCATACTCATTCGTGGCCACGTTGCCTTGACAGGCCTCTCATTCAAGGTCATGAGGAATCTTCCGATTGATAGTACACTGCAGCTTCGTGCGCAACGGGAGACGCATGTACAGTCGTGGATGCTCGGGACGACGCGTTAGGCAGAAGAAATTGGTGCGCTTCAGCTGTGATAAGACATGCTGTGGCAAGGTGCCTTACCGCTGGCGCAAGAGATTTTCAGGCACATCAGCGTCATTCACGATAATCGATCGGCTTCAATAACCTGGTTTATCGAGGTACCTGTAGTCTTTTCGTACTCTTCCAAAGGTCTCTCATCCTGCAATACCGACCTCATAGTACTACTCTGGGGTATCAATCCTCCTGATGCATCGCTAGCAGTAAAACAAAATAAAATCTGCCCAGTTCGACTGACTTTGAGTCATGAATCCTTCACCAAAGGGCCCTTCCTCCTTCCAACGCGTCCATGATCTGCTGCTCCTTTCTCGACAGCTAAGCGGTGCTAGAGCCAACCTCATCATCAGCCCTCCAGTCCTCCATGAGGATGACCTGGTTCAACGGTGTTTCCTTGGTTTCTCTGCCACGGGTCATGCCGTTGACGCAATACGCTGTGCTCACCAGGTGCTCGGCTCGTTCCACCTCTTCGGCGTGGTTCTTCATGGCGCGGCGTACCCAGCGCTTGTCGGAAAGGGGAAGGCGGAAGCGCCTCTTGAACTCGTCGGTATCTTCAAGCTCAGAGCGAGCCATCTCGAGAACTGCCTGAACAAACTTCGGCGGATTCATAGCTCTACTTTCTGCGCAAAGGTTAGAGTCGAATTCCAGGAAACCGATCTCGACAGATGGCAACTTACCAGCCTGCTCCTTCAATGAACCCTGTTCAGCTGCTTGGTGGGGATCGAATGGACTGCGGGCTGATGCTCCATCATAGTGAAGCGAGATTTGACCATCGGCGTCAAGAGGTAAGTCGACGCATCCTTTCTTTACCGGGCTTACAAGATCCCGGATCTCGATCGTTGTTTCGGTGCTGGAGGGCTCGCCGGTAGAGGGAGTTCTCTCCATATTGAGGTCCTCATCAGATGTCACCTCTTCCTCCTCGTCCTCGTCATCGTCTTCTGAATCTTTGTTATGGTGACTTTCAAATGTGTTTTCATACTCCATGTCACCAAGCGCAGTATCGTGCTTCTCACGAATCTCTTCTGCCACGGTGTTGCTGCTGTCGCTGTTGGTGTGGTAAGCCGCAAAGATGGCCTCGTTTGTCTTTTCAGTCTCGTTGATCTTGTTGGCGCCTTCGTCGACCTCATCTGGCCAGCCGTCCTCGGTTGTGGCCCACCCCGAAGGCGACACGTCGGGCAAGAAGAGATACTCAAACTTCTCTGGCTCATCAACCTCCATGTTGCAGGCGAACCTATCTTCCCAGCCTTCGACATCATTCTCTCGCAGCGTCACGGCCTCTTCCATATCGTCTGCCCAGTCAAATCCTGTCGTTCCGACAGGCTGAGTACTGAGCTTCTTCAGAATGTCATCTCGGATCCTGGCGGCAGCAGCAGCCTGCCTCTTCTGGCGCGCAACGGCGGCGGATCTGTGCTCCACGAGACGCTCAATTTCAGCTCGTACATTGTTACGATTCACTCGGTAAGCTCGGGTGTCGGTGAACACACGGTCCTCGTACGGCAACGTCTTGAGGTTGTTTTCCTCGTGGCCTTTGAGGAGTCGGCGCCAGACACTGTAGTGATTCATGGCGTGGTGGTGGTCGCTGGCCTCGTCAGGGGTATCGAAGAGGTCAAAGATGGCAATGTCGGTGACGCTCGGTTGCTCCGCCATTGCTTCGCGCGCAAAGAAAGCCTGGTCGATGGGGCACGGTTTGTATGGAGCTGCTGAGGCGATGGAAGGGCGAAGCCGACGTCCTGAGCCGCAGGCTGAATATGACTGCGGCTGCGCAGAAGTGACAGAAAAGTTGAGCCAGGTATGTTGCAGAAGTTTATAATGAATGATCGTAGCTTCGAGTTACCAGAAGTGAAGACTTAAATGCCAAAAGCGTATGATGTGGTACGAATGGTTTGGAATTGTCTCCGAGCCAGAGCGTCGACCGCGAGGGTCCTGAGGAAGAAGTTCGATTTCAAATTCAGTGAATGTCAAAGATACTGAATCAATAAGTCATGTTCCATTCATACTGGCTGCTCTTGCCTTCCCAAATGCCTGGTGATAATGGGGGTGAGGCTTCCCCAATCGCGACTTCCTCCATCATTGCGATTTGCCCTAGACACTTGTCCATTCGAGCAAGGAGCGTGAACATACCATCCCAACAGCCGAGCAGCGGCTTAAGTACCTGAGTTTGCTACATTTCAGAATGGGGGGGTAGTTGTCAGCCCACGACAATCAAGGTGAGGTGGGTAGGTTTCTAAAGTCAGCCGCCCGCAGCCAAACTCTGCATCGCTTGTCGCTTGGATGCAGTTGCTGTATGCTTAGCAAGCAATTTCCAGATATCTCGAGAACCATCTTTCGCTTCCCGGGTTGCAGCGACGGCCTAGGCCACTCCAGCAGCTTCGGCATCGTGAAGTGGTTGGGTGATGTGATCACCTGACGTGGCTCAGCTTCGTCTCCATGTCATCGGTGAGACCACTCAAGATCGGGCAAGAGCTCGGTGGGCCCCCACGAGACCAAGAATGCTGGACACATGACCAAATTGGTCCCACCAAGTTTATCACAACAATACCAAGTTGGCTGCACGGCTGCGGCGCTCCGAATCGTCGGTTGTTGGTGTTTGTGGTCCATGGGCTTGGTTTGGCAACATGAATCAGAACGTTGATTTTATTCTCGATATCAATTGATTCTTTCATATGGCCTAGGCTTCCACGAAATCAGTCAACATTAGATGTTTCGGACAAGCGTGCAGCACAAACCAGCGACCGCTGCTGGAGCAACGCGTTCAGCGAAGCTTCTTCGGATGTAGGTAGATCGTGGTCTCCAAAAGAGAATTTGTTCATCTCGAATCATGATTCACCAGCTGTGCGCTCACAAATTTGCCTCCGGCCACATCAACGCAGTTGCTTGGTGACGGATGTTCAAGAGAATGCTACACCAAGAACCGTAATACTCCAAAGTATATCAGATAAAAGAAATCGTCTCTACCAGGTATCAAGGCTCATATACAAACACCCCATCACGTCCTCCTCCTCCTCCTCCTTCTCCTCCGTTGCTATCCCCTACATCGCCTGTCCAGGTGCGACCGTACTCCTCTCCGACCTCATCTCGAACCACATGGTCTTCCGAATACCACTCTCCGGCCGCCCTTCCCTATGCTCCTCCCCATCCTCGCCCCTGCCCTGCCCTGTCAGCGGCCGCAGGATATACTCCTCGCTGTCGCCGCGCGTGGCACGCACGAACGCCGCGGGTTTGCCGTCGCCCTTCTCGAGGTCGCCGCCGCGCGTGGGCATCGGCTCGAGCGGAACGTCTGGCGCGCCCTGGGGCTGTTCGGACGCGGAGGTGGCGTTGGACGGTGACGTCTTAGCCGTTGTGCCGAGGACGGAGGGGAAGAGGTAGGCGAGGGGCAGGCGACACATGGGCAGGCAGGCGCAGATGATGGCCACGTGAATCTCAATCATTGTCCACAGCGTAGAAGCTATGTCATCTATGATTTCATACGTGTTAGCAACTCGTCGCTTATGCCGGAGCGGACTGGATGGGTACGGGGGCACGAACAAGTGGAGTCCGGACTGCGGGTGGAAAAGTTGAGAGTCGTCATGCGCAGGATGCTCGTTACCGTGACGAACACGCCGAGGCCGAACACGCCCATGAGGGCCCGCTTGTGGCTGATGGGCAGCTGGCTCTTCCAGATGACTCTCTGGGGCAGCAGGATGATGGCGACGTCTGTTGAGATGGAGAAGATGGCGTTGGCGTACCAGTTGTACGTCAGTGAAATGCACGTCCCCGGAATGGAGCGGTTCCAGGCACGCGGGATGGGCGTGCACTGGAAGATGGAGGACGCCGTCGTGGCGATGCAATAGAGGAGGATGACCGTGAGGAGGGCGATGCAGGTGATGCGGAACGGTCGGTGAAGGGAGAAGAGGCGGAGGTAGAGCAACAGGATAGAAGATTTGGTGAGGTTGATTGTGAGTTTATAAAAGATTTGCGCAACGTAAAAAAGCTACAGCTGATGTTAGTCCATGTTCGCGCGGGACGTGTTGTAAGTACAGCTGAAGGTACCTTCATTGCCATGATGCGGTTGCTCTTCTCAATATTGAAGATGTGCTGGCCAAAGCCGTAATGAACCGAGGCCATCATGAGAACCGAAACCGCCATACAGCAGGTCTACCTCTGTTAGTCCACTTCGTTAACAATCTCCGAACACACTTACAAACGAGGCCAAGATGGTCCAGTCATCCCACCCAAACCCTGACCGCAGCTTGAGTCTTGACCAGATGCGCACCGTGAAGAAGATAGGCGTCAACACAAAGAAGACCAGGCATGGCACTTGCACCATGAGCGCATTGCTCTCTCCGGGAATATTGCCGAGGGCGCCCATATTGGCTATGTCACTCGTGTGATGGGGCTAGCGAACGCTCGCAGCAGGAGCCTTCTCGACGCTTAGTCGTGGGATGAAGAAGTATGGCCGTACGTCGCGCATATCGGGACACACAGGTTTCTTGGGGCGGAGGCAGCGTTGGATATATGTCCTTCACGACGTGCCCTCACATGAAGTCGGGCCCGAGGTGCTGGGCCTTGCGGAATGCATGTCGATCCGAGTTTGGACTGGGGTGCTGGGCGCTTCGAACGGGAGAAGAGGGCCAGCCAGGGTGGCGTGGGAGAAAAGCTTTGGGGGAATGAACACCCGGCTTGAGCGGCCTGTCTCAGTCGAGACTGGCGAAGAGAGACGAGCGGAGGGTTGTCTTTGGACAGCGATATGGGTGAGGGCCTTTGATCTCCAGGGTCCAGGTCTGCAGCTGACGACGTTGTCGATCGGCTTGCTCCGGAGCAGAAGCAATTATGAGGTGGTGATAATGCACAATATGGTTCGAGGACGCGTAGGGCTTGCTATCTGCCTTCAGATGAGTAGCAAAACGCGCAGCACAGTACCGACCCAAGAAGCAGGCAAATCACACGGCGACGTTGGTTGACCGGTATTTGCAAGATGGTGCGAGGAAGCCAAGACTTGCATTGCTTCTACGAAACATAAGACAACCCATCACATCACATCTCAGCTGTCAGGAACCCGCTGGATCGAGGCCAGTAGCTGGGGCTAGCAGAAAGCTGCCGGCAGATAGCAGTGAAGAATCAAGAGGAAAGACAGATTGTGAGGGATCAGTGGCTGGTTTGTCGGTCAAGGCATTCCTTAGCCGCAGGGAGAAGGACGGCACACTGCCGGCGTGGGACGCCTCGAGGTGGTCGGTCGGTGGGCTTAGCTGGGCCGTCCCGTGGATTCGCGTGTGGCGCGGTTAAGAGGAATGAGCAGCAGAGGGATCACTCAACGTGAGAGACAGGTTGCCAGTGAGTTTTCGTTGATCAGGTCGGCAGTGTCGCAAGAGGTAGTGGACGAGGAGAATGAGATGGATGGACAAAACGGGCGACACAGGCGATGTGGGCAACTGTCTCACCTCGAGCGAAGGCGCCCACTGAACGACAGACCAAGCTCGAAAAGTGTGCAACATTGCTTCTGGCATAAAACAAGACATGGCGAAGCTACCAATGAACCGGCGTTCAATAGCTTGACCCCACGTCGCTCAAGGTCATCTCCTCATCGAACGCCCTGTTCTGCTCTTGGTTTGCTTCCTGGCCCCCTAAATCAACAATTACAAGCTGAATGAAGACCAAAAATGGCAATTGTGCGATTCCGAGCGAACCGGCCGTGATCCAGCGCTGCGCAAGCGAAAAAGCAAGCATTCGAGTCACGTTGGCCCAAAATCCAGTTTTGGTTGGACAGAATAGCGAGGTGTGCCAGTGATGTCTTATGTTTAGGTTCCGAGTGTTTGGATGTCGTGATGCAACACAGCAAGGGAATGTGGGCGAGACGTCAGGACTCGGCAAACGAAGGGAGGGATGGCCTGCAGCATGCTTTGCATCGACGTGAGAGAACGTGAGGTCCACGAGAACCTACACTTCAAGAGTGGCGATCGAGATGTCACTCAGTCATACCCAACGTGTACGGCAGATGGAAAGTCAATCGGCACGAGGTTATCATTATTTCGTTGGCACACGTGCTAAGTGGCATCTATCTACCAACCTTGACTGGGCTTCTTCCCTTTCAGTTCCCACAGGGCCCCCCACGAGAGGCCTTCCACTCTTGACCGGTGTTAAAGAAGCAAATACATGCACTGATCAATAGCCTAGAGTCCGTGGTCGCGAGAAGAAAGTCGTGACTTGACGAGACCATTTGCGGCGTAGGTCCCATATCGCCATTCTAGACCTGAGTGACTGCGATAGCCCGGACGACGTGGTCCTGCACAGCTGCAGGGGCAACTCCCTTCATTTTTGTCCATCAAATAGGCAGAGGAGGGCTTTCGACTTGGAAATGTGTCTTGTTCTTTCTCCCAAGGCATCAGTGGACTTGACGCATGAGTGCTGCTTCTGGTAGGCGAATCGATCTCCGACGATTCTTCTTGTCTCGATCCATCTGAGAAATCGCCAACACTTCATTGCGAGGTCTCTCTCACAATCCTGTCCTTTCTGAGTTCCTATGTAGGTACCATTACACTCTCTAAGCCAAGCTAAACATAGTTGACGCCTCAGACATTCTCCATTTCACCATGAAGCTATCCATCCAGTCGATCATGAGCCTGATGGCCATGGGAGGCGTCGTCACCGGCCTCACCACCAACAGCACACCTGCCGGTGTCATCACGACGCCTTCACACTTGCCCCTGGACCTTAACGGCTCCAACTTTACGTACCCCTATCCCATCAACCTCTACTCCTTCACCTCTCAGTCCGCCGCCCTGGAAATGGCCTTCCTCGACGTCCCTCCTCGTCGCCCTCGTCATGGCTACCCCCCGGTAGACCCTCCCGTCGCGCTTCTCCTGCACGGCAAGAACTTCTGCAGCGTGACCTGGCAATCCACAATTCAGGTCCTCACCCGTACAGGCTACCGCGTCATCGCCCCGGACCAGATCGGCTTCTGCAAGTCCTCCAAGCCAGATGACTACCAATTTTCGCTGGCACAGCTCGCTCTCAACACGCGCAACCTGCTCGACGCCCTCGACATCAAGAGCGTCACCCTCATTGGCCACTCCCTCAGCGGCATGCTGTCGACACGGTTCGCGCTGCTGTACCCAGACCGCGTCGACCGCCTCGTGCTCATCAACGGCATCGGTCTCGAGGACTACATCGCCGCGGGCGTCCCGTACCCGTCCATCGACGCGAACCTCCAGCAGGAGCGGGCGCAGGACTACGGCGCCATTCGCGCGTACGAGCAGGCCGTCTATTACCTGGGGAAGTGGAAGCCCGCGTACGATGTGTGGGCGCGCATGCTGGCGGATGTCTACGCCGGCCGGCGCGAGGCCTTTGTACGGGCCCAGGCGCGCGTCGTCGACATGGTATTCACGCAGCCGATCGCAGGGGAGTTTGAGAGAATCGAAGCCAGGACGCTCGTCGTGGTTGGAGAGAAGGATACCACCGCGGTAGGGAAGCCTTCTGCGCCAAAAGAGGTGCAGGCGCGACTTGGGCGGTTTGACGTGCTGGGGCGAGAGGTGGCGGGGAGGATCCCGAGGGGGGAGTTTGTCGGATTCAAGGAGCTAGGGCACTCGCCGCAGGTGGAAGATCCGCAGAGGTTCCATAAGGCTTTGCTCAAGTGGCTGGCCAAAGCCTGAGGGATGATTATGATGATGTACGATAAGTCTCGAAAGGGTCACGATGGCACGAAGACCATATGCATGTAACAAGGTCAAAGCGGCTCTACCATATGAACATGTCAAACACGTATGGATGGATCATGATGAAGCTTCGGCGGCCGGGCTTGTCGAGAGAAGTCGTCCATTACTTCTAATGCCATGCAATGCAATCCGGAAAGACAAGCAACGCCATCCTCAGCCCCGAAGGACCGGTTTGTTGGTTTTCCCTTTTCCTTTTGGTTTTTCCTCCCCGAGCGTTCATCATGCCTCCCCGTAACCATAAAACAAAACACAAAAACAGAAAACGTCACCGCCAGCCCGGCCGATCATTCCACTGTTGGGGAGGTTTTTCTTCTTCTTTTCTTCTTTCACTCTCACCGTCATTTGCCTCGGAGCGCGGTCTCTTTTCGTTATTCATCGTTGTTCTTTGATTTGGTTTTGGTTCTGTATTGAGGATCGACCGACGGGGTTCCGGAGAAATGAAAATGGGCAACGAGGCACCCACCCACCCAAAGCCGGCCGCCCCGTCATTCCCCTCCCAAATGAGACCACCAGACCAGCCCTACCATCAGCTTTGTGGAGGGGCATAATTCCCTAATCGAACCGCCACGCCAATCTAATGTCGGAGGAAAAACGTGCAGAGAACGAAAACCGAGGAAAACACGCGGAAGAGTTCCCGAGACGGTGGGATAGCTGTCGAAAAAGTCCCTGTCATGCCGACCGGAGGGAGAGAGGGAAGAACAGCCGCGCGGGAGGTAAGGCTACCGTTTTGGGTATGTTTAGTAGCCAAAGGCCTCGAGAGCCTTCGTCGTCTTGTCGTCCACCTTGGCGCTCTTCTTCGAGTCGGCGAGCTGGCGCTGGGCGACCTTCTTGCGCTCGTAGTAGGCGGCACCCTTGGCCTTGCGGCGCTCCTCGAGCCTGCATTATTCAAGTCAGCACATTTGTTCCCTCGTCTCGCTGTCGTGGACAGAGAGGAAGAGAAAACCCACCTCGCGACCACGTCCTGGTACTTCCAGCCAACCTCGTGGCTGAGACGGCCGACAGTGCAGTACTTGCGGCCGGGTTGCAGCCGCAGGACACGCAGGGCCTGGGGAACAACCATCTTCTTCTGCTTGTCGTAAGGGGGAGGGACACCCTCGAAGACCTTAAGGCGCTCGAGAGCGGCGGCACCGCGGGCAGTCTTGTGGGGAATCATGCCACGGACGGCCTTGAAGAAGACCCTGGAGGGAGCGCGGAAGTGGAAGGGACCTGTAGTCGGGTCAGCGGCTGTATCGAGCATGCTTCGGCTTGGGCGGAGGAGGACTCACCACCGCGGGTGGGGTTGTATCGGGTCATCTTGCGCAGGTAGGCGTGGTACTTGACTGCATGGCTGTCAGCGTTGTGGTTCTCCCATATTTCGCTGCTGTGACCTCTCCCAGTCTAGTCGATAATATTCATGCCTTCGCCGCTCGACTGGGTTGATGCCACGACATCGAATGTGTGAATGTGGGAGAGACGTACGCTTAGCGCGGAAGAATTCGCCGGAGATGTTGAGGGCCTCGGCGCGGACGACGACGATCTTCTGGCCGTTGAGGAGTTGCTTGGCAACGATAGAGGCCAGGCGACCGAGGAGGTGGCCCTTGCCGTCAATGACGACCTGTGAATATTTCGGTCAGCCATGTGTGCCGGGGGAAGAGGGCAAGATGTTGATTTGCAAGCGCTCTCGACAATCGTGGTGCGGGCGCAGCGGCGCGAATGCAGGGCGTTGCGAGACGCAGAAGCAGTTGTGTCGATGATGCCTCCCACTGTCCTCCTCTTGTGTGATCCTGCTCTGCTCTGCCCTACCCTGCGACCCGCGCTGCGTCGCCCACGAATTGACGGATTGCCGAATGGGAATATGGCGGTGCAGCAAGACTCACCACAGACTCGAAAGACGACATCGTTCCCGTCCGTCACCGCTGAAAAAGTAGAGACGAAGAAGGTTGAACGTTCAGCTCGGAAACAAACCTCAGGGGCGATGATGCCGCGTGGAGATTTGGTGCTGTTGAGCTGGGTGTTAGTAGCGGTCGTTGCTGGGGACAGGAAGTTCGCGATCAGGGCGACGAGTCGAAATATTCCATCGACCACAGGAGGGCGGTGATTGTGGAGCCCTGCTTGGGGTTTGCGGCAAGCGAGGCACTGTTCCTGCCGGCCTTCACCTTAGGGCTGTTAAGACCTAGCAAATTCGTCACGTGGAAGCATAATTCGGTGGCCGACCCTTCCAGCTGGCACCACCTAAGTGGGGCAATGCAGAGGTGGTCACACCTGGTAAAGCCCGGCTCATCACGTCATCAATCACCCCGGCAGGCGACCTCGGGAAACAAGCCCGCCTCGATCAGTCGGTTCGCGGTGCCTGCGAGAACGCGATGTGCTTTGGACAGAACCGCTCCCCGTAGACCAAGGCTTCCTTTGGCACCTGAAAAGACCAGACGAATGTCCATGTCGCGTATCGCCTAGGACCTTGATTGATCTTAGTGCTTCGAGGCCAGAGTAGCAACTTGGACTGCCTTGCGTCCGAACGCTATTGATCAGTTGGCTCTGAGCATGATTCTGCCGAGTTATGATGTAGAGCTTAGTACGCGCAGCATGCGCTGAGATCAATTCCGGTCCTCAAGGGACGGGGTACCGTGCAGTATAGCGCAGCAGGTCGACAATTACAAGGCACGCGACACGCCGGATACAAAATAACAACGAATCAGTTACGTAGAGTACATCGCATGCCACCGCCTTTGCAACGGAAATCGATTGACAAGCTACCGATGAGTTCGTGGCCGCCGGTTGCATTGCGTCTAACCGCGAAAAAGTTATGTACAAATGAAACATCAGGGCTGAAAGCGTTGCATCAGTCTCCAGTCTCTCTCTAGGTGCTGTAGATGCAAGTTTACGCCATGCAGTTGCGCCCGGAATACCGCCGCCGTCGTCTTCCTCTCGGGAATCCATGCAAACACACATGCCCATGCCGCGTCCTCGCCTATAGACAGCATATGGCTCACTTCTTCAGTCTCGTGTCCAGGTCCTTCAGCACGTTCTGCACCTTCTGGACAAGCACTTTCCTGCGCGCCCGCGCGTCTGGGTCACCATTCGTTTCTACAGCGTCAAGCTTGAGGATGACCTGCATCATGACCGTTTCGCTAATCTTGCGGTGCTCGTCCTCCAGTTTCTTCGGATCTGTCGGAGTATTCGCCATAAAGTCCTGGCATAATGGGTACAGAGTCGTCATGAAGTGATTGTCGAGTTCATTGAGAGCCGCAATGGGGCCTGTCGCAGCAGCGGGCCGAGGTGACGATGGCGTATCCGAGTCGTGCCCCGGCAGAGAGAACGTTGAAGCGCTGTCGCGCGGGCTGCCCTCGGTCTTTGACTTTTTTGACTTCTTCGACTTCTTCTTCCGACGCTTCTTGTCATCGCCCGTGCCCCCGGCACTGCCTCGATCGTCCGCAACAACTACCATCTCCTCATCTGAGGTGGAGCCACTTTCCTCACCAGGAGCAATATCGGGCAGAACCACCATGACTTCGCTGTTGTTCTTGACGCCATAATCTCGGACGGGTGCCGCTGGCTCCTTCAGTTGGCGCCCTTTGTAGAGAATCTTGGCGCGACGAGCGCGGCGGTCGGAGAGGTCAAGCTCGACGGCAATGCGATCGCGAATGTCGCAGACACGAAGCTTGCCGTCACCAATCGTGTAGGCGGGGAAGTGCACGGGATAAGTCACGCCCTTATTCTTGAAGAGCAGAATATCATCTTCGGGCGCGGGAGGGACCGCATTGTGGGTGCGGGGCTGGTATCTTGAGCCGCCTGCGGGTTCGTGGAGGTCTTCGGAGGTGATGTAGCTAAAGTCGTCGTCTGTGATGTTAGGGACGCCGCCTAACGAGGAGCCATAGGGTGAAAGGGATTCCCGATTTGTAGGCCAGCCGTATCTCGACATGCTGAAAGGAACGGCCAGCAGGATACAGCCAATGGTGGTGTACAAGACGATGTGAGGGTCGACGCCTAGTTTCTCCGCGACGAAGCCGGACGAGATGGTGATGGTCTCAGCCAGGCGAGTGAGAGACTTGTCGAGATAGACCTGCGCGGAGGTCGGTAAGAGGGCGGTGATGCTCGAGAGGGCACCGGAAGATGCGAGAAGTGGTAAGTCGGAAGCCACCTTGGCGAGATGGTGCGGTCCTTAAAGCTAAGGACGCTGCAGACTGGGAGGGGGGATTTGAGGGTATATAGGGGCGGGGGTATGCGAGACAGCGCAGCGAGGCGAAGCGAATCGATGCGAGGACGTCAGCGAGGCCGAAGGGTGGAGGTAGGAGGTGTCGTCGTCGTGGTCGCGGGGTCTCGGCGGACTGGGACGAGCGTTCAAGGTTTCCTTTCTGGGTCTTGTTTTTGCCCCTTTGAATTAAGACTTTTGCCGGCGCCTGGTGAACTCAAGTGACGATGGGCGAAGCGGGCTGGTTTGCCTCGCAGAGACGGGATCGGCGACCGTATTGGCAGGGTCAAGGGTGGAGGAACGGACCGGTGGGGGAGGCTCCTATAGAAGCGTGAGGCTGTCGGGGACGACTGTCTGGAGCGGGATGCGCTGTCAGCGTTTCTCGCTTATCCAAGTTTGGAGGCAAGCTGACGGCGTCAGGAGGGGGGATGCATGAGGGATGGGGTGATGGGAGGATGGAGCCCACTGCAAATCGACAGAGGCAAACGTCAAGACTATTGGTGACGAATGACAGATCGCTCGTCGTCGGACTTGATAATTGGTCAGGTGGGGGAAGGACGCTGTTCGCGACGTACCTGGGGATGGCCTATCACGAGGGCATTCGACGAAGCAGCTTGACTCAATGAACCGACTGGGCAATCTGGAGTGACGACTGATGGCAAGATGATGCGAGTTGGACGGCGCAGGTTGCAGATGGATGGTGCAGAAGGATCCAAGGCATGTGGTACAGGTGTGACGAGATTCGCGAAATTTGCATTCGAAGACGAGAAAGTAACTCCAGCGTGTTTCGTTTCGAGTCACCGAAGGGGACCTTAGCCAACGCCTACGAGGACCCTTGGCTGGCTGCTGTGCTACAAGTACCTAATGAGAGAGAGGTGGCTTCTGGAACGATCGCGCATGGGCGGCCAATGGGTCATATCACCGCCAGCTGGTGCCAGCGGTCATCCGTTTTAGAGATCTGACAAACCCATCATCCTTGCCAACAGTAGCAGCCAACACAGAGAGGGGGGGGCTGTTCACTCGGCGGAATTTTAAGTAAGCTGGTTATTTGGAAAAAAATCATTTGAAATCGGAATCGCTTCTCTGATCATTCAGTGTTGTCACATGTTATTATCATGCTCGGATCCTGATGCCGTCCATTGCGAGGTGAGGTGGCCGAAAGCTGCAACCTGCTACAGCCTCCATGCCCAGTAAAGCCTGGCCATTACAGTGGACTTGCATCGTCTTAGCGTCCTAAGCACAGCTTGGGGACAAGCTCATTACATCATCAGCATATCCTAGGGCCGGCATCTCGAAAAATGGAATCCCAAGCACAGGATACTAGTCACTAAGTACATCATCTCCGTCGCAAGCCCAGAGTTCCCGGGTTCCAGCCTTCAAACACTCCCATTTGCCACTATTTGCAATTACCGGTAAGTGCGTCCTGCTTCGATCCACTCTCCGGCCCATGTGTGCTTCGGAGGCTCAAGGGACCGATTGCGCCATCCACGCTTCAAGCCGAGTCGAGACGAGTACCTGACAAATCCCCGTGCAGCTCACCCTCCCATCGCCGTCACGATCTTCGGAGCCCCTCCACTAAGAGACTTGTGCCGCATATATATCCACCGTACCGCGGCCACCTGCGTCGCCAACACGTCTACCCCTCCAAACCAATGTCCTTCTTCCGCCGCTTCTTCTCTGCCGCACCAGCCATCAACATGTCGCAAGCCAAGGAAACCGTCCAGAAGTACATCGACGACAACGCCGTCGTCGTCTTCTCCAAGACCTACTGCCCATACTGCAAGGCCACCAAGCAGACCCTCAAGGACCTCGGCGCTGACTTCCTGACCGTCGAGCTCGACACCCGAGGTATGTACTCCTGATTCGCGGATCTTTCGCGTTCCCTCTGCAAGATCATCGTGCTAACAACCAATCCAGACGATGGTGCTGCCCTCCAGGACGCCCTCGAAGAGATCTCCGGCCAGCGCAGCGTGCCGAACAACTACATCTCCAAGAAGCACATTGGCGGCAACTCCGACCTGCAGACCCTGTCCAAGAATGGCCAGCTGAAGAAGCTCGTCCAGGCGGCCAACGCCATCAAGGCGTAAGAACGTCTTTCTCAGCCGTACAGTCCCTGGGTCGGCGCTGATGGAGGTCCCAAGATCGAAACTATAATATGAGCAGTAGAGAGCACCTCGCTCCTCGTAGCAGATGCTTGGAATGTGTGGAATAGACTCAAGATATCCTTCAACCATGCTGCCGTGCCATTGACATGTTGTACATTTCTTTCACCTGGTTCTCGTGCAACCTCTTTCTGAATAAACTTCATACATCCACTGTTACAGCACCTGCGTCGCAACAGTGCCGACCGGCCGCTCCACAAACTCCATGACGCCCTCAATGATGTTTTCCTCGCCACCTCGGACGCAACCTTCTTGCCGGCGAGGTAGTTCAACCACAGCAGCCTCGACACGCGCTCGTCCTCGACCCGTCCCACGGGCTGCCTGCCCTTGCCGTCGTCGTACAGCACGTCCAGCGCGCCCCTGTCGTCCCGTAGCATCAGCAGCTCTCGCGTCTTCGGCAGCTTGCCGCGGTTGAAGATGGCCTTGAGCGTGCGCACCGACTCGCCAAAGGCCTCGTCGCCAAACTCCTGCGGACTGGGGTTCGAGCGCGTCTGCACGGCGCGGACAAAGGCGTCGCGTAGGTGGTGGAAGTCGGTGTCGCGGACGGGCACGATGCGGAAGGCACTGCGGCACTGGAGGTCCTGCAGCAGCGCCGTCCACGTGGCCTCGCTCTCGGCCGGGTCGAGGAGGGACTGGCGCAGCGTGTCGCGCTCTGACGGGATGAGGGTCGAGGCGATGGGGTTGACCTTTTTCACGAGGTGGTGTTGCAGCTTGGCAATGTCGGCTGTCGCAACGTAGAAGCCGACAATGTAGACGCCGATCGAGAGGAAGCTGACAGTGCGCAGGCCGAGACCGACGAGGGTGTACTCGACGCCGGCGTCGTCTTGGACCGTCGCGGCGATGGGCTGAGCGGCCTGGCTCGCATCGCGGGAGGAGGGCACTTCGAGGTGGCGCGGAAAGTCGGGAACGGTGCTGTTGCCCGTGGGCACAATCTCATATCCGTCCTCGTCATGTACGACCACCTTGCGCTTGACGCCGCCGTCGGTCGTGAACGTCTCCGAGGGTACGGTGGGGGCGTCGAGTTGTGTGACTCCCGCCGCGGGCTCGCCGGCCGCCTTGCGCTTCTTGTTGTTCTCTGCCTGAATGGCCTTGTAGGCTTTGTACCCGTGAATACTATGCCAATGGCACCGGCGAGGGCGCCGGCCGCGAGGAAGTAGGTACGGTCGCGGTCGTAGTCGTTGCGAGCGCGGGAAAGGCGACCAATGTCCAGTCGTTCGAGGGGCCGTGATGCGTCGCGGGCACGGAGGAAGGTTCGGCGAGGGGCACTGCGGGTGTTCGTGCGAGCGGCAGCCCGAGGAAGGGCGTGGAGAGGGGCGCTGCGCATCATGATGGGCTTAATCGGAGGGTGTCAAACAAGATGTGAGAGGAGAATTGTTCCAGTAACAGTGGGCAAGAACGGTTCCAGGGCAAGTAAAGAGGTCCGTCGTAAAGTCCCGAGCCGCATCGGAAAATAGGTGGAAAGGGCCCGCTGAGGTGGTGTGACAGTCGTGCTAATGGATGGCGATTCGAAAGCTTGGGCAGACAAGCTCTTCCCGTTTCGATGATCCACGCATCGTCGAATGGACGGGGCCCTTGCCGAATGACGTCGTGGTCATGTGATCTTGAATAACATTTACCACCCTCAGCCCCAACACGATCAACATCGCTGGCATCGCTTCCCTGTGACGAGGTCCATGGACTCGAAGAATGCGTTCCCTAGAGGAGGGTTATGGGTCTGAAGTTTTTTTTATTTTTTCTTGGGGGGGAGGCATTGTCCAAATGTTCAAAATCTCAAGCGATACCCAAATATCCTGCATATTCAACACCAATCATGAACGCATCAAGATCAGTGACTCTCAAAAGACCCTTGGAAGCAGCACGCATTCTTGTGGTTTGATAAGTTTCCTGCTTCTCTTAAGGCCAGGTGCTTGGTCATGTACAATTCCGACAGATATGTACAAGTCGTGGAGGTTGACTAAATGTATAGCTATCGTCCTACGTCTTGGGATGACTACACCAACTGATCCATTTTGCAATGACTGTTAAATCCTATTGAGTCTACTCAACCGTGCCCCCAAACCAATTTCCCTGAGCTTCCGATTAAAAACTCGCCTTTACAGGTGAGCAGGATCGGGCAGCTATGAGGTCGCTGACATCTTCCCGGCGTTCAACGTCTATGGACATTCTTGTGATACACTGCCTGACACAACCAAAGACACCAAGAGTTTTTTTGGTTTTCCTCTTCTCTTATTCTTCAATTATTACATTAAACAACCATAAACATATGAACAACCGTCATATATGTCGAGCAAATCAGGGACTTTGAGACAATGACTTTTAGACACAATCATCAGTCGACTGGATCGGATACAATTGGTTTGACGTTCCCGCAACATGAAACTAGACTAGTGCCGGCTTAGTCAATCACTTGAAGGAAGCTTGAAGTATAAGTCTTTCAGGTCTGGCAGACGGTCAAGTTTTGGACGATGAGGATTATTTGATCCAGGCCATTGATTGTCATCCTCGTTGCACATTAGGCATGGGAGACTATGAAAACGTCAGGTTTGCTATCTATTTTACGGAACTAATATGCTTCAGAGCCAATGTAAGAGTCGATCTAGATTTTACGTGTTGAAGATGTGTGACCAGTGTTGATGCTACGAAAACACTTTGATCAAGAACACATCGGCGACCTTGATTCAATCTGATTTCGGGAGCATGGAGTGTAATAACTTGGACTAGGTGTATGTAAAGTAAGTTTCACATCGAATTCTGACGACAGACCCCGCATTCACCTGTAAGAATCGCAATCTCCAGCTTAACGACATTCGATTGCAGTCCATCTCTCCATGGGGACCAGATACCTGTCATCGCTCAGACGGGTTAGCGTATCCGTAAAAGGCCTAGCGCCACTGATTGCACCTCGCAGTCGTCTCACGATGGAGTCGCCGGTCGGGAAACACAGATGTCGAGGCCAATAGAGATGACCCCTCATGTGGCTTGACTGGTGGCGGTTCGTCGAGGCCTCCACGGCGTTGCATCCAGGCAACTGGGCTGAGCTGATCCCAATGTCGATCTGGTCGGCATTCTGCATGTAAACATGCCTTGGAATCCCCAACGGATACTGAAGGCGAGTGTTGAAACATGCGCAGTCAAGAAAAGAAAGACCACTCGTCACTCCAAGTGGTCGCTGGAAGTGCAGTTATCGGACTCGGGCGGGCAGAATTGGCGTCTTACTAAAGTCTACCTACCGCGGATACATGTACGACATTCGAAGCAAGAGTCGCATTAAAAATCGTCATGGAGATGCTGGACATACCCTGACAGCTCGAATCTAAGCCTCCACCTCGTCTGCACTCTGGCGGGACGGCATGACCTGGAACAGTCGTCCCAAAGCAGAGGCTCGTGATGCGTAAACAGGTGACAGCCGGATCCAAACATGACACCCCCCCCTTGAGACATGGGCCCTTCTTCCGTCATCGTCAAAATGCTCAGCAGCCTGACTGACCTGCTGACGGATGCTAGATAGATAGTCATAGTCCCAATGCGCTGCAAGCACGTCTGCTGGTGGCTGCCCTTGCAGTCGCCTCCCTTTCCAACGCTGCTAAGTAGGCCGGACCGACCTGCTTTGGCCAGGTGCGGGCGGCCAGTGTGGAGCGCAGTTGCTTCGATCCGACGGTGAGGGAGCAGGCGCCCTTCCTGTCTCGGCGTGGCCGGTGCCACTGTCATTGCCCCTGCCCTTGCGCCGCTTACCAAGTCCCTTGCCTTTACCGACCCGTCAATACGTACTTCTCGCTGGAATCTAGATTGCACTTACTCGCTGACCCCGGAATTTGGTACCGATCGTATAATTTCCATCTTTAGGCGAGAGGAAGTGGTCAAAATGAAAACAATCACCAGAAAATCCGTGGCCATCTAATTTGCCATTCGAGGACCATAGCTCTCTTCTCCTGGCCAGGCCAGATGCATCTGCACTAAAGGCACCACTGATTGTGATTCACTGTGTTCCAGCCTGCACCTCAGGAGATCAACAAAGAGCACATAGTGTACGTACCACCCATTAGTGGACGCGAGGCTGAGGAGAGCCCCACGTGTGTCGCCCGGGCGTTTACCCACTGACTCCGCCAGGTTTCGCCTGCCGTCCCTCTTCCTGGCAACACCACACAGCCCAACCCACGATCTCTCCCGTACGACTCATCTTCTTTCTGAATAGAGAGCTCAGAAGCTTCTGGTCCCGACACCTCTGACCACCGATAACCCAAAGGCAACGAGAGTTAACCAACCTCGCGCCCGCTACTTCGTACGTGCAGCTATCCCTGACGACAAATACCGATTTCTCGATTCCCCCTCACCTTGCCTCGTCTGGACACCGACAGCCCCGAACCATCCACGACCTCGACATCTTCTTGGCGTGTTATCCTCATTAGGACGTCCTTTTTTCTTCGGCTTCCGGATCGCTCGTCTAGTCTGGCTGGCATTTGATTGCCGCCACCCGATTTTGCCCATTATGCGGCCATCGGCTCCATCCCTCGATATGATAGCCGCCCAGTCATCGGGCAGCGGTGGCGCGCCCCTCCACCCCGAAGACTCTCGATCGTCTTCCTCGACAAACTCGCCTGCTCCGGCTGATAACGAAGAGTCCGACTTTTTCCACGGCGGAAACGATTCTGTATCCTCCCTCGGCGTACCAAATATCGAGGACATGCAGGTCAGCGACGTGGATGACGAGTGTCTCACTGGCATAGCCCTGCTGCCTAACGAGATCATCATCAGCGTCTTTGCCAAGCTGAACACCACATCCGACCTATTTCATTGTATGCTGGTCAGCAAGCGTTGGGCCAAGAATGCTGTCGATCTATTATGGCATCGCCCCGCCTGCACCAACTGGAGGAACCCCTCGTCCATCTGACAGACCATGCAGCTGAAGAACCAATTCTCCGCTTACCGCGACTTTATCAAGGGACTGAACCTTGCTACCAGCGGCCTCGCTGATAAGAACAACGATGGCAGCGTTATTCCGCTCTCCGTCAGCAGCCGCATCGAGCGCCTCACGCTGACGAACTGCCGCAACCTGACCGACCAAGGCCTTGTGCCCCTCGTTGAGAACGCCACGGCTCTCCTGGCTTTAGATGTTTCGGGAGACGAGAACATCACGGATGCCTCTATTCGAACCATCGCTCAGTACTGCAAGCGGCCCCAGGGCCTTAATTTTTCCGGCTGCCGCCACATCACGAACGAGAGCATGATCGCTCTAGCAGAGAGCTGCAGATACATCAAGAGAGTAAGCCCACCCTGCTTTGCCCATTCATCGCTTACCCGCCCGAGATGGACGCTAATCTCTGTGTTTCACAGCTTAAACTCAACGAGTGCGCCCAGCTGCAGGATGTCGCTATCCAAGCATTCGCCGAGAACTGCCCTAACATCCTCGAGATCGACCTTCACCAGTGCAACCAAATCCAAAATGAGCCCATCACTGCGTTGGTCGCCAAGGGCCAGTCCCTCCGCGAGCTGCGCCTGGCTGGCTGTGATTTGATTGATGATCAGGCCTTCCTGAACCTGCCCCTCGGCAAGACATATGATCACTTGCGTATCCTAGACCTGACTTCGTGCGCTCGCCTGACTGATGCCGCCGTGAGCAAGATCATCGAAGCCGCGCCTCGTCTTCGTAATCTGGTCCTGGCTAAGTGCCGCAACATCACCGATGTCGCCGTACATGCCATCGCAAAGCTGGGTAAGAACTTGCATTATCTGCACCTGGGTCACTGCGGCCACATCACAGACGAGGCTGTAAAAACCCTCGTGGCGCACTGCAATAGGATACGATATATCGATCTCGGATGCTGCACGCTTCTGACCGATGATTCCGTCGTTCGCCTCGCCCAGTTGCCCAAGCTCAAGCGTATCGGCCTCGTCAAGTGCAGTAGTATCACAGATGAGTCCGTATTCGCGCTTGCCCGCGCTAATCACCGCCCCCGGGCTCGCCGCGACGCCTATGGTGCTGTCATCGGCGAAGAGTACTACGCGTCCAGCCTGGAGCGTGTTCACCTCAGCTATTGCACCAACCTTACCCTCAAAGTGAGTTGATATGGGACAACCTAAAAAATAATACCTGTACTGACAGTTCGCAGAGCATTATTAAGCTACTCAACTACTGCCCTCGACTTACCCACCTTAGTCTGACGGGCGTCACCGCTTTCTTGAGAGAGGAATTCAGTAAATTCTGCCGACCTCCACCGTCAGGTAAGTTTTCGACCGTCATACTTGTCAATCAGTTTGCTGACATTTTTGTTTCTTTCAGAATTTACTGAACATCAGCGTGGCGTCTTCTGCGTCTTCTCAGGCGCTGGCGTGTCTCGTCTTCGCGACTACGTCAACACGGACGATGAGTACGCATCGTTGAGAGAGTGGCCCCTCCGGTTCCAACGCAGCCACGCGCCGTCGGCCTCCCGCATGGCAGACTCTCATACCAGTTCCCAGATGAGGCCCAACGTCGGTGGCAGCTCCACATTGCTTGGTATCGAGGGTCCCTACGGCGAGATTGACGAGCAAGAGCGTGAAGGTACTGAAGAAGAAGAGGTCTTGGATGCCGACGGCAACGAGGTAGGGGCTGATAACCAGCCTCCGACGATGAACGCGCAAAACTTGGTCAATGGCAACGCTGCTGCTGGCGTTCCTCCGGCTCCCCCAGTCATCCCGTGCCATCTGCCAACATGCCGACCCCACCGCCCAGCTACCAAGTCCCTCCGCACAACCAAGCCAATCCGGCGACGTTTCAGCACATCATGAATGCGGTCGCCCACCCGAGACCATCGCAGCCAACGGCCGTTATCGAATACGATTCTGCAGGTCTCCGCTCGGCTTCATCTTCACTCCCCGCAACGATGATCTCGCCCCAAGGTACCAATGCCGGGCAGAGCCATTCGACTGGTCGGCAGGCGTCACCCCTAGGGGCAAGCACCGCCTCGTTGACCAGCCCTCACAACCACGGCAGTGGAAGCAGCTCTCAGACTGGACCTGCTCCTTGACTGGTGCGCATCAAGGCCCATCAGACTGGACGAGGAGCGACATGATGTACGATTTTATGCGAAATGCTTAGTCTTTACGGCGACTTGCGCGACGAAGCCCCCTTTCGGAGGGACCAGACTTTACAGACAGAGATACCCGGATTAAGCGGCAATGAAAGGTTTACGGAGACAGGGTCCGTGGGTAGACGGGCCTCACAAGGACACGGTGTGGAGTGGCACGAGGCAATACGGGAGACATGGACTCGCGCGAGCGTTGAGCGCAGCGATATTTGGAGCAGCACAAACTGCTATGGCGTTATCGGACAGGGTGTGCTTGGTCTGCATGGTGATGACCCGATTTAGCGTTTGTAGGACCGTTGTTGTATCCCTCGAGGCTGATCTCATTTCAGCCGAAGGCATGCCTCGACGGGAATACCTCGACGGCAGTCTGGTTTTGTTTACCTGATTTTCTTTACACTAGCCATGGGCTGTAGCAATCGGTCTGCGGCTTGACGAAGATTGCAAGCTGAAGCGGGCGTGACATATATCGTGATGCGGGTGCCGCATGACTGGTTCGACGTGAGACCAATTCATATCAATTCTTGGTCACCGCTGTCATTTAGTCGCACAAGTCTGTATCTACTGACGTGCGGAGACTGCGTATTGTTATTCCAGTCGGGACGGCAAAACACGACCCACCATTTTTAGCCATAACTTGTCTTCATTTTGGGTTTCGGCGCCCAACAATCCCTCTCACACCCCCAATACCAACCAAGTTGATCCGCCGGCTCTATTTGTGCCGTTCCAATGCTAGCCCTCAAGCAAGTCTCCTAATGAGCCTGGAGAGAGTACGAAATGCCACAGTCCAGCGTTCATCATGCCTCTACCGCACGACACCAGACTCTCCAGCGCCTGCGCCCGCAGGACCCCATGCTCGGCTTGGTTATCACCCAGCACACCCATGATAGCTCAAGCTGCGATACCACAGGGGTCTCAAGCCTGGGCATGGCGGACGCGCGCCGATGCGGATTGCTTGCGATAGCCTCTGACCGAGATACGTTGCCGCCAAGGCGGACACCCAGACTCACCAAGTCATGGACTACCCAAGGAGAGCTCGTCGCCGCAGACTTGAAGCCAGAGGTTTGCGGACATTTTGCAGGAGCGGCGGCAGGAGGCAAACATGGTCTTGTCCGGAGAGGAAGAATAGGCCGGTATGTTCAATATGGTGAGGGCGATACTTCCCTTCGGACTGAACAGCGGCCTGGTGCTCAGCAGTTTTTGAATCATGCTGGATGAGGAAACAAGCCCATCAGGCTTGATTGACCACACTCGCAGAAGCCGCCGACGGCATATCTCGAATCGCAGTTGGAAGGCATCGCTATTCACCCAGTCGAGCCACCTCTTCAGCTGTACGAGGGCTGCCTGAACCTCAGCACCTCCGACGCCGTATTCCAGGTGCCAACCAAGACAGTACCTACCTGGACTGACCATCACACCAGTCACAGCACGCAGCAGCCTGAGTACACGACCACGAAAAGAACGAATATCTTCGATAAGAACGAATGTCTTCGATTGCCATTGAACATAGACCATCCTATCAGTGATCCAATTCAGCTGCAACACGCTCGGCATGCCAGCATCGAGACCGTGTGCCAGGCATGACACGCTGAGCAACCTCTCACAACCCTAATAGGTACAATAACCGCAATATCCACAACTCTCTGTGCATGCAGTGAAGTCGTCGTCATTCTCAACCCACCTCAACTCAACCCCCTCATCATCCGCCCCGTCAGCGTTGTCTTTGTTCCCAATTCCGCTGTCATCGCCGTCGCCTGCCAACCAGGCCTTCCATCGCGCCTCACAACCCGAGGACAGCACGCCTGGCAGCCCAACCGTCTGTTCCCTCACGTGTATGGCCATTTCTCCTTCGTCGCGCGTGATCTCGAGTCTCCCATCGTGTCTCTCACGGGCGAGGACGAGCACCCGACGCAGCAGCACGGCAAGGAGACCCAAAGGCTCTGCAGACGCAGCGTCCCATTCGGAAAGGCGAGAACGGACGTCGCGAATGGTCACATTCTTGAAGACGCCACTCGTGTGGTGTGCAATGATAAAGTTTGGCGTCTGGCAGAGGTAGAGGCGGGGTAGCTCTTTGGCGAGATGGTCCACATCCATGCTCTTGATGGAGCGAGTTTTGAGATCAAACATTGCCCTCTGGGGAATGGCCCGGCCGGCTGGTTTGATGGTCAGGGGTCCATCTACGGGAATGGCGGGGGAGATGGCGGCTGTTGAGAGGCTCGCAGCTAGGTCCTCCACGCGCGAGTGCCCTGAGGTGACTGTTGTCGACTCCTCGGCAGCCAGGCTGGCTAGTCCGGTCCTTGTGGCTGCGGCTTTGTCTGCGAGCGCGGACAGGTAACCGTCGCTTCATGTCGTACGAGACAGCGCAGACCGCCGAAACAGTAGCTCAGTATCCGCTGGTGCGATGCCGAGCCTCGAGCCTCGCGGTTCAAGGTTGTGTACGCATCAGGAAACGTATGACCGTACCCACGTATGTCGTCAATGGTCTCTTTGGGTGACTTTTCACGGCGGATCAAGTGAACGATGGAACCCACGACGTTGACGAGCATGCGAAACGCCTTATCATCACCACTCGTAAAGCGGAGGAGGTTGCCCAGGGTGCTGCCGCACGCGACGATGTCGATGGGCGTTGACGAGACGGCGGCAAGAGATGGCCGTGTAAGAAGGATGGACTCGATGGCTGGCTCCATCGGGCGCAAAGGCAAGCGACTGGCATTCCGATCTCGGTAGAAGACCCCTGAATCTTCCTTGAGTTGGGGAGGCTTGGAAGGGGGATCCCACCGAGGAGGCAAAGCCGGGGATGATGATCGTAGGTTTGGGTTTGTCGAGCCAATTGTACGATGCGACAAGCTGACAATCGGATACTCGTGCTTTCTCGACAGGCATGGCATTGTCTTTGGCTAGTTTCGCGACCGAAACGCAGGCGATCTCGGGCCCAAGTGGCAGGGGAGGATAGCTTGGTGTTGGTGAGGCGAGCGGCATGGATGGACCCCGACGCCAGCCATATCGGCCGCGGTTTGCTCCCCGGCCTCTGAAGTTTGAGCCGTAGCCTCTCTGACTAGCTGACATTGTGATTGAGTAGACGAGGATAAGATGATGAGCGACTGGAAGAAGAAGAACTTGGAGCTATTTCTCGTGTGCTCAGTGACCCTTCACATCCGAAATTACACCCAAGGTTGTGCTTTTATCTTTCCTCGTCAGGCTGCCTGCGCCGACGGGCGGCACTTACGACGCTCAGCTGTTGGCTGCATCATGCTGCCTGTGATGCGCCTTGCGGCCATTTAGGAGGCCGAAATTCATGCGGGAGGCCTACCATGATCTGCTGCGTTTGGTGTAACCCGCGCCCAAGTGGCCGATGCCTGATCACCACCCTGCCAGCCAGTCGACGACCAACGGACCAACTTGTCACGCAATGCTCAGGATTGAAGGTCTGGTCGTTGGCCACACAAATCTTCAACTGCTTGTCTATTTTTTCCATTTAGACATCTGCGGAACTTTCGATCCCCAACGCGTTTCCTTCATCAATTACTTCTTCTCGGAAAGCCCACAACAACGATAAGATCAACACATCCATTAACAGTCTTAAAGAAAGGACCTGCCCCACCAAAGCGAGCCATCTGTTCATGTTGAACGTATCAATTGCAAGGCCTCTAGCGTTTTCCTTCAATTACCACAGTCCTTGTCAACCAGAAGTTGCCGTCCATCACGGTGTTGACTAAGCATTTCAATGACCCATTCTGTTAGTGCTTGATTTAGAGCAGAGTGAAGAGGTCTTCCATACGTGGTCCGCAGGCAATAGAATATAGGTAGAGGGTCGGAATATATCTGAATTCTGGCCCTCCGTAGCTTAGAGGGCCCTCTATAGTCCTTATATATACGTTCTCGTAACCCTTAGCCCCTAACCGACCCCCTACTTAGTAGCTCCGCAGGGCCACCTGACACATTCGGCCAATATGAAGCCCGAGAACATCGACCCAGTTCGTACGAGACGTCTCGCAAAGGCCTTCAAAGACATCATCGCGGGACGCCGTACCGTCTCAACTGCCACCGACGCTCGCCTCTACCTGGAAGCTGTGAGGGCTCAGCCGAACCCATCGGCTTGCATCGAGACCATGGTGGCCAGCGAGCACGGCATTCGTGGTATCAGCACGAGCGTCCGAACCGACCCCTCACCCGTGTTTCTGACTGCCCATGTCGTCCCCTTCTTGCAATACCTGGCAGATCCGGGCATCGGAGCCATCCACGAGGGCAGTCTCCTACGCCAAATACTTTTGGCGATTGTGAGCCCCCCGATTCCCTGGAACTCTCTCCTGACGCTATGGCTTGACGATACGCTTCAGGACGGAAATGCTGAGATTTTTGCTTGGCTGTCTCTCGAAATCATCACTCTGGCTGGGCAGGAACTCGTCTCCGTTGTCGAAAGCTTGATCGCCGCCGTGGAGAAACGATCATTCCTCCATGACACCGATCCCAAAGCACGCGAGTTCGGATACCGGATCCAAAGGGCTCTCAACCTCAACTCTATCGTCGAGTCAGTACCCATCGGGGAAGCGCCGGGCGGCCGGCATGATAACGATTTTGCAAACTTCAGAGAGATCTCCGTCTATCCGACAACCGCAGCGCTACCGTCAATTCAATCAATTCAAATATCGGGAGTAGAATTAACTATTTAATATATTTCGGACTATAAATTTAACTATTTAAATTAATTAATTAGATTTAATATAGTTTAAATTAATAAATAAAGCTATCGCTAACTAGATAACTTACTAGAATAACTAATATTTAAATACTTAAGCCCTTCTAATATAATAGCGCTACTATAAAGCTAATTTCTAAAGTACTAGACCTCTTCTAGTATATCTAAAGCTATCGTAAGCCTCTATAACGTTAATATAAGCTTTATAAAGTTAAACGCCCTCTTATAATCGGTAGCTATTACTAGGATAATAAGGATATCGAAGGCTAAGTAGCTAATTATAAAGAACGCCTCCTCTTAACTTATCTATTAATTAATAGAATCCTTAATATTAATAGTTTATATTAAATCGAAGCGGAAGTATTAATCGAGTTTAGAGTCTATTAGAATTACCCTATAATAACGATTATATATTTAATTATTAAATAATATTAAATTAATAGCTTATTATAATATTTATATTTTATTAAAGTTTATAGCTATTAGTAATATATCTTATTATTAAGAGGGCTTTATTACTTATATAAACCCTAATTTATTACTTTAGCTATACCTAAGAGCTCTAAATAGGTAGGGTTAGTAATATAAGACTTATAATTTCTTTTTTAATACTCTGTCTCTAATTTACTACTACCTATCTAATTCATAGATTATATAGGCTATAAATTATATACTTAAGGGAGCAGTAAATCCTAGCCCTAGTAATTACTATAGTAATGAATCCTATATAGTAATTACTACCCTAAGTAATCCCTTAATATTAGTTTAATACTAGCTCTCTTTTCTTTATAGATAGGATTACTTTAAGGACTAGTATTAAGCTCTACTAACTAGGTTAATAGCTACTCTAATATACTTATAATCTCTAATCTCTAATATATTAGATCTATTATCCTAACCTATAAAATAAATAATATAAATAAATAATAATAGGAGAATAATAAATAGAATAAGGAAAATATAGCTTAATACTATTATTCCTATAATCGCTAAGTCCCTAGTTTCTAATATTATAAATTAACTAAATTAGCTATTAAATAGCTCTCTAAGGAAACGAATTAAATTATAATTAAATAATAGAAATAAACTATTAAGCCCTTTAATAAAGGAAATAAATAGCTATTTAAATAGCATTTTTATAATAGCTAGATATAAGCTCTTAAAATATTTAAATTGCTAATTTATTAATTAAAAGTAGAGGAATAATTATTATTAGCCTTTATTAGCCTTTTAATAGGAATAATAGGATTAAACTTTCTAAATAGGATTAATAGATCTTATTAAGCTAGGTTAATAAATACTATATTCTAGGGATCTATATATCTAATTAATAGTTTATAGTAATTTTATTCTTTTTACTTTTCCTCTTCTTTATATTATATACTTTAATTATAAATTAGCTAGCCTAATCTATTATCTAGAGCTTCGATAATTAGTAAATCCCCCTTTTTATTACTCTCTCTCTCTCTCTCTTTCTCTCTCTCTCGCCCTCGATAATGCCTCCTAAATATAACGCCCCTATACTTATTACCCCTCCTATTAAGAGAATAATAAAGTATAAGAACTTAGTTAATATTAATTATAGAAGCTATTAATTCGAGTTTTAGAGTATATTTATAATAATATCTATAAAGTCCTTTATTTAGAGTATTTAAAGTCTTATTTTATAAATAAATAAATTAAAGTAAATATTAATAATATATATTTCGATCTTAAGCTTAAAGGCTCTCGATATTATAAATATATTTTTAAATATTTTTATAAATTAATATAAGCTTCTACGATCTCTATTTTCTAATATTTATAGCTTTAATAATTATTATCTTAATTTAATTAGCGCTTTTAAGTTTATTATAAAGTTTTTAAAGGCTTAGGATAAGAAGAATAAATTAATAAGCTCCTTTCTTTAGTATTTCCTTAATTATTTAATTATATAATCTATTAATAAGGGATATAGAATATAGAGAAATAATATACTATTATTAAGGGTATATTATCTATTATTAAAAAGGAGGAAGTAGAAGAGGGTAATAACCTTAATAAAAACCTAAATAGTTTTAATAATACTAAGTATAAAGTAGCTAAATAGGCTATAGCTCTATAGCTCTTTAATTATTTATAATAGGACTCTTTTAAGTAATTAGGCTTAGAGTCCTTAGACTCTAAGGCCTAGTTTACTCTTCGGAGCTATTATTTTACTATTTTACTACTCCTAGGGTACTTATTTTTAGGCTTTATTAATTACTTTTAATATTATTTACCTTTACCCTTTAATTATTCCTTTCTTAATATTTAATTTATCCTTTAATCCTAATAAAAGCTTTATTAGAGCTTATTAATACTTTTAATATTAGGTTTAGCGCTCCTTTAATTATTAAATTAGCTAAGTTATTACTTTTAGCTATTTAATAGATTTTATTAACTTTATATTCTTTATAGCTTTATTATAATATTATAAGATCTATTATTAAGCGTTTCTCTATTATTATATTTAATTAAATTAAGTATTAATAGAGCGAATAGCTATTAATATAGATTATTATCCTAGGGAATAATAGATCTAATTATTTATAGATCTTTATAAAAATCTATTTAAATATATATATTATATTAAAGCTATTAATTATATTATAGATTTTACTAATTAGAATTAATTATATAATTTATTTATATTTAATAAAGTATTATTAAAAGATATTATTATATATTATAAAGATATTCCCTTAATTACTAGATCTTTTATTATTTAGGAGGATAACGAATCTGATCTATAAATTAAAGTCCTTATTATTAATAAAGGAGCTATTAATAAATATATATAGCTAAGCTATTAAGAGATCTAAATATATATAATTTAAGCTATAGATTATATTAACGATCTATTATTATATATATTTATTAAACCGTTAAAAGTCGTTTTTTTATAAATTCTTAGCTTAAGCTATAATAGAGAAATCGAAAGCTACTTCTAATTAATAGGTTAATATAATATAAATACCTTAAGCTCTCTAAATAATATATTATTATTCTAAGCTTACTATCCCTAATATTACTAACTCTAAATGGATACTTTAACTTTTCTATTATATCGTTAAATTATTAGCTATAACTTTAATAATATAGCTATTAAAGACGCCTTCGGATCCTATATTAAAAATAGAAGTATACTTTACTTAGAAATTAATATTATTAAGCTCTATTTACTCTTTTTATATAAACGTTAGCTCTTTAAGATTAAGAGTATTATTAATTTATATCCTAATTAATCTAAAGCTCTCTCTAGCTCTAATTAGAAGTAAATATAGATCGTAGCCTATTAGAATAGCGTTTAAGCGCTCTCTATAATAATATTAATAAATTATAAATTAATAGAGACCTAACTCTATAATACTATAGAATAGCTTTATAATATAGAAGATAATCCCTTCTAAGTATTTATATTATATTTCCTTAGGAATATATAGGAGAACGTTATATAATAGATCTATAGTATTCTAAATATAGGCTAAATTAATATTATAAAGTATTAAAACCGGGCAGGGCAGAAAGGTATAGCTTAGCGATAAAGTAATAAGGAGTAGCTAATTAGGGAAACGGATATTAGCTAGACTCATTATAAGGACCCCTAAGGGATATATATTATTAATCTTATACTATATATTCAAGGACCTATCTTTTTCTTAAATAATTACTTCGTTGCCCTAATTAGTTAAGGTTATTATTAGCCCTACTTTAATTAGTGCTCCGAGGCGGATTATCTCTTTTATATACCTTTAATATAGTCTATTAGCCTAATTAGACCCCTTAAACGAGGTTAGATTTAATCTTAATATAAAAGATTCGTTAAAAGATTTAAATAGAGAATAGTAGCTAGACCGTTAAACGAATACTATTATAAGAGAAGTAAAAAGGATAATAGAATAAAATAGATAAATTAATAAGTACGATTAGATAATAATAATAGACCGATTAGGGCAATAGACGAGGTTATTAATCCGGAAAGGTATAAAGGAGCTTATAAAACTTCTATTTATTACTAATTAAGTAAGAATCTAATAATATAGTAGGCTTTAGCTTTAAGTTCTACTAATTAAAGGAAGAAAGGAAATTACCTTATCTTACTTAACTTAATAATAGCTAGTTACTAAAATAATATTATAATTTTATAAATATATAAGATTTACGAATAATATATATAGCCGATTAGCTATATATATAATATAAATAATATAAATAGTAGACGAGCTTTATATATAAATAATATAAATAATAGATAAGCTTTATATATAAATAATATATATAGCTAATTAGCTATATATATAATATAAATAATATAAATAGTAGACGAGCTTTATATATAAGTAATATATATAGCCGACTAGCTATATATATAATATATAGAACTTATAATAATTATATTCCCCTAATTATAGTATTAGGACCCTATAATAGATTATATAATACTAAGATAGGGGAGGCTATAGCGAAGTTTATATAAAGCGATTCGATTCCTCGAAGGTAGCCTCGACCTCCCTCCTCTATAATTCCCCTTCTTCCTTAATAAAAATTAATATATATAAAACTAAAAATAATAAGAAATAATAATAAACGATAGACCTTAATCGATAGCTAAAGAAGGTAAAGGTAAGTAATTTAGCCTTAGAACCCCTATAATAACTAATTAAAGGAATAAACCTATACCTATTATAGCTAATACCTAAGTTTATCTATAAAAAGGGGCTTTTACTATTTATAAGGAGCATTCTTATAAGGATAATAAGTCTTTGCCTATTTCTAACCCTCTCTACTTTAATAATAACGACGATAATAAAGTTAAACTCTTTCTTAATAGTAGCTAGCCTCTAAGACCTATTTTCTTAATAGTTTATAAGAATATTTAACCTCTTTAGCCTAGAATAGTACTTTATAAGAATATAATTAACTATTTATTTACTTCGAAAATATAATATATCCCGATTTAAGGCCTTTCCCTTAATTAATTTATATTAATCTTTAAGAATATCCTTAAGAAGGTAGTAAATAATAAAGGATTAATAATAATATTAATATTAAGGTTAAATAGCGCTCTTAAGTTTATAGGGGATAACTTTCAGGAGTTCTTAATTAATTATAAGGATACTTATCGCCTAATTAGCTTTAAAGAGGAAGAGAAGGTTACGAATATTATTATCTATATTAATAAAGATAATAGATACCTTATCGAGCTACTTATAAAGATAATATAGGCCGAGGGAATAATATTCGCTAAGACTATATAATATATTAAGAAGAAGCGAGATTAGTTTTCTAATAATAGTAAAAACCCTATTACTTAGATTAGAGCATTATATAATTACGAATAGTTATTTAAGGACTTAAAAGAGCTTAATAAAGCCTATTAGTTAATATTGAAATTTATAGTTATAATAAAGAAATAGAAGCTTAACCCCCTATCTAATAATGAATTAATTAATATTAATTATAGGATAATTAAGGCTAAGATATTTATGAAAATCGCTAATAATTATAATATTAAAGTTAGAAACCTCCTTAATTAATTAATATTTAATAAGTTTTAGAATATAATTAAATATTTAGAAAAGGAGAAAAGAAATACTTAGAGGTTTAAAGCGATATTAGATTACTTTAATTAGGATAATAATAATATTAAGAAGCTCGTAAAACCCTTATCGATAACCTTTATATAGAGAGCGTAAATAAAGGATTCCGAGTTTAATAATTTAATAGTCTAATTCTAAGCCTTAATCGTAGAATATAAAATAGGAATATAAGAGTCTCGATTAAGGACTTTAATAGCTATTTAAGAACTTTTAAGGATTACTTTAAAGGAGAACTTAATAATTATAAAGGTTAGCGGAGGAAATAGGCTAATCGCTTACCTATTAGTACTCTAGATTATAAACTTAGTAACTAAGCTAGACCCTCTAATTATAGTTCTCTTAAGAGCCCTTAATTAATTTAATAGAGCGGCCTATATTATAGGTTTAGGGTTATAAGGATAAGGCTCGTATTAATAGGGCGGGTATTAATAAAGTAAATATTAATAAATATAATAATAGTATAGTAGCTATTAATAGCTATAGGCCTCCCGATTAGGCTAATAGCGATAATAATACCCCTGCTTAGAGGAGGACGATAGATTTACGAATTAACGCTAATATAGAGACCTATACCCCCCTCCCCTAATATAAAGGTCTTATATTTACTATAGAGGTCTCTATTACTTAAAGGACTATATATTATAAAGAGCCGACTTCGAGGCTTAGCTAGTTAAGTTTATAATACTATATTACTATATCGGTAGGGGAAACGATTAAGAATTAATATTACTATAGCTTATAATTAAGGGCTAGAATTAAGGTTTCCTTAATCGATATAATATCTTTAAATAGGTAATTATAATAAGCTAGCCTTTAGCCTCCTAGGCTTAAAAAGAGCTTAAAGGACGGACCTTTAATTTAATTACCCTATTCCTATTCTCTAATATCTACTAAAAGACGAGGAACGTATTATAGAACCCCTAAGCTAGAAGCTTAACCTATAGCTAGGTTAACCTTATAAGCTAATACTTTAGAGGATTTCTTAACTTTAAAAATAGGATATACGAAGACGTAACTAATAAAACCTAAGAGAGAGTTTTCCCTATATCGATTAGATATAATAAAGAGGCCCGCTTTTAAGAGATCGACCCTCTTCCGACCTTAGAGCTAGTATATAAGGAGATTAGAATAATAAATATAATTAACGGCTATAAAGGCCCCTTACTAGGTAATATTAAAAGGGTATAAAGGTCGATAATAGCTATTTAAGAAAAGCTTATTAAATAGTTCTAATAATTAGAGTATAAAGTCCTTTACGATTACTTTATTATTATAGACCCTAAGCTTTAGAAGATTAAATAGGAGTATATCTTAGGGATAGACTTAGATTATAGATAGCTCCTAATAATATACTTTAAAGTCCCCCGCTTATCCGATAATAATATATAACCCTTAAAGAGAAAAAGAGTTAACTTTATAATAGGACCGTCTATAAGGCTTAATTAAGCTAATATAAATACTACTTTTAGCCTTAGATCCCTTATAATATAAAAGAAGGAGCTTATAATCTAGGAATTTAAAGACTTTAATATATTTTTAGCTATTATTATATAATAATAGAGTTTATTTATTAGCTTAATGAGGATAGATTTATTTAAAGTATTTAAAATATATATCTTTATAATAATCGATTTAAAGGTATAATTTAATATTATTTCTAAAAATATTATAAACGTTTTTAACCTCTCCTATAGGGTTTATAAATTAATTATTAAGATATAGTTAACTATACTAGGGGAACTAAGAAGGGTAATTAGCTATATATTTAAAAACCTATAAATCGATAAATATTAATAGCCTATTATCCTCTAAATTATAATAGTTAAGGATTATACGCTTAATATACTATTAAAGGGGCCGTTCTTCGCTTAAATATAAATAATATTTAATTATATCGAGGACTAAGTATATATTAACTTCGTATTTAGAAGCTTAAGGATTATAGTCCCGATTAACTATATTAAACCTTTTAGGAAGGAAACTTTAAAGGACGTCTATTTAGACTTCTCGCTTAAAAGGATATAGATATTATAAGCTAATTAAGGTAATAATAAAAGCGAGAGCGATAATTAAAGGGGCCTAAGCGATAGAAATATTCTAGCTATTATTAAAGGGAAATATTAAGGAGATATTCGAGAATTATATCTAAGTAGCTAGGAATTAGATAGTTCGTTTAATTAAATACCCTTTTATGAACCTATTAATATAGATAAAGGGGATTCTATTCTAGGGATGCTTTTAGAGGCCTAAGTAATTTATATTATTAGTAAAGCCCTTTCTTTAGAAATTACCCCTATTATTCTCTTAATTAAGAGAGCTACTACTTAGACTAATAATTAGGGAGCGGGCTATATTTATTATAATATATCTAAGGAATTATTAGGAAAGGTATTCTTTAATTTAATATATATTATTTTAGCTAAATAGAAGGTATAATAGGATATTAACTAAGCTAATATATTTTATATTCTTAAAGCTAAGGAATAATAAACTTAGAAAGCTTCTTCGATTATAAAGCTTTTAAGGAATATTAGGAAAATTTATATTATATATAAAAGGAAGGCTAATAAAGTAAACCTAATCAACGATAAGCTATCTAATAATAGTATACTTAAGGGTAACCCCTTCTAGAAGGTTAAGAAGCTAGCTACTATCCTATTAGAATAGTATATAATCGATGAAAGCCCTTTTAAAAGCTTAATTATATTAAAGTTCTTAGATATTAAGCTATAGTTAAGGTTTACGACCTAGAGATTATAGGATATTATAGACTTTTATAAATACCTTTAATTAAAGGAATAGGATATATTAAAGTAAATCCTCTTAAATAGGGAAGCTATATTAGCTTAGGATTTTACTAAGTATAGGAGTTTTAATTATAACGTTACTCCTTTATAGAAAATTAAGACGATCCTTTATAAAGCTTAATAAATAAAGGGCATCCTAATTCCGAAGGCCCTTAAGAAGTTAATTATCGAAATACTAAGGGAATACTTCGAGAGAGGGGTTATCGAGGAAAGCTATACTTTTTATAGGAACCCTTAATTCTTAGTTTAAAAGAAAGATAGGAAGATAAGGCTTATTAATTTAGCTATATAGATTAATAGGGTTACTATAAAGGATGCTTTTATACCTTTAAATAGGGACGATTTCTTAGAGGACTTTATAATATATAAGCTTATCTCCCTCCTCGACTTCTTTAATAGATATAATTAAGTACTACTTAATAAGATAAATAGGGATATAACGATATTTACGACTTCTATTAGCCTATTTAGGATATATATTCTCCTTTAAGGAGCTATTAACTTAATAGCTTAATTTATATATATAATTATAAGAATCCTCTACGACTTTATCCCTTACTATTATTATACCTTTATAGACGATATTATTATTAAAGGATTAACTATTAATTATAAAAGTAAGGATTTAATCCTAGGGGTATATTAATTCATTACTAAGTACCTTTAAAATATCGATAAAGTCCTCGTTAATATTAAGCTTTTAGGATATACTATTTTAAGAGTAAAAAGCTAATAGGCTTAGGAATTAGCTATCGTTATTAGCTGCGTCTACGGTATTATAGGTCGTTCCCCTAATCTAGCTAAGACTATTAAGCTCTAGGAATAGACGAAGTATAATAATATCTCTTCGCTAAGAACCTTCCTAGGGCTAGCTATCTTCTATTAAATTTAAATTAATTACTTTAATATTATATATAGCCCTTTTACGGATCTATTAAAGAAGAACGTCCTATTCTTCTAAATAGACTTAACGTAATCCACAAGCGAGTGGTTCACCCAAGCGAGTGGTTCACTTCGCCCGGGCCCACGACCTACACCTGAATTCTACAGATTCCACCTCCGCCCGCGATGGAGACTCTTTCAAAAGAAGGTCAATTATTCCTTGCTATCCAAGCTATGGACAATGACCCGAACCTAAGCGCCCGGAGTGCTGCGAGGATCTACACCGTCCCCTTAACGACGCTCCTCCGACGCCAGAAGGGCAAACCCTCCCGACGCGAAAGCCCGCCCAATTCTGCCAAATTAACAGTACTAGAAGAGAAAACTATTGTCGAATATATCCTTGACCTAGATGCGCGATCTTACCCTCCCCGGTTGGGTGAGGTCGGAGATATGGCGAATCGCCTGCTTGCCGACCGTGACGCGCCACGCGTCGGGAAGAACTGGGCCGCAAACTTCGTCAAACGGCAACCAGAGCTCCGGACGCGTTTCTTTCGCAAGTACGACTACAAGAGGGCCCAATGCGAAGATCCGGACGCGATAAACGCGTGGTTCCGCCTCGTGCATAACATGATCGCCAAGTACGGCATCCAAGAGGCTGACATGTACAACTTTGACGAGACCGGCTTCCAGATGGGCGTTATCGCCAACGGAATGGTCGTGACCAGTTCGGAAAGACGGTCCAATGTGAAGATGAGGCAGCCAGGCAACCGGGAATGGGTTACGGTGATCCAGGGCGTTGGCGCGTTGGGTTTCTCCGTCCCGCCGTTCATCGTGGTTTCGGGCAAGTACCACCTCTCGAGCTGGTACCAGGACGACGCGATTTCTCGCGACTGGAGAATCGCAACATCTCCAAACGGCTGGACGACGAATGATATTGGTCTGGAATGGATTCGGCATTTTGACAGGCATACAAAGTCCCGTACTTCGGGCGGTTATCGCCTACTGATCCTGGATGGCCACGAAAGTCACCACTCGGTCGACTTCGAACTCTACTGCAAGGAGAACAACATCATCACACTCTGTATGCCTCCTCATTCGTCACATCTACTCCAGCCTCTCGATGTTGGGTGTTTTGGCCCACTAAAGAAAGCATACGGTCGGCAAATCGAGGATAGGATGAGGGCGGGTACAACGCACATCAGCAAAGAGGACTTCTTCCCGGCGTTTTCGGCTGCATTTCAGCAAGCAATGACAGAAAAAAACATCCAGGGAGGCTTTCGAGGAGCGGGGCTTGTCCCCCATAACCCGGAAACAGTCCTGTCAAAGCTGGATGTGAGGTTGAGGACGACGACGCCTCCGGGGACGTCCCACGGGGAGCGTGATTCTTGGGTCTCTAAGACGCCCACTAACCTGCTCGAGGCAGGTTCCCAGACTGACTTCATCAAAGGGCGAATCTCACGCCACCAGGGAAGCTCCCCAACGTCAATTTTAGATGCTGTTGACTATCTTGCGAAGGGGACGCGGGGTGTTATGCACCAGATCGCTCTTTTGAAGTCAGAGGTTATGATCCTTCGAGAGGAAAATGCTACACTAAGCCGACGCCGGAGGGCCAAAAGCTACGTCTCCGGGAAGGAGGAAGCATGGCTGTAGGCGAGGGACAGGACAAGATTGCTCAGAAGGAAGTAGATATCCAGATAAAAGAGGAAACGCTGCAGAACCCGGGTCCCGCGTCGTGGTCCCAGCCGAAGAAACGATGCTGTAGCGTATGCGGGAAGACCGGCCACAACGCGAGAACTTGTCAGGTAGCTATCTCATCGTCTGCAAAAGACGAGGAGGAGTGATTTTAATTGATTTACGGCGTTTGGGTTGAGGTTTTCCTCGGAATGTTTGTCGGGTCGGGGTGAAGTGAACCACTCGCATGGGTGAACCACTCGCTTGTGGATTACGTTATATAGGGATTAATAGAAGGGATATTATTAATTTTTAATAGTAATAGAACCTATTAAGAGCTCGGAATTAGATAATCCTATTTCTAATAAGCTAAGAATAGATAATATTTATAAATCTAATCCTAAAAGCGAATTAATAAATATTTATATTATATACTTCCTAGTAATTAAGTTATTCTAATATAGAATTAAAGGGAGTAATCTAAAGGCTAAAATAATAGCTCTAATAGAGTAGCTCTTTATTTAATATTAGATTAATAGTACTTCTATATAGTATAATATTATCCCTAATATAGGTATAGTATTAGTTTCTATAATAGAAGCTTTATAAATAAAGGCCCTAATAGCTTTAATATTAAGCCTAATATTTAATAAATAGGGAATAGGGGCTAGAATAAGATTTAGAATAGGAAATCCTATTTCTATAATAGAGGAGATTATTATTCTAATAGTAATTAAGAGAATAATATTCTATATCGTCCTAATAAATACCCTATTCCTACTTTATATTAAGGATATAGATAATCTTAGAATCTATTTAAATAATATTTATAATAAGCTAGTAAAGTATATTAGGGAGCTCTAGGAGTATATACCTATTTTTCGTAAATAAAGCTACTTATAATTCTTCCTAGATACGAAGACTTATATTAGCTCTAGGACTATATATATAATAGGGATAGAGAATAATAGAATAGTATTTCTAATAGAACTAGAGCTTTAATATATTTATAAATAGTTTAATTATTTATCTATAGAAAAGCTATAGAACTTACTCCTAAGAATAGATTATAATATAAATCGGGATATTCTAGAATTAATAAACCGCTTCTATTATTATTATTAGATTAAAGGGAAGTCTCTATAATACTTTAAGTTTACTCTAAGGTTAAATATTAACTTTAATTATAAGATTTTAATCGATATTATATACTTAGATAGAAAGCCTATTCTTTATATAATCGATATAAATATAGGATTCTAATCTATAATTTTTATTCTTAATTTTATAGTTTATATAATATAGGAAGCCCTTAAGAGGTACTAATTAGATATCTATCTTAGGCCTCTAGATATTATAACTATTAATACTAGAACGAACTTTACTCCTATAGAGTTTAAATTAGAGGTACGCCTCCTAGGTATAACCTACTATTAAATCCCTATAAAGGCCTATTAGTTAATCGGTAAAGTTAAGAGCTATTATAAGCCGATTTATAGAGTATATAAGATCTTAAAGATAGAGTCTTATAATATAAGCCTAGAATCGCTACTTTAAGGAGCTATAAAGGTAGTAAACGATATTACTAAGCTTAATAGATTAGTATTTATATTACTTATATTTAGAGTAATATTTAGGATTATTATTAATTTAATATTTATTATAATCTAAGTATAATATACTAAAGTAATTAATAAAGCGATAATAGAGCTTTAGTAAATAATCGCTAAATAGAAGGTTAATAATACTCTTAATATCTATAATAGACTAGATATTAAATAATTATTATTAAGATCGCTAGAGCTAGGAAGCGATATTCTTATATTCTAAGAATAGGAGAAATAGATTAATCCCTATAAAGTTATATCGGTTTCTAATATAGCGATTATAATCGATATAATTAATAGCCTAATAGAGTTTAGAGGAATATATATTAAACTATATAATAGATTACTAGATTAAGAGATTAGGGAGATAATAATAGTCTAAACTCTAAAGACCCTAGAACTATTTAAATACTTAGAGCTAATTCTATTACGATAATATAGGAGACCGAAGAAGTTAATAAACGCTATAAATCTATAATAAATAGCTTTTATAGATTATAAGAATAATATAATTAGGACTTTATAGATCGAATATTAATTTATTATTAAAAGGGAGTAATAGGATTATAACCTAGCTATTAAACTATATAATAAAGGTAAAATAATAATCCCTAGGAAGCTATTTAAATAGTCTAATTAGGAGGAAATCGACTTATTCTTAATAGCTAGAGTAATCGTACTAATTAGGAGATCTATATTTCTTAATATTAAGATCTTTAGATACTAGCTTATAAGAGAAGTAAAAGGCCTCCTTTAAGCTCTATATAAGAAGTTAAGATTAATAGTTTAAGGATATAATAATTAGGAGAAGATAACCCTATTAATATAATCGCTTACGATTATATATTATAATTAACGATTAATCCTAGTAATTACCTTAACGCTATAATAACGTAGCTATTAGTTAATACTATATAATATTAATTAAGCCTATACTTAGAGCGCTATAGATCTATTATATAATATTCTCCTATATATTCTTAAAGAGCTATAGTATAGATACCCCGATAGAATTATCTTCTATATTATAAAGCTACTTTATAGTATTATAGAATTAGGTCTCTATTAGTTTATAATCTATTAGCGCTATTATAGAGAGCGCTTAAATACTATTCTAATAAGCTACGATCTATATTTACTTCTAATTAGAGCTAGAGAGAGCTTTAGATTAATCGGAATATAGATTAATAATACCCTTAACCTTAGAGAGCCCGTATTTATATAAAAGGAATAAATAGAGCTCGAAAGCGCTAGCTTCTAAATAAAGCCTACTTCTATCCTTAATATAGGATCTAATAGTATCTTTAATAGCTATATTATTAAAATTAGAATTAAAGATCTTACGATTTAATAGAATGGCTAAAGTAATCGCTTAGAGCTAATAACCCTAGGGATAATAAGCTTAGAGTAGGAATATATCGCTTAGAGAGCTTATAGTACCTATATTACTTTAACCTATTAATTAGAGGTAGCCTTCGATTTCTCTATTATAATTTAAACTAAGAATTTATAAGAAGAAGACTTTAAATAGCTTAATAAATATATATAATAGTAGATCGCTAATATAGGCTATAGCCTAAATTATATATACCTAGATCTCTTAATAGCCTAGCTTTATATATTTATTAATAGCTCCTTTATTAATAATAAGGACCTTAGTTTATAGATCGGATTCATTATCCTCCTAAGTAATAAACGTTCTAGTAATTAGGAGAATGCCTTTATAGTATATAATAATATCCTCTATTAGTAATCTATTAAATATAAATGAATTATATATTTAGTTCTAGCTAGCGAAATCTATAATATAGTTAATAGCTTTAATATAGCTTATATCCTTAAATAGATACTCTATAAGATCTATAAATACTTAGAACTACTACTCCTATAGATAGTTATCTATATTAATAGCTACTTACTCTATTAATACTTAATTTAATTATATATAATAGTAGAGAAATACTTAATAATAGATCTTATAGTATTATAATAAAGCTATAAAGAATACGAAATCCATAAAATCTATTAGATTATTAGAAGTAATAGCTTTATAGATTTAATAATTAAAGGAGTATTAAACTAAATATTAGAAGCGCTAATAAGCTCTAATAAAGTTATAATTAGTATTAAAGGATAAATTAAATATTAAAAAAAGAATAATTAAAGGGTAAAGGTAATTAATATTAGTAAGAATATAGTAAAATTTAAAAACGAATACTCTAGAAGTAAAAACGATAATTCTATAATTAATAAAATAATAAAGTAACTATTAAACTAATATTAGGGGATTACTTAGGTTAATAATTACTATATAGGATTTACTAATATAGTAATTACTAGGGCTAGGATTTATAGCTCTTAGGAATATATAATTTATAGTTTATATAATTAATAAATTAAGTAAATATATCTAATTTATATAAATAGTAATAATTTAGAGAGATAGTATTAATAATTATTATAAATCTTGTATTATCTACTTTACCTATTTAGAGCTCTTAGGTATAATTAAAGTAATAAATTAGGGTTTATATAAATAATAAAGCCCTCTTAATATTAATTAGTATTACGTTTAATATAATATAGAATAGCTAGAACTAGAGAAGTTAAGATCGATCCTATAAATAGTAAATTTACTATATATAAGCTTATCGATTATACTTGATAAACAATCGTAATAGTACTATTTACTTTAAGTATTTTAGGACTCTTATAAGAGCTTAATAATAGAGAAACCCTCTATTATATAATCTATAGGAGTATTATCTACTTTAAGTATCTTAGGACTCCTATACCTAAGATTACTATTTAGGCTATATTATTAACTATTAACCCCGATAAACGAAGCTCTATAGAATAGTTAATTAGCTATAATAGAGCTTTAATAAAATTAGCGATAATAAGCTCTTTAGATTATAATAATAGCTCTATAATAAAGCTAAAGAGTATTAAAAAGATATAATAGGAGTTCGATAATATTCTAGAAGAACTTAGTATATTACGTTTAACGTAGAAAGTTAGGAAAGGTCTTAATATTAACTTTATTATTAATAAAATAGAATTATAGTTCCTTAGATTATTAGATTTAATATCTATAGATCTTAAAAGCGCCTAGATCCTTAAAGTAATAAGTATATATAGGACTATAAAGGGAGTTTACTTCTTAGAAGTATTTATTAAAGCTTTCTAGGGCTAGATTAAAGAGGATTTTAATTCCTATAATATAATAATTACTTAAGTACTAAAAGTATATCTAATAGAATATAGGATCCCTCTTATAGGAATAGTAAATACTAAAATATTAAAGAGATTAATATTAATACTCTTATAAGAGGAAATGCTTAATATAATAGAATTAATTATTATTAATTAAGATTTAATATTCTAAAGAATAGAGGAATAAGGAGATTAGTAGGATAATAAATAGTAATTTATAGGGAATGCTTAATTATCTTAAATCCGAAAACTATAAATAGGGAGGATAGATCCCTAATAGCCCCTAGTTCTAGGGTTATCTAATTAACGGAATAGGCAATCTAGTTAATAAAAGATTATATCTTAATTACGAAGAAATAAGACTCTACCCCTAAATATTACTAAGAACTTACTAGCTTAATATTATATTCTATTATTATATAAATTAGTAAATTTACTAATCGATAGAGCTATAATTAAATAATTCGTATTACTCTAGAATAAAGAGAGTAATTACTCTAAGGAGATATACGATATCTTTAATAATAAAATATATATCTTTATAGATATTTACGAATTATTATAAATCCGCTATATATAGCTCTATATACTCTTCTTAAATATACTTTTAAAGTATATATAAACTTTCTTCTTAGAGTATATAAACTAGAATATAGGACTCTATTAAATATATTTAATAATTAAATAATAATTCAATTTAGCGATTAATAGAGTATAATATTATATAGATTAGAGCTCGATAACGTTCTACTTTATAATAATAGAAGTTAATAATATAGGAAAGCTATAAATAGAAGTTCTCTAGATCCTTCTAAATAGGCTTTAATAGTATTAGAGAGTATTTAGCCCTATATTTAAAGAAGAGATTTATCTCTATATAAATACTCTAAGAGCGGTTTAAAGCGTCCTAGAGCTAAAGATTATATTAATAAGATTAGAGCGATCTTTTAATATATTATCTATATAGCTTAAGAGTATATTAAAGCTAGAAGAGAATATTAGAATACCTAAGTACTTCTATATTAATAGATATTATAAAAGCGGATATCGTTAAGCTAATAGAAGAGGAGATCGTAGAGAGTAATTAATATATAGAATTAATAATCGTTAATTATTTAGAATTTATAAATACTAGATATATTCTAAACTAGATTATAGATCGATAAAGTATTCTCTTAAAGAATAATAATATTTAAAAGAATAATAGAAACGTATATAGGAAGCGTATAGGGATTAATAGAAGGTATATTATTAGTTTTTAATAATAATAGAACCTATTAAGAGCTTAGAATTAAATAATCCTACTTTTAATAAGCTAAGAATAAATAATACTTTTAAATCTAATCCTAAGAGCGAATTAATAAATACCTATATTATATATTTCCTAGTAAATAAATCGTTCTAATATAGAATTAAGGGGAATAGTCTAAAAGCTAAAATAATAGCTTTAATAAAGTAGCTCTTT
Source organism: Verticillium longisporum (assembly GCA_019188255.1). Taxonomy (NCBI): domain Eukaryota; kingdom Fungi; phylum Ascomycota; class Sordariomycetes; order Glomerellales; family Plectosphaerellaceae; genus Verticillium; species Verticillium longisporum. The sequence goes on from JAETXT010000007.1 coordinate 324,493, forward strand.
ATTTAATATTAGATTGATAGTACTTCTATTTAATATAGTATTATCCTTAATATAAATATAATATTAGTTTCTATAATAGGAGCTTTATAAATAAGGGCCCTAATAGCTTTAATATTAAGTTTAATAATTAATAAATAGGGAATAAGGGCTAGAATAAGATTTAGAATAGGAAACCTTATATCTATAATAGAGGAGATTACTATTCTAATACTAATTAGGAAAATTACGTTCTATATCGTCTTAATAGATACCCTATTCCTATTTTATATTAAGGATATAGACGATCTCGGAATCTATTTAGATAATATATATAATAAGCTAGTAAAGCGTATTAAGGAGATCTAAAAGTATATACCTATTTTTCGTAAATAGGGCTATTTATAATTCTTCCTAGATATAAAGACCTATATTAGTTCCGGGATTATATATATAATAGGGATAGAGAGTAATAGAGTAGTATTTCTAATAGAAGTAGAGCTTTAATATATTTATAAGCGGTTTAATTACGTATCTATAGAGAAGCTATAGAACCTACTCTAGAGAGTAGATTATAATATAAATCGGGATGCTCTAGAGCTAATAAACCGCTTCTATTACTATTATTAGATTAAAAGGAATTCTCCGTAATACTTTAAGTTTACTTTAAAGTTAGATATCGACTTTAATTATAAGATTTTAATCGATATTATATATTTAGATAGAAAGCTTATTCTTTATATAATCGATATAAATATAGGATCCTCCTAATTATCGATTAATAAATATAATAATCCTTTATTATTAATAGTTACTTTAGGGGTATAGCTAAGAAGGAAATTATTTAAGCTATAACCTATCTAGAAGAGTTTTATAAATTTAAGAGTACTTTAGATACTCTAATTAAGGCTTTACGTTTATAGTTTAATATCCTCTAGTCCCCTTAATAGTAGGATATATATTCTTATAGACTCTATATACTCGATTTAGCTTACTTAGTTTTCCTTAAAGGGCTATTCGATATAGGGATATTAATTATATATATAAATAATAATATATATAGTAAGGCTAACTATAATAATTACCTTTATTATTATTAGAAGACTTAGATAGATAAATAATTTAATCTAAGCTAGGCTAATTTATTTATATACTATTTAGGGCTTAAACTAATAATAAGCGATATTATAGATAATAAGGCTACCCTTTAGGGAATTTATAAAGTAAATATATTTATTAATCCTAAATAGGAGGAATTCGAGGAGATAAATAAAGCTATTATCCTCTTTAAGAAGATACTAATCTAAGATATATAATAAAAGTAGTTTAGTCCTTTATAAGAAGTCGAGAGCTCCTTAGAATTAATAGGACTTAGGGACTCTAGGGCTAATAATACTACTAATACGCTTAATAGGACGCTATAACTATAAATTAACCTTTATAGTTTACTTAATCTAATTATATTAATTAAACTATATAAGAGGAATTAAGTTATTATATTTATAGGAAGTATCGTAATTATAAAGCCCCCTATAAAATGCCTAAGCTTAAGCTATAGCTTAACTCTACCTATTTTACTAAAGGAGAAGACCCTAAGCGCTCTAAGTACCCTAGCTAGGTCTAATTAGGGTAATCTGAGTCTAAACCTATATACTATCCTCGACTTTATAGAAGTTAAGCTAGACCCTTAGCTAGGATATCCTCTATTAATATACTCGAGGATAGAATAAATAAGCTAATATATAGATCCTTATACTATAGCTATTATAAATACTACTATTATAGAGACTATATTATATATACCTTTATAGTATCTAGGCTAGGAGGGATAGCCTTAATATTATATTAGTTTAGAATAGAATAAAGTATAATAGAGGGCTATTATTAAAGTAGCTTAGGCTTAGTTTATTACTAAAGAGCCCCTATAAAGGCTAGGTCTTTAGAGGCGCTCTAGATAATCGGATTTAGGGAATTAAGGGCTAATTCTAGGATATTTATATATATTATAGTTACTTTCTTTCCTTTACTTATAGCTTTAAGGACTTACTTAATTCTAATTAGGAGAACTTACCCGTCTTCTTAAAGAAAGGAGGTTCTAATCTTAAGAGATAAGGACTCCTTTAGGGACGATTAAAACTAGGTAGAGTAGAAAGGTATAGCTTAGTAATAAAGTAATAAAGAGTAGCTAATTAGGGAAATAGATATTAATTAGACTTATTATAAGGACCTTTAAGGGATATATATTATTAATCTAATATTATATATTTAAGGACCTATTCTTTTCTTAAATAATTACTTTATTATTCTAATTAGTTAAGGTTATTATTAGCCCTACTTTAATAGTACTTTAGATACTCTAATTAAAGCTTTATATTTATAGTTTAATATCCTCTAATCCCTTTAATAATAGGATATATACTCTTATAGACTCTATATATTCGATTTAGTTTATTTAGTCTTCTTTAAAGGATTATTTAATATAAGGATATTAATTATATACTTAAACGATAACCTATATAATAAAGCTAATTATAATAATTACTTTTATTATTATTAGAAGACTTAGATTAATAAATAATTTAATCTAAACTAGGTTAATTCGCTTATCTATTATATAGGACTTAAATTAATAGAAGCTAATATTATAGATAATAAGGCTACCCTTTAGGGAATTCGTAGAATAAATAGGCTTATTAATCCTAAATAGGAGGAATTTAAGAAAATAAATAAATCTATAATCCTCTTTAAGAAAGCATTTATTTAGAATATATAATAGAAGCTATTTAATTCCTTATAAGAAGTCGGGGACTCCTTAGAATCGGTAGGACTTAGAGACCCTAGAGCTAATAATACTATTAATAAGCCTAATAGGATACTACGATTATAAATTAACCTTTATAGTTCGCTTAATCTAATTATATTAATTAAGCTATATAAGAGAACTCGGATTATTACGTTTATAGGAAATATTATAATTATAAAGCCCTTTATATAATATCTAAGTTCGAGCTATAGATTAATTCTATTTATCCTATTAAAAGAGAAGACTCTAAGTACTCTAAGTACTACTACTAGGTCTAATTAGAATAACCTAAGTCTAAACCTATATACTATCCTTAACCTCGTAGAGGTTAAGCTAGACTCTCGATTAGGATATCCCCTATTAATATACTTAAAGGAGGAATAAGTAAATTAATATATAGATCCTTATATTATACCTATTATAAATACTACTATTTTAGGGACTATAGCCTACTTACTATCGTAATATCTAAGCTAGGAGGGATAGCCTTAATATTATATTAGTTTAGAATAGAATAAAGTATAATAGAAGGCTATTATTAAAATAGCTTAGGCTTAGCTTAATATTAAAGAGCCCTTATAGAGGCTAGGTCTTTAGAAGCGCCCTAGATAGTTAGATTTAGGGAATTAAGGGCTAATTCTAAGATATTTATATATATTATAATTACCTTCTTTCCTTTATTTATAGCTTTAAGGACTCGCTTAGTTCTAATTAGGAGAACCTATTTATTTTCTTAAAGAAAAGAGGTCCTAATCTTAAGAGATAAGGACTCCTTTAGGGATAATTAAAACTAAGTAGGGTAGAAAGGTATAGCTTAATAATAAAGTAATAAGGAGTAGCTAATTAGGGAAATGGATATTAGCTAGACTTATTATAAGGACCCCTAAGGGATATATATTATTAATCCTATACTATATATTTAAGGACCTATTATTTTCTTAAATAATTACTCTATTACTCTAATTAAACGAGGTTATTATAGGCCCTATTTTAATATTCTAGGAAAAGATAGGTCTTTAAATATATAATATCGGATTAATAATATATCTCCTTTAGGGGTCCTTATAATAAGTCTAGCTAATATCCATTTCCCTAATTAGCTACTCTTTATTACTTTATTACTAAGCTATACCTTTCTACCCTATCTAGTTTTAATAATTCGATTTCCTTAAAGGAAAACCTTAACTTCCTTCTTCTATAACCCCCTTTTTTCTTCCTTAGTAAAAATTAATATATATAAAACTATAAATAATAAGAAATAATAATAAACGATTATTATAGATTACTTTATAAAATATACTATATATATACTAATTAATAGTAGATTTATAATAACTAGTCTAATAACTATACTATAGGACTATATATTTAAGAGATATAGCCTTTTAAAAGGTATAATCTCGGATAGAGGGTTATTATTTATTAGTAAATTTTAGACGATTTTATATAAAATAATAGGAATAAAGAGATAACTCTTAATAGCCTTTTACCTATAAACCGATAACTAAATAGAATAATAGAATTAGAACTTAGAATACTATTTTAGGGTATTCTATAATTATAAATAAATAGACTAGATTTCCCTATTCCCTATAGTAGAATTCATATATAATATATTATTCTATATAATAATCTAGTAATTATTAGTAAATATTAAGAGGGCTTTACTACTTATATAAACCCTAATTCATTACTTTAGCTATGCTTAAGAGCTCTGAATCGGTAGGGTAAGTAATATAAGGGTTATAATAATTAATAATTCTATCTCTCTAAATTACTACTATCTACGTAAATTAGATATACCTATCTAATTCACCGATTACGTAAGCTATAAACTACGTACTCCTAAGAGCTATAAATCCTAGCCCTAGTAATTACTATATCGGTGAATCCTATATAATAATCACCGACCTAGGTAATCCCCTAATATTAGTTTAATACCGGCTATCTTTTCTTTATAGATAGGATTGCCTAAGGGACTAATATCGGGCTCTATTACCTATATTAATAGCTACTCTAATGCACTTATAATCCTCTAGTCTCTAGTATATTAGATCTATTATCCTAATCTATAAAATGAATAAATGAATAAGTAAATAAGTAATAATAGGAGAATAAGGAAAAATACGGCTTAATACTATTATTCCTATAAGCGCTAAATCCCTAGTCCCTAGCGCTATAGATTAATTAAACTAGCCGCTAAATAGCTCTTTAAGGAAATAAATTAAATTATAATTAAATAATAGGAATAGGTTTTAAACCCTTTAATAAAGGAAATAAATAATAATTAAATAATATAATAGCTAATCAAATAGCGCTCTTATAATAGCTAGATATAAGCTCTTAAAATCTCTAAATTACTAATATATTAATAGAAGGTAGAAGAATAATTATTATTATTCCTTTTATTAGCTTTCTCGATAGGAATAATAGAATTAAACCGCTTTTAATAGGAATAATAGAATTAAACTACCTAAATAGGATTAATAGATCCTATTAAGCTAATTTAGTAAATATTATACTCTATAAATCTATATATTTAATTAGTAAATTATAATAATTCTATTCCTTTTACTTTCCCTCTTCCCTATAACGATTCTTTATTTTTAAAATTAGCTAGCTTAATCTACTATTTTAGAGCTCCGATAATTATTAAATCCCTATTTTTACTACTCTCTCTTTTTCTCTTTTTCTCTTATCCCGGCCTCGATAATACCGCTTAAGCGTAAAGCCCCTACGCCTATTACTCCTCCCGCTAAGAGAGTAGTAAAGTATAAGAACTTAGTTAGTATTAATTATAGGAACTATTAATCTAGGATATAGTATATATATATAGTAATATTCGTAAAGTCCTCTATTTAGGGTATTTAAAGTCTTATTTTATTAATAAGTAAATTAAAACTAATATTAATAATATATATTACGATTTAGAGCTTAAGGGTTCCTATTACTATAAATATACTTCTAAGTACTTTTATAAATTAATATAAGCTTCCGCGATCTCTATTTCCTAATATCTATAGCTCTAACGATTATTATCTATAATCTAATCGGGGCATTTAAGCTTATTATAAAGTTTTTAACTATTTAGGATAAGAATAATAAATTAATAAGCTCTCTTCTCTCTTATTTCCCTAATTATCTAATTATACGATTAGCTAATAGGGGATATAGGATATAGAGAAATAGTATATTATTATAAAGGGTATATTAACGATCGCTAAAGAGGAGGAGGCGAAGGGGGGTAATAATTCTAATAAGGACCTCGATAGTCTTTATAATACTAACTATAAAGCGGCTAAGCGGGCTATAGCTCTACGGCTCTTTAACTACCTCTAGTAAGACTTACTAGAGTAATTAAACTCGGATTCTTCGGATTCTAAGGCCTAGTCTACTTTACGGAGTAATTACTTTACTATTTTACTAATTATAGAATTATCGTTTTTACTTCTAGGGTACTCGTTTTTAAGCTTTATTATATTTTTATTAATATTAATTACTTTTACCCCTTAATGATTCTTTTCTTAACGTTTAACCTATCCTTTAATCCTAATTATAATTTTATTAAAGCTTATTAATGCTTCTAGTATTTAGTTTAATACTCCTTTAATTATTAAATCTATAGGGTTATTACTTCTAATAATCTAATGAATTTCGTCGATTTTATATTCTTTATAGCTTTATTATAATATTATAAGATCTATTATTAAGCGTTTCTCTATTATTATACTTAATTAAATTAAATATTAATAGAGCGAATAGCTATTAATATAGATAATTATCTATAGGAATAATAGTTCTAAGCGTTTATAGATCTCTTAGAGCGTCTATTTAAGGATATAAGCTATATTAAAGCTATTAATTATCCTATAGATCTTATTAATTAGAATTAAACGTATAATCTATTTATATTTAATAGATTATTAATAGAGGATATTACTATATATTATAAAGGCGTTCTCCTAATCGTAAGAACGTTTATTATTAAGGAGGATAATAAATCCGATCTATAAACTTAAATCCTTATTATTAGTAAAGGAGCTATTAATAAATATATAAAGTTAAGCTATTAAGAGATCTAGGCGTATATAATTTAAGCTATAGCCTATATTAGCGATCTACTATTATATATATTTATTAAGCCGTTTAAAGCCGTCCTCCTATAGGTTCTTAGCTTAGGCTATAATAGAGAAATCGAAGGCTATTTCTAATTAATAGGTTAAAGTAATATAAATATTATAAGCTCTCTAAGCGATATATTCCTATTCTAAGCTTACTATCCCTAGGGTTACTAGCTCTAGGCGATTATTTTAGCTTTTCTATTAAATCGTAAGATCTTTAATTCTAACTTTAATAATATAGCTATTAAAGATATTATTAGATCCTATATTAAGGACGGAAGTAGGCTTTACTTAGAAGCTAGCGCTTTCGAGCTCTATTTATTCCTTTTATATAAATATAGGCTCTTTAAGGTTAAGGGTATTATTAATTTATATTCCGATTAATCTAAAGCTCTCTCTAGCTCTAATTAGAAGTAAATATAGATTATAGCCTATTAGAATAGCATTTAAGCGCTCTCTATAATAGCGTTAATAGATTATAAACTAATAGAGACTTAATTCTATAATATTATAGAGTAGCTTTATAATATAGAAGACGATTCTATTAGAATATCTATACTATAGCTCTTTAGGAATATATAGGAGAACGCTATATAATAGATCTATAGCGCTCTAAGTATAAGCTTAATTAATATTATAGAGTATTAATTAATAGCTACGTTATTATAGTATTAGGGTAATCGCTAAGATTAGTCGTTAATTATAGTATATAATCGTAGGCGATTATATTAATAGGGTTATCTTCTCTTAATTACTATATCCCTAAACTATTAATCTTAACTTCTTATATAGGGCTTAAGGGAGGCCTTTTACTTCTTTTATAAGCTAGTATCTAAAGATCTTAATACTAGGAAATACGGATCTCCTAATCGGTACGATTATTCTAGCTATTAGGAGTAAATCGATTTCCTCCTAATTAGACTATTTAAATAGCTTCCTAGGGGTTATTATTCTACTTTTATTATATAATTAAATAGCTAGATCGTACCCCTATTATTCCCTTTTAATAATAAATTAGCGCTCGATCTATAAAGTCCTAATCGTATTACTCTTACGATCTATAAAAGCCGCTTATAATAGATTCGTAGTATTTATTAACTTCCTAGGTCTCCTATATCGTTATAATAGAATTAGCTCTAAGTATTTAAATAATTCTAAGGTCTCTAGAGTTCGAATTACTATTATCTCCTTAGCTTATTAATCTAGCGATCTATTATATAGCTTAATATATATTCCTCTAAACTCTATTAAACTATTAATTATTTCGATTATAATTACTATATTAGAAACCGATATAACCTTATAAAGACTAATCTATTTCTCCTACTCTCGGAATATAAGAATATCGCTTCCTAGTTCTAGCGATCTTAATAGTAATTACTTAATATCTAGTCTATTATAAATATTAAGAGCATTATTAACTTTCCGCTTAGTAATTATTCGCTAAAGCTCCGCTATTACTTTATTAACTACTTTAGTATACTATACTTAGGTCGTAATAGGCGCTAAGTTAATAGTAATCCTAAATATCGCTCTGTATATAAATAATATAAATATTAATCTATTAAGCTTAGTAGTATCGTTTACTACCTTTATAGCTCCTTAAAATAGTAATTCTAGGCTCGTATTGCGAGACTCTACCTTTAAGATCTTATATATTCTATATATCGGCTTATAGTAGCTCTTAACCTTACCGATTAACTAATAGGCCTCTATAGGGATCTAATAATAGGTTATACTTAGGAGGTATACCTCTACCCTAAACTCTATAGAAGTAAAGTTCATTCTAGTATTAATAATTACGATATCTAGAGGCCTAAAGTATATATCTAATTAATACCTCTTAAGAGCTTCTTATATTATATAAGCTATAAAATTAGGAATAAAAGTTACGGACTAGAATCCTATATTCGTATTAATTATATAAAGAATAGGCTTTCTATCTAAATATATAATATCGATTAAAATCTCGTAATTAAAGTTAATATCTAACCTTAGGGTAAACTTAAAGTATTATAGAGACTTCCCTTTAATCTAATAATAATAATAGAAGTAGTTTATTAGCTCTAGAGCGTTCTAATTTACGTCCTAGTCTACTCTCTAGAATAGGTTCTATAGCTTCTCTATAGATAAATAACCGAATTATTTATAAATATATCGGAGCTCTATTTCTATTAGAAACGCTACTCTATTATTCTTTATCCCTATTATATATATAATCCTAGAGCTAGTATAGGTCTTCGTATCTAGGAAGAACTATAAATAGCCCTATTTATAAAAAATAAATATATACTCCTAGATCTCCTTAATATACTTTACTAGCTTATTATATATATTATCTAAATAGATTCCGAAATCGTTTATATCCTTAATATAAAGTAGGAATAGAGTATCTATTAGGACGATATAAAATATAATTCTCCTAATTAATATTAGAATAATAATCTCCTCTATTATAGAAATAGGATTTCCTACTCCGAATGTTATTCTAGCCCCTATTCCCTATTTATTAACTATTAGGCTTAATATTAGGGCTATTAGGGCCCTTATTTATAAAGCTCCTATTATAGAAACTAATATTATACCTATATTAAGGATAATACTATACTATATAGAAGTATTATTAATCTAATATTAAATAAAGAGCTATTCTATTAGAGCTATTATTTTAGCCTTCGGACTATTCCCCCTAATTCTATATTAGAACGATTTATTTACTAGGAAGTATATAATATAAGTATTTATTAATTCGCTCTTAGGATTAGACTTAAAGGTATTATCTATTCCTAGTTTATCGGAAATAGGATTATCTAATTCTAAGCTCTTAATAGGTTCTATTATTATTAAAAACTAATAATATCCCTTCTATTAATCCCTATATACTTCTTATATATATTTCTATTACTCTTTCGAATATTATTATTCCTTAGGAGAATACTTCATCGATCTATAGTCTAATTTAGAGTATATATAATATTTACGAATTTTAAATAGCTAATAATTATTAGTTCTATATATTAACTATTCTCTACGATCTCCCCTTCTATTAGCTTAATAATATCCGCTCCTATAACGTCTATTAATATAGAAGTATTTAAGTATTCTAATATTCTCCTCTACTTTTAATATACTCTTAAGCTATATAGATAATATATTAAAAGATTACTCTAGCTTTATTAATATAATCTTTAGCTCTAGGACGCTTTAAACCGCCTTTAAAGTATTTATATAGAGATAAGTCTCTTCCTTAAACGTAGAGCTAAGTATTCTCTAATATTATTAAAGCCTATCTAGAAGGATCTAGAGAACTTCTATTTATAGCTTTCCTATATTATTAGCTTCTATCGTTATAGAGTAGAATATTATTAAGCTCTAGTCTATATAATACTATACTCTATTAATCTTTAAATCGAACTATTATTTAATCGTTAAATATATTTAACGGAGTCCTATATTCTAATTTATATACTCTAAGAAGAAAGTTTATATATACTTTAAAAGTATATTTAGGAAGAGTATATAGAGCTATATATAATAGATTTATAATAGTTCGTAAACGTCTATAAAGATATATATTTTATTATTAAGGATATTATATATCTCCTTAGAGTAATTACTCTCTTTATTCTAGAATAATATAAATTACTTAATTATAGCTCTATTAATTAATAAATTTATTAATTTATATAATAATAGAATATAATATTAAGTTAATAGGTTCTAAGTAATATTTAAGGATAGGGTCTTATTTCTTTATAATTAAAGTATAATCTCTTATTAACTAGATTACTTACTCTATTAATTAGATAACCCTAGAATTAGGGGCTATTAGGGATCTATCCTCCCTATTTATAGTTTTCGGATTTAAGATAGTTAAGCATTCCCTATAGATTACTACTCGTTATCCTATTAATCTTACTATTCCTCTACTCTTTAAAGTACTAAATCCTAATTAATAATAATCGATTCTATTATATTGGATATCTCTTCCTATAAAAGTATTAGGATTAGTCTCTTCGACGTTTTAGTATTTATTACTCCTAGAAGAGGGATCCTATGCTCTATTAGATATACCTTTAATACTCGAATAATCGTTATATTATAGGAATTAAAGTCCTCTTTAATCTAGCCCTAGAAGTCTTCGATAAACGCTTCTAGGAAGTAAACTCCCTTTATAGTCCTATATATACTTATTACTTTAAAGATCTAGGCGCTCTTAAGATCTATAGATACTAAATTTAATAATCTAGGGAACTATAATTCTATTCTATTAATAATAAAGTTAATATCGAGACCCTTTTTAATTTTCTACGTTAAGCGTAATATACTAAGTTCTTCTAGAATATTATCGAACTCCTATTATATCTTTTTAGCGCTCTCTAGTTCTATTATAGAGCTATTATTATAATCCGAGGAGCTTATTATTATTAATTTTATTAAAGCTCTATTATAGCTAATTAACTATTCCGTAGAGCTTCGTTTATTAGGTTTAATAGTTAATAATATAGCCTAGGTAGTAATCTTAGGCGTAGGAGTCCTAAGGTACTTAAAGTAGATAGTACTCCTATAGATTATATAATAGGGGATTTCCTTACTACTAAGCTCTTATAAGAGTCCTAAAGTACTTAAAGTAAACGGTACTCTTATAATTATTTATAAAGTATAATTAATAAGCTTATATATAGCGAATTTACTATCTATAGGATCGATCTTAACTTCTCTAGCTCTAGCTATTCTATATTACGTTAAACGTAATACTAATTAATATTAAGAGGGCTTTACTATTTATATAAACCCTAATTTATTACTTTAGCTATACTTAAGAGCTCTAAATCGGTAGGGTAGGTAATATAAGGGTTATAATAATTAATAATTCTATCTCTCTAAATTACTACTACCTATATAAATTAGATATACCTATCTAATTTACTAATTACATAAACTATAAATTATATACTCCTAAGAGCTATAAATCCTAGCCCTAGTAATTACTATATCGGTAAATCCTATATAGTAATTACCGACCTAGGTAATCCCCTAATATTAGTTTAATAGTAAAAGTATTAATAAGCTATAACCTAGCCGGACTAAGGGACCTAAGCTATACTATATAATAATAAGGGAACTTAGAGATAATAGAACTATAAATAGCTTAATAGATAATTAAGAGAGAGATAATTCGTAGACTCTTAGAGACTAATAGTAGATACTAAGCCCGCTATTATAATTAAGGAAGAATCTAGAAAGAATATAAAATAAGAGATTTAGTTCTCCTCTCTATAAGAACGATTAAATAGTAAAGACCTAGTAAGAAGCTATTAAATAAATACCTTAGATTATTTAGAATTATTAAGAGGATAAATAGCTATAGTCTAGTATATAGGCTATAGCTACCCCTTAACTATAAAGTATATAATATATTCTATATATTATACTTAGAAAATTAGAAAAGTAGAGAAAACTAATTACTATTTTAGCTATAAATTAATAAAGTATTACTAGCTATAGGAAGTAAAGATATATATATAATTAAGAGAATAGTTAATTATAGGGGACTATTATATAATCGGTAATACTTTATTAAATAGGAAGGATACCTAGAAAGCGAGAATTTATAGGACCTATAGCGAAACGTAATAGACGACCTTATTAAGATATATAAATAATTATAAGGAAGAGTAATAATAGATTAATAATAATTTAATTAATATTTAAGGGGTAATCTAGCCCCTAGCCCTATTCTTAAAGGAGAATAATAAAAAAAAAAGAAAAAACTAAATAATAAAGGAGTACTAGTAAACTATTAATAGTTCTTAAGCTATTACTTCGCTATTACCTTCCTAATTCTCGCTATCCTCTTTATTATTAATAATATTAATAAGAATATTATAATTCTAATAGATTATTAATAAGTAAATAGTAAATAATTAATAAATAATTTATAATTAAAGTATAATTCTCCTAGATCTCGGACTAAATAGTAACTAGCTTAATAAGAGAATTAGTAATCTATTATAAAGTAGTAATAGAGACCTTAATAGTAGTAATAGAGCGCTTAGCAGCCTAAGCGAGACGATTAATAATAGCGAGGTAGCGAATAGAATACTCGCTAGCCTCTTATTAATTAATAATAATATACTTCTTAGCGCTTAGTACTTTATCGTTTTTACCCTTTTAGAGGGCCTTCTAATTAATAATCTTAATTATATTAAAATTAATTAAAAGAAATCTATTAATACTTAAATAATAAGTATTTAATAAATAGATATTATTTACTTTAAAGATATTAATATAGTTATTCTTAGCTATAGCCTTAATAGCTAATTTAAGAGCGTATATAGTAGCTTAGTACTTAATAGGTATTTATAAGGGATTAGCTACTAGATAATAGAGGAATAAAAGGGGGGCAATTTATAGTAAAATATAGCTTACCTCCCTAGGCTACTCTATAATAAGAGTACTTAGTAGAATTAGCTATATAAATAATTAATTAATAATTAATTATTAGATAATAGCTAATTTATTAATATCCTCCTTATAATAAGGGTACTCCTTATTTATAATAGGATTAAATTATTTATATATATAATTATAATAATAGAGATATAATAGATCTCTAGCTAAGTACGCTTATCTAGGCTCCTAGTAAGAATTAAGAGGAAAAAGAGCTATTACTTTATAGCTAATTAGCTATTAAATTATAAAGGAAATATTAAAAGTAATTTATAAATAGGAAATTATTTAAATAATAGTATTATTATTTTTAATTAATAAATAATTAATAAATAGATATTAGCGGATTTATAAATTATTCTTATTAAAGAATTAGAAAACTAGAATCGATCTAAGAACTATATTTAATTAATAACTATATAATAGCTAATTATTAAGGGATTATTATAAAAGATATAAAAATAATATTAAAGAGGGAGGAATACTATTATTATCGTTATTATTATTAAAGAAGAAGAAAAGATAGAAATAATAATTAGAAAATCCTTTTATAGATATATTAGAAATTTATAATAAATTATTCTAGAATAATAGCTATTTATTAAATCTAAATAATAAAAAAGGAAAAAATAAAGAATAATAGATTAATAAATCTATATTAAAAGGTAAATAATTATTAATTAATTATAGAAGAAGCTTATTAAATTATTATTTAAGAATAGAATAATATAAGAATAATTAAATAAAATTAAAATAAAGAAGGAGAATAGAAGAATATTAGAATAATAAAACTATATTAATAAACTATTATTTATTAATTAACTATAGAAGAGAATTATTAGATTATTAAATAAGAATAATAGAAGAATAAGAAATAGAATTAAAATAAGAAGAAAGATATATAGAAGTATTAAACTATAATTATTAAATAATAAAGAATTAATTTAGAAACTTTAATTAATTAATAGGAAGTATTTATTAAGATAGATATTTAAGAATTAGATAGAAACTTAGAATATATAAATATCTTTAGATTAAATAATATTAAATAGCTTAAAAAAGAATTATTTAGAACTTAATAAGGACCTTTAATTTAAATATTATATTATACTTTAGGATAAAGTAAAGAGAGAGATAGAGTATTATATTAGGACTTAAAGGAAATATAAGACCGATAGGGGATCGCTTATTATTTAATTATAGGAATTAAGAAGAGAGGACTAAGTATAGTAAGGGAATAGTTATAAGAAAGGTTAATAGACTAAGATTTAGAGAAGGGCATCGATTATTCTATCTTCCTAGAGACCCCTAAGAGACTAATAGTTAATCCCTTCACTCGTTATATAAGACTCCTTAATACGTACTCAAGTTCTACCTATGTAAATAAGATTTAAGTTCTTAGGAGACTAATATAGGAACGTAGCTTTCTATGCAAGTTACCTATGTAATGGATTCCTCGATGATACTACTTAATATCAGGCGTATGCCTAGTGCATTTGCGCCTTTCGAAAGAAATAGCATGATTTATATGTATTAGGAGGCCCCTGCAGAGCCATGGAACAGGGGGCTAGTTAAGGGCTAAGGACTACGAGAATGCATATGTAAGAGCTGCGGAGGGCCCCCCCTAGTTGCGGAGGGCCAGATCTCAGATATATTCCGACCCCATACCTATTATCTATTGCCTGCGGACCGCGGGTGGAAGACCTCTTCACTCTGCTCCAAATCAAGCACTGACAATTTGCATCCAGTTTTAGCTTTTCACAGCTGATATCAAGGGAGTGTTCAAATGTAGGCTGTAACCCGATGTCCAGTGAGTAGTCTAGGATGTTCGGCGCCTGTTATGTTGTACTCGATGAGGCGCTACGTATGCTGTAAAGCTTGGTTTGCGAGGTACTACTCATGCAGAGAAGAGACCCGGAAAACAATCGCTGCGTTCTTCATGCAACAGGGATCAATGCAATGTCGGCGTTGCATTGTACGGTGAGCTGGGCTCGGTTCAAATGAGATCTGGCTTGCCAACCATGGGTGTCTGATGATAATGTGGACCCCGTCGGCCATGGAGCACGGCAAATTCCTAAAGTAGAATTGAAAAATCTGTCCAGGCATTTGATGCGTTGGAAGACCAAAAGAAACAGACGCAAGTCAGTCAGTGCACCCTGCCTTGCATGCACCTAACTCATACCCACTGATGATGACTCGTGTCTGACTACGAAGCAGCCGGGCCTGCATTACGAACAGCACAACTAACGTTGACGGGGGTTTTAGCACCGAGATCGTCGCCAGGAGTCAGGTGGTGACCACCGACAGCGGAGCTCCGCCATTCAATAAGACAAGCCAGCTTCTCCAGTCCATTAGGGTAAACTTGACTTGTCAACGAAAACAGCATACATTAAAACTTACACGGGTTAGAAGCAACATCATCACCATGCTCAAAGTCTGGTCTTCACAGCGATCCAGAATGAAGGATCTGAGCTAACGCACAGTCCGAGATGACTCGGGCTTACTTCAAGATGCTGGTGGACCTGGTTCTAGTCTCAGCCACTCATCAATCACTATGAACAATGCCAAGCCGGATAGCAGGTCACGATAGCGTCAGAAAATACCTGATAGCGAGTGATCGGGACAACGCGGACGGAGGCCGACATATCCTTCTAGAAGACTGGGGGCGCAACAAGTGGAGGAAATACCTCAACACTCAACCGATGCTACCACTCTCGGAACTGTGTGGGTCTGTTGGACGGCTTGGTGGCTCTCAGTTGGAGCGCCGCGGCGATTGAGGTGCATGGAAGGGGTCAAATGGCTGCCGTTGGAGCGTGATGGTGGCTGAGATTAAAGTTATCAGATCCGGAAAGCTGTGGGTCGTCCAAGCGACGTACCGTTATCTGATCCGCCTTGTCAACTGAACATGACGATCTGTGGATTTTGAACAGTCATGTCCCAAGTTGTCATTGGACTGTTGGACCAAAAGCTCCAGATCTAGTGGCCTAGGCGCTCGCAAGTGGTGCCACAACAAGATACCCTACCCTACCGTCGCAGGATGCTGCTCTGTTTCGAGCTTGGCCCGCAAGTCCACAGCTCGCATATGTACACGACCGCAGGATTCAAGCCGAGGGTGGGCTCCAATGTGACAGCCTGTCCAAGGGGGAACACGAGCTTTGGGCACTGATCGACCAGCCCAGGCGCTGTCTCGCGCCGTTCCCGTGCGTCCTGGCAACCTGGCAATGCAACTTCCAGGACGTGCAAACGTCGTACGAACTCCGGTCTCCGACCCTTGTGGCGACCGAGGGGATCTGCAAGTGCCTTAAAATTATAAGACATGAGACAGTCCCTAATGGTCTTGCGGCCTGATTCTGACGATCGCCGACTGTTGAGTTCTTCGCTGAACCCACTACGAAACCTTCGGGACAGGGAAAATATCACAAACGACGCCCAGAATGTCTGCCAGACCCGAGGAAGATATGGCTGGTCAGCCTGGGCCTGCCCTCGGCCATGCCATGAGCCACACTGGCGCCGACGAGAAGGCTGCCGCCAAGGATTCCGCTGCCATTGCGGATGACAGGTCTGGTGACGAAAAGCAAGACAAGCCCAAGGGTGAAGAATCGGACGTTGAATACGATACAAAGGAGAAGCAGTATGGTGTTGAGAAGATCCGTGCTATTACTTCGGCATGGTCTTACAAGGCCCTCATCGTCATGTACATCATGTGGGTCATCCTTTCTTCACTTCCAATCGATGCTTGCGTCCAAGTACTGACAGGCCATAGCATCTACATTACTTCGTACACCCACTCTATGCAGCAGCAGCTTTCTCGCAACCTCACTCCATACGTCACATCCGAATTTCAGCGCCATGGATTGACGGCCACAACTGGCATCGTATCTGGTCTTATGTACGGCGTGACGCAATTACCCTTGGCCAAGATTCTGAACATCTTTGGAAGAATGGAGGGCTACCTCCTGTGCCACATTCTCTGTTCAGTCGGTCTGATCATGATGGCCCTCTGCCGCAACGTCGAGACATATGCCGCTGCCCAGGTCTTTTGGACAGTTGGAAGTGGTGGGATCGGATACATCCACACCGTCCTCATCTCCGACTTTACGTCCCTACGCAACCGCATGATCATCTTTGCCCTCAACTCCACGGCATACATTGGCAATGCATTCGCCGGTCCCATCGTGGCCGAGCTTTTCTACGAACACAGCACGTTCCGCTGGGCTTTCGGATCCTTTGCCATCATCTTCCCCTTCTTCGGTGCCTTGATCTGTATCATGCTGTGGTACAACCTCAACCAAGCCAAGAAGCAGGGCATTGAGCTCGTCTCTCCCGTTAGCGTTCGTACATGGAAGGAGTCGTGCCGCTACTACTTTGAGGAATTCGACGTCATCGGCATGTTCCTTTTGGCCACCGGGTTCTCTCTCTTTTTGCTACCCTTCAGTCTGGTATCCTACGCGCCGAATGGCTGGAAGACGGGCTACATTATTGCCATGATCATTTTGGGTCCTCTTCTGCTTGCGACCTTTGGCTTCTGGGAGAAGAAGTACGCTTCGGTGCCGCTCGTCCCGTGGGTCAACCTGAAGGATCGCACCATCATCGGAGCCTGCGGTGTTGCCGGTGCCCTGTTTCTTAGCTTCAACGCTTGGGATTCGTTCTTCTCGTCGTACCTGCAGGTTGTTCACCAGCGCAGCATCAGCCAGGCTAGATTCATCCTGAACATTTACACCATTGCCTCCTGCACCTGGGGCCCCATTGTCGGAGTGTAAGCCGCGCCTCACCTCTTCATATTCATTGTCATCTTGCTGATACTTCACAGTCTCATCCGCCAGACAAACCACTACAAGTGGATCGCCGTTGCTGCGGTGCCCGTCGCCGCGCTCTCGACCGGCCTCCTGATCCATTTCCGCCAGCCCGACTCCTACATCGGCTACATCATCATGTGCCAGATCCTCAAGTCCGTCTCTGCCGGCACCATCATCATCTGCGAGCAGCTCGCCGTCATGTCCGTCGTCTCGCATAATGAAGTCACCGTCATGCTCGCTCTCATCGGTCTCGCCTCCTCGGTCGGTCGCGCCGTCGGCTCTGCCATCTCCGGCGGTATCTGGACCAACCAGATGCCCGGCAAGATCGCCCACTACCTTCCTGAGAGCGCGAAGGCCAATGCCACTACCATCTACGGTGACCTGCGCGTCCAGCTCAGCTACGAGTGGGGCTCGGAGATCCGAGAGGCCATCGTCACTGCGTACGGCGATGTCCAAAGGAACATGGTCATTGCTGGCGCGGCGCTCATGCCTATCGCGTTTGCGTGCGTTCTTCTCTGGAGGAACGTCAATGTTGCCAAGTTCAAGCAGACGGAGGGCAAGATCTTCTAAGGGACGCTGGTCTTCTGAGAATCGATTTCTTTATTCTACGTTCGTTAGGGCTTGAGGTTGGAGTGAAACGTCTGTCATTTGCCGGATCTCTAGCAGATGGAGCGTTTCTGCCCTCCGAGAATAGAGCGCGAAAATAGTAGGAAGCCTCGGCGGTTTACATCGGCCTCGAACCTGACCCACGTTGCCTCATGCTGTTCTCGTTAACAAGTGTCTTCGTGATACATTCACGACTAGGCATTCCCAGAGATAGCCTTGAATGAATCAACGAACATGAAGAGTACATGTGTAACCAGTAAGAGAGGTCATTCGAAGTGCGCAGCTTGGACTTCAACGCCGACATGTGTGATACATCGATGAGTCACTTTACTTCACATCGCGGTGGCCACTGTATAACTGAAGTCAACGCCCGGGCATAATTACCACGACGTCCAAGGTCTTGATCACCTCTCATGATCGTGGCCAAATGGCAGCGTCCAACGAGAACAGCCTGTAGTGGAGCCACGAATCTTCTGCCCAGTCAGAGAGGCACCTAGTCATCGGGCAGAATTTGACGATAGGCCACGAGTCGGTCCCCTGTTCTGAGCAAATCATCAGCACCAGTGAGCCGGTGTGGTAGGATTTGTGCATCTCCCGCTTCATTGCTTCGCTTCCTGGTTGTTGGGTCACGCACGCCAGCCAGCGAGCGGCTCGCTTCACAGGGCGGCAATCACATGCAACCCATGCTGGATCGAAGATTGCGATTTTCGATCGGTTGCAGCTGAGGACACCCACCACAATTTATCTTCCCAAGTGACGATCTCCGGCATGGTGCAGCGGCGACCAGCAGCAGGGAAGCTGGCCGCTGGTGGCTGTCAATCATGACAGCGTCACAGGCCGCCGGGGCCAGCGGACGAGTGACGTGACCAGTGACGTCCTAACAGGCCCTAATTGGTCTGGGGCAGCCACTTGCCACACGCTTGTGCACCACGAGTGTGGCTGAACCTTGGCACATCCAACTTCTCTGTCAGGCTCAACGACCAAGGCCATATGCTGTCCTGTCGTTTGGAGCATCCAAATCCCTCGCCGTATATCATCCTTGTTGTCCTCAGTGCATCTCGGCATTTCAGTTTCTTCAATACTACCCTAAACGGCTCAGCATTGGCATTATCCACCTGATTGTTATTGTCTTTCCTGACTCGGACCCTAGCGAACAACTTATACCCAGAACTTGCCTTCGATACCAACAGAGCGTCGACGCTTTGGCAGCCACAATGTCACGAATTTTGCTTCTTTGTTTCATCCATGGATTCAAGGCGAGTGTCACTGAAGCTCTCTGCACCATCTGTTCCTAACATCAATATTCCAGGGTGACGATGATACATTTCAAGAATTCCCTTACGTGAGTTTCCCTACTCGCAAGTGCGCCTGACATCTACTGACCCCTTTACAGGACCTTAAGCAACAGGTAGCCAAGCAGGTACCCGATCACAAGGTTGAGTCGGTCGTCTATCCCAAGTATGAGACGAAAGGCGAACTCGAGCAAGCCACCGAATCCTTTCTGGAATGGTAAGGCCCCTCCAAGGCCACAATGCAGCAACCCTGTGAAACGAGGCTGATCACATATTGTAGGCTCAAGGAGAGAGTGATCGATGTTCGTAAAGAACACCTCGAGCAACCATGGCCGACCAACGACAGAAAGGTCGGTGTCGTTCTTGTAGCACACTCCATGGGGTACGTTGACTCGGTCCTCACTTCACTTGAGAGCTAGTTTGACATCGTTCAGTGGCTTCGTCGCTGCCGACACACTTTTCCGCGCCGTCAGCGAACGGGCTGACAAGAACCCCGATGACAATACACCAATCTTCCCTCTCATCCAGGGCATTCTCACCTTCGACACGGCATACAATGGTCTCGCGCGGTCCATGTTCGTCTACGGCGCCTTCTCCAACTACCAAAAGGTCAGCAGCGTCTTCAATGTCATGACCGCTCTCGGGGCCGCCGCGCCGGCGAGCCTCAGTCGCCTCGGCATGCAAAGAGCCGCAGGGCGCGCTGCCGTCGCGTCGAACCCTTCCTCGAGCCCGGCCTGGAAGACGTGGCAGCTCGTGGCCGTGCGCACGGGCACCGTGGGCGCCATCGCCGCCGGCGGCGTCACGGCGTACATCCACCGCGAGGCCATCATTAGCGGCATGAAGAGCATGAAGAACATCAACAAGGACACGGTCGTCGAGGGCTACCGCTCGAGCATGGAGTCGGTGGGGCAAGGCCTCGCGTACATCAACCGCGGCAACGTCGGCCACTCGTTCGCCTGGCTGTCTGACCACTTCACCTTTGTCGGCACACTGCTGAAGCAGAAGGAGCTCAGCCGTCGTCTCGACCGTATGGCCGCCCTCAAGGGCGTCGGCATCAAGGACTTTTACACGTCGCTCGGCGAGAACGGCACGTGGAGCGGAGGCTACTTTGTGCCCGAGCGTACCTTCTGCGCCATTCCCGAAGGCGACCACCCCGCCAGCGACATGTTCACGCGGTGCATCATGCGCACCTCGGAAGACGAGGTGCAGGCGCACATGTCCATGTTCCGACCGGAGAAGAACAAGGGCTACGAGCGCATGACCGACGAGGCAGCGCAGCTCGTCAAGAAGTGGTTCCTCAGCGAAGAGGACGTCTTTGACGACCCCAAGTTCCGCGAGCCCGCCCCCGAGGAGGCTGCCGAGGACAACACCGTCAAGGAGACGCTTGAGGCTGGTGAGAAGGGTGCCGAGGAGGCCCAGAAGAAGGGCGGTCCCGACGCGCCCATTGACGGCGACGTGCCTGACGAGTCGCCCCTGGACATTGCGGCTGCTTCGTCGCTCGTGCCGCTGTCTAGCGACGGCGAGGCCGGCGGCGACGATGCCGAGAAACAAAAGCAGACGTACATGCAGTACCTCTTCGCCATTGCTCAGCAGACGGGGACCGACTCGAAGAGTTGGTGGTCCGGCAAGCTGCCCAACATGCCGAACCTGCCGGCCGTGCAGATTCCATCAATGCCTTCTGTGCCGTCTGCCGTGTCGTCGCTTGGACAGGTGTCGATGCCCAGCTACAACATCTTTTCGAAGAAGCAGCCTGCCTCTGACAAGGACGGAGCTGAGACACAGGACGAAAAGAAGGCGGAGAGCACGGATATTGCCGCGAAGGAATCCGTTGAGGAGCCTGCCGAGAAGTCAACGGAGACGTCTGTGGAGAAGCCTGCAGAGAAGCCTGCGGAGAAGAACGCGGAAGAGCCCGTGAAGGAGATCAATGAGAAGGAGTCTGTGCCCGCCGAGCAGGCTCAAGATGTTCAGGTCGAGAAGGATTCTGCGCCAGCCGAACAGCAGGATGAATCTGTCGAGAAGAAGGAGCCCGAGGTGCCAGCCACCAAGCCAGTCATTGCGGACAACGATTCTGGCAAGGACGTTTCGATCGAAGCGGCGCCTTCTGATGCCAAGTCGACTGAAGAGACCACGGTAGACCAGCCTGAGCCGACGAAAATTGAGACCTCCAAAGAGGACGACATCAAGAATGTGCAGCCAGCCGAAGACGCTACGCAAAAGGGAGAGCCTACGGAGGCGGTCCCCGAAGCTCAGAAGGTATAGAGCGGGGTAGGATTCGGTACGGAAATATCGTTTGGTTTTTGTGCAGGCAGGGCGCTCGGTGTGTCTTTTAATGATGAACCTGTTTCGATGGAAGGCTTTGATCGTAGGTAGAGAGATGGTCAATACCAGGCAGCAGATGCTCAAGGGAAGTCCTCTCGGTGAAACTGATCTCACCTCTACTTACCGAATACTGAATGGAGGTGGAAGGAACACCCAGGCTGCACACCGAGCAGCTCAGTAGGCGCCAGCGTGGGGCGCAGGCGGCACAGCAAACAGGCCAGGCCCAGATGGGACTGTTGCCTGTGGACGAACCCCCGCCCTCATTTCTTTCTCTCTGCCCAACATCCCTGAAGTCAATCACAAGCATCAGGGCGACCCCTGTGGAGGATTGGGTCGGCATTCTGGGTCTCCCCCTCTCGACCTCCTCCCTCCATCTTCAAACCCTTTGTTCGCCGTTCACAGCAGTTCGCGCTCCACCATGATCAGCCCTACACTGAGGGGGATCATCATCTTCATTCCAGTGGAAACAGAGTAGCAGCATGCAACACTCCCTCTAGCCACGCTTTGGCCCAAACACACTCTTTTTTGCCTTCCTTTGCGATGGCGTCCCTTCGCTATTTTGTCTTGCTTCTGGCAGCCGGCGCTGTTGCCCAGGTCCAATTTCCCGTCTCGCGGCATCGCGCTCCTTTCACCAGCACGCCAAGGCGTCAAGTGCAGACCAAGACCAACTTCGTTGCTGAAGTCCTCGATTACGTCGTCAATGTTACCGTCGGCAACCCCCTCAGGAAATCTCCCTGACCCTCGACCTCTTCTCCTACAACACTTGGGTGCCTGACAAGGAAGAATGCGACGGCAACATCTTCCTGAGCGGCTGCGACTACGGCAGCTTCGACACCTTCTCGTCCAAGACGTTTATCCGCGATGCCGTCGACAGCTTTGACGAGTACTATGCCTCAAGGAACTATGTTCGCGGTGACGACATTCGCGAGACCATTTCCGTCGGCGACACGGACATCACGAACCTGACCATGGGACTTGGCCGCCAGACCGACCTCAGCCTCGGCCGCCTTGCCCTTGGCTACAACGCGTCCTACGGCACGCCCTCGTTCCTCGACCGCATGACCGAGATGGGCCTCATCAACTCGACGGCCTTCAGCCTCTGGACCGAAGAAGAAGACACTGCCTCCGGCTCCTTGCTCCTCGGCGCCGTCGACGCGAGCCGCTATACCGGCCGGCTACAGCGCTTCCAGGTCTACAAGTACGCCATGCAGTATGTCGGCTTCTACGCCCTGGTTTCCTCGATCAACGGCTCGCGCCTTGACACGGAGAACCGCATCCTGCAGCCGCTCGCCAACCTCGGCACCAGCACGTACATTGCCGTCTCACCCCCGACCCTCCTGTCAAACCTGCCGTGGGGCATCGCCGAGCGTACCTGGGAGCTGGCACGCGCCGAGGTCGACTACTACAGCGGCCAGGCCACCGTCCCCTGCTCGTGGCGGGACAACATGACCGGCCAGGTGGCCCTCGAGCTCGGCGGCGTGGGCGGCTACGCGCTGACGGTTGACCTCAAGGATCTGATCATTCCTGCCGACGTTTGGCCTATCGACTCAAACAGCTGGTACCTGGAGGATGGGGAGGAGGCAAACCCCTTGTGTTTACTCGGCATCCAGAGCCAGAACACGTCGTCGGGATCCGCAAATGACGCCAATGACAGCGACTGGGTCATTGGGGGTTCATTGCTCAAGAACACGTATACCGTGTTCGACCTGGCCAACGAGGAACTGGCCATGGCGCCCTTATCTTCGGGAGGCGACAGCCAGCCCAACATTGTTCCGTTCGATTCCTATGGCGCTGTCGTCCCCAGCTCCGACGAGGTCGGGGAGCGTAACTGCTGGTCGTACCAGCCGTGCAGCGGTATGGGGCCTGGCAGTGGCAATGACTGGGAATACCAGTCTGGCTTGCAGGACTGGCAGAAGATTGCCATCGGCGCCAGTCTTGGCGGCACAGGTCTGATCATCGCGGCGCTCGCAACCTGGGCGATCGTGCGGTGCCGTCGCGTGAGGAAGGAGGAGGCCGAGCTGGGCAAGATTGAACATCCTCCTGGCATGCTGGTTGTTGGCCGTGCGGGGCTCCCCAAGGTGCCAGCTGTCACGACGACGACGACGACGGGCGTGGAGGCCGAACAGCCACCGCCCCCTCTTCCTGCGAGGCCTGCAGCGGCGCCACCTGCGGATGATGCAGCCGTGCCTATCGTGGTTGGGGAGCAGCCAGATATGTCGGAGAAGCAGAGATCCAAGCAGCCAGATATGCCGGAGGAAGCAGATATCGCTAGTTCGAGTGTTGTCCGAGAGCCTGATGCCGCCCATGTGCCGAGGGCAAAGTCCCCAGCTCAGGGGTAGCCAGGATGCAACGAATACTAATGTCTGATATGTCAAACATATGACCACTGTGGTGTGCCTCCGTGTGGGAGAATCTCCTTCGATGAAATCGCACTTTGACCACGTGGACATAAAGTGAATGAGATATGCCCACTCCATCTTCATGTCACAAGCCATGTGACACCACGGCGATACTGACCCAATGTGCCTGGCCGCTCCTTAGGTATCCGATCGTTGAACCCAAAGCAATCCAGTTGCCAAACTTGACGCCCGTGACCAGTCATCCTTGCGCATACTCAGACATTAAGTGGTCTACCAATACGATGGAGTCGGGCTGCGTACGCCATCGACACCCGCTCTGCATGTTTCACTCGATCGAGTCGGAATGCCATAGCTTGCATTGAATGTCTTCTTTAAGGACCCTTGTTCCAATCGCACAGATCAGAGACAACGAGATGCTGCGTTGAGGAATCGATCACCTCCCTTGCATGCATGATATTGCATGGCACGTCGAATAGCCTGGGTACATAAGATGCTTCTCAAACCTGCTGCATCGGGCCTTACCTTCAATTGCCCCTTACAGCTCAGTTTGGGTTACACGCGCAGCCTTCATCATGCACCTTCACAGCATATTGGGTTTCTTAGCGTGTCTGCCCCTTACTTTCGCCAGCACGCTCCCGACTGAGTTCTCCGAAGACTTTTCGCGTTCTATTCAGGTCACGCGCGAGTCTGTCGCCAGCGACATCAATGGAATCGATATAGCGGTTGAGAAACTGATTTCGGCCCTCGACCCCTTTGAAGGCGGGATACTCGATGTCCCGAAACTCGTCATCGTTGGCACCAACTTCCTCAACGTTCACGCGGCAAACCGCAAAGCTTTTGTCAATGCGAAACGCATCGAATCACAATTCTCCAAGGAAGATTCCAAGGCCATCATCGACTTGGTCGAGCAGACTTTGGTGATCACGAACCCTCGGGCGACGGAGCTTGTCATCAGAAAGAAGCCTGCCTTTGACGGTCTGCAATCCGGGACTTTCGCGAGGCTGAGTTTGGAACTAATGCTGAATGATCACCTGTCACTCAGTGATGCACTGGTGCGATGGGTCGAGCCGAGTCTCCGGGACGAGGCCGACGAGGCGGTCGAGACAATTACACTTGCGTTGGAGGATGCCATAGAGGTCTACTCATGAATCATCTACAAAGGCCATTGTTTAGCGTGCATTTATTCCAAATTCACAGGTGCCTTTGAAACGGAAGGAGGGGAAGCAGATTTAGACTTCAATTGACGAGCAATATTTACCCAGCCTGCATCAACTCCCCGTGGCCCAGTCCCAGTCCATAGGGAACCCTGGTCTCATGACTGCGCCCACATGCCGTGAAGATTACATTGCACAGTAATCGCCACGTCCCATTGCAGACAGCTTAAGCTTAATGGGGTCCCACGCGCTGACACCATGCGTAGGGCAGAGAGCAACGATCGGCAGACGCGATGGACTAGTCATCATGCATGTCAGCACTCAATGTAAAGCTGATAACGTACATGTACAGTGAGTGGGCCAGTACAGTGAGTGGACCACTTTCGCGTCATTCTCCAAACTTCAACATTCCACCTTACTTTTCTCTACAACCAGTCATGGAAACACCTTCTCAAGACAGTCAGCTATTCCTTGCCCGTCAAGCAATGGAAAAAGATCCAGGGTTAAGCGCCCGACGTGCTGCAGCCATCTACAATGTCAGCCGAACGACTCTCGTTCGCCGCCAGAACGGCACCCCATCCCGAAGCGAAATCACATCCAAATTAAAGAAATTAACAATGCTAGAAGAGCAAACGATTGTCGAATACATACTAGACCTAGATTCCCGATCATACCCCCTCGGTTGGATAGTGTTGGAGATATGGCGAATGTCCTGCTGGCGGCGCGCGACGCGCCACCCGTCGGACCGCGATGGGCTTCAAGATTCGTCAAACGACAACCTGCGCTCCGGACGCGTATCTTTCGAAAGTACGACTATAAGAGGGCCCAATGCGAAGATCCCGACGCGATAAACGCGTGGTTTACGCTCGTACGTAACATGGTCGCGAAGTACGGCGTGACGGACGAAGACACCTATAACTTCGATGAGACCGGTTTCCAAATGGGCGTTATCGCTAATGGAATGGTTGTTACAAACTCTGAAAGACGTTCTAACGTTAAGATGAGACAGCCGGGTAATCGGGAATGGGTTACAGTGATCCAGGGCGTTGGCGCGACCGGATTCTGTGTCCCGCCATACATCGTTGTTGCGGGTAAATTTCACCTCTCGTCATGGTACGAAGAAGACGCGTTTCCTCGCGACTGGAAGGTCGCAACCTCTCCAAACGGCTGGACTACGAATGATATTGGTCTCGATTGGATTCGGCACTTCGACCAACATACAAGGTCGCGTACTTCGGGCGCATTTCGCATTCTCATCCTAGACGGCCACGAAAGCCACCACTCCGCCAAATTCGAGCTTTACTGTAAGGAGAATAAGATCATTACACTTTGTATGCCTCCTCATTCGTCCCATCTACTCCAACCTCTCGATGTCGGCTGTTTTGGACCGCTGAAGAAAGCGTACGGTCGGCAAATTGAGATGAAGATGAAGGCAGGTACAAACCATATCTCCAAGGAGGACTTCTTCCCAGCTTTTTTACGGCATTCCAGAATTCTATGACAGAAAAAACATCCAGGGAGGTTTTCAAGGGGCTGGACTTACCCCCATGACCCAGAAGCAGTCCTTTCAAGGCTGGATGTGAAATTAAAGACACCAACGCCGCCAGGAACGTCTTCTGGACTCCCTAAGCCATGGGTGTGTAAGACTCCTACAAACCCGATTGAAGCCACTTCACAGTCCGAATTCATTAAGAATCGAATCTCCCGACACCAGGGAAGCTCACCAACATCAATGCTTCAGGCTATCGACCAATACACGAAGGGTACACACAAGATAATGCACCAGTTCGTCCTAATGGACGCAAGGCTCAAGATACTTGAAAGCGAGAATGCTACCCTTAGCCGACGTCGGAGAGCTAAAAAGTACGTCTCAGGGAAGGAGGGAGTATGACTCTAGGTGATGGACAAGACCAGATTGCCCAGAAGGAGGTAGATGTTCAGATGAGGGAGGAAACGAGGCAGAATCCGGGTCGCGCGACTCGGGCTATACCGAAGAAACGGACCTGTGGCACCTGTGGAAATACTGGCCATAACGCGAGAACTTGTCAGATGACTATATTATCTTCTGAATAAGGTAATGGGGCGTGATTTCAATTGATTTCCTATGTTTTTGTTTAGTTCTGGGTTGGAATGTTTGTCGGGTCGAGGTGAGGTGGTCCACTCACTGTACTGGCCCACTCACTGTACATGTACGTTATAGGATTATTAAAGGAGTTTACCTCTTAGAAGCGTTTATCGAAGACTTCTAGGGCTAGATTAAATAGGACTTTAATTCCTATAATATAATAATTACTTAAATATTAAAAGTATATCTAATAAAATATAGGATCCCTCTTTTAGGAGTAATAAACGCTAAAATATTAAAGAGACTAATATTAATACTCTTATAGGAGGAAATGCCCGATATAAGAAAGTCGATTATTATTAACCGGGATTTAATACTTTAAAGAGTAGAAGAATAGGGAAATTAATAGGACGATGAATAGTAATCTATAGGGAATATTTAACTATCCTAAATCCGAAAACTATAAATAGGGAGGATAGATCCCTAATAGCCCCTAGTTCTAGGGTTATCTAATTAATAGAGTAGATAATCTAATTAATAAGAGATTATACTTTAATTATAAAGAAATAAGACCTTACCCTTAAATATTACTTAGAACCTATTAGCTTAATATTATATTCTATTATTATATAAATTAGTAAATCTATTAATCGATAGAGCTATAATTAAATAATTCGTATTATTCTAGAATAAAGAGAGTAATTATTCTAAGGAGATATATAATATCCTTAATAATAAAATATATATCTTTATAAACGTTTATAAACTATTATAAATCTATTATATATAGCTCTATATATTCTTCTTCAATATACTTTTAGGGTATATATAAACTTTCTTCCTAGGGTATATAAACTAGAGTATAGGATTCTATTAAATATACTTAGTAATTAAATAATAGTTCGATTTAGAGATTAATAGAACTTAGTATTATATAGATTAGAGCTCTATAACGTTTTACTCTATAATAATAGAGATTAATAATATAGGAAAGCTATAAATAGAAATTCTCTAGATCCTTCTAAATAGGCTTTAATAATACTAAAGAATACTTAGCCCTATATTTAAGGAAGAGATTTACTTTTATATAAATATTCTAAAAATAAGTTAAAGCGTCCTAGAGCTAAAAATTATATTAATAATATTAGAGCGATCTTTTAATATTTTATCTATATAGCTTAAGAGTATATTAAAGGTAGAAGAGAATATTAGAATACTTAAATACTTCTATATTAATAAATATTATAGGAGTAGATATTACTAAGCTAATAGAAAAGGAGATCGTAGAGAGTAATTAATATATAGAATTAATAATTATTAATTATCTAGAGTTTATAAATACTAAATATATTCTAAAGTAGACTATAGATCGATGAAGTACTCTCTTAAAGAATAATAATATTTAAAAGAATAATAGAAATATATATAGGAAGTATATAAGGATTAATAGAAGGGATACTATTAGTTTCTAATAATAATAGAACCTATTAAGAGCTGGGAATTAGATAATCCTATTTCCGATAAACTAGGAGTAGATAATATTTATAAATCTAATCCTAAGAGCGAACTAATAAATACTTATATTATATACTTTCTAGTAAATAAATTATTCTAATATAGAATTAAAGGGAATAGTCCGAAGGCTAAAATAATAGCTCTAATAGAATAGCTCTTTATTTAATATTAGATTAATAGTACTTCTATATAATATAGTATTATCCCTAATATAGATATAGTATCGGTTTCTATAGTAGGAGCTTTATAAATAAAGGCCCTAATAGCCCTAATACTAAGCCTAATAATTAATAAATAAGGAATAAAGGCTAGAATAAGATTTAGAAGAGGAAATCCTATTTCTATAATAGAGGAGATTATTATTCTAATACTAAGTAGGAGAATTATATTCTATATTATCTTAATAGATACCCTATTCCTCCTTTATATTAAAGATATAGATAATCTTAGAATCTATTTAGATAATATATATAATAAATTAATAAAGTATATTAAGGGGATCTAGGAGTATATATCTATCTTCTATAAATAGGGCTATTTATAGTTCTTCCTAGATATAAAGATCTATATTAATTCTACGATTATATATATAATAGGGATAGAGAATAATAGAATAGCGTTTCTAATAGAAATAGAGCTCTAATATATTTATAAATAATTTAATTACTTATCTATAAAGACACTATAGAACCTATTCTAAAGAATAGATTATAATATAAATCGGGACGTTCTAGAGCTAATAAACTATTTCTATTATTATTATTAGATTAAAGGGAAGTCTCTATAATACTTTAAATTTACCTTAAAATTAAATATTAACTTTAATTATAAGATTTTAATCGATATTATATACTTAGATAGAAAGCTTATTCTTTATATAATCGATATAAATATAGGATTCTAATCTATAACTTTTATTCCTAATTTTATAGCTTATATAATATAAGAAGCCCTTAAGAGGTATTAATTAGATACTTATCTTAGGCCTCTAAATATTATAATTATTAATACTAGAATGAACTTTACCTCTATAGAATTTAAAATAGAGGTACGCCTCCCAGGTATAATCTACTATTAAATCCCTATAGAGGCCTATTAATTAATTAGTAAGGTTAAGAGCTATTATAAGCTAATATATATAGAGTGTACGAGATCTTAAAGGTAAAGTCTTATAATACGAGCCTAGAATCGCTACTTTAAGGAGCTATAAAGGTAATAAACGATATTACTAGGCCTAATAGATTAATACCTATACTATTTATATTTAGAGCGATACCTAGGATTACTATTAACTTAGCGCCTATTACGACCTAAGTATAGCGTATTAAAGTAATTAATAAGGCGATAATAGAGCTTTAGCGAATAATCGCTAAGTAGAAGGTTAATAATGCTCTTAATACTTATAATAGACTAGATACTAAATAATTACTATTAAGATCGCTAGAGCTAGGAAGCGACGTTCTTATATTCTAAGAATAGGAGAAATAGATTAATCCTTATAAGGTTATATTAATTTCTAATATAATAATTATAATCGAAATAATTAATAGCTTAATAGAGCTTAGAGGAATATATATTAAACTATATAATAGATCGCTAGATTAATAGATTTAAGAGATAATAGTAATTCGAACTCTAAAGACCCTAGAACTATTTAAATACCTAGAACTAATTCTACTATAATAATATAGGAGATTTAGGAAATTAATAAATACTATAAATCTATTATAAATAGCTTTTATAGATCGTAAGAATAATACGATTAGGATTCTATAGATTAAGTACTAATTTATTATTAAAAGGGAATAATAGGGGTACGATTTAATTATTTAATTATATAATAAAAGTAGAATAATAACCCCTAAGAAGCTATTTAAATAATCTCATTAAAAGGAAATCGATTTATTCCTAATAATTAGAATAATTATATTAATTAGGAGATCTATATTTCCTAATACTAAGATCTTTAGATATTAGCTTATAAAAGAGATAAAGAGCTTCCCTTAAGCCCTATATAAGAAATTAAGACTAATAATTTAAGGATATAATAATTAGGAGAAGATAACCCTATTAATATAATTGCCTACGATTATATACTATAGCTAACGACTAATCCTAATAATTACCCTAATACTATAATAATATAGTTATTAATTAATACTCTATAATATTAATTAAGCCTATACTTAGAGTACTATAGATCTATTATATAACGTTCTCCTATATATTCCTAAGGAGCTATAATATAAATACTTTAATAGAATCGTCTTCTACGTTATAAAGCCGCTCTATAGTATTATAGAGTTAGGTCTCTATTAGTTTATAACCTATTAGCGCTATTATAGAGAGCGCCTAAACGCTATTCTAACGGGCTACGATCTATATTTACTTATAACTAGAGCTAGAGAGAGCTTTAAATTAATCGGAATATAGATTAACGATACCTTTAACCTTAGAGAGCCCGTATTTATATAAAAGGAATAAATAGAGCTCGAAAGCGCTAGCTTCTAAGTAAAGCCTACTTCTATCCTTAATATAGGATCTAATAATATCTTTAACAGCTATATTATTAAAATTAGAATTAAAGATCTTATAATTTAATAGAAAGGCTAAAGTAATTACTTAGAGCTAGTAATTCTAGGGATAATAAGCTTAGAATAGGAATATATTACTTAGAGAGCTTATAATATCTACATTACTTTAACCTATTAATTAGAGGTAGCCTTCGATTTCTCTATTATAGCCTAAGCTAAGAACCTATAAGAGGATGGTTTTAAATAGCTTAATAAATATATATAATAGTAGATCGTTAATATAGGCTATAGCCTAATTTATATATACCTAGGTCTCTTAATAGCCTAACTTTATATATTCATTAATAGCTCCTTCGCTAATAATAAAGATTTTAATTTATAGATTAGATTCGTTATCCTCTTAAGTAATAAACGTTCTAGTAATTAGGAGAACGCCTTTATAGTATATAGTAATATCCTCTATTAATAATCTATTAAAATAAATAGGTTATATATTTAGTTCTAATTAGCGAGATATATAGAATAGTTAATAGCTTTAATATAGCTTATATCCTTAAATAGATACTCTAAGAGATCTATAAACGCTTAGAACTATTGCTTTTATAGATAATTATCTATACTAATAGCTACTTATTCTATTAATACTTTATTTAACTAAGTATAATAATAGAGAAATATTTAATAATAGATCTTATAATATTATAGTAAAGCTATAAAGAATACGAAGTTAATAAAATTCGTTAAATTACTAGAAGCGATAACCCTATAGATTTAATAATTAAAGGAGTATTAAACTAAATATTAAAAGCGCTAATAAGCTCTAATAAAATTATAATTAAGATTAAAAGATAAATTAAATATTAAGAAAAGAATAATTAAGGGGTAAAGGTAATTAATATTAATAAAAATATAATAAAGCCTAAAAACGAGTACCTTAGAAGTAAAAATAATAACCCTACGATTAGTAAAATAATAAAGTAACCGCTCTATAAAGCGGACTAGGCCTTGGAATCCGAAGAATCCGAGTTTAATTACTCTAGCGAGTCCTATTAGAAGTAGTTAAAGAGCTATAGAGTTATAGCCCGCCTAGCTACTTTATAGTCGGTATTATAAAGATTATTAAAGTCCTTATTAAGGTTATTACCCCCCTTTACCTCCTCCTCCTTAGTAATCGTTAATATACCCTTTATAACGATACGCTATTTCTCTATATCCTATATCCCCTATTAGCTAATTATATAATTAAATAATTAAGGAAATAATAGAGAAAAGAGCTTATTAGCTTATTATTCTTATCCTAAGTAGCTAAAAGCTTTATAGTAGGCTTAAATACCCCGACTAGACTATAGATAATAATTATTAAAGCTATAGATACTAGAAATAGAGATCGTAGAAGCTTATATTAGTTTATAAGAGTGCCTAGAGGTATACTTATAGTAATAGGAACCCTTAGGCTATAGATTATAATATACGCTATTAGCGCTAATTTTAATTTACTTATTAATAAGATAAGACTTTAAATACCCTAAGTAAGGGACCTTATAAATATTACTATATATATATACTATATATTAGGATTAATAGCTTCTACGATTAATACCGACTATATTCTTACGCTTAGCTACTCTCTTAGTAGGAGGAGTAATAGGCGTACGGGCTTTACGCTTAGGAGGCATTATCGAGGCCGGGATAAGAGAGAAAGAGAGAGAGAGAGAGTAATAAAAAGGGGGAATTAATAATCGTCGGAGCTCTAAAATAGTAGATTAAATTAGCTAATCTTAAAATAAAGAATCGTTATAGGGAAGAGGAAAGGTAAAAGGAATAGAATTACTATAACTTATTAACTAAATATATAGATCTATAGAATATAGTATTTACTAAATTAGCTTAATAGGATCTATTAATTCTATTTTAATAGTTTAATTCTATTATTCCTATTAAAAGTAGTTTAATTCTATTATTCCTATTAAAAAGCTAATAAAGGAATAATAATAATTATTCTTCTACTCTCTATTAATATACTAGCGATTTAGAGACTTTAAGAGCTTATATCTAGCTATTATAAGAGCGCTAAGTAATTAGCTATTACGCTATTTAATTACTATTTATTTCCTTTATTAAAGGGCTTAAAGGCCTATTCCTATTATTTAATTATAATTTAATTCGTTTCCTTAGAGAGCTATTTAGCGACTAGTTCGACTAATCCGTAGCGCTAGGGACTAGGGATTTAGCGCTTATAGGAATAGTAGTATTAAGCTACGTTTTCCTTATTCTATCTATTATTCTCCTATTATTATTTAATTACTTATTTATTTATTATTTTATAGACTAGGGATCTAACGTACTAGAGACTAGAGAATTATAAGCGTATTAGAGTAGCTATTAACCGAGGTAATAGCTTCTAATATTAGTTCTATAGCAATCCTATCTATAAAGAAAAGAGAGCTAATATTAAATTAATATTAGGGAATCGCTTAGGGTAGTAATTACTATATAGGATTTACCGATATAGTAATTACCGGGGCCGGGATTCATAGCTCTTAGGAGCACGTAATTCACGGCTTACGTAATCGGTAAATTAGATAGGTATATCTAATTTACGTAGGTAGTAGTAACTTAGAGATAGTATTAATAATTATTATAAGTCTTATATTACTTACCCTATCTATTTAGAGCTCTTAGGTATAGCTAAAGTAATAAATTAGGGTTTATATAAGCAGTAAAGCCCTCTTAATAATAATAATCCTTTATTATTAATAGTTACTTCGGGCATATAATTAAGAAGGAAATTATCTAAGCTATAACCTATCTAGAGGAGTTTTATAGGTTTAATAGTACTTTAGATACCCTAATTAAGGCTTTATGTTTATAATTTAATATCCTTTAATCCCTTTAATAGTAGGATATATACTCTTATAGACTCTATATATTTAATTTAGCTCGCTTAGTCTTCCTTAAGGGCTTACTTAATATAAGGATATTAATTATATACTTAAATAACGACCTATATAATAAAGTTAATTATAATAATTACTTTTATTATTATTAAAAGACTTAAATTAATAAATAATCTAATCTAAATTAAGTTAATTCGTTTATCTATTATATAGAATTTAAATTAATAGAAGCTAATATTATAGATAATAAGGCTACCCTTTAAGGAATTTATAGAATAGATAGGCCTATTAATCCTAAATAGGAGGAATTTAAGAAAATAAATAAATCTATAATCCTCTTTAAGAAAGCGCTTACTTAGGATATATAATAAAAGCTATTTAATTCCTTATAAGAAGTCGAGGACTCCTTAGAATCGGTAGGACTTAGAGACCCTAGAGCTAATAATATTATTAATAAGCTTAATAGGACGTTACGATTATAGATTAACCTTCGTAATTCGCTTAATCTAATTATATTAATTAAGCTATATAAGAGAACTCGGATTATTATATTTATAGGAAGTATTATAATTATAAAGCCCTCTATAAAACGTCTAAGTTTAAGCTATAGATTAATTCTATTTATCCTATTAAAAGAAAAGATTCTAGGCGCTCTAAGTACCCCTACTAGGTCTAATTAGAGTAACCTAAGTCTAAGCCTATATACTATCCTTAACCTTATAGAAATTAAATTAAACTCTTAATTAGGATATCTTCTATTAATATATTTAAAGGAGGAATAAGTAAATTAATATATAGATCTTTATATTATAGCTATTATAAATACTATTATTATAAGGATTATAGCTTACTTATTATTATAATAGCTAGGCTAGGAGGGATAGCCTCGATATCGTATTAATTTAGAGTAGGACTAAGTATAATAGAGGGCTACTATTAAAGTAGCTCGGGCTTAGCTTAATACTAAGGAGCCCCTATAAAGGCTAGGTCTTCGGAGGTATCTAGGATAATCGGACTTAGGGAATTAAGGGCTAATTCTAGGATATTTATATATACTATAGCTACCTTCTTTCCTTTATTTACAGTTTTAGGGACTTACTTAGTTTTAATTAGGAGAACCTACCCGTCTTCTTAAAGAAAGGAGGTCTTAATCTTAAGAGATAAGGACTCTTTTAAGGACGATTAAAACTAAGTAGAGTAGAAAGGTATAGCTTAGCGATAAGATAATAAGCAGTTACTAATTAGGGAAATAGATATTAGCTAGACTTATTATAAGGACCCTTAAGGGATATATATTATTAATCCTATATTATATATTTATAGATTTATCTTTTTCTTAAATAATTGCTTCGTTATTCTAATTAGTTAAGGTTATTATTAGCTCTACTTTAATATATAGAGCTAGCGCTATCGATATCGATTATATAGCTATAGAGAAGAAATTAAATATATACTTAGTATATATAGAGTATACCTATTTATATACTTGAATTAATATATAAGATATAAGTATTAGTATTAGGACTCTTAGTATTTATAGCTAGGGTAATAGTAGGAGCTAGTATATATTAAATATATATATAAACTAAACTTTAATATTTTTATACTTACTATTAACTAAGTTTATAGTACTATTATTATTAATATACTAAGTAATAGCTATATATATATATATATTAAGTATATATATTATATTATTATTTAAGGAGATATATACTATTAGGATACTAATTAATATTAGGGTTAGGGATAGGGCCTATTATATTAGAACTTCATTTCTCTATATACTTCGTATATACTCCCCTTACTATAATAGTAGCTAAAATCCAAGGGATTATTAGCGCTATATATAGCGATATTATTATAATTAATAGGGTTAGATATACTTCTAAATATAAGTTAGTATATATATAATATAAGCTACCCTTATACGTAATTTATATACTAATACGATTATCGATATACTAGGGGTATTTAGTATAGGCAGAGTTATATAGGGAGGAAAGTAGGAAAAAAAAAATTTCACCTCCTAGTATAAGTTCAATATATACCTAGCTAGTACATTATATAGGCTAGGGGTAGGTCGAATATAGGTCCTATATAATAAAATCATAGTACTAATCTATAGTCTATCATTTCTAATATACTATCTATTTATATATTCTCTTGAAAGTTATACTAACTACCCCCCCGAGGTTTCTCCGGATTAGGGGGGGTGAACTTGAGTCACTACCCTGTCAGCTGCAACCCGGTTCGGCAAGAGGCCTTGCTCGATAGGTGCTGCACTTCTCTTCGTCTCCACTCAAGTTACGGTGGACCCATCGAGGGATGCCGTTGCCCCGACGACGTTGCGAGCCCCTCGCCCCACACGAAACCGCTGGCAGCTCGAGGTAAACACGCGTTTGACAGTGGCACGCGCGAGGAAACAACGGCAGCGAGCGCCTTCCCAAGTCCCGCCGTACCGGCTTTGTCGTCAACGTCTCCCCACTTGACCGCCTTCTGCTCGAGGACACAGGACCGTCTCACATCTTTCGTTTGCTCTCTTCGCACAACGCTTCTTGACAGATCAAGAGGGACAACGAAGAATACACATCGCACCCACCATGGACAGTTCACCGACGAAACCGCCATCCAACCTCTTCCAGGTCTACTTGCGCCTGCGGCCATCACCAGCCGGCTCGACCGCCTCAGACAAGTTCCTCTCTGTTGAGCGCGAGGATACGTCCGAACACCCAACGCACATCATCCTGAACCCGCCCAACGATCGCAAACGCTCCACCGAGAAGTTCGCCTTCACCCAGGTCTTCGAAGAAGATGCAACCCAGCTCGATGTCTTCCAGTGCACCGGCGTCGCGCCCTTGATCGAGGGCGTCCTGGCGCCTCACGGCGGCGTAGGCACCGATGCGCTCCTCGCGACCCTCGGCGTCACTGGCTCGGGCAAGTCGCACACCATTCTGGGTTCGCGATCCCAACGCGGCCTGACGCAGCTGTCGCTCGACGTCATCTTTAGGTCCATCGGCTTCAACATGCTCGACAATGCCTCGTCGCCTGATCTCGACTCTTCCCTACAGCTGTCAGACCCCTCTGATGCCATGATCGTCTCGGCACCCACCTTCCTCGAGACCGTCTATGCCGACTTTGCTGGCCCTTCGCGCGCCGGTTCGCGAGCGCCGACGCCTATGCTTGTAGGCATCCCTCCTGATTTCTTTGCCACCCCTCGTCCACCCACCGCACCTCGTCACTTGCCTACCGGCCCTGGGCCTCAGACCGTTCGCGTCGTGCCCTTGACCCCGAACTCGAAAAGCCGAGTTCTGCCCACATCATCCTCAACACCCATGCATCTCCCACTCAGCCCCCAGAAACACCCTGCCTCTCAGCACACACTCAGCCCCCAGAAACACTACATGACCTTGACCACAGCCTCCAAGACGAAGAAGAATCTGACTAAATCTCCAATCAAGGGCGAATATCCCCCGCAGCAGACCCCGCGAAGACATCTCCAACGGCCGTCTGCCGTGCCGCAGATCCACGACATCAGCTCCATCAATGTCTCCTCCGTTCGCAACGCAGAGTATGCCATCGTTCTCTCCATGTACGAGGTGTACAACGACAAGATCTACGACCTCCTGACCCCTCCCATTCGATCCAACGCCACCAAGGAATACCGCCGCCGCCCGTTGCTCTTCAAATCGACAGAGCAAAGCGCCGACAGGAAGGTTGTGGCCGGGCTCAAGAAGGTTGTGTGCAAGAGCCTGCGCGAGGCCATCCTGGTGCTCGAGGCCGGCCTGCACGAGCGACAGGTAGCTGGCACCGGCAGCAACAGCGTGTCATCACGAAGCCACGGCTTCTTCTGCGTCGAAGTGAGGAAACGCACCAGGGGACAGAGATCTTCCGCCTGGACCGGCAGCACGCTGACAGTCGTCGATCTGGCTGGCAGCGAGCGTGCGCGCGATGCAAAGACCCAAGGCAGCACGCTCGCTGAAGCAGGCAAGATCAACGAGAGTCTCATGTACCTGGGTCAGTGCCTCCAGGCGCAGAGCGGACTAGGAAACACAAGCAAGGTACGTGCATGGCCTGTCGCTGTGATGGCCGCCGATATTTGCAGGCCAAAGAACGAAAAAAAAACTGACCCCATCCTTCCCACAGCCAAGCGTCATGCCATTCCGGCAGTGCAAAATGACCGAACTCCTTTTCAGCAACTCCTTCTCAACAACATCTTCTTCTTACACTGCCCCCGTCGTCCCCCGTCGAAACGCGCAACGAGGCGTCATGATCGTCACTGCTGACGCCCACGGCGACGTGAACGCGACCTCCCAGATCCTTCGCTATAGCGCGCTAGCTCGCGAGGTCACGATACCTCGCATCCCCAGCATCACGTCCACGATCCTCGCAGACATGCCAACGGCAAACGCACACTCTGAAGCTCTGTTGCCCGTCAATTCTGCATCTTCTCAGCGGTCCTACTTCTCTCAACCGTCCGGCTCTCATCGCAACATCTCTCCCAGCAGCCCAACGGATGGCGACAGGTTCATCATGGAGCACGCCGCTCTAGAAATTGCCCGCATGCAGGAAGAGATCAACAGCCTGCACCAGGAACTCGACGTCGAGCGCGATGCGCGCGTGGCCGCCGAGGCACACTTGCTCAGCATGGAAGACCGCATGCTCGAGCTTGAGCAAACCATCCGCGAGGACTGCGCCGCCGAGTACGAATCACGGTATGACCTCGAGGTGGCACGCTGGAAGGCCACGATGCAAGTCCAGCAGGAGCGCGGCGAAGAGCACTGGGATCGCAAGATGGAACTCTTTGAGCGCGGTCTCGGACCCCATGACGATGATGACGAGGAAGGCGGCGAAGACAAGGAGAACGTTCTCGTCGAGAACCTGGCGCAGGAGAACGAGCGTCTTCGCCGCGAGATGGGAGTGCTCAAGCGTGAGCTTGCTGGCCGGAGTCCGACGCGGAGGCAGCCTCTGCACGAGCGGGACGACTTTGGCAGTCGCAAGCCCGACGGCGGCACTGGAAGCCTGGGTCGCAAGATGGAGCAGCTTCGCGTTAGCAACGCCAGCGTCTCGAGCGTCGCCAGCGGCGGAAGCCCCAAGAAGATCAGGCGACTGCCGACGAAACGGTGGGAGGACGCTGACGACCTGGCGTAGTGTGTTTGCTAAATGTCCTGTCGATGTGTCGTGTGGATTTTACTGCGTGTATACCCTTGGTTCGGCCTATCTGGATTGTAATGGATTTTATGACTTCTCATCGATTCTGACCGCTCCATGCTCGTGACTGGGTTTAGGATAGACTTCGCTCGCATGGCCGGCGAACTGACGCAAGGTAAAATTGTTAATGGTTCCTAGCAACAGACCGACCGAAGACCGACTTGGCGTTGAGAGTCTCGCCATCAGCTTCGCCACAACTCCTTGACACTGATCGGTAGCCTTGGTCCCGTGGAGCCCGGCCTCTGTGGGGCCGTGCTGCTGCCATCGGCTGTCGAGGAGCCATCTCCTCTGCTGTAATAGGAAGCACCCTCGTAGGACCTGATCGAGATGGTCCTTGCGCTGGCCTTGTCAGTCACGTCGCAGCTCTGGAGATCAGTATGACTAGAAGGTCTGGCGAAAACAGGGCGGGCCAGCATGGTGACGGAGCCCACGCTGCATGCAACCGTAGCAGATGCCGCTACCACCATCCTATCCCCTCGTCGGGTCCGGCGGTAAACCGGACAGTGGGCCTGCATGAATGACCGGAGATCTGCAGCTTTGGGTATCATTCGAGGTCACATCGTGCACGTACTCATTGTCACCATTGCAGTGACCGAGTCTGGCTTGGGTCCGAGAGGGCGAAAAAAAAAAAAGGATGAGGCCACCGTACCATTCGGCATTGACGTGGGCGAGCGCCCACAGACAGCAACACCGCCGTTGCGCAAGCTCCGCGTCCATGGCGAGGCCGTGACCAGCAAGCTTACTTTCGATAAGCTTGCATGCTTCCAGCCCCCGAATCTCCTGCAGGAACGTCTGGACACGACTCGGAGCAGGTTATTATAGTATGTGGCACCTTCGTTGGCCGACAAGGTTTTTCTTCATCATGTATCATGGAAGCGAAAGGTGAAGCAACTGATGGAGCTCCGGGGAAGCGGAGTACGGCTGCCGCTTGATTGTGTTCATCCTGGCTGATGACCATGGACGGCTTCTTCACATCTTTTGTCATCCGCTCTCCACACTTCCTTCTCGTGTCAAAGATATCTTGAGCGGAACCCATGGAAAACAGAGGCTTCCGTCGGATCAACTGGCCGATATGAACAAACAATCGAGCAGGGTCTGAATCAGGTTCTGAGATGGCCTCTGCTCATCGGACGCGAAGACCTGTACGGTTGCCCCTGAGCCATGATCTCAGCCATGGATCACACAACCGGGATCTTCTGCCATGCGACGGCAAAGCTGCAAAGCTGCAAAGCCATACCAAGGAGACCCTTCATTCCCAGATTCGGCAAGTCGGTGGCGTTTGGCTGGTGACAGAGGTAGTTCACTCTCAGAGTTCCCTGGGCTTGAAGTATCTCGTAACAGTGACCCGGTGCTGATTTCATCTATGTTCGCACCACCAAAGTATCGACAGCCCTTGATTCCTCGCAAGTCTCCGCGGGAGGGCAGCATCGCCGTCCATCGCAACTGTGTCTGGCCTTGAAAAATAAGGGACACGCGAGGAATTAACACGGAGACTACATGAACTTTTTAAAGCAGTAATGCTTGATGGAAAGCCTGGATCGTTTGGGTGTTGATTTATCTTGCAGCTCAATATTTCATCTGATAGAGTCGAGGTCGTCAATCGGGGGCTTGAAGATATAGAGAGATCGGTCGTCTCCTACAGATATGCCGAACGAGGGTTGCACGAGTATCTCGGACTTTCATGGTACGGTCGTTTGGCTTCTTGCCGCCGGATCTTGACGCCGCACAATATTTTCCTGGTGAAGTCACCGTTGTTGGACCAGAGA
Organism: Verticillium longisporum; assembly: GCA_019188255.1. Taxonomy (NCBI): domain Eukaryota; kingdom Fungi; phylum Ascomycota; class Sordariomycetes; order Glomerellales; family Plectosphaerellaceae; genus Verticillium; species Verticillium longisporum. The sequence goes on from JAETXT010000007.1 coordinate 366,361, forward strand.
GCCACCCATCGAGGACCGAATGTGGTCCACGATGGGTGACGAGGCCAGTAGTTACCAGCCGAAGCCAATCAGCCACGTATCTCCCCTTCCGTGACGCATCACACTCCAAGGAAAGCGTACCGGCAACATCAACACAAAGATGATGCAAGGCATCGGCTGCATTGAGTTAGAGCAACTGTCGTGAATCTATGGTATTTCTCCTATGGCAAGCATCATCTTGGTTGAAGGGACTGTTTTCACCACGGATCCGCTTCATGGGGATGAGGGAATTTAGTGCGTGCATCCCCGGATTTCCAGCAAATACATCCTGATTGAGAGATTCTTGTTCGTTTTCAGCACCCAAGATCACCCCAGCCTTCCCCTTGTCTACGAACTCCCAATCATCCTGGTAACGCGGCGGCGCGCGGGCCATGCGGCCGCTTATTCGAATTGTTCGGCATCACGAGACTCGGATTTTGCGCCACAATTCTGCAAAACATGCATTTTAATACATTCAGTGATTTCAGATGATGGAAATCTCCACGCCTGCAGCCAGAAACCCATGGCGATACGCGCCCACGCTTGAGAAGGTCCTTGCGGGCTTTTGCGGACGCAGTGTAAGCAGCTGAACACCAGGGGTTGGATCCACCGAGTCTTCATGGCCATGAGCATACCATGTACAACATCATCTGCCCAATCACGCACCACCTCGTAAGAAGAACCCAATCAAGCTTGGGGAAACGGTTGGTAAAATCATCTAGCCAATGCAGCCATGTGCTCTTCACGATGGCAGTCTCTCGTTTAACTCACCCATAGCTTCAAGGCCCTGCAGTCAGCAAAGGCGCAGCCCGCGCAAAGTGTAGATGACATTCAACTTTTCATTTCCATTCACACTCCAATCAACGTCTGCTGCTCGCAAAACGTGGGCTATCGAAAGCATCGTCGCTTACTGTCCCACGTGTATAAAATAGCATGCCAGCTGCACTCCTTGATGCGATGAGAACAGGGACACTCCCACGTCATATGATAGCCAAAGTCAGAGAACTCATCTTCTACAACATGCCTTCTCTCAGAACGGCCTCCTTCTCCGCTGTGGCGGCTCTGCTCCTGTTGCCGGCAGTCATCGCAACTCCTCTGCCAGATACGCCTCCCACGAAGCTCATCCGCCGCGATCTCCTCCAGCCCCTCGGCGGCTCGGCCTGGTCCGAGCAGGAAAAGTGGTGCCCGGCCCTCGACTACGATACGGACTCGTGCTACAACACGGTCGCCATCTCTCCCTCAGGCCAGCTCAACGCCGGCCAGGACGAGACCAAGTCGGGCGGCGAGATCCTCGGCTGGTGCCGCAAGGAGGTCCGCCTGCAACAGACCAACATTTACGTGCGCTCGCGCTGCAACAACGGCTGGTGCGTGCACATGTACGACTATTACTTCGAGGCCGACTTTGGCTGGGGCGCCCACCGGCACGACTGGGAGCACGTTGCCGTCTGGGTGCAGCACGGCCAGCTCAAGTTCGTCAGCATCTCGCAGCACGGCAAGTGGGACATCCGCATCCTCGACGGCCGCACCGAGGCCCCGCGGTTCGAGCACGGCACCCACCCCAAGGTCGTGTACCACAAGGACGGCGCTCTGACCCACGCCTTCCGCTGGGCCAACGGCGGAGACGAGCCGCCCGAGAACCATTGGAAGAGCTGGCGCTGGGGCGTCGGCGCCGGCCTCATCGAGTGGGAAAGAATGCCGGACAATCTGCGCAAGACGCTGTCGGCCAAGAATTGGGGCGCGGCCGAGATGGCGGTCCGCGACAAGGACGGAAGCGACTGGAACTTCGCGTGGTACATCAACGAGTCGCAATACTTCTGCTGGGAGACGTATTGCCCCGGCTTCCTCGCTCCCGAGTTCAAGCCGTGGGGTTGAAGAACACACTGGACTTTGACCTTGATCTTGCAAGGCAGTCACTTGTTCAAGCTGCTCTGGCAGTCGTGGTTGGTTATGCTCTACGTAGTCAAACTCCTTTTTCTGTCCTTGGTTGAGGATATTCATTCATAGAGGACGCGCTTTCTTTTTCGACTTTCAAGTCACTAACTTGTGGGTTGTAGAGAGCCTGAATCCACATTGTAGCTTCCGATGCAGACCATCGCTTTCATTTGGGTCAACAGGCGTGAACTTGTTAACTAAAACGATTTTTTTCTGAGATACGTACTTGCATCATCTTGGACTATCGCCTGCTGCGTGTATCAAACACGTGTCGCCTAGAGGCTTGCTAGAGGAAACGGTACCCGTCGAGGAACATGGTGAGACGACTTCACGAGACTAGGCTTGATCAATGACTTCTCGACATTCGATCTCTTTTCAGTCAAAGAAAAAAGGGGAAACTGAGTATCATGGTGTCAAAATTAGTTGAAACCTTTGCAGTTGGCGATGGGCCCTTGCAAATTACCAGGAAATGTGTTCATACCTTCATCCAGGTTCGTGGGGGGGCTTGAAACTACTGGTGAGAATTCCTCAAACACAAATTTACCAGGGATAATCAGACTTCAGGATGGTCACTTCAGCCAAGCCATATTTCCTTGGACAAAGCCGTCGGCTGTGTGAAGGGCAGCATCAGGGCATGACCTGGTACACACCAGAAGCCCAGGGGCTTAAGACGTCTGCCGTTACTTGAATCAACGGCGGAAGCTACATTGTCGACTGATTCTGATGCAGAACGGCTCAAGTCTTGCAGGGTTGACAGCTGGTAGTGAGACGCGCAACTATCTGGCAAAAGACTGTCTTTATCGATATACTACATGTACATTACCCAGGCATGCACTGATAGTTGTTGCACGATCGCGACATGCGGCCACCCTGACATAGGCTATCAAAGTTGCTACCGTAAAAGATTGGCTTATCAGAATCGGCTAACATAGAACCGGCAAGACGAATCAGATGGCACCGGGGTCAAAGAGACTTCTCACGATGAGAACCTGTGTGCAAACAGGCACCAGCTTCGAAGTCGCATCTGTTCACACCTCAGGTGCCACGTTTTCGGCAGTCATCCCTGCAGCACGGTATTTCCAGTAAACCTACGATGCCAGCCCAAGCAGTTGATCTTGGCAATGGCGAGAACCAGAGCACACCAGAAACGGCCCAATGCGACTTTGATGACAAAGTCAGTATGAACTGCCGGTTGCGTATGCAGCCGGGCGAATATAGAGAATAGTGAAATATCGCTCACACGAACCTTCCCTGTTGACCAGAGCCCCCCTCACCCCCCCAACACTGCCTCACATCGCTCGTTATTCTGCTCTGAGGCTCTGATCAAATTGGGCAAAGTCAAACTTCCCAGGAGATGGCTGTTATGAAATCAACAGAGTTCCGCTGGCGACACTATCCGGAGGACGACTATTTGCTCGGCCCTTGTTAACTATTTGCTCTGCCCAACGGGTAAAGCCACAATCGACAGGGGAAAAGCCACAAACACAGCTCCACCACTAAAATTAGCTATAGCGTCGATGTACGTATCCTTTTCTCTTATACACTCGAGTCTCTCGACAGAATAGCGAAGCAAGCGAGTCGCTCAACGGCCATTAGCAGCCCTTAGCGGCCCTAATGCAGCTAGTGCCAATTTCTTTACATTACAAAACAGGATATCGGAAAGACTACGGCAAACGCCGAATTAGGCTCAATTAGCTATTCAGAACCCTCCCTATTGCTAGCGATAGCTGCTATAGGCTCCAGAGGCCCCCGGAGCAAATAGCCCGGGCTGCTCGCCCCAGAACTGCTATTGCGTCTGCTACTGGAACTGCGGCGCGCCCTAGGGTGGCCACGTAACAGCAGCCGTTAGCAGTAGCTATAGTCGCAGAGAGGCACTACGCATGTACTCCTCGGCCAAGAGACGTTACGTAGCCTCCTGCCGGCGAGACGACTCTGTGAGGGTCGTCAATTGCGCTGCGATAAGCTAAATAGGCGTATTTAGTGCTATTATTGCATTAGAGGGGGTTAACAATTTAGTAGATAGATAGGGCAATTAAACAGCCTCGGGGGCTGCCAACTAGCCCTGCGCTAGTCTATCAGCTAGTTACAGCTAGTCTTCTACTCTAAATTCATCGAGAGACTCGAGTGTACAAGAGAAAAGGATAGGTACATCGACGCCACAGCTAATTTTAGTAGTGGAGCTGTATTTGTGGCTTTTCCCCTATCTATTGTGGCTTTACCCCTATTGGGCAGAGCAAATAGTTAACAAGGGCCGAGCAAATAGTCGTCCTCCACTATCCGACATTTGAACTTTCTCTTTCCATGTCGTTAGCAGAACTGAGGAAAAACTCAAAAGCTCATAGTGAGTCTTCTGATAAAGAGCATCGGGCTGCGCATGAAATCAATCGGGACATGATCAGCCGCCTGACACGAAGACCAAGGTGTATTTCATATTGGGACATATAGCCCAGCCAACGAGTCAGAACCCTGACTCCTCCCCCTTGCACGAAGAATGAATCTTATCGTAACTGCCATAACCCCTGTCAAGCCGTTGGGCTCCCGGCAGGCTGGCCCGCGCGCGGGCACCGGGTTCTTGCTAGGATACCCTTCGACGCCTCTAGGAACATCAGTCATGACCCTTGTAAAGGTTGATACGCAAGGTTCAGGTTGTGTGGGCGCGAACGTTACAGTTTGTCTTTGAAGGTACTTGCGGCAGGCAGGCAGCGTAAGGGGACGCAGGAGATACAACGCGGCCATGCAGGAAGACAGTTTCGTCCGCAGATGCGTGGGTGCCATTGCCGGGAATTGCAACGGTCGCCAAGAAGAGTACAGTACGCGCCCTGGCAAAAGCCTCCCATTCGCATCATTCTGGACCAGATGAACGGCATCCCTGGCGATTCCTCGAGTCATCAGTCATATTTCACAGCGTTTCCCCCGTGCGAGGCCACGTCCGGGTGTAATTCTACATCTAATCCCCCATCGCCGCATGGAAGCCATCACAGTACATCTGTTGGTTCTGCTCACATTTCCGAAAAGACGTTAGATGCCACCATCTCCTCGTTCCAATACTGTCAGCCAAGATGGTGGTCATGACTCATGAATACACCAAGAACCAGATGATCGGGCTGGCTGTTGGTTCCATGTTTCTTCCCATCATATTTTATGGCCTTCGAATCTGGGCTAGATTGATTATCAAACGCATCACTTTGGACGACTACTTAGCCGGCGCAGCACTGGTAAGTTAAGCTATTCGACGATGCGTATGGGCAACTCAAGTCTCTCATCTAACGCCATATTGCCAGGTCCTCTCCATCGTCTGCTGTTCATTGCAATTAGCCGGTAAGAAATTAAGATTCTAAATATTCCCGCACACGGGTTAGATACAGCGACCTAGCTGGACGAGGTGCTGACTATTACCTATGTAGCAACATTTCATGGACACCTGGGCCAGCACCAGCCACAGCATCCCGATGGGACAGCCATCATGGAAGACCCAGGTCTAGCGTTCTTCGAGAAGGTCAGTCGAGTCCAGCCTCGTCAATCACAATCTTGACCCCGGTTTCCGTACACCTGCGTCGCGTTAGAAATGGCTGACATGGCGATGCGAACAGTCGAAATTCGCCTTGAACATGCTCTCCATCGTCGGCCTCGGTCTCGTCAAATCATCCATTCTCGTTCTTTACCTGTCTCTCTTTCCGAACCGCAAGTTCAAATGGGTCGTGTACGGCGTGCTCGGCTACGTGATCGTCTGGACCGTCAGCTTCTTCTTCTCGCACCTCTTCACCTGCTACCCGGTTACTGCCTTTATCGACTTTTTCCAAGACAAAAAGTGTGTCAACCAGGTGGCCATGTTCCTGACGGTCCTGTACACAAACGTCGTGGCCGACTTTGCCATTCTCGTCCTGCCCATTCCCATGGTCATGAGCATCCAGCTCAAGTTGCGGAGGAAGATTGCCGTCCTCGGCATGTTGAGTCTCGGCGCTGCGTGAGTTGGCGGCCTCCACAGCTCCCAATATTGGAAGCATTAAAGAGGAGTCTGACTAACACGAGGTTCAGTGTCTGTGCCGTCAGCGTCACTCGTGTCATTGCTGTATATGCAATCGCCAAACAATACGTTCACTACCCCAACGACATCATCTGTAAGACGCGGCGCTCCCGCGGTCTACTACGCGCAGACTTGTGGGGGTTTCATGCTGACGGCAGAGATAGACTACACCGCGCCCGTGTTCTTCTGGACCAACATTGAACTGTCCATGGCGGTCGTTTGCGCATGCCTGCCAACACTGCGACCCATCTGGAGACACCTGTTCCCGAAAGAAACGGTGACTGGAAACAACTCGTACGAAATGGGCTACGGCTCCGGCAGGACGGGGACGAAGAAGGGCAACCACAACAAGATGCCATACACAGAGCTGGACGAGATGGAACTCAACGCCGGTAACAGTCACACAAGGTCCGCGTCGCCGGCGAGCGGAACGGTGGTCAAGGAGATCGGGATACGTCAAACGGTGGAACCAGCAGACGACTCTAGCGCGATATATCTACCACCGGCCGAGTCTGTGGTTGGGCCACTTGGTCCCAGGATATGATGTCTGCTGAGGAGGGAAGCGAAGGGCCAGCGGGCGTCAAGAGTAAATTAAGAAACATGCTTTGACAATTCTGTTCAGCATCGTGATTCCTGCCCCCCCCCCCCCCCAAACAAAAACAAAAACAAGCTGTTATGTTCGTGTAGATCATTTCTATCCGGTAGAAAGCAAGCGTGACTTGCCATCAATCAAGCATCATCACAGGAGCCTTCTTGGAATTCCTGGAAAGGCACCCTTCAAGAGTCTAATCTACATTGAGTTTCCGAGAGAATTCCAAGCCACGCGTGGAGCATGTTGCCGAGAATGCCGTCCCGAACTTCTGGCGCGCTACAGATGTGTGTCATGATGTATGCCATCGAAAGTGCACATCTGTGCATCCTGTACACTGAGAGAAATGGCGGCGAGATAACCTCCCCCCACCTCGTCACGTACTGGCAGTAATCTCCGCCGACATGGCATGGTAGACATGCAGCAAAATCGTCTCGTGAAAATCATTGAACGAAGAAAGTCGGATACTCTGTACCCGAGGCGTCTGATCGACTTGCTCGTCTGGTCTCGACCAGCCGCCGAGTGACCGAAACCTGTAATCCTTCTGTAATGGGTTGACCAGCAGAACAGACATGGCCGGTCCATGGTCGATAGGCGTGCACGTCGAAACCGCATCTGATCATGGTACTTGAATCATCAATGTACGCCGATGGCACCACCGCCACAAGTGACTCGTAAAATGGGTGTGGAATAAGAGGCGGGGTGAACTCGATGAACCAAGGCACAGTCCTGGTTTCCAGTTTAGAGCGGCAAAGGGCCTGATTCGATCAGCAGCGGGGGCTTTTGCAATTCTTGGTTTCTGCACCAAGGGACGGCGGTTGCCGCGAGCATGCCAATCCAAGGGGCCGTCGAACCATAAACAGTGTCTCAACCAAAACCTTCTGTGCATGCTGGCGGACCCCCCCCTGAAAAGACGCGTGGGCAGGTTACAACCGCAGCGGTGAGACAACCTGTATCGGTAGCCCTTACCATGGCTTGAGAGGCCTCGGAGGCTCGGCCGTCGCTCACCTTGGTGGACAGCGCAATACAATGCGTGCAGCGAGTCAGGGCGTCGCTTCAAGGTATGTTGGTACAGGGGCAACGTGAATCTACAGGGGCAGTGAAATGGCACGCAGCAGCCATGCAGACGACCAGGCATCTCCAGCTCCTACACGGGCAGACCCAGCTCACTGGTCGCTTATAATATATTGTGATGATGTCCATTCGAGACCCAGCTGTGTCCCCTGACTCTTCTCGTTACCGACTTTGCCATCAAAAGTCTGTCCAACCCGGCCGTTCACCAGCATACTTTCTTTAAGATCAGCTATCATGGCCATTTTCACTTTGCGCAAACTCCTAATTAGCCTGCACCTTCTCAGTGCAGTTGCAGCTACGGCAATCGATCTCACCCCTCGGTCCGTCGCCGCCGACTTGAACCGCCTCATCAAGCACTCGGGTGCCAAGATCACAGTGCGCACGCGATGGAGCGAATTTGACCCCCCTGAGCCGGCTGTCGTTGTTAGCCCCACGTGTGAGAGCGACATCAAGGCTGTTGTGAAATACTGTGCCAAGAACAAGATCCCTCTCCTGCCCCAGAATGGCGGCAATGGCTGGGCGGCATTTGGCTTCAACACCACCGGAGTCATTCTGAACTTGGCCGGCCTAAACCAGGTGACCATCAGCCAAGACAAGAAGACAGCGGTCATTGGCGGCGGTGCCATCATCAGCGAGGTCATTGCCGCTGCAGACAAGGCCGGTGTTCTCATCCAGACGGGCAACTGTAACTGCGTCGGTGCCCTCGGCGCGGGTCTCGGCGGCGGATACGGTAATCTCATCGGCGAATTCGGCATGGCGGTCGACAACATCCTGTCTCTCCGCGTCATCACCCCCGCCGGAAAGGCGATTGATGTCTCACCGTCCTCCGACTCAGATCTCTTCTGGGCCATGCGCGGTGCGGGCCCGAACTTTGGCATTGTCACCTACGCAACTGTCAACGCTTTTCCTACCGCCGACCGCAACGCTTGGCTCACGTCTCTGACCTTCGACCACTCCAAGATCGCCCAGGTCGCCCAAGCCATCCAGGACCTCCCGCTTCTACCTCAGCAAGTTGTCTTCCTCATCCTCACCAACTCGGGCGACGCCAAAAACACCCCCACCGTACTAGTCACTGGCTACCTCCGTGGCGGCGACGAGACATCGGGCCGTAAGGCGTTTGCATCCCTGTACGCTCTCGGTCCCCAGACAAACAGCAGCTCCATCGCCCCTTACACGGGCTGGAATGTCGGCAACGACTTCTTCTGCGGCCGCGGCGGCCGCAAGCCGGCCTTCACCACCGCTCTCAAGGATATGAAGGCCTCGAGCTGGCCTGCCATTTGGGACCTGTACGCCAAGTTCCAGAAGCAGCCCAGTGCGGAGAATTCAGCCATTGTGATTGAGCGTTACAACCTCACCAAGGCCAGGTCGGTCGGCCGTGGTGCCACTGCCGTGCACGATGAGCTGCGCTTCGACTCGTTTGCGCAAGCCATTGCACTGCCGTGGTACAAGGATGCCGCCCTCGACACGCAGGCCCTTGACTTTGCCTCCAAGGTTCGCGACATTTGGAGCTTTTCCGCTAATGCCAAGGCCAACCCGGCGTGAGTGCTGTCTTTTCCCAAACTGTCAATGATTGCAATTGCAATGAGCTCGAAAGCTAACAAGCCCCTCTCTCGTGGTACAGATACATCAACTTTGCGCATGGTGACGAAGAACTTGTCGCTATTTACGGCTCGAGCCTCCCGCGACTCCAGCAGCTCAAGAGCAAGTACGACCCTGACAATGTGTTCGGACAGTGGTTCAGCCTTGCGTAGGCTAGGCGGATGACCTGTACACGTTGATAGCAAAACTTTACATACTTATTCGAAGCCCATGATCATTTCTTCTCGAAAATGGAAATCCAGATGCAGGGCCCTCTACTAGGGTAGCCTTTATACGCCGTACGCTTTCTGTCCACGGCGGGAATAGAATTGTTACCGCATGGTGTTTCTCCACAGCCGCATCGTGGGCGGCCCACGGTTGTATATGCCTGTGCCAACCGTGACGCCTCTTCATGTTGGGTGGAAAAGTTTCCAAGCGACAGCTCGGTGCTAGAATGGCGCGAGCGTGATAGAGGCTTGTCATCCTAGAAGCGAGGGGGCATCATAAAAGAGGTCGAATGGGCCCATGGGGTATGTTTCACCTGGGGAGAATGAGTCGGATCGCGAGATGTTTAGGTCGGGCCATGATCTCTGAGAGTCTTTGCGGCAGATGGTCAGGGCGCGAAGCTGGCGCTCGGCGATCGGCGAGGATCTTGCCGAGGCGAGACAAGCAAGTCAGGGGAACAGGCAACACACGGTTGGGGGTATCTGCGTCGAGTCGAATCGATCTGGGCCGAGGAATTTTGCGATGGATAGGATCCACAATCAGGGCGAAAGAAAGTTCTGATCAGAGGGCATGCCAAGACGGGCCGGGCCAAGCCTTTGACTACCATACAGCAAGCACAGATTGCCGACGACGACGACAGCTTTGGATTGTGTGAGGGTGAGGGTGAAAGGGACGCAACAGGACGCGACGAACATGAGGACGAGCATGAGCATGAGCAGGAGGGAAACTTGGGACGAACCTTCCCCTTTTTTCCTCCTTCCTCTCCTCCCCCTTTCCTCTGCTCCTTCCCGTCACGCCCCGTATTGTTCAGGAAAGGCCATTCCCGGGCACCCACACGCTAAAAACACCCCCAGAGACAGCACATGAAGCACCACTGGCACCAACGCTCCAGGCAGCCATCGACAGAGAGGGCGAGAACGGCCCATGGACCCTGGCCATTGCCCAGCCGAGATTGGAGCAACACCAGGCACGACTGCCTCAAGCCCAAAAAGGCAGGGGCCACCCTCGTCGACGACCCCAAAGACGGCCACTACGGCTGACTACGGTGATTTGGTCCAATCCAGATACGAGATGGCAGCCATGAATGAGGCCCGCCCTCCGCCACGCCCCATCCCCATCCCCATCTGTCTGTGCCTCTCTCTCACTCAGCGTCGATCAGTCCTTTTTTGTCTCTCACGCCCACTGGCCCGTGTCTGAAGTGAAGCGTGTGGCCCGGAGAAGCTGTCAGCGACCCGACCCGAGCCAGCAACAAAACCGAACAAGCTCCCACCCCGGCGTCGCCATGCCTTGACAAGCCCTGCTGTCCTTGGCATTCAAGCCGTCATTGCCATCTCGCGCTGGTCTGCCTCTTGCTATCCATCTGCGCGCTACACTACACCATGACTCTGCAGCTGCAGAACATCGCCATCATGTTGGTCGGCAGAGTGTCTCCCACGGTGCAGACCATCGCCAATACTTTGACCGACAAATGGTCCCCTTCGGTGCAGATCATCGCCAATACTTTGACCGACAAAGTGTACCCGACGGTACAGACGAGCGCCCACATGTTGGCCAACAAAATGCAACCGACAATGCAGACGATTGCCATCATGTCGGCCAACATGAAGTACCCGACAATACGCCCGAAGCATGCCAATGCCGCTTTTCTCGCCGTTTGGCTGATGCTGGCCCTCTACTGCTACTCCAATTCCTACGACGACCCCTCGTCCATCTTTTTCAACGAGAAGCTCGCCTTCCGAGAACGCTTCTCCCTCGCTCGCACTACCAACGCCGAACACCTCATCGAGGTCCTGACCTACGGGCCTCCGACGCCCAAGATCGAGCGGCTCCCCGGCACCAAGCCCTTTCTCTGCGTTGGCGTTCCTAGTGTCGCCCGCAACGCCGTCTCGTTTCTGCCGCAGACTCTCGCTACCCTCGTCGACACCCTGACCGACGAGGAGCGCTCTACCATCCACGTCGTGACATTGCTCGCCGACCAAGATCCCAAAGACCACCCCGCCTACGAGGCGCCCTGGCTCGACCGTCTTGCCGACGAGGCTATCGTTTATAGCGCTGGCAACTGGACGCTGCCACCTCAGCCAGAGGGCTCCGTCACGCGCGCCGTTCCCTACGACGTCCGCCAGGCCGGCCGCGGCACCGAACGCGTTGAGAACATGCGCCTAGATCATTCTGTTGTTCTCGACGCCTGCCGCAGCACGGGCGCCCAGTACTTTGCCCTCGTCGAAGATGATATTGTCGCATCGCGCGATTGGTTCACCCGGTTCAAGGCTGGCATTGCCGACGTCGAGCAGCGCAAAGCCTCCCACCCGAAAGCCCCTGACTGGCTCTACTTCCGGCTCTTCTATTCGGAAATCTTCATGGGCTGGAATAGCGAGGAGTGGCTCGGCTACTCGCGCGTCATCTTTGAGCTCTACGTCCTGGCTCTCGTCGTCTTTCTCGTCCTGCGCCGCACATGGCCCGCTGCCTCGCTCGGCGCCCAGGGCAAGCGCACCGTCACCACGTACCGCCACACCTCGGCCTGGATGGCCGCCCTCGTCTTCGGCCTCTGGCTGCCGGCCCTCATCGTCCTGTACTTCGCCGCTGGACGCGTCTCGACCCACCGCATGACCCCGTGGTCCTCCGACGGCGTCCGTGAGATGCCCAATTACGGCTGCTGCGCCCAGGGCCTCGTCTTCCCGCAGCGACATGTCGACATGATCCACGACATGCTCGTCACGCCGCCCTTTAACTTTCCCGGCGACATGATGCTCGAGGATCTGGCGCGCGACAAACAATTGACAAAGTGGGCCCTCGAGCCGAGCGTCTTTCAGCATGTCGGGCTGAAGGAGTCGTCAGACGGCACGCAGAGGAAGGAGGTGTGGAACTTTAGCTTTGAGAGGCAACAATAATGGACGGCAATTCGTCGCAAGGAGAGCGAGACATGCTCTGTCTGACGAAGGAAGCCATGACGAGGCACGATTAACAATATACAGGAATAGATATTGGACTAGACATGTCATGGCGTTTGGCAATGTGGTTGAATAGATCTCTTTTGAAGCACTGCAGCTTGCATTCCGCGTCCACCGTCAATGAACCTGATGGCGGCATTCGTGATGGTACACCATCAACTTCCACAGGGCGATTACCGAGCCGCGTGCAGGGAAGCGTCACAATCCTGTAGAGTGCCCTGCAGTATGGCATATCCATCAACGACCAATCAACCAATGACTGTATTGTGCATCCCGCGAATGCATACCCGCGCATCTACGTGCAACATTCTATCCACGCGCCCTTGGCTCATCATCTCTCAGACTTGCCAGGCCTCATAGCATCACAAGTCTTGCCGGCAGAGCGTCACGCGTATGCCGTCTATTTTCCCAGGAGTATTGTATGACCTTCAACCCAAAAGAGCATACCTTCTACTGCTCTCTCTCTCTCTCTCTCCCATTGTTTTCATGCCAAGAACACTCGAAGAATGATATGACCAGCCGCATAAGAAAGAGCCCAATCCCGTCCCCAGAAAGAATTCGACCAATCCCAGACCCAGAATCAAACGCAGAAGAAAAAGAAAAACCCTGAGCCCCTCTAAATGCAGACCTTGGCCTTGGTGATGAACACACTGGCAACGGCCCCGCCGCCCCCCTCAGGCTGCACCTTCATCTTGATGCTCGGGCTGATCTGGAACTTGACGGGCGTCTCGTCGGTGGCCTCAGCATTCTCGACAGACGGCCACATGGTCGCGGCGTCGAAGCGCTTCGGGCGGCCGTAGACGAGGAACATGGGATTCTTGCTGCCGAGGAGGACGTCGTCGATGCGCACGGCCAGGCTGTAGACGTTGAGGAGGCGGTAGTGCAGCGTCGCGGCGTGGGAGACGGAGGCGTCGGGGTTGGCGGCGTCTTGGGCGGGCAGGTACGTCTTGAGCACGGCGAAGAGCTCGCTTGCCACGGTGGTCAGGTTGTCCCAGTCCATGGTGGTGGTGGTGGCTGCGTCGTTGCCGAGGGCCTGGGTGATCATGTGAGCGCCCTGGGCGCGCCAGAGGGCAAAGTGTTGGAGGGTCCTCATGTCGGCTTCTTTGAGAAGGGCTGCGGGATGGGCCAGTGTCAGTGATGATCTGGTACTTATTCAGGAGGTTCGACGGCCAGCTGATGTACTCACTGGTGCGGAGCTGCTTGCAAACGTCCTTGAAGGCACCGCCCATCTTGCCAGCCCAGATATCGCGATGCTGGCTGCCAAAGTACTGAGCAACCTCGTACCAGACAAAGGCCTCGAACACGGAGCAGCGAGTTGCCTCGTCGATGATCCACTCCTTCCATTGTTCACCAAGCATGCCAAGTCCCTTGGCCATGCGCGGATCGGTCGTATCGACGGCGACAGGACCAGTGAGGACAAGAGCCAGGATATTGATCTCGTACGTGAGCTTGCTGAAGAGTTCGTGAAGGACCGTGGCAGGAACCTCGGGGGCGATGGGGGCCTGCTGTGCCTCCAAGACGGCAATCTGCAAGCGCTGGAGATCGATTTGCTTCTCCGCTCTCTCCAACCTCTGTACCATGTCGTCGTAGGTGACAACAGGGTCAACCCGAGTCACTTCCATGTCAATGTTGTTCATATTTGCCTGGATGATGAAGAATTTCGGATTATATGGCTGTCTGTTCCCCTGCAGCGCCGTCAAGTTGGTGAAAGAGCTGAGAGGAGAGGATTAGAGAATGGTGAAGAAGACGGAGCCTTCTGGCCTCACGCACCTTCCTCAAAGGAGCGCGTGAAACGCTCCACCGGCCTCTTTCCTTTCCAGAGTGACTTTTCAAGGACTTGAATCGAGCCTTGCTGGCAATTGCTCCCCTTTGATAGCCGGGTATCGGGGCCGGGCGGGCAGTGACCAAAATCTCGGCCTCTGCTGAGCTGGTGGGCATCGGAGAGCCGCCGGCCAGGGGGGGCACGCGGCTCGACTCTTGTCGATACTGGCGCAAGAAGGGCAGGAAGTGGCCCGAGGCTGCCCACCAGCAGAGGGCGCCCCAAAAGAATCCCAGCTTCTTCCGCCCCTTCTCGGCCAGTAGCAGGACTGTGAGCAGCGGTATGATGACTCCGAAAAAGCCGACTATCGCCATTTTGGCCCATTCACTTGCCGGAGGTGCCGGGCAGGGAACGTAAAACCAAGAGATAAGGTCTTGACCGGGGTTGCTCACATTGGCCATCATGCTACTCTTCTCTTTAATCATTTATGTCGCTTCCGTTCTTTTCCCTTTGGTAGGCTGTGTGGTCCGGCATGGAGCAAGCAATGTAGCGTATTCTCCTTGTTTGATCAAAGTTGCCATAACCCTAATTGCCTTCTCCGCGTCAGAGATTTATGATTCGCACCCATCAAGGTAGTTGAGCTTTCACACTTTCTATTATGGAACAAGACTGTCCGTTCCGCTAAACGTCATTGTTGCAGCTGCCACCGTCGAGAAAGCGACACCAGCTGGAAGAGCTGCCTGTTAAAAGTGGTGATTGGGGAAAAGGGGTTGCGCGTGATACCTGAGTCCCTGTGGGAATTTGCAATGCCAGTATCGTCCTAGTAGGCTTGGGTACAACCGCAACACGCAGTCAAGTTGATCTTCAGACAGTGATTGATGAGGGTGTAATTCGCCATGTATCCCGAGGTGGTCCAAAAAGCTGGACATCTCATGCTCGGTCCCCTCCACATTAAGCCGTGTTGGTCGCGCAAGAGTACCTGACCAGGGCAGATTGTCTGCGAAGAATGCCGGCCATGTGATGCCTGGCCGGAAAAGAGTTGCATGTTTGGGTTTGCATATGTTCAGTGCCATTTACGATCGTTCGGTCATGTGCCAATTGTAACTGAGACGCCAATATGCTCCTCGTTTGATGGAGAGATGGAATTCCAGTAGTGTACTTCCAAGTGCAGCGGCGCTGTCGCAGTTGCATCAAAGTGAAGAATTAGGACAGACCAAAGTTTGAAGCCCTCGAAACCTCGAAATTTGAGGAGAAACCCTTGAGGGCGGGGCTTATATCAAGTGATATCTCGATCTTGAGCCCCCCTCGGCGTGCTCTCTCATCAACACCCACATATAACACTTTCAAGAAACCAAATGCTCGAGAGGCCCCTTTCAGCACTGCGATCCCACCGGAATAGGGCCCACCAGCCGACGGTGACCTTTACGACAAACGAAACCGACGACCCCCTCTGTACGAGGAGGCAGTCAAATATCGGCAGCAAGAACCGAATCCAATACAGAAGTCATCCCAATGGATCCTGTTGTTGCTGCGGCATATCATAACCAGACTACAAGCCTGCTGATGACTCTTCTGGATGAGCTGCTCGTTGCCATGATGCACCGCCTCAGCAAAGACGACATCTTGCATCTTGCGACTTCGTTACGCCTCGAGAGACTTTATGCGGCGGTTCAGCCAGGAAGAGACCTTCAGGAAGTATCGTATCAGAAAAGGAAGACACGTTCGTCTTACACAGTATACGTGTGCAAACCCTTCCCTCCCGTCTTCCAGAATAAATGCCTTTTCCGTACCAAAGGCACCTCTGTATTCTCCGCCGGCGACGAAAGCGGCGGTGTTGGTGCCAGCGGCAGAGGCTCAGCGCTCGCGTACCCCATTGCCGTCAGGAAGAAGAAGTCGTACCAGAAGGAGTGCTCCAGGTCACGCGGCCTGCCGTCCTTGGTCCAAATTCGCCTCTCGCTCAGCTCGCGCGAGAGACGCCTGCGGAAAGAGCGGTCTGCTCTCACCCACCAGATGCGCCACATGATGAGGACACAGAGCGTCAAGGGTATGGCCGTCGCCCAGTAGACCCAGAACAGATGACTTAGGACGGGAAGAGAATCTCGAGCTGCCACAGGAGCGCCTCCGCCTTCATTGGTCCGACCCGAGGCATCTTCACCTGAAGCCTGCCAGTCGAACATGGACATGCCGAAAAGACCGCTGACATACTCGCCTGGGAGGAAAACGGCAGTGATGACAGCCAGCGCCGTCATGGAAGAACTATCGCGAGTCGCTGACACGGCCATGCGGGCGTTGAGCATGTTGTTCTCTTGGGCCATTTTGCTGTAAATCTGCTCAAGATTAGCATTTGCCTACGCGTCAGTGTGCACTTGAATGGGGGCTTACTATATCAATCTGAGCACGGCACCTAGCCTCGGCCATGCCACGATTGGTCTCGAGCGCGACGCACATCCTCAACAGACCCTCGAGATACTGCTCGATTTCGTGCCAGTCTTCTCGCAAAGGCTCTCTTGACACCCTCGGCCTTTGCAGCACTGCTTGGTCGCCTTTCTCAAGCGGAGTCGGAGCGCCGAACTCATCTAACACTTGTGTCTCGACCTCCACAACATTCATTTCCTCTGCCAGTTCGTCGCCCGTCTGGAGCAAAATCTCGACAGCTCGCTCCATCCACTTGACCGTGTCCAACAGCTTCATCGATTCTTTTTGCACGTCATGCGCCCGCTCCATGAGATCGGCCATGTGCATCGGTCCTGGCATGAAGTCTTCTGAGCCCCCTCGACTTGAGTATCGCGCCCAGCGTAGCCTCTTCTCGTCATCTAGGCCTGGGTCTTCGAAGCCAGATATGTTGTGAACATCCTGCTCGAGAATTTCGACATGGAGCAGATTCTCCAAGATGGCCTCCTCTGTGCGCCCGAACTGCACTTGGAGGAGCACAACAGGTGTGACAAAGGGATGTGCCCATTGCGCCCTACATGCCTCCAGGCGATTGTCGTATTCATCGAGCTCTTGGAAGTCATCTCTCCGAGGATTATGCGACTGGCGTATGAGAACAGTCGATGTTCGCGACCTGAGATCATAGGTCATTGAAAGAAAGTCATAAGGAGTTCGAGGGTGCGACGAAAAGGCCAATAATAGGCTCACTTTTGACTTATCGACGGACCAGAAGCGACCCTCGGTAGTCGTTCGACGCGAATACTGGAGTGTCGCAGGATGCAAATCCATGGCAGTTAGGTCGTCTGATGTGATGCTGAGGCCATCCACACGGTCGAAAGAATGGCCTCGGCGAAAGCACACGACCCGTCTGACACGGCCGTGGACTGTCATGCTGGAATCGAGCTGGTCAGAGGTAGCGAATGCACCATCCTGATCCACCAAGTAGTCTTGTCGAAAGGCAAGATTGAGCATCTCGAAGCCGGGAATATCCGCCTGATTAAATCGATGCGAGATGGTGCCTTGTGGTTGATGCTCGGCCAAATCACCATGGCTTGGTGTGGTGGCACCACTGCCCCTCTTGTAAACCACATACTCGTCGTATTCGATGCCGGAGCCGGAGCTGTTGTCCGCCAGAATATGGTCTCGTAGAAGTCGTTCGTCGAATTCAAAGAGGTTCGAGCTGTTGAGCCCGACGTACTCGGG
Organism: Verticillium longisporum; assembly: GCA_019188255.1. Lineage (NCBI taxonomy): Eukaryota > Fungi > Ascomycota > Sordariomycetes > Glomerellales > Plectosphaerellaceae > Verticillium > Verticillium longisporum. Next base: position 384,141 of record JAETXT010000007.1, read on the forward strand.
CATATTGGCTAAACCGGTCGTTTTCTGATCCGCGAATCGACCTGACGTCCGTCGCTCCGAATTGTTGGGTGGACATGGCAGGCGTAGAGTTTTAAGTGACGGGTTTTCCAGGAGTTTGAACTTCTGGAAAGAGCCGCGAACAAATAGAAGGCTGGCAAGTAATTTAGAACCAAAAAATCGCGACGGTCGCCAACTTTCAAGTGGCCGATGAACAGGCCTGATGCTGGCTTCGCTTAAATATGAGTAGTCGCACATGACGTTTGCCAGATCCGATGCTGGAACAAATGGACACTGACAGTACCATCGCTCGGATAGCTCGTCCAGCAAGCTTCATTGACGACGTGTGCTCGATCAAGGACAAGGGCATCCATGCTAAACGTCCCCCGCTCAGGAGCTGCCAGCAAGACCTCTACACAAGGGCATCCCCGCCGCGGAGAATGATAGCTGAGAGACGGGTTTTGTCATTGCTCAAAGTTCCTGTTTGTAAGAGAATCTGGAAGTTTGGCTTGTGCTGAGTCCGCAGCTTGTCGATGGATGCTTGGTTGGTCTGGGTTCACATTCTGTGAAGGAGGACTGATCTGCTGAGTGGGGACTTCAGCATCCAACCTGCCTTGCCTGCCCACCTGCATATGAGGGGACGAGGCAGATAGACGATAAGACAGGATAAGCTGCTTAATAATGCCCCAAGGCGGACATGTCCAGCTTTATCCTCGGAATCAAGCCCGGACCATTTCCAGCGCTTGCACCCTTCATCTCGCAGATCATCACGCCTTAGTTGACTCCTCGGGCCCCATAACCATTTGCCGAGCGATGTCGCCTGTCGGGACTATGGGGACCTCCGGCCAGATTCCGAGTCGCGACAGACTCGTTATCTCGATGGCCATCTTCCTTCCATCGTCCAAGGATCCAGTATGCCATAGGAGCGACGAGGGCAACTTGTCACTCTCCACAACACGTTCCGCTGCTCACGACCACCTGCAGGCTGGCTTCAATCGAGGAACTGAGCGTCATCGATTCTGATGGAGTTGGCTGCAGAGCCTCGAGCTGACGCCACGCAGCTCACTCAACCATCAAAGGCACCAGATGCCGACGCCGTTTTCGAAGCTCGTGTAGCCGAGAGCGACAAGCCCGATGACCGCTCTCCTCGAGGACTTGTAATTCACATCCTGACATGGACGCCTACGAGGCTGCGTTATAATCCAGCAAATCCTCCCAAATTCGGTTACTCCCTCAACTTTCTCTACGCTCTGGTAAATACTTTGCCGGCCTTCTTTGTGTTTCTGATATCTAAACGTTCGGCTAACCATGAACCCAGTCTGCCACCATCACAGTAGCCAATCTGTACTACAATCAGCCCGTGCTGAACAGAATCGCAGAAACATTCAATGTCAGCTTCGAGCGTGCCTCTTCCGTTGCCACACTCATGCAATCCGGCTATGCTGCAGGCCTACTCTTCCTATGCCCGCTAGGTGACACTTTGCGACGGCGGCCGTTCATCATTGGGCTAGTATGGGCGACTGCGATGCTTGTAAGAACAACCAAGCTTGTCCCTTGCGCCATAGGCTGACCTAGGATAGTGGCTCGGCCTTTGTGTCACCAAGTCATTCGAAATCTTTTGTGCTCTGTCCTTCATTTGCGGTGCCACGACCGTCACGCCGCAACTGATGATCCCTCTCGTTGGAGATATCGCTCCACCGCAGCGCAAGACGACAGCCATGGCGATTGTCGCATCAGGCCTCATGTTCGGCATGCTCGTCGCACGGTTGCTCTCAGGTATCGTTGCCAACTACACCGACTGGATCAATATTTACTGGCTCTCATTCGGCGCCCAGTACATCCTCGTTGTCCTGCTCTTCTGCTTCATGCCTGATTACCCACCAACCAACCCTGAGGGCATCAATTACTTTCGCGTACTGTGGAGCATCGTCGCCATGATCTTCACCGAGCCCATCCTAGTGCAGGCCTGCCTCATTGCGTTTCTGTGCAACGCCATCTTCACCAACTTCTGGACGACCCTCACATTCCTGCTCGCATCGCCGCCTTACGAATTCAGTTCCCTCATCATCGGTCTTTTCTCCCTCATTGGCCTGACAGGCATCGTCGGCACACCCCTCTACACCCGTCTGGTCTTTGACCGGTTCGTACCGTTGTTGTCGACCGTCCTGGGCTTGTTCGCGGTCATGACTGGAGTCATCGTCGGTACTTTCACGGGCAAGGTTACTGTGGCTGGACCTATCATCCAGGCAGCCCTTGCCGACGTGGGAACACAGGTGGCACACATTAGCAATCGCGCGGCAATTTACACCCTTGATCCAAAAGCCAGAAACAGGATCAACACGGCGTACATGATTTGTGCCTTCTGCGGTCAGCTGACAGGCACAACTGTTGGAAACAGGCTGTATGCCCATGGCGGGTGGCTCCTGAGTGGTGGAGCGAGCGGTAAGGTTTCCTTCTCTTGGAGTCTCCCAGTACGAGTTCGTGATACTAATCTCGTGTGTGCGCAGTGGCATTTGTCGGGCTAGCTCTGCTTGCCGGGTTTGCAAGAGGACCTAGAGCAAAGGGGTGGGTTGGCTGGCATGGGGGTTGGAGACTGCGCAAAGACCAGTGATTACCGGAGTACGATCCTTCCTCGACTTCGCGTCACTCGGGGGGTGTCGCAGGACTTTGGAGGAAACGGGCTGCGGGTCGGATCTATTATATCTCAAAGCAACGTCCTTATACATGCTGCAATGTACCATTGGGCCTCTCAGCTCGATCTCATCGGCAGCTGACAATATTACTGCGAATATTCTTGAAGACTCAAGGTGGACAGAGAGCTACATGCGAGAGAACAAATATTCAATTACGGGGAGCTATGCACTCACGGTGTCGTGGCAAATGAGTTCGATGTTGTGTATGCACCAGGGGCGAACGAAGTCTTCTTTTTCTGTGCTCACCTTGGGCGAACCTACCGTGAGTGGAATGGGTTTGACATGGACTCGCTTGATTGGGAGCAAAAGCTTAATTCAGTTTTTCTGAGTCGAGTCTTTGTTGCCAAAGGATCAAACTTTGCATCAGAGGGCCCTGGTTGGTTCCGCATTACATGTGCTTATGCGCAACCTTTGATGAAAGAGGGCTTGGCGAGAATCATCGAGTCTTTCCAAAGTCCACCACGAAAAGAATAGCCGTGAGGTATCAATGAGCATCATGGTACATATATCAACATGAAAGAAATCGTATGTAACAACGCGATGAGGTGAGTTGGGTCGCCGGGTACCAAAAGCTCGTCATGATCAAATGGAGAAAGAAATGTGATGGTCCGGCTAAAGTATGTAAGGAGTTCATTGACCATATGACGATGTCCTGTTTCGGACAAAACGTTGTTCCAGCTGAGGAATTTGACGTACCACGACTGCTTCTGATCAATGTTTTGCGACCACTTGCTTGGTTATTGTGCGAAACCGACATCACCCCTGTACCTCTATTATTTTGCAGCCAACGTCGCGATAGTCAACACTATATAGAGGCCTTGCTTCAACGCCGATGCTTATCCTTCCAGCCACATACTTGTGGTACACATCAGGGAAGTCAGTAAGTAGGCAACTAATTCATCCAGCACGGTTTTGAACATTGCGCGTTTTTCACAAAGACATATCACCAATCAACATGTCGCTCATCGACCTCCCTCCTATGCCAGACTTCGGCGTACGGTTTGTATTTCGCCTCACCCTAGAGTTCCTTGTCGAGAAGAAGGTCACAGGGCGGAGGGCTAACAAGACTTTTGAAGATCCACAGCACTTGCTCGATGACGTTATTAGGCTGCTGGACAGCCTAGGCCTCTCCGCCATCGCTCCCGAGACGACTCAGGACCGCTACGCTTCACATCAAGGCTTATGGCAGGTATCTCGAGCGACGAAAGCTGAAACGGCCCCGCGAGACTCATGGATCGATCCCGTGAGCAAGCAGTACACGGGTGTTTCCTTAAGGACGCCGTTCTTCTCTCCTACAAGTGGCTGGGCTGAGGCCGTTTTCGAAGTCTGTGAAGCGATTGCCGCTGAACGCACTGTGGGCATCAACACGAACACGACGCTGAAGGTGGAGATGAAGCCTGAGGATGGTGAGTTTGACCTCGGCGGTCTAAAGAAAATCATCCGTCTTCTTTGGTCGGCAGCCCCCCTGATCGATCAGTTACACCCGCCCCATTGTGCATCCAACAGCCCCAACGCGCTAGGCCTCCCCTTTACGGTAGCCTTTAGTCCCTTCAAGCAAATCAGTAAAGACGAGTTGATTTTGAGTAAGGCGTCCACCCCTTATCTATTCAACAAGGGAAAAGCTATAGCTACGAGGTCACCCATGTTCGAGCTCGACATGTCGAGAAATGATTGGCGATCTCCATTTTACGCGTATAGAATGTTGGATTTACTCAACACCCTTACCAAAGACGATTTGATCCAGAAGATGCGCATCTTGCCGGCAAGAGATAGCGCCACGGAGTTGACAGGCGCGTTCATATTCTCTACTCTCCAAGCTAACGAGCCAGATGAACGAACACTTGGGTTCGCACAGCACAGTGGAACACTAAATATGACGCGCATCTACCATTGGGTTTCGACCTGCCTTGGAATTGTGGACGCATGCCTGACATCAAGCCCTGCGCGTATGAATGATCTACTCGAGAAGCTTGGGGACCCGATCATCCGGTCCGCGACCAGCGGTCATACCGAAGACAACAGCGGCCTGACCGTTGAAGAGCTCTTGCGCCAACTGAAGCTTGAAGAGACAGCCAGGTACTTTGAAGGTCTCAGTCGAAACCCCCAAGTGCCAGAGCTGGCTGAACTTGCTTCACGATTCGCTGTGGATCTTGAGGGTATAGGAAAGGATGCAGAAATAACCCCGCAGTATACGTTCGGCGTAGAAATGGAATTCATGGTCCCTGCCGGCGAGAAGGTTCTAGATCCGCACCCCCAGGACCCGCGCTGGTTCATTGATGCCAAGGATTGGAACTTTGACCTTCTTGGAGATCGTGAAGAGTTGACAACTGACGGATCACAGGTCTTGTTCGTGGACATCATCGCGCAAGAGGACTGCAGCCAGTTTCTCCGGATTAAAGTTGCGAGGCTCCTTGCAGACAACGGTTTCTTCGCCTCAATCTCTGACAATCAGGACAAAGTGCACCTCTATAAACTTGCACTCGACGCAGGGTTTATTATCCATCCTCACATCAACATTATCTACCAAGCTTGGCAGGTACAGCATGATTTAAGCCTTGACGAAACGGTAAACCCGGTTGATGGATACAGCAAGGGTTTTGCCGCTATGGAGGTTGCTTCACCCATGGGTCGCGCCAATTCTGCTGGGTTCAGGAGGTTTGCCGAAGGTCTTACACTCATGCGCAACAGTTTCCGCATGATCATCCCTGAAGAGGCGGGTTTGCATGTTCACGTCTCACCGCACAACAAGCAATTCGACTTGCTTCAATTGAAACGGATTGTGACCGTCATCTGGTTCGCCGAGCCCATCACGCAATTATTGATCGCACCGCATCGCCGTGGGCCTAATTGCAGATACTGCCTCCCGATTTCGACCAGCTCTGACGCAGCTACTGGCAATGAATCTGCCAATATTCTGGAGCACACAGAAGATCCCGAGGAACAGGACCGCCTCGAGGAGGATTTGAGGAAGCATGTGCCTCTTGGATGCATTCCGTCATCGTTGGTACAGAAATCCATGGGGCTCATCTGGAGCGCGATAAGCCTAAGCGATCTGACAACGCTTACCTGCAACGGAGCTACTCGCGGTGCGGTCACCGTCTCACACCTACGGGAAACTGACACTTTGACCGATGAAGGTGAGTCAGTAATCGAAGGGACTATTGAGTTTCGCGCTGCACAAGGCTGCATGGACCAGATGTACATCATTCACTGGGTGCGCCTATGTGTGGCGCTCGTCCGGAAGGGTCAACACGGTCAACCAGAAGACATATACGACTGGGTATCCCGTCTTGTCGAGAAGGCTGAACATCCCCTAGTCAAACTGCCATTCATGCTCGAGAGCCTGGGATTAAGTAGGGACCTTGAGTTCTGGCAGAGCCAAGTTGAAAGATTCTCAGTGGTCAATCTGAATCCCTCGAATGAGCATGTGCAGGCAGTGTCGGAACAGGAGGCGAGGAGCTTCGGACATATGCTGGAGATGTTTGACTTAGTAGAATAAGGAGTCGTGACCATTTTGAGAGGAAGATCGATAGTAGGTAGGTTCAGAAATATTCCTTTGTCCCAACCCCTCTGTCGATACCCACTTGAACAGCCACTGTCTCCTTTCCCAAGCTTTTTCCTGTAAGCGGTCCCTTGATTGTCAAAATTGAGGAATCAGATTCAAGCCCCCGTGGCAGTTCTATGAAAATCATTGTTCCTTAGTTGACAGACCGCCATCCTCTCCCATACTTATCATGGACGTCGGTGTGAATTGTCGCGTCTTCAGCCGAGAGTGAGGATGAAGCAGTTGATGGGGCCGACGGCACCACAACCAGCTGCAGAACCCAAGTCAGCATATTCCTGCCATTCGAAACATGGCTGGGGTCACTCACGGTTCGAATTATGTGCGATGTTATTGACAAACGTGCCGCACCAGTCATCGCCTGCCTGGCGGAAGGTGCCAAGCGTCTCGCCGTCGCGCAGGCCACGATAGTGGATGCCAATGCTGTAGTAGTTGACGACATCGAAGTGGTGAGTGCCATATTCGACATTGTCGAAGTACGACGCCTGGCCCTCGCCTATCCAGGGGCTGTCAGCCATCTATTCGTTTCGTGGAGCGGGTCGAGCGCCCCAGATGAGACAAGGTTGTCACTCACAGTTGTCCTGGGCATACATGCCGATACCAATGTTCGCCCATCCCTGCCTCTTCAGCACCGCGTCCCGCTTGCCTTTGGACACCTTGGTCCAGTCAATGTCGGCTTGGGCGCGGATCCAGGCCCAGGCCTTGGTGCCAGGCTCGGCCGTGACATGGTCGGCATGAACGATGCCGTCGTCGGGGATGGGGCCGTAAATGTCGACACCCAGAGCTTCAGCGTTTCTGAACGACTCGATCTCGCCATTACTATCAGTGAAGACGGTGAATCTGACTGTGTCATCACGAGCGGCGAGCAGTGGAGAAGTCGGAGACGCGAGAGCGAAGCTTAGCAGGGTGCCGCAGCCGGCGAGAATGGTAGAGAAGTGCATAGTTGCCAAAAGACAAGAAAAGTATCGTATTCAATGTTTGGACTTGATATGCTCAAGATGATGTATGAGGTCAGGGGTCTGAGGGTTTACAATTTGCTCCTGGGTTGAAGGTGGCCCTTTTATAGTCTGCGCGATTCTGTTACTTCTGTAGCACTCAGTTCTACTCTCGTTCGAAAAGTTCTGGTGATGCATCGTTTTGGCTCTCCAACAAGGCTCCCGTTTTGTTAGCTTGACCGCTTGCCCTTTGGCCTAGAACGACCTGTGGGTCGCCTTCGTGAACTGTGTCACGACCAATGCCCGTCGACGAGTTTCACGTGCCTGACCTTCATCATTGGAAGTATCATGCCCGGATCAGACCTTTGTGTTGGACTCCTCAATGTCGAGGCATGTCCACGCAATGATCTTGGACGGACGTGGCACTGCAGAGATGACACTGCAATACCGTCAGCTGCTGTGCTTCATCGAAGATCCTGCGGGAAGCGTTTCCTGACCTCACCGAGACAATTGGCTTATATCGTGGAGTTTAGAGGCTGAAAGACTAGTGTGGATTGATCCGCGTCATCCGACTTGCTGCAGTGGCTTGATTTCGAATGGTGGCCTTGCGCAATATGCTGCTCAATGGGCCATGCCGTTCGGTCAAGCCCTGACCGAGTCCCGCTTTAGGACCTGACGTGTGTCATTGGAGTGACATGAGACTTGGTGCGACCGGGCTTCTTGCCAGCACGAAGAATCGTGAGGCCAGGATATCTTTGGCAGCCATAAGCTGATGCGTGTCACCCACCGTCCACGACGGTTGGAACAGAGGATACAAATCGGGGCCACGTTATAGGGAGCCTTGAGCCCTTCTGCTGTGGTGAGTATGTTGCCATGGCCCCGACCAACTTGGGGAAACAAGCTTCTGAAGGAAGGGAAGGCTGGAGGTCGTGACATCAAGGCCAACTTGTATCCAAGTGTGGGAGGCAACGTGTTCAATGTCATTTGGTGGGTGGACGAAGGAACGAAGCACAGGCAAAGTTTTAGTTGGGCAGCATCCATGTTAGGTTCCCGATCTCGTCTGACGGGATTTCCTGCACTTTGCCGACGGCTGGACCACCTGACCCAACCCAAGGCTGCTCATGCACTATGATCACACACAATAATTATCTAAGCTGACGAAAGGCACACCATGAAATCTCAAGGAAAGAGCACTGTCAACGGCACATGTTCGCGGGAGCATGAGTTCATTTATCAGTTCTTGTCAATAGTCGACTTTGCAGCTACGTCAACAAGAACAGTGAGATCCTTCAGCTATTTCCGCTTCGGGTACCTCTTCACTACCCGTCCCAGATTCGTAGGTTATGCCTTGAGATGCGCCTCTTGTGGGCATCGCACAGTGTAATGTAAGCCAGATATGCCGGCTAGAGAGTGGTTCAAATCAACTCCCAGGTAACGGAGCCACGCCCAATACCGAGGTCGTCATAGAGAGTGATAAAGATGTCCTCGCTGACATCAACATCTTCGATCGCACAGCCCATGCATTTGTCGCGAACTTTGCCCTCCGCAGTTCTGCCGTTGGCGGAAAGTAGCACTCGCCGGTCACAAAGCGGGTTGCCGTTGGAGGGAGCACCCATTTTTTCGTGCGATAGGGCGACGATGCCAGAAGCACCTGTATCGTCGAAGCCACAGGCGCCAAGGCCAGTAGTATAGTGGGTGATTTCGCCCTCAAATGGGCCGGAGGAGGTATCCTGACGGCGTGTAACGTTGGTTGCGGTCGACGAAAAGGGAGACTGTCCAATGCTACGAGGGCTAAGAGTCAGCTCAAATGCAAGGTGATGAATGCGGTTGCCATGGGCCCTCCACCGAAGGACTTTTGATCCATGTGAGTCGAAGGAGACGAATTGGGTACGATTGGTGGGAGTGCTGTGATGCAATGGCACAGTCGTGTTGCCCATTTCGTTTCGCCCGTACCATGGCAGTGAAGAGAGGAACGAGGGCACCCAAGTTCGGAAGCAGAAGAGAAAAAGGCAGGCGAAGAGCCATTAGACTTACATGTTACCCTCGGGAGAAATACGACAGACAACAAACGTCTCGAAAATGGACATGTTGGACTGGTTGAAGCCGCATCCGATGGCGGTCGCTGTAGACCAAACGAGCTGCGCTACATAGATTCATCATTAATCGTTATGAGAGAGTAAATCAACGCTGTGCCTACACCAGTGAATGTAAGGGCCAGAGTTCGGGCCAATGACTGCACCAGGGAGATAGTTGACGCGCTCAGCAAGCCAGTCCACCATGGCGTGGGTCATGGGGTGCGCTGAGGCGTCGTCAGGGGAAGTCGAGGTGTAGTGGGCAATGACCTCGCCCTGGTTTGGGCGCTCAGCTTCGGTTGCATGGATAACGCTACCAACCTCACCCAGGTAGCTAGCCCAAATGGTGGCAGCATCGGCAAGCTGGACATCCCAGGTAAGGGGACCCAGGCCGTTGAGACCTCGCTCAGTATTGGCGAGTGACAGTGCCATCTCTGAGTCCAAAGGAACAGAGAAAGCAGAGGCAATCAGAGCGAAGGCAGGAGCCAGAGTGACGGGTGAAATGTGGAAGAACATCATGTAAAGGGACGGAGGGATGAAGAAGAGGACAGGATCGTGAATCTGCGTGCTTGTTGAATGACAATGACGACGAAATTGGAGGGCTTCCAGCTGGCGGATCAGAATCAAAGAGAGTGGAGTGAATAGGTAGCTGAACACATATGAGGAGGAAAGGAGGAGGTTGTTCAGGGAACGAGGTGTGCATTTCAAGATGTGAACAAGGTGTTACCAGACGAGAACTCTTTCCATGAATCCATGCTTGCCTCCATTCATCGTGATACGTGCTCTGCTTCACTTGACACCGATGAGTTGTAGAAGGAGCAGGTATGACGTTTGACACCTGACAAACGCCTGCCACATCAGAAACCTGGCGAGGGAAGAAGTGTCCTCGTTCGGCAGGAGCATAGGACAATGCAGCGTCGATTCTTGTTTGAGTCCTCTGACTTTTCTTCTCTGGTGGTACGTACGAGTGAGACGGATGAAGGATGCGATGGCGAGTACATGATCAGCATCACAGAACGCATCCTCAGGCTCAGACTTACACGGGGTACGCGTAAGTCGGTCTCCTTGAATTGTTATGAAAGTCTCAGAAATATTTAGCTTTACCGACCATGAATAGACACACATAATGGCACTCAAGTTTGGCATCCATTCATCGCAATCACATTCGGCATGCTTATACACTAAGTCCGAGCAGTTCTAGTTTGCATCGACATTTGCTTTGCCCGGGCAGGTAAGATACCTCTTTGACGATGATTCACCAGAAGGCATCAAACCCAAAACATGAGCTAGCTCGGCCGCATCGTGGTCGCAGCTTCCCTTTGAAAATGTAACCAAGCCAAGAGGCAATACTTGCAGCGGAACACATCACCGACCGCAGGCCGTCATAACCGTGTTGCGCATGTAAAAGTTGCGACTAAATATATTAAGTGACTTGCGCTCAAGGCAAGTCGGCAAAGAAAGTTTCAAACTCGGCTGAAAATCACGGCACATCTCGCAGCCACCTAGAACTTGACCACCAACTTGGAACCAGAAACCTTCTTCTGTCGGAGTTTGTCCAGTCCGGCCAGAATGTCAGTAAATCCACCTTCGCTGACCGATACCGGCACGGGTTTCAGCGTGGCCGTGAGCTCCGGCAGGGCCTTGTAGAAGCGCGCCAACCCGGCTCGGTCGTCGGGGTTGCCCTCAAACTTGGGGCCCACCGGCGGCAACCACTGAAAGGGCCTGCCCATGAGCGTGTAGGCCATGACCAGTTCAAGCGTGACGCCAGGCACCTTGGACTTTCCATTCGGGAGGAGTATCACCACCTTGCCGCCGGCGTTTCTCAAAACCTCGGTGCAAATCTCGGTGGAAGGGCCCTCACCATAGCAGTCGACGGCTTTCTCGACGGCGGGATGGGCTTTGACGATTTCTTTCGCCACGTTGGGCTTGTTGTAGTCGAAGACTGCGTCGGCGCCGTAGCTCTTGACAAGGTCGGCCGATCGGGATGACGCTGTCGTGATGACTTTGTACCCTGCGATTTTGGCGAGCTGGATGTGAAAGAGGCCCGCACTCGTAGAGCCACCGTAAATAAAAATCTCCTTGCCGTTCGGCGCCTGCTGGCCCTCGTCGGCCCAGGGGATCCCATGCCGGAGGTTGAGGCTCAGCATTGCAGTGATGGCAGAGACGCCGTAGGTCGTGGCATCGGCGTCGCTGACTGTCGATGGGACGCGCCAGGCAAGGTCGGCGTCGGTCTTGAGATACTCAGCAAACGCACCGCGATCAGGAAACAGACCGCCGTGCACGGCACCAGCCACACGGTCGCCGACTTTCCATAGTGCGGTCGCGTTGCTGCCAACCTCTGCAACCTCGCCGGCATAGTCGCAACCAATGACGGAGCCGGGGGGCGATATAACATCGAGGTGCTTGAAGTCTGTTGGATTCAAGGCCACAGCCTTGACTCTGATGAGGATCTCATTCGCGCCGATGGTGGGCTTCGGAACCTCAATGACGCTGCCTCCGGGTGCGAAGATCGATTTGTTGAAAGCAAAGTTGAACAGGCGGGTCGCGATGAAGCGATTGGAGACGAGTGCCTTCATGTTGGATGTTATTAGACGTAGATGACTTGAGAGTACTCGGTTCACATGTATCGATGTAAACACAATCTGCTACAAGTCTGCTGTCAACGTTCGGTGTGGCCGCTGAGACTCTTTTAAACTTTAGTCGCCGGACCTCGAGTTGAGCCGAAGGAGTGGACCCCGGGGCGAGTGTCCGAGGTCTGCTCCCGGCACTTGGGGGCCACCGTTCACGGCATTGCTAAGATAAAACCAACACACGCGGTCATCAGTCAAAGTTGGGGTTCTAACCAAATTGGGCGCCGTCTTTACGTCTCTCGATCATTTGGAGAGGTCTTTCGGGGAAGGTATCCATGTGTGACACGAACAAAGCTTGGCCTCGAAATTGGGACACTCCCCAATGCGCTCGAGGAAGGGATACTTGAGAGGTTTCGTTGCCTGTCCAATCTGCCTCCGTTGTTTTGTTTTGGTTCAAGTGCGGCAAAATCATCCAGGCCCTTCAGAGGGTTGGCTTTCTCATCGACCTTGACTGAGGTAGTCAACAGCGACAGAGGTTGACATACAGGTTTTGCAGTCTCCCAGCGACTCTCATGTTCTTCAGTAAAACCTTGTCTTTCAAGAAAAACAGCCCTTCTTTGCAGGTCAAGAATAATTTGGTTAATCACGAGCATTCTTTCACGTACCATGGCACATTGGCTTCCTCTCGATGTTCTCCTATCAATGATCTCACACCCTGATCTGAGCTGACAAATATTCCATGTCGTGAGCATACTTTACGCGCTTGGGTCTACCCGAGATTGTCTCTACCAAATACCTGAGACAAGGCCCTAGAGACTGCGCCTTAGTCCTAGACCAGAGACGTGACGAAAGGTGTGCTTCATGAAGATGTGTCTGTTTGTCATAGGATCGACAAGTTTACCCCCCGGCTGCGCACCAAAAAGGGCTTTGGAGATTGTCGTGATCCTCGCACATCACATCATGGTCTGGCGTCACGTCTGTTGCCTGTTGGGTTTGGTAGACTGGACGATGGCGTGCGGCGGGGTATCCCGAACGCAGGTGTGTTGGTTACAGATCGGAGAATATTACTGATACTCTGGCGCCAGTCGGGGAGGATTTGTCCATGGAGCAGCCCCCTGATAGCCGCTTATGTAAAGCCCCCGGTGAGAACCATCCTGATGCACGCCAAAACAAAACGAAAAACATGACTCGCTCCGCACCACCCCGGGTGCGGTGCTGAGTGCGGGTCAATGAGAGCGCGCCGGAGGAATTCCTGGAATCGGCGTTACTGATGGCTCTCCAGGGAAGTGCAGTGCCTAAGAGATCGGGAATAGAACACGACTGACAGATGCATGGGCGTCAAACCCGGCTACGTCTACCTACCTGCAGTGCGCTACTGACGGGGTTTCCGCCGCATTGACTCAAACAACCGCATGTTGCGATTGAGGTATGACAAAGACGATCCAAGTTTCTGCAGTGACACCAGCCTATCCGCACGAGTGCAAAGTGGCATCCGAGGTTGGCTGCCATTGATTGGTGATCACGCATGTCTTCTCGACCCATCCCTTTGATTCTCCCGATACTTCTTATCCCCGACATTTGAGTAATCTGATGAGAAATGTGGGATGAGCCTCCACATGATGCAAGACGCGTGGATGTTAAAACGATGAGGGTTTGTGTATATTACGACGACGAAGCTGCGCAAGCTGTCTGAGTCTCTCTGTTCCCATTGTCTACATCCAAACGCCTCGCATCAACATCTCGAACGCTACAATCATGTCTGCCCCCACCACCTTCCTCGTCACTGGCGCGAACCGCGGCCTTGGCAAGGGTTTCACTGCCAAGCTTCTCGAGAGGTCTGGCGTCACTGTCATTGCAGCGGCGAGGGACCCCGCCAGCGCGTCATCCCTCGAGCAGCTCCCCAAGGGCGAGGGTTCCCGCCTCATCATCGTCAAGATCGACTCGTCCTCCGACACCGATGCTGCGGCCGCTGTCGAGCAGCTCCAGAGCAAGCACGGCATCACCTCGCTGGACGTCGTGATTGCCAACGCCGGCATCGCCAAGTCAGGCACCTCGGTCGCGAACACGACGCCCGAGCTCCTGCGGGAGCACATCAACGTCAACGCCGTCGGACCCCTCACCCTCTTCCAGGCCACGCGGCCGCTCCTCCAGGCCAGCAAGACCGGCAACCCAGTCTTCCTGCCCATCTCGACCATCATCGGCAGCCTCGGCAGCCAGGAGACCCTCGAGAGCTTCGGCCTGCCACCGGCCCTGAGCCCCTACGGCGCCAGCAAGTCGACTCTCAACTGGCTCATCAAGCGTGTTCACTTTGAGGAGCCCTGGCTCACCTCCTTCGTCGTCCACCCCGGCCTGGTCCTGACGGATATGGGCAGCGGCGCCTTCGGCCCTGGCGTCGACCCCAAGGCCTTCGGTGCCATTGACGTCGAGACAAGCATCAATGGTCTCGAGAAGCTGCTCAACTCGGCAACTCGGGAGAGCAGCAGTGGAAAGTTCTTCCAGTATGACGGCGCTCCCCTGCCGTGGTGATTGACAAGCGCCGAGAGTTGGGCTTGTTTTTAGTTCGAGGTTTTTTTCAATTAGATGAGCAGTAGTCAATGCAACATGGTGATTTAAGCTGAATTGTCTCCCTTGTCAACATGAATATGATTTGTGATGGAAAATGAAATGAAGCACGGATTTGATATGGAAATGTCTGTTTTGCGCAGGAAGTCTGTTGAACTGTGTTCGACATCTGGATCGACCAAGTGCTGAGAGAAGAGGCCCGTGCGTCGGTGTGTTCTCGGTGAATGTCGGGTCCCACCTCACCCGCTAAGCTCCTCCCGCCAGATTTTCTGACGCGCCTCCCTCCACCAACAGCGGACATCACAGGACCGTGGCCACGAGAATCCACCCATCACTGACGGCGAAAGCAAACAACACACGCCCCAAGTCTCTTGACGATTCTTCAACTCCCCAGCTGCTTGCCGACCCTGAGGCCGATACCACCACCCTGCCCTGCCACGACAGGACGCGGTCACAAACAGAGTGACGCGCCTCGATCCGTCGATCCATCTAACCAGTCCATTGCGCGACCGACATGCGATAACCGCGAAGCTACCAATTGATCGCCCAACATGACAACAACAAGACAAAAACCCCAGGCGTTCCAATCGTCGTACGCGCCGCGACTCCGTATCTACAATAATTCCCTCCTCACACCGGCAGTCGCGCCATCGGCACCCACGGGACCCCTGTCGCGAATGACCAAGCGCGGCACCACCATCATCAACTACGCCGAAGATGGATATGATGAGATTGATGACGACGACGATGATACGAGGCGCCGTCCCACGGGACTGCGAAGCTTGAGGAGGGGAGAGGATCTTGCCAACAGGCAAGACGCACCAGAACGAGTCGCCAAGGAGACGCTGGAGCCTGTCGAGGTCCAAGGCGTATCGCGAGAATGGTTCGCCAAAGGTCGCTTCACACGAAGTGACCAGCAAAACTCGGCCCAAGCTCTCCTACCCTTGACGCTGGTTCCCATACGCATCGACGTCGATATACCCGCCTACGTCCCCGCGGCGCCCTGGGCGGCCATTCCGGGCGTCGACACTACGCTCCCGCAGTTCCGACCGCAGGAACTGACGCCTCCCTTCCGCCTGCGCGACATTTTCATGTGGAACCTTCACGAGGCTGTCATGACGACCGATTACTTTGCGCAGATTCTGGTCCAGGACCTCGATCTTCCAAATCGGCAACAGGTGGTGTCGGAAATCAGCAAACAGATTCGCACCCAGCTGGAGGAGTATGCTGGTGTCGCGCTACACCCTCTTTTCCACACCCAGCCAAGTAACAATCTGCCTGCCGGGACCCCGAAACCCCTTCTCCTGAACCGAGACGACTCGGCGACCCCCACACCTTTCGCCCGCGCGACGAGCGGTGCCAACACGCCTCTGCAGAACGGAGGGCTTGCAACACCTTCGTTATTGAAGAATGTCAAGGCCCTGCCTGACGTGACGGCCGCCGCGACCCCCATCACACCGGAATCCGAAGACTACAACCCGGACGATACCTACCGATGCATCGTCAACCTCAACATCAACCTGTCCTCGACCCTCTACACAGACAAATTTGAGTGGTCCTTGCTCCACCCGCCCGGAACCGCCGAGGCGTTTGCCAAGCAGACCTGCGCGGATCTGGGACTGGCCGGCGAGTGGGTTGCTGCCATGACGCACGCCATTTACGAGGCCGTGCTGCGACTCAAGAAGGAAGCCTGCGAGGCTGGCGGCTTGGTCGGCGGCTGGGGAGCGCAGAGCGAGATTGCCAACGACGCCGCCCACGGGGCCGAGGCTGGCTGGCGATATGACCCTGAAAGCCTGGCCGACGAGTGGGAGCCCAAGATCGAGATTCTCACCAAGGAGGACATTGAGAAGAGGGAAGGTGACCGCGAGCGGCAAATTCGTCGCCTGCGGCGTGAGACGGCCCGCTTCAGCTCTACGACAGGTCTCGTGGGCGGTATTCCCTTCTCTGGCTTCGGCGGCATCGTCGATGCGGAAGAGGAGCGCATGGGCAGAGGCGAGCGATCCAAGAAGAAGAAGCGGTTCCGCAGTCTGAGCCCGCTCGGTCGTTCGGGCACGACAGGCGGTCGCGGCACGCCTTCTACTGGTGCAGGCTATGGCGGGGGCGGGGGCGGCACGCTGACGGATCAAGAGAGGTTGGCGTGGAAGTGCTATCACTGCCACATGCCAGGAACCAGCGTCTGGGCTGTACGAGACGGCCCGACGGCGCCAAGAGTAAGCCTCCCCACACTTTGTAGACGAGAAGCGCGAGGCCGAGCTAACGTTGTTCAGTCTCTATGCCACAACTGTGGTCTTCTATACGAGCGGGACCGCGTCCTTCCCCGTCAGACTAGGCATCTACACTCATCAGCCAACGCGCGCATGGGATAAGACTGGGCTGACTCAGGCTGCTTGCGGAGAAAGGAGATTTAGAGCTCGAGGTTTTGGTGACGATGGGACGGTTAGTGGTAGTCCAGTCTTGGACAGGCGTTGCTGGGTATGAAAGCCGGTTGGCTGGAAGGCTATGTTATTGTGATGCCGGGATGCTTCTCTCTCGGCGTCAGGTGGTGGATGAGGTCATCATTGCCTTGGTTGCCGCGAATGGCAATGACGAGCAATGAGCGCTTCTTGAGGATTGTGTACAGTATTCTTGTCATTGCATACATCTGTGGCTGTAATACACCTACGACATTGATGCAAGAAGACGTCGATCCAGCGCGCATTGGGCCGTGCGCACGTATTCGCCCATTGATACACGTCCAAACCTGCGGGGGATATTTCTTAGTCATCCTCCTTCTACGTCACGTCAACCCACGACCTCCATCTCTGGCCATTTCTGGCTGAGCTTGTCCACCTTCGCAGCTGCTCCTCAACATCACCCACATTCAACCTTGCCCGGCAGCACGCCGAGGCCACGGGCATTTCATTTGGTCTTTTTCTCGATGCTCCAGGAGTCCCATGCACGTACCGTTACCCCACTGTCACCCCGCCACCCCCGCGATCCCAGATTGGGACGTGAAATCCTCGGAGCATCACCCATGAACCTCCGCGTCTCGACCCACGCTGACGGCGCCCCAGACTACCTGCGAGATCGCCAAGCCGGCACGGTAGGCCAAGCTTTTCGCCTGTTTGGCGGCCTGGGAACGAATACCATTCGTCTCGTGCGTGAGGGGAAGCAAAGTCTCGCTGGAGGTCGTTACGCCCAGATTCAGGCACCATCCAGCTCGTATGGCGTTGATTGGGACTCGCGATCCGCCCCTGTATGGCTCAGCTGGGCTTACGTCTCTGCTGCACGATGGATCTCGTGGCTCCCACTCGGCGTCTTCGATAGGGCATTTTCTTTTTTCAGCCGAAAGGCCACAGCCAGGGTGGGTTGTGTGGCCTTGCCAGCTACCTGGATGCAGTAGCTGGTTCTGTTTCCAGATTCGACTTCTCGACAAGGTCACCCCGAAAACCCCACAAAGGTTCTCTTTGAGAAGATCAGACGACCGTTCTGCGCTCATTTCCGACCGCCACGACTCGCCTCGTCGACCATGACAAGACCAATGTCCGAAAGAAGGAGGGGTCGAAACAGCCTTTCCCCGAGTTCCCTCACCCCAGCATCACCGTTCCATCAGGAGATGATACGCTGTTTACCTTCCGAGGCTGCTGCTGCCGCCGTGCCTACCGGCGCCCAATCTATCTGGAGAAAATGAGCGCTTGTTATCACAGGATGCGACGTGGCGCGTGGCCGATCCGGGATGCTCTTCGTCAGATTAATCTGTGGGAGACGACACCAGGAACCGGATCGCCCATCTTTGTGCACCTGTTCCGGTACTCGGTATTTTTGCGTGGAGTCTTTTGCGGTACAGGCCTCCCGAAGAACCGACGATCAATCCAGGGGGCAAACATGGCAGCTGCCGTCGAACACAGAGAGCCATCACTGTTGATTTCGCTCCCGCTCGCAGCACGCTGCGTCAATCGGTAGGCTGTTCCGTCGTAAGATGACAGGGGCTGGTTTGAAGCATTTGCAGCCCATAGTGTTCTGCAGTAGTTTCTCCGAGTATTGATTGCCAAGGAGAGCGATCGGAGAACGATGCGCCTGGTCGTCCTCGAGCAACAGTACCACGGGCACCGCCTCCACGCCAAGAACGGGAGCCAAGACGCCAATTGCCCTTGGCATGCGAGCACATCGTGGATCGTTGCTTGGCCATCTTGGCAAGTCGCCGCATCGTCAACGTCCATGAACACCTTTTGACGATGACATGATCACAACTCCAGGCTCTCGTCCTGAGCAGTTGGTGCCAATTCTCTCACGGCGTGACGTTTGTGCGGGGTGCCGCTCGCCTAGGTGGCCGGAATCCGAGCCAGTCAAATCCCGAAAACCTTCTCCTTGTTTGTAACCGGGCACGCCAGGGAGACTCCGATGATTGATGAGTAGAGCCCACCAGCAAATTAACCGGATGTTGCGATGGGCTCTGAAGACCAAGGACAACCAACCGATACGTCGGAAAGTCTCAGAGGACAGCCGTGCCCCCAACCCTCGACGAGCCATGGAACGGGTTCGTACGAGCCATACGGCCCCTGCGACCATTCCCCACGAACAAAATGTCACACTCGGTAGAAGCCCTCCGTGTTGATTATGGCTGGCTGCCAAAACGATCCTCGGCAGTATCGGCAACCCCTTTTCCCCAACCTTGTGGACCCCTGCAGTCGATCCAGCCGCATGACCCCAGTGGACATCGTCAACCCCCAAGCCCAGACCTGGGGCAGCCACGCGCAAAGCCTGACCACATCTTCGGCTTCTCTCCCATAGTACGTCGACGCGGCTGCTGGGTCATTAGTTGCCGCTTTCGACACGGTCCTTCAAGGTCCTGCCTGGCACGAGGCTCTCGGGCAGCTGCAGCGACGCGGCTCGCCACTCCCTTCTGGGCTCATGGAACCTGATCTTCCTGGTCATCGTGAACCGCCGCGACATGTTGCTCTCAGCGGCTCACCTTCGACGGTCCGTGCGCCGACATCGAGTCCGCTGGTGCGGCCCTCGTTGCCACCACACGGCGCTGGCGGCTCCGAATATCAATTCAGACATGAAACTGGTGCGAAAAGGTTCATGGAAATCTCTATAAAACCACGGACGATCGCTCGATTATTCAATCTCAGTTCTTCATCCCATTCACAACATCTTCGCCTTTCACTCAGGATCTTCCACTTCAACCCGCTCATCACAATGAAGACCAACTTCGGTATCCTCCTGGCCTTCCTGGCCGCCGCCCGCGCCCAGCAGGCTTGCACGTCTCAGGCTGAGACGCACCCTTCTCTGACCTGGCAGAAGTGCACTGGCACCGATGGTTCCAGCTGCACCAACGTCTCGGGCTCCGTCGTCCTCGACTCCAACTGGCGATGGACTCACACCGTCTCCGGATACACAAACTGCTATGACGGCAACAAGTGGACCGCCTCTTGCGGCACCGATGGCACTACCTGCGCCCAGCAGTGCTGCGTTGACGGCGCCGACTATGCCAACACCTACGGTGTCACCACCAGCGGCAATGCCCTGACCCTCAAGTTCGTCACCAAGCACCAGTACGGCACCAACATCGGCAGCCGTGTCTACCTCATGGAGAACGACACCAAGTACCAGGCCTTCAACCTCCTCGGCAACGAGTTCACCTTCGATGTCGACGTCTCCAAGACCGGCTGCGGTCTCAACGGCGCTCTGTACTTTGTCTCCATGGACCTGGATGGTGGCCTTTCCAAGTACTCCACCAACAAGGCCGGCGCCAAATACGGTACTGGTTACTGCGACAGCCAGTGCCCCCGCGATATCAAGTTCATCGGCGGTGTTGTCAGTACAGCCTCAATCTCTGAGATGAAGCCCGACTAACGATTACTCACAGGCCAACGTTGCCGGCTGGGTCCCTACTGCGGACGATCCCAACTCTGGTGTCGGTAACCTCGGTGCCTGCTGCGCTGAGATGGATGTCTGGGGTACGTTGCCTGCCTATCCACAATCCAACAACACACGACCACATGCTAACAGCTTTGCAGAGTCCAACAAGATCTCCACTGCGTACACTCCCCACCCTTGCCAGAACAACGCCTACCACACGTGCCAGGGCGACAAGTGCGGCGGCACCTACTCTGCTGACCGCTACGGCGGAGACTGCGATCCCGATGGTTGCGACTTCAACTCGTACCGCCAGGGTGACAAGTCCTTCTACGGCGAGGGCACTGGTTTCAAGCTCAACACTGCCCAGAAGCTCACCGTCGTCACTCAGTTCCTCCGCTCCGGCGGCAGCACTGGTGATCTTTCCGAGATCAAGCGCTTCTACGTCCAGAACGGCGTCGTCTTCGCCAACTCTCAGAGCACCGTTGCCGGCAACCCTGGCAACTCTCTGACCCCCGCCTTCTGCAAGGCCCAGAAGACCGCCTTTGGCGACCAGAACATCTTCGACCAGCGCGGTGGCTTCACCCAGACGAGCGACGCCGTCTCCAAGCCCATGGTCCTCGTCATGTCCCTGTGGAACGACCACTACGCCAACATGCTGTGGTTGGACTCTACCTTCCCCACCACCTCCACCGGCCCCGGCGCCGAGCGCGGCAGCTGCCCTACCACCTCCGGCACGCCCGCCGATACCGAGACCAACCAGGCCAACGCCATGGTGCAGTTCAGCAACATCAAGTTCGGCCCCATCGGCTCGACCTTCAACCAGGGCGCCGTCAGCCCTCCCAGCGGTGGCAACACCACCGACGCTACTCCTCCCACCACCCCGCCCGCCTCCTCCGGCGGCGCTGCCGCTCCCAAGTGGGGCCAGTGCGGCGGACAGGGCTGGACTGGTCCCACTACCTGCGTCGCCGGCTCGACCTGCCAGGCCCAGGACCAGTGGTACTCCCAGTGCCTGTAAGCGCCTGACGGTGCCCGGCGAGCGGTTCTCCGCGTCCTCCTCGTGGGCGATGAGAGGCACGAAGTCAAAGACAGCGCAGCCGTTAATCCAATTCAATCAAGTATCGAGTATTAAATTGATCGTTTACCTCATCGCGCATATTATACTTAATTAATTAAATTAATTAAATTAACTAATACTATTTAACTAATTTAGTTAGTAAATAAAGCTATCGCGAAGTCGGAGAGCGTACTTAAATACCGAAACTTATAGTATTTACCTTCTCTACGACTAACCTAGCTTAATAGCGCTTCTCTAAAGCTAATTATTAAAGTACTAAATCTCTTTTAGTATATCTAAGGCTATTAAGAGCCTCTATAACGTTAACGTAAGCTTTATAAAGCTAAATGCCCTCTCGTACTTAGCCGATATTACTAGGATAGCGAAGATATTAAGGGTAAAGCGATTAATAATAGGAAATACTTATTTTTAATTTATTTACTAAATAATTAAATTATAGGGCTTAAAGGCCAATATTAAATTAAAATAAAGGTATTAATTAAATTCTAAATTTATTAATGTAGTCTATTAATACTAATTATATATTTAGTTATTAAATATTAATATATTAATTATAATTTATCGCCCTTATAAATCTCGGAAGTCCTCGTAGAATAAAGCTAATAGCTAGATATTAATAGGAGAAGTACTATTCTTTTATTAATATTAATACTCTTAATATATTTATAGATTATTATATACTTTATAAAGCTATATTAGCTATTCTCTTAAAGCTTATTATACCTTTAGCTATTATATCCTAAGACCTAGATAGAGGATAATAATAATAATATATAGAAGAGATTTATCTAAGGCTTTATAATATTAACTAAGCTTTACTTAAATATTAATAATAGAGAATCGAAAGTATAATTATAAATCTATTAAAAGCGCTTTAAGGCTAAAGTTTATATAAATAGAATATTCGCTCTATATATATTCAGGGAGGGAGTTAATAGATAAAGGAATATAAAGTCTATTAGAACGAAGTCGGTAATATCTTTAAAATAAATAATTAAACTAGCTTTAATTAATCGAGGTATTATTAAAAAAGGCTTTCTAATATTCTAATTACTCGAGAATATACTCTATTCCTATAAGGACTTCCTATAAAGCGCTATAGCTACCCTTCTTAGCCTATCTTTATATATATAACGTTTAATAATATAAAGGCTTAAGAGTAATATAAAGTTCTAATAAGAAGCGCTATTTATTAATAATTATTAAACTAGGTTCTAGGCAACGACCGAAGATAATATTATCTTTATAAGTAAAGGGATAATAGAGAGATAAATAGATAAAGGGATATAAGAGGAAGGGAGAGATAGAAGTTATTATATCTCGAGAAGGAGGCGTCGGATAGAGGAGCGGATCGAAGATCTTAGTAGCCCTGATTTTTAGCTATAGAATAGTATAGTTTTCGATAGGAACGGAGGTAGGCGTTATCGGAAGGAATTAATATAAATACTCGGATTAATCCTAAAGGAGGTATAGCCTATCTTAGAAGATATCTATTTATAATAGTTAAGGGTATTAAAATTAGATAGGAATTACTATATAATAGGAAATAACGATTTTATTTAAAAAAGAAGATATATTATTATTATAAAAACCCTAAAAAGTAGAGCAGGGGAATTACTCTATATCTAATAGACTAACCCTTAGGGGCTAGGCGTAGATAAGGCGTATAGGCTACCTCTAGATCTATAGGGAAGTGGAGTCGGTTCTACTCTAGCTTATAAGCTAAGCTAATAAGAGATAATAGAAGTCAAACGGTTATTACTATTTAATAGTTCTATAGAATTATATAAAGAATATACTATTATATAGCTCCGCTTTTTCTCTTTCTAATAATATAGGTATTAATATAGTTTAGCTTTTATCTTATCTATTAGAAGGGTTATAAGACCCTATCTCTTATAATTATAAACCTTATTTTATTAAAATTATAAATATTATATTCTATAATACTATATTTCGTAATTATATTATAAATAAATATAAACTATATATTTATTATATTAGGTCTTTATATAGGGCTTTCTTATAATCGTATTTATAAAAGAAATATATTTTAAATTCTAATTATTATTTAATAAAGTTTAAGGCCTAGCGCTTTCCGATATATAGTATATTATAATCGGAAAGTAATCGATTAATTATATTTTCTATTTTATAAAGCTATAAAGGAAATAATTAGGAATCCTATTTAAATATATATTAAATAATCGTTAATTCTTCTAGCTCTATTAATTTCTTTAATTTAGATATAGTATTATATTATAAAACTATACCTATTAAGAGGGCTTTACTACTTATATAAACCCTAATTTATTACTTTAGCTATACTTAAGAGCTCTAAATAGGTAGAGTAGGTAATATAAGACTTATTATTAAGAGGGCTTCACTGCTTATATAAACCCCGATTCATTACTTTGGCTATGCCTAAGAGCTCTAAATAGGTAGGGTAGGTAATATAAGACTTATAATGATTATTAATTATCCTATCTCTCTGAATCACCGCTACTTACGTAAATTAGATATACCTATCTAATTCACCGATTACGTAAGCTATGAATCACGTGCTCCTGAGAGCTATGAATCCTAGCCCTAGTAATTACTATATTAGTAAATCCTATATAATAATTACCGACCTAAGCAATCCCCTAATATTAATTCAATACTAGCTATCTTTTCTTTATAGATAGAATTACCTAAGGGACTAATATCGGGCTCTATTACTTAGGTTAATAGCTACTCTAATACGCTTATAATCCTCTAGTCTCTAGCGTATTAGATCTACTATCCTAATCTATAAAATAAATAAATAAATAAGTAAATAAGTAATAATAGGAGAATAATAAATAGAATAAGGAAAAATATAGCTTAATACTACTATTCCTATAAACGCTAAATCCCTAGTCCCTAGTACTACGGATTAATTAAACTAGCCGCTAAATAGCTCTCTAAGGAAACGATTTAAATTATAATTAAATAATAGGAATAGGCTTTTAAACCCTTTAATAAAGGAAATAAATAATAATTAAATAATATAATAGCTAATTAAATAGCGCTCTTATAATAGCTAGATATAGGCTCTTAAAGTCTCTAAATCGCTAATATACTAATAGAGGGTAGAAGAATAATTATTATTACCACTTTTATTAGCTTTCTTAATAGGAATAATAGAATTAAACCGCCTTTAATAGGAATAATAGAATTAAACTATTTAAATAGGATTAATAGATCCTATTAAGCTAATTTAATAAATACTATATTCTATAGATCTATATATCTAATTAATAAACTATAATAATTCTATTCCTTTTATTTTCCCTCTTCCCTATAACGATTCTTTATTTTTAAGATAGCTAGCTTAATCTATTATTTTAGAGCTCTAATAATTATTAAATCCCTATTTTTATTACTCTCTCTCTCTCTCTTTTTCTCTTATCTTAGCCTTAATAATACTATTTAAGCGTAAAGCCCCTACGCTTATTGCCCCTCCTATTAAGAGAGTAGCGAAGCGTAAGAACCTAGTTAGTATTAATCGTAGGAGCTACTAATCCGGGATATAGTATATATACGTAATAATATTTATAAGGTCCCCTATTTAGGGTATTTAAAGTCTTATTTTATTAATAAGTAAACTAAAACTAATATTAATAGTATATATTACGATTTAGAGCCTAAGGGTTCCTATTACTATAAATATACTTCTAAATACTTTTATAAATTAATATAAGCTTCCGTAATCTCTATTTTCTAATATCTATAGCTTTAATAATTATTATCTATAATCTAGTTAGGGCATTTAAGCCTATTATAAAGTTTTTAGCTATTTAGGATAAGAATAATAAGCTAATAAGCTCTCTTCTCTATTATTTCCCTAATTATCTAATTATATAATTAGCTAATAGGGGATATAGGATATAGAGAAGTAATATACTATTATAAAGGGTATATTAATAATTACTAAGGAGGAGGAGGCGAAGGGGGGTAATAACCTTAATAAGGACTATAATAGTCTTTATAATATTAACTATAAAGTAGCTAAGTAGGCTATAGCTCTATAGCTCTTTAACTACCTCTAATAGGACTCGCTAGAATAATTAAACTCGGATTCTTCGGATTCCGAGGCCTAGTCCGCTTTACGGAGCAATTACTTTACTATTTTACTAATTACGGGGTCATCGTTTTTATTTCTAGAATACTCGTTTTTAAGCTTTATTATATTTTTTACTAATATTAATTACCTTTACCCCTTAATTATTCTTTTTTTAACGTTTAATTTATCCTTTAATCCTAATTATAACTTTATTAAAGCTTATTAGCGCTTCTAGTATTTAGTTTAGCGCTCTTTTAATTATTAAATCTATAAGGTTATCGCTTCTAGCGATATAATGAATTTTATCGATTTTACGTTCTTCGTAGCTTTACTATAATACTATAAGATCTATTATTAAGCGTTTCTCTACTATTATATTTAATTAAACTAAGTATTAATAGAGCGAGTAGCTATCGGTAACGTAATCCACAAGCGAGTGGTTCACCCAAGCGAGTGGTTCACTTCGCCCGGGCCCACGACCTACACCTGAATTCTACAGATTCCACCTCCGCCCGCGATGGAGACTCTTTCAAAAGAAGGTCAATTATTCCTTGCTATCCAAGCTATGGACAATGACCCGAACCTAAGCGCCCGGAGTGCTGCGAGGATCTACACCGTCCCCTTAACGACGCTCCTCCGACGCCAGAAGGGCAAACCCTCCCGACGCGAAAGCCCGCCCAATTCTGCCAAATTAACAGTACTAGAAGAGAAAACTATTGTCGAATATATCCTTGACCTAGATGCGCGATCTTACCCTCCCCGGTTGGGTGAGGTCGGAGATATGGCGAATCGCCTGCTTGCCGACCGTGACGCGCCACGCGTCGGGAAGAACTGGGCCGCAAACTTCGTCAAACGGCAACCAGAGCTCCGGACGCGTTTCTTTCGCAAGTACGACTACAAGAGGGCCCAATGCGAAGATCCGGACGCGATAAACGCGTGGTTCCGCCTCGTGCATAACATGATCGCCAAGTACGGCATCCAAGAGGCTGACATGTACAACTTTGACGAGACCGGCTTCCAGATGGGCGTTATCGCCAACGGAATGGTCGTGACCAGTTCGGAAAGACGGTCCAATGTGAAGATGAGGCAGCCAGGCAACCGGGAATGGGTTACGGTGATCCAGGGCGTTGGCGCGTTGGGTTTCTCCGTCCCGCCGTTCATCGTGGTTTCGGGCAAGTACCACCTCTCGAGCTGGTACCAGGACGACGCGATTTCTCGCGACTGGAGAATCGCAACATCTCCAAACGGCTGGACGACGAATGATATTGGTCTGGAATGGATTCGGCATTTTGACAGGCATACAAAGTCCCGTACTTCGGGCGGTTATCGCCTACTGATCCTGGATGGCCACGAAAGTCACCACTCGGTCGACTTCGAACTCTACTGCAAGGAGAACAACATCATCACACTCTGTATGCCTCCTCATTCGTCACATCTACTCCAGCCTCTCGATGTTGGGTGTTTTGGCCCACTAAAGAAAGCATACGGTCGGCAAATCGAGGATAGGATGAGGGCGGGTACAACGCACATCAGCAAAGAGGACTTCTTCCCGGCGTTTTCGGCTGCATTTCAGCAAGCAATGACAGAAAAAACATCCAGGGAGGCTTTCGAGGAGCGGGGCTTGTCCCCCATAACCCGGAAACAGTCCTGTCAAAGCTGGATGTGAGGTTGAGGACGACGACGCCTCCGGGGACGTCCCACGGGGAGCGTGATTCTTGGGTCTCTAAGACGCCCACTAACCTGCTCGAGGCAGGTTCCCAGACTGACTTCATCAAAGGGCGAATCTCACGCCACCAGGGAAGCTCCCCAACGTCAATTTTAGATGCTGTTGACTATCTTGCGAAGGGGACGCGGGGTGTTATGCACCAGATCGCTCTTTTGAAGTCAGAGGTTATGATCCTTCGAGAGGAAAATGCTACACTAAGCCGACGCCGGAGGGCCAAAAAGCTACGTCTCCGGGAAGGAGGAAGCATGGCTGTAGGCGAGGGACAGGACAAGATTGCTCAGAAGGAAGTAGATATCCAGATAAAAGAGGAAACGCTGCAGAACCCGGGTCCCGCGTCGTGGTCCCAGCCGAAGAAACGATGCTGTAGCGTATGCGGGAAGACCGGCCACAACGCGAGAACTTGTCAGGTAGCTATCTCATCGTCTGCAAAAGACGAGGAGGAGTGATTTTAATTGATTTACGGCGTTTGGGTTGAGGTTTTCCTCGGAATGTTTGTCGGGTCGGGGTGAAGTGAACCACTCGCATGGGTGAACCACTCGCTTGTGGATTACGTTATATAAAAGGAAGGCTAATAAAGTAAACCTAATCGACGATAAGCTATCTAATAATAGTATATTTAAAGGTAACCCCCTCTAGAAGATTAAGAAGCTAGCTACTATCCTACTAGAATAGTATATAATTAATAAAGGCCTTTTTAAAAGCTTAATTATATTAAAGTTCTTAAATATTAAGCTATAATCGAGGCTTACGATTTAGAAATTATAAGATATTATAGACTCTTATAAATACCTCCGATTAAGGGAATAGGATATATTAAAGTAAATCCTCCTAAATAAAGAAACTATATTAATTTAGGACTTTACTAAGTATAGGAGCCTTAACTATAATATTACTCCCTATAGAAGATAAAGACGATCCCTTATAAGGCTTAGTAAATAAAGGGCATCTTAATTCCGAAGGCCTTTGAGAAGTTAATTATCGAAATATTAAAGGAATGCCTTAAGAGAGGGGTTATTAAGGAAAGCTATACTTTTTATAAGAACCCTTAATTCCTAGTTTAGAAGAAGGATAGGAAGATAAAGCTTATTAACTTAGCTATATATATTAATAGGGTTATAATAAAGGATACTTTTATACCCTTAAGCGGGGATAACTTCTTAGAAGACTTCGTAATATATAAGCTTATCTCCCTTCTCGACTTCTTTAATAGATATAATTAAATACTATTTAATAAGATTAATAGGGATATAACGACTTTTATAATCTCTATTAGCCTATTTAGGATATATACTCTCCCCTAGGGAGCTATTAACTTAATAGTATAATTTATATATATAATTATAAGAATCCTCTATAACCTTACCCTCTATTATTATTATACCTTTATAGATAATATTACTATTAAAGGTCTAACTATTAATTATAGAAGTAAGGACTTAATCCTAGGGGTATATTAATTTATTATAGAATACTTTTAGAATATTAATAAAGTCCTTATTAATATTAAGCTTTTAGGATATACTATTTTAGGGGTAAAGAGCTAATAGGCTTAAGAATCGGCTATTATAATTAGCTACGTTTATAGCGCTATAGATCATTCCCCTAATCTAGCTAAGATTATTAAGCTCTAAGAATAAATAAAGTATAATAATATTTCTTTATTAAGATCCTTCTTAGAATTAATAGCCTTTTATTAAATTTAGATTAATTATTTTAATATTAAGTATAGCCCTTTTATAGATCTATTAAAGAAGAATATTCTATTCTCCTAGATAGATTCGTAATAAGAAGCTTTAGATATTATTAAAGCTAAACTTATAGGCTCTCCGATCTTAATCTCGATTAATTATAGCCTTAAGGGGGGGATTATCTACTTCTATATAGATACGAGCTTTGAAGGCTAGGGAGCCGTTTTAGGATAATAGATTAATAGGAGATAGGTAGTCTCGAAGTACGAAAATAGTTATTAGGATATAGCTAAATAGAAATACGATTCTAGGAAGCTAGAGCTTAAAGGAGTCCTAAAAGCCTTAAAGCGCTTAAGGAATTACCTATATAGCGTCTACTTCGTTTTAGAAATAGATACTTAAACGCTTATAGTATAGCTTAATAGGGCTATAATAGACCTCCTAGGATTAATAGTCGTCTATTAGATTACTTAAGTCTATATATTTAATTTTAAAATTAAGTATATTTTAGGGATAAAGAATTCTATAGTAGATAGACTCTCTAGAAAGCTATTAGGACTATCTAATTAGGACGACGAAGCTATAGAAGGGGATATTAATAACTTTATTAACGTTAATATCTTTATAGTAACTATTAAACTACTAAGCCTACTCCTATTAGATAGAGAGACTTAGAGCTAAGCTTTAAAGGACTTAATAAGCTTCCTAGTAATAGGAATATTCCTTAGCGAATTTACTAAGAGGTAGTAAGAGGTAATTAGGAGAATAGTAATAAAAGTTTTTCTTTAAGATAGCTTCTTTTAGACCTATCCTAATAAAATACGAGCTTACCTATAGAGAATTATTAATAATACTAATATATAGATTACTCTAATTATGATTATATATAAAGAGGTAGGGTATTAGGGATATAAAGTAACCTATTAATAAATATTATTTAACTTCTAATAGGATAATATATATTAATAAATTAAAATAATAATTAAGGCTTATCTTATATATTAAATAGCGAGAGGACTATTAAAGGGCGACCCTTTAACGTTTATTAAGCTAATTACGGACTCCCTCCCCTTTATTTATACTTATCTTAATATCTAGTACCTTTATAATTACTATTTAATAGAAGCTAGGTATAGATTTACTAATTACGTCGAGGCCCGCCTAATTAGGGTAAATACTTTAAAGGCTATTACGAAATTCATCTAGGAGGACGTTATCTATAGATATAGCTTATATTATATCCTCGTTATTAATAGTAGACTAGAAAATAAGGGATCGGTTATTAAGCTTAATAACTAATATAGAACGAAGCGGAAACTTATATTATCGTATAATTTAAGGGCTAATAGCCTTATCGAGAAAGGTTATTAACCTATTATATATACCCTAGCTACTTAGGTAGTAATAAGAGGCGAGAGAGTTAACTCTCTATTAATAACTATTCTATTTATAGATAGAATAAATACAAAGGCTTCTATAGACTATATACCCTTCTTCCTCCTTTATAGCTATAAAGCTATTATATTAATTAAGACTATATTACTTATATAGTAGATATTAGATTAAGACTTAGTCCGTTCGCCTAATTAAGAGGTATAAATATACTTAAGAGCCTTTTCCTAGCTTAAATTTAATAGGATTAAAGCGATTCGAATACTTAACTATTAATAGTATACTAGGACTAAGGAATTAAATCGCCGAAATACTACTTAATTCTATATTTAGAAGCTCTAAACTAAGGACGTAGTCCTTATCTATAACGTTAAATAAATAATAAATATATCGAGAAATATAAAGCTTAACCCCTATTAATAGGGCTTATTTAGAATTACTTTAATTATATTTAGGAACCTCTTATTTAGGCTAGAAATAATAGGAGGGGAACTTATTTAAGAGGTTATTTATATAAGCTAATAGCTTAAAAAGTTTATCTTAGACCTAAATAGCTAATAGGAACCTAAAAGCAAAGAATTATTTATAAAAAACTACGAAGAAAAACTTATAAGAATACTCGAGGCTATTATACTATAGGATAAAGTATAAGAAGGACCTTATTCCCTTAATTAAGTTAATACTTATCTAGTATATTCTAACTCGATTAGCGAAAACTAAGATATTAACGAAACGACTAACCCCGAGGGCTCCTCTATACTTCTAGATAACCTTCTTCAGTAATCTAGATAGCTCTAAGAACTTATTATAGAATAGACCTAAGTACTTACTATTAAACTATAGTAATATAAATAATATACTCGCTTAGAGGTATAAATCTAGGGCCCGCTTAATAAAAATATATACTTTAAAATAGACGATATTAATTAGGAATAATTCGGGATATCCTCTAATTAAGTTAATATAATATAATTAGGGGAATCTATATATTAGCGGGATATTAAGTCTTAATATAATTTATACTTTTCCCTTTTATTAATAATTTAATTATATTCCCTATAATATTATTAAATATTTAAGATATTTTAGCTCTTTCTTTAACTTTCCTACTTTCATTTTATCTTTTCTATTCTTTCCTTCTCTCTTTTAGCCTATAAATAACGTAGTATATTTAGAATATAGTAGTCCTAAAATACTAAGTATATACTATATTAATATTTTATATTCTTATTCCCTAGCTTAAATTCTTATTATACCTATAATTTTTATTATATTATTCCCCTAATTACGATATAATCTATTACTTTCTCTTATTTAACCTATCCTAATTAAATGCTTACTTAGGTATAGAACTCCTAATTAAATATTAAGGATAAATAGAGTTAAAATAAATAAAGAGGATATATTATAATATAGATATATAAATTAGCTTAATTATATTATTAAAGACTTAAATAGCTAACTTAGATTAGAATTAGACGATTATATTATAAATATACTAGCTAATATATAAAGTATTATTTATAAATACGAATATATTAATACGAAGTATTTATTTTATAATTAATAGCCCTATAAACCTTACTATTACCCTAATTATATTATCCTCCTTAGAGCTAGGAATACTTACTTTATCCTCTTTAAAATCTTAGCCTAATCGTTAAATATATTCTCCCTAATATCGTTTATAATAAGCTAGTTATTTATAAAAACGTAAGACTTAAAGTTAGGTATTAATATAGGGTCTCGATTAGGCTATTATATCCTTATAAGCTCTAGTAGCTTAGAAATAGGGTAATAGTAAAAGGTTAAGCTCCGAGGGCTATAAGCGGGATTAAGAGGGTTATCGAACTTATCCTAATAAAGAAGAGGATTCTAATTAAGGGCTTTAATCGGGTTATAGAAGATAACCTTAGATTTAGGATATATATACCCTTTCTAAAGCGTTTAAATAAAGTTAGAAGGGCTATCCTAGAAACTATATTTATATTCCTTATAAATATAATTAGTATAGTTAATATAATTAGGAAAGGAGATATACTAGAAATAAGGATATATAACGTTAACTTAATTAGAAGCTAAGAAAGTCGACTATTAATTCTCTTTATATCCCTTATAAAGATTACGATTAATACTATTAAAACCTTATATAATTAGCGAGAATAGAGCTAGGCGATAGTAAGTAATCTTAATAAAGATTAATCCGAAGGGCCTATTTAATTCGGAAATAAT
Source organism: Verticillium longisporum (assembly GCA_019188255.1). NCBI lineage: Eukaryota > Fungi > Ascomycota > Sordariomycetes > Glomerellales > Plectosphaerellaceae > Verticillium > Verticillium longisporum. Next base: position 416,576 of record JAETXT010000007.1, read on the forward strand.
AAAGATACGATAGCGGAATACTTAATTAGGGAAACCGCTAAGCGCTAAGGGCTTCTAACTCTTATAGGTATTAAGAAATAAGGAGATATTATTAGCGTTCTAATTTACTTACTTTATTACCCTCTAAAACCGTTTAATAATATTAGATTAGGAGTTAATATTAAGGATAATTAGCTTAAAGACGAGCTCGAGGTATTAAGGAAGGGGATTATTATCTTTACTTTTACTATCTATAAAGGCCTATTATATAAAATAAATTAATAATTAAAAAAGTATTAATTAATATATAGAATAGCTCCTAATTAGAGGAACGGAATTTATAAGAATATAGAAATCGTTAATATCTATTATATATTTAGACTTCTTCTTTTCGAGCTAGCTATTAAGCTTATATAATTAAGGTTAATTATTAAGGTAATCGTCTTTAATAGTATAAAGCTTAAGAGTTTAATTTAAAAGGAGTTACGACCTCTAGTTAGAAGAATTTATAATAGTATTATTAATAATTATATTTAAATAAGAAGAAGGAAGAATATAGAGGGTATAATAACTCCTATTACTTTTAAGGGTAGAATAAGAAAGGAATAATAATTAGGGTAACGTACATGTACAGTGAGTGGGCCAGTACAGTGAGTGGACCACTTTCGCGTCATTCTCCAAACTTCAACATTCCACCTTACTTTTCTCTACAACCAGTCATGGAAACACCTTCTCAAGACAGTCAGCTATTCCTTGCCCGTCAAGCAATGGAAAAAGATCCAGGGTTAAGCGCCCGACGTGCTGCAGCCATCTACAATGTCAGCCGAACGACTCTCGTTCGCCGCCAGAACGGCACCCCATCCCGAAGCGAAATCACATCCAAATTAAAGAAATTAACAATGCTAGAAGAGCAAACGATTGTCGAATACATACTAGACCTAGATTCCCGATCATACCCCCTCGGTTGGATAGTGTTGGAGATATGGCGAATGTCCTGCTGGCGGCGCGCGACGCGCCACCCGTCGGACCGCGATGGGCTTCAAGATTCGTCAAACGACAACCTGCGCTCCGGACGCGTATCTTTCGAAAGTACGACTATAAGAGGGCCCAATGCGAAGATCCCGACGCGATAAACGCGTGGTTTACGCTCGTACGTAACATGGTCGCGAAGTACGGCGTGACGGACGAAGACACCTATAACTTCGATGAGACCGGTTTCCAAATGGGCGTTATCGCTAATGGAATGGTTGTTACAAACTCTGAAAGACGTTCTAACGTTAAGATGAGACAGCCGGGTAATCGGGAATGGGTTACAGTGATCCAGGGCGTTGGCGCGACCGGATTCTGTGTCCCGCCATACATCGTTGTTGCGGGTAAATTTCACCTCTCGTCATGGTACGAAGAAGACGCGTTTCCTCGCGACTGGAAGGTCGCAACCTCTCCAAACGGCTGGACTACGAATGATATTGGTCTCGATTGGATTCGGCACTTCGACCAACATACAAGGTCGCGTACTTCGGGCGCATTTCGCATTCTCATCCTAGACGGCCACGAAAGCCACCACTCCGCCAAATTCGAGCTTTACTGTAAGGAGAATAAGATCATTACACTTTGTATGCCTCCTCATTCGTCCCATCTACTCCAACCTCTCGATGTCGGCTGTTTTGGACCGCTGAAGAAAGCGTACGGTCGGCAAATTGAGATGAAGATGAAGGCAGGTACAAACCATATCTCCAAGGAGGACTTCTTCCCAGCTTTTTTACGGCATTCCAGAATTCTATGACAGAAAAAAACATCCAGGGAGGTTTTCAAGGGGCTGGACTTACCCCCATGACCCAGAAGCAGTCCTTTCAAGGCTGGATGTGAAATTAAAGACACCAACGCCGCCAGGAACGTCTTCTGGACTCCCTAAGCCATGGGTGTGTAAGACTCCTACAAACCCGATTGAAGCCACTTCACAGTCCGAATTCATTAAGAATCGAATCTCCCGACACCAGGGAAGCTCACCAACGTCAATGCTTCAGGCTATCGACCAATACACGAAGGGTACACACAAGATAATGCACCAGTTCGTCCTAATGGACGCAAGGCTCAAGATACTTGAAAGCGAGAATGCTACCCTTAGCCGACGTCGGAGAGCTAAAAAGTACGTCTCAGGGAAGGAGGGAGTATGACTCTAGGTGATGGACAAGACCAGATTGCCCAGAAGGAGGTAGATGTTCAGATGAGGGAGGAAACGAGGCAGAATCCGGGTCGCGCGACTCGGGCTATACCGAAGAAACGGACCTGTGGCACCTGTGGAAATACTGGCCATAACGCGAGAACTTGTCAGATGACTATATTATCTTCTGAATAAGGTAATGGGGCGTGATTTCAATTGATTTCCTATGTTTTTGTTTAGTTCTGGGTTGGAATGTTTGTCGGGTCGAGGTGAGGTGGTCCACTCACTGTACTGGCCCACTCACTGTGCATGTACGTTAATACTATTTAATTTAATTACCTAAATTAATAACCTCTTAATAGATTTATTAACCCTCCCCTTCTTTCTTAATAGGGATAAGAATTTACTATTAAACTATTTAGAATTAATAAGCCTTTTAATAGAACGATTAATTTTATAATCTACTATTATAAAAAGGAAAAGGAACCCTCGCTTTAATTAAAGAACCTCCCTCTCTCTTATATATAAATACTAAGCTTATAGACCTCTTCTATTTATTTCTTAAATACTCTTCTTATTTATAAATAATCTAATTAGGGTAACGATATAACCTATTACTCTACTCTCTAAATATTACCCTCTTATTCTCTCTTTTTACTATAACTTCTCCTCTCCTACTTTTTTTTTATTTATAATCTACCCTATTTTTTTCCTTTTTACTTACCTTTAATATAATTCCCCTAATTACCCGCTAAAATATCTAAAAGTAATTATATATTATATAGGGATAATATTTATAAGAATTACCTTATTATTCTAGTAATTACGAGGACCGACCCCCTTAATTTACTTAGAACTCCTATACTATAAACTAACTAAGAAGCGCTCTTCCCCGTTTCCCTTAATTAGCTAAAGCCTATACCTATCTTAATAATAGTAGCTCCCTCGGATAAGCCTACGCTCTATTTAGAAAATAAATAGTTCCGAATTAACTATAATATACTTAATTACCCTAATATTATACTTAGAGGGGTTTATATCGATTCCCTTAAAGGGAACTAATCTAATTAATATATTAATTAGATTTTATAAAAATACTTAATATTAGATAAATAAAAGTAATAGAAAGCGAGAATAGGTTAAAAATATATCTTAGGAGTCTAGCTATCTTACTAAGCGAGGCCTAGTAATAGTACTATTTAATTACTCCTTCTAGAGTCTCGTAACCTATATAGAATACTCTACGCCTCCTTACTTCCTAATTAGACTAACCTCCTAAGGAAGCTTATTACCTCTACCTCTAACCTATATCTTAGAGGAATCGTATTAATAAGGGTTAGCGAATACCTCCCTCCTAATAGCTAGGGCTAGGATATAATTAGCTAAGAAGATAAGTTTTATTTAGTTTTAATATATAATAGTATAGAAAAGAATATATAGCTCTTTATTTAGGAGATAGCTATTAATTTTAAAGTATTCGTAAAGCCCTAATTAAAGTAATTACTATATTAAGTCCCTAATTCTAATACTTTATAAATAGGAGGCTATAATAATAGTACTCCGATAAGCTAAGAAATAATAGATACGCTCTAGGAAGCCTACTTTATAGCGACCTCTATTAATATTAGCGAAAACTATTAAATTCTTCTAATCGTCGATTAATAGATATAGTAATCCTTTATTACTAATAATTACTTTAGGGGTATAGTTAAGAAAGAAATCATTTAAGCTATAATCTATTTAAAGGAGTTTTATAGGTTTAATAGTACCTCGGATACCCTAATTAGGGCTTTATATTTACGATTTAATATCCTTTAATCTCCTTAATAGCGAGATATATATTCTTATAGACTCTATATATTCGATTTAGTTCGCTTAATCTTCTTTAAAGGGCTACTTAATATAGGGATATTAGCTATATATATAAACGATAGCTTATATAATAAAGCTAATTATAATAATTACTTTTATTATTATTAAAAGACTTAGATAAATAAATAGTTTAGTCTAAGCTAGGCTAATTTATTTATATACTATATAGAGCTTAAACTAATAGTAGCCGATATTATAGATAATAAGGCTACCTTCTAGGGAATTTATAGAGTAAACTTACCCGCTAATCCTAAATAGGAGGAATTTAAGGAGATAAATAAATCTATTATCCTCTTTAATAAAGCATTAATCTAAGATATATAATAGAAGTAGCTTAATTCCTTAGAAGAAGTCGAGGATTCTTTAAAATCGATAGGACTCGGAGACTCTAAGGTTAATAATACTATTAATAAGCCCGATAGGACGCTACGATTATAAGTTAACCTTTATAGTTCGCTTAATCTAGCTATATTAATTAAGCTATATAAGAGAACTCGGGTTATTATACTTATAGGAAGTATTATAATTATAAAGCCCTCTACGAAACGTTTAAGTTTAAGCTATAGCTTAACTCTACCTATCCCATTAAAGGAGAAGACCCCGAGCACTCTAAGTACCCCTACTAGGTCTAATTAGGATAACCCGAGTCTAAACCTATATACTATCCTCGACCTTATAGAGGCTAAGCTAGATCCTCGGCTAGGATATCTTCTATTAATATATTTAAAAAGGAATAAGTAAATTAATATATAGATCCTTATATTATAGCTATTATAAATACTACTATTATAGGGACTATATTATATATACCTTTATAGTATTAGGGCTAGGAAGGATAGCCTTATTATTATATTAGATTAGAATAGGATAAAGTATAATAGAGGGCTATTATTAAAGTAATCCTAGCTCGGCTTAATACTAAGGAGCCCCCGAGGAGGCTAGGACTTCGGAGGCGCCTAGGATAATCTAATTTAGAGAATTAAGAACTTACTTCTAGATTTCTATATATACTATAATTACTTTCTTTCTTTTATCTATAGTTTTTAAGACTTATTTAGCTCTAATTAGAAGAACTTACCTATATTTTTTTAGAGAAAGGAGGTCTAAATCTTAAAAGATAAGGACTCCTTTAGGGACGATTAAAACCGGGTAGGGCAACGAAGTATAGCTTAGCGATAAGGGGATCGGGAGTAGCTAATTAGGGGAATAGATATTAATTAGACTTATAATAAGTACCTCGAAGGTCTTTATAATATTAATCTTATACTATATATCTATAGACCTATCTTTTTCTTAATTAATTATTTTATTGCCCTAATTGGACGAGGTCCTCTCTAGCCCTACTTTACTATTTAGCGGCTAATTTAACTAATCCGTAGCGCTAGGGATTAGGGATTTAGCGCCTATAAGAATAGTAATATTAAGCTACGTTTTTTCCTTATTCTATCTATTATTCTCCTATTATTATTTATTTATTTATTCATTTTATAGATTAGGATAATAGATCTAATACGCTAGAGACTAGAGGATTATAAGTATATAAGAGTAGCTATTAACCTAGGTAATAGAGCCCGATATTAGTCCCTAAGGTAATCCTATTTATAAAGAAAAGATAGCTAGTATTAAACTAATTTAGGGGATTGCCTAGGTCGGTAATTACTATATAGGATTTACTAATATAGTAATTACTAGGGCTAGGATATATAGCTCTTAGGAGTATATAATTTATAGCTTATATAATCGGTAAATTAGATAGGTATATCTAATTTATATAGATAGTAGTAATTTAGGGAGATAGGATAATTAATAATTATTATAAATCTTATACTACTTACTCTACCTATTTAGAGCTCTTAAGTATAATTAAAGTAATAAATCGGGGTTTATATAAATAATAAAGCCCTCTTAATACTAATTAGTATTATATTTAATATAATATAGAATAGCTAGAGCTAGAGAAGTTAAAATTGATCCTATAAATAGTAAATTTACTATATATTAGCTTATCGATTACGCTTTATAAGTAATCGTAAGAATACTATTTATTTTAAGTATTTTAGGACTCTTATAAGAGCTTAGTAATAGAGAAACCCTCTATTACGTAATCTATAGGAGCACTATCTACTTCGAATACTTTAGGACTCCTATACTTAAGATTACTATCTAAGCTATATTACTAGCTATTAACCCTAATAAATAAAGCTCTACAGAATAGTTAATTAGCTATAATAGAGCTTTAATAAAATTAATAATAATAAGCTCTTTAGATTATAATAATAGCTCTATAATAGAGCTAAAGAGCGCTAAAAAGATATAATAGAAGTTCGATAGTATTTTAGAGGAACTCGGAATATTATACTTAATATAGAAGGTTAAGAAAGGTCTTAATATTAACTTTATTATTAATAGAATAGAATTATAGTTCCCTAGATTATTAGATTTAGTATTTATAGATCTTAAGAGCGCTTAGGTCCTTAAAGTAATAAATATATATAGGATTATAAAGGGAGTTTACTTCTTAGAAATATTTATTAAAGATTTCTAGGGCTAGATTAAAGAGGACTTTAACTCCTATAATATAATGATTATTTAAACGCTAAAAGTATATCTAATAGAATATAGGATCCTTCTTCTAGGAATAATAAATATTAAAATATTAAAGAGATTAATATTAATACTTTTATAGGAAGAGATATTTAATATAATAGAATCGATTATTATTAACTAGGATTTAAGATTCTAAAGAATAGAGGAATAGGGAGATTAATAGGACGATAAATAGTAATTTATAAAGAACGCTTAGCTATCTTAAATCCGAAAACTATAAATAGAGAGGATAAATCCCTAATAGCCCTTAGTTATAGAGTTATCTAATTAATAGACTAAATAATCTAGCTAATAAAAGATTATACTTTAATTATAGAGAAATAAGATTTTACTTTTAAATATTATCTAGAACCTATTAGCTTAATATTATATTTTATTATTATATAAATTAGTAAATTTATTAATTAATAGAGCTATAATTAATTAATTTATATTATTCTAGAATAAGGAGAGTAATTACTCTAAGGAGATATATAATATCCTTAATAATAAAATATATATCTTTATAGATATTTATAAACTATTATAAATCTATTATATATAGCTCTATATATTCTTCCTAAATATACTTTTAAAGTATATATAAACTTTCTTCCTAGAATATATAAATTAGAGTATAGGATTCTATTAAATATATTTAGTAATTAAATAATAATTCGATTTAGAGATTAATAGAGTATAGTATTATATAAATTAGAGCTCGATAACGTTCTATTCTGTAATAATAGAAGTTAATAATATAGGAAAGCTATAAATAGAAGTTCTCTAGATCCTTCTAGATAGGCTTTAATAATATTAGAGAGTACTTAATTCTATATTTAAGGAAGAGATTTATCTTTATATAAATACTCTAAAGGTAATTTAAAGCGTCCTAGAGCTAAAGATTATATTAATAAGGCCGGAGCGATCTTTTAGTATACTATCTATATAGCTTAAGAGTATATTAAAAGTAGAGGAGAATATTAGAATATTTAGGTATTTCTATATTAATAGATATTATAAGAGCGGATATCGTTAAGCTAGTAGAAGGGGAGATTATAGAGAGTAATTAATATATAGAATTAATAATTATTAATTATTTAGAATTCGTAAATATTAAATATACTCTAAATTAGATTATAGATCGATAAAGTACTCTTTTAAAGAATAATAATATTTAAAAGAATAATAGAAATATATATAAGAAGTATATAGGGATTAATAGAAAGGATATTATTAATTTTTAATAGTAATAGAATCTATTAAGAGCTCGGAATTAGATAATCCTATTTCTAATAAATTAAGAGTAAATAATACTTTTAAGTCTAATCCTAAGAGTAAATTAATAAATACTTATATTATATACTTCCTAGTAAATAAGTTATTCTAATATAGAATTAAAGGGAATAGTCTAAAGGCTAAAATAATAGCTCTAATAGAATAGTTCTTTATTTAATATTAGATTAATAGTACTTCTATATAATATAATATTATCTTTAATATAAACGTAGTATTAGTTTCTATAATAGGAGCTTTATAAATAAAGGCCCTAATAGCTTTAATACTAAGCTTGATAATTAATAAATAGGGAATAGGGGCTAGAATAAGATTTAGAATAGGAAATCCTATTTCTATAATAGAGGAGATTACTATTCTAATACTAATTAGGAGAATTACGTTCTATATTATCTTAATAGATACCTTATTCCTACTTTATATTAAAGATATAGACGATTTTAGAATCTATTTAGATAATATATATAATAAGCTAGTAAAGCGTATTAAGGAGATCTAAGAGTATATACCTATCTTTCGTAAATAGGGCTATTTATAGTTCTTCCTAGATACGAAGACCTATATTAGCTCTAGGACTATATATATAATAGGGATAAAGAATAATAGAATAGCGTTTCTAATAGAAATAGAGCTCTAATATATTTATAAATAGTTTAATTATTTATCTATAGAGAAGCTATAGAATTTACTTTAAAGAGTAGACTAGGACGTAAATCGGGATATTCTAGAGCTAATAAACCGCTTCTATTATTATTATTAAATTAAAAGGAAGTCTCTATAATATTTTAAGTTTACTTTAAAATTAAATATTAACTTTAATTATAAGATTTTAATCGATATTATATATTTAAATAGAAAGCCTATTCTTTATATAATCGATATAAATATAGGATTCTAATTTATAATTTTTATTCCTAATTTTATAGCTTATATAATATAAGAAGCTCTTAAGAGGTACTAATTAGATATATACTTTAAGCCTCTAGACGTCGTAACTATTAATATTAGAAAGAACGTTACTTTTATAGAGTTTAGGGTAGAGGTACGCCTCCTAGGTATAACCTACTATTAGATCCCTATAGAGGCTTATTAGTTAATCGGTAAGGTTAAGAGCTATTATAAGCCGATATATAGAGCGTACGAGATCTTAAAAGTAGAGTCTCGTAATATAAGCCTAGAATCGCTACTTTAAGGAATTATAAAGGTAGTAAACGATATTACTAGGCCTAATAGATTAATACTTATATTATTCGTATTTAGGGCAATATTTAGGATTACCGTTAACTTAGCGCTTATTATAATCTAAATATAGTATACTAAAGTAGTTAATAAAGCGATAATAGAGCTTTAGCGAATAGTCGCTAAGCGGAAGGTTAATAATACTCTTAATATTTATAATAGATTAGATATTAAGTAATTATTATTAAGATCGCTAGAGCTAAGAAGTAACGTTCTTATATTCTAAGAGTAGGAGAAATAGACCGATCTTTATAAAATTATATCGGTTTCTAATATAGTAGTTATAATCGAAATAGTTAATAGCTTAATAGAGTTTAGAGGAATATATATTAAGCTATATAATAGATTACTAGATTAATAAACTAAGGAGATAATAGTAATTCGAATTCTAGAGACCCTAGAACTATTTAAATATTTAGAATTAATTCTATTATAATAATATAGGAGACCTAGGAAGTTAATAAACGCTATAAATCTATTATAAGCGGCTTTTATAGATTATAAGAATAATATAACTAGGACTTTATAGATTAAATATTAATTCATTATTAAAAGGGAATAATAAGAGTACGACCTAGCTATTTAACTATATAATAAAGGTAGAATAATAACCCCTAGGAAGCTATTTAAATAGTCCAATTAAGAGGAAATCGATTTACTCCTAATAGCTAGAGTAATTATATTAATTAGGAGATCTATATTTCCTAGTACTAAGATCTTTAGATATTAGCTTATAAGAGAGGTAAAAGGCCTCCTTTAAATTTTATATAAAAAGTTAAGATTAATAGTTTAAAGATAACGTAATCCACAAGCGAGTGGTTCACCCATGCGAGTGGTTCACTTCACCCCGACCCGACAAACATTCCGAGGAAAACCTCAACCCAAACGCCGTAAATCAATTAAAATCACTCCTCCTCGTCTTTTGCAGACGATGAGATAGCTACCTGACAAGTTCTCGCGTTGTGGCCGGTCTTCCCGCATACGCTACAGCATCGTTTCTTCGGCTGGGACCACGACGCGGGACCCGGGTTCTGCAGCGTTTCCTCTTTTATCTGGATATCTACTTCCTTCTGAGCAATCTTGTCCTGTCCCTCGCCTACAGCCATGCTTCCTCCTTCCCGGAGACGTAGCTTTTTGGCCCTCCGGCGTCGGCTTAGTGTAGCATTTTCCTCTCGAAGGATCATAACCTCTGACTTCAAAAGAGCGATCTGGTGCATAACACCCCGCGTCCCCTTCGCAAGATAGTCAACAGCATCTAAAATTGACGTTGGGGAGCTTCCCTGGTGGCGTGAGATTCGCCCTTTGATGAAGTCAGTCTGGGAACCTGCCTCGAGCAGGTTAGTGGGCGTCTTAGAGACCCAAGAATCACGCTCCCCGTGGGACGTCCCCGGAGGCGTCGTCGTCCTCAACCTCACATCCAGCTTTGACAGGACTGTTTCCGGGTTATGGGGGACAAGCCCCGCTCCTCGAAAGCCTCCCTGGATGTTTTTCTGTCATTGCTTGCTGAAATGCAGCCGAAAACGCCGGGAAGAAGTCCTCTTTGCTGATGTGCGTTGTACCCGCCCTCATCCTATCCTCGATTTGCCGACCGTATGCTTTCTTTAGTGGGCCAAAACACCCAACATCGAGAGGCTGGAGTAGATGTGACGAATGAGGAGGCATACAGAGTGTGATGATGTTGTTCTCCTTGCAGTAGAGTTCGAAGTCGACCGAGTGGTGACTTTCGTGGCCATCCAGGATCAGTAGGCGATAACCGCCCGAAGTACGGGACTTTGTATGCCTGTCAAAATGCCGAATCCATTCCAGACCAATATCATTCGTCGTCCAGCCGTTTGGAGATGTTGCGATTCTCCAGTCGCGAGAAATCGCGTCGTCCTGGTACCAGCTCGAGAGGTGGTACTTGCCCGAAACCACGATGAACGGCGGGACGGAGAAACCCAACGCGCCAACGCCCTGGATCACCGTAACCCATTCCCGGTTGCCTGGCTGCCTCATCTTCACATTGGACCGTCTTTCCGAACTGGTCACGACCATTCCGTTGGCGATAACGCCCATCTGGAAGCCGGTCTCGTCAAAGTTGTACATGTCAGCCTCTTGGATGCCGTACTTGGCGATCATGTTATGCACGAGGCGGAACCACGCGTTTATCGCGTCCGGATCTTCGCATTGGGCCCTCTTGTAGTCGTACTTGCGAAAGAAACGCGTCCGGAGCTCTGGTTGCCGTTTGACGAAGTTTGCGGCCCAGTTCTTCCCGACGCGTGGCGCGTCACGGTCGGCAAGCAGGCGATTCGCCATATCTCCGACCTCACCCAACCGGGGAGGGTAAGATCGCGCATCTAGGTCAAGGATATATTCGACAATAGTTTTCTCTTCTAGTACTGTTAATTTGGCAGAATTGGGCGGGCTTTCGCGTCGGGAGGGTTTGCCCTTCTGGCGTCGGAGGAGCGTCGTTAAGGGGACGGTGTAGATCCTCGCAGCACTCCGGGCGCTTAGGTTCGGGTCATTGTCCATAGCTTGGATAGCAAGGAATAATTGACCTTCTTTTGAAAGAGTCTCCATCGCGGGCGGAGGTGGAATCTGTAGAATTCAGGTGTAGGTCGTGGGCCCGGGCGAAGTGAACCACTCGCTTGGGTGAACCACTCGCTTGTGGATTACGTTATAATATAGATTTTCCTAGTATTCCTTAAAGGCTCTATAATCGAAGAAGCTTTCTAAATTTATCGTTCCTTAGCCTTAAGAGTATAAAGTATATTAGCCTAACTAGTATCCTATTATACCCTCTATTTAGCTAAAGTAATATATATTAAGTTAAAGAATACTTTTCCTAATAGTTCCTTAAATATATTATAATAAATATAGCTTACTCCTTAATTACTAGTCTAGGTAATAGCTCTCTTAATTAAAGGAATAATAAGGGTAATTTCTAAAGAAAGGGCTTTATTAATAATATAAATTACTTAGGCTTCTAAAAATATCCCTAGAATAGAGTCCCTTTTATTTATATTAATAGGTTTATAGGAGGGCATCTAATTAAGCGAATTATCTAGTTCCTAATTATTTAAATATAATTCTTAAACGTCTCCTTAATATCTCCTTTTAATAATAGCTAGAATATTATTATTATTTAAGTACTTTTAATCGTTATTTTCGCTTTTATTATTACCCTAATTAGCTTATAATATCTATATCCTCTTAAGCGAGAAGTCTAAGTAGATATCCTTTAAGGTTTCCTTCTTAAAGGGTCTAATATAGCTAATTAGGACTATAATCCTTAAGCCTCCGAATACGAAATTAGTATATACTTAGTCCTCGATATAGTTAAATATTATTTATATCTAGGTAAAGAATAGCCCCCCTAGTAGTATATCGGGCATATAGTCCTTAGCCGCTATAACTTAGAGGATAATAGGCTATTAATACCTATCGATTTAGGTTTTCGAATATATAGCTAATTACCCTTCTTAGTTCCCCTAGTATAGCTAATTATATCTTAATAATTAACTTATAAACCCTATAGGAGAGGTTAAAGATATTTATAACGTTTTTAGAAACGATATTAAATTATACTTTTAAATCGATTATTACGAAGATATACGTTTTAGGTATTTTAAATAAATCTATTCTAATTAAGCTAATAAGTAAGGTCTATTATTATATAATAATAGTTAAAAATATATTAAAGTCCCTAAGTTCCTAGACTATAAGCTCCTTCTTTTATATTATAAGGGGTCCGAGGCTAAAGGTAATATCTATATTAGCTTAATTAAGCCTTATAGATAGTCCTATTATAAAGTTAACCCTTTTTCTCTTTAAGGGTTATATATTATTATAGAGTAAATAGGGGACTTTAAAGTATATTATCGGGAGCTATCTACGTTCTAAGTCTATCCCTAAGATATACTCCTATTTAATCTTCTAAAGCTTAGGGTCTATAGTAATAAAGTAATCGCGAAGGACCTTATATTCTTATTACTAGAACTATTTAATAAGCTTTTCTCGAATAGCTATTATTGACCCTTATACCCTTTTAGTATTACCTAGTAAGGGGCCCTTATAGCTACTAATCGTACCTATTACCCTAATCTCCTTATATACTAGCTCTAGGGTCGGAAGAGGGTTAATCTCTTAAAAGCGGGCCTCTTTATTATATCTAATTAATATAGGGAAAACTCTCCTTTAGGTTTTATTAATTATATCTTTATATATCCTATTCTTAAAGTTAAGAAGTCCTCTAGGGTATTAGCTTATAAAGTTAACCTAGCTATAGGTTAAGCCTCTAGCTTAGGGGTTCTATAGTATATTCCTCGTCTTCTAGTAGATATTAGAGAATAGGAATAGGGTAATTAGGTTAAGGGTCTATCCCTTAAGCTCTTCTTATACCTAGGAGGCTAGAGGCTAGCCTATTATAATTACCTATTTAAAGATATTATATTAATTAGAGTAACCTCGGTTCTAGCCCTTAATTATAGGCTATAATAATACTAGTTCCTCATCGTCTCCTCTACTAATATAGTAATATAGTATTATAAACTTAATTAGCTAAGCCTTAAAGTTAGCTCTTTATAGTATATAGTCCTTTAAATAGTAGAGACTTCTATAATAGGTATAAGACCTTTATATTAGGGGAGGGGGGTATAGATCTCTATATTAATATTAGTTTACGAATCTATTATCCTCTTTTAAATAGGGGTATTATTATCGCTATTAGCTTAATCGGGAGGCTTATAGCTATTAATAGCTATTATACTATTATTATATCTATTAATAATTACTTTATTAATACCTATCCTATTAATATAAGCCTTATCTTTACGATTTTAAACCTATAATATAGGCTATCCTATTAAATTAATTAAAGGCTTTTAAGAGAACTATAATTAGAGGGTCTAGCTTAGTTACTAAGTTTATAATCTAGAGTATTAATAAGTAAGCGATTAGCCTATTTCCTCTATTAACCTTTATAGCTATTAAGTTCTCCTTTAAAGTAATCTTTAAGAGTTCTTAAATAGCTATTAAGGTCCTTAATCGAGACTTTTACATTCTTATCTTATATTCTATAATTAAAGCTTAGAATTAGACTATTAAATTATTAAGCTCGGAATCCTTTATTTATATCCTTTATATAAAGGTTATCGATAAGGGTTTTATAAGCTTTTTAATATTATTATTATCCTAATTAAAGTAGTTTAATATTATTTTAAACTTCTAAATATCTCTTTTCTCCTTTTCTAAATATTTAATTATATTCTAAGACTTATTAAATATTAGCCGATTAAGGAGGTTGCTAACCTTAATATTATAATTATTAGTAATTCTCGTAAATATTTTAGCTCTAATTATCCTATAATTAATATTAATTAATTTATTATTAAATAGAGGGTTAAGCTTCTATTTCCTTATTATAGTTATAAGTTTTAATATTAATTAATAGGCTTTATTAAGCTCTTTTAAGTCTTTAAGTAATTATTCGTAATTATATAATACTTTAATCTAAATAATAAGATTCTTATTATTATCGGAAAACTAGCTTCGCTTCTTCTTAATATATTATATAATCTTAATAAATATTACTCCCTTAGCTTATACTATTTTAATAAATAGTTTAATAAAGTATCTATTATCTTTATTAATATAGATAATAATATTTATAACCTTCTCTTTCTCCTTTAAGCTAGCTAAGCGATTAATATCTTTATAATTAATTAGGAACTCCTAGAGATTATCCCTTATAAACTTAGGAGCATTATTTAACCTTAGTATTAATATTATTATTAATCCTTTATTATTTATTACCTTCTAAAAGATATTCTTAAGGATTAGCTCAAGTTAATTAAAGGAAAGACCCTAAATCGGAATATTCTATACCCCTAAGGCGGATAGGTAATTAATCGTATCTTTATAAAGTACTATTCTAGGTCGAGGAGGTTAGATATTCTTATAAATTATTAAGAAAGTAGGTCTTAGAGGCTAGCTACTATTAAGAAGGAGTCCGACTTCGTTATCGTTATTATTATTAAAATAGAGAAGGTTAGAAATAGGTAAAGATTTATTATCTTTATAAGAATACTCTTTATAAATAATAAAAGCCCCTTTTTATAAGTAAATTTAAGTATTAATTATAATAAATATAGGTTTATTCCTTTAATTACTTATTATAAGGGTTCTAAGGCTAAATTACTTATTTTTACTTTCTTTAGCTATCGATTAAGGTCTATCGTTTATTATTATTTCTTATTATTTTTAGTTTTATATATATTAATTTTTATTAAGGAAGAATAGGGGTTATAAAAGAGGGAGGTCGAGGCTACCTTCGAGGAATTAAGTCGCTTTATATAAGCTTCGCTATAGCCTCCCCTATCTTAGTATTATATAACCTATTATAAAGTCCTAATATTATAATTAGGGGAATATAATTATTATAGGTTCTATATATCGTATATATAGCTAGTTAGCTATATATATTATTTATATATAAAGTTCGTCTATTACTTATAACGTAATCCACAAGCGAGTGGTTCACCCAAGCGAGTGGTTCACTTCGCCCGGGCCCACGACCTACACCTGAATTCTACAGATTCCACCTCCGCCCGCGATGGAGACTCTTTCAAAAGAAGGTCAATTATTCCTTGCTATCCAAGCTATGGACAATGACCCGAACCTAAGCGCCCGGAGTGCTGCGAGGATCTACACCGTCCCCTTAACGACGCTCCTCCGACGCCAGAAGGGCAAACCCTCCCGACGCGAAAGCCCGCCCAATTCTGCCAAATTAACAGTACTAGAAGAGAAAACTATTGTCGAATATATCCTTGACCTAGATGCGCGATCTTACCCTCCCCGGTTGGGTGAGGTCGGAGATATGGCGAATCGCCTGCTTGCCGACCGTGACGCGCCACGCGTCGGGAAGAACTGGGCCGCAAACTTCGTCAAACGGCAACCAGAGCTCCGGACGCGTTTCTTTCGCAAGTACGACTACAAGAGGGCCCAATGCGAAGATCCGGACGCGATAAACGCGTGGTTCCGCCTCGTGCATAACATGATCGCCAAGTACGGCATCCAAGAGGCTGACATGTACAACTTTGACGAGACCGGCTTCCAGATGGGCGTTATCGCCAACGGAATGGTCGTGACCAGTTCGGAAAGACGGTCCAATGTGAAGATGAGGCAGCCAGGCAACCGGGAATGGGTTACGGTGATCCAGGGCGTTGGCGCGTTGGGTTTCTCCGTCCCGCCGTTCATCGTGGTTTCGGGCAAGTACCACCTCTCGAGCTGGTACCAGGACGACGCGATTTCTCGCGACTGGAGAATCGCAACATCTCCAAACGGCTGGACGACGAATGATATTGGTCTGGAATGGATTCGGCATTTTGACAGGCATACAAAGTCCCGTACTTCGGGCGGTTATCGCCTACTGATCCTGGATGGCCACGAAAGTCACCACTCGGTCGACTTCGAACTCTACTGCAAGGAGAACAACATCATCACACTCTGTATGCCTCCTCATTCGTCACATCTACTCCAGCCTCTCGATGTTGGGTGTTTTGGCCCACTAAAGAAAGCATACGGTCGGCAAATCGAGGATAGGATGAGGGCGGGTACAACGCACATCAGCAAAGAGGACTTCTTCCCGGCGTTTTCGGCTGCATTTCAGCAAGCAATGACAGAAAAACATCCAGGGAGGCTTTCGAGGAGCGGGGCTTGTCCCCATAACCCGGAAACAGTCCTGTCAAAGCTGGATGTGAGGTTGAGGACGACGACGCCTCCGGGGACGTCCCACGGGGAGCGTGATTCTTGGGTCTCTAAGACGCCCACTAACCTGCTCGAGGCAGGTTCCCAGACTGACTTCATCAAAGGGCGAATCTCACGCCACCAGGGAAGCTCCCCAACGTCAATTTTAGATGCTGTTGACTATCTTGCGAAGGGGACGCGGGGTGTTATGCACCAGATCGCTCTTTTGAAGTCAGAGGTTATGATCCTTCGAGAGGAAAATGCTACACTAAGCCGACGCCGGAGGGCCAAAAGCTACGTCTCCGGGAAGGAGGAAGCATGGCTGTAGGCGAGGGACAGGACAAGATTGCTCAGAAGGAAGTAGATATCCAGATAAAAGAGGAAACGCTGCAGAACCCGGGTCCCGCGTCGTGGTCCCAGCCGAAGAAACGATGCTGTAGCGTATGCGGGAAGACCGGCCACAACGCGAGAACTTGTCAGGTAGCTATCTCATCGTCTGCAAAAGACGAGGAGGAGTGATTTTAATTGATTTACGGCGTTTGGGTTGAGGTTTTCCTCGGAATGTTTGTCGGGTCGGGGTGAAGTGAACCACTCGCATGGGTGAACCACTCGCTTGTGGATTACGTTATTATTTATATTATATATATAGCTAATTAGCTATATATATTATTTATATATAAAGCTCGTCTATTCGTATTATTTATATATAAAGCTTATCTATTATTTATATTATTTATATTATATATATAGCTAATCGGCTATATATATTATTCGTAAATCTTATATATTTATAAAGTTATAGTATTACTTTAATAATTAGCTATTATTATATTAAACGAGATAAGATAACTTCCTTTCTTCCCTTAATCGGTAGAACTTAAAGCTAAAGCCTATTATATTATTAGATTCTTACTTAATCGGTAATAAGTAGAAGTTTTATAGGCTCCCTTATACCCTTCCGGATTAACGATTTCGTCTATTACCCTAATCGGTCTATTATTATTATCTAATTATATTTATTAGCTTATCTATTTTATTCTATAATCTTTTTTACTTCTCTTATAATAGTATTCGTTTAATAGTCTAGCCGCTATTCTCTATTTAAGTCTTTTAATAAGTCTATTATATTAAAATTGAATCTAACCTCGTTTAAGGGGTCTAATTAGGCTAATAGATTATATTAAAGGTATATAAGAGAGATAATCCGCTTCGGAGTATTAATTGAAGTAGGGCTAGAGAGGACCTCGTCCGATTAGGGTAATAAAATAATTAATTAAGAAAAAGATAAGTCTATAGATATATAGTATAAGATTGATATTATAAGGACCTTCGAAGTGCTTACTACGAGTCTAATTAATATCCATTCCCCTAATTAGCTACTCCCGATCCCCTTATCGCTAAGCTATACCTCGCTGCCCTGCCCAGTTTTAATATCTTTCTAAGTAAACGAATTAAATTATAATTAAATAATAGGAATAGGCCTTTAAGCCCTTCTATAAAGGAAACGAATAGCTAATTAAATAGTACTCTTATAATAGCTAGATATAAGCTCCCGAAGTCTCTAAATCGCTAGTTCGTTAATTAAGGGTAGAAGAATAATTATTATTACCCTTTCTTAGCCTTTTAATAGGAATAATAGGATTAAACTATTTAAATAGGATTAATAGATCTTATTAAACTAATCTAGTAAATACTATACTCTATAGATCTATATATCTAGTTAGTAAGTTATAGTAACTCTATTCCTTTTACCTTCCCTCTTCCCTATAACGATTCTTTATTTTTAAGATTAATTAGCCTAATCTACTATTTTAGAGCTCTGATAATTACTAAATCCCTATTTTTACTATTCTCTCTCTCTCTCTTTTTCTCTTATCCCGGCCTCGATAATACTATCTAAGCGTAAAGCCCCTATACTTACTACCCCTCCTACTAAGAGAATAGCGAAGTATAAGAACCTAGTGAAGATTAATTATAGGAGCTATTAATCCTAGTATATAGTATATATATCTAGTAATATTTATAAAGTCCTCTATTTAGGGTATTTAAAGTCTTATCTTATTAGTAAATAAATTAAAACTAGCGCTAATAGTATATATTACGATTTAGAGCCTAAGGGTTCCCGTTATTATAAATATACTTCTAAGTACTCTTATAAATTAATATAAACTTCTATAATCTCTATTTTCTAATATCTATAGCTTTAATAATCATTATTTATAGTCTAGTTAAGGCATTTAAGCTTATTATAAAGTTTTTAGCCGCTTAGGATAAGAATAATAAGCTAGTAAACTCTTTTCTTTATCTTTTCCCTTAATTATCTAATTATATAATTAGCTAATAGAGGATATAGGATATAGAGAAATAGTATATTATCGTTAAGGGTATATTTATAATTATTAAGGAGGAGGAGGCTAAAGGGGGTAACGACTTTAATAAAGACTTCAATAGTCTTTATAATGCCGACTATAAGGCGGCTAGGCAGGCCATAGCTCTATAGCTCTTTAATTGCTTCTAGTAGGACTCGCTAGAGTAATTAAACTTAGAGTCTTCGGACTCTAAGGCCTAGTCCGCTTTATAGAGCGATTACTTTACTATTTTACTAATTATAGAATAGCTATTTTTAAAGTATTATTAATCGTTATTAATATTAATTATATTTACCCTTTAACTATTCTTTTCTTAATATTTAATTTATCCTTTAATCCTAATTATAACTTTATTAAAGCTTATTAATACTTCTAGTACTTAGTTTAGCGCTCCCTTAATTATTAAATCTATAGGGTTATTACCTCTAGCGATTTAATGAATTTCATCCGATTTTATATTCTTTATAGCTTTACTATAATACTATAAGATCTATTATTAAGCATTTCTCTATTATTATACTTAATTAAATAAAGTATTAATAGAGCGAGTAGCTATTAATATAGATAACTATTTATAGGAGTAATAGTTCTAAGCGTTTATAGATCTCTTAGAGCGTCTATTTAAGGATATAAGCTATATTAAAGCCACTAATTATATTATAGATTTCGCTAGCTAGAACTAAATATATAACCTATTTATATTTAATAGATTATTAATAGAGGATATTACTATATATTATAAAGGCATTCTCCTAATTACTAGAACGTTTATTACCTAGGAGGATAATAAATCCGATCTATAAATTAAAGTCCTTATTATTAGTAAAGGAGCTATTAATAAATATATAAAGCTAAGCTATTAAGAGATCGAGGTATATATAATTTAGGCTATAGCTTATATTAATAATCTACTATTATATATATTTATTAAGCTATTTAAAGTCATCCTCTTATAGGTTCTTAGCTTATATTATAATAGAGAAATCGAAGGCTACTTCTAATTAATAGGTTAAAGTAATATAGGTATTATAAGCTCTCTAAGCGATATATTATTATTCTAAGCTTATTATCCTTAATATTATTAACTTTAAGCGATTACTTTAGCTTTTCTATTATATTATAAGATTATTAGCTCTAATTTTAATAATATAGCTATTAAAGACGCTATTAGATCTTATATTAAGGATATAAGTAAGCTTTACTCGGAAGCTAGTATTATCGAGCTCTATTTATTCCTTTTATATAACTACGGGCTCTCTAAGGTTAAAGGTATCGTCTATCTATATCCTAATTAATCTAAAGCTCTCTCTAGCTCTAATTAGAAGTAAATATAGATCGTAGCCTATTAGAATAACGTTTAGGCGCTCTCTATAATAGTATTAATAGGTTATAAACTAATAGAGACCTAATTCTACGATATTATAGAGCGGCTTTATAATATAGAAGACGATTCTATCGGGGTATTTATATTATAGCTCCTTAGGAATATATAGGAGAACGTTATATAGTAGATCTATAGCGCTCTAAATATAGGCTTAATTAATATTACGAAGTATTAATTAATAGCTATATTATTATAGTATTAGGGTAATCGCTAGGATTAGCTATTAGCTATAGCGTATAATCGTAAATAATTATATTAATAGTATTATCTTCTCCTAATTACTATATCTTTAAACTATTAATCTTAACTTTTTATATAAAATTTAAAGGAGGCCTTTTATTTCTCTTATAAGCTAGTATTTAAAGATCTTAGCGCTAGGAAATATAGATCTCCTAATTAATATAATTATTCTAGCTATTAGGAGTAAATCGATTTCCTCCTAATCGGACTATTTAAATAGCTTCCTAGAGATCGTTATTCTACTTTTATTATATAATTAAATAGCTAGGTTATAACCCTATTATTCCCTTTTAATAATAAATTAATATTCGATCTATAAAGTCCTAATTATATTACTCTTATAATCTATAAAAGCCGCTTATAATAGATTTATAGTATTTATTAACTTCCTAGGTCTCCTATATCGTTATAATAGAATTAGCTCTAAGTATTTAAATAATTCTAGGGTCTTTAGAGTTCGAATTACTATTATCTCTCTAATCTCCTAATCTAGCGATCTATTATATAGCTTAATATATATTCCTCTAAACTCTATTAAGCTATTAACTATATTAATTATAATTATTATATTAGAAACCGATATAACTTTATAAAGACCTATTCATTTCTCCTATTCTCGGAATATAAGAATATCGCTTCCTAGCTCTAGCGATCTCGGTAATAACTATTTAATATCTAGTCTATTATAAGTACTAAGAGTATTATTAACCTTCCGTTTAACGATTATTCGTTAAAGCTCTATTATCGCTTTATTAATTACTTTAATATATTATACTTAGTTCGTAATAAGTACTATATTAATAATAATCCTAGGTATTACTCTAAATACGAATTATATAAATATTAATCTATTAGGCCTAATAGTATCGTTTATTACCTTTATTACTCCTTAAAATAGCGATTCTAGGCTTATATTATAAGATTCTACCTTTAAGATCTTATATATCCTATAAATTAGTTTATAATAGCTTTTAACTTTACTAATTAATTAATAAGCCTCTATAGGGATTTAATAATAGGTTATAATTAAGAGGCGTACTTCTATTTTAAATTTAATAGAGGTAAAGTTCATTCTAGTATTAATAATTATAATATCTAGAAGCTCTAGATAGATATCTAATTAATACCTTTTAAAAGCTTCCTATATTATATAAACTATAAAATTAAGAATAAAAGTTATAGACTAGAATCCTATATTTATATCGATTATATAGAGAATAAGCTTTGTATCTAAGTATATAATATCGATTAAAATCTTATAATTAAAATCGATATTTAATTTTAGAATAAATATAAAGTATTATAGAGATTTCCTTTTAATCTAATAATAGTAATAGAAATAGTTTATTAGCTCTAGAATATCCCGATTTATATTATAATCTACTCTTTAGAATAGGTTTTATAGCTTCTCTATAAATAGATAACCGAACTATTTATAAATATATTAAAGCTCTATTTCTATTAAAAACGCTATTTTATTACTCTCTATCCCTATTATATATATAATCCTAGAGCTAGTATAAATCTTTATATCTAGGAAGAACTATAAATAGCTCTATTTACGAAAAATAAATATATACTCCTAGAGCTCCTTAATACGCTTTATTAGCTTATTATAAATATCATCTAAATAGATTCTAAAATCGTTTATATCCTTAATATAAAGTAAGAATAGAATATCTATTAAGATAATATAGGGTATAATCCTCTTAATTAATATTAGAATAATAATCTCCTCTAACGTACATGTACAGTGAGTGGGCCAGTACAGTGAGTGGACCACTTTCGCGTCATTCTCCAAACTTCAACATTCCACCTTACTTTTCTCTACAACCAGTCATGGAAACACCTTCTCAAGACAGTCAGCTATTCCTTGCCCGTCAAGCAATGGAAAAAGATCCAGGGTTAAGCGCCCGACGTGCTGCAGCCATCTACAATGTCAGCCGAACGACTCTCGTTCGCCGCCAGAACGGCACCCCATCCCGAAGCGAAATCACATCCAAATTAAAGAAATTAACAATGCTAGAAGAGCAAACGATTGTCGAATACATACTAGACCTAGATTCCCGATCATACCCCCTCGGTTGGATAGTGTTGGAGATATGGCGAATGTCCTGCTGGCGGCGCGCGACGCGCCACCCGTCGGACCGCGATGGGCTTCAAGATTCGTCAAACGACAACCTGCGCTCCGGACGCGTATCTTTCGAAAGTACGACTATAAGAGGGCCCAATGCGAAGATCCCGACGCGATAAACGCGTGGTTTACGCTCGTACGTAACATGGTCGCGAAGTACGGCGTGACGGACGAAGACACCTATAACTTCGATGAGACCGGTTTCCAAATGGGCGTTATCGCTAATGGAATGGTTGTTACAAACTCTGAAAGACGTTCTAACGTTAAGATGAGACAGCCGGGTAATCGGGAATGGGTTACAGTGATCCAGGGCGTTGGCGCGACCGGATTCTGTGTCCCGCCATACATCGTTGTTGCGGGTAAATTTCACCTCTCGTCATGGTACGAAGAAGACGCGTTTCCTCGCGACTGGAAGGTCGCAACCTCTCCAAACGGCTGGACTACGAATGATATTGGTCTCGATTGGATTCGGCACTTCGACCAACATACAAGGTCGCGTACTTCGGGCGCATTTCGCATTCTCATCCTAGACGGCCACGAAAGCCACCACTCCGCCAAATTCGAGCTTTACTGTAAGGAGAATAAGATCATTACACTTTGTATGCCTCCTCATTCGTCCCATCTACTCCAACCTCTCGATGTCGGCTGTTTTGGACCGCTGAAGAAAGCGTACGGTCGGCAAATTGAGATGAAGATGAAGGCAGGTACAAACCATATCTCCAAGGAGGACTTCTTCCCAGCTTTTTTACGGCATTCCAGAATTCTATGACAGAAAAAAACATCCAGGGAGGTTTTCAAGGGGCTGGACTTACCCCCATGACCCAGAAGCAGTCCTTTCAAGGCTGGATGTGAAATTAAAGACACCAACGCCGCCAGGAACGTCTTCTGGACTCCCTAAGCCATGGGTGTGTAAGACTCCTACAAACCCGATTGAAGCCACTTCACAGTCCGAATTCATTAAGAATCGAATCTCCCGACACCAGGGAAGCTCACCAACGTCAATGCTTCAGGCTATCGACCAATACACGAAGGGTACACACAAGATAATGCACCAGTTCGTCCTAATGGACGCAAGGCTCAAGATACTTGAAAGCGAGAATGCTACCCTTAGCCGACGTCGGAGAGCTAAAAAGTACGTCTCAGGGAAGGAGGGAGTATGACTCTAGGTGATGGACAAGACCAGATTGCCCAGAAGGAGGTAGATGTTCAGATGAGGGAGGAAACGAGGCAGAATCCGGGTCGCGCGACTCGGGCTATACCGAAGAAACGGACCTGTGGCACCTGTGGAAATACTGGCCATAACGCGAGAACTTGTCAGATGACTATATTATCTTCTGAATAAGGTAATGGGGCGTGATTTCAATTGATTTCCTATGTTTTTGTTTAGTTCTGGGTTGGAATGTTTGTCGGGTCGAGGTGAGGTGGTCCACTCACTGTACTGGCCCACTCACTGTGCATGTACGTTATTATAAATATAAAGTTTCCTATTCTAAATCTTATTCTAGCCCCTATTCCCTATTTATTAATTATTAAGCTTAGTATTAGAGCTATTAGGGCCTTTATCTATAAAGCTCCTATTATAGAAATTAATACTATATTTATATTAAGGATAATATTATATTATATAAAAGTATTATTAATCTAATATTAAATAAAGAGCTACTCTATCGGAATTATTATTTTAGCCTTTAAACTATTCCTTTTAATTCTATATTAGAACGATTTATTTATTAGGAAGTATATAATATAAGTATTTATTAGTTTATTCTCGGGATTAGATTAATAAAGATCGTTTACTCCTAGCTTATCGGAAATAGGATTACCTAATTCTAAGCTCTTAATAGATTCTATTATTATTAGAAATTAATAGTATCCCTTCTATTAATCTCTATATACTTCCTATATACGTTTCTATTATTCTTTTAAATATTATTATTCTTTAAGAGAATACTTTATTAATCTATAATTTAATTTAAAGTATATTTAGTATTTATAAATTCTAATAGTTTAACGATTATTAATTCGAAATATTAATTACTCTTTACGATCTCCTTTTCTATTAATCTAGTAATATCCGCTCCTATAATATCTATTAATATAGAAGTATTTAAATATTCTAATATTCTCCTCTACCTTTAATATATTCTTAAATTTTATAGATAATATATTAAAAGATTATTTTAGCCTTATTAATATAATCTTTAGCTCTAGGATGCTTTAAATTACTTTTAAAGTATTTATATAGAGATAAATCTCCTCTTTAAATATAGGGCTAAATACTCTCTAATATTATTAAAATCTATTTAGAAGGATTTATAGAACTTCTATTTATAGCTTTCCTATATTATTAGCTTTTATTATTATAGAATAGAATATTATTAAGCTCTAATCTATATAATATTATATTCTATTAATCTCTAAATCGAATTATTATTTAATTATTAAATATATTTATTAGAATTATATACTTTAATTTATATATTCTAGGAAGAAAGCTTATATATACCCTAAGAATATACTTAAAAAGAATATATAAAGCTATATATATTAGATTTATAATAGTTTATAAATATCTATAAATATCCTTATTTTATTATTAAGGATATTATAAATCTCCTTAAAGTAATTATTCTCTTTATTCTATAATAATATAAATTACTTAATTAGAGATCTATCGATTAATAAATTAACCGATTTATATAATAGTAGAATATAATATTAGAATAATAGGTTTTAAATAATATTTAAAAGTTAATCTTATTTCTTTATAATTAAAATATAATCTCTTATTAATTAGATTATCTATTCTATTAATTAGATAACCCTAGAATTAAGGGCTATTAGGGATCTATCCTCCTTATTTATAGTTTTCGGATTTAGGATAGCTAAACGTTCCTTATAAATTATTATTTATTATCCTATTAATCTCCCTATTCCTCTATTCTTTAGAATATTATATCCTAATTAATATTAATCGATTCTATTATATTAAATATCTCTTTTTATAAGAATATTAGGATTAATTTCTTTAATATTTTAATATTTATTATTCTAAGAAGAAAGATCCTATAATCTATTAGATATACCTTTAATATTTAAGTAATTATTAAATTATAAAAATCGAAGTCTTCTTCGGTCTAGCTTTAGAAGTCTTCGATAAATACTTCTAAGAAGTAAACTCCTTTTATAATTCTATATATATTTATTACTTTAAGGATCTAAATACTCTTAAGATCTATAGGTATTAAATTTAATAATCTAGGGAACTATAATTCTATTCTATTAATAATAAAGTTAATATTAAGACCCTTCTTAACCTTCTATATTAAGTATAATATATTAAATTCCTTTAAAATATTATCGAACTCCTATTATATCTTTTTAATATTCTCTAGCTCTATTATAGAGCTATTATTATAATCCGAGGAGCTTATTATTATTAATTTTATTAAAGCTCTATTATAATTAATTAACTATTCTATAGAGCTTCGTTTATCGGGTTTTATAATTAATAATATAGCCTAAGTAATTATCTTAAATATAGGAGTCCTAAGATATTTAAAGTAGACGGTACTCCTATAGATTATATTATAGAGGGTTTCTCTATTATTAAGCTCTTATAAGAATCCTAAAATATTTAAAGTAAATAATACTCTTACGATTACTTATAAAGTATAATCGATAAGCTTATATATAGTAAATTTACTATTTATAGGATCGATCCTAACTTCTCTAGCTCTAGCTATTCTATATTATATTAAACGTAATATTAATTAGTATTAAGAGGGCTTTACTATTTATATAAACTTTAATTTATTACTTTAGCTATACCTAAGAGCTCTAAATAAATAGAATAAGTAATATAAGATTTATAATAATTAATTAATAATTTCTCTCTAAATTACTATTATTTACGTAAATTAGATATATCTATCTAATTTACCGATTATATAAGCTATAAATTATATATCCTTAAAAGCTATAAATCCTAGCCCTAGTAATTACTATATTAGTAAATCCTATATAGTAATTACCGATCTAGGCAATCCCCTAATATTAGTTTAATAATACCCTTTATTTATTAATTGAGCTTAATATAATAAATACTATAAATACTAGTAATACGATAGAAATTAAATTAAGAACTTTATTTAATAGCCTAGATTATAAGGAGTAATTATACTTTATTAGGTAATTATAATATAATTATTAAAGGAGAAAAACGTAATATAGGATGGATATTTATAAAATTATAATTATATAGTATATTTACTTATATAGTATATTTACTTATAGAGTATATTTACTTATATAGTATACTTACTTATATAGTATATTTACTTATATAGTATATTTACTTATTATATATATTATAAAATAAAGGTTTAATAATATAAAGAATTACTTAAAATATATATTATTAAAGATATTAAAAAGCTAATTTGTTACGGATGCGAGTAGCGTAGCGTAGCTACTGCGCTAAAAGGTCTAGCCAACCCAGGGTCTCTGGATTAGCTGGATGCTACGCCTATAAGGCCAGGTCTTCGTAGTTCATGACTCTATTATATAGGCCATTAACCCTATATAACTAAGTAGGTACGTAACATAATTTAAAGAGATAAAGAACCTAAAGGCTAATTTATCTACTTTATTAATAAATATTCTCGAGATAATAAATATATATATAGGGATAATACATGAATCCGATATTATTAAAAATATATTTACTTCTACTTCTTTAAAGGAGGATTTAAATATCCTATACTTTTTATATATATAATTTATTAAAGAGATCGTTAATATAGCTTTAAAGAACTAAAGATTACCCCTCTTATTATAATAGTAATAGACTTAAAAGCTATTTCCGATAATATCGTAATCGAGGAGCTCTATAATAAAGATACTATAAATACGAATCTAGTTTATATAAATATAGCTACCCTTCCTAATAACGTCGATTTAAAAGTAAACTATTAACTATACTATAACGTAATTAGGAAGTCTCTAGAATTAACGTCTTTATACGCTTCGAATTAAGAGGTAATTAAAGGTATAACTATTAAACCGAATATTATAAAGGATATATTAAAAGCGAGAAAGCGAGAGAATAAAGCCTTATATTAGTCGAGGATATTATAAACGGAAGGTAATTCGTTTTATAGTAATGATATTTAGAACTTTTAAAGGGCTTATAACTAATAAAATATTAATAAAAGTAAATTTCTAGGGGATTACTATTTTATAATCTATAAATTAATTAAATATTAATATTATTAATAAATTAATATAATCTAATAATAAAGCGTCTACTCTATACGTAGAGGATATAGGTTCGAATCCTATTATAAATAGTCGGTTTTACGGCCTTATCCCCTATTAAGCGTATAATCGTAGAACTCGAATTTTACTATATTTTAATTAATTAATAGATTAGATTAACGATAATCTAGCTTTATTTTTTTAGATTAGAAGATCACTAAATTACTAATTAAATACTATTATTATAATTAACTATTTAGATATACTATTCTATACGATTTAATTAGTCGTTTAATTAATAGAATTAATAGGATTAATTCGATAACTATACTAGTTAAAGATGAACGGTGAGGGTTTCAAAAGAGGAGCCGTCCTAGCTTAGTATATATATCTCCTTTCTTGCC
The DNA here is from genome assembly GCA_019188255.1 of Verticillium longisporum. Lineage (NCBI taxonomy): Eukaryota > Fungi > Ascomycota > Sordariomycetes > Glomerellales > Plectosphaerellaceae > Verticillium > Verticillium longisporum. Next base: position 445,224 of record JAETXT010000007.1, read on the forward strand.
TTTATTTATACATGCTTCCGAGTCGTCGGTCTAGCCATGCTGGCGCTCAGTAAATATATATCTATATATTGCCTTTGTGTCTTTTCTGCCGTGAATTGTGATTTATATTCGGCTACATGATCCGGTCCTTGGTTTCTAGACTGCGGAATCCCGAGCGGCACTGATCCGGGCAAAACTGATACTGCTGCCCACGAGACATAACGACCAGCTGCTGCCCGATGGTACTTAATCACGATGTATCAGTACCCCAGGAGTCTCTCCTGAAGATGTCTGCCTCACAGAGCCAACTCTTCCCCAGTGTGAATTTGTTATTCTTGAACCGTGTGGTATGGCGATGCCGCATCCCTGTGTTCTCACAGTCCCTGAGAGGCACGGAGATGTGGGGACACGCTGGGAGACCTTGGCTCCTAGATTCTCGAATGTCAGCCACGGCAGTCAAACTTCCGGGCATCACTGTATGGAAAAGAAAATAACACAAAGCCGATCTTGAAAAGGCGGTCGTTCATCCAGATACCACCACCGAGACAGCAACGGCAGAGAAAAACACGGTGAGGCAGTGTCTCCACAGCCACACGCGTCCAGTCGCCGATATCCTCCTCTGCACACACACTAGACTCACTGCGGGTTGACACACCGGGACAAGAATGGACAGTGAGATGTACTTGACCACCCGGTACCCCTAACGCCTGTCCTATTTCTCCAACTAATCCCATGGCCTCCTTCCCGTCTCCTGCTGTCCACCGTGCCCCCATATCAGACTCCTGGTACATCCAAACTAAATACCCCGTGAAATGCATTGACGGCCTTAGGACCACCCGTTCGTGTTGACGCCCTGGTTCCCCGCATCCATGCCCATGTTCAAAAACGCATCAATCTCGCCCATCCCGTCCGTCTCCAGCGCCGTCATGAGCTCCAACTGCTGTTCTTGACTCAGGCTACCCTGTCGCTCCGCATTCCAGCCTGCCGGGGGCCCACCGAAAGGACCAAAGTTGAACTGCCCAATGCCGAGTCCGAGCTCAGGAGCATTAGTGTAGTTGTGTGCGTGGGATCCGTCGTTGAAGAAGCTGTTGCTCATGGGGGTAAAGTTATACGGCGTGATGAATGGCGGCGGCGGCGAGAACCAATCTGTGATCCCACTAGGTGTAGGCAACGGACGCTGCTGAACTTGCGGCGGAGGCGGCGGCACCACAAACGTGGGCCCGCGCTGGGGAGGATGAGGTTGCTGTCCTGGTTGCGTCATCTTGGGCGGCGGAGGCGGCGGCGACATGTTAGTGCTTATCGCATTCATCGACGGCGTGAATGGCATAGCTGGCGAAGATTGCGGCATCGTAGGCGTGGCACTCGAAGGTGGTGAAATTGTCGACGTCGTACTGCCAGGAGTACCAGCATTCAACTGATTCGCACCGAGCGACTCAGGAGGGGTGGGAAGATGGCCAGAATGCTGCGCCGGTGTCGACGTTGAGGATGCATATCCGAACGGCGTGTTTCCAGGCGGCGTCTGGTCATCCAGGGGCAATTCTGGAGGATAAGCTGAAAATCGTCGGCCAAGCTGATCTGTGGAAGGACCCATAAAGATCGAATTGGAACGGAAGGTTGGGTGAATTGGTTGATAGCTCGCTTCGTATCCGAAATGATTCATTGCTTCGGGGGTGGCATCGAATACGGTTCCGAACTGGGGCGCATTGACCTTGAACGAGGGCGCAGTAGACGCCGAGTTGTCGGAACCCTGGGGAGAGCCCGTATCGAAGATGGAGGATGGCGTGTTGAGATGGCTGGAGGAAGCAACTGTGGAGGTGTCGCGAATGTCGTAGACCTGGAGACAGGCTTTGGCGAAGACGGAGTACAAGTTGGAAGCCGATTCCGAACCGGGCCATCGTTGAGCGCACTGTTCTTGATCGACAATGTCAAGCGCAACCTGTACAAGCTCATCGACTTCTTCTCGAGAATGTGCCTGCCGAACTTCTGAGTACGAGACCGCCCAAAGCATTGTGTTCAGAGCCATGAAAAGGGTCAACAAGAAAATCCAGGTGATGTCGACGGCCGCCTTTTCCATTTGCTGCTTAGACAGGTTGATGATGTACGCAGCGCCCTCATAGCAGATCAAGGCGGCTCGGCCAGATGGCTTGGGTATTTGCGGAGACGGCCGGTGAAGGAAAATGCGCATCTGGTGGGCTCGGCCAGTGAACCTATGCAGTGTTAGCAACTTCAACTTAAGCTGGCAATATCGAACTAACCAAGGTTTACACCAAGCTGGGTTCTCTGGTGATTGGTCCACCCAGTCTTGTATGTCATTTTCCATCTTGCTGAACCAGGGATGTGTCTCGTTCTTGGGCTCAGGGCGTTTCTTCTCGTAGAGAAACCGCTTGATCTCGGCTTGTGCCATCCTCATCTTGAAAAAGTGCAACGCGACAAGCTTCTTCTCACTGGGCGGAGCAGGGAGAATGCCTTCCTCAGTGATGTACTCGTCGTCAACAGTGGCAAAGGGCTCGACGTCCAGATAATCGTCTCCCTTCGATATGCCGTTCGGGCGTCCCATGCTATGGGCAAGGCCGAATTCCATTGACGCGGTGACATATGAGAGCCGGCGTCGCATATCGAGGGTCAGGGGGTCTATGAGGCCCAATGAATAATCGGCCGATATCGTCTTCTCGTCGGTAAGTCCCTCGGCCTGACATATGCGAGTTGCCATGCCCACAACATGGTAAATGGCCATTCGCGTGGGAGTAAGCATCGAATACTGTCCGATGAGGGCTAGGCACTGCAGAGTCCTCAAATCTTTGGATCGGATCACAATCTCAAAATACTCCATGGCGGCCAGGTAGTAGCTGTCGGCAAGTCCAGCGTACTGGATATCGAGCTTCTGAAGGCTAATGGCGAAGACCATCCGGACGATAAAGTTTTTGTAGGAGCACGTTCCACCGGCGAAGACTTCTTCCAGATCTTTGAGAAATTGTTTCTCATGCAAGGTAGGCCAGAAAACTTGGGCTATGCAACATATTAGTTTCTGGAAGTCAAGCAGAACGAGACGGGGATCGACGCACATCTCTGGCAAAATATGTCAACAAGCCGATCGGCGACCTGGCGCGCGGGCAGTGAAGTGGCGGGGTGTGCGCTTGTGGTGGGATAGCTCTTCTTTCGCTTGGTGGGCTTCGCCATGACGATCGATTGCATGCGTGTCTGTCGTCTCGCTCTCACTTCGGGAATGAGCTCAGATATGCGCTTGGAATCGGTGAAGAGTTTGGCTTGTTCCATGAGCAGGCGGGTCATTGCGATGCCGCTGCTGGGACCTAGGTACCGCGGCGTTTCTTCAGACTCTGAAAGTCGTACGAGTCCGCCAGGACGCACAAAGTCTTCGTTGCTGCGGGGGTGATCGTTGTCCTCGTCGGTGTACATGCTCAATTCGTTCTCTAATTGTCGGACCTTTTCCTGTAGCTTGACTACATAGTTGCGACCAATCTTCCGGCCTTTTGTCGCATCGTAGTATTCGCACACGGAGCCGGATCGCTCGCAGGGCAAGCAGCGCGGTAGTGTTGGATCGCATCTGGTTTTCCTCTAGAGAAACAAACTGGTCAGTATCGCCTGTGAGACTTCATGGGCTGCGCTTGCATCTGAGAGGCAAATCGGAAGCGCCCTCGGCCCAAGGCAGATGAGGGGCAGTGGCGGGCTCACCTGGCGACAGCGACAACAAGCTGTCAATGTATGGGCGATGCGTCCTGGGTGGTTCGCACCATCATCGTCGTCCTGCGGCGAGGGGTTCCGAGCCACGCGAGGAACGTTGTAAGGGACGGGGCGTGGCCTCGGAGGCACAAAGGAGTTGAAGCCTTGCCGGAAGACGTCGGCGGCGTCCATGAAGGCTAAGAGAAGGGTCAACCGACCGCGATGTGTATGTGTGTGTGTCTGCCTGTCTGATTGCTGTATATGCCGGCGGGCGGCTATCGTCGTGGTCGTCGAGTTTGTCGTCGGGTCGGGTTCAAGTGCAGTCGTTTTCGAGGGGTCGTCGTGGGTTTGAGGTTGCTGCGAGGATCCAGTCCTAGCTCAATCCGAGTTTGGGCGACTTGGCAGGCGGGATCGACGTGGGATGGAGCCCCCCTCCCCGGATTGCGACAGTTCTCGACCAGCCTGGACTTGGACTGGGACTGTTGGATTTGTCCAGCAAGTCAAGAAGTAAAGGCCGAAACGACAAGTGGATCTGACGGAGTTTGAGGAGCAGGTAGCGTCGAGTCTGGCTACAGACACCACAATGTCGTCCGAGGAAGTCGGCCTGTCAAGTCGGGGGGCAATGCGGTGGGCGGGTCGTGGTGTTGCTTGTGCCTCTCATTCAGATGGCGAAGCGAGAGCCTTGGGCACGTCCAAGCCACGGCGCCATTGCGTGTTTCGTGGTACCTCTGAGAGTCAAGCAGAGCAGTGAGGAGCAGCGGCAGCTGTGACCGAGATCAAGTGGGGGGGAGGGGCAGGAGACAAGGGGCGGGGGAAGGTGGAAGAACGGGTGCTGTGACTTGCTGGTACCAGCAGGATTCGTGCGTCTCAAACTGTGAGCGCACTGTATTCAGAGGGATTCCTGGAGGGCGGCTGCTCGCTGGTACGCGGCCAACCCCGCTGCTTGACAGTTCGCTTGTACAGTGTCCATCTCTACCTGTAACTGATTATGGCAGGCACAGGCTATAGTGGGGCAGATCCCGAGAATAAGACCGGATCACAAGCGAAACACATGTCGTGATTGGCCCTTCAATGTGATGACAAGATGACAGCAGTGAGAACGCGAGGAGGGGGGAGAGGGGAGGGAAGGAGAGGGCAGGTGCCTTGCAGCAGAAGAGCCCAGTCTAGCCCAGACCATGGGCAGAAGAATAAGCAGGAGCCGCACAGCCTTAAATTAGCAATGGAACATGAGATATGAGGCTACTTCTATCATGCGCCGGACATGGTCGCTCCAGTGAAAACGTGTCATGGTGACTCGGAGTCTGGCTGTCCTGCCCCCGGCCTGCCTCTCAAGGGTCCTTGACATGGACATAGTCACGCGACAAGCAACCCAGACCCCAGGTCCATCAACGATCCCCAGATCCTCGTCGCTGCAAGATTCAGACAAGGCGCATTCGAGATTCCCCGTACAGGATATGACCAATGGGCTCCGCCTTGGCTTGGGTGTCTTACCAGGACCATCTTGCCAGGAGATTGGGCATTCTCTCTCTGCTCTGAATTCCTCAAGGAGAATCAACCGCCGTCTCGGCCATCAGACGTCAACGAGCACCTGTATCATGTCGCAAATCACGAACCCCCTCTCGTCGTCAAGCCATATGCCGAACCATGGCAAGCCTCATGCCCCTCTTCAAAACAAAGAAAAGCCACGGGACTTCGGTTGCAACCCAGGCCCCACCGCGAATGGGCTGTCGGATAAGGCGTGTCTGTCCACTTCAGCACCCGGACTAGGCGCCGCACCAATCGTGCTTCCTAGAATCCTCCCGTCGGCTGCCAGTCTCCTCTTGGTGCCGCCTGTGGTCGACCGAATAGGCATCTGAGCCGTCATCTGGACCTCCACCGCCCGAGCCTTATCAGGCTAACATCGGAGGGTCGAGTCAAGGTGCACCTGAATCGATCAACTCGAGTCGACCCTGAACCGAACCGACCCTGCGCTAGCCTGTCACTGTGAGGAGGCGCATGCCGTGGCGGCCATATTGGATAACCCCGATGCTGGGCCCCTCTGATCGACGACCCTGTCCGTCGTCGACTTGCTGAGAGAACCGCCAGCCATGGATCACGTAGGTCAGTGCCCTTGCCGCTTTTGTGCCAGTCAAGCCCAACACACACCCTCAGAGACACCAAACGTAGCCTTGGGGTCATTCTCTGGCGCATTGTCGTGCTCAACTCTGATGGCAAGGCATGCAATCGCGACCGCGAACAACCCGAACATCAAGGACTACTTTGACGGGGCTGCTCCAACCCAGGTATGCATCATGTGAAACGCGTGTCAACTCAGGGTAGTAGCATAAACCATGCCCTGTCTCAACGACACCCGCCAAGGATGCAACCTTTTTGCACGGTCTGTTCCGGACGACGACTTTTTAATACAGATCAAAAATATCGAATGCTGTTGATTCTGCACTCAGCAACTGATGTGCAAAGCCTCGTCGTCGTGAGCCCTGGTACACATTCAAGTCTTCGCATCTGACGACACTTCGGATCAATCACGTTCGCTCTCATGATAAACCAACGAATCATACGGCGAGTAACTGGTCTCTCAACATGTCTTTCATAGGTGACATTACTCATATGGATGGAGTCGGAAGGCCCCCATCCCCCGGCAGAGAAGCAAGAATACGACCACACAGGCAGCGTCTCGAACAAAACATGACTCGCAAGAGTGGAAGATCGCTCCAAGAGCGACAATTATTCACGAGATGGTTCAAGGGGGCGGCTCTCGGACGACAGGGGAACGAACAGCATGCCTCGAGGCAGGTGTTGAGTTGCGTATTGGATCCAACAACGCGACGCATCCGCAACTTTTACAGGGCACGAACACGACGAGCACCGACAGGTGTGGGCGTGGCTAGGGTCCTGTGGCTTTGCCGTAGGATCCACTCCTCCCGCACCGTCCGGAGAGCCTAAGAGCAGCGAGGGCCTCTTCGGATGAGTGGGATCGCACTCGTCAAAAACCCATCTGCGGGGTTCAGCATCCTTCAATTCCGCGCCTGTACCGCCTTGCCCTCCCAGGCACGCTCCCCCTCTTGATCGCTCACAGACCAGCAAGCCTGCCATTGCTTCAGTGGCCATTTTGACGCGAACCATACAACCAGGCGACAAATAGCCGCGTTCACTGGAGGACTGATACCCAAGCCAAGGCAACCAACGATACCGGAGCAGCGGCCCGCTAACTTGACCTGGCCATTCGAGCTGTTGACATAATCCTGGCACCTTGGCAGAGCCGCACGCGCTCTCACTCCCAATTCTTCCTCTCATCGACTGCTTCGCCAGGGAGAAGACCGGCCAGCCTCAGAGCCTCGCGACCTGGTACATATTCCCAAGCTCTATCGATTTTGGATCTTGGTCCCCGCCATCGTTCCGCCAGCCCTGCCTACAACCACCCATATCACACAATTTTGGCTAGTGACGATACGACGACACGAGGATACTTACCCCGCCACTCGTGGCACCTCCATCTCTGTTCCAACCGACCGAGCCCCAGCGCTTCTCGAGTTCGAAGGTTTGCGCGCGACGCAATTCACTTTATTTTCCACGACCTAGCGTGCTTCGGCCATCAGCGCCTAGCTTCCTGGACATTCACTGTGGTTTTCGTGTGCCCCCGCCGAGATGCCGGGCTCTAGCTTCTCCGATAATCCTCTCCTTCGGGTATCACGGCCCGTATCAGCATGTTCACGTTGTGAGTCTGCGCCGTCCTCTTCTCCCAGGCACTACTGTCAAAGCCGCCTATACTAACCCAGGTCATTCATACAGGTCGAGCTGCGAAGGTGAAGGTATGTGATGACGACGTGTTCGCGTCTGAGGTCTTCAACCGAACTAATGTACTTCCTTGCCATAGTGCGATGGCAAACTACCTGCATGCACCGCTTGCGAAAAGGCCGGCCGTGAAAGTGAATGCTCTAGTGCAAATGATCAATTCGCTCGAGGAAAGGAAAGGAGGTTCGTTGCCCCCACATTGACCTCAGCGTGCCCTGCGATGTGAGGCTGACAAAGGTATAGCTACGTTGCTGCTCTGGAACTCAGGGTCGAGAAGCTTGAGCGTCGGTTGGCTTTTGCCAGGTCGAGAAAGGCTTCTGTCAATTTGCATGAGCCTGATGACTTGTCCACCCAATACGACCGCAAAGACTCATTGGCGAAGATCCGTGCCGCCATTCACCGCAAGGCTGCTCGGCGACGTGAAGACTCGGATATCAACTCGCTCGTCTCTGACTTTGGCTTCATGTAGGCGCCTCAACTTGCGTCTGACCTGAGCCTCACTTACACTTTTCAGGTCGGTAGACGCCACGTCGCGCGACTTTGAAGTCGACGTCAGTAATCTGACTTTTGGCCGTTTTGTCCTCGCCGCCTCCACCAATGAACTGACCCCAGAGCCTGCAGAGAAGAGCTTGCCGCCGCGACAAGAGGCTCTCACCATGGTCCAGTACTACATGGCCAACATCTTTTCTGTTGTGCCGGCCTTCTCTGAGACCAAGCTTTTGACTGTACTGGACGATCTTTATCAACAGGACGATCGTGTCATACAAGACTCGGATTACTGGCTGATTTACCTGGTGCTTGCCATTGGATACGCAGCTCAAAGTAGAGAACGGGAGGACTCATACTACCTCAGCGCGGTCGACTTTGTTGGGCGCGCTCTTCCGTGTGCTGACGGTGCCCTGGGACCTGGAAGCATCACGCAAGTGCAGTCTCTCATACTTCTGACGCAATACTCCATGCTCGATCCTGTTCACTTCGACAGTTGGTATCTTATTGGCTTCGCATGCCGCGCTGTCATTGACATGGGGCTGCACCAAGATCCCGTCCAGAGTCAGATCACTGATGCTGCCGCGCTTGACATACGGAGAAGGATATTCTACTGCGTGTACTCGCTAGACAGGTAAATTCCCTTTGCACAGGGATCGCTTGATTGTCATCGGCCTGACCAAAGCACAGAGCCATCAGCATGACGCACGCGCGGGCATTCAGTTTCACCGACGATTCCATCAACGTCGCATACCCCAACAGCTCTGGCCAACGCAACGCAGGCCGGGACTCCGTTGCACAGGGCCTCATCGCGGGACCTCAGGATGCGGACCCGGCTCTGTTCCTTTTCGAGTTCCGCCGCAAACAGTCACACTGGTACCAGATCCTGTTTCAATCGGAACCCAAACCCCTTCCCGATGCTGCCTCATTCATCTGGCAAATGTGTCTCGACATGCGAGAGTGGAATGAGTCACTGCCAACGACCCTATCGGCACCCATTCATGATCTCTTTGACCTCGATCTGCGCTACAGCTACGTCTACTGCCTCGCTCCTTCGGCCCGCGCACCAAACATCACTCCCTACACCCGAGCTCTCATCTTTGAGCACGCCATCGCCTACGTAAGCGCCATCCATGGCGTCGTTCACCACCCAACGCCGAGTCACACTGCCTACTACACCTACCACGACGTGTTGAAGCTATACTTCATGGCCACCCAGCTCGTGACTGTTCTCAACGATGGCGCTGATGCCCTGCTTTCTGGTGTGTTACCACAGGCACCTCTGACACGCCCTGGCGCCGCACCGCCGCCGCCTCTGCCACGCCCGCAAAACCCAAACGAGGACAAGGTGTCTCAGAGTCTTCGGTGTCTGCAACAGGTCGTTGAAACCTTGAAGAAATACGGCGAGAGATGGGAGAATGCACTGCCACTGAAGGACAACTTTGAGATCATGTCACGGGATCTTTGGTCGTGGTTGAAGGCTCGCAAGCAAATGATAGAGCAGCGACGGCATCACAGCCCTCAGCAGCAACAGCACCAGCAGCATCAGAGTCCTCAGCAACGGCAGCAGCAACACTTCCAGGCGCAGCAGCAACATCAAAGTCCTCAGCCGCAGCAACAGTTCCAAGCGCAGCAGCAGCATCAAAGTCCTCATCAACAGCAACAGCAGCATTTCCAGGCACAACAGCAGCGTCAAAGTCCTCAGCAACAGCAACAGCAACATTTCCAGGTGCAGCAGGCCACTCAGGCCATGGCCCACGGAAACGCAATGCAGCAGATGCCCGGAGTCTTACCCCCTGGGGCCCCTGGTGGACAGCAATATCGATGGGCCTGACGGATGTCATGTAGAAGGTTCGCTTCAGACGGCAGAACTTGGAGGCGAATTCAATTACTCTGAAACATACGTCAGCGGGTTTGGGATGGAGTTTGCGTCTGGGGGTTGAGGGCGGGCCCGGACATGGCGACGAGATCTGTAGGTTACTGGAACACCTGCGATTTTGTCCATTTCAATGTACCAATGAAGATTCCAGTATTGTCGCAAGATTTAGTCCTTCACTGTATCCCTGTTTACGGGTGGAGGGGTCAACAGATAGGGCCCCAGTGGATTAACGTGGCCTGGGATGACATTTCATGACACCAGCCGACATAAACATTGTCCCTCGGCCGTGGCATCTAACACACGGTGCCTTCCAAGACCTCCATGGTCTGTGCTGTGTATGAGTCCTTAACCCTTCCCAAAGGATGCCTACAAGCGAGCCATGGAGGGGTTTTCAAGGTACCGGGTACCGTCGCCGCCCTTCTCCTAGGAGTCTCGTGCCCGGGACTAAAGCCCACTTATCATCCTCCTATCTCGGGTTCTGCAGCTTCTCCAGGTAACGGAGGCAGCTTCCTCCGTGTAGAAGGTTGCTTCTGCTGTCTTTGGTGCCGTTTTTGAAGGTCGACGCACAGTCAGAGGCCCAGATAGTGATTTTCAGATATTCTGGGTGGTGTCGGTCTAGATCATCAACACAATCTGGTCGTGGCTCAAACGTGGCATAGCCTTCTCTTTGGGTCTCATCAATGATCTTCACGGAGTACTTTGTGAGCCGTTCGATGGCCGGGATGATAGACCCGTTCGAAGCGGGTATTGCAGGGCCGAGATAGTCTAGTTTGGGGCAATTAGAAAGCCAACTCTCTGGTTCTTTAGGATCATCCATCCTGAGGGGAGAAGGGTTTTATGCGAAGGTAATTGGGAAAGTTCGGGAGGCCAAAGCCTACATAGCTTTGCATTTGGAGGACCAATACTCGTTCAACTTGACCCTTCCGCCCGACAATCGGAAGACGCGGCTTATACGAGAGGTCAAAGCCGGTCGCGCAGATCATGGCATCCGGTTGCACCCCAGCGTCGTCATGGAGAAACATGGAGTCCGCCAGACGCTGAGGGGTTCCCTATGAGAAATTCACGTTGTCCTGGGACAGGGCCTCTAGATGCTCAATACCTGGCGTTGGCCTACACGCGTGCCACCTGTCAACGTAGTTCATGTGTCAAGTCCATTGGTGCAGGATTTACCTTCAGCATCCAAGTCAAACGAAGGAATAGGCCTCTCCGCTAACTCGGGCTTCTCTGCGAGGGCGGTGCTCACCATTCTTCGTAAGAACCGCCTGGCAACGGCTTGCTCAGGAGAGCCCTTCATGAAGAAGTTCTGCCTTCGGTTGAGCTCGTCCTCGATGCCCTTATGGTACGCCAGATACTTCTCGAGGTTTTCTCCGAACTGTTGTTTCTGCTGCTCGGGTTCTGGAAAAAGAGTGAGAAATAGTGGAAGAATGAATCTTAAACTCTCTGTTGCTGGCTTACACTTGAAGTTATTCCCATTGGACCGAATGAATGAGGAAACGAATTCAGGTGTGATCCACCTCCGAGGGTTGCCCCTTGCGTACCTTGGTATTGGGACAAATTGGTTTCACTCAAGCATGAGGAGCCTACTAAATTTTCTGAGCAAGGCATCCATCGAACCTGGACTTTGATTCTCGTGGCATCTTGTCTCACCAAACATCGCCCCGTTGACCAGCGCGACTGCGCTGGGCTAACTGGGGCTCTGTGCGCCTCAGCCAAAGCATAGCCCGCCTTTCAGACCTGCTCACGAGGAATAATTCGCAAAGAGCAATGCATACGATGGGTTGTTGCATACAAAAAAAGGCAAGCCCTGACTTCTTGAACTGTTCCAGGTGTCACACCCAGCGGAATTGTAAGCCAAGACTTAGAAAGTGTAGTTCCACTTGACAGTCCTCAGCATGGTATGGATAGAAGTAAAAAACGTAGTCGGTTATAAATCATGACAAGAATGAATGCTCATTACTCGACCAATCCTACAATTTGCTTGAGCAGCGTATCGGTACACTTTCCACGTTTCAACGAGGACTCGATATTCAAGCTTGGGCCATAACTCATAATCATGAATAGGAGTTAATAGAAAGTATGCGCTTTTTTGTTCTCCATTCATGCTCCCTAGGATGGGCTGTCTCACTCACCATTCTGCTAAACCTGCCAGCCGGGGAGAAGAAGAACCAAGTAGTAAACTTGGCGGCGCCTACTCCGAGTACAGTATTATCCTATCCAGCAGGGGAGATAAGGACTGGTGATGCCTTGCTGGTTTACCTTTCGTGGCAGTACCGGAGTGCATATCAGAACCCATGCTCTAGACCTCCGTCCCAGTCCATGTCATAGCCCACGCCGTAAACACTTTGTCAAGGCCAAACTGCGCGAATGGTACCTTGGCAACATCGACTTCCCTAAACCCAAGGTCTGTGTACAATTTCCTACCAGCAGGAGACGACTCCAGGAAAGCCGGCACACCAAGACCCGCCGCCCTTTCCAACCCCCATTCCATGAGCTGCTTCCCGACGCCCAGGCCCTGATGGTCCGGATGCACGACCAGCACAGAGAGGTCTGCAATGCGTCAGCGACTTGGCACAAGACCTCGTTCCGCAGTGCCAAACGGCACCCCAGCTACCAAGAGAACTCACAAACACAAGGCTTGCCGCTAAAGTTCGCTTTCCTCAGGCCATCAATCGCACCGAGCATCTCTGTCGCAGCCGCAACGTGCACGCCGGGACCGAAACTACGCGGCTTGGGCTCCGGCATGCTCTTGCCATGGACGAACCACCGCGCATAGCCAACGACCGTCTCGGAGCCCTCATCGTCGACGTCCCACGCCGCGAAGATGCGGCACCCGTCGTTCTGTATGGCGGCGGACAGCTCCTGGGCTTTCTCCTCGGCGCGGTCCTCCGGGAACGGGCCGGGGAAGACGATGGAGTGAAAGTCGCTTGCGAAGGCGGCGAACTCGACGGTGCTGCAGCGTTCCAGTGTAGAGAGGTCGAGGGCGGCGACTGGGCGGACTGAGATGGGCATGCTGGGCGACGTGATGGTGGACTTGGCAATGGCAGATACAAGAGCAACAGTCGGTTATCTGCTCTGGAGGGTATGGAGCGATGAATGGTTATGTTTCTGCCTGATACGTTCTGAAGGAATTTCCACGTGCCGAGTTGCCGGACGTTGAGACGGGCCCTGGAAGAGGGGCTAAGCGGGGGTAGAGACGTTCTAGAGCTCGATCTTGTTGGCAGCGGTTTGGGAGTGCGTCAAGTCAGATGACACAGCCAGCAAACTAAAGGCTTTATCAGCCATTCTATAGGACGATCCCGTCAGCAACAGATATATTTTGCCACAATGGATTCTCCTTGAAGCAGACTGAGTGTTTCGTCAGAAAGAGAGATGAGTAATCATACCATGGTGATGTGGAAACCCCGCTTCGACGGATGATGCCATGCGCTCTGAATGATCGACTGCGGTCTTCTATTTCAAAAGTCCAGTAGTCGAGGAGAAGCACCAACACAGACTTGCAAATCACAACTTCAAGAATGCAATGACAAAGTTCGATTGAAAGTCATGCGACAAATCTAGTAATTAGGCTCTCGCAACGCTGTCTGAAGAAACACACTCTGCCGCATCCTCCCATTAAACGGTCTGCTTGCGGGCCTCGGTCTGCTGCACCTCCGAGCCGTCCTTGAGCTCGGTGACGGCGGCAGTGCTGTCGGCGCCGGCATAGTGGGGCTCGCCGTGGAGCATGTCGGCTCCCTTCTCGGTGTGGTTGGCGCCGCCGAAGATGGTGTCGATCTCCTCGAGGGGGATCTGCTTCGTCTCGGGGATACAGAAGTAGACGAAAACTCCCAGGACAAGGTTGATGGCCATAAAGAAGAAGAGGCACTTGAGGCCCTCGTTCTTGAGGAAGGTGGGGAAGAACTGCTGGAAGATGGTGTTGGCGACGTTCTGCATCTGCGAGCACATGCCGACGGCCTGGGCGCGAACGTTCATGCTGAAGACTTCGCTGGTGTAGATCCAAGTCGTGGCTCTGTTTCCGATTGGTTAGCATGTTGCTGCAAGAGGATGGATTGGCCAGGAAGCTGAGAAGCTTGACTTACCCCCAAGTAGGCTTGTAGAAGAAGGCGAAGAGGAACAGCATGAAGACGATGGAGATACCGACGGGCTCAGACTTGACGGGCTTTCCGGTGGGCGACATGTGGTTCGGGGTCTTGAGGCCAATGATGGGGACGATGAGCATGCACATGGCCATACCAGCGGAACCAACCATGAACAGCCAGCGGCGGCCGAAGCGGTCAGAAGTCCACATGGCGTTCAAGGTGAAGAAGATGGCAAAAGTGGCGTTGAGGGCGTTGATCAGGTTGACGGTCGTGTTGTCGCTCCAGACCTGCTTGTAGATGGAGGTGGAGTAGGTGTTGAGGGTACCCTGGCCGGTGAGCTGCTGGCCAACGTTCAGGCACGAGCAGAGCAGGAGACGCTTGCGGATGGAGGGGTCCTTGAACAGAGCAGTGTAGCTGATGCCGCCAATGGCCTCCTTCTCGTACTCGATGGCGCTGCGGATGGTGTGGAGCTCCTCCTCAACCTCAGCCTCGGTGGCACGGACCTTGGCGAGAGCAGCACGGGCGCCCTCGACATTGCCGTTCTTCTGGATGTGCCAGCGGGGGCTCTCGGGGATGAACATGATGGCGATGCAGATCAGGGTGGGGATCATGGCCTGGAAGATGACAACCATCTTCCAATCCCACTCTCCGAGGGTCTCGCGGTGCTTGGAACAGGCGAAGTTGATCCAGTAAGCGATGAAGCTACCGACAGAGTAGTTCATCTGCCAGATGGTCATGACCATACCACGAATGTTCGCGGGGACGACCTCGCCGATGTAGACGGGGGCAGCGGTGAGGGCGAGACCTTGACCGATACCGATGATGACACGGCCGACGATGAAGACAGAGATCTTGCCCTCTACACCAGAAATGTCAGCCATCAGTTGACAATAGACAGAAGACAAAGGATGCGCAAGCGGAGAAACGGACTGGGCGTGAATGTCTGCATCATGGTGGCAATGATGGTAAGGGCACAGCCGATGAACATGCCCCAACGACGGCCGAGGTAATCGGCGGTGGGACCACCCAGGAAGAAACCAGCGACAATGGCACCGATGGTATAGGATGTGTTGACTGGAATTGGAGTTAGTTGCGGCTCTTCAATAGCACGTCAAAAAAGAGAACGTACTCAAACCGATCATTTGCGTATTCTCCCTGTCCAAGCCCACCCACTCGAACCAGTTGTCGGATCCCTGAAGGGAGTTGTAGACGGAGGCATCGTAACCGTAGAGTACCATGCACAGAGCCGCAACCATGGCAACGTACAGGTTGTACCACCTCGTAGCGTGAACCATCTTGCCGGCTGATTCCTCTTTGTCGAATATGTGTGGTGAGCTGGAGGAAGACTGTCGACACAGTGAGAAGGGATGAAGATCTGGAGGGCAAGAGATGGTGCAGATGGGTGGAAGGGAGGATGGGGTTTTAAAAGATTGTCGATCGAGACACTGCAGTCCCATCCAGGAAGTCTCGATGCGCTGCTAGGGCCGCATCCTTGGACTCATGGCCGCCTTCACCCCTGGCCGACGCTAAGACGGGAAGGCAGAGGTGAACGGACGGGCGTACTGGTGGGTGTGGGTGGTTTCCGGGGGAGGGGAGAGGACGCGGAGAGGGACAGACTGAGCCAGATCCTCGCCCTCTCTCGTGCGCTTGACTTACCTTCTAAACAGCATCGGGGCGTAAGAAGCATAGAGACGTGATAGTGAGCTGGGTCCAGGAGGCCGGCCAGACCCTGGGACGTGCCGCAAGCGAGAGGCGACACTTCACGGCGCACCCCGGACTAGTCTCTGGGCTTCCCCTCGCCATGATGGCATTCCTGGGGCTCTTCTGGGGCAGACTCCACGAGTCATCGTGGGAGACGGGCGACGGAGCCGCAGGACGCGGAGAAACCATGAAGAACGAAATTCCGCCAATGGGCATTTCACCTCTGAATGCCGGGGGGGTCGAAGAACAGAGTGGGTGGAGATGGGTTTAATTCTGGAGCTTGATGTCCAGGCGACACGACGGCGTCAAGACAGAGCCGGGAGACGGCACGCGTGTGTGTGTGTGGCCGAAGACTCGAGCGTTCGCGCACCCATCATCCACCCACCGTAACAGGCATCGGCTGGACGGTCAGCGATAGGGCGGGGAGAGGGGGGGGGATGAGGAGAATGCATGCTCGAACAGACCAGCGGGTGGTTGGCTGGATGGCTCCGATCCTTGGCCCTGTCTGCAGCTAAGCTCAGGGGAGACAAGCTCAATGGAAAATGGCAAAGGCGAGAGACCAAAACCTTGTTTGCGAGCCATCGAAGTTACACTGCAGTGCCTGTTGGCAAAATCTGGTCTCTCTCTTGACAAAAGAATTCCAGCTGTGCTATCATCGTTCGCGAAGCTCGTGATGGAGCGGACAGGTTATCGTTTCAGCGACTCGCCAGACTCTAAAGTGTCCACCTCCACGGTGGATGAGCGGAGGAAGATCCCCCCCCCAACTTTGCAGGTTGAGAACCGTCGTCGATGAGGCTGTTTCGGGACATTATTATGGGACCCTTACTCCCCGCACCCCTTGCTCATCTTGGCCTGCAGCCGCTTGTTGTGCCGACTCCCGGGACCCTTGACGGCGACTGGCCAGGGTGTGGGCGGAGGGTGTAGGAAGAGACACGTGCGTTGGTGCGCCAAAGGAGGAGGAGAGGAGGATGCTGTTGGCCTGAACAAGCTCCGGCGATGATGAACCACATTGGGAGGAGAGATGAGGAGGACGAGTGTTGATGGGAGAGCTGGGACAGAGTGAAGGAAGGAAAGAAGGAAGGCTGATAGAATCGATGTGGCTAAGCACGTGACATAACCGCTGCAGCATCCAGCCTCGAATCCTTGAGCCACAGCCTGCCCAAGTCACGAAGCAGGCAAGTTCCAGGCTTTCAAAACCGCCAGCACAAAAACCAATTCTGCATCCCAATCAGGCAATGCCGCTTTTCCACATCCTCACAGGCCGCGTGGCCGCCTGCCACCGATGTCTGGCCTCAAGTGCATCACGCACACGCCGCACTTGCACGCTCGCAAGCCATTCAACTTTGCCAGACCAGACACCGCACACACGCTTGGCACTCTCCTGTTCTCGCGCTGTGGCCACCTGCCAGCAGGGCACCCGAATCCTTTGTCCAACGAACACCGCCCTCGCTCTGCCCTACCGAAACAACCTCCTGTGAAGACGACACATGCGCCACGCAGCAGACAGGCGATCACGTCTTGGCATTCGGGGCCGAACGACGCCCAGCATCACTCCTGCGTGAGCCATCCTTTCCGTGCGCTTGGGAGGGCTGCAATCTTGGCAAATCAGCCTAAAGCATTCATCTCCATGCCAAGAGATGAGGCGGCTGTGGCTGGTCAGAGCCTGGAACCTGCCGTTCAGGCAATGTCGAAACTACGCGTGTTGACTGCTGTAGGCGTCTCGGCAGACGACCAAGCTACCCTGACCATCCTCACACTGGGGGGAAAGACCCATGGTTTCCCTCTCGCCCGACATCGACATCTGGGGCAAGATTGGGGGACCACGAGCATCCCTAGCCTCGCGTATTGCTAGTTGGCGACACCCTCTTTTGGCTTCTGGGGAGGAATACCAATTGGTGGAACAAATGGGTGCTATAACCGTCCCCGGCACCGCGACGTGTGGATGTACGAATGGCTCCATAACGCCAAAACCCGACGGTTCCTATTTATTATGTGGGGTGTTCCGACGGGGCAAACGCAAAAGACGGAGAGAGCGAAGAAACCCCAACAACACCCCTGCCCGCCTGCGCGCCTTGTGACTCTGGGAAAGTTCGAGTGGGCATGGCTCGTCGTCGACGTCGGGTTCCTGTCTCGTCGTACAGTATCGACGACACCTCGCTGCCACATCTCTGGGATCTGGGTCAGTTCGTGCACCCCAAGACACTATTACGTTTCCTCACCAGCGGGCTGGGACAATGCCACGCCGTCTTGGAGTACCGGAAACAAAAGCCCACCACCGGCTTTGGTGCAGGGATTTATGAAGGTCTTGCCCAACTCTCGCAGTCGAAATTCGTTACCCTCGCCCTCGAAGCCTCCCTGTCTCGCCCAATATCCCTCCATCGTCTCGGTTATGGATTTCGTCCTTTGCTTTTTCAGCTTTACAAAGCAGGCAGATGATACCGGTACTCGATCACAGATGGCTAAGGCGCCAAAAATCTGGGCGATTGATGGCGCCCAGCCAAGAGGAACCAGACTTTGACCATGCAGCGACCACACACCCTTTCCGCCATACCAAGCCGGTACAAGCATTTCAGCTTTACATCGTACTTCAAGCCAAGTCTAGATCTTGGTTCTGGTATCGGCCGAACCGTCTTGGGGTGTCAGCACCTCGTCGCTCTTCGTTGTCAACAATTCCCAACTTGGCCTCTGTGGCTGACCAACCGGGAATCATGGCACGCATGTGGCAAAACTCATATCCGAGCAACCCCCTTCATGAAACTGGGGAATCGACCAGCCCTGTACGCCATATCGGCCGGCAGGCAGGCGATGCCAGTTTCCACGAGTCTTTGACGCCGATTTGACTTCCTTGCGATGACACGAGTCTCTCCTGGATGTTCATACGAGGATCGCAATGACGGTCTAGTGTGGGTGACCTTGGCTTGTCCTCTCAAAGAAACAAGCCGCGATCTGATCATCTGCTGTCGACTTGCAAGTACCTTTCTTCTACCTGCATCGAATCTACCTAGTCGAGTTCGTCAGGGCGAATTAGAGGTTCTGTACGATGCAGATACCCTATTCAGCTGCAAACTAATGCTGCATCGACCAAGTGTTATGCTTATTTGCTGCACCGCAGATAGGTCACCCGACGCCCATCCCCTTTGGTCTTAGCAAGGTGGACACGCGTCCCTCGCGCATGGCCTCGATCAATGTTTCCCGTTCGAGGCAGGCCGTCAAGTAGTGTGTCCCTTCATTTGTGCAGTGCGCATTCGCCCTAGTTTCGAGGCAAGGGATGAGGGGTCAGGAGGCTGTAAGCTTCACGGCCCCTGGTCCGAATCTGGGGAGGCGCCTGATCCTGGGCTGCATGAGCTGGGTGCCGGGTCACGGCTTGACGACTGCTGCATGGAGGGTTGACGCTGAGTTGACGTCTAGACATTTTACAGGCCATGTAGCCAGGACTTCTGTCTCGCTCAAGTTGTCTGTTTGATACTTTTGCTCCTCTACGCGAGCTGAGCTACGGACTCAAAGTACTGACGTCCGCCTATCTAGTCATTTCGCCAGAAAATCTGACCGGATGATACGAAAGCCACTGTTGTGTTACAAATAATTGTCAGAGCTTGACTATTTGGTGCCGAAATGCAGAACAGCGGCGCGTTGATTCTTCACCTTCTCTCGGGTAGTAGACTGAGGCGCACTGCCGGATCAGATTCGGAGAGGAGATGCACGGGGGCTGAAGACGATATCGCAGGATGGTGATACCAGCAGCCTCAGTAAAGTTGTGCAATCCTTCAACAGCAGCCTGGCCATGTTCCGATTTGATGTAGACTAGCTTTGTCTTCATCAGCATTTGGCAGACAGAAATCACGGTGTCTTTTATCACAGCGGACGTAAAATTTGGCTCGTTTCACAAGAACTTCTGCAACATTGAAAGACCTTCATGCTTCTATTCACGAGGAGCTGAGCTCTACATTCTTTCCAGAACTCTTTGTATCAATCCTATATCGGACATGACAATTAGCTTGACTTGCATTCTACGTTGCTCTGATGACACAAAACAGTGCATTGCATCGTCAAGCCAAATATCTCTCGTGTGCGTGGTGGTTCCCGCAATACATGTATTACTTGAAGCTGAGATATGTCAGCCGGCTCAAGGTCTCCAAGGGGTATGAGAGAAATGTCACGTAGTTTATATCAACATGTGATCCGTAGCTGATGTTGAAAGACGCAGAAGAGTCATATATCATTCCAAGTAACGGACCTCATCACATGGATCGGTATAGGGGTCCGGGAGAGATCTGTTTCCATTCTTCTCCAGCAAGCCGGATCAAGTCTCAAAGTACCGTCCCAACGCTTTCAATTATCCCTTTTAACACCCTCTCCCTCCCAGTTCACTCATTTCTCGCCAATGAGCGCGAGGATGACATTCTCGTAATCCCCGCTCAGCATCTCCTTGACATCCTTGGCAAACGGCCTCCCGTACTTGGCCTTGTAAGCATTCTTCGCGGCGTCCAGACGGCTGCGGTCCCAGTAGAGGGAGACGACGCGGTTGATGAAGAGCGTGTCCTTCCTCTTCGACTTGAACAGCGGTTCGCGCAGCCGGGCGGCGTCGGCGCGGGCGCGGTCCTGGGCGGCCTGGACGAGGTTGAGCAGGGCGTCCTCCATGTCGCCGCGGAACTCCTTCTCGATGACCTCCTGCATGTCGCGGTGGTACTTGCGGCTGTAGGCCTCGGCCATGGCGTGGATCTGGGCGGGGCTGCTGCTCGTGAGGACCTGGGCGACCGAGACGGCGTTGACGCCGATGGTGCCCTCGGTGGCGCGCTGGAGCTCGGTGACCTTGGCGTCAATCTCGGCCGGGTGGACGGGCGTCGCGTCCTCGGCGCGGTGGCCCGCGAGGACCATGCTGTAGAGACGGAACAGCGTGTCGTCGACGTCGTTCTTGATGTCGGTCAGCAGGTCGCGGCTCTTGATGCGCTTGTACTCGGCGACGATGGCGCGGAGGTCGGCGTTGGAGCGGTTCAGCAGCACGTCGTTGAGCGCGTCCTCGTCGGTGCCCATGCGGTTGAGGGCCTTGTCGAGCACGCGCGCGTCGTTCTCGAGCGGGCCGCGCAGCAGCGCCAGCAGCGTCGTCTCGAGGTCGCCGCGCGTCTCGCTCTCAATGTCCTTGGCGAGGTCGCGGATGAAGCGGCTGTTGTAGTCGCGCACGAGCTGGGCCATGGTCCAGGGGTTGGCGTACTTGGGGCTCGTGAAGACCTTGATGAGCGCCTTCTCGTCGCACCCCATGCCCTTCATCGCCTTGCGCACAGTCTCAACGTCGGCCGACGTGTCGACGGGCTGCACCCAGGCCTTCTGGGCCGGATCGTACCCCGGCGAGGCGGGTGTCGGCTGGACGTTGTAGGCGCCGTACGGAGCGGCACCGGGTGGCGGCTGACCCCATTGCTGAGGAGGCTGTGTGCTGGGTCAGTACTGATTCTGCAGACGATTTGATCGCAAAGGAGTTTGAGGCTGACTCACCGGAGCACCTCCGTATTGGGGTTGTTGCTGATTCGGTGGCGGCGCCTGGCCATATGGTGGCTGCTGCTGATACTGCCCATAGCCTTGCTGAGGAGGTGCGCCATGCGGTGGTGGTGCGCCGTACGGCGGCTGCTGCTGCTGGCCGTACGGCGGTTGACCTGGCTGCCCTGCTGGAGGCGGCTGTTGGCCGTAGTATGGCTGTTGTTGCGGCGGCTGCTGGGGGTAAGGCTGATTAGGGTACGGCTGGCCTGGTTGTCCCTGCGGCGGCGCGCCTCCTGGGGCGCCCTGGTATGGCGCTGCTGGCGGTTGGCCTTGCTGCGGGGGGTAACCGTAATATGGCTGTTGTTGCTGCTGCTGGTAAGGAGGCTGCTGGGGATATCCGCTCGGTGGTGGTGCTCCTTGCGGAGGGGCACCGTGAGGGCCCGGCTGACCGTAGTACGGCTGCTGAGAGCTCATTTGAAGGATAGCAGATGATTGGGAATCGATGGTCGGATGTTTCGGGTTGAAGGCACGATTGTCGCCTAGGTAGTCGTCTTGTTGGAAGCTGTGTAGCTGTGTCACTGGGCTTCCTCAGAAGCGTCAAAGATCAATTACATGACCAGCAGTCGGACGGCGGCAAGTCAGCAGCCAAGGCAGGTTCTATATACCATGCGTAGAGGCCTCCTCAACCCTGGTGACCCTGATTCCGGCTGATCCTGCGATGCTTTCTTGCACTGCCCCCCTCTCCCAATGGTGCTGTGCCACATGCCCCGCGCTCTAACCGTTATCGCATCACGTCACTGGGGACCGGCGAAGGAGGGGCACGGGGCTGAATGGGTAGTTTTGCGCCAGGCGGCCGTTCTAGCATCTCTAGCGCAGGTAAATCAAGCATTCTGCGGGTTCTTCTGCCAGTCATCGTCGAGCGTCTTCAGCCCTTTTCCCGCGTACATCAGCCAATTCCGGGCCATCGCTGCATGTGAGGATCCAGGGGAGGTGGAGATGTGCTGCTGATTAGTGCCAGGAACGTGGCACAGCTTGAAGCTTGTCAGCCCTTCGGTCGCGCGATGCCTCAGCAAACCGCCCGTCTGAAGCACCACATCCTGGGGCCGCTGTGTCAAGACCGCCGTCAATGGAGGCCATTGGGGAACCTTCGATGTGACCGGTTCAAGCCTTTCAAAGTTTTGTCGCGCAATACAGTTGGATAGTTGGTCTTCATTTAATCGCAGGGCGTGTACAATGCCAGGTTGCAGGTTCATAACCTCGTTCGGGCTTGGCGAGGCACGCACAAATGTCACTTGTACGACCTCTCACCATGTAAGCGGGGTGTAGGAGAGAAAAAGAAGGCAGACTGGCCGGCGGCCTCTCTGACTTTATAGTTAACAAAAGTGCGTCTAGCATAAGGTATCGTCCCATAAACATGTCCCTTGGTCAAAAACGCCTTTTCCCAGTCCGGGGTGACGATCTTCCATCATCTCTACCACACTGCCCGCCCCGCAAGGCAATGAGGCAACGAGGCCTCCGCCCCCCATGTGCGGTGCTGACGCTTCTTGGGGGCCCCCAAAAAGTCGCACTACCGAATGGCATGTGCGCCATCGAGACGCCCAGCGCTTAGAGCTTCGGCACCAAGGGGGAGGCTGCCTCCTGAGTGCCGCCCATCGCTATGATGGCGGAAATCGAGTCGGGTTCCGATAGGTAACGCGCCATGGCCGCCGAGGAGGCCGACCGGTGCATGTTTGTTGTGTGGCTGTCACGCCTGTGATCGTGGATTAGATGGTTGGGCTCGTCTGACCACCAGAAGCCCCCAACAACTCACATGGTTAAAGCGTCAAGGCTGAGGGGCGTCACAGGCAGAGCCTTGCATGCGTTTTGGGAAGGCATTTCGCAAGTCAAAGATGTCTTTTGAAATGCAAAAAAGTGAGCAGAGATTGCACTTGGACTAGAATCAATCTGTACGATCGATGAAGATGATTGCTGGGAATGTGTGCCTTGTGATGGTATCAAAGGAGGAAGGGAAATCATCATTCAACATCAAGCAAGGCGGCTTTCATCCTACGCCTACGAACGAGCTTCTGGTCGGCCCTTGCTCGACATGGCAAGGAAAGCATAGGTAGTTTTCAAGCTCGCAGTGTAGAGTTTGGCTGCAAATCTCGACCAGATAGCCAGCCAGCAAAACTCCACTGAGCAAAGCTCACCGGACAGGTTGGCTGGTACAACATGAGATATTCAGCCTGTCGAGATTCCGGGGGAAAGTTCTGCACGGCGAGTTCTACGGGGGGCAGGGTTGCATGTCGAGCTTTGCGCGTGGGAGTTTTGCGGTTTCAGTAAAACCCCAAGCTCTGCGTTCTCAACGAAACACATCATTGCTAGTGTCGACGCGGCAGTGCTTGCTGCTCTAGCCTGCATCCTGCAGCCAAGTCTTCTGGTGTGGGTGCAACAGCCTCGCAGCCTGACCGAAAGTAGAAAATGGGACAGACTCGGGACAAGGTTCGCGGACGGCCTGTGCCTCGTGTCAAGAGCCTGATATGACCACGAGCATAGACAGGCTTAGCATCAAGTATCTACCTCGTAGTCCCACCTATCTATACTCTCCCGTAAGTGCCCTCCCACAAGGAAGGATTGCTTGCGGTCATAGGCTCGCGTTACGCCCGACTTTGGGACCTTTGATCTTTAAGTTGATTGCACAAGTCATCCGGTTTGTAAGTTGGTCTTTCTTCAGCTCGAGTTTTCTATGTTTCGATTTAGTACTGACCAGTTGTCTCCGTTCAGCAACCATGGATTCTACCGGTAGCGGCCAAGGCCGAGAGAATTCCGTCCCGGGTCATAAAAATATCTCCTCTACCCGAACTACCTCGACAGGCTGGCGTCAGACATTGGCCGACACTTCTACATATAATTTCCTGCGCCCTCTGAAGGGAGTGTCCTCGAAGTTCATCAAGCCTCTCCGGCAGCAAGTGGCCCCGAAACAACATCCAAAAATCAGAGGCCGCGTCCCCTTCCCTACCAACCACATGTTGAATCGCCGTCACGCACTCAGATCATGTCGCAGTCTTCCTCTACCCGCAAGATAATGGCATTTTTCAAGAGTAACTCAGATCGGGATTCCGATCTGGGGAACAGCACAAGTGCCGATCAAGCGACGGCTGGCAATGGCCAAAGTGACCATGGAAGGCTATCTAATCGGTTGACTTCCTCCGGAAAGTCGACATCCTGCAATGATTCACCTATGATTGGATTTCTTTCCGAGGTGAAAGCTGATCAACTCGGTACCAATGATGGCTCCGAGGCTTTTGGCGTGGCCGCGCCCGCCGCGGCTCAGAACGAAGCCTCCGAAAACCCACTCTCGCCGTTTTCGAATAGCTGGACGTCGCCAATGCGAAGAGTGTTGGGACGCGAAGAACATGCTCAATGGCTTCCAGAAACCACATGTATGAACGTCGGCGTTTTTTTTTTTTTGCTAAAAAACTGAGTTACTAAAAGTCAATAGCGGATATCGCTGTTCCCGACGACCTCGTCGTCGACAACACGGTACCTACCAGAGCGACCAAGACCGACCACACCAACCTCCGGTGCAAACCCGTTCCATCAAGAGACAATCACGCGGCCGAACCCCTATCAGCGCCATCGTTTACGCCGAAGAAAAACGTGGCAAGGACTGCTACCAATAGTTCAGAGGGTACAACGTCTACTACTTGGTCTAAGACATCTTCTTGGGCAACATTGAAAACGTCTTCAACGGCCGCTGAGATTGATTGCTGTCATGACTTTTCCGTTCGGTAGGATCTTCGATTTACAGCCGGCGAGATCACTCAGTTGATCTGTGCATGCAAGGCCCCGGTAGACAAGGACGAGTCGTCGTCCGACACGTCCGGTCGAGCCCAAGATGGCGCTCTTTGGGCAAACCATTAGCTACCTCAAGGCAGACATAAGATCGCCTCCGATCTCTCCAGTCTGCCTACTCAATCAAAAGAGACCCGTATGCCTCAGACCTTCCCGCCTTTGACTCGTTCCAACATTGCCTTGTTAGTGGGCCAATTCAAGGGAGGCGATCAAGCAATATACGCAATGCCGGAGAAAGAATAGGAGAATGAAACTATACGCAAATGTACTACTGTCTCGTGCCTCGACAGGTCTCCTGTACTAGAGGATAATGAGACGGTCGAGTGAACTAACGAAACCGCTACAACTGCTTCATTGCATAGCTTGGCACTGGGTCTTCAAGTTCCAGTAAGAAGCCAAAGGCCCGGCAAGGCGCGGCAATCTCAGGCTGTTTCGGGTGGTAGAAGTCGAAGTTTGAGTGATATTAGTGAAACTCTTTCTGATGCTGAGAAATCGAACCTAGAGAAGTCGCCTCCTCCTTCCAAGTACTCGCGTTTTGAGGGCAGTGGCTGGTATGGTTTCCAACCACAGCTAACCCCGGGATCTATGAGCGAGGTGGATTTCAATTTCGACGCAACCCAGAGTCCACATGATGCCATCTCCTAAACGCCAGGCACAACCCCGCTAGAGACCACTGAATCCGAGATTGACATAGAAGAAGATCTGGACGACTTCGAATCTGAAACAACAGAGGAAAGCGTCGGCTCACTGCTGAACGCGTTCAATGCTAGCCACCTCGAGCCTGAACTTTTGCCTCTTGTCCTCTACTTGAGAAGGCAGATTTGGCAATCTCTGGCTCGGGAGATTTCCAACTGGGACTACGCGGCCAGAAGCCACGCAGAGCCATCGACTGACGGCAACTCATCTTCATCTAGTCATGGTCCAGCTCGCAACAACAATGCAGCAGGCGGCGAACAGGCGAGTCAGAATACCGGAGGATCGAAAAGGCGCTGGGCCGGAAATGATGACGATGGAGCTAGCGGTCGAGACGACGGCGGGCCAGGCAAAAAGCCTAAGTCTGCAACGATGAACGGCACGGGCCCTGCAATCTTTGCGAGCCCGTTCAAGAAGAGATACCCCGACAAAGACTGGCACCAGAGCTGTGATACAGGGTGGTCCAGCGTCAGTAGGATGAAGTAAGTTTTTGTGAGGGCATTCATGAATGCCAGTTCAGCCACTGACATTCTTAGGGAACATATATATCATGTTCACAAGCTTAGGTTCTCCTGCCACCGATGTTTTACCGCTCTGAAGTCCGACGCCGAGCTTAAGCAACATCAAAGAGCAAAGGACTTTTGTGAAGTCTTGGATCGTCCTGCATCCTTTTTATGGATAGACGGCGATGTGGAAAAAGCCCTACGGTCACGGAAGGGCATACAGAAATTAAGCGACGAGAAACACCGGGAGCGGGTCTGGGAAATCATCTTCCCAAACCAAAAAAAAAGCCAGAGACGCCTTGTAAGTACTGGCTCTTGCTCAAAAGCCAATTATTCTCAGCCCAATTCGCCTCAGGAGATACTAACGAACTCCTGCAGACTGCCGAGTGACAAAGATCCAGAGCCCGAAGGATCTCGATGCAGTCATAGACATTCTCTTACGATTAATTCCAGCTGGCTCTAAACATGAACTTGAGCGCAGAGACTTCATGATCGACAAGGATACCATCCAAATTCCTCTTAATGAACTCAATAAGATACTTCAAAGCTCGATCGTGAGGGCTTTGAACCTTCTTTTCCACCCGGAAGGAATACTCGAAGAAGCACGAACGCTCCCTTCGCCCATTACAAGGGAACAACTGGTGTCAGCCGCTCTGCCTCCTGCCGAGCCACCGCTTCCTGGCCCGATTTCTTTACACGGCATTTTTGAAAGCACGGGAATGCGAGACGGCTCGTTTCCAAAAACGAACCTCAGAGTGGAAGTAACGGAATCCATGCCGCAAAGCACGCCATTGGAGCTCGGAGATGGTCCCCTATTCTATTGCTCACAATTTGCTAACCATGACTCCTTCGATGAGTCTAATGTAGACGAGAATATGAAAGTATATGAGAGTTCCCTGCATTCTGGAAATGACTTAGATGAGATCCTCGGATTGGGTTTTCGGGATAATGATAGTAGGGCCGAAGAATGGGACGAAGGCGACGGAAGAAGGACAGCCCCGTGAGAACATGCTTCGACGAGCAGTTTTGAAGTGTCTCGAAAGTTTGACGGGTACATGGTTTGGTTACTAGCTATTTGTCGCTCGTTCGGGACCTTTCGCTGGGTGTTGCAAGCACTGAACGAAGCCTTTTATGTTTTTTCTTGATCTAGGGAAATGGAGAAATCCTACTAGGCGGTAAGAACTCTCGTGGTGAAAGTTAAACCTATTGTTGCCTGGGTACGTAGCTTGACGTGAAATGCGGATTTGGGTGCAAAGGACACTTGCCCACCGTTGCGAGATGGGCCTGTGTTGGCCAGGGAGACGCTGAGGCCGACCGGTGCCAAGTTTTCACTGAGATTGGGCTCACCACAACACCTTATTGCATCGGCCAAAGGAAAATAAACACATAATGTTGCCGTAGCCCTGAATGCCTCAAGATGGACATGTGGCAAGAATCTGAATGAAAGTCGTGTTCTTCTGTAGCCGTTTCGAGTTGGAATGGGCAAAAAACTACTTGAGTGCGTGAACTGGGAATCGAACCCAGGGCTCCCCGATGGCAACGGAGAATTTTACCACTAAACCATTCACGCTAAGGTTGAAAGCAATCTTATGCATGGTAAAGATATTGCTGAAATCAGAAGACATGACGCAGCAAGGCATCGTTCTCCAGCATCGACGTCGCACCCCAACATCAACCATCAAGTGGTCCGATCCAGTAGACGTGGGATGGTTCTTTCTTCCAGTGACACGCCTTTCAACTGCGAGCTTGCGCGCGTTACACTGCAGGCGCCAAACATGACAGCCACCGATCAATGCCTTTCTCCTCAGCTGTGATGAGGCTGGGGACGACGGGCGAAGTCAGCAACCCTGTCAAGGGCATGTCATGATGCAGCAGATGCAATCATATAGACACTTGTAACACTTGGAAGGCCTGGACCTCGATTGTAGCGAGCGTGGCACCGTCTCATTGGAAGGGCACCTCGAAAGGCCAAAAAGGTCCTGGGTCGGTCCCAGGCTGGCGTATCTTGGCAGAGTTGGGCTGCTTCGTCTGCTGCTTCCCATAGTTGGTTGAGGCAGCCCGGTTGCCTTGTTGGGCGGTTCGCAAGGCAGAGCACGCCAACGAGTACATATGGCAGGCAACTTTCCCTCCGACCTCTTGTTGCAAGGCTGATTCGAAACTTCTCTTGTTTACAGGCGTGTTCCTGCCGTGGTCTGTCGTGGACCATCTCTTTCAAGACCTTGTCACCCGTCTATTACATCTGGTACGAACCGCTATCTGCAGCAAATGGCTGAAATCATTGGGGTTGTCGCGAGTTCGTACGCCCTTGGGCAAGCTTTCGTGACTCTAAGAAAGCTTAAGGCGATCCCCGAAGTTCAACAAAATCTGGAGTCAATGATCGGAGAGGCAAGAACAAATCAATACCATTCGGCAACAATACTAGTTAACAACTCAATAGGCTGCAAGGCTCACCGAGTACGCCCATATCTGTGAGAGTCTACCACAGAGCGACCACATGGGTCGGTTGGGCCCCGAGTTAGAGCTCGCAAGGACCAAACTCAAAAACGTTGCCGACGGTCTGACAGCTCTCTGCGCCCGATGCTGTAGGGCTGACGGCGAGCGTTCCGCAAAGGCTAAGAAGCTGAAATGGCTATATCTCCAGAGTGACATGACTAAGATGCAGACGGAAGCCCACAGCGCCATGGACATATTGCAGGGCTTTGTTGGCCTCTATAATGCCAGGTTGGTTTGCCTGCGTGGAGTTGCACACACCGCACCATCCTGACTTGTTACAGCCTAGCTATTGGTTTCAACCTAACCCTTAATCAATTGAATAAACGACACGAAGAAACGGCTTTGTTGCTGGCGCGTTTCATGACTGAGGGCACCTTGGCCAGTACGACTACTCTGCCGGAGCTCGGAGGAGATTCAAGCTTGCCCATCGATGAGACAACAGCTGTCACCAGTTCTGGACAGCCATTCGGCCCCGCAAAAGTGCGCCAAGCGATCGAGCCGCCGGTCCGCACCTCGAATCAGCCGTCAGCATCGTGGTTGAGTACCTCGATAGTATCTCCGGGGCAAATGCCTGGATTTTGTCCCAGGCCCTGCAAATGCCGGTGCCACTACAAGGGCAAGGTATACTGGTCAGATTTGAGTCCATGGCAATTTGCAAGCCGAACCTTACCTACTAGCTCTGGCTCGCCATTCTCACGTCAGTCTAGATGCGATAACTCATCCTGCCAACAGCAGTCTCGGACCAATATCGAGTGGGTCATGCGTGTCCCAGCTTGGCTATTCAAATTCGCTCCCAGTTTCCAGACTTCTTGTGGCCCTCTACGCTTCGCGCTGCGTCCTGTAAGAGCGGGCATACCAACGAGGAAATTCGTTGTTGCTTGTTGGGATGGAGCACCAGCTTTCTCAGCCTTGGTCAAAGCAGGGGAACATGTCTATTACCCTGATGACGAAACAACAGACGGACTTCCCCTAATTGAGGTGTGTTTTTACCACTGAGCCCGCCAGAGCGTGTGAGCATCTGCGCGTTTCGAGTAGCCGCGTATCTGACTCAGGTTCTTTATAGTTACTGGTGCAGCACATGTGTTCGCATCCTACCGGATTCCACTTATGGTTGACCCTATGGAATGATCTTCTTCGCGCAAAGCCGCTGCCAAGGTAGGTGAGAGATTCCTGCAACAGGCGACTTTGGCAAGTTCGATGCCCTTGCCAGATCTCAACTTCATATGCTTACGAGTGTTCGCTTAGCCGTGTTGCTACGCTGGCTCGTCATAAGCTCAGTTCCAAATCAGGCAGGTCTGACAAAGCGCGCCACTTGTTGAATAGGGTCATTGAACTCTCGGACGATGATGTGTTGTCTGCTGGGACAGCTATCCACGAGGCCGCAAGAACAGGTGTCGGTATGCGCGAGGCCTTGTTGCGTGAAAAGCGTTATATTCATCACCTTGACGACTGCGGACAAACACCACTGCACCTTGCCGTAGCTCGCGGTCATGTCGACGCCCTGGACATGCTGCTGGAGGCCAAGGCAAACACCAATCTCGATAACGTTCAGGGGGAAACGCCTCTATCGCTGGCGATTACCCTGGGCTTGTCCAAGGTGTGCAGTATACTTGTCAAGGCTGGCTGTGATATAGACAAAGGTAAGTTGCCGGCGCTTTACAGAGCTATCATGAGTCACAAACCATCCGCGTTGGATATCATGGACACTCTTTTACGGGCAGGGGCGAACCCCTGGCCCAAGATTCACGGTCTCAGTTCGGCGATGCATTTTCTTGTTGCACAAGATCCAAGCTACGATGAGTTCATCGTGGAGAAGGCCATGCTGCTGTTACACTACGACGCCAGCCTGAAGTCGATATTCTCAGACCCGGATGGACGATCGATGGAACGCCTCAACTTCAATTCCGTCCCGCTGCTACGCTATCTGATCAACGAAGGTGGTACGCTCCGATCGCTGCCTGACGGAAAACCCTTGATACTAGGAGGGCTGGCTCTCAATGGGACTAGTATGGCCTGCGAGTTCTTCGAGACGTATGAGTCTATTCCTCGAGAAAATGTCTTCGGAGGCTATGGTTGGTGGGACGCACTATAGGACGCAGCGCTGCCGTCAATTCAATCCTATTAATTCAAATAGTTAAATAACTAATTAAATTATACCTATTTTACGATTTAAATAGTCAAATTACCCTATTCGAATTAATTAACTATTTAAATACTATTAAGTTATATATAAATCTCGGGATTTCTATATTCCGGTAGATTATATAACTAAAAAATAGAGTTATACGTTATTATGGAATGGAATAGCCTGCCCTATAGCCCTGCCTTATAGCCGCCTATGGCCTGGCCTGTGGCCCGACCTATAGGCACGTGACCTGTCTATAGGCACGTGACCTGTCTATAGGCACATGACCTTCTATAGGCACGTGACCTGTCTATAGGCACGTGACCTGCTTCTACTTACTTAAGCCTATATAGCCTACCTACCTAGATAGCTGAATTCATCTATCTTATACCTATAGAATAGCTATATAGCTTCTATTAAGTGTTCCTAGCGTAACGCCTGCCTGGTCCCCAAGATCTAACTCTAGACCTAGCCCCCTAGAGCCGTAGCCATTTCTGTGCGTATTATCTAAGGTAGTTAGCGATAGCTTTATTTACTGATTCAAACCGTATTAAATCCAGTTAATTAATCTAAATAGTTAAATCTATAGTCCGAAATATATCAAATAGTCAATTCCACCCCTGATATTTGAATTGATTGAATTGATGGCAGCGCTGATAGGACGTATTCCTGTGCCGAATCCATTTGCCGAGGTTTCGGAGTATATTCGACCTGTGCGGCGTGACTTTTTGCGTTGATTTTACGAAAGTCTATGTGCGCATGAGGAACCACGTCCTTGATGACGACATCAAGGTCTTACGCAGCATTCTCAAGTATTTGGAGTCGCCTGACCCGCACAGCACAGGGGAACAGCTATCGCATCTATTACAAGAGAAAGAAGCCTGGGGCAGACTCGACTTGGTCTCGACGTATGGGACCATCATGGTACAGCTGCGGGAGAAGATGTGGCAGGCCGCCATTGAGTCGATCGAAGAGCACATCGAAGTCTTGATGGATGAGATGATTTCATCGCCTTGGGAGCTCGAAAGTCAGTTCTGGGAGTTGTCTCAATATTTCCACCTTCTGAAACCCGACGCCGGCAAACTTGAACGAGACGCGTACAACGAAGGAATGCAAGCAGAGGCTGAAGGAAGTACAAGCGCGAACTGGAAGACAGCGTTGAGGGGGCCACGGACATCGACAGTGGGTGGGACGCTGTCAGTGAGGATGACGGCAATTTAGCAGACGGGTACAACGAAGAGATACGTATTCGAATTCGGAGAGTGCAAAGATATGCGGCATTGCAAAGGCGGCTTGCCTTGGATCAGGCGAAACTGCGGCGCAGCAATTGGCATGCAGCGCAGGCAGATCCACAGTCAGACGGCGGCTACAGCTCGTCCGGCGAAAGCGAAGAGCGGGACGAAGAGGCCGAGTCTGTGTCGTATGAGAAAAGTGACCGAGAGGCCAGTGTCGATGCGATCTAGAGAACAGACCTGGTCGATGTTTGGCGTTTGCATGGCATCAACTGAGTTGACTGAGGGGAGCTGGGGGAGAAGGCACGACTCGACAAAAACGGAGCTGGTGGGGCATCTGGAAAGGCGAAGGACAGACGAGGCAGGACCAGGACCAGGCGGAAACCCTGACTACGGAAGACTGCAGGCCGAACTGGCTCAAAACCAAAAATGTGAATACATTGACCCTGGAGGGTCTTTCCTAGAATATATAAAAATTCATAATACTAGTCCATATTAGGGATAGCCTATATATATTAAGCGGGGCTAAGGAGCTCTAGCCAATTAGAGGCTATTAGTAAGCAGAATAGAATAGAATGGCCTACCCTATAGCCGTGCCTTGGGGCCACCTATGGGCGTGCCTTGGGGCCACCTGTGGCTATGCCTTGGGGCCACCTGTGGCTGTGCCTTGGGCCTATCTATTGCCGTGCCTTGCGCCTACCTATTGCTATGCCTTGGGGCTACCTATGAGCGTGCCTTAGGGGCTACCTATAGCTATAAGGGGTAGTAATAGATAGGCCCAAGGCATGGCTATAGATAGGCCCAAGGCACGCCTATAGGTGGCCCTAAGGCATAGCTATAGTCCGAAGCTGTACGAAGCTGTCCGAAGCTTAGATAATCCCCTTAATAGCATTTTACAGGCTAATATTCATTACCCCCTTACTAGGATAGATCCATATAAGGGTCTCAAAGAGGGGGTGGACCTAGTCATCGATTTTTTGGAATTTGGGGTTTTGAGCTAGTTCGGCCTGCAGTCTTCCGTACCCTGACCCCATCGCGCACCAATTGTCGGCGAAATATTGACTCTCCCTCCGTCTTCATCTCCATACGCCTTCATCTCCATCCGTCTTCATCGCCATGCGCCCATGCCGTCCATCCAAGCAACAAGCAAAGCAAATCCGTAGCTCGATCTGCGTCAACCCTCATCAACTCACCAACAAGCCATCCCAAACGATGACATGTGGGACACACAACGCGCCCCTGCAGACCAAGTGCGGAATGATGATCCCCCAGCTGCAGCTCGGGTGGGCAACCCCAGACTGACAGCTCGGCCAAGCTGCCCGCTGCAAGCCACGCCCACCGCAAAGTCCTCAAGTCCCCAGACCCGGACACCGATTTCAGCACCATGCTCGCTTTCTTCGCCCGAATCCGTCCACACCCACCGGCCCACCAACGGCCAATAGCGCCGGCGACAGCACGATTCGGGACACGCCTGCCGCGCCTCTGGGCGTTCGTTGGGCGTATTCCGGGGAAAGCCCTGGCACCGCTGCCATGTGATGATGCCACTGGCGCGACAGGTCTTTGCGGCGTCCCCGCGTGAACGGCATAACGCCGATGACCGATGGGCCATGCATCTCATCCACGCAGCGGACCGAGACGAGTCAAGCCCCAATGGAAACGGTTCGAGCGTGCAATGGGGACGTGTTTGACGATGCGACGATGCCGTGCGATGCCGCGAAAGGAATCCACTTCATTACACCCACCTGCACCTGGGGCCTTGAGTAGCGGCCCATCTTGCTCGCCAAGACATCCTCTTGCAGCTTGACGCGTCTTCTCGCGGGCCTGTGGGCGAACTGGATCCATTCGGAAGCCTCGGCCTAGCTCTCGATCTATCGCCGCCATAGTCCTTGGACCGTAGATTAGAGCGAGCCAAGAGACGCCTTTGTGCAGGCTTTCCTATTTTACGGTCCCCTCCCGCTTGCCACGATTTTTTTTCTCCCCCGCGACCCTCCCTACCCCACGACGACCCTCTTCGACGTACCTTGGCAATTGATTGACGACGTACGACAGCGCCTTCGTCACCGTCCTTCTACGCCCAAGCCCGAGCTCCCCCACCAACGTCAAGATGAAGACCACCGCGCCTCTCGTGGCTCTCGCCGCCGCCTCGACGGCCGCTGCCCAGAACACCACCGTCAGCTGCTCCAAGGGCGTCCACCTGCTCGTGTCGCGCGGTTCCGCCGAGGACCCCGGCCCAGGCCGTCTCGGCCCCCTCGCCGACGACATCGTCGCCGCCATCCCCGGCTCGGCCATTGAGTCCATCGTCTACCCGGCCACCTTTGACGACTACGGCCTCTCCGTCGCCGACGGCGCCGAGGCCCTGACCGCCGCCCTCGACCGCTACTCCGGCGCCTGCCCCAACGGCAAGGTCGTCCTGCTCGGCTACTCCCAGGGCGCTCATGTCACCCTCGACGCCCTCTGCGGCCGCGAGGAGAGCACCGGTGCCTTTGCCTTCAACGAGACAACCCCCATTCCCGAGAGCATCGTCGACAAGAGCGGTATGTGCTTCTCGTGCCTAGGCAGACAATTGGACCTCAGCTAATCTTGCCCGCAAGTCATTGCCGTCATTCTCTACGGTGACCCAACCCACATGGCCAACGCCACCTGGAACAAGGGCAACAGCACCCGCGACGGCGTACGTCCCCCCTCCGTTCCTTTTTTTCCCCCTTCAAATGCATAAATAGCTAACCGCAGACCAGCTCTTTGGCCGCGACGACACGGCCGCCTGCGAGCCCTACGCCCCCAAGATTGCCTCGTGGTGCGACACGGGCGACGTCTACTGCGACCGCGGCAACAACACGGAGATCCACGGCGGCTACTTTGCCCTCTACGACGACGACGCCGTCGACTTTGTCGTCGACCGCTGGAACGCCACCCTCGAGGAGGAGGCCGAGGCCGCCGCCAGCGGCACCTCGGGGGCCCCCTCGCAGCCCACCGAGACGGGCGCCGCCGGCGGCAACAACGAGTCGGCGGCCGTCGGCGTCCGCGCGGGCTGGGGCGCGCTGGCTGTCGCGGCCATGGTCGGATACCTCGCTCTGTGAGGTGGGGGTAATCTAGAAGCGGGCATGATTTGTGTTTTAGCATAGCGAATTGACTGCATTCTTCATCGGCGTTACCTTTCTTCGTTCCTTCCCTTTCCTCCGTCATCCTGGCCTTTCTTATTTTGTCATCTTCTCCCACGTCACGATTGCTGCTTCGCCATCACTCGTCTCGCTCGCCCAGCTCACTACATCAGGCCATTCACTCCACATGTCACACATCTACTGGTCATGAACCGCTCGATTGAACGACGGCAGACGGACTGGGGGGGTATCATCGCAGCCGTCGGCCATCTAATTTCTGATAATTATGTACGAGATGGGAGAGAGTGGGCAGGGTGTTACGGGGTGGTGTGGTAAACAACATGAACACGCATGCGCGCGCGCAGCCGCACGTACACAATTCCGTCCTCAGAGGCGGGGACAACTACTACGCCGCCCGCCCCCGTCCGCTGCCGTCAACATAGAAAAAAGTTATTTTCTTCTTTCAATCCTTGCTTCTGTACGCCTCAGCGATCAGTTGCGCTTCATGAATCGCATCCGTTGCGCCGCGGGCACCAAGATGGGCGTGGGCGTGGGCTCTGCGGCCGTTGTCGTCGCTGGCTCGTCGCGGGGCGGTGTCTCGGGCTCCGCGGGCTTTTCCGTCTCGACTGGTTTCTCAGGCTCGGCAGGCTTCTCAGGCTCAGCTGGCTTCTCAGGCTCCGTGGGCTTCGTGGGTTCCGCCGGCTTCTCGGGCTCCGCAGGCATGGGGTGCGCGGGGGAGCGGCGGGCTGCTCGGGCATGGGGTGCGCAGGAGGAGCGGCAGGTTGCTCGGGTGTGGGGTGCATCGGAGCAGGAGCGGTGCCGCGGGCGGGTTGGGGTGCATCGGCAGGGGAGCCGGGTGCGCAGGTGGCATCGGGTGCGCAGGGGCGGGGCGGGGTGCGCCGCGGGTGGCGGCTGCAACGGTGCGGCGGCGCCCGGAGGGCACGCAGAAACAGTGTGAGGCGGAAGAGTGACAGTATGCGGCGGCGCAGTGACGTGGACTGTCTGCGGTGGTGCTGTGACATGGACCGTCTGAGGCGGCGCGGTCACGTGAACTGTTTGCGTGACATGCACTGGGACTTCGACTGGCTGGGTGTGGATTTGAGTGACAACGTGGGTGACGGGAACCTGAACGGGCACTTCCACGGGTTGCGTCTGGATCACCGTGACCGGCACAGACTCGACCTTGGTCTGAACATGCGTCTGTACCTGTGTGACGAGTCGGTCTTGCGTGGTTGTGACCACATGGGTTAGGGGCGGCAGCGTTTGGGTGTGGACGAGGGTCTGGACATGCGTCTGGACCACCGTGACTGGCACGCTCTCAACCTTGGTCTGGACCACCGTGACGGGCACACTCTGGACGTGAGTTTGAACGACCGTGACAGGCACGCTCTGAACATGAGTCTGGACAACCGTGACGGGTACGCTCTTGACTTCAGTCTGCGTGTGGACGACGGTGACCGGAACGCTCTGGACTTGAGTGTGCACGACTGTCACCGGCACGCTGTGAATCGCTGTTTCGGTGTGAACCACCGTGACAGGCACACTTTGCACCTGTGTCTGGACGACCTGCTCGGTCTGTGTCACATGCACCGTCTCCTTGATAGTTGTCGGCACCGGGACGGTAACGTGTACCGGCACGCTAACATGTACCGTCTCGGTTACATGAACTGTCTCTGCCTTGCCGGGAACCGTGACGTGAACAGTCTCGGCGGCACCAGGCACTGTGACGTGCACTGTCTCCTTGATCGTTGTCGGAACGGGAACGTGTACTGTATGGACGAGCGTCTCGGTGACGGGTGCAGGGCACTGCTCGACGGGTGCCGGATGAGCGGGAGGGGCGGGAGCTGCTGCAGGCGGGTTGGCCTCGGCCAGGGAGGCCAGGGCCAGCCAGATGGCCGTCGTAGGCCGGGAGAACAGCATGTCGTACTAACAAATAGGGTGAGATGAGTGAAAAATAGGCTTGTCGTTATAGGCGTGGTAGTGGTTGCGGTCTATGTAGCTGTTGCTGTAGAGCGTCGATGTCGGCAAGTGAAGATAATAGAAATAAAGAGTGTACTGAGGCTTGCTCAAAGAAACTCGAGATACCAGTCTCTACTAAACGATTAGAAGTGAAGAGCAAGCAGACGAAGAGAAAGAAGCCGCAAACGGATGAGCGGACAAGTCGTGGAAGAGAATAGTCAAGGAGTGAGGAGGAGCCTGCTGATCATGGCACCCTGGAGGAGGCAGCATGGCCGTTATATTCGGGGAGGGGGAGGGCCATGAGCAACGTCTTGGCCCTCGCTGTGCCATGGTTCTGATCGTCCCCTGCCGGACGGGCTGGAACACGGAACCAGCCAGCGGCGTGGATCCCCGGATCACTGCGTGAGGAGGTGGGTAGCAACTCGATCAAGACTGGACGACAACTTGGACCAGGGGTCTGTTGCTGGCGAGGCTTCGTTCTGTTGTCGGTGTGGGTACTGGGTACAACTTGGCATAACAGGCCTTCACAGGACAGACGCGCAGTCCTGTTCAGGCGCGGTGTCAGCCTTGGGGATCATCCGAAGTCCGTTCTGTGCCATCACGATGCAGCGATGTGTGCGATGGGGTCAGGTTTTCGTCTATGCGCAGCGCTCGTCGCCTGCTAGACAAGGGGCAGTCTGTTTTGGCTTTGCGGCTCTCCAGCAGGGCAGGCTCCAGATTGGGCGCTGGGTGCAGGCTCATCGACCGAGAAGAGGGCCGAGGGCAGGGATGACAGCGGCCCCTGGGTCGCAGATGCACGGGGGCATCTCGAGGAGAACCATGTCGGGGGCACGGAGGGAACGTGAGCCGTTGGGACGGACCCTGGAATTGCTGGCTCAGCCTGCCGAAGTGAAACCACGAAGGCCTTGGGCTGGTTGGTGATGCAATGATGAATGAGGGATGGGATTGCGTGTGGTCGGTGCATCGACTTCAATTCGGATCTGGGACGAAAGCTCAAACATGGGGCGGCAACAGGGGTGTGCACCAGCTGTCGTGCGATAAAGTTAGGCTTTGGCAATCCGATGCTGCTGGCTCGTTCGCTCGTTCGCCGGCTTGTGATTAAGGATTTGGCGGCGATGTCGAGCAAGCTGATTGATCTATGTTAGTATCTACCAATTGTCATTTTCAGCAACATCACCTCGCATTGTCGTCACGCGAGGGCGAGACCTCAGCGAAACCCGATTTCGAACAAGAACCAGAATCGAAATGCAGACGCAGACTGGACGCCCTGACCTGACAGCCCAAGTTCTGTAACAGCTGCCCCTGCGCTGCCAAGCCATCTGTACCAGGGAGTGTCGTCCCAAGACGCACCAAAACGGCCGTGCGCCGAGGCATTCCAAGATGGCAGCCAGCAGACCGGGGAACCAGCGGACCTGACGAGGAAAATGTCGCGAAACAAAAATGAGTCGATGCCTGGGGATACGGTCCTCGAAACAACAAAAGCAATCTCATCGACGCGGAAGAGAGCTACCCAGAAGAAGAGCCCCAGTCGGTGATCGTGACAGGGCGGTGGAGGAATGGGTTGCCTCGACCGGCTTGGCAAAGCTGACGTAAAGTGACTGACTTGTTGGCAGTTCGGGATCAGCCGAGCTCGGTCTTTGAACGATTACAGACGGACTCCAGACGAAGAGACGATCATGAGACGCAGCATGGGCCCTCGACAGCTCCAGCTCGAGAGCGTTGCGGTGAGGGTGGCAGAAGAAAGACTAGTATGACGACCTGAAGATGGCGCGGAGGAGAAGCGGCACCTGATTCTGCATTGGCAGCAGCAACACCCGCCTGCGCCTGCCTGGCTCCCTCAATGGCCTTGCCTTATCTTAGTCATTCACGTCCCTTCCATTGACTTCGCTTCAGAGTACTCCAGGACCCCCTGCCCGCTCTCTCTCGGGCACCCAAGACCTGGTCTACAGGGGATCAACCGGTCTGTGGCTGTCCTAATACACCATCACCATCCAGATCGACATCGTGAGACTCAATCTCCCGACCCTCCACAATGCCTTGAGCATTCGCCATGCCGGGCGTCATTTCCTTCTATAAATGCCGTGACACGTCGCGCCCGAGTCAGGTATCAGGCCATGCTGAAATAGCGTCCACTCTGCACATCAGTTTGTGTATTCTTGACCTGCCTTCCCACGTTTCTGACCGTCATGGGCACATCTTTTGTCACCGCTTCACAGCTAGTGCTGTGGCAGTCGCGTGCTTCTTAATGTACCGGCCGAACGACAGACGGCAGGCCCAACTGGGGCTTCTCATGGATTACCCACGGCCACGTGGAAGGCCAAAACAGAGATGCAGAGCCTCTACAGCATTTTGACCGCCCGTGGACTGATCTTGCGTGTCTTCGCCACACAGCATCTGGTCTGGTCTACAAAAGTCAGTGTGAGAAGGGTTGCAGCTGCTAGACAGTTGTCTCACTACTGGATTCCAGCAAGAGGATGACGTTGGCCACGGGAAGTCCAGATCAAACAGCAACTGGCAGACCCTACTTTCTGCGGTTATAGTCATGAACGCGATTTCCATTGCAAGAACCAAGTATTGGAAAGTCGTATTCAAGGGCCACGCAAACGAACATGATGACGGGCGCAAAAGGAGAATTTTTCGCCACGGTTGAGGTCAGTTGGGATGCATCACAGACTTGAGAGACCTCAACTGTATATTTTGAACAGATCTTGTACTTGCCCAACAGGTTTTCGACGTCATACTCTGAAGCTTCCAGTAAATGCCATCAATATAGCGGGACCCCGACATCTTTGGGTCTCCAGTCATAACTACGAGGACGATCGGCAAAGCTGAGAGCCCGGCCAGAGCTCTATATGGTGACTTCAGTTTGCATCATACAAAGATCTGTCGTCTCGCACACCGAGTCTTGCTCATCTTTGACTGGTCTCTGTAAGCCTTCTCTTTGAAACCGATGGAAAAGCATTGATCAAATCATTAGAACGGAATGACGATTTGAGGGACAATACCTCATGTTGCGTCTAAACACTGCGTGCTCTGGGCCGGACATTACTCGGAAATCGTTTAAAAGAATGTATGGTCTCGAGGTTGAATTTAAAAGTACCTTAAGCATGCTTGTCGATCAAACAGATCACCAACCGAGTCTATGAGCTTCAGCCGGCAAAGTCGGCACATATCTGGGAGATGACCAAATCACCAGCACAAAGGTTAAACAGACGTATGCGGTGAAGTGAGCCCAAATCGGGTCCAAAAGTAGTCAGCATTCGTGTAAACGTCTTCAAAATCCAGCAACAGCCCTTTTCGTCGTCAACGATACGAAGTGCTTGCGCACCCGCCGACGATCACGACCCGAGCTTTCAATGCAGCAGGAGAATAAAAGTCTTGGCAGCCCGAGAGACTCGTGTTGAAAAGCCAGGGGATCTCTGGCCCGCGGCTTGGCGTTTCGTGACCCCTGGCGCTGACCATCCTCGGACAACGACAGCCCAGTTACCTGCTCCTGAAACCTGCCACGATGAACAATGCCACATCGAGCGCCCGTGACAACCGTCCTCAACACAACTCACAAGATGCACCTAGCTTAACAATCAGCCAAACAGCAATGGCTTGCATGATTCGACAGGATCATGGACTCGATGACTGCCGGCTGCGTTGCATTCCAAGGGCCGTAAATTCGTGCTTCGCTTGTTGAAAGATGCAGAGCACCAGGCTTTAGCTACTGGTATCTAACACAACGTCCACTCACTCCTCGCAGAAAGAAAAGGGGAAAAGTACCAAATGCCGACCGTCCATCGACTCAAGTTAGCCAAACAATAATGCAGTAGCGATGAAAGAAAAAAATGCTCGTCATTCAAGTC
This sequence comes from Verticillium longisporum, assembly GCA_019188255.1. Taxonomy (NCBI): domain Eukaryota; kingdom Fungi; phylum Ascomycota; class Sordariomycetes; order Glomerellales; family Plectosphaerellaceae; genus Verticillium; species Verticillium longisporum. The sequence continues at coordinate 486,072 of JAETXT010000007.1, forward strand.
AACCCTTGGCTCTCATCCACTTTGCTGTGTGCCGCGCGTCTCGCCAGCAAAAAATGCTATGTGGACAATGCAAGGCAGGCATCCACCGCTAGTCCGACCCTCCCCTGCTTTTGCACCACGACATCCGAGATGATGTCCCTGTCGAGGTCCGGAAACATGCCGGCAAGCGTCTCAACGACATTGTGGTGCTCCGCCCGGTGTAACCTCTGCGCCTCGGCCGTCTCGGCGCTCGCTTGCCTCGCTGCCGCCTCCTCCACCGACAGCTGCGAATGATTGCGTGGGTCCGGCCGTCCTCCAGCCTCGCGTGCCTCCTCGCCGCTGGGCCGTGGTGATAAACGGTTTGGGTCGAGAGGCTGCGGCGCGCGCGACGCGGCGCTGGCGCCGGATTCCGGTCCGGTGGGATCTTCGGAGCTCATGCGGCCGAGGGTACTGGGCGGCCGCTGGATCGTCTGGAGCAGGCTCGTAATGGGGGCCTGGCCGTCGGAGTAGTCGCCATCTGACGATGTGGAGCGGCGAGGCGTGGACAAGTCTCCGTTATTGACATCCTGGTCGGTTCGGGTCGAGGGTTCGCCTTGTGGCTGCGCCACTAGGCTTTGGGGTAACTTCTCGGAGCGCTGCGTTTCCACCGGGGGTGCAGCGGTGTGCTTCTCTGCGATGGCTGAGACGGCGGCCTCGACGTTCTTCTCGAACTCGTCATCGGTAATGGTAAGGCTGGTCTTGTCCATGTTCTCGATGAATTGGATAGCGCCCATCTGCGAGTGTTAGTGAAGGTTTGAGCACATGTTCACGAACACGTACCAGAGAAGACAGATAGTATCCGGCCTCGCCACCCAGTTTCTCCTGATTCCTGAATCGAAGAATGTACTGCACATTCGACACGATATGCTCAGGATTGGATTGGAGCACTACGTAGATAAGGAATGGCATGAACGAGTCTGCTGATCCATCCGACTTTGCGTGCTTGAGCAGACCTAGTGGGTGTTAGAGGCGTTCAGAACTATAATGGGGACTGCTCCTACCAAAGATGACCTTGCAGCAATTCAACACGCAGATGATCTTGTCCCTCGGCGCGCGATACGACCTAATTTTGAAGAGTTCTGTGTCGTGATTAGCGCCTGCCGTGTACGAGAAGGAATCCACAGCCGCATACCCTGCTGCGCCAACTTGAGGAACCGCTTCCCGCTCTCGCTCGTTGGTGGAATATCAAGATGGGCTTCCCTAATCCAGCCGTAAATGTTGATCTTCTGTGTCAGGATATCATCCCTCTCGACATCCTCTTGGTGCTGCCCCTTACGCCCCGCCCCCATCGGCCGCTCGCCGCCTCTCCTCTTGGGTTTGGCCCCAGGAATGGGCTGCGGCGCGGGGATGGCCGGCGAGAACGTCTGGGTGTACAGCCTGTTCATGACAAGCTTCTCCATGCCCTCTCGCGCGTTGTCAAACTCGGCGTCCGAAACATCGCGCCAGACCTCTCACTGCGCCATTTTGTTGGCAGTGAAGGCGAGGAAGACGCCGATAATCTTGAGATGTTCGTGAACCACACACTGCCGCTTGCCGAATCCAGATAGGAAAGACGTGAGATAGCGCGCGACAGGATCGGCTTTCTTGTTGCGCAGCTGCTCGAGGAAACGGTGAAAGTCAAAAGGTAGGGTCGGCTCTGGTTCGGGTTCGGGTGGTGGGGGCCGGTGCATGGCCGAGGGCGACATGGGAGTATCAAGAGAGGTTTGGCTGTCCTCGGCGCCGGGAGGGCCGTCCTTCGGGGGCACTGGAGGACCAAAATCCACCGAGGACCTGGTTCGGGATCTTGTGCTCGCGGGTGACGAAGGTATGGCTGCGCCCAAGGCCTCCTTCTCCAGCGACTGGGCCGAGAAGGAGGTCGACAGAGGCTCGAGGCTCGAGTTTCTTGGTGGATGTTGAATGGGGCCGCCGAGAATGGGCGATGTAATCTCGAGTCGTGGACTCATGACTTCCTCAGCTCCCGGGCCACCGCCGTCGCCGGTGAACTGCTCCATGATGCTCTGAATCTCGGAGCGCGAGCCGTTCTCCTGGTCATCATCGCTCGTATACCTCCGATCGTCGTAGGCAGCGTCAGATCTCGTGGGAGACGCATCTTGTCGGGATCCTACACTGGACGGTGTTCTTGAAGGAGGGCGTGAGGCTGTCGGGGTAGGTGGCATAGGATCAACGTAGGCTTTGGTCTCGATCGTGAGGAGCTGGGTCGAGGTGTCGGCGGGGAGGGGTTTCGACGGCTTGATGGTTGCCACGGAAGCATTCATAAGGTCCGAAGAGGCCGAAGCCTCTCCGTCTGGGTCTGCCTCTGTCACAACATGTGCGCGAGAGGCAGTGTCTTCGGCATCTTTGCTGTGGTTGCTGGGGCTACTCGGTTTGCTGGCGTCGGCAGCTACAGATGCTGATGCTGTTGGTTCTGTCTTGTCGGTGAGGTCGATGAGATCGTCGAGGGCTTGGACCTTCTCAGGTGCGTCCGAAGATGGCTTCCCCGGGCCTTGTTCGACGGGCATATCTGGCTCCGCCACTGGCGGCTGGGGTTCTGGGAGAGTTTGGGCTGTGAATGGTGGGTATCAGGACGTGGTGAGTTGGTTGTTGTCCTGAAGCTAGGCTTGGGTGAGCGTCGTCACAAGGCTGTGCTCCACACATGATTTCCCCCCCACCATGGAAACGGGCTTTGGAGCGGGCCTTGAGGCTGCCTGGAGCACGGGCACGAGTCCCTGGCTTCGAGTCGCCCCAGAGTTTTGCCGGCCAAGGTGGAGCGCCCGTGGATCAGGGTCCGACGGGCGCTGCGGCGCATGGAGGCCTGACGTCAGCGCATCGGGGCGTGGCTGCAAGCGCTAGCCCCTTCTGAACCTCCACTGTACCGAAGGTAGGTAGGTACCTTAGGTACCTACCTAGGTAGTAACACCTAGGCTTTCTTATGTATTTCAGAATATTGACTGCCCCGAAGAGTCTGGTGATTTACACACCAGCATGCCGTACTGCATTATGTCAGCAGTCATCCAGCACGCCAGTCCTTGCTACCCCTCAATACCATCACAATCACCATCGTCCGTCCTTACGTATCTAAGCAGGTAGTTGCCTACCAATGGTTTAATCCCCCATGTTCGATCATCAACGTCAAGGAATTATCCCAGACACCATCGTCGGTGCATCCTGTTTGTGAGGAATGCATCATCGATTGCTTCACTTGGCCGTTTCAATCACCTGACGCGTGGCTCAAAGTCAGCCAGGACGGCCTGGTTGAGCCTCGACTTCCTGGAATCGACGTCCCCATTCGGGCCACACCTTGCGAGCAACATTCGTTGGCATGTATACCCATGGCGCTCACACCGTCTCAACATGACCTGTCGCCCGACTCGCACTCCTACCCGAAAGCGTCCTGCCCTCGGCCGTTGATCCCCGCCCTGCGGCTTGGCCTCGGACGGTGTGCGCGGTCGAGGGTGATACGACGGCCTCTTCATGGAAGCAATTTGTTTGTCAGTATGGTCATTCGGCAATCTGGAGCAAGGTCTTGCATGCCGGCTCCGTTCTTTTCTTGCCTTCGAAGCATTGTTTCTTTGACTGGAAGCCACTCGGACCACACACCATCGTTTCGAACACTGCTCGTCGCGTTTCAGCACCAGAATTAGGCGCACAATGGGCATGCCGAGGCAAAAGAAAGAACTCTTCATGGAAGTTACCGAATTCGACCAATACTGACACTCTTTGAATCCCAATCTGGCTGTGGAGCGCAGCGAGACTGACAGAAGAGGAAAGCTCCACGACCCGTCCTCCTTTAGGATCGCCCATCTGGACATCACGGCGATGCGGCGAAGTCGCCCTGCCCTCTACGAAGCAGAACAGACCAGCTGTGCCTTTAGTGTCTAAAGCAAAGCCTGTGCAACTCGAAAGTCTGCGAACATCAAGGAACACAAGGAATGATAACGATTGGCAGTCATGCAGCGAATAGCTCGATTGCCATGTACTTTGTGCACGCGATCAAGCTCTTATCAACCAATCGACCCAGGTCATCGAGTGATGAAGTGCTTCTCAGAATGCGCAACTCGCGATGGGACGACTGGCACAATACCTCCCCGTAACGTTCCCGCTTACTATATCGTGACTATCCCCATCGAGCGCCTCGAGCTGTTTACCCCACCAATTCTGCCTACCCATTGAAGCGTGTTCAACCTGAGACTGCCTGCGTTCGCCAAGCTCACGTTCTACAGACACTTACCTCAACTGGACATACACGCGCTTTAAACGATACAGCTTCAGCTCAAACACATCGACGAACCCCGCCTCTCACCCGACGTCCTGGTTCTGTTTCCCTGGCATGTTCGGAGTCCACGGGGGCGGCTGTGCGCGTCCGTCACCGCCATCAGTCCCCGCAACCTCGTGCGTCTGGGCCGTGCTGAGCCACGAGCCGCCATGTCTTCCCAATCGAGCCAGAGTTGCGACTGGAAATCGCCCCATTCGTTCGCTGGAAGTGGGAGGCTCTGTGGGCCCTGCGAGGATCTGACGATCATGTTCCCTTTCTCATGACGTGGATGCTTCGCCTGTCCAGTTGTTGCTCGAGATGCGATTGGACAGCCTTCCCGTCGAGGATGGGACGACGCATGTCCGATGAGAGTGCCGGCAGAAGACAGCCCTTCGGGCGTGTCATCTCAACTCCGGATTCTCGGGAGGCCGTCTTTGAAGAACATCTATAAAGGCGGCTGGCACCTTCACACTTTGTCGATACTTTCATCTCATCAGCATCCTCAGCAACGATCCCTCAGACAACCACAGCAAGCCAGCATCTTCGCCAGCCCGGGAGGCATTCCATCGTTCCCTTCTCTTCACTCATTTACATCGCTCCGTGAGCCATACCACTATCTTTATAAACCCCTGATACTCTCGAATCGATCACCACCTTTACCAAAGTCATCATGAAGTACATTATCACGCTCGCTCTCGCCGCCCTCGCCGCCGCCGGCCCCATCGAACAGCGCCAGCGCGGTGGCCGTGTTGGCAGCACCGCTACCGAGTTCACTGACGGCGGCTGCAAGCCCATTATCATGCTCTTCGCCCGCGGCTCGACCGAGACGGGCAACATGGGTACCGTGTGTGGCCCGCCAACGGCCAACGGCGTCAAGGCCAACTTTGGCGCCGATCAGGTTGCAGTCGAGGGGATCGAGTACGCCGCTGCCCTGTCTACCAACTTTGGCAACGGAGGCGCCGACCGTCGTGGTGTTGCCGAGATGGAGCGCCTCATCGCGCAGGCCAACACGGACTGCCCCGACTCGATGCTCGTCGTCGGCGGCTATAGTCAGGGCGCTGCCCTCACGCATCGCGCCGTCGAGGACCTTCCGCAGGCGCAGAAGGACCAGATCGTCGCCGCCTTTACTTTTGGCGACACCCAGAACGTCCAGGTAAGATGCCCGTCTCAGGTCCAGGAGGTTAAAGTACGCTAACGTGGGCCAGGACAATCGCCAGATTCCCAACTTCCCTCCTGAGAAGACCAATATCATTTGCAACGCCGGCGACGCTGTCTGTGCCGGCACGCTGACGATCCTCCCGGCTCACTTGGCCTACGGAGCGCGTGCCGACGAGCAAGTTGCATTCATCACTTCGAAGCTGCAGGCTGCCGGCGCCAAGCTCAGGAAGAGGGACTAGATCAGATGATACAAAGGACATTTCGAAGGGAACAGAGTTTGCTTCCCGGGGAAACTGCGAGAGAACCGGCTGCCTGGTTGCTGCTCGGCTCTTCAGGGCGTTTACATGATTATGATTATGCTGCGAGTTGAGCTTATACTATACCATCTACTGTTGAGGACATTACACATTTGGTCCTTCACCCCTGTTCTATAAAACGGTGAAATGGCGATTCCGTTCGCGAGTAGCTCGAAGAATTCGGTCAAGAAATGGTTCCCGAAGAAAACAAGACCATCTTCATTGACATCGTTAGGCTGACAGGCCGTCATCGACAGGCTCTCGCGGCAGTGGTTCAGGGGCTCGGAATGGCCGACAGCGGCGCTCAGGCGACAGGGCGTAAGGGGTGTTTCGTATTTTTCCTGCTCATTTTTCTTTTCGGAGTGCTGACGCCACCGATGTACGACTTTTAGAGACGCACAAGCCAAGAACTAGTCTTTTCTTTTTGGTATTCAATCCCTTTTGCAAATGTGCGCAGGTGTTGAAACGAGCGGCGTGGCGCCTTTGACTCTCGGCGGACGATGCTGTGAAGCGGAATTGGCGGGGTTCGATTCCCCGGTTGATGATGGGTCGGCGGGAACTCTGGCTGAACACGGGTTCGTTCCGGCACAGCTCCCGCACCTGAGTTCAACAAATGCCTTCGGTCTCCGACTATTCGTGATCTTTCTCCCGTTGCAGCTCTCGGGCATGATCAACGTCCGTCCCCGAGTCGATTGTCCAATCCGATCAGCACCCTCGTAACGACTTCAGGTACGCCATCTGATAGGATGCTCGCTTGCTCGCGTCAGCTTCAGCCGAATAAGGTGGTGCATATACTGCTCAATATAGACGAAGTAGTCCAATTGAATTGCCGGTGAACTATGTCGTATGCAGACCGATTGCCCATATGGATATAGTAACAGAATGCCCACACTCGCAAGCTTCATTGCTTTGGTCCTCCGGCTATATTTTGGCCTATTACCCTCATTCATTCCTCGCATGTCGCTATTGACCATTCCCATGCAGTCAAATCGAAGTTATAACCCAAAGGCACCAAGTAATCATCATAGCCAGGAGAATCCTTCACTTTGGGCCCCATCAAAATGAAGCAAGACGACATCCAGCCTCCGAGGGTGACCTCAGGCCCCGGATATCCCGAGGCATTCGCGGTCCAACTCGAGACGGAGCTTTCTGCTCTGCGCGAGCTCATTGCCAGGCAGTCCAGCGACGGGCATCTATTCGACAAGAGAATCGCCGTCGACACGCCAGGATTGGGAGAGGGCCACGTCAAATGTTCCGTTTGCTTGCCAAATGCTCCTGGATCAACACCGGAATTTCCGGCGCCTTTACCCCTGATCATTCTGCTAGAGGGCGGCGGCTTCGCTCTCGGCCAGCCGAGTGACGGCGAAGCGAATGCCAGATTCGTGTCCGACAAAGTAAGCTCCGTCTCCGGCCTCGGCTCTTGAAGCAGATGAACAGTCCACTAATAACGTCTCAAGCTTGACGCAGTAGTCGTATCACTCGACTACGCCAAAGCTCCCCGCTACCCCTTTCCCCACGCCCTCCTCCAAGCATACGACGTACTCAAGTGGTCAATCTCGCCTGCGGCGGTGCAGACACTGGGCGTCGCAGCCGACCCATCTCGTGTCACCGTCGTCGGCTGTTCAGCCGGCGGTAACCTCGCGACCTCGCTCTCGCTCCTCGTCGCCTTCACAGCTGGGCCGACCGCCCCATTCCGCGCAGCGCTGGGCCCTCAGTTTCGGCAGGTCGCCCAAGTCCTCGTCTATCCCTGCCTTGCCCTTCACGAGCGGTACGGAGAACGCTTCGCGCGCGCAAGCCCCGAGGCCCAGGCTAAGAGTATCCCCGTCGTCATGCTTGAGAAGATGGAGGCGGCGTACGTTCCGCCATATGTCGATGGCCGGCAGATCTTCGTGGCGCCAATGCGGGCGGACCTTGAGCTGTTGCGTGAGCTACGGCCGACCTTGGCGCCGATGCTGACGTTTGTCGCAGGACTCGATGCCCTGGATAAGGAAGCCGTTGAATACGTGGAGCAATTCAGGGGCGCGGGCATCGAAGCCGCTGTCAAGATTTATCCGGAGGCGGCTCATGCATACACACATGGCAAGGAGGGAGACGCAAGGTGGCGAGAAGAGGATGCGAGAGTCACCTGGGAGAGAGTCTGCGATTTTGTATCAAGAAAGATGTGTCATGGTCCGTAGAATGTTACCCTGTCGTAATGACCGCCTTCATGTTCAGATTTATAGGGCAAAACTCCTCTGTTAGATGTCGAAATGCCACCGCACCCTTTCCCAGCCGGCTTTCGGTCTGAGCCTCGCATCATAGCCCTCTCCCTTATTCACAGGCTTGGCAATGGCTTCCGCCATTGACCCGCGTGTCTTCTGGGGCGGCTTCTTCCAGAGTTTCGCGTCGCTGTGAGTGCCCTCTCGCGATCCTTTGCCCGGCTCAACATCATAGCCAAGCAAGAGCACAGCGACAAAGGTCATGACCTGGGCGAAAGCAAGGCTTCGTCCCGGACACATGTTCCGCCCGCCTCCAAACGGTATGAATGCCGCCTTCTTCTGCCGCACGGACTGCGACAGCGGATCCTTCGTAAATGGAAGGAATCGGCCAGGGTCGAAGGTATCGACATCCGATCCCCAGATGCGAGGGTCCGTATGCAACGCGGTCGCAGACGCTTGCACGTCGACGCCGGCTCTGATCATGTACTCGCGCCCATCAGCCCCAACAAGCGTGGCGTCCTCATCGCTGCGCCTCGTCACTGTCGTCCTGCTCATCAGCCTCAGCGTCTCGTGGTAACAGCTCACCAGCAGCGGGCATTGTTCCCATGACGACACACTTAGCATCGCCTCGTCACCGTCCCGCCGCGCGGCGTTCTCAAGCTCCCCGCGCACCCGTTCCGCCAGCCCCGGCGTGCTGAGGATGGAGGACAGGAGCCAGACCAGCGTCGGTGCCGTGTTGCTCAGCGCGACGGCGAGGATGCTCGTCTCCATCTTCCCAATCTCCTCGCTCGCCACGCCGTACGATCGGATCAGCCGCGCCCGCTCGCGGATGAGTTCCGACACGCCATCGCTGTCGACGAGACCGGCTGCGTGAAACCGGCCAAAGGCGGCCTGCACGCGCGCGCGGGCGTCGTAGGCCTTGCGCGCCGCGAAGCGGAGGTACAGATCTAGCGCCATGATGAGGAGCTTGTTCTCAAAGTGCCAAAAGTCCTCGAGAAGCGTGTGGTCGCCGTCTAATGGGTTCTGCGGACCCCAGAAGGCACGGCTAGCAGCGAGGGTTGTGATGTCGCGCAGCCAGGTATAAATTGAGGAGATCTCGAGCCACTCTCCGTTTTTGAGGCTGGTGAACTCGCCGCGGAGGCTGTCCTCGATGGAACAGACGGCGGCAATCTGGGCTCTTTGGAGTGTTTCACCTTTGAGGAGGTGTTTGCTGAAGAGTTCCAGCATCTCTTTCACGAGGGGCGTCGTAAGGAATATGTTGCGAGTGGAGCTGTTTAGGCCGGCGACGTTGCCCGAGAACTTGGCGGCGAAATGTTCGAGGGTGAAGCTCTTTCTACGGAAGAGTGCCTGAACGAGGGATGCGTCCCAGATTACGTACATCTTGCCGTTCAGCATGGGCAGCGTGGCTGCTGGGAGGTTGTGTTTTCTGTAGCGAGAAAGCAACATGGTCCCGTGTCGGACCATGTTGATGATGTGGCCGACAAGCGGTATCGTCGGTTTGAGCAAGGGAGGTTCATTTTGTTCGGGTTTGATGGTGATGATGGAATTCAGAAGCATGAGGATAGCAATGACCACAACGCCAATGAGCGCAGAAGTCCGAAGCTGGCCATGATCGAGCGTCGTCAGGGCGTCAGCCCCAACGGGTACTGACTGATCAGCCATTGCTCGTTCCGTGAGGTCGGCTTTTCGGACAAAAGCTTCGCACGTCGAGGCTCAAGTTTGTGGGATTTTCCCCCTCTTAAGGGCAGAAGTCAAAACAACGGGCCGATGCATCCGCCAAGGCTGGACCCTGACCACTCATCACACACACAAAGGCGTTGACCAGACCCAACGGACCCCCTTCGGCAAGTCTGCCCGGTTCGCTTTACCTAAATCACCTTAGCCTCCCCGCCTGTCAAAATCTTGGCATTAGTCAACTCCTTCCAATCATCCGAAAGACGGGAGAAACTGGGCGCAATTTTCGCTTCATCACCAAAAAAGGGCAAGGAGGGCAAAGATCCATCGAGCAAGACAAACTCTGTTACAACGCCCCTCCCCGACTCCAGCCAATTTAATGTACTCTCACGAAGCCTTCTAGACCCAATGCATCAATTTCTCCTCCCGCTCTCCCAGTCTAGGCAGACGCGTCGTCCTCGGCACGCCCCTCGAGAAGCTCCCTCTCGGCCTTGGTGCCCTTCCAGTTGACAAGGTTGCACAGGATGGGCAGCACGAGGGCCAGGAGCATGCCGCTGCCGAGGAAGGCGGCCGTGACGCCCCAGCCGACGTGGTAGGCGGGCTTGTCGGTCGAGGGCCAGATGCGGCTGCCGTAGACGGAGGAAAAGTTGCCAAAGGCGTTGACCATGGCGAGCACGATGGCGCGCTTCTCGGACGGCATGCTGATGGTGCCGCTCGTACAGAACAGGATCAGCAGCAGGGCGGACCAGGTGCCGGCGGCGACGAAGCAGAGCATGACGTAGCGGACCATGGGCGTCTGGACGGCGGCGCAGACGATGGCGCACGTGCAGCCGAGGGCGAGGGCGCCGGCAATGTGGAAGCGGCGCTCGACGTGGCGGTCCGACGACCAGGCGACTATGTTGAGCACCACGGCGGCGACGGCGTACACGGGCACCGTCATGTACTGGGCCGTCGTCGTGTCGTAGCCGAGGGTGACGGTAATGGTGGGGATGAAGTAGGAGATGGTGCCGGCGCCGACGTCGAGCATGAAGAGGACGACGAACATGTAGGTCCGCGGATCGGAGACGGCGGCGACAAACGCCTGCCAGTGGCTGAGGCGGTTGCTGGAGGCGCCGTTCTGGGCGATCGAGTCGGCGATGATCCGGACGTGGGCCATTTGCCGCTCCTCGGGCGTCAAGCGCTTCGAGGTCGAGGGGTAGTCGAGCAGGACAAAGTAGGCAATGACAGAGACGCCGACGGTCGCAACACCCTCGATGATGAAAAGCCAGCGCCAGCCAGCGATGCCGTGGGCGCCGTCGAGGTTCGAGGTAATGGCACCCGCGAGGAGGCCGCCAAAGGCGCCCGAGAGGACGGCAGCCGTGTAGAAGATGGCGAAGCGCTTGCCGAGCTCGGCCTTTGTGTACCAGCACGACAGCAGGTACAGAACACCAGGGAAGAAACCGGCCTCGACGCAGCCGAGGACGAAGCGGAGGCCCAGGAGTCCGCCGTAGTTGGTGATGACGGCCATGGCGGCGCAGAGGCCGCCCCAGATGAACATGATGCCAGGGAGGAAGATACTCGGCGCTGTGCGGCTGAGGATCATGTTGGAGGATCTCGCAGATGAGGTAGCCGAAGAAGAAGATGGACAGCACCCAGGCATACTCATTGTCGTCCAGCGCCAGGTCGTCGCCCATTCCCGCGATCTTGGCATTACCCTGTGCAGGTTAGCAAAGGTTGTATCCAAAGTTGGCGTGGGTGGTCCAGGAAGTGATCCGTGCAAAAGGGGTGATCGAATGAATGAAGAAAAAAAACATCTCAACAGCGGGTGGGAGGAAGCAAAACTCACAATGTTTGTGCGATCAATGTAGTTGAGAATGTACATGATCCAGAGCATGGGCATCAGGAAGAGATCAATCTTCTTGACGAGCTTCTTCTCCTCGCTCGTGCCTGGAACGAAGTTGCGGATGGCCTCAGCAAGCTCAGGGTCGAGCGAGCCCGTGTTGGGAGTCTGATGCTTCTTGGCCGAGACCTGCTCCTTGTCAAGGTCGGCAGCCATGATGAGTGATTGTTGGTGAATCTGGCTCAATCGGTCGCTCGATGGGAAGGAAGAGAAAAGATGGAGAGGAAAAGGTCGCGCTCGCGCGAGTCGTGCGATTGACGAGGGAGAGTCGGTGGTCCGGGTCGACTCAATCGGTAGCAGAGTCGCAGAGGGTTCCCCACGTTTGGCTGTCGACGTTGATGATTCTCAATTGCCAGTGGCGATGATGTCGATGGAGTGGCGAGGAGTCCAGGATCCCCAGAACTAGACAGCAGAACCGTGCAAAGATATAGATTCGTGTCTTTGCGATCTTTGCCCATGGATGGGCCGCTAGACCGGTTTCCCCCGCGTTCTCACAGCTTTGCGTAGCATTGCTTTCGCGCTGCTCTGGCGCTGCTCCCTCCCCCCTCCTCGTGGGGTTCTGGGTTCCTCTGGGTCACAGATGACGGTAGAGAGACACAAGTCATGAACCTGGTCTGACTTCCGCTCCCACCCCCCCCTAAAAACCGAGCTAGAAGACTTCTGAGCTAGGGGCAACGGGAGACGAACGCCAAACACTGCACCTGGAAAGCTAGGATCTGCGCTGCGGGCAAGCCCCGGCTCCTCTTCCCCTTGAGCCTCCTAGCGAAGCCTATGAGCAGAATGCCTGCCCCCTTAACGTTACAGCTAATAGGGTAGTGACTCAAGTTCGCCCCCCCTAATCTAGAGAAACCTCGGGGGGGTAGTTAGTATAACTTTCGAGAGAATATATAAATAGATAGTATATTGGAAATAATAGATTATAGATTAGTACTATGATTTTATTATATAGGACCTATATTCGACCTACCCCTAGCCTATATAACGTACGAGCTAAGTATATACCGAACTTATACTAGGAAGTAAAAAAAAAATTTCCTACTTTCTTCCCTATATAACTCCGCCTATACTAAATACCCTTAGTATATCGATATATACTTAGCTTATGTTTAGGATATATTGCCCTCTTATTCGCTTAAATTACCTTTTCTAGATAATACTATCCTTAATATATAGGGCCCGTGCCCCTTGAATTATGCATGCTATTACCCCCCCCGAGGTTTCTCTGGATTGGGGGGGATGAACTTGAGTTACTACCCTGTTAGCTGCAACCCGGCCCCCTTCGGTTCGTTCTCTCAAGTGCCGTGTGAGCATGGAAGCGGTCATCTGTCCGCCATTCTGAAGGCGGCCTTCTGTCCGATTCGTCGGGCCGTTACTTTCCCTAGATTCTCGAGGTCTTGGGCCTCGTAGCGCTTAGCCAAAACGTGGGCAGTATGATCGTATAGGTTGTTGTGAATACTATAAGAGTCGTGTTTGGACGATTGGATCTGCTCGATGTCGTGCTCGTTTCTGCCACGCAGTTGTGTAGCCGAGTAGGCATCATCATTATTCTCCCTATTGGTATCTTCCCCAGCGCGGCATCATCTCCGAACCCCTCATTACCACCACGAAAAATAGCCTCCATCGTCCCATACTGGTCACAGTTGTACATCCAAGATCAGTGATCCCGTCACGCATGCCACCGAGTCGTCTCGCGTAACGCTCACGATAGCTCAACCGGGCATCTGCGAGCCCAGCACGTCCAGTATCCCGAGCGGGTAGTACTCCGCGCCGATCCCGAAAGGCTCTACCTCCGGTGCGCCGCCGAGCATCCAGTTGTTCCAGCTCTGCTGCGCATCCTGCGCCGCCCATCCCTGTTGCTGGACAAATTGCTCGTTCTGCTGTTGCTGGGCTTGCGCCTGGAGCATCGCCTCCCTCTCCTTAAACTTCTCCAGCATCGTGTTGAGCCCCTTGCCGAGGAAGTGCGCTACGTGCCTGACGCACGCCTGCGAGTCGTTGAGCAGGCTGACCGTCGCCTCGATCAGCGTCACTACCTCGGAGAAGCTAATGTTGAACTCGGCCGCCTTCCACTCGGACTGCACCTTCATCAGGAATATGGCGGCATAGGCCATGGCCGTCAGCAGATACAGCGGCACGCCAATGACGGCCCGCCGCATGTCGGGGTCGTTGAGGATGAGCCGCAGCGCCGCCGAGGCACTGCTGATGGCCGAGTCGATGAAGCTCCGCCGTTCAGGCGACATTAGAAACTGGTCCGTCGGCGTGAGCCCGCGAAGACAGACGGAAAAGATCTGTAACCGAGCAAAGTGATAGTGCAGTTTCACGCCCTTGGCAGGGTACTGCGAAATATTGGGATCCGGCACTAGTACCAAAGTCAGCATCCTTTCATGGCACAAACAATCTGCTCATGAGGCGTAGAAAACATACCCAGCCTAGGCTCCCACATACACCGCCAGTGGCCCATGTCCGACTCATAGCGCCGCAGTGCCTCGAACTCGTCGTTGGCTACGAGTCTCGAGCGGTCGGGCCCAAAGGTATGGTACGCGCGGCTGAGTATCACAAAGATGGCCACCTGGCTGTGCAGGCGAAAGTCTGCCTGCCTGATGCCCGGCAACTGCAGGAATGACTCGTGCCGTGATATGGTCACGTCCTCAGGTATCACAGGCGGGCGCCCGTAGGCAATGCTAAAGTGATGGTCACATACGTAGAGAAAGTACCAGAGCCTCGCCTTCTCGACATGATCCGGCTCATCTCGAAGCGCCTTGGCGCAGAACTGGTGCAGGTTGAGCTCAGTCGCAATGCGCACGGCCAGGCCTGATAGCTTCCAGCTGACGTCGGACAGCCAGAATGCACCGATGCACAGGCCGCGAACGTCGTCGAGCGTGTGGTACCGCTGGAACATGCACTGGCTGGCTAGGTCGAGAAAGACGGGATAGCACCGGTCAAAGCTTACGCCCTCGTCTTGGGCGTGCAGCGCCGTGACGGTGAGAATGGCGGCCACGAGCAGTGGAGACGACTGCCGCGCCGAAAGCAGGTTGTCGTGCAGAAGGGCAACGCCTCCCCAGAGGTATGCATTTAGCGTCCCGCGGAACCTGGCAAACAGCTGCTCGGCTTCGGCGAGGGGTACCCGCCCCTGCGCGATGAAGTCTGGCTCGCCCGAGCGGCGAGCGGCGAGAAGTGCGTCGGCGCGTGACCCAGGATCACTACGTATGTTGCGAAGCTTGGTCACCTCAAACAGGCTGGCCATCGGCGCGTCAACAATGGCCTGATCCTCCTTGATGCGCGGATGAGCAGTCTCGGGTGAGTTTTCTCGAGTCATAGCTGTGATCTTAGGCGGCCGGCTCGGTGACGGTCCCACGGGGCTGCCGTGCATGCCCGAAAGACCTGGGCTATTATCAAACGCTGATGAGTGAGTGGCGCCGCTGCCGACGGAAGCGATGTCATGGAGGTGCTGCTGCTGCTGCTGTTGTGGCAGCTGCTGATGCTGTTGATGCTGCGGATTCGGCGGCGGGATGTTGAGCATCCTTTGGACCTGGGACATGGCAGCTTGAAGAGAACGCAGCTGCTGCTCCATCTCCTTCTTCCACTGATTCTCGTCATCGAGGAGGGTCTGTAGGCTCTTGTTTATGACGCATTCTAGTCCCATGCGAGTGCAACGTGCACATCGCGACTGCCCCTGCTCAATGTCACATTTGATTTTGCGATTCTGACATTGTTGACCTGTGATGAATCAGAACCATGCGCCGCAATGGTAGGGTGGGCAGATGGGGAGGGGGTGAACAGAGGCATGAGCATGAATGGACACGGGTCTGTGAACCGAGGCAAGCAGCCATCGGCGGCGGCGAGACGTGAGACATGGACCACCGGATGGAACAGATCGTCACATCACTGCTCGAAAGGGATCTTGCGGGGGATGGAAAACTCACAGGCGCGGATCTTCCGAGAGATCTTGGATTGGTGCTGCGGCTCCGAGGTGCTGCCCCGGCCGCTGGGAACGGCACTCGTACCACTGCCATGTCCACTGCTGCTCGACGCGACAGGCTCCTCGATCCGCGCCCTCTTCATCCTGAACGGCTTAGCGGCCGGAGGCAAAGACGGAGAACAGAAGACAGGTTATGCAGAGGCCTGAAGTTCTCCCCAGACGGGCAGAAGACCGAAAGCTGGGGTTGATCGGCTGGAGAAGAAAGCAGGACGAACAGGCGGCGGGGGGAACACCGGCGAAGGGATAGCAGTTCTGCCCGCGTCGCAGATGGGCAGACCCTCTATATAAGCTGAGCGGACTTCAGACCGCACAATTGCGGGGTGGGCGAGACTTCGCTAGCCCCCTGGTGGTCGCGAGTCATGGCTTTTGGTTGTTCAGGCCAACCAGTCAACCCATTCGCGGTCCATTCGTAGTGGGTTTTTCGATCCTCGAGGACGCTTCCGGTTCGGGCGGCCAGCAGAAGTGCATGGCGGAGGAGAAATGATCGGCTTTTTGGACTCGGCCGGGGGCGATGTGACAGAGGGGCCGTGATGGACTCATGGCCTATAAGACGAAATTTTGCCATGTCTGGTCCATGGTCTGTCGTACGCCCCGGAGCTTCGATTCTCAAACAGTCACTCTGACGACACAATGGCCCAACAGTCTGGTATCAGCACCATGTCGACGTCGGTCGGATTCGTTGGCCTTGGCGCCATGGGCTTCGGCATGGCCTGCAACCTGCAGAAGGGTGGAAAGTACGCAGTCAAGGGATATGACGTCTGGCAGCCGAGCGTCGAGAGGTTCGTGGCCGATGGCGGGTGTCCAGGCCAGTCGCCTCGAGATGTTGCCCACGACAGCGCGTTCCTCGTCTGCGTGGCCGCCAATGCGCAGCAGGTCGACAGTATTCTGTTCGACTCGGCGACTGGCGCCCTCGAGGGTGAGTACTGGGATCCTCCCTCCGTTCATCTGCAACGAGCCACTCACACGAACCAGCCCTCCCACACAATGCGACCATCTTGCTGTGCTCGACAGTCCCGCCAGCATATTACGACACACTGGCGTCTCAAATAGCCCAACTCGGCCGATCGGACATCCTCGTTGTCGACTGCCCCGTGTCTGGCGGCACAGTTCGAGCCGCCAATGGCACACTCACAATCTTCGCCTCTGGATCATCCGAGGCGCTCACTCGAGCAGATCAGATTCTCCATGAAATGTCCGAGAAGCTGTACGAGATCTCTGGTGGTCCGGGCGCCGCGAGTAAGGTCAAGATGGTCAACCAGTGCCTCGTCGGCACCCACATCGCCGCCGCCGCAGAGGCTATGGGCCTTGCGGAGAAGGCCGGTCTCGACACCAGGGAAGTCTTCGAGATTATCAAGAACGCCGCCGGAAACTCGTGGGCGTTTGAGAACCGCGTCCCCCATATGTTGGATGCCGATTGGACGCCTCGGTCTGCTCTCGATATTTTCGTCAAGGACATGGTGCGTCGTAGCCTCCCCTGTCCTGCCTATGTCAGTCTTCTAATTACGAGCTGCTAGGGTATCGTTGTGTCGAGTGCAAGGTCATTGCAGTTCCCTCTGCCCCTCGCCTCGGCCGCTGAGCAACTGTACATCTGGGGCTCTGCGCAGGGTTACGGTCGCGAAGATGACTCTGGCCTCGTCCGCGTCTTCCAGCAAAATTCGCCTGTCGCGAACAAGGACAGCGATTCTGCTGCACCAGCAGCTGCGCTTGCAAACCCGACGCCCGTCACAACACCGCTGGAGGTCTCCAAGGTGGGTATGATCGGCCTTGGCGCCATGGGCCAGGGCATGGCTAGCTCCATGATTCGAGGGGGCTTTGCCGTGCATGGTTACGATGTATACGAGCCTGCGATTCAGAAGTTTGTTTCCGGCGGTGGCAAGGCATCCGCAGCGACTACGCCCGCCGACGCTGCCAAGGGCGCTGAGGTCCTGGTTCTCATGGTACAGAATGCCACGCAGGCTACAGATGCCTTGTTCGGATCTGGCGACGCTGCCGCGGCCCTGCCCGACGACGCAATTGTCATTCTCAGCTCAACTGTGCCCCCATCTTTTGTTCGATCCCTCGAGAAACGCCTGACTGGGCTGAATCGCGGCATTACCCTCCTCGATGCGCCCGTCAGCGGAGGTGTCGTGCGCGCCGCCAACGGCAACCTCACCATCATCTGCTCCGGCGAGGAGTCCACCATCTCCAAGGCCAATGGCGTCCTCCTCTCCATGACCGGCCTTGCCATCAATCTGTGCCAGGTCAAGGGTGGTGTTGGCGCCGCCTCCTCGGTCAAGCTTATCAACCAACTCCTCGCTGGTGTACACATTGCTGCCGCCGCCGAAGCCATGGCATTCGCCGCACGCCTTGGTCTCGATACGCGTCAGATCTTCGAGCTGCTGAAAAACGCGGCTGCGTGGAGCTGGATGTTTGAGAACAGAGTGCCCCAGATGCTCGAGGCTGACTGGACGCCGCACTCTGCCCTCGCCATCTTCGTCAAGGATCTCGGCATTGTGCTTGATGAGACGAAACGGTTGACGTACTTTGCGCCCATGTCATCGGCTGCCCACACACTCTATCTCGCAGGAGCTGCCAAGGGTTGGTCGAAGGAGGCTGATGCAGGCGTCGTTCGGTGGTGGGAGGGCGCCGGTGTGTCTGTCTCAGGCAGTGCTGGAAAGCCTGAACCTCACACCACCAGTGAGGCCGTGCAGGCAGCGGCCCAGCCCTTGCCCGCCAAGGAGACGATCGAGGCTCTGCCTGCGGAGTTTCCGCATGATGTCCTGGAATTGACGAAGAAGTATGTTGATGGTGGCGAAGCGCCTGTCCTAGTCGTCTTGGACGATGATCCGACTGGCACGCAAACTTGCCACGACATCGACGTGCTGATGGTTTGGGACGTCGAGACTCTACAGAGCCAGTTCGAGAGGGAGTCCCGAGGCTTCTTCATCTTGACCAACAGTCGCGCCCTCCCCGGTCCTGAGGCCCAAAACCTCATCCTCGAAATCTGCGAGAACGTCAAAGAGGCAGCGCAAAGGGCAGACAAGCGCTTCGACGTCGTCTTGCGCGGAGACTCCACCCTACGCGGTCACCTTCCTGAAGAGCCCGAGGCCGTCGAGCAGGCTATGGGAAAGTTTGACGCCTGGGTCCTGACTCCTTTCTTCCTGCAGGGCGGACGCTACACGCTCGACGACGTTCACTACGTCAAGGAGGGCGATGTGCTTGTACCTGCCAGCCAGACGCCGTTTGCACAGGACGCCACCTTTGGGTACCAAAACTCGAATTTGCGGCAGTACATCCTCGAGAAGTGCGGCTCCCGCTTTAACGAGTCATCTTTCCTCTCGATCACCATCGACGACATTCGCGTTGGCGGACCGCAAGGCGTCAAGGCGAAGCTTCTATCGCGACCGGCCGGTTCGGATGGAGTTGTCATTGTCAATGCTGCTGCCGAATCCGACATGGACGTGTTCGTTTCTGGGTTGCTCGCTGCAGAGAAAGAGGGCAGGCGCTACCTGTATCGTACCGCTGCGGCATTTGTATCGTCGAGGCTCGGCATCAAGGGCATCCCGCCCCTGAGTATGGCTGACGTCCAGCCTCCGACGGCGAGCGGGTCTGCATCCTCCCACGCTGGCGGTCTCATTCTTGCTGGATCCTACGTTCCAAAGACGACAGCCCAGTTGAAAGTCCTGCGGGAGAGGCGCCAGGGCAAGCTCGCCGTCGTTGAGCTCGAAGTTGCGGACCTCATCAAGTCTGCCGAGTCGGAGCGCGCGATCGTCAACACGGCGGCAGCAGAGGCCAACCACCAAATATCCGCCGGAAAAGATATTCTTGTCATGACATCCCGGACACTCGTCAAGACGTCGGATGCCATCAGCTCGCTAGAGATCGGGTCGAAGGTTGCCGCGGCACTGGTAAGGCTCCTCGAGCAGATCCAAGTGCGGCCGCGCTATGTCATCGCTAAGGGCGGCATCACCTCTTCGGATGCGGCGACAAAAGGCTTGAGGATGCGAAGAGCGCGGATTATGGGCCAGGCAGCTCCCGGTGTGCCACTATGGCGTTGTGACGAGGAAACGAGTCGACACCAAGGCGTCCCTTACGTGGTATTCCCAGGCAACGTGGGGAGCGAGAACACTCTGGCTGAGATTGTCGAGTCTTGGGCTGCATGAATATGATGGTTCATGATGGAGAGTCGATGCCTCATGAAGGCTGCCGAAGCCTTGTCTTGCCGGAAAGAGAGGCAGGTGAGGAAGGAAGTGTAGGGGATATCATATCAGATCATGACTAAGCGTGGTACGACCTGGGG
Organism: Verticillium longisporum; assembly: GCA_019188255.1. NCBI lineage: Eukaryota > Fungi > Ascomycota > Sordariomycetes > Glomerellales > Plectosphaerellaceae > Verticillium > Verticillium longisporum. The sequence continues at coordinate 505,781 of JAETXT010000007.1, forward strand.
AACAGGAAGGCGGGCAATTGGAGTCTGGAGATTTTACACTCGATGGGAATGAGAATTTTTGGTATTTTTATCATAGCGCTTTTCCATACTTCCCTCGATTAATTTCTCGTTCGAAGTTTGTTCCGTCGATTGAGCGCTGAATCGTCGCTTTTGAACACTCCTTCATTGCTTACTTGCTGGGTGTAGCAGTGTCACCCTGAACTACTGGATATACGACAGGACAGGCAAGTAAAACAACGGGTTCTAGAAAGGAAGAAGAAGTAACTATGATTATTATTATTGTTTTATTGTCCCAAACAATTGCAATGAAGCAGCAACCGGCGGCCTCCAATCTTGACTCTATCCAGTCCTGGTAGAAGCCATCACACTGTTACAACTCCAAAAAAAGACTCACAGTCGCCGACTACACTTATGTGCGGATAGCCGTCTAACAGTTGTCAGCTTGTTGAAGGAAAATGGCTAGTTGGTTTGATCCAGGAGATCTCATACCAGTTCAACGGTAGAACTGTTCCCGGAAGACCAGGTAGATGACCGTCGGGAAGCATCCGACTCGGAGCCCGTGACCGACGGCTTGCGCTTGTTGGCATTGGCCATGCCTACGATCCTGGACACAGAAACAGACAGTTCTTCCAAGGTCCTGGGGTCGCGCGGGATGACGTGTCCCTGGCCGTGGTCGAAAAGCTCAGCCTTGTCCTCGTTGCACATGTCGTACAGGGTAATAGACCCATCAATGTAAGGGTCGTTGCAGCCGACGACATGGCAGGTTGGAATGTCGATAGCATCTTCGGCCTCTGCATCAGACAGCATCGAGATGCTGCCGTCCTTGAGGGAAATGGCAGGGCATCCAGCAAAGAAGATGGCGCACTATGTTGTGGGGTGTGAATCAGCCACATGTCGCAATGGGTGTCAGACAGGGAAGAGGGCATGGAATGGTGGCTTACCTTGATCCTCCTTGGAATTCCTTCTTCCTCCCACCTGCGTCGTTCTTCTAGAATCGCGGTCGCGGCTATCGTCGCTCCTTCCGAATAGCCAAGGATACCCTGTGTACCAGCGGTCAGTCAGGTCGCTCACAGCATGCTTCTGTCTCAGGGCGTTCAGGGCGTTGGAACTTACGTCGATCTCTGGGTCGTCGTCAATGGCCTTGAGGACTGCGTCGATCGTCTCCTGGAGGCAGGCCTTCTGGTGCAGAAAGTTCTCCTCGCTTCCAAAGAGCAGGCGCATGTTCTCCTCAGTCGATGCCCCGTCAGGGCACTGCCTCCACTTGGTGAAGAGGTCGTCGTACGCGCGGATGCCATTGAACGGCATGAACCTGTACAAAGGTTTCTCACCAAAGTAGTGTTCAAACTCGGCGGGGGTCGACCTCGTGTAGTCCCGAAATCCATTCGAACTCGAGGTCGGAGTCCTCCTGAGTCTTCTGAACGAATGGCGCGAGTTGAATCTTGAATTTCTATACCGAAGACTTAGTATCTAGACACGAAGGAGAGGCGGAGTGGGGGAGGCCGTACCTTTGCGCTTCCAAAGGTACCATGCAGGCAGAGGAACTTCATCTTGAATAACGGGCGACGATGTCGTGACTAGTATGCGGTTTGAAGGGCCAGACTGTTTTGTGACGGCTTTGGTTGCGCAGCAGCGACCTTAAATGCTATCTCACGTTGTGCCATTTCCTCCTCCCTCCTCCCATTTTCCACCTTTTTTTGTGTAGCCTTATTCCTGAACACGGCTGTCTCAGCTGCACAATGACTTGCCGTGCTGTTGTCTCACTGAACTGCCGGTAGTCAGGCGCGCTACCTGGCCCGGGCGCCTTGTCTCACTCGTAGAAGGCTTCGAAAGAACGTTTCCATCAACTGTCAGGGGTTGGGGTGATGAGGCTCTGACACAGTGTCTCATATGGACTCATCGTTAAAGCTTCTTCGTCGAACCGAAAATCCCGCCGAGATATGAGATGGGTCCTTCCATTCAGCTCAGGCGTTGCGCGTCAAGCGAAAGCAGGATGCCGATCGGTGAATCAACTCTGCTTCCGGATTAAAGGCCGCGAGGAAGACCGATATCGTGCAATGTGCCTGGTCTTGGCCGATTGCGTCCACGGCATGGGCATTCTACATTTGTCATGCTGAGAAGGCCATGCAGACTCGACGGATCGTATGTCGATCAAAAACTATAAGTTAGCAACGCGGTTTTCTCATGGCAGGAGTCTTGAATTAAGCATCTCATCAGTTCACTCGATTTTGCATCGTTCTTTCTCGTTCATCGCACTGTCGTTCCTTTTACTACCTTACTATTATTTTCGCAATGGCGCCTACCCTGATGCCCGTGGCCATTATTGGCATGTCGTGCCGGCTGCCCGGTGAAGTCTCGACACTCGATGACTTCTGGACGCTGATGTGCAGAGCTCGCAGCGGTTGGGGCGAAATCCCCAAGGATCGCTTCAACAAGGAAGCATACTGGCACCCGAACCCAGAGAAGAGGGGCTGTTTCAACAGCGTAGGCGGCTACTTTCTCAAAGAGGACATCGCCAAGTTCGATGCACCTTTCTTCAACATTACCAACAATGAAGCTAGTGCCATGGGTACGTTCTGCGAACCATTCACAGCCCCTCGTGGCTAGCTGCTATTACGACTTGACTGACAGAGATCAACAGATCCTCAGCAGCGACAACTGCTTGAGTGCACCTATGAAGCACTAGAGCATGCGGGTATCCCCAAGGAGAGCATTGCGGGGACCAACATGGGCGTGTTTGTTGGCGCGTCCCCCCCCGACTATGGTCTTGGGTCCCTAACAGACCTCGACACTGTGCCCATGTCCGATGCCACTGGTAATCACCAAGGCGTCCAGGCGGGCCGCATCTCCCACTACTTCGACCTGCGTGGTCCTTGCTTTGCCATCGATACAGCATGCTCTTCAAGCTTGCATGCCTTGCATCAGGCAGTGCAGAGCATTCGCTCAGGAGAGACTAAGCAAGCGCTTGTTGCGTCGTCGCACCTCAACATCCAGCCGGCCAATGTTGTGTCCCTGTCGACCAATCGGTAAGTCGGAGCCTAACCAAACGAGCAACGGCAGTTCTCTGACATCTTCTCCAGCTTGCTCTCCGAAAAAGGAGCTACGTTTGCCTTTGACCACCGCGCCAAGTCGGGATTCGCGCGTGGAGAAGGCACGGGCTGCGTGATCCTGAAGCCTCTTGACCAGGCTTTGAAAGACGGCGACAAGGTCTGGTCCGTCGTCGTCAACACGGGCGTCAACCAAGACGGCAAGACAGTCGGTAAGTTTGCCTCATATCAACGCAACGTGGGAATGTATTTGACAGTGTTTGCTAGGCATGACAACTCCTTCTGCCGATGCTCAAGAACAGTTGATCCGTGAGGTTTATGCCAAGGCCGGCATCAACCCGAGAGACACTGGCTTTGTTGAGGCACACGGCACCGGCACCAAGGTCGGAGATCCCATCGAAGCTACGGTTCTCCACCGAGTCTTCAACGAAGACAGAACTCCCCGCCATCCTCTCTACATCGGCTCTGTCAAGTCTAACGTGGGACATCTTGAGCCGGCAAGCGGCCTCGTCGCAGTCATTAAGGCGTCCCTGATGCTTCAAAAGGGTTTCATCCTGCCCAACGTCAACTATCGTCAGGCCAACGAGAGCATCCCCTTCGCTGAATGGAACATGAAGGTCCCCGTGTCTCTGCGTCCATGGCCCAAGGGCAAGCGCTTCGTCAGCGTCAACAACTTTGGATTTGGTGGCTCGAACGCGCACTGCGTGCTCGAGAAGGCGCCTCCGACGCTCGCCAGAGGCTACAACGAGTCCAACATTGGACCTCGCCTCGTCGTCTTGTCCGGCAACGACAAGGTCGCCGGGGGCCGGCTCAAGGCTATAGTGTGCGTCTGTCTCGAGGTGCATCCCTATCTTTTCGTCCGTGAGGTCCTCCGCGACCTGTCAAACACACTAGCCCATCGCCGCTCCCAGCCTTCCTGGCGCACTGCCGTGGTTGGTTCCTCGGCCAGCGATCTGACCCGTGCCCTGGAAAGCCCTGCGGCTCAGCCCCTCAGGGCTCTGCGAGCCCCCAAGATCGCCTCCGTCTTCACCGGCCGGGGCGCGCAGCCGCATGCCCTTGGGCGAGAGCTGATGGTGTCTCACGACGTTTTCGCCTCGACAGTGAAGGAAGCGGACGAGGAGCTCAAGAAGCTCGGAGCCACTTTCTCCCTGATCGAGGAATTGACAAAGGACAAGGAGCATTCGCAGATCAACAAGGCTCACATCAGCCAGCCGGCTTGCACCGTACTTCAACTGGCTTTCACCAACCTGTTGAGGTCGTGGGGCGTTCAACCATCTTCCGTCGTCGGACACTCCAGTGGCGAGATCGCGGCCGCTTACGCCGCTGGCGCTATCAACCTCAAGGACGCTATTGCTGCTGCCTTCCACCGAGGACAGGCTGTCCTGAGACTGAAGGCCAAGCACGGAGACCTGCGCGGTGCCATGTTGGCTGCTGGTTGCAGCGCTCAGACAGCCCGTGAGATGATCCAGGAGATTCAAACTGGACACTGCGGTATCGCATGCGAGAACTCGCCTTCATCGGTCACCATTTCGGGAGACGCGCAGGCCATCGACGAGCTTGCTGCCCGTCTCGAAGAGAAGGGAACATTCAACCGCAAGCTTATGGTTGACGTTGCCTATCACTCTGTCCACATGGAGAACGTGGCTGAACACTACCTGTCGACGATCCAGGACACCAAGGCCAGCAGCACTGGCAAAGTGGCCTTCTTCTCCTCCCTTCACGGGAAGAGGCTTGTCAGTGGCGCGGATCTGGACGCACAGTACTGGGTTCAGAACCTCACGAAGCCCGTGCTCTTCTCGACTGCTTTGCAGGCTCTTTTCCTGGAGGATCAGCCCGACATCGTGGTCGAGGTCGGCCCGCACTCTGCGCTTGAGGGACCTGTCAAGCAGATCCTCAAGTCCCTTGGCTCGGACAAGGCCAGCAAGGCATTCTACGTCCCTTCGCTGAAGCGCAACGAAGACGCCACGTTCTCCGCGCTGACTCTGGCCGGCAAGCTTTTCGAGAAGGGCGTTACCCTGGATATGGCTGCCGTTAACGCGGATAAGGACCCCAAGCCCAAGCTAGTTTCCGACCTTATGCCCTACCCATGGTCGGGACAGAAGTACTGGAGGGAGAGCCGGGTCAGTCGCCAGCACAGGCTCAAGCCCTTTGCGCGCCATGACCTCCTCGGCACCGTGACCAACCTCTCGAATGACATGGAGCCGACATGGAGGAACATGATCCGAACGGACGACATCCCCTGGCTGCGAGACCACAGGATGCAAGACCTGACGGCATTCCCGTTCTCTGGCTTCATCAGCATGGCAGTTGAAGCAGTTGCTCAGCTGGCCTCCATCCGTGGTGTCGAATTCGACGAGTTCGGCCTCAGGGAGATGCAGGTCATGAGGCCTTTCCTCTTGACTGACGGCGAGGAGTACGAGGTCATCCTGAGCATCAAACGATTCAGCGAAGGCACTCGCTCATACTCGGACAAGTGGGACGAGTTCCGCATCCACTCCTACCATGAATCCAGGGGCTGGGTTGAGCACTCTCGCGGTTTGATCTCGGTCACCAAGCGAGAGCAATCGAACCCCATCAGCGCCTCGCTGCGCGACGAGGTCACCGACACGGTGGAGAAGGCCAGGCAGGTTTGCAAGAGCAAGATCCCTACCCAGCTCTTCTATGACGAGCTTCGCAAGCTTGGAGCCGGCTACGGCCCCGTCCTCCAAAACATCCTGAGCCTTCAGGCTTGTGACGATTTCAGGTACGGACTCGGAGAGGTTGTGGTGCCCGACACTGGCGCTTCGATGCCTGAGAAGTACGAGGCCCCGTCCATCTTCAACGCGGCGTTCATCGATCTCGTGTTCCAGCACATCTTTGTTGTTCTGGGAGCCGGTCGTGGCGAGATGCCCTGCCTGTACATGCCCTCGGCTATCAAGGAGATGCGACTCAACAAGCTGATGAACTCCACGGCGGGCACCCCCTACCAAGTCGTCGTGAACGGACACAGCGACTTGCGAAACCCGAAGGCCATGGAAGGTTGCATCCATGCCTTGGAGTCGAGCGACGCCTCAATCCCTGCCATCATGGTCAAGGGCTTCGAGGTCAGCCCGATCAAGGACGACAGCAGCAGCGACCTTGAGACGAAGCCGCTCTGCTACAGGGTCGAGTGGAAGTCCTTGGCCGAGGAGGCCGCCAGCCAAGAGGCGGCTGCCGTCGCGAGCGGCAGCACCCAGCAGCCGGCCAAGAAGCTCACGCTCAACGCGCCCGTCGTTCTCATCACGCAGCGCCCCGAGAGCGACACTCTCATCAGCGCCGTGGCAGCTTCGGTCCAGGCCCAAACCGGCCGCGCCCCTGAAGTCAGCCCTCTCGCCAACCTCAGTGCAGCTGGCAAGGTCTGCATCAACCTTCAGGACTTGGACGGCTCCGTGCTGTCCGACGCTACACAGGAGACGTTCAAGCAGGTGCAGAGCATGGCGCTCGAGAGCGAGAGCTTCCTGTGGGTCGTTTCGGGCGCGCTCAAGAACGCGCAGAACCCCCATCGCAGCATGGCCCAGGGCTTCGTGCGAACGATCCGGTCGGAGATCGGCAAGCCGGCGTCGATTCTGGACCTGGATCCGGAGTCTCGCCTCGACGTGGCATCGCAAGCTGAACTCATTGTGCAGGCTTTCGAGAAGCTCGTTGGCGGTGAGAACTCGGCCACGCCCGAGATGGAATTCGCCGAGGTCGATGGCGAGCTCGCCGTGCCGCGCATTGTCGAGGACGCAAGCATGAACCTCTTCGTCCAGCGCGAGACCAACGTGTCGGCTCCCTACCTCCAAGACTTTGCCCAGCCCGAGAGGCGTCTCAAGCTCGACATTGGACGTGCCGGAGCACTGGACACGCTGTACTTCAAGGACGATGAGGACGAGCCTCTCAGCGCCGACGACGTCGAGATTGCCGTCGAGGCCACGGGCATGAACTTCAAGGATGTCGTCATCTCCATGGGTCAACTCGCCAGTCCCTACATCGGCGTGGAGTGCAGTGGCAGGATCGCGCGCGTCGGATCCAACGTCACGGCCCTCAAGGTCGGCGACAGGGTCTGCGCCATGCCGAGGGCGCCTACCGCACCTTTGCGCGCTGCCACTTCACCAGCGCGGCCAAGATGCCGGACAAGATGACCATGGAGGTCGGTGCCTCGATTCCCGTCGCCTACTGCACTGCATGGTACGGTCTCATGGATATCGCGCGCCTGGCCGAGGGCGAGCGTATCCTCATCCACGCCGCCGCGGGCGGTGTCGGCCAGGCCGCCATCCAGATCGCCAAGATGGTTGGTGCCGAGATCTTCGCTACCGTGGGCAGCGTCGACAAGAAGCAGCTCATCATGGACAAGTACGGGATTCCCGAGGACCGCATCTACTACAGCCGCAGCGCTGGCTTCGCCCGCCTCATCCGCAGGGACACGCAGGGCGAGGGTGTCGATGTTGTCATCAACTCCCTGGCCGGCGAGCTCCTGCGCGAGACGTGGGATTGCATTGCCCACTTTGGCCGGTTCATCGAGATTGGCAAGCGTGACATTACGTCCAACACGCGTCTCGAGATGCGCCGTTTCGAGAACAACGCCCTGTTCAGCTCGGTTGATCTGACCGTGCTCGCTGGGGAGCGGCCCAGGATTATGGGCCGGGTCATGAATGCCGTCATGGAAGCCATGGGCCGCGAGGCGCTCCATACCATGTACCCCATCACGGTCATGGGCATCTCCGATGTCGAGAAGGCCCTCAGGCTGCTCCAGGGTGGCAAGACGACGGGCAAGCTGATCATTGCCCAAGGCGCCGACGAGCAGGTCAAGGCCACGCACCGCGCTACGAAGAAGAAGCGGTTCACAAAGGATGCCTCGTATCTCATCTTTGGCGGCACAGGTGGCCTCGGTCGTTCCATGGCCAAGTGGATGGCGCAGAACGATGGGGGCCACGTCGTCTTGGTTTCCCGCAGCGGAAGCAACGCCAAGACGGACGACCTCACGCAAGAACTGGCGTCGCTCGGCTGCAAGATTCACGTTCGGGCCTGCGACATCACCGACCCTGCGAGCGTGGACTCTCTCGTCCAAGACTGCTTGGCGACATTGCCGCCCATCCGCGGCGTCATCCATTCGACGATGGTGCTTCGAGTAAGAGCCCCTTTTCTGACCAGTCTGATTTTTAGAAGCATGGCTAACACACTCTGCGCAGGACATGCTCTTCGAGAACACCACGTTCGAAGACTACGACGCCGTCATGCGGTCCAAGGTCTCGGGCGGCTGGAACATCCACAAGTCCCTCCTCGACACCAAGCTCGACTTCTTCATCGCCCTGTCCTCCGTCGCCGGCGTCGTCGGCAACAAGGGCCAGGCCGCCTACGCCGCCGCCAACACGTTCCTCGAGGGTCTCGTGCAGCACCGGCGCCAGCAGGGCCTCGCCGGCACGGCCATTGCGCTGCCGGCCATGGACAACGTCGGCTACCTCGCCGAGAACGAGGAGCGCCGCGAACTCGTGCTCAAGAACCTCAAGGGCAGCACGGCCAACGAGGCCGAGCTCCTCGCCCTGCTGACGGCGGCCGTCAGCGGCACAGCCTCGGCGTCGTGCGACGATCTCGTCCTGACGGGCCTGCACATTGACGACAGCGCCCGGCCGCCGTACCCGCTGCCGACGCCAGGTTCGCCGACCTGCTGGCGGCCGCTGGCACGAGCAGTCAGGGCTCCGGCCAGGCGGCGTCCATCCACCAGGTCGTCTCCCGCGCTGGCTGTGAGGACCAGGCCTCGGAGGCCATTGTCAAGGGCCTCATTGAGAAGCTGTCAGCGATTCTCATGGTTCAGCCCGGCGATCTGGATCCGGCGTCCACGCTGACGGCGTATGGTCTCGACTCGTTGAACGCCATTGAGCTGCGCAACTGGATCAGTAAGGAGCTGCTTGCTCATCTGCAGGTGCTGGAGCTTCTGACAAGCGCCACGTTGACGAGCTTGTCCTTGATGATTCTGAACAAGTCTCGGATCGAATTGAGCTACAAGGTTGCTGCCGCATAGAGGGAAAGGTACATCAAGGCGTAAAAGGAGTTTGGACTTTGGGATCTTTTTCTGTTGGACTGAAGCAGTCGAGGTCACTGGTGTGACAGGAACTAATAGGTAATCCGAAGGCCAGTCTCTGAAGAAACATTATTATGAAACAGCATCATTATCAAAAAGCATAAATCTAGACAGTTAATTCATTAATCAATGAGGACGAACATGTGCCCTTTGCTGATATACATTTCCCCGACCAGCTGGTCATACCCCTGAGTCGTCTTCCAGACCTGAAGCTCCATAATAAAATCCCATTCGCCGAAAGTGGATCGCGCAAAAATCACCATCCCAGAGCAACCCGCGCCATGCAATCTCACGATGATCAAAAACAGATCCTGAATGCTACACTGACAGCAAAAAGGAAACGTTGATGAGGACGAGACTCGAACTCGCGCGGTTGCCCCACCAGGAAATCTGTTAAGGAGACCTTAACCTGGCGCCATAACCAACTCGGCCACCTCACCGGTGATTGTTGAGGAGCCGAGCGAAGGGTGGATTCATGGCGGATGTTGCGGGGCGCGCGAGGGCTCCCTCCCGCGTCCCACAGCTACCATCCAGGCTTGGCCTTCTGAGCAGAGGTCGGCCCCTGATGAGGGAGGTGAATCCTGGCAGAGCGTCTGGATAGCGCCGCATTCTGCTAATGGCGGTCTTCGTTGCGTTGCTTTGCAGTGTCATGCGTCTCGGTGCGTCATGGTTTGTTCTGTTGTTGTAACCCCCTTCCGCCCGGTGGTATATCATCGGTCTTGCCATTGCTCCTACGCCTTCCTCCTCTCAGCATCCGTCTCTTCCTCATTCATGATGCCTTCCTCTCCGCCGGAGCGTGCCGTTTGCGGCTCCGCCCTGCCCACAACTTCCGAGCTTCGGAAGACGAACAACACGATGAGCAGCGACGCAACACCGTACCCAAAGTTCATCCAGTTGGCGGCCCGCAGACCTTTCAGCGAGGGTTCATCCCAAGGCTTCGTCTCGCCAACATCCATGACCGGCACGCCGCGCGCTTGGCCATGTCGGCCGTCTGCACGGCCGTGCTGATCGCCAGACCAATGGCGCGGCCCATCTGGCCGACCGAGTTGATGAGCGCGCCGCCGAGGGCTTGGTCTTCTTGCGGCAGAGACTTGGAGGTGAACAGCGTCAGGGACGGCCACGTCGTGTCGGCACCAAATACGGACAGAATCATGGCGGGCAGCCCAAAGGCAAAGTACGTCGTGTTCGAGGGGATCGGAATGGCGAACAGGACACAGGCCAACGCCATGGAAACGTTGCCGAATACGAGCAGGAGATAGGTTGGCACGCGCGACAGCAGCAGCGCGACGACGAATGCCGTGACGATGCCCACGACACCCGTGGGGATGAAGCGGATGGTGGTTTGGAGTGCCGAAAGGCCCTGGTAGTCCTGGAAGAAGTAGGTCGCAAAGACGAGGAAGTTGTTGAACGAGGCAAAGAACAGGCCCATGATGACCATGGCGGCGCTGAAGCGCTTGTTTGTGAAAATCGAGACCTTCATGAGCGGAGGTCTTTCGCCCTTCTTTTCTGGTGGCGCTGCCAGAAGACAAAGACGGCGATGATGATCAGGGATACGACGATGATGACGGGGATCCAGGGCCTATCCCAACCGACAACGTTGCCCTCGGTCAGGGCATAGAGCAGGGCCAGCATGCCGACGGTGATGAGAGCACCTCCGATCCAATCTACCGACTGTTTGATCTTGTTCGGTTGGCCTTCGAGCGACGGTGGGGGAGGCGGGGGTGGTGGGATGACGAAAAGCCTGCGGCGGCCACCATGCCAGCGAGTATAGCCTTGACGCCGAAGATCCACTTCCAGTCAGCATATTGGGCTATGAAACCTGCGATGAGGTTGCCAAAGACGCTACCCAAGGGTGCACCGGCCGCGTAGGCGCTGAAGGCGTAATTCTTCGCCTTGCCAGGCGGAAACGTGGTACCGAGGATCCCGATCGCTGTGGGAACATTGGCGGCGGCGCCGAGACCATGCAGACCACGGAACAAGTTGAAGGCAATCTCGTTGGGGACAAAGGCGTTGGCAAGTGTCATGACAGCAGCCCAGGCAGAGCCAGCCACGAAGATCAGGCGTTTGCCGTAGATGTCGGCGATGCGGCCCCAGAGCAGCAGGAAGCATCCAAAGGCGAGAGAATAGGCCGAGACGATCCACTGCAGGCGCTGCTCGGGAATATCAAGGTCAGAGCCGATAGCAGGCAAGATGATGACGACGGCTTGCAGTGACATGGTCTGGAGGAGTCAGTCAAGATGCTCACGATGGCCAAAAGGGGTGACAGACGTTCATGAAACTGGCTCCCGCAAGGGTGGCCACGAGCACAATTGCTCTCGCCTTGGAGAACGGCAGCGGAGGAGGGCCATTGCTCTCGATCGGTCCGTCTTCCAATGGTGGGCAGGGCTCGGCGTCCGAAGATGTCGACAGCTTCTTCTCACGCGGTGAAGCGGTGGTGTTGGTCTGTCCGGGTCCATTCGCAGTCGTCTCAATCTCACCAGCTACAGTCTTCTCGCCAGAGGGGTTCATGGTCACGTCTTGGCTGGACTTGAGCTGCAGCAAGGCGTTCACTCACGTTCCAGACGGCGACGAGACCAGCCTTATGAGTTGACCAGCTCGCGTCTCGGCCTGAACGCGATGATGCCGGTGTCGTCTGGAGTAAGATGTGTGGGGGGATTGCGAGATGGCCGGAACCCGCCCCCAGGGCTGTCGCTAAACCCATCACGGTCTAGAAGCCTCTGGGGACAGCACAGTGGGCCACTCGGATCAACAGGTTGGTAAGCGATGTCGGTCCTGGACGGCAGATCTTTCGGCATGGCGAGGTAGGTCGGCGTAGGTCGGCCAGGGTAAGTCATTATCAGATGCTGTGCATGGTGGCAGGATGCACACCCAATGCCCGAGACTTGGTCCGGTGACACACAAGATTATCCAGCGGTGGATGGAAAGGATGGATCGCTGTGCACCTTCAGCCAGGGTGGCGAAGGAGATCTTAGTGTCCACCGACACAACCTCTCCACGTGACAAGGAGGCCTGCTCACAGCTCCACCTTACGACAGCCTTATCTTTTATCATCATCTTGAGCGTCGCCCAGCCTTGCATCACCCCGTTGGAAAGGCCCTCGCTTTACATCTCATCTACCCGACATATAGAGTCGCATTTAGTCGGCACCAGCTGCGCAACTCAATATGATCTCACTCACATATATAATCCTCGCGGTCGTGCTGTTCGCAGCTTACAGAGTATGTCCTACCCATCACCTCACCATCATCCACCTTGGCGTGTGCGCTATGATCCGCCCTGGTCCAGATATATATTCTCGTGACCCAGACCAACTAACATGCCCTCAAAGGCCATCTTCGCCGACCGCTCTCCCATTCCCGAGACGTCCGGAAAAGTCTTCAAGGTCGCCAGCGCCGCCGAGTTCGACGCTCTCCTGTCCTCGACATCCAACGTTGTCGTCGACTTCTACGCCGACTGGTGTCCCCCTTGCCGCGCCATCGCCCCAGTCTTCTCAGAGTTGGCCGACAACCATGCATTGGAGGGGAAGCTTGCTTTCGCCAAGGTCAATGTCGACCATGTTCAGAACATTGCTGGTCGCTACGACGTCTCCGCCATGCCGACCTTTGTGATCTTCCGGAATGGCAAACCTGCGGGTGTCGTGGTGGAAGGCCTAAAGGGTCGCCCTTCTGTCGTTCTTTCTGGTGATGGGCTCGTCGAGAGGGTGCGTGGTGCCGACAAGGCGGCCCTCCAGTCTGCTGTTCAGGCTTTGGCCGGCTCCAAGTAGGTTGTCTTGCTGTCAGTCAGAGGGAGGCAATAGAGAGAAGAGCCAGCGATACGATAGTCGGCAAAAGCCCATGCCCTATTTGCGTTTCTTCGTGAGTTACAGACATCCGCTGCCACGACAGTGAGAGTCTCTTTTCCTGAACTTCAATAACCACAATACCCTCATCAAATAGGGGTATAACGGTGAATTTCCCAGTGACTGGGCGCAAGCGTACCTCAGCATGAGTTAGACTGCAGGAAGCTCCTGGTATAATGACGGTCAGGGAGCTTCATGTTGCAAACTGAATCTACATGAACTTCCGTCCAAGTCTTGGGCAGCCTCGTGATTTTCCATCCGTTATGATTGCTTCCATCAAGGCCCTCAGACGCCAGGGCTTCAATCTACCTTCTCACTGTGGTTGAACCTCGTTGTGTATGAGCCTCATGGCGGTCGAAAGCGAAGGGTCGTTCAAGGCTTTCATTATCGGTCTGAAGTCAACACGCACCGAGCGCGTACCCCGCAAAGTCCGGGCTGAAGCGCCGAGAGGACACATCTTGAACCTGGCACGCCGATACTACCTGATCCTGTATATCCGGGCCGTCTCGTGCAAGGGCGATCCTTCAGGACCATCCGGCGGGGTTTCTCGCTGTTTCCGAGTCCACCAATGGCCCTCATGTACGTCTTGCGGTTACATCGGCATACTGGTCTTGGCAGTGGGGGAGTGCTCTTGAATTGGGAGAGAAAAGACTTGATGTGATGCTAAACTAAAGATTAATTACCAGAGACAGGAGAACATGCATGATGTCCAGGCTACTGGCCCGTATTGATGCTTGAACCATCTTCTCTTCTACCCCGCAGACTAGACCTCTGGGTTCCACGTAAGGAGTTCTAAACTGGTTTCTCTAGAGTCGCGGAGTATTTGCTGCATCTCTCCTAACGTAGAGCAGCGCTGCCGCTGAATCAATTCAATCAAATAATGCAACCTAGCAACGGCTAGGCAACGTCTTCCTACAGGCTTCATAGATATTGAAATGAGTTAAAAATATTTTTCCATACTAAGTTCATCGAGTATAGGACTTTTTCTCTTATAATCCTCGAAGTAGATGTTAAGGCTGTTGCGTTGGCCTGCTGTTGTTATGTTGCATTATTTGATTAAATTGATTCAGCGGCAGCGCTGACGTAGAGTAGATCAGCAATGCATGACAGCCCTCCGCATCTGAAAGTGTGAACTCGGTATAAAGTGTCAAGCTGGTACACCAGGATGTCTCGCAAGGAGGCATTGAAGTTACTGCCAGACACACGAAGTTGCGTTTCGTGTCACTTTCATCATGCATCTTTCAACCATTGCTGTTTCACTGCTTGCCTTCTTCAGCAATGCATCTCTTGCCATAGAACTTCCAGCTGGTGTGCCTCGATCTCTCGAGGAATTCCGAGAAAAGCATCCCTATCGAGCCCGGAGCACCAAAGGCGATTGTCGCAAAGTGATCAGAATACGCTCATCTGAGCATGATACTGACGACATTTCGGATAATTTTCTAGAGGGAATCAAACAGGCCAACAATGGCGGACTGCTTCACCTGCCCAAAGACGAGCTCTTCGTCATCGGCAAGCCACTGGACCTGACCTTCCTCAACGACATCCACATTCGTCTGGACGGCAAGATCTTGGTGGGCTCTCCTGGTCTTTTGGCTTACTAGATATTGGACTAAATACATGTGCAGTTCACCGATAACGTTCCTCAATGGCAAGCTACGGCTTTCAAGCACCCATTTCAGACCAATCTCCTTTTCTGTGAGTACGATTTCAAGGCATCACGCGGCCATCTACGTTAACCACAGGTAGGGAAATGGGGCGGAAAGAACTTCAAGATCTACGGCGACGGCGTCATCGACGGCAACGGCGAGCGTTGGTGGCGTGAGTTCGGCGAGCTTGATCTCCCTGCGGACAACAATTACACCTACGCCCGGCCCATTCTCTTCTATGTCGGAGACGCTGCCAATGTGCAGATTGAAGGAATCCGATTCAAAGACGGGCCAATCTGGCACCAGCTCATCGAACGCAGTATTTACATCAAATGTTACCCATGAGCGAGAGAATTGTCACTGACTTGGTTGGCGCAGCCGAGGGCATCTCCTACCGCGACGTCTCCTGCACTGCTCGACCCCGAGACCAGACTGTTCGGCCTGCGAACACGGACTTCTTCAACTCCCTCAACGTCAAGGACGTCTCGATTGAGCGCGTCTGGGTCGACGTCGGCGATGACTGTTTCTCGCCAAAATCAAACGGCACCAACATTCACGTCAACCACATGTACTGCAATGGCACACACGGCCAGGTACGTCAACGCCTACCTCTCGATTGACCTCAGATCACTCACAATAACAGTCCCTCGGTTCTCTGGGAGAACACAAGGGTGTCATGTCATTCGTTGAAGACGTCGTGATCGAGAATGTCTTCTGGATGCTCAACGGCGGTGTGCGTCAGCCCCTTTTCCAACCTCAAAAAAATCCGCGACCGCCTCCCACTGACGCCTCCCAGCACGGCAGCCGCATCAAGGTCTGGGCCGGACCGGCCGCCGGCCACGGCTACGTCAACAATGTCACTTTCCGGTGCGTCCCCTCCGTCTCTATTCTAAGACATGCGTAGGACTGACCCGCCAGGAATTTCTGGAACGCCAACAACGAATGGGTCGCATTCCTCGACTCCTGCTACTGGAATGTAGGTCTCACTTGTTCCCACCGGGCGCGGAATCCTTCTGGAAGCCCTTATCTGACAGGAACCAGATCAACGCCCAGACCTGCGAGGAATACCCAGCTGGCATGTCCATCACCAACGTCCTGTTTGAGAATTTTACGGGCTCGACGCGCGGGAACCGCGGCCGTGCCGTCGCCAAGCTGACGTGCTCGACGAGCCCCGACGCCGTGTGCGACAATATCCGCTTCCGCAACTTTGACGTGCGGTCGCCGTGCGGCGGGCCTGCGATTGCCATTTGTGACGGCGTGACGGGCGATACGGGGGATCTGCCATGTTATGCGGCGGACAGTGCCGAGGCGAAGGCTGCGCTGCGGGATACGTGTGTTGGGGAGAAGTCTGGGTATGTTGGGAAGCCGTGGGAGGATGGCGGGCCTGGCTTCTGATGCTTCCCAGGCGCATGATACCCTATGCTCTACGTGTGGCGCTTGTCTGGGATGGAAGACAACTCGTAAGCCGCCATTGGAGCGGAGTTGTGAGGTCTTTCAGTCCAGGATCTCCATCTGTTTCAGTTCGTGAGCACCAGTTAAAACATGAATAACCACATTCACCAAAAGAGACAAGTTATAGTCTTCATCAATTTCATTCAATCGGCTTTCCGCGTCCCACGTTCGTCATTAAAACGTCTACGCCTTGGCCGCGCCGGCCTTGATGAGCAAAATGTCACCATCCTCAACGACATAATCCTTGCCCTTGGTCATGACCTTGCCCTTGGCCTTCACCTCGGACTCGTCTCCGAGCTCCTTCAGCACGGAGAAGTTGTAGACGAGGGCCTGGATGAACGTCTTCTCAAAGTCGGTGTGAATGACACCGGCGGCGCCAGGGGCCTTGGTGCCGTTGCGCAGGGTCCATTGCCTGACCTCGTCCGTGCCGGTCGTGAAGAAGCTGCCGAGGTCGAGAGACTTGCGCATCTGGATGACGAGCTTGGGAAGGGCCGAGTCAGCGCCAACCTTCTTCTGCTCCTCGAGGGACTCCTCCTCGGTCTCGAAGCGGCTGAGGCGCTCCTCGTAGGCAACGGAGATGGGGATGATGGGGTCGCCAGTGGCGTTCTCCTTGATCCACTCGGCGATCTTGGGGAGATGCTTGTTCTTCTTGCGGACGTAGTCACGCTCGGAGAGGTTAACGAGGTAGACGACAGGCTTGGCCGTCAGGAGGAAGAGAGGGTTGATGACCTCGCCCTGTGTGAGCTTCTTGTCAGTGATGATTCGTCAAGATCGGTGCTGCACTATCATGAGAGGGTGTTGCGACTCGAGAGTCAGTATGATTTTTTATCTCAGTATGCACTCTGCGTTTAATGTGAGGCATTCGACGAGCTGGGTTATAAGTCGGACCTCGGGTCCTTTATCATCATGCGAGTCGCCAGGGGTTGGCTTGTTTGCGAGGGAAGAAAAGAAAATGTTCTGCGGCTCACCTCCTTGGGGGTCCAGTTGCCCTTTCGGACATCCTTGCCGTCCTTCAGCCAGTCGATGATCTTCTGGATGGTGTCCTGCTCGGCAATCATCTTCTTCATCTCGAGACTCTGGCCGCCAGAGCGAGTCTTCTTCTTCTGGGCCTCGAGGGCCTTCTCGACGAACTCGATATCTTTCAATCGGAGCTCCTCGCTGATGATGTCCAGATCACGCGTGGGGTTGACGTCACCCTCGACGTGAATAATCTCAGCATCGTCGAAGGAGCGCACCACCTGGAAGATGGTATCGACGGCACGAATGTGGGACAGGAAGGCGTTGCCGAGACCAGCACCGGTCGAGGCACCGCGGGTCAGACCGGCAATGTCATAGACGGTCAAGTTGGCGGGGACACGAGACTTGGGGTTGTACTTCTCGCACAGCCAGTCGTAGCGCGCATCGGGGACGATGACGCGGGCCTCCTCGGGGTCGATGGTGGCGTAGGGGAAGTTCTACACCTTGGTCAATCAATGAGCCTGGAGGTCCACGGGCGACGGGTACAGCAGAGACTTACAGCAGGGTTGCCGAGGTTGCACTTGGTGATGGCCTGGAAGAGGGTGGATTTGCCGACGTTGGCAAGGCCGACCTGTGAGGATCGCGGGGTCAGCCTCGAAGCTTGGAGGGGTAAAAGAGAAAGGGGAAAAAATTGGTGGGAGGCGCGCGGTCGCTTCAGACGGCGGCAGGGTGGTGTGGGTGATGGGGACAACGTACAATTCCACTCTTCAGACTGTTGCCAGGACGGCCGAGGGGAATCTTCTTCTCCTCAACCTGCTTCTTGGGAGGCATCTTGGATCCTCGTTTCTTTGCGTAGGAACGGGAGGAGGTATAAAAAACAGTGCAACGAAGCACTGAAGGTGAGGGGTGACTGAAACTGTAGCCGGTACATTAACGAAAAGCAGAGCTAGCTGCGCGTGGGTGTAAAGGGGGGAAAAAAGAAGCGAAGGGAAGGGAGGGCGCGAGGAGGGACGTCGTGGTGAAGGATTGGCTGGCTGGTGTGACCAGCCGCAAACCGTGTGAACCCGTCCCCCAGTTGGCGGCCGCGTAGGGTACCTTTTACCCAAGGGGGGGGGAGGAAAAGAGGGGATTGGGTATCTGGGCTGGGAGAAGCCTGGTGCAGTGATGGGCAGGATGAGGGAAAAAAGGCAGAGGAAAGAATTTTGCGGCAGAGGGCGCGAATCTTGAGTTTGCATTTTCCTGCGGTGCCCCACCAAAGTGTGCAGCTTTACCCTGGGCGCTGCTGCAGCTGCCCTGATGAGGTAAGCCAGCCTGCCTGAGGAAGCCCTCCGGCGCCTGGAGGAACGTGCTCCCCGGCGGCCTTGAAGCAAGTCACCAGCTCCCGCCCCTCTGCCTCTGTCTCGCTGCAGGCAGCTCCAGTGGGCTTCAGGGAGCTCCAGTGGACGTCCACAGTGCCATCCCCCCGGATGCAGCCAGGTCAGCCCGCTTCCCATTGGCCACCCCAACAGGAGCACCCCGCGTCCCCGTTGTCGTCACTCACCACGACTGCGCCCAGCTTCCCAGCTTGAGCTTCGCTGACCCATGTCACAAGGTCGCATCGCATCGCATCTGAGCCATCTGACAGCATCCAAGCCTCGACGTCGCAAACAACCTCCAATACTCTACATCACCTTATGTTTCGCATCCAGATCAGCCGACCCTTTCCCTACGTTCCGGCTTCACCCAAAGCCGTTGTACATAGCCTTCGTCTATTTGACAACGCTCATCCCGATCCCCTCCTTTGTGCCTGATCCCGCTTCATTGCCCCGCTCGTTTCGCCGTCTTCCGCCTTGCGTACCTAGTTGGCCGTCACCCAAAGCTTCAAGGAAACAGCATCGCCAATTCCTCGTATCCCACCACCCACTGTGAAACCCCCCCCACCAAGATGCCTCCGACTCGCCCGCAACGCTCCAACTCGGCAAGACAATCCACAAACCGCCATCGATCAACCCTGTCCCTCACCAAGACCGAGGTCACCATTCATGTCTATGACCTGCTGCCGGTAAGCCCGATGCGCCGCCCTCTGCTCCGCCTGCACGCCCGCGCCATGTACTGACAGATGCAGCCCGGGAGGTTATCCACCGTCCTGTGGTCCGTAGGCGCATCCCTCCTCCACTCCGGCGTCGTCATCAACGGCCGCGAATACGCCTACGGCGGCCACGACCGCCGCGGCATGACCGGCGTCTACTGGACGAGCCCCAAGACCGAGCCCCCGGCGGCACCTTCAAGTGCGAGATTCTGCACGGCTTCACCTTTATGACCGAGGAAGAGATTGAGAAGATCCTCGACGACGTGTCCAAGGAGTTCCAGGGCACCTCGTACAACCTCCTCACGCGGAACTGCAATCACTTCACGTCTGAGCTCTGCCTGAAGCTGACGGGCCAGAGCGGGCCTGGCTGGCTGAATCGTGCGGCCAGCATTGGCGTTGCGCTGCCCTGTGTCGTGCCGAGGGAATGGATCGACCCGCCCGAGTACGACATGGTCGACGGCGAGCTCCTGGATGAGGACGAGGACGAGGACGACGGGACGCACGAAGGGTCCCGTATGCTCAAGCAGTCCCCACCTAGGTTCCACGGCGAACCACGCCCCCAGGAGGAACAAGAGTCGGGATGGGGAAGCGAAGACGACAGGCGGCACGGAGGCAGCGGCAAGGGAAAGCAAGTTGAACGGGATCAAGCCGGTCGGGCATTGCCGGCATCAGAGAGGGCACCGAGGCCATAGCATCATGGTGATTCCGGGCACAGGGTTTCTACTGGGGGGGGGGATACAAGGCGAATGGCGTTCCGGGTCCTTGATACCAAATTGGGCGAGATCAGGCTGGCGTTCTCTGATTTTTCTTTTCCTTCATGTTCGGCGTTGCGTGGGAGGAGCGAAATGGGGACTAGGACCACCCTAAACAGCTCTTTGAATTCTTTGGTATATAGTACAGCTGTACACGTTTTGTACATTTGATTGTCCATCCGTTCCCGACCGCCCGTCGTCCTGCGCCCGCGTTTCTACCATGCTGCAACACGCGACCAACGCTTTTACAGACGCCTGGGGTTCTTGCTCCTGCTGCCGCCAAACTTGAGCCTCGTCGAATCGGCCACGCGCACGACCTTCTGCCTCCACACGGCGCCCTCGGGGCTCATGAGACACTTGACGCCGGCATCACGGCCCTGTCCGAAGCCGCGCAGCACGAGCTCGATGCGGTTGATCTTCTTGTCCCAGCCGGCGAAGCGTAACCTCTCAAAGACGTAGGCCGTCAGCTGGTAGGCGGCGTCAAAGTGTTTCCGCCTCGACTTCTTGAAGCCAATGTTGCCGCACGACATGGAGACGATGGCGCCGCGGTCGGGCTTGGACATGGTGACGTGCGTGTTGTGCTTGTGCGAGTAGATGTGCAGGTGGAAGGGCTCGAGGGCGTCGAGGGCCTCCTCCTTGATCTCGCCGAAGCCCTCCTTGCCGCTGCCGAGGCCGGTGGGCGTGCGCTTTTGCTCGTCCTTGCCGAGGGTGCTGCGGAAGAGGTTCATCATGCTCGAGTCGGTCGGGCCCGCGGTGGATGCGGATGCCGCTGCGGGGGCTGAGGGCTTCGCGGCCGGAGGGTTGGGCGCGCCGTAGAGAGAGGAGAGGAGGTCGGAGCCGGCTTTTGTCGTGGGAGCGTCATCGGCGCGTCGGCTGGGGGTTTGGGAGAGAGGCCGGCAGAGAGAGGGAGAGCATCGCGCTATGGAGGTGGGTCGGGCGATGGATTGGAACGCCGTCCTCGCGAGGAAGCGGCTTGCTGAAGGGCCGCTCATTTTTTTTTTAGGGTTGTGGTCGACAGACGATGCTGCACTGCCGCCGATATGTGTCGATGTTCGGATCGTTGTTGGCGTCAAGGAGAGCCAGTCGTCGATACTGCTTCCGTGACCTGGATTTTTTCGAACAGCTTCCTGACACGCCATGTCCCGATTGGCCCAATTCAGGGGTGGACGTCTTGTCGCTGGTGGTCCTGGCCTCAGCCGGCTGAAGCACGGCTAAACAGCAGCGGTACCTAGGTACCTCCTTTTTGGGTCCCCTTCCACGACCTTCGACCCCCCTGCCCGCGCCGCGGCCCGCCTGGAGCCGAGATCGCAGAAATCCTCGTCGCGCCCCAAATTTCGATCCGGCCAAATTTCACCCGGCCTAAGGTACTTGCGTCTCCGCCCCCCGACCGAGTCGTCTCTCCCCCCCCATCCTGCGCATCGCAAACACCCATACCTGGGAGGCGGAACGCTTTTACTTCATCATGAACTCTTTTGTCCGGTCTTCACGGAGCGTCGCGCCTAATGCTCTGACGAGGGCATCTGCTCGTAGCAGCGCCCCTGCGACTGGCAGGACCCAGACATATCGTCTCCAGTCCACCGACAGCCTCGCCTCCATCCGCATCCAACAATCCTCCTCTCAACAGCTCTCCTCCTCCTCTCTTCGCCCTACTACTCTTCGATCATCCTTCCTTCCCCATGAGATCCGACCCCTCATCTCTGCCACACCAGCCCGCTCCTTCCACGTAGCGACGCCGACATGGCAAAAACAAGAGAAGCCTCAGGCTGAGACGAAGCCAGCCGAGGAAGCTCCCAAGGCCGCCGAGGAGGAGAACGCCAAGTCCTCCGAGTCAGCGGACAAGGAGGGCGCCTCTTCAGGCGACAAGAAGAAGGAGGGCGAAGAGGGCGATGGCAAGCAGGAGGAGAAGAAGAAGGAGGACCCCCCGCCGCCTCCTCCCCACGGTGACATGACGCCGTGGCAGGTCTTCATGGAGACAATGAACACGGAGCTCAAGAAGTCCAAGGAGTGGAACGAGTCGACCAAGGCCCTCTCTGGCGAGATCCAGACCTTCCAGGAGAGCGAGCGCGTGCGCAAGGCCCGCGAGGCCTACCAGAGCACCACGGGCGCCATCGGCAAGACGACATCGACCGTTGTCAAGACGACGGCCGGCGCCATTGGCAAGGGTGCTGCGTGGACCTGGGACACGAGCGCCGTCAAGGGTGTTCGCAAGGTCGCCAACGTCACCGGCGATGCCCTCGACAAGGCGACCAAGCCCATCCGTGAGACCGAGGCCTACAAGAACGTCAAGGATGTCATTGATGACGGCAGCTCTTCGCGTTACGGCGGCTGGGTAGAGAAGGAGGAGCGCAGGCAAAAGCGTGAGGCTGAGAGGGCGCTCAGGGGCGAGAAGCCGGAGAACTTTGTTGAGGACCCTGAGTACGTTGGCATCCTGCGCATTTCCAACTCGTGAACTTCGCTAACTCCAGTCACAGGGCTGGCACAAACGTCACGCTTCACAAGGATGCTGCCTGGAAGGAGGCGTGGAGAGACTTCCGCGACCAGAACAAGGTTGTCCAGGGCTTCTTCAGCGCCGGCAAGGTCTACCAAGAATCCGAGAACCCCCTCATCTCGACGGCACGAAGCATCACCGACACCATCGGTGGTTGGTTCGCCGAGAACGAGCAGGCTCAGGTCATCAAGAAGTTCCGCGAGATGGATCCCAACTTCAAGATGGAGCCCTTCCTCACGGAGCTGCGCGAATACATTCTTCCCGAGGTCCTCGACGCCTACGTCAAGGGTGACGTCCCCACCCTGAAGCTGTGGCTCTCGGAGGCGCAGTACTCCGTCTACGACGCTCTCACGAAGCAATACCTCAAGGCCGGCATGAAGTCGGACGGCCGCATCCTCGATATCCGCCACGTCGATATCGCCAAGGCGCGCATGCTCGAGCCCGGCGACATTCCCGTGTTTGTCATTACCTGCCGCACCCAGGAGGTGCACGTCTACCGCAACGCCAAGACCAACGAGCTCGCGGCCGGCATGGAGGACAAGGTGCAGCTGGTGACGTACGCCATCGGCATCACAAGGCTGCCGGACGATGTCAGCAACCCGGAGACGAGGGGATGGAGGCTCATTGAGATGCAGAAGAGCGGACGCGACTACTACTAAGCGGTGAAACCACCATCATCAACGCCGAGCCGGCTCTGTTTTCTTTCGGCTCGGCTCGAACACCAATACTCTCATACGCTGGCGATTGGATGTGACACTTTTTGTCATTCTGATGTTTCAATAATGTACAAAAAACTAGACGGGGGCATTTTGGAGGGGAACACTAGGCGATTTCTGGGAGGATGCAGATGCAGACACAGAGGAGGAGAAAGAAAACAGACAGAAGGACCAAATATCTGCGGAGTCTTGCCGCCTGCGGTCTGCGGCCGGGGAGAACCAACACCGCTCTCGCCTCGAGGAGGCCACCTTGTACGAATATTGAAGAGCCTGCGAGGCACCTGGCAAGGCCTCTGCCGCCTGCCGAGCAGTTTGTTTTAATCAAGATGCCGGACGTCCGTTTGACGTCCTGGGTCGCAGCACATCGTTCACAATATTTCGTCAGTGCGACCAGTCTATTGCCATTTGGACCACGCTGTGGGGTTGATCGACCCTTTGAGCCAAACCTGAATCTGATATTCCTGTGCTTGCCTGAGACGAAGTCGCTTGGGTTCAAATTTTGATACCATGTTCAACAATATGCTGATCTCTACGGTTCTTACTGCTGGTTCGCAGACGTCCCCTCCTCCACAGCATCCTGCCCTCCTTTCGTCTGCAGTCCGCCCGCCCGACCCTCCGCCGCCCTCAACTCGTCCCTCACGACCATCAACGCCTTGCCCAGCAGATTGAGCCCCCACGCCTCCCGATCGACCGTCGGCGCAACGTGCGGCGCAAACCCGACGCCCCAGATGGGATCAAAGGGGCTCGCCTCGACCAGGTCCCCCGTGCCCGTAGCCAGCAGCCGGCGTCTCCGCTCCGCGGCCCCGGCGCCGGTCGTGAACTTGAGCCTCGTGCCCTCCGTCACAATGGCCTCGCGCTGGTCCTCCCACGTCGCGGCGTCAAAGTTCTTGACCTTGCGCCCGAGAGCCTTGACCTGGCGCGGGTGCGTCGCGGCGAGGATGGCGGCCTCCTGGGACGGGTCGAAGAGGGCGGCCTTGCGGTACATCATGTAGTGCTCGGCGGTTCGGAAGAAGAGGGACGGGTCGGCGGGGTGCGGGAACGGGGAGGCGGCCCATTGGGAGAGGAAGCCCGAGTCTGGGTCTGTCTCGCGCCAGAAGTAGACGGGCGTGGAGGGGAGGGGCGGTGATGGTGATGGCGAGGCTTGGGGGCCCTGGGGTGGGTTGTGTCTGGTTGTCATGTTTACGAAATGTAGCTTGGTAGGGATCCTGAATGGGGGTTTTGGTATGGAGAGGAAGATGTGGCGCGACATGCTTGTGGCCTTTTGGGGCGTGAAGCTTTTGTAGACTCCTCAAGTGAGTTGGTACTTGGATGCCTCCTGTTGTGAGTCGTCGCCGCCGAGTGACTCAGGTGTGTGAGGCTGGCTCGTTAGGCAGACTACCTAGGGCGCACTACCTGCGGATGTATCGTCGTGAACCAATTCACGATACAGTCCGTTGAGCTTGGGATAGGCCACGGCGTGAATCAGCCATGGCTGCAATATTTTTTGTCATCATCAAGTCCCAGTGATTGATGGGTGTATCTTGGAAAGGGGCGGGCATTCAGGGTGAAATATGCACGTCCCCCATCACCTGACCTTACACCGCCAATTCGAGGTTCTGGGCGCAATTGGCCATGAACAGAAATATTGTTTGGATTGTCAACTACTCCATCATCGCACTTGTAGGCTGCATCTGGCGGAGCATTGCAGCCCCCTTCTCGTTGTGTCTTCGCATAGTCTGCTTCAAGGCGTGCATCAAATGTCGGGACCTATCGCCCCTATGAAGACGGATACGGTCAAGATTGGAGCTCAGGGCTGCGAGTGAGCATTGTAGTTGAAGCCTGCACCGCAGCTGTTCGACTGACACCTACAGCTTGCATCAACTCGGGCTCTATCTCCTCGTGCACGGATTTCTGCGCACAGCACCGGCAACACGTCGCATCCGTGTCGTACATCATGGAAACACCATTGCCGACTCGAGGAGAGGGTTGCTCGCGTGGGAACACGCGGCGTATCCGCAATACTACATCCCAGAAGATGACTTGATGAATATTCGATCATCCGACGTCGGTCCCGTCGTCGGCTCAGATGGTGTTGCAACAGGGCAAGTATCCAGCTTCAATATCATGGAAGTGCAAGGCGTAGACTTGCTTCGCGACGACCGTCCTGCCTTTGGGCTCCCGTTTAGGAACGTAATGAGGCTCAGAATGAGCCACGACCGTGGGCCACTGCTGAATTTCGTTCGTTTCGAGTTTGGGAGTATGGGTAGGTGCCCTCTGTTTTCCATTCTCCCCTTCTGCCGCCTCGGCCGCTCATGAGCCTACCTATCCCAGCTGACGCGACCCGTTCGCGAGACAGATCAGTGGCTCGAGGAAGACACGCCGATCTATGTTCATCCAAAGAACCCCGACCTGCGTGTCGAGCTCCTCCACTCCGGACGCAAGGTTCGTATCGAGTACGACGGTCGACTTCTTGCCGAGTCTCCCTACTCGGTCCACCTGCTGGAGCGCCGCCTCCCAACGCGCTACTACATCCCCTACGCGGCCGTGGTCCAGGGGTCTGCGCAGCTGTTGAAGTCAGACACAGTGACCGAGTGCCCCTATAAAGGCATCGCAAGCTACTACAATGTCCGAATCAATCATGAAACAACCTTGGAAGACTTGGTCTGGTACTATCGGCATCCGACCGTCGAATGCGCGGCGATCGCCGGTATGCTCTGTTTCTACAATGAGAAGGTCAAGATCTATATTGACGGAGAGCTTTCGGAGTGACGATAGAGGTTCGATTTTGAGCTGCAGGCTATATTATGTTAGGGAGATTCTAGTGCTCGACAGTGATCTAATAGTGTCATCGTGTTCAGCCCAACGTTTTCGGTGAGCCGAGGTGAAGCCAGTCGAGCCCCAGCCATCGATGACGTCGCAGTGAGGCGGAGCTCAGCCAGCACAGCCATCAGCCAACGACCTCCCTCAGCCCCAGCCTTCCATCATTCTGCCAAGCTCATCAACATCTCCTTCTCCTGGACCACGACATCGCATCATCGCACCTCTCATCACCACAAACATTCGCTTTGTCAATCTCCTCTTTCAAACATGTCCGACCAATCAAGCATGCCCCGCGCTCCGGCGCCAGTGCACACCGAGCAGCCCAAGTCGCAGGACGCCATGGCCATGAGTGAGCTCTCCATTTCGTCGCCTCGCGCGATGACAACAAGACCCTGCTGCATCTAGACTAATATGCGAGCCCAGACGCTCAAGAGCCCCAGTTGTCGCAGGAAGATCGCTCGGCTGACGATTCAGAGCTCACGCTGCGCGGCGGCGAGGCGTGTCCGGGACGTTTCTGCTTCATCATCCCGTGCCCGATTCCCTGCAACTTCTGCGTCTTCCCCTGCCCCTGCTGATGGGTTTTGCGTGGGATATTGAGCGTGTTTCTGTTTTCTGTCATGCGGACGCCTCGTGGCTTGCCGCTTGCAATTGGCGGTTCTTTCCATAATAAGAATACATCTGGTTCACTGAAGTGGTGCCACTCTGTCTTCGACTTCTTCACGCTGTTTTCCAGGGGCTTACAAGCTCAGGTGTACTTGACGGCGTTCGGAATACTGAGGATGTTCAAAATGTGACCAGGGACGATGGTGATCCATGTTCACTGGCGTCGTCGCCCTCACGGCTGAACCTCACGGCTGAACCTCACAGCACTGCCAAGAATCAAGAACGCAGTGAATCGTAGTGGATGGGCCTCATGTTGCTTCTGTTTTGAACCTTTCTCAACTTCTTTCTCTCATTCTTGCTCGATCATTGGTCTTAGCGTTCTCTGTACGCAAATCCAAAAAAGTTAAGACTTGACGCTGGGGAGCTTACATTCAGTTGATTGTCGACATGAAATTAGTTGCGTCGTCTCCTGGAATTGCATTGCCATTGACTCCTGATTTGCTGGTTCTCGCTCAGGCAAAACCACACCCAAGCCGAAGGCGGAATCTGTAGCCAAAAGCCTCGATGGGAGATCATGTTGCTGAACATGTTCAAGGTGAAATGCCTTGAACATGCACAAGCTTCATGTCGGATATTCGGCTAGGAAATGGGTTAGACACACGTTCACGAGATATTCTTTCTTCACTTGAACCAACGTGGTTTCAAAGACATGATCGACGCAGTACACGTCGAACGACGATTCGCAGGTCCTGCTCGCGATCCAGCCGCGCTCCCGATCAGTCTTCGTAAATAGATCGTTCCCTACCCCTCGAGCTCCAGACACAAATCAAAGACCAGAACAGAGGTAGAACAGGAAAACCAGCCTGTGAGGGGCCATGCGGAAGAGGCGTTGATTCGGGGTTTGACGGCCTTTCCCAGGCAAGGGTTTGGGTTAGCAAGTCCCTCGCCAAGTCTGGTCTGCTCCGCTCCCGCAATGTTGGCCAACGTTCATCGACATGGAGCCGCACAAACTCTTGTCAGCATCTTGCTGCAGGAGAGCCAAATCGAAATTGAGTCTTCGTCTGGCACGCAGTCATTTCATTCTGCCCAGAACTGATATGCTGTTGGAAGAAAGGGTTCTACAGGCCAGCTGCAGCGTGAACGAAGAACTGCGTCGTTGTGATCAAGACTGCCGAGTAATAACAAAGTCTAGAATTCGTCATTTCATTTTCTACAGGGACTGGCACGTACATATATCCCACAGAGCGATGATGGGGAGAAATGGGTCCAATCATTGGCTCAGCTTTCGGCGCGAGTCTGGTAGGGGCATCAGTCCCACAAGTGATGCAACCAGACAGGAAGAATGTGACACCTACGCAGGACATCATGCTGGCAGCGGAAGAGCCCGTGCCTGAGGCTTGGCGATAGAGCAGTGAATAAACTTGGACAGTCAGCGGCATTGGATGCAAAAAGAATTCAAAGTCTCAGCGTTGTAGTATGAGAAGAGGTGGACAGGTCGATCAGGCGGGTGGGTATTCCTACTGCTGATGATAGACGCTCGCCACTCTGTCAGGAAAGTTCACCGGCGACGTGAACACGAGCGCAGACATCCATTGAATAGTGGAAAACTCTGGCGATGCGAAGCACGTCCAAGCTGAAGCGGCGACAGAGCAGTATTTTGCTACCACGTCTTCGACCCTGCAAGGAAAACTTGCGCGTCAAAGTCACAAATCGGAAGGGGAAAGTATCGCACCGGCATCCGCGGGCAACAGCCAGCCCAGTCGCGTTGTAGGCGGAGCGGGGTCATCATCTGGGCTGAACTCACAAATCACGGAAGCAACGATCGGTGACCTGGAAGACATTGTGTCGACATGATCCACACTGGATGGACGTGCCTGTTCGAGTGCTTCCTTGCACACCCATCTTGAAGTTGTAATATTGATGAAGTGTGCTGTTTGTTCGTAAGACCTTCTGCTTCGAGCCTGTCTACTGTCTGAAGGAATGACCGTGGGGCAGAAAACAAAGTTGAGAGCCGTTGCGGCCAGATATCTGGACTACGTCGCAGCGGTGCCTGGTGGCCATAATGTACTCTGCATGTGAACGTGGCAAGGAAAGCAAACAGTCGGCCCTGGACCTGCGAGGAAGTTTTCACACCTGAAAATTCAGCGCTGGTTCTCACCCAATTTTGAGAGCGATCCCAGTATGTGATTTGACTTCAGTTCATCTGGCCGGACCAATATACAGACTTTGGAGGCGCGAGGAACGATGCAACCGAGGAGCCTGAGATGCTTGCGGGACGACGAGGTTCGACATTGGACGGGTCTATGCACCCGACGCTCCCGAACCCGCTTGATCTATGGATATCATGCCGGGTCAGCATGCAAGGATCTCCGAGTCGGCAGCCTCCTGTTTGAGCATCAGCACATCAAACAGGAGTTTCCGTTTCCTTCTCCTCTTCTCTTTCACGAGAAACATAGTTCCCGTGTCGATCTGTCAGAGCAGACGGCGGAAGGCCAGAGCATGTGTGCATGTAGATCGTCTGGGCTGCCGCCAGAAGCGTGCTGGAATCTGTTGTTGTTGTTGTAAACAAGATGGCCATGATGATTGCCCAAGGATCACACATCAATCGGTGATCGTTTCGGCAGCAACCGAGGGTCAGGAGCCGTGGCCTGATCCTTGGGGTCAAGAGAGGGCAGGGAGAGACGTGCAGAACAGAGGGCACCAGCATCATTTCAGCTTCGGAGATAACAAGACGCAAGCTGACGCAACCTCATCGGAGGACCTTGTACTGTAGGACGAACGACGAGAGCGGCACCCCCGTTTGCGATGACGACTCACGACGCTGAACCTTATTGCGAAGAGGACGTAGGGATATGTCAGCAGCCTCCCTTGCGGGACAAAGAGTCGGGAGCAAAATGCTGTGACGCGGCCGGCGTCCTCACCAAGGAGAAAGCAGGCGAGCTGTTGGGAAAGCCTGGCCGCGTAACGGCATTCCCATGTGGCACCGGAAGGTTTAGCTGCCGGGAGGTCAAGAATTGAGGCGGAGCCGGGGCGGGTTGCATGTGCATGCATTGGCGCGAACGACGCAACAACATCAGACCATCTGAGGTGAGATGAGAAACAGCCCTTTCCAGGTAGAGGTAGGGGCGGGAGGCCGCCCAGGAAGTCTGGGGAGCAGGTCGCTCTGGGATACACTGGTGCGCGGCCGAGTCAGGAACAGCGTTGGCGGCATCGTGAGAGAGGCCGATCTGGGCAGGTGGCGGGCGAGATTGCTGGTGTTGAGGAATGATCTGGGTTATGAGGGTCGGGAAATTGAGGTCTAGCAGGCGCAGCAGGGAGGCCGAAGAGGGCCAAGGCCGATGACTATTGCTTTGGCATCGTGACTGAGCTTGGGCGTCATGAAGAAACCCCACAGGACCGGAGAGATTGTTCACCCTTGGGCCGTGTTGCTGGGTGCTGAACGAATAGCTAGTCAGGGAAGGGGAAGAAACAGTTCCCCCGCAAGTGCCAGTGGTTCTTGCTCTGTTGCTGCTGGGGGTTGGCGTCAAGGCTGTGTTGGGAGGTGCTGGGAAGGTGCTGGGGAGGCGGGAAGCTGCTGCAGGTGCTGCCGGCGCTGGAGCCGTGCCGGTTGCCGTTAGGGGAAGCTTCCCCCTTGGTATGGAAGGCAGCCATTGGCCGCAGCTGCCCTTCAGACGACCAACGCGAACCTGGATCTTGGGATGTTTTAGACTTTGTTACTGCCGGTTGCCTCGGCCAATCATCAATTCGTAATAGTCGTCCTGACCCACCCCAATGACCCCTCCTCCGCCTGCGGACGCAACCCCGGAGAAGGCTTGACACCTTCACAGACACACTTGACACAGCATGACCCCTTGACAAGCCGCCTGGCGACCGCCTGAGCGCCGATGCCAAACAATGAACCTCAGCATGCGTAAGCCTGACCCTCCTCGCCATGATAGGTTCATCTGCCCATCGTGGTCTGTCAAATCCGCCGCCTTACCCGATCCGATTCCCCCCTGGCCTTGTTTGGGACCCGCGCCTCGTGCGGCACCCCTGTTTGAGGACCAAGGCGAGCATGGGTGCGCAGCGCTTCGACGACGCCCTGGTTCTGGCTTTGGCCCATGGCTTCAGGGTCTGATACCGCTCGAGTCGCGACTCGCAACCATCGGTTGACTTGTGCGGCACGCCATGCCCAAGTCAGACCGAACCTAACAGACATGGAGCTGTCGAGATGGGATACATAAAGAGGGGATGGATGCCGCCATCCAAAGTTGTTTCCCTCTCTCTCATCTCATCAGCCCAATCAATCATCTCAATCGAACTACACCATCATCTACCTGCCGTCTCATACTCTCAGGCTTCTTTCTATACCCTCCACCACAGTTGAACAACTTCACCCACCCACACATCAACCAAAATGCACGCCTCTGCACTCCTCACTCTCCCCCTCCTCCCCGCCGCCATGGCAGCCTACGGCAGCAGCACCGGTGCCACCCCCGCCGCCGCCAAGGCCGCCGCCGCCGCCTCAGGCTCCAGCATCCCCGGTGTCCACGTCGTCAAGGTTGGCCAGAACGGCCTCACCTTTGAGCCCGCCGAGGTGAACGCCGCCGTCGGCGACGTCGTCGAGTTCCACTTCTGGCCTCAGGCCCACTCGGTCGCCCAGTCGAGCTTCGACTCGCCCTGCCAGCCCCTCAACACGACCGGCTTCTTCAGCGGCCCCGTCCGCGTCCAGAGCGGCGTCTCCGACCAGGTCTTCAGCGTCACCATCCAGGACACCAAACCCAAGTGGTACTACTGTGCCACCGGCCAGCACTGCCAGAACGGCATGGTCGGCGTCATCAACGCTCCGTATGTCCTCCCTCCCTCATCTGCTCTCTGAGTAATGACTTCTAACACACACCAGTGCCAACAACAACCAGAGGACTCTCCAGGCTTACTCTCAGGCTGCCGCCAACGCTCAGAGCAACGTCGCCCCCAGCTCCACCGGCGGCGGTTCCCTCGGCGCTGCCGCCACCGCGCCCCCCTCTGCCGCCTCCAGCTCCGCCCGCCCGAGCTCCTCCACCGCGCCCAGCGCCGGCATGGAGGCCCACGGCGAGATCCGCTGGGGCATGCTCACCATGGGTGTTGCCGTCGCCGGCTTCATCGGCGGTCTCATGATCTAAGGCTCGATTGTATGAGTTTGGGTGTCGTCTTGAGTAATGGCTCGCAGGGTCGAGCGTGACAAGTGGTCAAAAACAAGAAGTCGGGTGGTGGGGGTTTCAACGCCTCTAAAGAGATATCCACAGCAATGGAGCTGCATCTAGGACGGCGTTTTCTACTTTACAGCGAATTGACATTATTGAGTAAAATGTTGACCGTTTTGTGATTTTTGTGCTTGCTGTGTTTGTCTGCTTGCCAGGCTCTTATCTGAGCGTCTCGGAGAGGGTGAGGACGAGGCAAGAAAAGTCTCATCATAAAGCTGCGAGACTAGAGCGTGTATGTGCTCCTCATTGAAGAATCATGTACTGTGTACTTGCTTTAGCTTAGTTTATTCGAGGAATCAAACTCGGAAGCGAAATTGTGGAGATGTCAGGAGGTACCTGTGAAGCCACGGAATAGTGGCTTAGGGGCTAATTTGGGAGGGCTTGAGACCACGGAGGCATATAATTAAGAGGCGGAGGGTTAGATTTCGGACGTATTCCCTGCGTAGCAATTGACAGCGGCTATCGCCTGACGAAGACTTTCACTCTACTCAACCAACCGTCTCGACCAGGAGATGTGTAGAAAGTTTAGGTCCAGGATTAGGGTACTCCAAGTATTGTATACTAAATTCATCTTCATAGTTCGGAGTGTTCAAATATTCTAGAATTGATATCAGAGAATATGCCGAGCGGTTCCTCGAAGAAAGGGTTGAAGAATACTTCCCTCGAGTAAAGACTTGATCCTTCCACGAAGACTCATATAAAAATCACCAACTCTATACTTCGATTTTCGGGCTTGCAATGATATTCAACACAGGATGCCTTCAGTATGAATGGACCGAACCTCGACTCGAAAATTTCCCATCTCCGCGCGCCGTGTAACATTTCAGGACCCTCAAGGCGGCTTGGTCATGGTTTATCTTTATAAACCAGTACATGCAGGATAACCACAAGTTCAGCTCAAGATTCTCCGACGAGTTTCGTAGCCAGTACATGAACGCGAAGGATAAAGTACTCCTACCTGACAAGATTCGTGGCGGTATCTGACAGCTGCAGCATCGTGTTAAATGCTACGTCACCCGCGTTTCGCCAGGCACCATCTTCCTGAAAGAGAAGCCACGTTTTGACTCTGAACTTCAGGTGCTTTCCATGGTCCCTCGTGTCGCATCAGTATAGGTGCTTGTGTCTGTAGGTGGTCGCCATCATCATTCTCCTTACACACACATCCGCTCAGACTCGAAATTTGACAGCGTGACAGGTCATAGTCTCGACCCTTGTCCCAATGTCAGCTATCCTTGTTTTATACCCATGAACTCATCAAGCTCTTGCTTTCGCAAGCTTTTCCAGCTGGATCAACGAAGCGGAAGACATCGAGGCGCGCCGCCCACTTACTCCATGTTAGTAGACAGCGATAGATTCGGCGCAACGGAGCGTCACGGCACAGTGGCAGAACCCAAACTAACACGACAGATGCCCAAATGTCCTCGACAGCTGCCACGAGGCTGGTCGACCTTGTCAAATGGTTTGTTGGCCACAACTTGCACGTCCGGACAAATTTGCTCCAGGGCGTCCTCAAACTCTCCGAAACCACCATACGATGGCTCGGAAATTGCGACAGTCACGTCCTGAGCGTTCCAAAAGTACAGACACATGCACGACACAACTCAAGTAAGAGTGAACGAAGACGCTTGATTCATTCCAGCCAAAGCTAACAGATTACAACTCAAAAATCTAGTCGCGAAATGGACTTTGTAGGCATTACCATAAGGAATGATATCCAGCCTTGTACCGCTCTACAGCCATAATATCCAAAACTCCGAACAGCAAGCAACCACCGTTTACCAAACGTTGCCCTTGGTCTGGTTGCCCTGCTCCTTCTCGAGCTTGTTGACATTGACATTCTTCCAGAGGTAAATGGCAATCAGGCAGAGGGAGCAAGAGCCGCACCGGCAATGACCATGTGCCTCTGGACGTAGGCGTACGAGTCAACAATGGCGTCACGCTCGGGGGTGCCATCGGCAAAGGACATTTGCAGAACCATGTCGCCAAAGATGAGACCGGCGTCGTCAATGGCAGAGGCAGGCAGACGCTTGAGGAGCTGGGCGGGCAGCTCGTTGTTCCAGATGGCGCCGGAAATGGCAAAACCGATAGAAGAGCCGATACCGCCAAACATGCCCCAAATGGCAATGACGACGGCGAGCTCCTGGTGGGTGACAACGGCCATGACAGCGATCTGGCCGCACGTCGCGAACATACCAGTACCAAGACCGCAGAGAACCTGGGTGATGGTAAGGACGGCGACGGAGGTGCTAGGCTGGCGGAAGGGGATGAGGAGAGCAGTGCCGAGCAGCATCATGGGCAGACCAGTGTATGCGACCCACTTGAAGTTGCCGGTGTAACGGATGAGCAGGCCGAACAGAGGGCTGAAGATGGCGGATGCGAGCGAGAAGGCGTTAAGAACGTAGTTGGCCGTGGTGATGTCGAGCCTGTGGACAACCTGGAGGTACGAGCCGAAGTACGTGTTCCAGGAGAAGATGGAGATGAACATGACGCAGTACAGCAGGGACGAGCCAATGATGGTGGGCTCCTTCAGGTACTTCCAGGGGAGGAACTTGACGGGGGCAAAGTACATCTCCCAGACGTAGAAGCCGGGGATGCACAGAACACCGATGACCTCCATGGCAATGATGTAGCCAGTCTTCCAGCCGTTGGGAGCGTAGGGAACGATGTTGAATGGCAGGAGGATGAGAGCGAAGACAGCGGTGACGAGAATGATACCGACAGCGTCAAACTCGATGAGGTAGTGCTTGACGGACTGGAAGAAGGTGCGGTTGGACTCGACCTTGGGGAGGACGCCGCTCTTCTCAGCCTTGCGCTGCTCCCACAGCATGACGATGACGACGGGAAGGGCAACGACAACGGTGAGAATGGCGAAGGTGCCGAAGGCCCAGCGGAAGTCGTGGTACTTGTAGAAGAGGTCCGCGATCTTGGGGCCGGCAAAGGTGCTGCAGATCAGAGGGGTGCCGTTGACAGTGAACATGATCATACGGTTGCGCAGGGAAGTCATGTCGGCCAACATGACGTCGATGGTGAACAGGGCACCGAGGTGACCAACCCACCAGAGGGTCTGAGCGGCGACGTAGGCCTCCATGTTCTGGCAAGTTGCCTTCATGATGGTACCAATGACGATGATGACAGTCATGGAGATGAAGCCCTCGATACGGCCCCAAATGTCGATGACCTTGGCGAGAGTCAGGGACGTGCAGGCGCCGACGATGCTTGACACGATGCCGACGGTGGCTAGAAGGCCATGCTTGCCGAAGGACGAGGTAATGTAGGGGTTCAGGGCGTAGGTGATGGAGACGGTTAGCTGGTCGACGAAAGAGACGAGGTAGAGACTGTTTTGAGCTGTCAGCTATGATTCTAGAGTCAATTCATCCGCGACAGGAAAACGTACAGGGCGAACATCAGCCACAGCGTCTTCTTGGACCAGACAGTGGTGATGGCACGCACACGGCGGACACCACCCTGGAAGTTGGCCGAGTCGGCATCCGAGTCGGCCTTGAGGTCATCATGAGGGATCTCGTCGACGCCCTGGCTGGCGGCAACACTCTTCTCAATGTCGATGTTGTCGTTGCCAGTGCCGGCAACAGGCGCAGAGCCGAGAGCAGGCACAGGGGCCTGGAGGTAGGCAGGGGCCCCGTCACCCTTGGGCAGGGTCTCTTGAGGGTAGGAAGCCATGGTCGGGTAGAGCACCGGGATCGATGAGACGATGGTGTAGTCGGCTGCTTGCGAAGAACCACGCAGACAAGGAGGGCGCTCACAGATCTGTAGCAGAGGGATGAGAACGAAGGGGACGGGAACAGCAGAGGGATCGACAGTTGCAGTGCGTCGATACTATATAAGAAAAATTGGCAATGGCACGCCAGGCAAAGCTTCCCGTCCATCAGTACCATCGGTCCCATCAGTCCCCATCACGCCCAGATGTGATGCAGGACCTACCCAGTAGTGACCCCACCACGGACCTACTTGGTACGGGGGTCGCTCCTGCTCCTTCTCAGGCTCCTGCGCCTGCAAGCCTCGCAAGCCCACGCTGCAAGCCCGGCCGGTACTGGTGCTGGTGCAGGGAGGTAGGTACCGGGTGGTGTGGGCGGGTCAGGCTGGCAGTCCCGCCGTCAACCAGGTAGGTACCTGCCAGTGTAGGTACGGTACACAGATAGGTACCTACCCAAGTGCGTGCCGGGCTTCGGAACACAGTGAGAGCGAGAGAGAGAGAGCAGGGATCAGCCCCACCATGGGCCAGGAGTTTTCCAGATCTAGGCCAAGCCAAGAGTTCCGAGGAGAAAATTCGAACACGGGCTCTCTCTCATTCTGTTGTGTCTTGTCACAGTCAATTCCGCTTGCTCTTGTGGGTAATTTATCAGATGATCAGATAAGATCCATCAGGACGCCATCATCCAATAGAATCTGCTCGTGCTCGGAGCTATGTGGACGTTTGTGTTAGCGTCCCCAAGCGGGTGTGGCACCGGGTGGCGACGGCATCGTCAAGCAGCGCCTGCCGTTGGCTCGTACGCACGCTACCTGCTCCCCTAAAAACCCTGGCCTTACAGGCCCCCTTTCAGCGATCCTTGCCTGGAAGCTATCATCAGAACCCACCAGGGGCGAGCCCAGCATGCCCAGTGAGCCCAGCGACACACCACCCAAACTCTGCTGTCCGCCCCTCTTCATCTCTTGGCTTTCCAAAAGCTCCAGAGCTTCAGTCAAGCAGGCCAGTCTCGCCAGCCAGTGACC
Source organism: Verticillium longisporum (assembly GCA_019188255.1). NCBI lineage: Eukaryota > Fungi > Ascomycota > Sordariomycetes > Glomerellales > Plectosphaerellaceae > Verticillium > Verticillium longisporum. The sequence continues at coordinate 542,170 of JAETXT010000007.1, forward strand.
CGACAGCGGCCCAGAACAGAACCATTCCCACGGGAATGTCCGACATGTGAAGCGCGGTGCTCCATTTCTGTTTCTGCACCCAACTGCACCTCAAAGTCCCACCATGACCCTCGCCACGACATGGCGCGAGGTTCCGGCTGGAAGGATCATCGTGGAGCTTCCCACTCTCGATGAACAGTCACACTGCAGCATCAACCCACTTTCCGTGTCCTGCTTACCACAGGTCGTGTTCATGGCTGTGGTAGTCATGATCGCGGACGCAATCATGCCAATCCACCCGTCGCAGTGGGCTCACAACAAGCCAGTGGGCTCACAACAAGCACTTTGCTGGGTCAACATCTAGGTCTGGTCAGTCAGGATGAGCAGTGCAAAAAGACGACCTAAGCCGCCAGCCCTTCAACACATCGCACCCGCTCCCGATGGGCCGCACCCCCCACGACCCGCTTGGCAATGTCCGGTTTTTCTCCCTGTTCCCCTTCTCCTCACCCCTGTAGCCCGCGCGCCGTCAGGGTCCCCCTTCGGCCCCCCTTCTCAGTCCCATGCCTTCTTCCGCATTACCCCCACCCGACCGCGAGACCGAGCCGACGCCGACCTTGGTCAAAAGGGCTGTTGAAGGGCCATGACTGACGGAAACGAAGTGACCCGGCAAGTTTTGCCGTCCCCTCACCCGTCTGCTCGCGTGGCTTGTGGCTACTATTCGTCCCACCAAGAGGGGCTCCTGGGTTGAAGGATCAAAGGCGTCGTGCGATCTCGGCGGCAACTCGCGAACACTTGCCCATGCTGTCCAAGTTGAATTGCTCAGAGCTCTTTGCAGGGCAATATTGAAATTGGCAATGGGTGAAAATTCTTCCCCAGAGATTCATCTCGACTTTCGCAGCGTGGGTTCACTGACTCGGGCGTCACCCGGATTCGGGCGTGACAGCAGATGGGCGGCCTGGCAAGGCTGGGTATTGGATTTTTTCTTGTCTGAGTATTTGCGTCCTGACGATTAGCTCTTTCTCCTTGTTTCCCTCATGTCAAGGCCTCGTTCCAATACTTGCTGCTGCATGTCAACATGCAGCAGGATTTGACATGCAGCAGGATCAGCCGACCGACGTGCTCTAGGGGTGGTTCGAAGACTCAGGTCGTCTTCCAGAACCGGACTTCGATGAGACACCACGAATCTCGACCACTGACCTGTCTCGGAGGAAAACCCTTCAGCGCAAGCAAGGGACGGGCGGAAAGACAAGGGGGGACGCGACACACCAAGCCAGCAGCTCCCAGGTCAGCTTGCCACATGGCGAGCGCTAAGATCGGCATCGCAAGCCACCAACAAGCCACCAGTGCCCTCGGTTTCGTCCTCAGGCCTCTCAGACAAACGCCGCAGCAAGCCATTTCATCAGCGTCCCCTCTTTCTGCAGCCCTGCCTTATTTTATGCTCCAGAGTGGCGTTTGAGGGGCCGGCAGGCCAAGTTTACGGGGTGTCCAGGCCTAGGTAAGCGGTGCCCCAAGCTCAATTGTTAAATCGACTTCTGCACCGCTTCTGGGGTCGCCGCAGTCTGACCGGCTGCCAGTCGATAGCCTGAAAATGACGAATGGTAATCACGGAGCGGACGTCGATGTTCAGCGAAAACACCGTTGATCAAAAGGCAACCCCGATAAAATACAGCGCATGCAAAGCTTCCACCCTGAACTCCAGCAGCTCGCAGCAGGTAGCTCCACCATCCGTCGATCAGCATCCGAGAAGCCGTCCAGGAAGGGGTAGGCGCGCAATGCGCAAGATTATCAGATCAAAACTTCGACGCCGCGTCGTCGCACCACGCTACCTTAACTAACGCCCGGCGCTAGGAAACCCGGGCGGTAAATAGTGGGCGGCGAGCACCACCCAGCGCCAAAACAGCTTTCCCCCCCTTCTTCCTCTCATGTCAGAGGAGAGATGTACGCAGCGAACCCACTCGACACGAATCGATGATGCTTCTGCGGGTGAACTTGACATCGCCGACTCGGAATCAAGGTGCCGAATGTTGGGTGTCCGAACATACCGACTGATTGACTTGCAACATCGTAAATATGGCCCCAAATTCTAACCTCCGAGGCGAGGTCTCGGGGATATCAGCAGCGGCATGGCTTCGTTCGAAAGCTTATTCTGCTGCATCCTCTTTGGGCCCTGGCCCCTAGCTCGGAATGTCTCCAGGGGTCAGAATCGAGCTGTCATTGTGTATCATTGCCCTGAGAAATCTGTCAGCGTCTTACGTGGGTTGCACACGTCAACCGCCCCACGCAGAGAGTCTTGTTACCATGCTTGCCCGATGTCGGATGTGCGTTGAAGCGCAAAGGCAGTTGGAAGTAGAGCGAGTCCGAGTTCAACCCTCGCTATACTTGTGACTGCCGCTGTGAGGCGTGCAGGGTGGCGTTGCAAGTGTGCCGCGTGAGCAAGCCAACGGCAGTTGAGCTTGCTTCCTTTCAGCCACAAATATGCCAAGAAAATTGAGGTGCACCCAGGCCTCGTCCTGGCGGATTCAATTACATATTTTTTTCAATGGCCATGAAAGAGATTTCTCGGGGTTCCTGGAGGGGGTCTGCTCCGCCGACTGACTGGCCGGCTGCTCTGGTGGGTAACCTTGGCTCCTGGAGGATGCTCAGACGGGATATTATCGTGTGACACGTTCCAGGCCCTGCACTGCAATGATAATTCCCTGCTGTCGAAATAAGCTATTGATTCTTGCTGTGATTATGCAGGGACAATGGACCCTCTGCTCGCCCCCCTCTCTGCCCCTTTCACGATGCTAAGCATTGGCTTGCTATGCATTGTGTTCCGTGAGGCCGTCTTGGCCAGACGCTTGCTTGAGCTTTACGGCGCGATCATGCCGCGCCGGGGAGACTGCATTGAAAGAGCAGATATTTTGGAGATGTTATTTCTAGGGTCAGCTTTTTACGCCGTTACTCCCAAAGAAATAATCAAAGTGTTCCGTTCTACATGATCATTGCCACATGTGTTTAGGGGGTAGGAAAGCTTTGACTACAAGCCAGAAACCGCTGCATGGGAAAAGCTAACCTGAGGCTGTTCTCTTTGCAGTTCTCTGTCTCTCGAACTGATCTGTGTAGATCCTGTCAAGGCCTAGTGCATTATTTCTCATTGGTGGTGGGCATTCTCTTAACTGCACCGCCACCCAGATAGCCCATCTCTCATGCCTTGACAGCACGATCATCGTGGTATCCTCAGATATGTTACGACTGAAGTTGAAACATCCGGCTGACGTCGAATTACATTTCTCGAGACTTGATGAAAATACTGCCGTCAGTTTGATCCTTCAAGGTCACGTGGGTTGCTGCCTGGATTTCGTCTCGTTCGGTGTCAACGATTGGATGTGATGATCCGATTGGCATGCCCACCAAGTCCTCTGCGCAGGATGATTTTTGCGTGTAAATAAATGTCAGCTACGCATTCATTTCTGTCACAATGCACGCAGCAGACTACCTACGAGCCGACTGACCGCGATGGCAAACACGGCACCCAAAATCGCCGGGCTTGAGCGTGTCGAGAATCCCGATGTTATCGATCGCAAGGCCGAAACACTTGTGGGCCATATCCGGAAGGCAAAGCACATAATCGCGTTCACCGGAGCTGGTGTCTCGACGTCTGCCGGTAATCACTAGCGTTCTTGTGTCAATGAACCTCACTCATCCTTTTCGCAGGCATCCCAGACTTTCGAGGTCCAGACGGCGCGTGGACGCTTCGGGCCCAAGGGCGGGAGCGCACTGGGAAGACGACGAACACGCTGCAGGCCATTCCCACGCACACACACATGGCATTGGTCGAGCTCCAGAATCAAGGCATCCTGAAGTACCTCGTTAGCCAAAACTGCGACGGCCTGCACAGGAGAAGCGGCATACTACCTGTGAGCACAAACATAACGAGGGCATAGCAGACACACTGTACTTATAGATAGCACAGGATCGAATCTCCGAACTGCACGGCAACAGCAACCTCGAGTACTGCCGTGACTGCGGCAAGGAATATCTCCGCGGTCCCTCTCCCCGATTTCCTCACTCCGACGGTCCCCGCCAGCTAACAGCCAACAGACTTCCGCGCCGTGTCCACGTACGAAAAGCCCATCCGCGACCACCGCACCGGCCGCAAGTGCGCCTCGTGCAACGGCGTCCTCCTCGACACGATCATCAACTTTGGCGAGAACCTCTCGGCCGACATCCTGCAGCGCGCGCGAGACCACGCCGCCTCAGCAGACCTCTGCCTCGCCCTCGGCTCATCGCCGACGATCCCCCCGGCCTGCGAGATCCCCGAGACGGTGGGCCGGCGGCGCTTCAGCAGCCTCGTGATCTGCAACCTGCAAGCGACGCCGCTGGACGCGCTCGCGAGCCAGCGGTTCTTCGCCAGGACGGACGATCTCATGGTGGCCGTCATGGCCAAGCTGGGGCTCGCGATCCCCATGTTTCGCCTGCGGAGGCGGCTCGTCGTCGAGCTCGAGACGACGGGCGACGAGAGGCATGTGCTGAGCGTGAGGGGTGTTGACGTCGACGGCACGCCGGCGACGTTTCTGCGGTCGGTCAAGATTGAGCATGCGCGGCGGCCTGCGCGGACGGAGCCGTATGTCATCAACTTTAACGCGCGGCTGCCTGTTGGCACGCCGCTGAGCATCGAGCTGGAGTTCATGGGCCATCACGGCGAGCCGAATTTGGAGATTTCGCACGAGTACAATGGCGTCAAGGATGGGAACACGCAGTATGGGCTGGAGTATGACCCCAAGAGCGGACAGTGGGCGACGAGCGTGGTGGTGAGAGGGGTGTAGGCCGGCAGTGTAAGGAGCCAGTCATCAGTTGAGCGATTCGCCGGTACCGCCAGACTTGGAAACAATACTTGGAAACAAAACTTTGAATTCTTCCTCATTCCCATCAAGACTACTCATTTGACCTTCTCCCACGGGTATCATACTTTGTCACCCACCAGACGATAAAAAAAACCTTCAACCCATTAGCGCCCCTTGACCTTTCGAATGACAACCTTCTCCCCATCCAGTTCCCATCCCACCCCTTCCTGCGCCGTGAGGGCTTTCCACTCGGAATCCGTGCACCTCTCGAGAAACTCGCGCTCGACAGAGAGATATGTCCTGCCAAAGCACTTGAGCGCATGCGTCCTCATGCCGGGCTCGGCAAACTCGATCAAGCGCGCCTTGTGCCCGTCGACGCTGCGCTTGACCTTGCGAAAGACGACGTAATTGTCATGTGCTAGCGCGCCGAGGATGGCATCCACCTTGCCGTCCTTCAACCTGTACCGCCTCCGCAGCGCGTAGGCCTCGGCGAGGTCGCTGCGGCGACAGGCCGTGTCGAGCACGAGGTAGGCCAGGACCTCGTGCAGCTCGAGGCTCGAGAGCGGCTGCAGGGGGTGCACGAAGCGCAGCAGGTGCAGGATGGCCGGGTGGTAGGACTCGGGGTGCTTGACGAGGATGGAGAGGCGGATGTTGAAGAGGTAGGCCTGGACGGCGAACTCGTCGGCGCGCTTCGAGGCGACGATGCCCTCGCGCAGCTTTCGCAGGGCCATCATGACGTCCGAGAGACCCTTTGTGTCGGCTATGTTGGGCGTCGGCGGCGCCGAGGACGTGGGCGTCGTCGGGATGCGGCGGGGTGTGGGCGCGGGTGTGGGAGAAGGGGTCTGGAGCTCGAGAGAGGCGAAGCGGCGCAGGAGCTCATCGCGTTCGCCGGCGTCGGAGCAAAAGGTCATGTAGCGTTCGACAATCTTTTTGTAGTACCGTTCTTGGGCCTTGAAGTCGAGAAGCCTGGGCGCTGCGTTAGTAGCTGCGGCTGTTGGTTTGGAGGGATGCGGGGGAGGGGCTGGCGTGTTGACCGACCTTGTGTCTCCCTTGGAGGGCAGGCCGATGCTGTCGAGAGCATCCTGGTCGACGGGCTTCAAGCGGCCCCAAGGCCCAGAAGACCCCCTTCCTCTGTTCGGCCGCATCACGGTGAGGTTGAGGCGCTGGGGCTGTCCATGGAGGTGATGTTCGATGGCTACGGCGGGGTTGGAGACGGCGCTCCCTCGCTGTTGTTGTTTATCGCCTTATGTCAGCCTTATCGGGACGCCCCATATTACCCCAGATCAAAGGCCTGGGATAACTGATGCTCCCCTCCACTGGAACTCCCCCTGCTACAGCACCCCCTTCTGCGATCGGCCTCGAGCCTCTTGAGTGCCCTGTATCCAGCATCTGAGGCCCCTGTATCCCTTCCATCACAACGGCCTCCCTCTGTGTCATTTGTTGCGCTGCAATTGATCGATGCGCGCCTCGGTTGTAGGAGATCACGTCGACAATCAACGTCTGTATTGGAACAAACCGAGGGCATAACGTCCACGATCTACATCCCCGATACGGCCCCGCCACACTTGCACTTCCACCCCTGGACGGAAAACGGATGCCGCGGGGTACCTCGGCACTCCCATCCACTATGAGGCTGGTACCCTGCCTACCTAGGGATTCAAGCTACCATGCCTAGAGCTCTTAAAGGCATCGGCTTGCCTCGGCGATCGCATCAACGTCTCGTTTGCCTTCCCCAGACATCAATCATCACCGCCCACCATGTCAGACCGTGTTGCTCAGCTCACCGCTCACCTCAACTACCCTAAGGGTCTGCTTGCCGGCCAAGTTGCCATCATCACCGGCAGCGGCCAGGGCATCGGCGCCGAAGCAGCTCGCCTCTTTGCCAATGAGGGCGCCAAGGTCATCGTTTCGGATATTGACGCCGGTAGGTTTTCTGCGTCGTCATCTCTGCCGCTGACACCCTTTGCTAAGGATCCTCTGCAGGCAAGGCCAAGGCTGTCGCCGAGAGCATCACCAAGTCTGGCGGCCAAGCCATCAGCGTTCCCGGCGATATGCTTGACGCTGCCTACATTGACACTCTCGTCAAGGAGGCTGCCGCTTTTGGCGAGGGTACGATTCACCACATTGTGAACAATGCCGGCTACACCTGGGACGGCGTCATCCACAAGATGACCGACAAGCAGTGGGACACCATCATCGCTCTGCATTCGACGGCACCCTTCCGCCTCGTCCGGGCCGCGGCTCCCTACTTCCGCGTCAAGGACGGCGCCAACCGCTCCATCATCAACATCTCCTCGACCTCGGGCGTCCACGGCAACGCCGGCCAGGCCAACTATGCCATGGCCAAGGCCGGCGTCACGGGTCTCACCAAGACCATCGCCAAGGAGTGGGGTCCCGCGTTCGGCGTGCGCGCCAACACGGTCGCCTTTGGCTACATCAAGACGCGACTGACGGACGCCAAGGAGAAGGGCGCGTTCGTCACCGGTCCCGGCGGCGAGAAGATCGCCCTCGGCATCCCGACGGCACCGGCTGCGGCCGCGGCTGGGGAGGAGCACGGCGACATCCCGCTGAGGAGGCCGGGCACGGCGACAGAGGCAGCGTCCAGCATTCTCGCCTTGGCGAGCCCTCTGTTGAGCTACGTGTCCGGACAGACGCTCATGGTGACGGGTGGCCGCAACATGTAGTTGTACTAGGAAAAGCAACGGTAACCCTTCTGCCCAGTTTTAGCATGCATGCATCACGTTTTTCGTTCAAGACCACATGTGCCCTTTTTGAAATCGCCAACGTCACCTACAATTAGCTATGTATGCACTCGCTGGTGCACTGGTAAGATGGGGGTTCCCTCAACCCAACGCCAAAGTCAAACACGCGCATCCCCGCCTTTCCGTACAGCACTCCGTCGTTTTTGGGATCTCGCCTCTACACCTTGAACCACAGGTTGAGCACGCCCTTGGCGTACTCGACAATCTCGTCGCCGCCGAGCTTGCTCTCGCCGTAGACGCGGTCGACGAAGCTGATGGGCACCTCGGCGACCGTGCAGCCCATGCCCTTGGCGCGGACCATCATCTCCATCTGGAACGTGTAGCCCTTGCTCTCGGTGCTGCTGATGACCTTTGGAGCACGCTCTTCTTGTAGAGGCGGAAGCTGCCCGTGAGGTCGCTGACGCCCGGCCGCAGCACCGTGTCGGCGAACAGGTTGGCGCCGCGGCTGACAAACTTGCGCTTGAGGTCCCAGCCGTAGACGCCGCCGTCGCCGGCGTAGCGCGTGCCCGTGACAATGTCGTAGTCGGCCTCGCGCTGGCGCGCCACCATTTGCGGGATGAACTTGGGGTGGTGGCTGAAGTCGGCGTCCATGATGATGACGAAGTTGCCCGTGACGAACTGCAGGCCGTGCACGTAGGCGGTGCCGAGGCCGAGCTTGCCGGCGCGGGGCTTGAGCTGGACGTGCGGGCTGTAGGCCTTGACGAGCTGGTTGGCGACCGTCTGCGTGCCGTCGGGGGAGCCGTCGTCGACGATGATGAGCTCCCAGTCGAGGTTGCTGCAGGGCGGGGGAGGCAAAAGTGTTAGCGGCGTGAAAAGCGTGTACGAGATCGAGCGTCCCTTCGTGGGGAGGAGCTGGCTTACCTCTCGGTGAAGGTGCGGTTGAGCAGCCACGTGATGATGGGCAGGTTGCGGCGCTCGTTGTACGTCGGCAGGATCACCGAGTACTTGTTGGCGGAGGCCTTTGCGGGAGCCATGGCTGCGGAGGAAGGAGAATCTGTCGGGTGTGGGAGAGGGAGGCTCAGCACTGAGTGATTCAGTCTGTCTGCTTGGCGGTCGGAAAAGAGCGTGGTGAAGTTGGCTGAGCGTTGACGTTTTGGCGAGCAGTTGACGATGGTGTCCTGACTCCTGAAGCCTTGGCTAGCGGTCAGGGTCGCGCCGCGTTGAATTGGCCAGACAGTCAGGGGACCGGCTGTCTCTGTGCTGACTCAGCAGCATAATGGATGCATGACCCCGCCATACGCATGGCAAACCGGATAGAGGGGTACAACACAATCTCGCCTCATGGCCATCAGCTGACACCCCTGGACACTTTCGCGGCGCTCGATGCACAAAGAGAGAGGGTGCGAGTCAACGTCACCTCACGTCACCACCAAGTGTCCTCCTCACCCCGCATTTGTTGGGATCAGGAACTGTGAAATGCTACAAAAACGCGAATCTATCGTTTGGACCGAGCGTTTCCATCGCGGCACCCATGAACGGTGCCAGTCTCGTCCCAGATAAGCCTCTCCGCTCAATGAGCTCGCAAGACGGCAGTGGGCTGTCTCCGCTGGAAGCCGCCAAGCACGCTCAGGCTCTCTATGATGACGGCGCGCTGTTGTTTACAAAGGAATCCCTCGAACACTGCGCAGACCAGCTTGACGCTTTCTGCGCAGGGCAGCATGTGAACTTCATCTCCACTGGGTTGGATGGAGTCGCGGTCGAATCCGCCGCTCTCATGAGCTGGCCACGTCCGTGCAGCGGGAGCAAAGACACAAAATATGTACCGTAGGAATACACCTAGACCGAGCACCTGGTGCCATGAACTAAAGGTGTGTTTGCTAGGCGTCGCCCGAAACTGCGCTATAACCCGATCCAATCTCTCACGATTTGGCGCAACAAGAACGACTTCCGGACGCGCAATGACTTCCTTACTGTCGAAGTCTCCTTCCCCATGGAGGAGGTACATGTAGCCAGCAACACATCGGTATACAATCCTCCGACGTACACAGACCACGAACTGCAACAAGTGCTTCAAGAAGCTCGAACCTGGGAGGCTTCTCGATACTTCCAACGGATACGAAAGATCCTCACCATGAGAGCTGTGCCTTCTAATCTTACCAAGATTGTGGCCTTTGGTTTCGGCTCGCTGACCTTCAAAGGCGGCCTCAACGAGACACCCATTCACCAACACACCCTGATGCTTTTACTTCGAGACATCGTTTTCCCGAAGAATGAACTTGCGTGCATCGCACAAGATCCAGATTATACAGACGCAGACAGACTGGCTTTGGCTTCAGCCGGCGTTGGCGTTGTCGAAGATCCCAGGGCTTTTCTTGAGGTCGACGAGCAGTCTATAGTCTTGTCCTTCTCCCCGAATGCTCCTGTCAAGCAGGTCGTGACAGAAATTAGCAGGCCAGGCATCATCATCTGGATGTACGGTAGCATTAACTTCAATTATCCTTCGTACGAACACCCCTGCTGCCCAGTCGAACAAACGCCCTGACTAACTGTTGGCAGGACTGACCCTGAATCTCCACGTGTGGATAAAATGATTCGAGACGAGTACGAAAGAGTATGTATATCTGGCGACAAGCACTTTGGCCCATTGGAGATTTTGATTAGGCGACCTGCCTCTCCATGAGCCTTAATACATTGTAGGATACTGTCAGAGGGACAGGGCGCTGGATGCCTTGTTACAAAAAATATGTACTTAGGCGGCTCGACTTACATTTTTACGATGTGCATATGCCCCTAAACGATATAATAACCTATTCCGGAATCGCGCCCTGTGCATCTAAAGATGCATCCATGCACCTACCAGAGAACGGCTTGAAGTGCTTTACATTGAGAGGGACGATTGAATGCTACATACGATTGCAATCGCTAGCTCATGCATTGCCACGGAGCATCAACTAAGTGAAAAGATATACATTGGAAAACGACCGACTCGCTCACAATTTGCCCATGCCGGCGTCTCCATCTTGCTGTATCAATCAGCTGGTCCTCTTACCTGAACGCCTTCTCATCATGACCCTCAAGCTTACCTCGCCATCATGAGAACCCGTAAATCGAACCGTTCAAAAAGATACTCCGAGGCCATCGACTACGGACTCGATGACGACGAAGATACCAACGGAACGCCAACCCGCCGCGCTGCTCGTGAAGCTTCCGATGATGACAACTTCGTCGTCGACGCAGGGGCGGCGCCAGCAGAGGATGATGATTTCATCGCGCCAGACGAGTCGGATGTCGACATAAAGGACGGCTCATTCCTTGCAGTCGACAGCGACGATGATGCGAACGGCACAGGCAACTTGAACCGCAAGAAGCGAAGCTACCACAATCGCAGGAAATTACCACCTGGCCATGACGCGAATGCCATGGATCCGTATCCGCAGGAGTCCCGGTTCACACAGACACGAATGCATCACGGCATATTCTCTTCGTGGATACGCACGGCATTCTGGGACGACTTTTACGGGCCCGATCCCCATGCCGCTGCGCGAGCTGCTGACATGTTCCGCAAATGGGCACCATACGAAGTCTTGCCATGCAAACTGCTGGATGAGGAATGGGCCCTACAGCCGACACCGTGGGTTCGCGATGACTTTGAGGCCCTCGAGGCTGCGATCGCGCGCGGGTGGTATGAGCGCGTTCGCAAGGAGCACCATGGCCAAGTCCAGCGACCGTTGGACGACCTTGAGGCGACGCCGTACCTGTCTTCGATTGGCGGCGCACTGAAAATTCTCAGCGGACCATATCCTAACCAGCAGCAGTATAGCCTTGGTCTCAACGAAACTACGGCCCTATCTTCGGACGGCCTCCCATACAGTTCCGATACCATGGAAACGGACAAGACGGCCGACAAGCCCACCGGGTGGATGTTTGATGTCGGCGGCCTCGTCTTGGGCATGAGCTGGCTACCCCGGGCGAAGACCACGACGCAGATCCTTGCACTAGCCGTGAGCCCCTTTACCGACCAAGACTACGATTGGCAGCAAGAACAAGACTATGTGAACGATGAGATGGAGCGGGGCCGCATCCAATTGTGGGAGTTCAAGGGGGAGCAGGCAGAGAATGGTGTGAAGTATCCGTCAAGGGAACAACCTCGGCTTCTTCAGACTATTTGTTTCGATTGGGGCAGGGCGAAGACCATGCATTGGTGCCCGGTACCTTCGGCTGTTGAAGGTCACCTGGGTCTCCTGGCTGTCTTGTGCAACGACCGCCAGGTTCATATACTTGACTTGCAAGAACCTGACAACGAGTCAAGTCCTTACAGTATGTTGCTCCGTCCCAGTGCGAGTCGCCGGCGAGCTGACATGTTGTTACAGTTAAGATCGAGACTTCCATGGCCACTATAGGAAGTTTACCGGGTCTTCCAGCAAGTGTCACTATATTTGCTTGGTCTGGAACCAACCGCATTGTCACTGCACACACAGACGGATCCATTGCCCTTTGGTCTCTCCATCCTCTGAAGTGCCTCTCACGACATGCCGTACATAGCACACACGTCTACCACCTAGCCACAGGCTACCCCTCGAATCCTTATCTCGTAGCTTCGACTCCGGTCAGTGGCCTGACCATCGTCATCGACCTACTCGATCCCAGCGTCGAGACAACGTCACAGACGAATCCCGCCATCGTACCCCAACCGGACCTCTTGCAATGGTCAGATCATCTTCAAGGCTTCGTCTCCATTTCCCCGTCCTCGCGGCCTCTCAACAGTACAGTCGGCTTCTTTCATTCGCGGGCTTTTTCCGCCACGATGCGCAAGGTCATTGATGGCGATGCCCTCCTGTCATGCCTCGCCGTTGGCGTACAGCACCCTTTTGTGCTTATCGCCTTCCTCGACGGCACCGTATGGGCTTGCAACCCCATGCACCGCGTCTTCGCTCCTCGTCACTACCCGCCGGCATGGAAGCTGAAGCTCTTCGAGCACGAGCACATTCCGCGCATGCGCCTTGGCGCCAATCTCAACCCGCCCGATGACCCTTGCCGCGGCGTGTCCCGAATCGTGCAGGGGTGGAAGCCCGTCATGAACAAGGGCCCGCAGGCGTTGATCAACTTGGCGCGTAACACGCCTTCGGCACGGCCGCCGAAGAAGAAGAGTAGGGCCATCCCACGGCTGAAGAAAACGAAGAAGAAGGCAGAGGAGGAGGCGGACCCGGGGGTTGCAGGAGCTGGTGAGAATGACGAAGACGGCGGTCTCTATGCTGACCCTGAGAAGATCATCCTGCGAGAACCGCTATCGAGGGCGACGGCTATGGCCTGGAACCCGAATATGGAGTTTGCCTGCTGGGCGGCCATTTCGCTGGCGTCAGGGTTGGTCAAGGTTATGGACCTCGGCGTGGATTACCTGCCAGAATAATAGCCCCTGGTCCATTGAGCAACGATAATGCCCTCATTTGATATAATAACTAACGTCAACCAACAACAACACCTTTTCTGTGAGGCTCTTCACATGGAAGCCCGGATGCTCGTTGTCGAGTTGTGCCGTCTCCGTTGGGTGGCCTATTTATTATAACACAGCTGCTGCCAATGGACGCCAGCTGTGGGCCTCAAATCGTGCCAAACGTGCCTCGGACCATCGGACGTTCGACATGTGGATATTCCCAACAAAACGATCATCCAAGCAGGCCGTCAACGGGCTCAATGTCGACTGTTGGGAGACCTAGGAAATGATAAAAGGAGATTCATCGGCATCGCTGAAGGATTGAACCTCAATCTCTCTCGAAAGAAAAAATAAACGAGTGTCACGTACGAAAACACCATGAAAGAAGCAACACCCACAGGCTTGCGCCATCGCCAGCCCTCGCCCATCCAACCAGCAACAGATCCCCTCCTCACAACAGCTCAGAAAATCGAAAACAAAATCGAGGACAATTTCAGGCGCGTAGTAGACTGGAACGACCTCGCGCCCTGGCGGCGTGACAATGCTTTCATCCACACAGGCTACCGCCCTGACTCCAATTCATACTCCGGCTCCTTCGCCAGCCTGAGCTACCTCCACAATGAGTCGGTCAACATCTGGTCACACCTTCTTGGATCGCTCTTCTTCCTCATTTTCGGAGTATTTCTTTACCACGAGGTAGTTCCCCGGTATTCGTCTGCCACAACGGCCGACCTGCGCGCCTTCGGCTGCTTCTTCGCCGGCGCCGTTGCGTGCATGGGCATGAGCGCCACGTATCACGCCCTGTCGAATCACTCACCCGCTGTCGCGCGCTGGGGGAACAAGCTCGACTATACCGGGATCGTACTCCTCATTGTTGGGAGCTACGTGCCGGCTTTATACTATGGGTTTGACTGCCATCCGCACCTCTGACGCTTTACCTCTCCATCGTAAGCCACTTTTGCCACCCCTCTCCCCTGAAGCAAGAGCAGCGCTGACAGAGACTGTTCAAGATCTCTCTCCTCGGCATTGGCTGCGGTGTCGTCTCCTGGCTCGAGGTCTTCCGCACGCCGGCCTGGCGCCCCTTCCGCGCCGCCATGTTCGTCGGCCTCGGCACGTCAGGCGTTGTCCCTGTCGTCCACGGCCTGGTCATCTACGGGCGTGCTGAGCTTGAGCGCCGCATGAGCCTGAGTTGGCTTCTGGCGCACGGTGCCATGTATGTTTTCGGCGCGTTCCTGTACGCGGCGAGGTGGCCTGAGAGGAGCTACCCGAAGCGGTTCGACATTTGGGGTAGCTCCCATCAGATCTTCCACTTGTTTGTCGTCATGGCGGCGGCAACGCATCTGTATGGTATGGGGAGGGCCTTTGATTACCACCACGGGTCCGAGGCGGCTTGCTTGGCGAACTAGACACGGGTTGAGACGAATACTAAAGACGAGCCAGACTTCTTAATGATAATGAAACATTCGTACTAGATTAGCCATCGTATGACAAGGCCATTGCGTTGGCGGAACTTTTGCGGTTCTCGTAGCCTGCTCGTTAGGTCTGTCACACCATGTCCAAGGGTTTGAACTCTTGTCGATCAGATTGTATCACCGCAGGATATGTCCGTAAATGTCATAATTCAGGTATCAGATGCTGTCTAAGCCAAATGACTCCATTCCCGCGCGCGGAGCACGTTTCGCGCCTTGATGTCCATGTTACTCCAGGGCAGATCGTGCCTTTCAGTTCGGTCGTCGATGGTCGATTCGGAACGTCTATTTCTTGCCGCTCTTCTTGATGCCGCCGCTCGCCAGAGGGCCCTTGCCCTGGGCCTTGAGGGCCATCTCCTTGCGGGCCTTCTCCTCTGTTGTGGCACAGTATGGTCAGCGCAAAGATCGAGGGAAACATGGACGAGGTCCACCTACCGGCCTTCTTCTTCTCGGCAAAGGCAATGTCCTCTTCGTCCATCTCCTTGTTCTGCTTCTTGGGGGCCTTCAGAGGCTTGGCCTTGCCACCTGTGGACTTGGTCAGTGGCTGCGATTCGTAGGGCGGCCCATACATGTTCATGTTGGACAGGTGGGGGGAAGAGGCGACCAACCGTCGCGGTTTGCGCCACCCATTGTGCTGATTTTTATCTGGTGAGTGCTGGGTCTTAGTGGAGTGGAATAGCAAGGTGATCAGATGTTCGAAGTTGGACGCGATGCAGAAGGAGACGACAGACGGCCTAGTGCTCCAACGGGACAAGCAGTCTTGGAGGGGTGAAAATTGCCCCTCATCGGGGCGGCGGTCAGGGACCTCGGTCAATGCAATTAAACATGGCCTTATCTGCGACCCGATTTTACTCCGTTATCTCCACTCTCCAGCCTTCCTGCTAAGAGCATCGATCTACCTGGTCTCGGCGAGTCCCATTGTGTCGACGTCACGCGAATACCTTCAACTCATTGCTGTGACAGTGTCAAGCAGACCCAACACTACTAACTACGCTGCCAATTGCCCTTGACTCTACCTACACCATCGCTTTCACCCTGCCTCTTGGCCGTCGTTCTTACCCCATGAGCTGAGTCGACAGAGTCATCCGGTTCGCCTTGATTCCTGCCGCCTTCAAACGCCTCCAAAGACCCCTGCTGACACGTTCTGCCTCGCGCATCAAAAGCCTAGGGGATTCCCCTTTGCCGGACTTGCATACTATCCTACGCGCACAGCGCGTGCAGCACAACGATGACGTCGAGCTCCGACGAGGGAGAGATCGTCGAGAACGATGCTGGAGACTTGAAGGCAACTTCACTGCCGAAGAAGCTTGACGGAAACGGTGTTGACCGCCCAGACAGAACCCGAGATAGATACGCGGCATCGCGCTCTCCCGAATACGGCAGCCCGCGGCGCGGCCCGTCACGACGCAGCCCCTCGCCTCGCGGCTTCAAGCGGGCGCGCGACGACCACGACTACGGAGGCCGGGCGCGAGACCATACTCGTCGCTTCCGCGTGCACTACGAAGACCACGACCGCGACAATGCGCGGGCCTCGCGCATCTCATATGACGACAGGGACCGGTCGCCCTCGCGTGCCTCCAACCACAGCTACGATGGGCGCAACGGAGATCACGGCCGCGAGTCCGGTCGCCCGCGCGGGCAGGATCAGGACCGTTACCCCGACAAGAGGCCCCGACAACGCAGTCGCTCACCCTACCGAGGCTCCCGCGGCTCCGGGCGAGACGATAGATATAGGAGGGATGACCAGGGCCCCACTCGCAGCGGTGACGTCTCGCGATCAGCACAGCAGCATGATCAGAATCGTCGTGACTTCAGAAATGGACTCTCGTCGTTCAAACGGGCCTCAGTAGGAGATGATCCACGTGCTCCCAAAGAAGTTGCTAAACCTCTCAAAGAACATGCAAACGGCGAGGCAAACGGCAAAGAGCCCCCTCAGGATGACCTTCAGGACTTTGAAGAGCCGGCAGTCATCGACGAGGAAGCCGAGATTGAGCGCCGACGTAAGCGTCGTGCTGAGCTCCTGGCCAAGTCCAGTTCCGCAACACCTCTCTTGGTTCATGCCGTGCATGCTGCTGATCGCTCGACCATTTCTTCTCCAGCGTACACTCGACAGGGCACACCGTCACGAACGGATGTCGATACCCCATTATCAGGTTGGTTTCCATCTTCCATCATGATCGCTCGTGCTAATTTGACAGACATGGGTTCCCCGAGCTCCAACGCTCCCCAGGATGTCCGATCACCAGCTCTTGACATATTGACCGAAACGGATCTCATCAACCGACATGCGGTCAATGACATGGACGACGATGGTCCGTCGGCTGCTGACTACGATCCGACTGCTGACATGCAAGAGGATGGAAAGCGCGAAGAGTTGCGGCACGGTAACGTCGGTCTGCACGGCGAGGCCCTTGCTGAAACACAGACCGACACCACAGAACCTGAGCCTAAACAGGCAAAAGACACAAATGGCGATGATGACGACAACGACGATGACTTTGACATGTTTGCCGACGACTTTGACGAGGAAAAATATGCCGCCCCGAAGCAGTCAGAGGCCATGGTTGTGAACCAAGACAAGGGAACACCAGGCCAAGCTCAACCAGTGGGTGGCATTCTCGACGGTGACGACAAGGAAGGATACTATAAGATCCGCATTGGCGAGGTTATGAACGGTCGGTATCAGGTTCAGTCTATGCTCGGCAAGGGCATGTTCTCAGGCGTGGCGCGCGCTGTTGACATTACGACGAAGAAGCTCGTCGCCATCAAGATCATGCGCAACAATGATGCACTACGCAAGGGCGGCTTTACCGAGATCTCCATCCTGCAGAAGCTCAATGATGCTGATCCCGAAAACCGAAAGCATATTGTCAAGTTTGAGCGACATTTCGACTTCAATGGCCATCTTTGCATGGCTTTTGAGAACCTCAGTCTCAATTTGCGAGAAGTGCTGCGCAAGTTTGGTAACAATGTTGGCATTAACCTGGGCGCGACCAGGGCGTACGCGCACCAGATCTTTGTGGGACTGGCTCACATGCGCAAATGCACCATCATCCACGCCGATCTGAAGCCTGACAATATCTTGGTCAACGAGAATCGAAATGTGCTCAAGATCTGTGATCTGGGAACGGGTGTTGATCGGTCAGACGCTGCCACGGCGCACAACGAGATCACGCCGTACCTCGTCAGTCGCTTCTACCGCGCCCCCGAAGTCATTCTCGGAATGCCGTACGATTACGCCATCGACATGTGGTCCATCGGTTGCACTCTCTATGAGCTCTACACTGGCAAGATTTTGTTCACGGGTGACAGTAACAACCAGATGCTCAAGGCCATCATGGAAGTACGTGGCAAGATCACGCCAAAGCTCTACAAGCGAGGTCAGCTCTCAGCGATGCATTTCGACGATTTAGGCAACTTCGTCAGCGTTGAGCATGACAAGGTGCTCGGCAAGGTACGTGACTCTGCTTTCTTTTTCCTGTCATCGACGGCTTGATCCTTCATCCTTTCAACCCCGTGGGGCCACCCCCCTTGGCCGTGCTGCTATTCTTGTTCTCGCTTGCTGTAAGCGCTGGGGGCGCGGTCAGATCCTGCAGGTCGGGTGTGGAGCCGTCACTCCCGGCGTCCTTCACAACGGCCGGCGCGTGGGCTGGCGCCGGCATGTGCGATTGAAGACATCTACAAGCTTCACCTGAGGAGGCCGGCCGCGCGATGTTGGCCCTCGATGTATGGCGTGCCCGCCTGCATGGCATCCTCCCGTTCCCACCCTGTCCGGCAGGCCTCAAGTTCAAGCCAACACGTCCAGCGGATAGGCTGGCGTTGAATCGGAAGATGACTCTCGCGCTGTCTGAAATAGAAATATTGAAGAGCACCATGCTGACATCCCTTGTCCCACAGACTGCCGTCAGAACCCTGTCGATCGTGAAGCCCACTCCCGACCAGCGTACGCGCCTCACAACCGCAGCGGCGGGGATGAGCGATGCCGAGACCAGGGATCTCAACCACTTTATCGACCTGCTCGAACACTGCCTAGCGCTGAACCCGGAGAAGCGGATCAAACCCTTGGACGCCCTGAAGCACCCCTTCTTCACGGCGAGGCTCCCCCCTGCGAAGCGGTAGGGGAGGCGTGGCAGTAATGGAGGAGGCGAGGGCGAGGGAGGAAGATGCAACGCTGGCTGTGAATATGCGTTCCTCTGACGCCGGCTTAGACGGCGTGCCATGGTGGCCTGACTACATGGAGCGCCCCGCATCCCATCACGATATGAATTGTGATCCGGTTAGATGTCTAGGTTAGAGTTGGCACTGCTGGATCGCAGCAATAAACTTTTTTCGAAATGACACGGCTTTAGAATGGGAAGATAGTTCAGTGATCACCCCAGTGTATCGCCTTGATTGTTGCGCGCATGGCATCCCTGCTTGCATGAGATGAAAACGCTAAGCCTCGATGGATATGAAGCTTGCACTCCGCCACAGAGCCGGCCACGATGCCGGTGGAAGGCCTATTCTATACTTCCACAGGGCGTCTGGTGCCGCCGTCCGAATGTGACGCTTTCCTGACTTGCCGATGCAGCTAGTTTGCTCGGCAGTACTAGGTTCTTCGCGACCTCTGGGGGGCCAAACAGGACACTGACCCCTTGGAACTTTGTCCTTGCAGAGATTCAGCAGCCGCTGGGCCTGTGTGCAGGCAAGGAGACGAAGTCCATACAGACAGACCTCTGGAGTTGACGATTCACCTCAATGAACACACCCCGTCACAGATGGAGCATGTAGTCATGAAGATCCGGGCGCCAAGGAGGCTGTGGTGGACTCTCGTGACCCCATCGTTGCACCGTTCGTGTGTGCCCAACATGGCCAGGTATCACGCCTTGAATGCAGAGGCGGCTGACGAGGTGGGACGGGCGCTTTGCAAGGGGCGAACGACGGGATATGGCACTCACAGTAGACCGTGTGACGGCAGTCTGTACGATATCCTCACGTGGGTTTTCGTCGCGGAATGTCTTGTCGCGTTGAAGCTCAATATCAGGAAGCTTAAACTTGCTAGCATTACAGAAAAGTTCACGCTGCCACGAATGATCTGCACAATATGTTTACTTGAAACGTGATCAAGATAGTAGAACTAGTGTTAAACTGGGTTTTCAGGCTCAAACAAACATACTGTTAACGTTTACATCAACTGCTTACAGTTTACAGCGTCGGCAGCGACTGCCACCTTAGGACACACGGCGAGCCGCATACATGACCACCTCGACGCCGTGCTTGTGCGAGTCTGGCCGGAGAGGCTCAGATTCCTTCACTTTCTACTAGGAGCACACGCCCAACCCCCCTCTGCAGTTCGTCCGGCTGTACCACTCGACGGCACGTCGGTATCACAAATATGTGCGCGAGTGACGGGAATACCAGGCAGAACCGCAAGGCAGCAATCACGTTAACGCAAATGTACCAGGCAGGAAAGATGTCTCCCAGATGGAGAGCCGCATTGTTTCGGTGCGCGAGGCGGCCCGCGTAGGTCTGCACTACATGGACACAGCAGGCCGCGCAATCTACAGAGCGGGAAACGGGGTTGCGATGAGGCGAAATAGCCAGCAACGGGGTCACTGGCTCCGGAACAGTTCAATCCTCACTATCGGACTGTGGTTCATCGGGCGGTGGCGATTTATGCGGCATAGGATGCATACTGATCTACAAACAACATACTATAGACGGGGTTTGGACAGACGTAATTGGGAATGGCCAGTGATGCATCTCTGAACAATAACATCCCTACCCTCATGCACACACGCGGTGATCAATAGCACGTCCTCGCCAGTGACGTAGTAGCCGTAGCCGTAGCCGTGGCACAGATAAGAGACACCTTGCAACCAGGGAGAAGGTGGAGATGACGAAAGCACAGCGTGCACGTTCAGCAGCATTCGAAACCCGCATCGGATGACTGGACATAAGGCACAGCGGAGGGGGTGAGAAAGCCATCTGTCTCAAGAAGAGAAGCTGACCCAACCCAGTGTGTTTCGCGCATCATCGGACGAGAGCGCTTGGCGGGCGCTCGGCGAAGTGACGGCGAATAGCACAACCCAGCCGAACACCCGCCCCGACTCGCTAGACGTCAGAGCGAAGATCAAGGCACACCCAAGGGGACGTTTAATTTTTTTTTTAATTTTTTTTTTTTTTTCACATCTCAGGGGCCCATGCCTGGTGATCCTCGATCGCGATGTGCAAGTTCAGGGAAGCAGCGAGGTTTAGGTAGCGCGCCCGGAGATCAGTGCGCCTGTGCTAGAGTCACCTGCCCACCCGGGCGAAGAGCGGCGTTGCGCCGGTTGCACTTGATGTCATGTCCCGGCGAGCCGGAGGGGAAGTGCCGGGCGTTTCGTTTGTGCAGGCTCTCTGGTCCGGGTGACGAGGTGTGAGTGGGTGTGCAGCCCACACAAGGCGCTCCGCGTTATTGGGATGGGCTCGGTAGTGTGAGTGGTGCTCGTGCCTCTTTCCATCGGTGTGCGAAAAACGCTGCGCCTGTGGATTCGTCGCTGTCAAATGAGCCGCCCTTCGATCACGATCGTCAACTTCAGGCAAAACTGAAGCGGGCTCATTGTTCTAGCTCGGCTCACCTGAGTTCTCGCCCGTGTCCGCAGTTGCAACGCGCAGTTGCATCACCAACCTAGGCGGCTGAGCTGGAGTAGCACTACGGGTGAGTCGGCGTGGGAGATTAAGTCCCGGTTGCGACTCCGGTTGGGACCCCCCGTATCAGGACCCAATAGTGCGGTCGATCGTGTATTGTGTCAGTGATGGTAGGCTGGCCGGGCACTGATGTGATGAAACGTGCCGCCTTGCACCAACGAACAAACCCCCAAGGCGCCAACACATCACACCCTATTGCGCCAGCGATCCCCCGCCAGGTGCCAGTGACATGGTCACGGGATCAGCGCTCCCTGCGGATTGCTCAACGGTCGCTTCGTCGCCCGCAGGCCAGTAGGTAGACACCTCCTCGACCAACGACCGTGTGGTGCTTTGCTTGGTCTTGGGGCTGGTGGTCTTGCCAAGGCTCCGGCAGTGGTGTGAGCGGGTTGAGCGACCGGTCTCCCTGCCCAACTGTACCGTCGCTCCGAGACAATATCCCGCGAGAAAAGCAAAACCCAAGGCAAAAGAAATGATGGCAGCGTGATCGCCAGGGTTTCTTCCCCATTTGACAAGGTAGTGTGACGCCTGCGTTCCATCGTAAGGCCGCACCCACAGCGTGGTATTCTCTTTCCTCGCCCTTTTGTTCGAAACCCCCAACGCGCCCAAGACGCCGTGCCATGTGGTGATGCAGCAGTAACACTGGGGGCCAGATCGAAGGGGGCAGTGGCCCGCACTATTGAATCCCTAGAACCTTCGCACCTTCGCTCGCGTCCCGCTGCAGCTCCACGTCGGTGAGCGAAGTCTGCCCATCTTGCTGATTGGGGATGGGAGGTCTCAGACCAGACCGCCAGTCGCCTCGTGCTTTCATGCCTCGTCACATCGGCTTATTTCAGGCCTCATGTTCGAAAGCGCAAATGCGACGTGGTTCCCGGTAGAGAATTCGCCGACGGACTGGCCATCTGATGTTTTGACACTCTGGGACCAACATAGATCCAAGATGATGCTCCGTCGTGATTTTCAGTGTGTGCAGCCTTGTTTGGACTTAACCTTGGGGCCAGGGCAGGGGCGCTAAATCGCATAAACAGACTGACGCCTCCGGCCGAAGTGTTATGTTTGAGGCGTGTTGCGGACAGGCCAACATGAGATCAAAGGGTGGACCGACGAGGACAGGGCGCTGCCAGCCCTGGCCACTTTGCAAAGGGGGGGTCGGTCAACGGTGAAGCTTGTTCTCCTCCTTTGGACGGCGGCTGACACGTCAAAGTTCCACGATCTCGTCGATCCGGCGTACGATGGGCGTTTGAATGCTTTTTCACCCCTCCCAGCCGCCTGTGTTGAGTGCCGTCTTACGCCCGTCCAGCGGCCCAGCCTCATCGGTCTCAGGCCTCTTGATGGGGGTCTCGGACCCTTGGCTCGGAGCATCGACATGCGATGTGTCGTGCGCTGAGCTTCTGGCGCTTGCATGTCGGAGAGGTACAGTAAAAAGCAACATGCCTGTGAAAGTTGGGGTGATTTGTCTCGGTGCCCGTGCCGTCTCGGGAGCTTGTCAAGACCGTATCATGGCGCCGTAGAGGTATGGTGTGTGTGTGTCTCTCTCTCTCTCTCACTCTGTCCCGCGCCAGGCGCGCGACACCTGCACTGGGACGCCAAGCTGTCAGCGTTTGTACTTTAGCGACCTGACAAGTGAGCAGGGCAGATGAGGCATGACGACCACTCGGGACGGAGCGCCATGCCGGTTGTTGAGTGGTGGTCCAATGTCCCGCCCCAGAGAGGGTGTGTAGCGGGCAAATGAGTCTGTAACAATGTAATTTCGGCGCTGAGGCCACTTCTGTGCATACATCGACAACAGCACCCATGGGGCCGTCCGGCAGGATTCACAAGGTGTTCGTTCTATCGATTCGCAGCATGCTGGTAATGGTCGATGCGGACGGTGAGTGGCACACTTCAGGACTCTATGGGAGAGAGGGGGCGAGAAAGTGCCATTGGATGTTATCGTCTAGGATGCTCACACCGTCCTTTCGAGCATGGTCGGTTTGTGGGGGCCGAGAGTATCGGGGATGCGCCTCTGTAGCGCTGCATGACATGTTGACGTCCCAGCTGAACTGCCCGAAGAATGTCGCTGGACGCGTGCGGGCGTTTTTGGGACGGACTCCGCGCAATGTGTAATGTGAAATATGCAATGTGCATCAACACACATGGGCAAAAGCAAATGCTCCCTTGTGATACGAAGCTAGCATTAAGCTCAGGCTAGCAAGACAGTGAAATGTGCATACCGGATCGACGAGAGAGCAGACAGCGAGAGAGAGTGTGTGTGCATGTGTGTGAATAAACACGGGACAACTTGATTCGATAGATCCACCGGAGACTATCGAGCGGGCGGTGAGGCAGTTCAGGTCGCAAGTCCGGAGACTCTCGGGCCAGTCCCCGACCCGGACGTGGGGAGATGCACCAGCGAACGGCCCCAGCGAGACTCGCTTGACGCAATAGCCGGCAGTCAGAAGGTTCAGGAGAGACATGTCGGCGGCCGCTCAAGCCGCTGCGAGCATCGCGCCAGATGTCAATAGTCGGCAAGCGAAGCGGGAGCTTGGCTAGTTAGGGGCCAGCCGCGGCTTGCTTGGTAGCAGAGGCGCCTGTGCGCTGAATAGGCCCGTCTCCTTCGGTGGTGCATACAGGTGCAACTGGTGGCTGTTTGCAACGATATTAGTGACAGTTCTGGAGATGGGCCAGACGCATGTATTTCCATCGTCAGAAGCAAGGCGCCATCAACAGCATGGTCGCCTCCATCTCGTTTCGAAGGTCTGTCCCCGCCGTACTGTAGCAGGCTGTTCGAGCTGAGACTTTTGGTATGCAAAGCATCAGCAGACGATTGAAGAGTGTCGGTCGGCCGCACCAGAAAGCGCCTTGGATGCTTCGGGCCAGATGCTTGTTGCTTGTTCGAGTTCGAGGAGGGGGGGGGTAAGGCTTGCAAGGGTTCGGGAGATTTCGACGTGTTCGAAGGAGTTGACTGGCCATGATTCAGTGGCCCTGTTGTCAAGATCAGATCTCGGCTCAGGGCGCTAGGCTGGATTCGGTCTAAATGCATATCGTTGAAATCTTGACCGCCATTCGTGGTGGTCCGAGCTTCTTCATGCCTGAAAGTCTTCGTCCTACGGCACCAACGAGGCAGCAAGTTTTGGGCACTCATTCATCGGCCTTCGAACATTCCCTCCCTTCCATGGATTGGGAAGATCAACCCACTTTGGTCATCATGTACGATCCTTGACATCAACGCTCTGAGACATTCCAGCCCCTGCTCACGTCACGTCCTCCCAGGGGACCAAGACCCTACCCTTCCTTTCGCTGACGACCAGCACGGCACATTACACGCCCGCCTCATGGCGCGGTACATGTCCCTAACTGGGATGCTTGTCCGTCATTGCTCCACGGCGGCACGCACAGGCACCGCATCGCGGAGATTATCGACCGCCTGTTCTAGTCAACCTCGAGAATCTCTCAATCTCGTTCGAGCGCCCCAAAGTTACATTCCCGAGCCGAGTCGCGAAACAAACCCCATGACACACGACAACAGCAACAACAACAAGAACGAGGCCAGGCCACACCTGGGAGGCTCATTCTCCCTGTCTGGCCGTGGGGCTAGCTCGTGATCGAGTACCGGAGCCCATGTCAACATTGCACCTCGAATCTCGACTACGGCTACGGCAGCGACGGCCAATCATCCAAGATCGACGTGCACGACGGTAACGGCCAATGCGACGGGCGCACGGGGAGCACCATCATGGGCGCTCCGTCTGCAGCAAGCAGCAGCAAGCAGCAGCACAGCTCGCCCGACGCGGCCCCCATTGGCCTGGCCCGAGCACTGGCAGCAGCCCGGTGGAGCTTCTGCTCCCAATACCGTACATCGACAGCCTCACTTCTTGAGTCGAAAAGCCACACACGGCAGCGGAGTCCTGTCATCGGCCTCTCCATCTCGTCCACTGTTGTGCAACGCTGCCCTGTGCGCTGACCCGCTCGCTCCGCTCCCCATCTTCCTCTCTTTTTCTCTCTCTCCCTCTCTCCCTTTCCTTTCCTTGCCTCTTGACAAGCACAAGAAGCAGCAGAAGCAGCGATCACGGCATGGCAAGTAGCACGGACGTCCACAGGCGTGGCATGGAACATGAGTGGCCCAGCCGAGGCGGTCGGCCGTCAGCAGCCAGGGCCTTCGTCTCCCTCCTCTGACCCCACCATCTCGTCGTCACCTGGCGCTTCATGCTGTATTTGCGGGCTGCGCATCCAAGGGTGGGTACGGATGGGCGACATGACGGGCAGAACGAGACATACAGGGCTGGCCCGACTCTGCGCGCCTCAGGCACTTCTGCCTCCGCCTCGCCGCCCTGCTGCAGAAGGACAACACGCACCGCGCCTTGTCAGACGGCGCAGACCAACCAGGGCACCCTTCCCCCCTTGGTGCTGACCCATGAGCGCTCGCCCTGGTGCCACCCTGATCATGGCTTCGCATCCTGGTATGACCAGGCACAACACGTTGGGTGCCATCACTGGACGATCTGAAGCCTCCCTTGGCGTCCCTTGGTTTTCTGCACAGTTGTTTCTTTTTCGTTCTGCGCAAAGACCCAGAACCATCCTATCGGGCGGATGCTTGGGGTTCGCCTCACACACCGACCAACCACCGTCATTTCTCTTGACGCCCAGAGTGCACCATCAGGCCGACCTCACGACCACATGGGAGACGCAATGTGAGCCAACGACGCCTCCCTCGCAGCGCAGCTTGCCACTGCACACTTGTGACTCCGCAGTAGACGCGCCGCGTAGGCTGCATCAACGGAATGGGTATTTCGGCCTATGAACTGTGGTCGAGGCTACTAACCTGGATCGACCAAGTGATGGACAGGCAAGCAGAGAAGGAAAATCGGGAGGCCGGCGCCTCTATCGTAGCATAATGCAGGCGTCGTCCCATCCTTGACAGGCCGAAACGGCAACGATTTGATGTGACACAGACTCTCGGCCAGGACTGATGGCGAGACGTTTGCAGCGAAACGACAGGCAAAAAGACCGGGGCTGCTTTGCGTCCGAAGTGGAATTCGCTGCGAACATGAACACCCTTTGCTACCTTCCGACAAGTCTGGGACGCTGGAAGGAGGTCTCAGTGAAGTTTTTGACGGCACGCTGTTTTCATGCAAACAGCCCGCCGAGTGCCACGAGGTTTCCTCCGCCAGCCTAGCTGGGTCAGGTTGCTTGTGATCAGCCGACGACAATGAGAAGTAACACCACACAACAGTCGAGGAGCAGCCCATTTTCACCCCGAGTGTTTTGTTTGAGTCACCGAAAAGCAAAGCGCCGGGCCTCCCTCGGTAGCCGTTGCCATCACGATGACTAGGCGTAGCTTACGGGATAACAAAGCGTCCTTTTTTGAGGCCATCACGCGACCCAAAAAAAAAAAAAAAAAAAAAAAAAAAAAAAGGGTGCTTGCTTGCCGGTTTGAGGACATGCCCAAGTCGCCATCATCAAATGCCACAATCCTGGATGACCCCAGGCTGTCCCCCGGTGTCTCTCAAAGCCGCCGATTTACACCGGACGAGGATCTGACCGATACCGCGACAGGCCACGGGACCTTTCCAACCATGACGATGATGATGTTGAAGGGATGGTTTCGAAGTCGCCCCAACTACCTGGATCAACAAGGGGAGGGGAGAGCGAGGGAGGTGTCTGTGCACTGTCCATCGTCCCGCCTCTGTCAAACCCGTCCTCGCCTCGCTTTCGACGACAGCGAGGCCAGCTCCCGCCACTGCCTGCACGTACCAAGACGCCCCGCGGCAGCCATTCTCTCGCCCTCTGCCTCGCGCTCTCTCGCCTGTCCGAGTCATCAGCAACAGCATCAGTATCCTGGGTGAGCTGATCCCCATCTTTCGTGGCTGGCTTCAGAGAGGATGTGGCAGAGCGACCGTCGCGTTACAAGCCCAGGAAACGAATGACAGCACTTTTCGCCGCACACGCCCCCCCCCCTTCCCCCCCTCCAAAACGAATGTGGGCCAGTCATAATGTCGCGCTCATCTACGAACTGCCCAAGCTCGTATATTTGCAGCAGAGCGTAGCGTCAGGGTGGATACCTGACGTCTCCAAGGAGCCCATCTGTTGGTCGGTGTGTCTTCTGCCCTCCAGACGCACACCCAGCCCCCCAGCTCTCTGGTGAGCACACCCCTCCCCTCCTTCATTCTGCTAGGGGGAACTCTATCTGACCAATGCGTTCGCCTTCTTGTGACCCACTCCTCCGCCGCTGGACGGATCGAAACAAGAATAGCAGGCTCCAGGATGAGTGGACCGACCGCTCAGACACCGCGGCCGCCATCCATGTCACTAACATTGCGGCGCCGGACCCACGACCCACGACCCACGACCAAGGCGACCGGGGTCTTCCTTCGAAAATGAAGACAAGTGGTCTGTGTGTGGAAAGTGAGAGATGCCTGTGCTTGCTTGGCCGATGGTGCTTGGGAAGCCTCGCGGCCCACCAACCCACGTAACACACTCACTCACTTGCACGCACACAGGCACCCACCCCTGCTCACACGGGCAGCACGGAGTACGTACTGGCCCCCTGGTTTCCCTCTCGTTCGCTCGTTCGCTCATCGAGAGAGACGATATCAACCTTCGCATCCCACCCCGTCATCAGCGGTGAACTTCTTTTGGAACCTCATCCACCACCCTTTCTCACCTGTCCCTTCGGTCAACTTTCCTCATCTCTGTCACGAACCATCTCCCTGGACCAGGACTTGGACACCAACGACTCTTCGACCTCTAACACAACAACATCGACTCGTCCTCTGCGCCCCTCACGCCATCATCACTCCCCATCCCGCTGTCTGTTGACTCGTTTACTCGACGTCAACGATAACCACCCACAAGGAAATCCAAGGACTCTCTCTCCCGTGGACTGTTGCTTTTGGTTTCTGTTCCTCTCCATCCATCCCCAAGGACCCACAGGATTCCCGTTGCTGCTTTTCCTTTTTCTTCTCTGTCAGGACTTTTTCCCTCGAAGAAGTTCCCACCACCGACATAGTGCTCCAGAGAAAGGAATAATCGCCCCATTTGGACTTCCAGGATCTACTGCCCCCTCACAAATCGCATAACATGCAGCATGTACCAGCACACGGATACCCAACCCCTCCCGCCTCGCCGGTGTACGAAGACCATCACAGCAACAAGTGCGGCCTGCAACAACCCATCACGACAGCACCACACTGCCAAGCACGCTACATCCCGTTGACCCCGGAGGCTCGGTTGGGAAGGTATCTCGAAGGCAAGCTCCAGCTGACGACCATCCTGGGTACTGGCGCCTACGGCGTGGTCTACTCGGCCGTCGATGTCAAAACGGGCATCAAGTACGCCGTCAAGTGCCTCAGCAAGTTCAACCAGGACGGAACACCCTTGGACAGGCGACAGGTTGCGTTTCAGAACCGGGAGATCCGCCTCCACTACCTCGCCTCGGCACATCCCAACGTTGTCTCCATGCTGAAGATTGTCGACGACCCAGACTGCATCTATGTGATCTTGGACTACTGCCCGGAAGGAGACCTGTTCTATAACATTACAGAGCGCGGCCAATACGTTGGAAAGGATGCACTCGCCAAGAGCGTATTCCTGCAAATCTTGGATGCCGTCGAGCACTGCCATGCTCTTGGAATCTACCACCGGGACCTGAAGCCTGAGAACATTCTTGTGTCGAACCATGGAGAGACCGTGAAGCTCGCAGATTTCGGCCTGGCGACCGCCTCGGAGCGATCCGAAGATTATGGCTGCGGTTCGACCTTCTACATGAGCCCAGGTAGGCTAACCTTCCCTTCCTCGGCCGACGTTGCCGTGCCTTCTCTTCTTTTCCTTCCTTCCCCAGCACCACTAACGTTTCTTCTCCCTCTTGTTAGAATGCCTGGACCACTCTGCCCGGAGACCCTACTACTTCTGCGCCCCCAATGATGTCTGGAGCCTTGGCGTGATTCTGGTCAACCTGACCTGTGGACGCAACCCATGGAAACAGGCCTCCTTTGAGGATTCCACCTACCGGGCCTTCACCCGTAACCAGGAGTTCCTCAAGTCCATCTTGCCCGTTTCGGACGACCTGAACGACATCCTTGGCAGGATTTTCACCCGCGAGCCTGAGCAGAGGATCACCGTCACCGAGCTGCGCGCCCGGATTCAGGCCTGCTCGGTCTTGACCATTCCCGCTGTCGCCCCAGTGACTCTGCACGTCCCCGAGGTTTCCCCGTGGCCACGCCAGAGTTCATCCACCACCCCATTGAATACGTTGATTGTGAGGAGGCCATCGTCATAGATGACGATTACGACATGACCCTCTCCCCCGCCTCTTCTTCCTCTGACGAGGGATCCATCTGCTCTGACGATGACGGTTCGCTCACCTCGAGCTGCTCGACTATCGATGACCTGGACGAAGACTTCCTTCAGGAGCAGCAGCAACAGCAACAGGAGACGCACGAGTGCCCAGCGCCCCATGCGTACGAACCAGAGGAGCCCCCGGCGCCGTCCTTCTTCCCCACACAGGAATTTGTGCCTCAACACTACACCGGTCCCATGCCCCAAGTCTCCATGCCCCAGGTCCCGATGCCCCACCATGCACACCAGATGCAGTACCAGGCAGCATGTGCGGCACCGCCTCCCAAGCCCTATTTCCCCTTTTGGTGGGACATGATCAAGTATGTGCAGCAGGCGCCGGCGATCCACCCGCACGTGCCTTTCCACCACCAGGTTCCTCTCTTTGCTCCTCAGGGATGCTACTAGATCTGCCTGCTTGTATGGACCATACGTTTCTGAACCCGATCCGCTGGCACTGCTAGACATGGAACGAACCAGAGGACACGGGGACAAAGGATAATCACCACACAAACCACACACCCTTGACACAAATGCCCCACGTTACTTTCTTACCCGTCACACTTTTGATATGGCTGGACTCGACATCCGATCCGCCAGTACTCCCAAAATTATACGTTTTAACGAATCAAACCAAAAAGGCTGGCCGTTTTCCAAAAGCAAAAAAAGCCGGCACGACACCAGCGACACCCACACGTTTGATCCCCTTGGATCACATTCACCAATTTGTATCTACCACGAACCTTGGACACCTGGACCGGACCAATGGATTTCATCTGCGGAGTTCTTTTTCTAGTCCACCACCCATTCCCTTGTGTCTTTTTGATATTGTATTCTTTTTTTATCGGTGTATCTTGTCAGCGCGGAGTTTGGACATCTCTTCCGGAAAGATTCGGCCATGGGATGTTAACGGCCAACCAAACAAATGAAACGAAAGCGAAAGGGAAAGGCGCAGTAGGCGTTTTTTGGCATTCTGTTTTTATCCCCCTTGTGCTTTCACAGGAGGTGGGGAGGCGCCTTGTCGAACACAGATATATAACAGAGGTACACAGATGTATAACAGATATGTACAACGGATGTACAACAGAGATGAAAATAAAGATGTACGAGACGAGGTGTACAAACATGGAAAAGAGGCACCAGAAGGAGGCATCAGTTGTATCAATTTAGGTAAGAAACCTCTGTTATACATCTGTGTACATCTGTGTACCTGTTATACATCTATGTACATCTGTGTACCTGTTATACATCTGTGTACATCTGTGTACCTGTTACAATACCTCTCCATGCGGCCGGCCCAGAGCTACTCCGTCGCCACGGCCGGCGGGAAGAGGCCCGTCCACTTGCCCCGCGGCAGCGGCGCCGCTTCCTTGCGCGCCCCGTACTCGACGTCGCCGCCAAACGTCGCATAGGCAAAGGTCCGCCGCGCGGGCTGCACGCCGAGAATGTCCAGCATCTCGCCCATCTTGCCGGGCATGAACGGCTGCAGCACGAGGCCGGCGACGCGCAGGGCCTCGGCGGCGTGGAACACAATCTCGTTGCGCGCCGCGTCCGAGGGCACCTTTGTCTTGTCCCACGGCGCGCTGTCGGCGATGAACCGGTTGGCCTCGACGAGCAGCGTCATGGCCGCCTTGATGGCCGTGCTCGGGTTGAGGTCCGTCTCCATGGCGGCGGCCATGAGCCTGGGCGTCTCGTCGACGAGGGCTGCGAGGCGGCGCAGCGGGGCCTGCGGTGCGTCAGCAGATGCCTCGGTCGAAGCCCGGGTCCCGGCCCC
The DNA here is from genome assembly GCA_019188255.1 of Verticillium longisporum. Classification (NCBI taxonomy): domain Eukaryota; kingdom Fungi; phylum Ascomycota; class Sordariomycetes; order Glomerellales; family Plectosphaerellaceae; genus Verticillium; species Verticillium longisporum. The sequence goes on from JAETXT010000007.1 coordinate 573,330, forward strand.
ACGCGCCGCCTGCTGGTCCCGCGCCCAGCGGACGGCGTCGGCGACGTGCCACTTGGTGCTGCGCGTGATGCGGCTGAGGGCGTTGCCGAGGGTCCACTGCAGGTCCTTCTCGTAGCGCGCAAAGATGAAGCGGTTCTCGTAGTCGGCGTCGTTCTCGAGGCCGCCGTCGCGCAGCATAACGTAGCGCATCGTGTCGAGGTCCCAGCGCTCAATGGCCTGGAAGGGGTTGACGACGTTGCCGACCGACTTTGACATTTTCTTCTTGCCGAGGGTCCAGTGGGCGTGGCTCAGCAGCTGCTTGGGCGGCGGCAGGCCGACGGCGAGCAGCAGGGCGGGCCAGTAGACGCCGTGGAAGCGCACAATGTCCTTGCCGATGACGTGGACGTCGGCGGGCCAGCCGCCGCGGTGCTCGTCACCCGGGGCCCAGGCGGGGAAGCCGGCCTTGGTGAGGTAGTTGATGAGGGCGTCGACCCAGACGTAGATGGTCTGCGAGGGGTCGTCGGGCACGCGGATGCCCCAGTCGAGGCGGGTCACGGGCCGCGAGATGGACAGGTCCTCGAGGTTGTGGCGCACCCAGCTGACGACCTCGTTCATGCGCGCGCGCGGCACGATCCAGTCGGGATTGTCGTCGTAGAACTGCAGCAGCCTGTCGCGCATGGCCTTCATGCGGAAGTGGTAGTTTTTTTCCTCGGTCCACTCGACCTCGCTGCCCGTGGCGATCGAGGCCATGATGGTGCGGCCCGTTTGGGGCACGACGGCGCGCTCGACCTCGTCCTCGGCGTAGAAGCACTCGTCGCTGACGCAGTACCAGCCGCTGTGGGTCGACTCGTAGATGTGGCCGCCGGCGCGCAGCAGGTGCCAGAAGTGCTGCACGGCCTCCACGTGGTCGGCGTCGGTGGTGCGCACGAAAAAGTCATTGTCGATGCCGCAGGCGGCGGCGAGCTGGCGGAACTTGTCGGCGTTGCTGTCGCAGAAGGCCTTGGGCGGGATGCCCTGCTTGGCGGCGGCGCGCTGCACCTTCATGCCGTGCTCGTCGGTGCCCGTGCAGTAGAGGGCGTCGCGGCCGCGCAGCGTCTGCCAGCGCTTGAGGCTGTCGGCGAGGATCATGGTGTACATGTGGCCGACATGGGGGGCTGTCTGGCTGTCAGCGGGGAGATCTGCCACGGTCTGGCGTCGCAAGACGTCACATACAGGCATTGACGTAGAAGATGGGCGACGTCACGTAGAAGGGCTTCGCGTGGGCACCGCTGCTGCTGCTGCTGGCACTGGTACTGCTGCTGCTGGCACTCCTGTCGCTGGCGCTGCTGCTGCTGCTGCTGCCGCTGCTGCTGCCGCTGCTGCTTCCACTGCTGCTTCGGCGTATCTGGCCATGGTGACAAGACGGGCAGACCCAGCCGGAGCGTGTCGTCTGTGATGGGCGACGTAGAGGCAGACGGGCAGCAAGACGTATCGGCCTCATGATGGCATACGAAGCCAACCAATCCAATGTGATGGTGCCGAAGTGAAGTGAAGGTGATGAAGCCGAAGACGAGGGGAGAGAGTTGTCAGGGGAAAGGGGAAGGTGATGGATGCTGCTGAAGCTGAGCAGGAGCGACGAGACGATCACAGTGTTTGGCTCGTCGAGTGATTCTGATTACTGTGCAAGCTCTTATCCTTATCTACGCGACCCCACCAACTTTCGCTCCTCCGAGCTGTCCAAGGCTGCTTCTTCACAGCTGCCCATTGCAAGCCATTGAGAGCTGTCACTGATACAAAGCTGTCTCTTGCAGAGCCATTGCAGAGCATTGCAGAGCATTGCAGAGCATTGCAGAGCATTGCAGAGCATTGCAGAGCATTGCAGAGCATTGCAGAGCATTGCAGAGCATTGCAGAGTATTGCAGAGCATTGCAGAGCATTGCAGAGCATTGCAGAGCATTGCAGAGCATTGCATAGCCAGAGAGCTGTCGCTGATACAGACCACACACCGGCTACCTCGACGATCCAGTGTTACCTTGCTTCATCCGCCGCCATGTCGCTCCCCACGCGCGAGGTCCAGATCAAGCAGGCCAGCGACAGTACGTCCCTCCTCCCTCTGTCTGATGCTGCCAGAGCTGTCAGAGCTGTCGAATGCTGCCACAGCTGTAGATGCTGCCACAGCTGTAGATGCTGCCACAGCTGTAGATGCTGCCAGAGCTGACAAGCCAGCCGCCAAAATCTTCGTCGACGCCTACTACGACGCCCTCAACCGCCGCAAGCCCTCCGCCATCGCCGCCTTCTACACAACCGCCTCGACCTCCTACGCCTCGCACCCGCCCGACCTCTCCATCAACGGCCTGCCCCTCACCGACCCAGCCGCCTACGCCCGCCTCCTCGACGACCACTACCACGAGGCGCCCCTCCCCGGCGTGCCGGCCCCCAAGGCCTCTTCCTCCTCCTCCTCGTCAGCCGCCTCGACGACGCCCCTCGTGCGCCTCGAGCTCGAGTCGTTCGACGCCCACGTCGTCAACCCCGACTACGTCGTCGCCGCGCCCCCCGGCATCGCCGACACGCCCGACAAGACGGGCGCCAAGTGCAGCGTCCTCGTCCAGGTCACGGGCCGCCTCTACTACGGACGCGGCCGCGAGGCTGCCGCCAAGACGTTCAACGAGGTCTTTGTGCTCGTGCCCAACTGGGACACCTTTGGCCGGAACGCGCCCAAGGGGGCCCGCCGCTGGCTCATTTCGAGCCAGAACTTTCGCTCTCTGTAGCTGTTTTCTGCTTATAGCTACATTTGGTGTGGCTGCATTGCCAGCCTGTAGCTGGTCGGGGAGGGCTCAGGGATGGGCGTTTGGGATCGGCATGGGCAGAGCATGCAAGGCGTTTGGCAGTTCGTGCTCTGCTATAGACCGGAAAGTTCACGGCTGCATTGATTCACATGACATTTATCATTTTCAACAGACCATCGTTCTCATGACTTGAGTAAGGCTCGTGACATGATACCGAACCCCTAAAGCATCCCAAGGCAGCAGACCCAAGCGTCAGACCCAAGCATCAGACCCAAGCACCCACTACGCGAGCTGCGCCTTTCGATACCGCCAGTACCCCGCCCTCACGGGATCCCACTTGTCCGCGAGCCGGTCCAGACACGTGGCCGCCTCGTCCGTCTCGCCCTTCTCCGCGTGCACGTCGGCCAGAAAGTCGAGCGCGTGGCTGCTCCGCACATCCTCGCCGTCCGCCTCGCCGACGCGCCACACGTACTCGACGGCCGTGCTCTCGACGCTCGCGAGCGGCCGGCCGCCCTTGACGAGCACGCCGCGGAGGTAGTTCCAGGGGGCCTGGTTCTGGGGCGCCAGGGCAATCTTGGCGCGGGCGTAGGCGATCTCGCGGTCGACGGTGGCCGCGGGCACGGCGGCGTCGGGCGCCGTGGCGTGGGCGCCGGTCGTCGAGGCGGCGGGGTCGCTGAAGACGACGAAGAAGCGGTGGCTCCAGGCCGAGTTGTTGCGGACGTCGTCCTCGATGAGCGTCTGCGTCGCCGCGAGCTCCTGCGCCGTCCAGAGGCCGAGCCGCCGCACGAGGTACTGCCGGTAGCTCCAGACGTGGTAGTTCTTCGTGTCCTCGGCGAGGATGAGCCGCAGGAAGTGCGACTCGTCGTGCGCGAGCTTCTTGACCGCCGTCGCGTCCGACCCGATGCGCGCGTGCACGTGGTCGAGCAGCAGCTGCCGGTGGTGCCAGATTTGGTAGTTCTTCAGGTGGTCGAGCGACACGCCGTTGAGCCAGGCAAACTCGTCGTCGAGCGGCAGGTCGAGCGCCTGGATGATCCGGAACCGGTACAGCCACACCGTGTAGTGGGCCGGGTTCATCGCGATGACGTGCTCCGTCAGCCGGAGCGTGCGCGGGGAGTGCTCCTCGGCGGCCATGACGGCGCGCAGGTAGCTGATGACTTTGTTGTTCGTGTCAGTATTGGCTGCTGGGCGATCCCCAGGACGCCTTGTGCGGGCATTGGCAGTACATACTCTCGGCATAGTGCTCCGGGTAGGCAATGGCAGCCAGCGACCCCTCGGGCTCATCCGACGACACGGGCACGACGTCATCCCAGTCCGGGTCGGTGGCGTACGGCCCCATCTTCTCGCCATACAGCGCCTCCTTCAGCTCAGCCATGGTGCGGCGGCGCTGCCTCTCCTCGTCAATCTCGTCACGCGTCATCGGCGCGCGCGCCCTGCCGTCGGGTCCCAGCAGGCCGCTCTCGGCCAGCTCGCGCCTCTGGCGGAACCGGCGGTGCAGCGCCTCGAGGGCGGCGAGGCTCGCCTGCTTGCGCGTGCGCTCGGCGAACTGGTCGAGCGGGAGGTCGCCGACGTCGCGGCCGTGGCGGTCGGGGCCCCAGGCGTGCGTCTTTTGTCCGGCGGCGGCGCGGAGGCGGCGCGGCGGCAGCGATTCGCGGGCGGGCTGGTTCCAGAACTCGCGGTCGGCCTTGGGCGGCAGGTGGACCTGGCGCGCGGCGAGGCGGGGAGGAAGGCGGCGTTGGCCCAGGTCTGGCGCTCGGCGGGCGTGAGGGCGTCGAGGCCGAGCTGCTCGCGGCGGTGCTCGGCGGGGTTGGTTGCGTAGAAGCGGTGCCTGGTCTGCTCGTTGGCTGTTGTGGGCGGGGGTAGTGGTTCGTCTTTGGCTGGAGCGAGGGGGGAAGAGTCAGCAAAGGAGTCTGGAGAGCCGAGCAAGGGAAGCACAGTGATGAAGAGTCGGTGAATGGTGAATCGGAATGATTTGGCAGTGAGGGGGATTATATGTGACAAGCCTGAGCTGAGGGAGAATGAGGGTAGGCAGGATGCAGAGGAGGGGTCAGGCCGGGCTGCCCAGAACAATACGAGAACAATAGGAAATGGACATACTCTTCGTCTCGGCTTCCTTGGGTTTGGAGCCAACCTTTGCCTTCGGTGGCATGTCGTGTCGGAAGAGCGCAGGGGGAGGGGGCAGCGCCGATGGAGAGAGGGGTTGGCAAACCTGGTGTTGGGAGCTAGAGCTGTAGCACCTGGTGAGCTCAAGCTGGAGAGAATTGCTCAAACCAGAAGCCAGCGCCAGGGCCTGCCAGGGCCTGCCAGGGGCTTCCAGGGGCCGCCAGCCTTGCGGGGACCGCCAGCCTTGCGGGAACCGCCAGCCTTGTGGAGACCCAGAAAGGGCTCCGAACAATGACTTGGGCAGAACAATGACTTGGGCCGAACAATTACTTGGGTCGAACAATCACATGCCCAAAGTGCCATACAAATCAATCAATAGTCATAACTTTCAATAGTCATACCTTCCAATAGTCATAACTTCCAAACAGCTTCTAGCCTGATGATTAAATGGATCTAACTGGGAACCGCAAGGTACGTCGTCTAAGCCCTCGACACGGCCGCTGGTCGAACCCCGCAATACTCCTCCCTCCCATGATAGCAATACAACAATAAAAATGCGAATGAATGCCTTCCTTGGCTTTGACCCTGTTTGGCCCAGTCCGCCCACCACCTGCCCCGTTTTCTTGACGCCACATGAAAGGAATACTGTACACGCCCCCCCGGGCAGAGGCGAGTTCCCCCAACCCTCATGATGCGCCCTTTTGCTTCGTGTGTTTCGGTCGAGGCCGTCTCCCCTGCTGACTGGCTTTTTCTCCTTCTTCTTCTCCTTGGTCGGCGTCGTCGCCGTCGTCGTCGCTCCTTGGCACCCCCATTACAGGCTCTCGACGCGCCAGAACTTCCAGCCCTCCCTCTCCCCCACGCCACCGTGCACGCCCACGAGCCGCTCGACGCCCACGTTGCCCTCGGCGTTGAGGAACTTCTCGAGGTCAATCTCCATGCCGCCCTCGTGGTCCTCGTCCATGCCGTTCTTGAGCACCGCCGGCCACAGCACGCCGACGCCGTCGCCGCCGAGCGTCGTCTCAAACTTGACGTAGCCCTCGTCGTCGAGCTGGCCGTGCAGCCGCTCGAGCCTGTCGGCCGGCGCCCCCGGCCGCAGCAGCGTGATCGAGCAGCCGCCGCCGCCGGCGCCCGTGAGTTTCGTCCACCCAATGTCGGCGTGGTCGACGAGCTCCCTGATGCGCTCGAGCCGCGGGTGCGACAGCCGAGCGCGTTCAGCAGGCCGTGGTTGATGGTCATGAGCTCGCCCACCTTGCGCAGGCTCTCCTCCTCCTCGCTGTCAAAGTCGTCGTCGTCGATCAGGCTCGTCACCGACTGCGTCACCTTGTCAATGGCGTCGAGGATGCTGCCGACGAGCTTGGTGTGCGTGTCCTTCAGCTTGGCCACCTTGGCCACCTCGCGCGCCGTCGACTTGGACTGCTTCGTGTCGATGAGGAGCAGCGGCAGCTCGGGAAAGTCCCACAGCGGCCGCACGACGGGCGGCTTCGTGTAGTCGGGACGCTGGTACACGACGGCCTTGCCCTGCGTCGACACGGTGTTGTCGACGCCCGACGGGTTGCCGTGGATGCATAATTCGTAGACAAAGGCCCAGCGGTTGATGCGTTCAATCTGCAGCCGCGCCTCGTCCGGCGGTTGGTCGGGGTGGGGGCCCGACAGCGTGCGCAGCTGCAGCAGCAGCGCCGTCGCCACGCACACGGCGATGGAGGCGCTGCTGCCGAGGCCGGCGCCGATCGGGATGGTCGAGCGTAGCGTGTAGAGACAGCCGGGGAACGACTGGTGGCCGAGGGACAGGAAGAGGTAGAGGAAGCCCGAGGCCGCATTCTGGTGCACCTTGCGCAGCTCTTCGGGCTTGTCGGGCGAGATTCCGACGAGGTGCGGCTGCATGGCCTCGACGAGCTCGTGGTCGAGGTCCGTGACGAGGCTGTAGTAGAACTTTTTCTTCTCGGGGCTGTGAAAGAGGGGCCATGGCAGGTCGTCAATGTTCCATGTGTGTTCGAGATCGATGTCGGGGAAGCGTAGGGAGACGGTTCTCCTGGATTTAGAGAGCGAGGTGACGAGGAGGTAGGATCGCATCGAGATGGCGGCAGCGATGGCGGCCTGAAGGAGGGGGGCAGGCAGGTTTGGTTAGCAAAGTAGGTCGACAAGACGCTGGTTCGACAGAGACCAGAGACGCACCTTGCCGTGAACGACGGCGTGCTCACCACAGACGATGACCTTGCCCGGCGCAGAGACCATGAAGGCGGGGGCCATGGGGCTCGAGGCCTTGCGGTTCATCTTTTGTCGATGCGACAGGGCGCCGTTGCCGTTAGTCATGCCGTTGCCATTGCCGTTGCCGTTGCCGTTGACATAGACCGCGCCGCCAGCGCCATTGAGGCCTTCAACCGTATTTCTCATGTCGGGGAATCGCACAGCCATGTACCGCGGTCGTGTTTGCAGAAGGCTCCACGCAGAGGAGTGTTGTCGAGGGTTCCGTTGGGGCGTACAGGACGGAGCGAAAGGCCGATGGGATGAGTTGGTGGACAAGGAGATGGATTTCCGAATTAGGGGGGGGTGGAGGAACGGTCACGGGGCTATCATGTACCATGCATGTACTAAGAGCGAACCAGAGGGCCAATTGAAACAGCGAGGGGGTGGATGAAAGCCGGCAGAAACCCCAGGAAACGAAGGAAAACGACTGACGTCTTTGTTGGAAAGAGGGGAAGACTGGACTTGGAATGCAGGCCCAAAAGAGGAGGGTATCAGCCAAGGTTCGGTCGGTTGGTGCGGAGAGTTGGGACAGCAGGAAAAGGAACATGAGAAAGGTTCACGCGTCCATGACGAGGCCGTCGCGCCGCAGCAGGAGGCGTAGAGGTAGAGGATGCAGGGATGCAGTGCAGCAGCAGGTACAGCAGCAGGTACAGCAGCAGGTACACGTACAGCGGCGCTGCAAACGCAGTGACAGGTCCGGCCAGCGCCAAAGCATGGAGATGTGGGCGCTAGCTGCACTGTACCTCCTACCAGGTAGGTACCTTGGGTACTTTATTAGGTACCTACATAGTACCTTAGGTGCAGGGTGGGTAATACAGATAATCTCATTAGACGAGGCCATTTCGTTCATCAAGAAGCCTTCTCCATTTTTCCTAGTTCTTTGCTAGTCCCTTGGTCACATCCCAGACCAGATGGAGACTCCAGAATCTGGACTAGAGCACAGGTTAACACAGGCCCCTATCGACCCAGCCTGCTGTGTAACGTCCAGCGAAATCATCGAGCCAGCTGTTAGCGTCGGTATCGATCAAGACGGCGTCAGTCTTCACGCCCCCCCCCCCCAGACAAGTCATGCAGCGCAGCCAGCGAGTCCTGCTATGTAATGTGCTGCCCACTGCTGTCTGAGCGAAGACTCGGCCAGCCACGGGAAATCTCTGGGGCCTTCCCTAACGTACAGTGGGGAGACGAAACGAACGACGGATTGCCGTTATGAAAAAATACTGATTTAACTTTCAAAACACTTATCTAAAATAAATAAAATAGCTATTCGTAATCTAAGTAATAGACGCTATAGATTCAGTAAAGTTCTACTCGTATTATTAGAATCATTATTTATAGTGATCTATAGAGTTAGTAATAGAGGTAAGAAAACTATGTGTTTTCGTGTGGGAACGGAAATCCGTCGTTTTTTTGGTCGCATGACTGTACCTAGGTAGGCATGGAGGGGCGCATTGCCTCTGGCTTCCTCCACAATACAGAGCGTAGGCTGAACCCGCAGATCGGGTTCGCTAGTCCGTCTTGTCCATCTGGCTGGAAGACAATAATGGGGAAAGTGTCCTAACAACCAAACAACTATCCATCCCATCTCCAGGTTTCCAGTTCCTGGACAAGGATCCAGGCCCAGAGGCTGACGATGTGGTGGGCCGACGTCTCATCCGTCAGGACGTATTGGGACTAGCGCCGCAGGTCTCACTACTTCACTCGTCACCGTTGACGGCCGCCGTGGCCCCCAAGTCTGGTGACACACTGAGAGAGATCGACCTTGGAACATGGAGAGTCGTCATGACTTCCTCACCATCATGCAGTCGGTAGTCCTTGCAGCAGCCCTTGCGTGCACAAATGAGGCACGCTGCGTGGTCAAACAATTGTCACCGGACAAATGCTCGATGCAACAACACTGACAGTCCCTGACTTGGCTGTCATCCGCCAGGCAGGGATACAGAGACTTGCGCCCAGAAAGTACGGCTAAACATCGTGTCTGCTACCTCCGACTTTGAGGACATTGCGCAGGAAGGGTCACCCTCTTAGGTACAGTAAGTCGGAGAGACATCCTTGAGCAGTGTCAGTGTTAATCTGCCCGAACGAGTGAGCCGGTTGACAGCAGTGCTGGCGTTGTGTACATGCTAAGTATTCATCCGGTCTTGCTTTCAACTTTCTCCACCAGACAAGGAGTGTGCTTGACGAAGCGCGGTACCGGAAAGAGTCGGTGAGAGGTGTTGAGGACGACAAGTTTCAGACAAACTGCAGCACATGTTCATCGTAGGTTCCGCCCAACATATCAATGTCTCGTTGCACCGGATAGAGGTACCTGAGCTGCTGTTAGCTTCGGAAAGCGAAGGTGGGCCGAAGGGCCTCAATCGATGGCACCTTGATCTTCAGCACCTGCAATGTCACACTCACCGGGGCCGACATTGCGTGTAGTCTAAACCAGCACCGGCAGAGTCCATCAAGTTGCAGGCCCAGATTCTTAGCGTGTAGCCGCCCTGAGGGAGGAGAAGAGATGCTAATTGAACCTAAGGTCAAAGAATAGTTCGCAATCCTCCATAAAAGCTGAAGGCGATGGCACCGGAAGAGTATTTTGAAACTGATCATCATTATTTAGTCATAAATCGGTACCCAGAAACGTACCAAGTAAAATATGTGGTAAAAAGCTGTCGGTATGCCGCCGGGGAGCCACAGAGCCCAGGGCTAATCAGGGGCTAGGGACTACGAGAACGTGTATATAAGAACTGTGAAGGGCCAGAACTTAGATGTGTTTGACCGCATACCTACTATCCACTGCCTGCGGACTTGGGGCGGAAGATCTTTTTACTCTGTCCAAACCACGCTCTGATGCCCTGGGTGGTCACATCAAAATTTGCTTCAAGGACAGACAGAATGACGACGAAAACCATCACGTTGCTTGCCACGGTTATGTCAATGATGAGGAAACATTGGAGCTTTATGAGACCACTACAATACCAAACCTGACTCAACTCTCAGGCAAACTAAGAAGACGGAGCCGAAGCCTCTATGGCTTTCTGACCACCAGCTTGGCGGGTACAAGCCCGACATGAAATACTGACACAAGCCTGTAAGAACGAATTTTGGAGTAAAACCCGCTTCTCACTATGTCTCTGTGTACAAACAGAGGGTTTCTTTAGTTTCTGGGGCTTGAAGCTCCTGCCCACCTGCTTGCAGATATTGAGGGGAGGATAGCTGAAAGCCTTGGTGGCAGCTTTCACAAAGCCGTAACCTTCGAGCCGTTCAATTATGCCAAAAGGATACGTATTGAGCAGCATTCATGGAGGACCATGCCCCAGTCATATATCCAATTCGTAATAGTCATCACTATGAATACAGTTCCCGTTCTCATCATTATTCCCCGCCTTGCACAAACTTTCGCTTCTCAGGTTGGCGACATGCTGGGAGAGGGACCTGGTTTCGGACAGCCGTTGCCTGCTCGCGATTAACCTATGACTGGGTGCCACTCACGCAGCGGTTCAGAGTTTGGGACATTTGGCGACATTTGGCGGGGATGTACGTAACAGCAAAATCCGAGTCCTGCATGGTCGAGGTTTTCCTGGGGAAAATGCGTAAGTCGCCCGAAGTTTAGGAGCAAGGCCACGACTGCCTTGGTCGGGCGTTTTCGAGAAACAAAAGGAATGCATATGCGCCGTCATTTTCACTGCTTTGCGAACATTGCGAGAAGCTGATCTTGACCCGTCATGACGGGCACACTTCCACCGCAAGGCATCTGACGCCTCTACTGGCTGTATCCCCATAATCAGGTGTGTCAAGATCAGCGCGTTTGGGCCGTGAGGCTTTAGCTCGCTCAATGGACGTAGATCGGCTGTGAGATACCAGCGTCCCAGCGACCACGACCAGCCCATGTTATTGTCTAGGGCAATCTGGGAGGCCAGGTCAAGGTCACAATCATATCCCGAGTAATAAAACCCCCCAGGCTACACATGTACAGTTCCTCCAGTGCGTGGGAAATCCTCGCGGCTCCGGCGTTCAATCTTTGCAAGCAACCAATAATGGCGGGCGAAAATGTCTGCCTTCGGATAGCCATGAGTTCTGTGCCATGCACGTAAAGAAGATAGGCCACCGACCTCGAGCCACGATAGCCCACAAAGAACCCAAGTGAGAGTGATGCTACATAGAGGCATCGCCACTTTCAATGCAAGGACAAGTTGCCTCCCACATCGTTGCGCAAGTGACGGTTGCCAGCAACGCAGAGTTGATGAGGCCAAGGTCGCTCATACCACTAAGGTTGGGTCTGAAAAAGAACACCGTGAATGACAGCCAATATTGCGACTCTAAAAAGGCCTGACTGAATGGATTACGCAGATGACACACGCAATCGGTGACCAGAACAATTCCTAACTACTGGCCAGCATTGAGCAACCGAGCTGTAACGCGGACGAGGGATTGAACAGTTTCTCTATGGCTGAGCCTCGAAATAACCCAGTAAGAAACACAACAGGGCCTCGCGTTCTTGACCAAAGCAGTTGCCGAGGCGTTCAAATTCATGGTCGAAACAGAACCGTTGTGGACATGTATCAAAGCAAGGTCTCGTCCTCCGAAGGGAGGATCTTGGATGTCTGATGGCCAAAGCGACTGAAGCCAGCTTCCAAGCCCAAGGCCAATTTGGATCCATCCAAAGTCGACGTGGAACGGATTCCAGCACAGATTTGATCCGATGACGACTGGCCGCCAGGATCTTGACTGATACCGCCAATTCCCAGAGTAGCCCACCGATGATCCTCTTCATGAAGGCCAGAAATGATCTTACAAGCGAAACTTTCGGGACGCATGTTCTCGGTCAAGCGCCGACGATCGAATTCAGGCGTGTTTCTGTTGGGTGCGAGTGTTCAGAGTGGATTTAGGAAACTGGTTTGTCCGATCCTACATTCGAACCAGGAGATCTGCGAACTAGTAGGTAAAAAAGCACGATAGAACTGTCCGTCAATGGACCAAAAACCTAACCGGGCCGTGAACGGCACGACCATCTCCGATTATACACGGGGCGGGTCCAGTTTGTGCCGATGGTGAAGACTCTTGCCAGGCTTATTTCCTCGGACCGGATCCTGAAGAGTCTCAGACAGTGACTCTGTCTATACCGTGGCGGGACCTGTGCTATTACGATGCGCAACTCCAGGCAAGGCAGCAAAGAAGTCGCAGTGAGAGGACTGGGACTGGTCATGGCTGTACTGTTGCTGGCTCTGAGAGCAGAATAGTCCAGAAGCAACACAGGAGGTCAAGGGCACGCCCTGTCATCCAGAATGGGCGTTACCTGTAGCCAAAACCTCGCGTGGCATGGTATCGTAGTCGGGCAGTCAATCGATTGGCGTAAAGCGGGCAAGTGACGCAGATCAGACGGCGTTGCTCGCCACGACAAAAACTAAAAAATAGGATGGAAAAGAAGCAATGAAGCCTCACAGTTCGATTCGTCCGTGGCCATGGCAGAGCGTTTGAGGCGCGTAGAGCTCACATGCCCCGCATCCACATGATTAGTGCCCGCAGTCAGGTAGACAAGCTTGGCAAGCTTGGCAAGGACCCGGCACAGGCTGGCCAGGCTGGCAGTTGCAGTTGACACACCTCGCAAACAGGGCGCATCAAGAAGGCAGGGGCGAGGGCTGAATGCACCTTCTCTCGATAGTAATCATGGATGCGACATGCGCCCAATGCCATGTTGAGCAAGACGCAGGTGCGAGGCACCTTCCAGCCAGCACCTTGTTAGCAAAGCTGCCACTCAACGGCCCCTGACACTCCACAAACCTTAAGCCTCGAGTTGCATGTTCAGCTGGAGGACGGCTGTTTTCTCTACCCTTGTAGGCTATTCGCTCTGCCCGACTAGGGTAGAGAAAATAGCCGTCCTCGTTCAGCTGCCATCACGATCAAAGGTCAAAGCACTTCACCTAGGGAAGCAGGTCAGGCTTGGCATGACCATCACCATCTGTACACACCATCACGATGTCTTCGTTCATGGTCAAGCCGTGAAAAAAAAAAAAAAGTCTTGTTATTTGTTTGGATCTCCGCAGTTGTCCGCAATTCCGGCTGCCTGGACTCCGAGTTCAGTCCCAAAGAAACTATCGATTCTGAGCCCGCCGAGAAACTGATCTACGTCTGGCTCGCACAACGGCTTGCTCCCTTGTCTTGAGTCCTGGGCAACACTATTTCTCAAGCGCGAAAGGCCAGTTCATGCGAAAACTGCTCTCTCCACCTCATGTCTCGCGTCTGAGTCTCCAATCTCACGATCTCCTTGCCATCAACTCCCTCCCATCGTCGTCTACGTAAGGGTTTCGCATTTCCCCATCAAAACGTCGTCATCGTACTGGGCGTCCTGGCATCCCAGGCACAGACAGCAAACGAACTTTGGATTGCCGATCCGATGCAAAAGTCAAACATAGGCCACGATCCATGATCGAGCAAGAAGCGATCGGCACTGCATAACAAACAGCCCCACGACGCGGCACGCTCACGCGGGTATACCCCGTTGTCATCGGATGGCACGACCAGGTTACTGGATACCCAAAAACTTCGTTCACTCCACGCTGGCAAACAAGCGCAATGTCTTACAAGTCTTCTTGGCAGCACCGAACTCGAAACGCTCCTCGCCATAATCATTGGCAGGCAGTTTGTCCTCGCTGTCGAGTTGCTTTTTCGGCAAAACGCCTAGGACTGGACCGCTCGAAAAGCAAGGTCCGCCACCGTGAGATCAGATGCTAGAATCGATGATCCTGAGGGAGAAATCCGACACCACCGAACTACTTGGCTCCTCCTGTCCGTCCCAATGTGGCCAAACCCGCGTCCTAGTCTTCGGTCCGATGTAGAGTGAGTTGAGATGAACAGAAGGAAAGACAAGACAGCAGTGTCGAAGCCACACGCCTCGAGACCCTGCTTTCCTGGTGTGCCCCGCCTCACAGTCTGGCACGCTGCTTTGAGACAGCAACGAGCCAGACGTTCCATTTAACCACTGCAGACGGCACTCCTCCTGCCTTCATTCCATTCCGTCGTCGACAGCTCCCTCCCTCGACCTTCGCTCGTCAGCAAACTGTCAGAAGACGACGGACAATTCATCATGGATCCCATGGCTGGCCTCACCGTCTACAATCTCCCGCCAGCTCCGCCGCGGTGGGATCACATTGGCATCTTCTATGTCACCTTTGGTTTGACATGGACGACCATAGTCTTCTCCCTGATGGCATTTGGCTGGCTCAATAGGACCAACCCCGTTCTCAGGCACCGCGGAGTGGGCTTGTCGTTTGGCGCCATCTTCTTTCTCCATTGTTACTGGTTTCTGGCCCAAGTTGTGTATCCCATTGGCGGCACCATGCCAGTCATCCTCGCCTACAGCATCCAGTACTTTTTCATGGGTATCTGGTTTCCACTTGGTGTTGCTCTGTTCCATGCTTCCAACAGCCGCTTCCTTCACGTGGCCAAGCTACAGAAGCAGTACATGCAGCCTGAGCTCCGAAGTAAGAGCGGCTGCAATGGCGCCGACAGCTCATGGATCTGCAGATCCAGGAACATGAGCTACACCAAGAAGATTATGCTGCCCATCGGATTCGGCATCGTTCTACAGGTAGGCATATCACCCTGACTGGTTGTGCTTTTCACTGACACGCCTTAGATCCTCCTGACGACCGGCATGTGGTTGGCTTGCAGGAAGTACCACCCTTCCTGGGGCATTCCCGGCACCGAAATCCGGGGCGACAACCTCATGGAGCAGATGATTGATCTTAGCCAAGGATGGGAGTGGTGGCCCTCTGTTTTCTGGCAGGTCATCTGGACTTGGATTGTGAGAACACGAATGCTTCACCAAAGTAAAGACTGAAGCTGACGCCTCGATGCACAGGTTGCCCCTATTCTTCTCTACCGAGCCTGGGGGATTCGTGACACCATGGGTTGGCGTTTCCAAACTGTCGGCTGCTGTCTCTCAAGGTAGGCATCTTGTGTTCGTGATGGAGCTTCCAGCTGCTGACCTGTCTAGTCTTCACGCAACACCCATGTTCATGATTGCTTGCTACGTGCCTGCCTTTCAGGTCATCAACCCCTATTACCCTCCAAGCCAATGGTGAGTTGTTCGACCTCATCACGCCTCGACCAGTTCTCAGTGCTAATGACCGCAGGATTCACCTTTCAATCATGTTTTTCGAAATCTTCACGATCATCATTCCTGCCATTCAGGTTGTTCAGCAGCGTCGCATGGTCAAGAAATCTGCCAAGCTCAACGCCAAGTGGGAGACATGCTCGCAAACAACGACCCTCCGAACGTCCACGTCTATCGAGGGAAAGAACTCGAACATCAGCCTCGCCGAAAAGGCTTCAAGTTTTGATTACTTGGATGAGGAGCTTGGCAACCGTCTCCTGACCATGGCTGCTCTCGACTATGTTCTTAACGAGAACCCGGAACCACTCCAGGAATTTTCTGCTCTCAGCGACTTCTCCGGCGAGAACATTGCGTTCCTCACCCGTGTGACACGCTGGAAGTCGACATTGACGCATGCAGTGACGGAAGAAAACAACCTCATCTGTTACAACCGTGCCATGGATATCTACGTTGACTTCATCAGCATGCATGATGCCGAGTTCCCTCTCAACCTCCCTTCCCAGCAGCTCAAACAGCTCGAAGAGATCTTTGAAACATCTACACGCACAGTACTCGGCGAGGCGGTGGTCAACCCCGCCACTCCTTTCGACTTTCCTTCACCATCCCATGGTAGTCGTGGACAGGGCGACTCCAAGGATCACCTGCTCACTGAAACGCAGTACACGGGCGAGATTCCTGCTGCCTTTAGCCCGGCTGTCTTTGACGCTGCGCAGGCGCACATCAAATACCTTGTTCTGACAAACACATGGCCCAAGTTTGTGGCAGAGATGCAGTCCAGGAGGAAATCAAGCGAGACGGAACGGACTGATATTTCTGGAGATTCACAGATGACTCTGGCCTCGCAGGTTTCCAGCTTTTTCAAGCGACTCCTCTGAGAGGTATCGGGCTGAAGCATTTTGATATGGGGATTTTCGTTTCACTGGGTTCCTCAAGCGTGTTCTGTATTCTATTGGTTTTCCTGTACTTCTCCTTGGCTCGAGGTGAGAGCTGTATAAAGCGTATGCGATACCCTTCTAGGGGGAGAAAACAAGGGGGATCAAGATTGTAGACAGACAGACATGAAAGGCCTACCTCTCAGCGTGTTGGACACGATTTGAAAAACAGACTGCAGATCAAATCATGACTGTCGTCCAATCCAGCCCGGTGCCGTAGGTAGGCAGGCAGGCAAGCCACTATCCATGGAAAAAGAAGCATAATGCCAAAAAGGCAGCGCTCAGCCAGGCCCTCCAGACGAACCGGCAGCGCTGATGGCTGTCAAGCACAGCAACTCTGTCAAGCCATCTTCCTCGACGGTGGCAGCATGGGAACGATCCTTGGCAGCCCACGCTGCGCCCTCCTCACTTGCCCGCTTCGGCTGCAGCAGCTTCCGCTGCATGTCTCCCCTCTTCTTCGCACACGCCGATGGGTTTTCGGCAGCAAAAGCAAAGAAGAGGGGCGGTCTAGTGGGGAGGGCTGGTCCCGCCCCAAAATGTTGTCCCTCCACAACCCCCGAGCACTCCTTTCGAGCGTTGGTGGTAATCTGGCCTCGAAGCTATGTCGTTACGCATGGAGAAGGAGGGAATTGTCCGAGCGAAGGCCGCACGCGGAGGCGCACTGGAACGAGCCCATGCGGCGCGTTTTCGCGTGCGCGGTTGTTTTGGGTGTAAGTCCGAATCGCGGCGTATGATCCTCAGTTATATCAGTCATCTGGCCGGATTCAAAGATCGTAATGACTAGTCTCCGCCACATCGACGCTCATCACGTGCAGCGAACCACCCGCGAGAAGGCATGAAGCTCGCGGTCTCGACTGACGAAGCACCCTTTGTGACATCTCTCGCTCGCCGGAGCGGCGCTGCAGGTGTGGCGCATTGCTGGGTACGGGTGGCATGTCGCTGTCTCGCGGTTTCTTGCGAGTTGAAGAAGGCGAGGAATGCCGTCGGCCTGTGGGCGGCATGTTGTCCGCATGGCCTGTACTCAGTGGCCGATATTGAGAGAAGACGGATACCGGCGGCACGAAGAGCCGAGGGGCTTTGGGAGGTTTGGAATTTGGGGCCGCGCTTGTGGATGGTCCTCTGCCCGGTGCCATGCTGATGGAGACGAGTGGAGGCAGCTTTGTCAACGTCATAGTTGAGTTGCGATGCGAGGTAAATTGAGCTAGAGTGATCACTTTACGATCGAACATGTTGCGAATGTTCATGTCTCGCCGCCCTTGCAGAAAAGCGTTCAGGTGACAGGCAAACACAAACACACAGACACCACAGAAAGACGTCTCGCCCGGTCTGCCGCCATGGTCGTTTCCGAGCTGGCAATCCTCCCCCTCACAGCGAAGAACGAGCTCAGCTCTGAGTTTTTGGCCCTGCTGGAAAGGTTCCAGGCCACCCGAGACGCATGGGTGTTGAAGGACGACCCCTCTCTACCTGCAGACCGTACGGCACGTGGCACGTCCATGTACCGCCAGCTCGAGGACCCGACGGTTCTCCTGCTCACAGCGCAGTGGGAGTCCCCCGAGGCTCACAGCAGGTGGATTGCCTCGGCTGAGAACGCGTCCGTAATGGCTGATCTCAGCCCCCATCTTGATACGCAGGGCGAGAGGGCTGTCGTCTTCTTCCACCTCGAGGGCCCCGTTTTCACGAGTCTGAGGCCGGACGAGAGATCGCTCCTCGAGGCGCCGGTCATGAGCGTCGGGCGATTTAGCGTCGGGAACGAGAAGAGAGACGAGTTCCAACGGACATTTGACGAAACGAAGGATGTCGTCGAAGACGTCGCACGTCCGTATCCTCTGCGAGGTGCGTGGCGGATCGAGAAGGATGAGAGAGAGGCGGGGCGGGATGAGTTTGTCATGTACTGCGGGTGGGCGTCGGTGGATGAGCACATGTCCTCTGGGCAGCACCCACGGTACGCCGCGTTCCAGGCTTTGCAGAAGCTCGTTTCGTCGGCGGACATTCGGCACTACCAGAGGATCATCTAAACTTCAAGCGTGAGCGTGTCCGATGCTGATGCGTGGGGTGGGGGCATGTCAAGAACAACGATCGCAAGATAAAGAGATAGACATCTTCCCCACGATATTGGTCTGTCGCAACTTGTTGCCAATAGAACAAGGAAAAAAAAAGTCCAGGAAAAAAAGAGGCCGAGCATGGCTTGAATTTCGTTTGGTCAATTGGCGCATGTCTTGCTACATGGACAGCCGTAGTCCGAGCATGTCATAACCGCCGTGAAGGTATTCCCCCCGACGCCCATACCGTATCAGAATCGATTTGTTTGTCCGTCAGACCCTTCCATCCGGCATTTCCTCGCCCCCGGTGTCACCTTCGTGTCTGCCATTTCACCAGCTCGCCGTTTTCGCCATGTGTCCCATGATCGGATTTCTCCCTCTTTCCCGGTGGTTCATCCCCGTTAAAAAAAGAATTTGAAGCGCTTAAGAGGACTTGGACTTGTTCTTCTTGCCGACCTCCTGGATCGTCAGAGCTGTGGTGGTGTTAGTTTTATTCCCTCGTTCTCCGTGGTTCGTGGGTGGGTGGAGTGGTGCTCCCTGCGCGCGATCGTCGGGGCACGAATGCGGCAGAGGAGCATGGGCGGGCGTGGTGCTGTTCAGGACGTACAAGGAGGCAGGGACTGCTTGAGCTTCTCGGCCTTGTCGGTGTCCTTGAGGACGAGGGTGTAGAGGAAGCGTTGGCAGCGGACCTTGAACTTGGTCTGCTGGGTCTTGGTGTTCTTCTTGATCCGGGCGGCTGTTTCGTTTTCAAACTTGGTCAGTGGGCTATTCTCTCGAAGGACTGGTGGTCGTTTTTTTTTCGGTCTTGGGGGCGAAGAGCGAAGAGCGAAGAGCCGAAGGGGGAGGGGCTATTTACAAGAAGCGTCCTTCCGGCGGCAGATCTCGATGAACTAGAAAT
Source organism: Verticillium longisporum (assembly GCA_019188255.1). Classification (NCBI taxonomy): domain Eukaryota; kingdom Fungi; phylum Ascomycota; class Sordariomycetes; order Glomerellales; family Plectosphaerellaceae; genus Verticillium; species Verticillium longisporum. Next base: position 592,382 of record JAETXT010000007.1, read on the forward strand.
ACAGAAATTAGCGAGCAATCCGAGGCAAATTGGTTGCGGCGGTTCGAATGAGCGTACCTGCTTGATGTCCGCGATTTCCTGAGGCATTTTGACGGTGTTGACGGGTTGCCGGGGGGGGTTTGGAGGGTATTTTCGATTGTCGCGGATGGGTCGTCGGAGAGGTTTCGATACAATGGATGATTTTTTGGGTGAAAATGATTGATTGTGTGGGATGGGACCCTTACCGATGCACGGGCCACAAAGCGCACTAGCCCAGGCTGACCGAGGGAGGAGGGGCTGACCGGGTCAAATCCACCGACTTACCGAAAATTGGGCGACGGCGGTCAATGCTGACATAAGATCTCGAGTCAGTCAACAGGCGGCCAGGCACCCGCAATGACATGAGTCCAAGTCTAGCCTTGTCGATCCGAGTCGAGGCGACATGGAATCCTCCATCACCAAGCCCTCGAGTCCCAACAACGTGTACAGCATGCGGAACAGCCGTCCTCTACCACATCGCCTCACATCCTCCATTCTCCGATAGCTATCCTGCTCTTGGGCTTGTCTACAAATGTCCGAAGGCTGCACACATCATGCTCTGCCGGTTGAGACGGAAAAGTTCCCTAGAGGCAATGATTGACCAAACCCATCCATCCACGAAGGCTGGCGCCTGTTGTGCGACCTTGGCAGTACAACAAGCGTACAGTACTCGGTGAGAAGTATTTTTGCATCTCCGGTCATCTGCCGGGTTGCGCACACCGGTATGGAGAAGAGTAGCGAGATGCGATTGTTGGTCATCACCTGGATTGTCTTCATAATCACCATGATCAAGTAGCTCGAGCACCAGATGATCATCAATTCCTCCTGGATGGCATCGCGATTCGGCGCTCCTCTCCTTTGCTGAAAACACAGCCTGGCCAGGGTCTGCGACGCATCCGATAACCAAGATGTCTCTCAGTCATCGTCCCCGCGCGATTCGTTAAACCTCCACACCAACTCTCCATCACGAGATGCCCGCTTGTACGACCTTTACCATTGGTACATCACTAATAGCAAGCCAAGCGTGTGTTATTCACACTGCGGTCGAGCCAGGGTGGCTCCCAGCACCTGATCTCTTCTCTGTCCTTCGCGCATTATCGTTCGCCTCTACTTCTACTTCGTTCACATACATACTGGCCTCCTTCACATGCATGCTCCGCTCCTGCGGGATGACAGCGCAATTTCGTCAACAAGAAACCCGAAACTGACCCTGCTCCAATCTTGTTCGAAGCAACCCGAACGCCAGCATTGTCAACCTACCAATAGTCCTTGACACTGATTACGCCTACTCGCTTATCGATGGGTGGCCTAGACTTGCCCATCATATTACCAGGGTCGATTCGCCTCTCTCTGCGTCGTCTTGCATAAGTCCCACGCTGTGTTCCTTCAACCGGGATTGTCCATTTGCCCCCCCGCACTCATTTGTTGCCACTAGTCACGCTGATATGAGCAGCTTCCGCTGCGGATTGATGACTTACTACTACACTTCGGTCTTGGGGACTGTTCGGTCTTGGGGACTGTAAGGCGTCCTGTAATCTGTGTAACCCGAACACCTGAAGTATTAAGACGCCGCCATCTCGACAAGATTGAGAAGTTGTTTCGCAGCGTGTCCCAGTAACTCGTTGCCGGGCTCAGACAACTGACAGAGGATCTCTCCTTTCTCTCTCTCTCTCTCTCTCTCTCTCTGGTTTTCCCGTTCAAGTCTGTCACTAGATTGACACGATGGTCTGCTGTGAGAAGCGCTCAGAAACGCAGGAATTATCAATAATGTTTTCAATTTCTTGAGCCATATGCCCAAGAGAAAGCACTAAAACCTGACCGACACTCATTGCATCCGACAGGCCAACCCTCTGAAGCCCTTTTCGAACTACAGGGATCAACTTCTCCTCGCTCGAGAATCACTCCGCCGCCAGTTGATTGGTACAACCACTGTCCATTTCTCCTTTCATTCGTCAACCTCGTCTGAAGTTCGTCTTCCCGCACTACCTTGCCAAGGTAGCCAACTGGACAAGTAATCGGAAAAGGCTGGGGTAGGTGCCTCACCCTAACACGCCTCCAACCCATCAGCGGCCATGGTAAACCCGACGACCACTCTCCTCTGGGATCACCTAGAGTATCTGCCTCTTGCCAACCATTTGGCTGAAGAGGATCTCATCCTTCTCTTAACACCCGTCATTGAGCCGCCGGGTGAAACGCCCCCATCCCAGGATCCCTTCGAACCCCTAGGCCGGGCTATAGCCACCCAACATCCTCTCGTGCGGCATGTTCCATACACCAAGAACGGCGGCATAACGGATGCCCACAAAGTCTTCATCGAAAGATGCAAAGCCATCATCTTCGTCATTACAGGCCCTCCTTCGGCCAAAGGGCCCTCGCAGGCTAGCCTGGCCGCTACAGCCTTCCGGATTGGCGATGACCGACCCCAGATTATACTCGCCTGTTGTGACTTTTGCGCTCACAACCTTCAGGCCGAATCTTTTCCAACCGTCATTCAAGCAACATCTCTCTCACCTCCGTCACTTATCGAAGCTGCCAGCTTTCTCTTCCGATCACACGCCTCTCTAAGCCCGCCACAAGCCTTACCCAAAGTGCCCATCCAGTTCTGGTCCCCGAACCGTGACCTCCCTGCCATAACGTCCCTCTGGCGCGCCTGCTTGCCCGCCTGCTTCCATCTCCCTCAACATGTTCTGGCGCCCCTCCTGCGCCGCGATGGCTACGCCATGCACTTGACGGTCCGTGATCCCCACTCAGACGCCCTGATAGCCTTTTGCGCGACCTACACCACCTACCCTTCCACCTTGACCTCAAACCTCCTCGGCTCCCTGGCCCTGCTCCTCGTCCACCCGGACCATCGTCGTCGCGGTATCGGCACCGCCCTGCACGACGTGGCACTCGCCCAACTGCGCCGGACGCCAGGTGTGGAGGCCCTGCTACTGGGCTCTGCCTTCCCGCGACTCCTCGCCGGCGTGCCTATTGATGCCGGCAGCAAGGATTGGTTCGCCGAGCGCGGATGGCGCGACAGCGGGCCCGCCAGTGAAGTTTCGGACTGGACCGTATCTTTCGACGGGGCACCACCACATTCCTCGCCAGTAGTTCCCGGTCTCGACTTCCGGCCCTGCGACGAGGGGGACCTGGGCCGTGTGGTGGCCTTTGCGGAGCAGGGTGATGGCGGCATGCGCCAAGGCAAGCGGTCCGGCTACGGCGAGCAGTTCTCGCGACTCGAGGGCACGACGCACGTCGAAGACGTCATGGTCGGGTACCAAGGACGCGACGTCGTCGCCGCGGCGGTCCTCTACGTTCCGCGCGACGGCAGTCCTGCCGCCGGCGACGTGCCGTGGGCCAGGACGCTCGGCGAGGACGTGGGAGGTCTGACGTGCGTGTGCGTCACGAGTGAGAAGGGCCGCTCTTCTCCGGTCTCCGCATCACACCCGACGACCCGGCGGAAGAGCGCAGATGGGCCACCTGAAGCCACGAGCGGCGTCGATACCGTCTTGTTGGTCAGTCTGATGGGTGCGTGCATGGACCGTCTGGCGCAGAGGGGGATGAAGCACATGTACGTGGACGGTCTGCGAGGCGGCGACGAGAGTATGCAAAAACTAGGCAAGTCTCCTTCCCCCCTTTCGTTTTTGTCCTCTCTCATGGCAGATGGCGGCAACTGACCACAGCCACAAAAGGCTTCCGGCGCTGGGCAACATATACGATGGGCATGCATAAAGGCATGACCTGAGGTTTTACGAACAGCCCATGTCCAGCTCGTCAGTGTGGGCAGCTTAGCCACGCGCGATTCACAAACACAAATGAAAACAGTAAAGAAGAATGTACCGTAGCCATTGCGGCAAAATTGACTGTCTAATCGGAAAGGCAGACGAAAACCCCACAGGCCGGAGAGGAAAGATGGAAAACGAAGTCAATAAAAACAAGAGTTAAATCAATAGTGCTATATGGAAAACAACAACGTGAACAACACAACAACAACAACAGCAACAAAAACTTTTTGGTATCCGCATGTGATCGCAAACCCTGCGCCCAACCCCCTTCTGTTCCCTTTCCCTTGCCCGTTCCCCTTCCCATGTCCTGCCTTTGGCGTTTGCTGTAAATAAAAGACTCCCGTTGCCCTGCCCTCATCACGCGTGCACTAGAGCCTGAAAAGTCGGCCGTCAGAGACCTTGCGAGGAGAAGCACGGCGTATGCTGATGAGAGTTCGGTCATGATACAAGGGTGGACTGCGCCGGCTGGTACCGACGAGCATGTTAAGCCCACCGGGAGAAATCGACCGACTCGACGAGGGAGTCGAGGCCGGTGCTTGGCGAAATCTCCGTGTCGTTTGTCGTTGTCGTCGTTGATAGCATGGAGCTGCGATGCGATGTCTGCTCGCTCGTGCTTGTGAAGAAGGTCGCGACCGAGGATCGGCGCAGGCTGCTGCCGAAACTGTCTCGCACGCTGCTGGCCGGTCTGGAGAGATCGGCAGCAGCCGCCTGGGAGTGGGTGGCGGCCGTGAGGCTGCCGCCGTGGTGCCCTCCGCCGAGAGATGTGGTTGGCGGCGAGGGCGTGGAGCCGCCTGCTTGTGGCTGTCCAAAGGGCGACTGGCCGAATGTGATTTGGTGGTTCGTCGGCGTAGCCGGTGTGTAGCCATGCTTTTCTCGGAGCCGCTTGGTCTCGCGGAGGCGGTTCCGCCACGAGCTGACTGTGTCGCCACCTTCACGATTGGCCCAGACCAGGGAGAATACGGACGCGTTGAGTGCGAGGAGGCGAATGAAGCCTGGCAACGCCTTCAGGGATACCATCTTGGTCTCCGACGCGGGAGAAATGGTCGGGAACCCAGGCTTGCTCATCAGCTGGACCTTGTAAAACGGCATGAATTGCTGCTTGTCCGCAGGCGGCGCCTCACGACTCGCAATGAAAGAGGCGCGAGACTCGGGCGTAATGACTATGTTGACGTAGTTGAATTCGCTTGGGAACGTGTCAAAACGGAAAGGGTGGCCTGAATCGTTGAAAATGATGTTGACAAAGTCATTTCCAATGTGACGCTTCTTGAAAATGCATTGCGGATCACGATCGAGGTTCGTCGGCATCTGTGTGATGACATGAAAGACCATCTCCGTGACGCGATCCCGCCAGCAGAACGTGTACTGGCCGTCCGAATCGTACTCTCGATCAAGGCCCTGGGTGTTGAACGTCGATCCCTTCAGCTTTGTGAGGGTCCCCAGACCGTTCAAGAATTCAACATAGTCGCTACTGCCAGATACGTTGGAGAGAATCTCGACTTCATCCGTCTGGCCCTCGCCAATGTAAATCACACCCACCTTGTGGCCGTCAACCGTTGAGTTGCGGTCGAAAACTCTGATAGCTCTCTGTACGGCGTCATCGTCGGGTAGTGGAATGGGCCGTAGCGACTCGGAAGTCTGTGGAATGGATGTCATGAGTTGGACCATCAGATGACTGGGCAGCACATTGTTACTGTGGTCGCTGGCCCGAACCACTTCGGTTCCTTGCATTGTCTGGTGAGCGGGTGGCGGTCGGAAGTTTCCCTGACAATGTAAGACGACGTGCCTGAGGGCTGCCTCTTAGTGATCTGGGCCCAACCGGTGGCTGTGGCCTGCTCAATTGTGACGATGCTGTTTCCTATCAGCCACCTCCGCGTCAATATCTCTCCGAACCTCTCCTTGGTGAAGAGAGGGTCGCACGATGACTCGTTTGCGTCCGCATACGCAACCCGCTGCATGAAATCGATCGTGACCATGGCTTGCTCTTCAAGGCCCTGCCCGCTCTCGACGTTTGCGAAGAGGTTCTTGGCGATCCAACCCACGTGATTGGAACGATCCGGGAGCCTCAACGCCAGGAACCAAAAAGTGATGACGTGGTGTGCTAGCGAGTACACGTACTGCGGCAGGTCGTCCGTTGATGCAGAGTTGCCATCAACGGTGGTTGGTGACAGCTCAAGGGCTCGGTGATTTTGCTGTTTGTCGCGGATGTACTGCAGGTACCGAATGCAAATTCCGAACACGATGCGATACTCTTCCTCCCTGAAGTTGACGTACAAGGCCGGCAGCCGACTGAGACCGGCCAGGAACTCGAGGATGTGCATGGCGACGTGTGGTTGCGTGATGATCTGGGCCATCTTTTGGAGCATCTGCACTAAACACTTACTCGTCGAAAGTGGCAGTTCATGACAGCAAATGGACAGAGCATGTATGCAATACTTCGCGCACCTCTCCCATGTCGAAATGCCGTGCACAAAGGCTCGCACGATTTCGTCTTCTTGGTCTTTAAGGAAGTGTTCATGGTAGCTCAGAATCATGGTCAAGCTGTGGAACAGACAGATGGCAACATCAGCCCGTCGGAGACCCGTGTATATGGGGGCTCCTGAAAAGCATTCAATCGAATCTGCTCGCACACGACACGGCGAAGCCTTTGCATCTCGTTCAGTGCCCCGCGGAACATGGCATGGTTGCTAAGCTGTGAGGGCAGGTGCACCAATATCACGCTGAAAACCTCCCAGTCACAGCCGTTCTCGAAAATGGTGTTGATGGTATCCAACCATGCTGTCACGTTGAGAGCCACCTGATGCATGTTGTCCTCTTCGGCCTTGGGCTCCTCCGAATTGGACAGATAGTGTGAAACCTTTTCCGAGTAAGACACCAGGACAGAGCTCGCGATTGTAGACGGCTTCTCTGGAAGTGCGTCTTGGTCAGGTAGTGACCACAAGTGCTTTTGCCGCGGCACGGTCTTGTTCGCACCGCTGACGGATCGGATGGGATATGATCGATCCTGGGTGCCGGCATGACTGAACGATATAGCTCTGGCCGATCTCACAGGGCCGCCATGTTCGGCCCTCGACGCTCGCGCTGACAAGGTGGCGTCACCAGCCTGCTTTCGAGCAAGCGATGCTTCAGTACGGTATAGAGAGGCTGCGAGGCCTTCTGCTTCCGTCTCGACTGTGAGGAAGATGGAGCTGGCCCAGTCAGCTCTGAGTCTGAAGAGGAGCTTCATTGCTGTGAGCCGAGCGTCGATTTGGTTGTGGCTCCCTCGAGCGATGCTGACCAAGATATCGAAGAGCTTTGCTGATTTGAGTCCGTTCGCATTCATGCAGCGCATAAAGAGCCGGACGAAACCTTGGGTAACAATATCCGACTTTGACGATTCTGACTCGAATGGAGATCGCTCCAAGGTCGGCGGAGCGCCAGGCGAAAGTGATTGCGAGGCGGGCGGCTCCAGTCTGTCGCTGACGACAAGGCTCTTGAGAGTGCTGGTAATGAAGTTGAAGAGCTCCTGGTCAGACGCAATGGCGACATCGACCATGAGCGAAACGAGGGCGTCCAAAACGGCAACGTCTGTCTCGGCTGAGACGTCGCTGAGAAGATCCTTCACTAGAGTGGCAATGCAGTCCTCTTCCATCTCCTCGCCAACAAGGTCCATCATCTCGTATGCATCCGTGATGGAACGAAGGGCCAGGAGTCGGACATGCGAAGAGCGCTGCCTATTGCCAAAGAAGCCTTGACGAACCAAAGCCAGATTGTCTTCCCACTCCAGATCTGATGGAGAGCAACATCTGAATTCCTGGAAGTAGTCAAGCACAACGACGGCAGTAGAGTCAGGGATCAGAGTGTGGACGTCCATGAAAAACTGTATGACGACGGGTCGAGGGACGAAGCTGCCATTTTTGCTCGTCATCAGACTTTCGAGACGAGCAATCATGCGCAGCAATTCACGACGAATAGCTTCATAAGGTCGGTCAGAGTCAGTCTCAGTCTTGGTGGCGTCGTTGTCACCTGAAGTGGCCTGAGTTGCTTTCTTGGAACACTCTGTGGCAATGCTGAGTGCCGTCGTCCAGTTCTCCTCAGCGATCATATGGTGAAGCTTGCCGTCACTGTCGCTGAAGAGCGAGTTGAGGAGCTTGAGAACGGCACAGTGAACCCGGGCCGACGGCGTGCACTGAACTGTAGCCACGAGACCGTTCATGAGGAGGGTGAAGGGGACAGTGGGGTACCCCTTCTCGGTACTCTTCGCCACGAGCTTCTCTAGGACAGCCAAGGCGCCGCGAATGTCTCTAGTGTCCTTGCCCTTGCTGTTGCCGTCCGCTGGCAGGTCGCGAAGAAGGTCCAACAGCACCCTCACTGTGGCGTGGCCATTGTGCGACTTGAGAATGATCGACAAAGTGTGCCAAGCAGGTTTGTGGAGATTGGGCACTAGGCAGAAGATGGAACCAAGAACCAGGACACATTCCCTGAAGCTGCCGCTGGGCAAGGACCCAAAGGTGACGATGGCATCGATGACGCCAATGCATGCACGCAGATCGTCTTCGACGATCGTGTTCAAGCATATGGCGACAAGAGCATTGACCAAGCCGGCAAGCGCAGTCTCGTCAGCGACATTGGAACTGAATTTGGTGACCTCGACGATAAACGTGAAGAGTTGCTGTAGGTTCTTCTCTTCGCCCGCTACAGAGACTCTCAGTTTCGGATTTCTCTTGGCGTCACGGCTCGCGTGCTTCCTCGCCACCTTAACAGCTTGGTACGCCTCGCGCAGCCATTTTCGAAGTAGCGGAATAACGTCATAGTCGAATCCAGAGAGGTCGCGGCCGTGGTTCGTCAGGTCAACAAGTGATGCGAGCTGGAGATGAAAGTCCTCTGGGTTGGCGGGCGCCGTAAGGGTCTGGAAGAACTCTTTCCGCTCGAGGTCGGTGGATGATTTGTGCTTGACACATTCGGCGAGCAGTTCCCAACCTGCGATACGAGCCGCGCTAGCCTTTCCTGCATCGATCAGGTCTTTCGCAGCGTACCAGATATCCAGGACGGGCTGAGTGGGTATTCGGAGATGGCATATCGAAGGGAATCGGCTGCGGCGACACGCTCGTTCGGCGAACCATTCTTGAGCTGCTCAAAGGCCTCCATGTGGTTTCTGGACAGGACATCAGCGGCCACGGGGTGGCTCCGGTCGGGCGGTCGACCATGGGCGAGATGACGGGAGGGAAGATGGACTGGGCGATGGGAGGCGGGGACTTGGTCAACTTGGCACCGGTCAAGCCCTTGAAGACGTTGGCGAGGCCTCCGGCGCGGCTCGAGTCTGGCGAGGATGCGACATCTCCTGGCGAGCGGGACATAGGCTCGTCTGGGTTATTGGATTCGGGCGGGCCTCGGTGTGCTAACGGGGGCGCGCAATACGTCAGTGACTGTTTCGGCTGCGAGCTCGAGGGCGGCTGTTGCGTCTGCGCCGAAGGACAGAGCTGTCGTGCCAGTGTGTTCGGAGGGAAATGGATCGGATTTATGGGGTTGGCAAAGACGAAAATGGCATATTGCTCAGGAAATTCAAGGTCCGCCAGGCGTCACGATGATGTGCAGCCTTTGGAGGGGGGAGAGGTCGTATGTGGGTGCCAAGGTCGAGAGTCACAGGCTAGAGGAGCTTGGGGGCACACTCACGGGCAACCTACTAGTAGGCGCATCAAGGTGGGAATCGGTCGACGGTTGTCAGGCAATAAAGAGAGTGTCGAGAGAGTGATGATGATCGATCGGTAGCTAGCTCGTGTCGTCGGTCGTCGAGGAGGGGCTGCCGTCGGTCGAGGATCCGAGTCGGGGGGGAGGGGGGGAGTTGCTCCAAGCTGGGGCCGCAAGGCGAGACGAGTCGTGCCAAGTTGAGTCGACTGAGCAGGCTCTGCCTCTGCAGGAACTGTGGCTGCTCCGGCCTCGTCTGGAGCGAATGGAGGGCCGCGCCGGGGTTCAAGTCGTGATATCACCAAGCGATGGGAGACGGGCGGCGCATAGCTAGGTATCGCATAGGGCGGCTGGAGGGGGGGTTGAAGAAATCGTCAGGGCTGCGTGGTGATCCTTGGTCAGTGATCACTGATCAGGAATCAAGGTAAGAGAATGACGAGAAATGACGGACGATCCCGACTGTCGAATGCGGCAGGCAGGTCAGGGGCCCAGATCCAGATATCGAAAGATGCAATGCTGCTGGGAAGTACCGGAAGTACCTGCATGGACCACCAGACGCACAGCAGGTGGTGAGCTTTGGACGACGGCGATTGGCTGTGGCGTGGGCAGCTGATCCCCGCTGTCTCGCACCATTGTTCTTCCAGCTTCCGGCCAATGACGAAGTCCCGGTGGAGGAATGGGGTGCTCAGCTTTCGCCATGTTGCCGGATTGTTTCAGATACGTGGGAAAAGAAGAGAAGAGAGAGACAAGAAGAGATTTCACAAACGTGTCTCTTGAGTAAAACAGAGGGCGCGGCAGAGCAGATGGCGTTGAAGCTTTCCCAGGCGGCCTTACATACCTACCTAGGCAGGCTAGGTAGGTGCCTAGGTAGGTACGGTACCTAAGGTAAGGGAGGTCAGAGGCTCGAACCGGACCCAAGCGAGCCGGCAGCCACCGTGTCCAGGTATGGTTTCCAGTGATATTGACCCCCTAAAAACGACTTGCAGTGAGATATGATAGGTACCTTGCACTATAGCTTGGGGAGGGGCCCTGAATGAACAGGCTGAAGGTACCTTATCTAAGGCACCAAGGTAGTAGAGGCCCAAGCGTCCCGAGGCCGGCTCCCGCTCTGGCCCACGCACGCCCCTGCCGCCTTACCTAAACCGATGCTCCCGTGATTTTATCCCACTCTCTCTCTCTGTCTGCCTACCTACCACCTAAGGTAAGGTACCTTACCTGACCTTGCCTTATTGCATATGTCCCGCTGAAGCTTCATCCCCCACAGCAACCCATTCATCGTGGACCCAAACAAATCTTGAGGACGAGCAAGATCCCACACAAATCCTCCTCCCCCCCCCCATCACCTCTTCAGGAAACGCCGTGCATCACCGTCAAGATGGCTGCGGATATGGGCACCATTGCCCAACTACTCGATGCCACTCTCGATCCCTCTCAGCACAAGAAGGGTTTGTACAGAGGGAGCTCCCCCTCCCCCTCTCCTCTCAAAATAGTACCCCGCCATAAATGTTTGGTTGCTAACAAACAATGCCTCCCACAGCCGAAAGCGCCCTCAAGCAAGAGCAGGTCAAGCCGCAATACTCCATCCAGCTTCTCAACATTGTCGCCTCCGAGGCGCTACCTCCCAAGACCCGTCTCGCTGCCTCGTTGGCTTTCAAGAACTTTATCAGGAACAACTATGTCAACGCCGAGGGAGACTACAAGCTGCCTGCCGACGAGGTGAAGACCATCAAACAGCAGCTTATTGGCCTGATGATTGCTTGCCCTCCCTCCATTCAGTCGCAGCTCGGCGAGACCATCAGCATCATCGCCGACTCGGACTTCTGGCAGCGTTGGGACACGCTGACCCAGGAGCTCGTTGACCGCTTCTCCAACACCGACCCCAAGGTCAACATTGGTGTTCTCGAAGTCGCACACTCCATCTTTGCCCGCTGGCGACCGCTCTTCCGGACCGATGATTTGTATACCGAGATCAACCATGTCATCAGCACATTTGCCGAGCCCTTTGTCAAGCTCCTCATCGCCGCCGACAAGCAGATTGACGCCAATGCCCAGAACAAGGATGTGCTGAAGAGCTGGTTTGACGCCCTGAGCCTCATGATGAAAATCTTCTACGACCTCTCGTCCCACGACATGCCTCCCATCTTCGAGACGCACCTCAGCTCCCTCTCCGAGCTTCTGCACAAGTACCTGACCTACTCCAATCCCCTGCTCAACACCGAGGACGACGATGAGGTCAGCGTCGTCGACACGGTCAAGGCCGACATTTGCGACGTCCTGCAGCTCTACGTCATCAAGTACGACGACGACTTTGCCAACTATACCCAGCCCTTCATCACGAGTGCCTGGAACCTCCTCTCGACCACTGGTCTGGAGACCAAGTACGATCAGATCGTCAGCAAGGCGCTGCACTTCCTCACCGCCGTTGCCGGTACCACAAAACACTCGTCCATGTTTGCGAGCGAGGATGTCTTGGGCCAGGTTGTCGAGAAGGTCATCCTGCCCAACGTGGCCCTGCGTGAGTCGGACATGGAGATGTTCGAGGACGAGCCCATCGAGTTCATCCGCAGGGATCTGGAGGGTTCCGACACCGACTCGAGGCGTCGCGCCGCCACCGACTTCCTGCGCAAGCTGCAGGAGAGGTTTGAGCAGCCCGTGACTGGTGTGGTTAGCAAGTCCACCAACCCCTCCCTTCCGCGGGGCAGGTCGGACGGGAAGGCCAAGGACCCGCCCGTCTCCCTCTCCATCTGGATTGCGCCCAAGGGCGCGGTCACGGCGGCCCAGGGTGCCAAGACTGTCAACCCCCTAGTCAACGTTGTCGACTTCTTCGAGCAGCACATCGCTGCCGACCTGACGAGCACGAGCGTGGAGCCCATCGCCAAGGTTGACGCCATCAAGTACCTCCACACCTTCCGCAGCCAGTTCAACAAGGACCAGTGGAAGGTCGCCTTCAACCCCTCATCCAGAATCTGGCGTCCGACAACTACGTCGTCTACACATATGCAGCCATTGCTGTGGAGCGCGTGCTGTTCTTGACCGAGGACTCTGGAAAGCAGGTGTTCCCGAGGGAGGACATTGAGCCTTTCGCCAAGGACCTCCTCGACCACCTCTTCAAACTCATCGAGAAGGAGACGGCGGCGCCCAAGCTTCAGGAGAACGAGTTCCTGATGCGCTGCGTCATGCGTCTGCTCATCGTTATCAAGGATGGCGCTGCACCCGTAGCTGAGCGCGTCCTGAAGCACCTCATCCTCATCACCAACATTATCAAGACCAACCCCAGCAACCCCGCTTCTACTACTACCACTTCGAGGCTCTCGGTGCCCTTGTCAGGTACTGTGCCTCCACGAATGCTGGCCTCTTCAACCAGCAGCTTTGGGAGCCGTTCCACCAGATCCTCGTCGAGGACGTCACGGGTTAGTCAACCGAGTCACACCCATTGCCATTGATGCACCGTGCTAACTTCTTTTCCACAGAATTCCAGCAGTATGTCTTCCAGATCCTGGCACAACTGCTCGAGGTCAGCCCAGCAGACGCCATTTCGGAGAATTACAAGGCTTTCCTGGCACCCCTGCTCGCGCCTGGCATTTGGGACACAAAGGGTAACGTCCCTGCGTGTACGAGATTGCTTTCGGCCATCATCCCGGCGACGAAGTCTTACATCGTCTCCGAGAACCTTCTGGAGCAAGTCCTGGGTATCTACCAGCGTCTCCTGAGCACCAAAAAGTTCCAGCTGTACGGCTTTGACGTGATCGAGTCTGTCGTCAAGACGTTCGAGCCGTACGTATTTTTTGCCCTCTGATGGCAATGTTTCGAGCTAACCATGGTCTAGGAACGCGCTCAACCAATACTTTGGTCACATTCTGCAGCTCATGTACTCCAAGCTCGAGGGCCAGCCCGCCGAGTCTCTCAAGCTGCGCTTTGTTCGGTTCTACCACTTGGTCTCGGCGCGGCAAGAGGCGGGCTTTGGCGCCGACTATGTGGTCCAGCACACGAATCAGCTGGCGCAGGGTCTCTTTGCTAACGTGTACCCCACCTTCATCCTCGCCGACACAGAGAAGCTGGCCAACCCTGTGGACCGTAAGCTCGCTGTCATCAGTCTTGCCAAGACGGTGTGCGAGTCCAAGGCGTTTGCGGAGCAGTTCAAGAAGGGTTGGGCGCGGTCCGTCGGTCTCCTGCTGACGCTCCTGGTCAACCCACCCGTGGTGACAAGCGGTTTCGGCGACGAGTTCATCGCCGAGGCCGACGTTGACGACATTGGTTTCGGCCTGTCCTACACAGCGCTCAACACGTGCCGTCCGACCACGCGCGACGACTACCCCGAGGTGACGGCTGTGGCGCCGTGGGTCAGCGTGTACATTAACTCGGCGAACAACACGCACGGCGGACAGATCTCAAACTACATCGCCGAGAGGCTGACGCCCGAGCAGCAGGAGGCCCTGCGTCAGCTTCTGATGTAGGAGACGAGAAGCGACGGGGGAATGGGGCTGCCGGACGACTGCGTGCTGGCGACGGCGTGGGGAGGAGGCGGCAAACTGCAATGACTTGTCATGACAAAAAGGACTCTGGTGGTGATGGTGCTGTGGCCTAAGACTGCCACGTAGTCTGTTGATTTCAGACGAACGAAGCCTTGACGACGTACTCTGAGTGTTTGCATGCTGGCTGACCGTGCTGTACGTATTGTTGTATTTTATCGGGCTACCAAGAAATATCGGTTTGCCACCAGGGAAGTTCATCAAGAGGACACCATGCGTGTTGTCTGTTCTCCTGCATGGCTGATCTGCAACGTTAACTTGATCAGGGGTAACTCTGTGACAGCTCATTGCCCCTTGTTTACGCCTCTATTCCTCGAACTCGTGTTCTTGAGGTTGTCCTCCGAGTACAGTTCATCGCCAGTTGTGGAGGTCATCGTCGTCCGCTCTCCCCTCAAGCGACCTCCTCGCGACGTCCCCTCGCCTGCCTTTGGGCCAACTGCACATCAGTCACGTAATCCTTCATCTTCCAAGCCGGCACGCCCTTGTCGTACATCTCGTCCATCTCGGCATTGTTCCGCCGCGACGGCTCGGGCACAAAGAACCACACGACGACGCACGTCACAGCCCCGACGCCGAAGAACAGCCACCCCGTCTGGTACCCCATGTCCGCCCCCTCCGTGTCCAGCATGACCGGCAGCGCCGTGTTGAACGTCAGGCCAAAGACGACTGACAGGCCGGCCGCCAGCCCGGCCGTGCGCGCCGAGGGCGTTGTTGAAAAAGGACCACACGCACGCGACGAAGATGCAGAAGCCGCGCAGCGGCGTCGACGTCGGCGCGAGCCCGATGACGGCGACGACGAGCATGGTCGCCGTCGAGACGCAGGCCGCCGCGAACACGACGAGGCGGCGCCCGAACCGGTCCGTCCACAGCATCAGGGCCACGGACGTCACGAGCGCGATGGCGGTCAGCACCGTCGTGATGAGGGAGGGGTCGGCGTAGCCGGCCTGCCGGAAGAAGAGCGACGCGTACGTGCTCAGGAACGACAGCCCCGTCAGCTGCTGCGCGCACGCCGGCAGCGCCGAGCCCAGCGTGCGCCGCGCGTTCGGGCCGCGGAAGCACGCGACGTACGAGTCGGCCAGCTCCCTCCACCCCTTTCTGCTGCTGCTGCTGCCGTCGTCTTGCTCCAGCTCCTGGCGGCGTCGCCGCTGCTCGAGAATCGAGTTCTTGATGATGGCGTACTCGGCGTCGACGTCGTAGCCGGGCACTCGACCGTTGACGCGGTCGAGAGATGCTCGACCTTTCTCGTCGAGATCGCGCTCGGCATAGTACTGGGCCGTCTCGGGCAGCCAGAGGAAGATGGGCAGCATGATGCCGAGGAACCCCACTGCGTGACAATGGGAATCTTGTACTCCTGCGGGTCGGCGTTCTCGCAGATGAGGAGCGTCAGCGGCGCCAGGAACTTGCCGATCGTGTTCCAAAAGCTGTACGTGAGGACCATGGCCCCGCGAATGTTCGACGGCGACCACTCGGCAATGTAGATGGGCAGCGTCGACTGCAGGGCGCCGACGCCGACGCCCGCGAGGATTTTGGCGCCTGACCAGTCTCGCCAGTCGCGGACCAGTGTCTCGAGCGTGAGGGACTGCGACCTTGATCAGTGCCAGACCCCTTTTCATGCTGGTTCCGTCAAGAAGTGAAAGGGGGCCTTACACCTGCGAGCACGACCCAGAGGACGTACATGGTCATCTTGCGGCCGATGCGATCCGACACGGGGTTGAGGAAGAGCATGCCCACGAGCTGGCCGAGAGACTGCATGGCGCCCCAGAGCGCCGTGTGCTGAGCGTTGAGTACGTGCTTTGTGCCGGCAGCATTGAGAAAGCCGATGTGGTTGACGAAGCCCTTGTTGGCAATGATGTTTCCGTTCAACTTGTACTGATAGCCGTCGGCTGCGGCTGCGATGGCAATCAAGTTGCAGATGAGCACGGCCTATTCTTCGTGTTAGTATGAATATAGCCTAGAGCACTTGTATATTTTTGAACAAACTACCTTCTTGAACCGACACACAGTAGCCCAGAGGCCTAGTTCGTCGTGGTCTGACTTGAGCACGACCGCCTCATGCTTCAAATCGATGTCGTTGTCATGGTGCTCGGCACCACCAGAACGAGGGCCGGCTTCAATTTTGTCGGTCTGAGCAGACATCATGCGCCAAGATGTTGAGTATAATTCAATCACAGTCTCCAAATATGCTTGCCCTGGGTCAATGGCCTTTTTCATCACCCTGTAGGGCCTTCATGACATCTTACCAAAATCCGCACCATGCACCCCAGAACATCACCACTTCGCTAGCAGCTCAACCGAGTCCACCGGCCGTAGGACATCTACAGCTGTGGCCTAACAGCTTTTCGAGTGTTCCATCCAAAAGCGTTGCTCATCCCTTCCTGTCCTGGCAACCCCACGAGCCAAACTCTCGGCTAACCGGCACCGTTGCGGAGAGAAAGTCAGACCATGACCGCGGGGAAGAACCCCAGGACACCAGAATCCGGGGTAAATCCCCAGGAGACTTATCCGTCGCCATCTATCAGCCAGAGCCAAGTCCCTCCCTGTCGCTGTGCTGTTCTGTTGCGTTCAGCTCTGAGCTCCCGCCCCGGCAAGCCACTTCTCGTTGCAGCGCAAGGGGACATCGTGGGCCTCTACCACTCCATGGCGCCAACTCTGGTGGGATTTGAAAAAAGAGAAGCGGCAAAAAGCGGATGAATCTCACACACAGGGCCAGAATCATCAGCTCAGTCCATAATCCGGTGGACGGACAAGAATCCGTTGTCTCGCGATAACAAGGCGCGAGGTCCACGGCGTAAGCTGTCGATGCTTCCAAGAATACCAAAGCTACGATTACCCCACGCTGAAGCTTCATGATCAGCGAAAGACTCGGAACAAGGTACAGCTCTTAGAAAGTCATTCCCTTTTGCGACGCATGAACCCAAGCGCAGGCTCAGACTCGAAAGCACCGACAATATGGCTGTCTCCATCGCACAGGTTATAGCCGAGCACCACCATGACGGCTTCGGCCTTTTCACCACGACACCTCGTCTCTCATGGCGCTTTAACGCGACGACGGTGAGAGACTGGAAGTAGGCGTCCTACGAGGTGCGCATATTGCGCAACGGTCAAGACGAATCATATCATATAGTTTCACCTGAGTCCATCCTCGTCCCCTGGCCATCTTCTCCGCTTGCCTCGCGGGAGAGGGCATCTATTGAAGTCCGCGCCACGGGGCGCGATGGACAATCCACAGAATGGGCGAGTTTAAGTGTTGAGGTCGCGCTCCTGTACCGCTCCGACTGGTCTGCCCAACTCATCTCCGGTCCGCCACCAGGCCCGGGACCAAAACGGCCATTTCGACTTCGGAGGACTTTTCGACGCACCGGGACTGGACCAGCACGGTTATACGCCACGGCTCACGGCGTCTATGAGGTTGAGATCAACGGCCGGCGGGTAGGCGACCATCTGCTCGCGCCAGGATGGCAGTCCTACCAGCATCGTCTTCACTACCAGACGTACGATGTGACATCCCTTTTGCAGGAGGGGGACAACGTCATCGGAGCTCACATCGCTGAGGGATGGTTCGCCACGAGACTAGGCAGGCCCGGTGTCGCCAACATCTGGGGCAATCGGCTAGGGTTTCTCGGTCAGGTTGAAATCGAAGGGGAGGTGGTTTGCGCATCGGACGCCAGCTGGGAACATCTCGAGGGCCCGCTCATCAGTTCCGAGCTGTACAACGGCGAATTCTGCGACAGCAATCTTGAAGACCCGACATGGTCAACCACCTCGGCAACGACCCAAGCCAAAGGGCGTGCTCATGTCTTGCCGTTTCCTACAGCTGAGCTCATAGCGCCCGAAGTCGCACCAGTGCGACAAGTTATGGAACTCAAGGCGAAAATGGTCATCACGACGCCGAGCGGGAAGAAAATACTGGATTTCGGCCAGAACTTTGTGGGCTGGCTGCGAGTCGAAAAGATAATAGTCAGCATGTCCGACAACAGAGACCTTATCATCAGGCATGCCGAAGTAATGGAGCACGAAGAGTTGGGCACAAGGCCACTTCGCACTGCAAAATGTCAGTACACCCTGAAGCTCGGTGGCCCTACAAGGAACGCCCAGACACGGTTCACGTTCTACGGCTTCAGATTTGCTGAGATCACGGGTTACGATGACGTTTGCGTTGATGACTTCACGGGCGTCGTCATCTCTTCGGACCTGCGTCGTACTGGTGGGTTCGAATCCTCTCATGCCATGCTCAATAAACTGCACGCCAACACGGTCTGGTCAATGCGAGGCAACTTTGTCTCAGTGCCCACAGACTGTCCACAACGCGACGAGCGTCTAGGTTGGACTGGAGACCTCCAAGTGTTTGCACCGACGGCCAATTTTCTGTACGACACGGCCGCTTTCTTAGGATCATGGATGCGTGATGTCGAGGCTGAGCAAAGGGATGCTGGCGGTGTTGTGCCAGTCATTGTTCCTAATATCCCCAAACCGCCCGACAACCGACAAAATAGACCAATGGCAATCTGGGCAGACTGCGCCGTGATTACACCCTGGGACCTGTATAATGCTTTCGGCGACAAGACCCAGCTCGCGACGCAATGGGAGAGCATGCGTTTGTGGTTGGACTTGGGAGTACCGCGCGATGAAAAGGGCTTTTACTCGACCAAATCGCCACAGTACGGCGACTGGCTGGACCCACGTGCACCAGCCAATATGCCAGGCAACGGCCCGACAGACAATTTCATGGTAGCCAACGCATATCTTATTCATACAACGGACCTTGCAGGCAAGGTTGGCCGCATCTTGGGCAAGGCTGAGGCGGCAGAGCGCTACGAGATAGACGCTGCGCGCCTGCGGGACCTCTTCCGAGACGAGTATGTGACGAAGGCAGGACGATTAGCGTGCGACACACAAACTTCGTACGCGCTTGCACTGAGGTTTGGGCTCTTTGACGACAAGCAAATGGCGACGGCGTGCGGGCGCCTGGGCTACTTGACTCGTTGGGAGCAGTTCAAGATCACGACTGGATTCGCAGGCACGCCCATGATTCTCAAGGTGCTGGCGGATAACGGCATGCTGAACCTTGCGTACCGCATGTTGCAGGAGCGCGATCATCCCAGCTGGCTGTATCCAGTAGGGATGGGTGCGACGACGATCTGGGAGCGCTGGAACTCGATGCTGCCGGACGGAACCATCAACCCGGGCCAGATGACGTCCTTCAACCATTATGCGCTGGGGTCGGTCTGCGCGTTCATGCATAATGTGGTGGGTGGGCTCTCGCCAGCATTGCCAGGCTGGAAGAAGGCGCTGGTGAAGCCACAGCCGGGTGGAACGGTCAGGTCAGCTCGGACATGGTTTGACCCGCCCTACGGGCAATATGAGGTGGACTGGAGATGCGAGTGGTCCAAGATGACAACAAGGCTCAGGGTACCGCCAAATGCAGAGGCCCGCGTGGTGCTTGAGGGCATAGACCAGGAGGTGGGCAGCGGAGAGTATGTGGTTGAGACGCTGTGGGAGACAGACCCTGAATGGCCTCCGAGTCATATCGCGGGGCCACAGGGCGACCAGTATGAGAATTATTTTGTAGCGTGATCGCGAAGCTTATTTCGCGTGGTAGACACCTTAACAGGAGCGTTGGGACTGTATCTGTAAGTGTAGGTTTCTCAGATTGAGTGTCAGGCCGTGGCCTCGGGTCACTGCCGTCTGACGATTCGTGGCCTACCAGCCGGTCATAGACCCCTGCAACAGACGCAGTTAATTGTCAAAGGTTGATTATGCCGAGCCGGCAATCTGGGGGATCAAGCGACCAGCCAATGCTCCCGATAACGTTGCGATTCGCAGCGATTCGCAAACACCACAGTTGTCTCGGCAGACGATCGCGGTTTGAGAATGTGCCAGCGCTGACTCGAAGCCTCATGCTGGATGCCGGGATGCTTGTTCTTGCGAGAAGCTTGTCGGCTCGCAACGACCAGCTCGCAAGTCTGGTCTTTGTGGGGTATGGGCAGCATGATGTAGAGAGGGCAAGGCGCGGCTGGGTATCATCCAAGCAGCTGGTCCAGCCCGGCCGGCGTTGGTATTTCGACCGTGCTCTGGCTAAGCAGGTAGTTGAGTCGAACATGGAGCGTCCGTCTCTCGGGCATGCCGTCTGGCGTGGCATGACGTGCCCCCAACACGGGCGAAGCATCGACCAAGACGCGACCCCGGGCTGATGCTGGCTCAGTGTCTTGAGCAGAGATCATCGGCTGCCCAAGTCAGTGGGCCTCGAATGCTTGACTGGCCGCCAAGGGACTGAAGGGTCCGCCAGGGGACTGTGAAAAGGTCCGATGCCGAGGATGAAACGAGGCAGATTTCATCTTGGCGATGATCTGTGTGAGGACGGTTGAGGGCGTGGTGATGGAGAAGGGCTCGTTGGCTCGAAGGGGGGAGCTCGACGTGACGGGAAAGCCCCGCTTCTTTACTTAGCAGCCAATAATGGGCGATACTTGTAACCCCTGGTGCTTCATGTTTGCAGGAAGGGGCATCTCACGGTGAGCGATCCGCTGAGTCAGTGGAGAGCTCCCCCGGCGCTCGAGTGCTCAGTAGCGCTCAGTGCGTAGTGCGTAGTGCGCAGTGCTCTCCAGGTCTCTCGAGGGCTCCTAACTGAGGGAGCATGGCTCCTGACTGAGGAAGCATGGCTCCTGACTGAGGAAGCATGGCTCCTGACTGAGGAAGCATGGCTCCTGACTGAGGAAGCATGGCTCCTGACTGAGGAGGAAGGCGCGAGGCTCTCGCAACAATGGCAGGATGAGGTGCAGTGGAAAGAAAGGTGACCCTGGGGTGGCCCCTGCCCCAGGCCAGAACCCTGCAAGCCGGCGGCTCCTGCCTGGGGTTCGCAGCAAGCTGCAGAGAAGCTGGCAAGCTGGCTCGCCCGATGGGACCTGCCGTCTGTAAGAGTTGCCATGATGAAACACTTGAGCGCCCCAGCACCTTCACTCCGTCCCATCGTCAACGGCCAGACCCAGCCCGCCCACAATGCCACCTCGTCTCTACTCTGTCGTCTGCCCCACGGCGCCGTCGCTCTCTGACACTGACAGCGACCTCGACGTCAACACGACGGGTCTGAGACGACAACTTGCTTGTGTCCGAAGTTGCCATAGGTCTGAGGCCGACATGGCTCGGGTGTCATCTCGCATTGCTATGCCTGCAACCCCATTCATCATCAGACTAACTAACCTCTTCTCTTACTTCCATCCCAAGTCGCCTTTCATCCAGTCGTGATGCCTCTTCGTTTCGTTTCTCTCTTCCTTTCGTGATCCAAGACCCGGGCAGTGCCCATTTGTCCTTGACTTGTTGTTTTTTATTGTACTTGTTGCCTGTCCATCTCTTCTTTTCGCTTCTCATCGTGACAGCTGGCCTGGTCATCTGTATTCCATTCGTTTTGATACACCACATTCATTGCCACCATGGACCAACCCATTGGCTTCTGGTTTCTGGAGAAGTGAGTGTCAACCAGCTCCTATCATCTCTCGTACGGTCCAAGACTAACACCGCCCAGCCGAGAGGAACGCCGCCCGCGCTACCGTCGTCTTCGCCCGAGACAGCTGGCGCCCATCGAGCCGCCCGTCCCTGACGATAGCTCCTCCGATGAAATCGACTCGCCATCGCCCACGACGACTTCGTTCCCTTCCAGTACCACGGCGCCGCCTCCGAACGCTGGGCCTACAGATGTCGTGGCGAACCCCATCAGGCCGCCTGTTGCTGAACAGCCGGCGGCGGGTGAGACGGAGCGTGCTGACGAGACCACATCCTCGGACTCTCAGCCGCGGCCAACTGAGATCAGCACTTTCAGCACCATCACGACGGCGCCACCAACGACGACTTCTTCTACCGATACAACGTCTTCCTCGTCCTCTTCATCCACCGAGTCGAGCTCCTCCAGCTCATCTTCTAGCCAGGCAACTGCCGATGCTGCTTCTCAGATTGGATCTGGCAACTCTGGGCGGATGGTCGACCCCAGGCTAGGGATCGCGTTCGGCTCTATCGGTAGGCTACCTCTCCTTGATGGACGCAGAAGACTAGGCTGACAACGTGACAGGTGCTGCTGCTGTCCTCCTCTGCATCGGAGTGGCCATTTGGTGGTGCATGCGCCGCCGCAGTCGCAAGAAGGCCAAGCTCACGCCGCCTGTCTCTAGGGCACCGAGCCAAGTCTTTACGCAGGAGGCTGCTGCTCGCCTCGACCAGCGGAGCGTACGCAGAGCGCCGTCAAGCCTCATGGGTGAACTCATGACGGCCGCCTACGCCGACAACCAAGGAATCCCAGCCCAACAGTCCATGGCTTCCCAGAACCGATTCGTCGAAAAGGGACCCCACGTTATTGCTTCGCAGACGCCGCCCGCTGGATTCGCCGCAAACGCACGCACATCGATCGCAAGCTGGGTCAACCGTCTCAACCCCTTGCGGCTAAACGCTTTATCCGAGTCCTACCAGTCAAGCCGTCAGAGTTCCATGTCGGACGTCCGGCGCGCTGTACCCGCCGACGCTTCTGCTCCCCCTGTGCCGGCTGTTCCCTTTCTCTTCCAGTCCCGCACCCTGCAGAAGGAAGACGACATGGAGCCGCTCGTCCAGCCCCCAGAGCCGGCCATCCGACCTCCCTCGAGCCGTTATGAATTTCCCGTCGACGACGTGCACCGATCCTCGTTCTCGTTCTACGGACGCGACCCAACGTCGAGGGACGACGTGCCCCGCTGCGGACCATGCGTCCCCAACGGCAACCCTCGATGGCTCCAACGATTCACACGACCATCAGCGGCGCAGATACCGAGAGCTCTTGGCAAAGCTGGGGCGCCGGCCTGGGACGGCCGCAGTACCAGCCAGACCCAATGCCCTCCCCCAAGGGCTGGCTGCGCAAGTTCCCTGGCTTCGGGCCCAAGTGAGGTCGGGGGAGGATGGAGGTGGGGGTTGTTTGAATGAATGTGAGACGAGGTCTGTTATGGGTATGACATTTGTGATTATATGCATAGAAGTCTGCCTGGCAATGACAAACGTTTTGAATGCTCCGTGTTCTTCTGTAGCTGTAGCTGCTAATGCCCTGTGGCCGCGTAATATGTTGAACGTAGGCTCGGTACACCTGCTAATGTAATCATGTCTATCACACCCAGCGGGTATCTAGACCACGCTAGTCGCTGAGCTCACGGTTCTAGGGGACCATAATCGAGGAGCCGACAAAGCTGACAGGAAGGCGCCTTGGGTTATGTAGTCTGGCTGGCAGCTGTTTCTAGGGTTGCCAGGTCTGCAAACCAGCAGAACAGCAAGATGCAGGGTTCCACGTCACGAGGGATCCATCAATACAGAAGCACGGCAACTCTGATAATCCCTCTAGCCATACACCCAAGTGCTGGAATCGGTAGACTTGATCATGGACGCTGAACTCGGTGTCTCACATGCCCCAGCTGAACACCTCTCGCGCATCACAGAGTAAGCCAAAATGCTGCCGTCCCAACCCAGCTCTCAGACCGCCGCCGGCCCGCAAAGCCACTCGGCCGCCAGCGTCTGCCCGCCGCCGCAGTCCCAGCGCGCCGCGGGCGGGACATCGTCGCAGACGCCGAGGCGCGTCTCGTCGCCGTCGGCGCCGACGGCCCAGGTCACGTAGGTCGGCAGCTGGCCGCAGCCGCGCCAGCGGTAGGTCAGGCCGTCGCTCAGCTCGAAGGGCTGGTCGCAGGGGGCGCGGCCCGGGGCCGCGTACGGGACGGCCGAGCGGCAGGCCGTGCTGTTGTCGTCTTGGAGCAGGCCGGCGCTGCTGAGGAGGGTTGGGCCGCGGAGCAGAGATGCGAGGTAGACGCTTGACGTGGGCGAGGGTTGCTGGGCTGTGGAGGAGGACGATGCGGCGGCGAGGGATGGAGAGGGCGCCGTCTGGGCGGGCGATGAGGGGTTTGAGCTGCCCCTGGGGTAAGTGCCCTGTCTTGGGTGATGGAGAGAAGCCATGGGACTCACGAGATATCGCTGCCATCGCTGGCAGATGGGCCGTTGCCGGCTGCAAGACCGACGCCTATGCCGCATCCAATGGCTACGCCAGCACAGACGAGGACGATGAGCAGCAGCGGTGTCTTGCACCGCTGCCACCAAGATTTACCCCTGTCTCCAATGGATGAAGCTTCGAACGGTACTGTTTCGGACCCGTCCAAGGGCTTCTCTGCTGCGAGGGTACTGCTCTCTGGTTCGTGTGGAAACTCGACGACCTCGGGAAGCGAGGAATATGCTGTCTCGGGGTACGACCCCTCTCGCGAATCGACTTCGGGGAGGCAATCGCTGTCGACTTTGGGCGGATCGTCAAGTTTGAGTCCAGTGAGCGAGGGAGTCGTCGGGGTCTTGGCATCAACACCAGCTGAAGTGCATGTTGCGATCGTCATAGTGATGAGTTGATCTCTTAGCCTGCCAAAAAGTTCTGATGCTCTCACCGGTGGGTGAGGTTTGATGGGATCTCTGCAGCTCTTGGCGGACATTGCTCGAAGTGAAGTCTGGGAAGGCGGGGGCAAGGCTTTTGCTCATGACTGCAACCATGTGTGGTGCACAAGCACAGCAGGGAAAGTGTCTGCGTTCCACTCATCGCCGGATTGATGGGCCAAGGAAAGAGACGACAACGGAGGACACTCTGGTCTGTGCAACGCACTCAGCTTTCAACAAGCGTCAGGTCAAGCAGTTGGACGGCCATCAGGTCAAGCACAAACACCGTGGCCCTGAACCAGAGCCCAGCACTTGCGCATGCCTGTCCCCATGGCCTCGGCTTCGACCTCGTCACTCGTCGCCCAACGCTCACCACGGGAAGCCGGGTCGGGGCCAGCCAAGTCAAAAAGATGGACATGCATCGTCAGCTTGAGATGCGAGAACAGCCAGGGCACAGTCCCCAGTTCGCCTGCATGCTGCACGAGACGCGCCTGCTTGCCGAGGAGGCCGGCGACGTGCGCCTTGGCCATCTTGACCCGCGCGCTCGAGGTCTGCGCTCCGTCGGGCAGGATCTTCGAAGGCAGCTCCCACAAGCCGGCCAGAAGCCCCTTTTCGGGCCGCTTATGCAGCAAGAAGCAGCCGTCGGCTCGGCGGATGGCGCAGACGAGAGTGTCTTCCTCGCGCACCGCCTTCTTGACCACCTTGAGGGGAAACTTGCGGGCGTGCTCGACAATGGTCTCCATCTGGCGTTGCGTCGGTTTCGAGGCGAGGTTCGGGGCGCTCTTGGCTTTTGTGGACGGCGCGTTGAAGAAGGCGGACAGAGTGCCTTGCTTTACCCCCTTCTTGACCGGCTTCTCGGCAACGGCGGGTTCGGCCTCTGAATCGGCAAACGACTCACACAATGTGCATGCGTCTTCCATGTCCGGCACACGAGCAGGCTTGGACCGGTCCGCGAGCGCCAGGCCCTCTGCATACGCGCGACAGCTCGCCGTGACGGGACACTGCGCGCAGTCAGGCTTGGGGGTGCAGATGGTGCTGCCCAGCTCCATGAGGGCCTGTCCCCACCGTCCCGGGCGGTCGCTCACGGGAGGCTGCTCGTCACGGCTGCTGCCGGTGTCGCCGTCCCTGGCGACCGCCTTGACGAGGGCATCGGCGGCAGCCCACAGCATGTCGATGGTGGTCCTGTCCGTCTTGACGTTTCCATAGACGCCGAGCTGTCGACTCAGCACGCGCAGCACGTTGCCATCGACCATGGGCGCGGCGAGTCCGAAGACGATGGCCGAGATGGCGCCGGCGGTGTAGCGGCCGACGCCGGGGACCCTGCTCTCGAGCTCGGCCACGTCTCGGGGCAGCATGCCCTGCATCTTGTCGTCGGCGACGACGAGGCGGGCGGCGTCGTGGATGCGCGTGGCGCGGCTGTAGTAGCCCAGGCCGCGCCAGGCGGCGAGGACATGATGGGGCTCGGCGGCGGCGAGGTCCTGGATGGTGGGCCACTTGGCGGTCCAGCGGTTCCAGTAGTCTATGACGACGGCGACGCGGGTCTGCTGCAGCATGATCTCGCTGATCCAGACCTCGTAGGCGCGACGTTCGAGGTCGGCACGGGCGACGGGGGCGGGGAGAAATGGCTTGCGCCAGGGCATTTGACGGGTGGTGCTCACGGAATCGAACCATGCCAAAAGGTCTCGGCGGTGGGAGGCGCTGTCGAGGAGAAGAGGGCGATGATAGCTGAGCGTGTGGCTTCGCAGGGGGGGTACAGCCGTTGGTGGGGGTGAGGATGAGGATGAGGAAGAGGGTGATGGTGATCCTTGGGTGAATAGGCTGGCGTATGGCGCGTTGCTGCTCTTCTTCCTGACGGCAGTCTTTCGCCTCTTGGGCTTGGGTTCCTCGGATTCCTCGGATTCCCCATCGTCGGATTGCTCTGGTTTGCTGTTGGTCGTGCTGGGAGACGCGTCTTCCAGGGGGCGAGAGCGTGTCTTGGCGGTTGATGATGGAATTGGCATGGGTGCCGGGTTTCCCTCCGGTTCCGAGCTGTCGGCCTCGGCCTGAAGCGATATCTTTCTGGCTGCAGCAAGAGAGGACTGTCGACGCATGATGAAGGCCGCACGTCTCATGCTCTGATGCTCTGAGTAGAAAGCTTGGTTACCAGTATGCATACCTAGGTACCTAGGTAGGAGGCAAGGCAGAGGCAAGGCAGAGGCAAGAGGTACCTAGGTAGGCGAGGCAAGGCAGAGGCAAGAGGTACCCAGGTAGGAGTCAAGGCAGAGCAAGAGGTACCTAGGTAGGAGTCAAGGCAGAGCAAGAGCAGACGCGTCGAGGTCGAGCATGTGCACGGACCACTGGGTCTCGCGTCTCGCGTCTGCTCGATCGCCAGTCGCTCGACTCTCTTTTGACATCGACCACCTCGACTACCTCGACTACCTCTGTCGACTACGTTGAGCTCTTTCAGTCTTTCAGAGGACGAATTCTGAACATCGCCACCTTCAGTGACGAGCAAATGATCACAGCAATCCTTGGCAACCATCGCATGTTCAGAATGCCCGTCTATTGCGCCGTCTAGCTCTGCACTCGAACGAATGCTCACTCCTCCTTCCAGCCATCGCCGGCCACCGTCATCCAGTTGACGGCCGCCAGCTTCAATCCGTGCTTCGCAGCCCACTCGGCCGGCCTGAACGACCGCCGCTGCACAAACTCCTCGCCGCCGACGTCCTCCTTGGTCAGCTGCAGACCCTCGGGCTCGCGGAACAGCAGGAACAGGTATCGGTGCGGCTTCGAGCTGTGTCACGAGGTCAGCATGCTTATGCAGGAATAAGGGGAGCGACACGACGGCCAACGGCACCACGGCCAACGGCACCACGGCCAACGGCACCACGGCCAACGGCACCACGGCCAACGGCACCACGGCACAACGTACTCATCCTTGGGTCCCGGCCCCAGGTACGCCGTCAGCGCCGGCTTCGTCTCGGCCACGACCGTCTTGCCGTCGCCCAGCGGCTGCAGCCCCGGCACGACCCAGTGCCGCCAAAAGGCAAACTGCGGGTTGTCGGGCGTCGGCGCGTCGGGGTCCGTCAGCAGCAGCAGGTACGACGCTGTTGTCGCGGCGGCGCCGGCCTCGGCGGCAAAGGCGATGCTCGGCGGCACCTTGCACTGGCTGGCGCGGAAAAAGGTGCCCAGCTCGAGCGCCTGGCCGTCATAGGCCACGTCGAGCTTGGTCGCCGGCGCGAAGTCGTCGGGGATGAGGCCGTCGGCTGAGCCCGGCACGAGCTTGGCCTTGGCCAGCGACGCCGAGAGGGCCTGCGCGTGTGCGTCGAGGGACATGTTTGGCTCGTCCTGCTTCGGGGGCCTTTATCGGTATAGTCTCTCTTTTCCTCTGTCTGAGTTCTACGAGTCGGCAATCGTCGAGTGGTTGTTCAATTGTCAGGTCGGGAAAGCAGCTCGACCTGCTGGCGACGCCAATTGCTCAAACCCTTCATCTATATACCCTCAGTTCCTCGCACATGATGATACAACTCTCAAAAACCCCGCCAGGCAGTGTCGATGAGCACAGAGTCGAGTCAGATTTTCCACCAGTCAGCACCACGACATGACCATGTCGCCGCTCCTTTCGTCACGTCCGTCCGCGCTGCCCCTCTACATACCCTTGATACCCCTCTGTTCCCCCACATTGTGAAGCCCGCCAAGGCGTGCGGGCACCTTTACGCAGTCAGGCAGTCAGGCAGTCAGGGTTGCCGATCGCCTGCAGAGAATGTACATCAGACGATAGAGTCGCATTGGCGCAAGCCCCCCACGGCAGGGTTCCGGGGGGGGGGGGGGGCTTGGCACGGAGCAAAACGTCGTCGCGGCATCGTTGGCGGTTTTCCCGCCGCCGTCCGTCCGGCTGGCGGGTCGACTGTCCTATTTCTTGCCTGGTCTTCTTTTCTCTCGTGTACAGGGATCGTTGTCCGTTACCTTTTTCGTATCGTGGTGCCATTCCTCGCATCTCGTGCCCTGTTGTGCCGAGTCGCATGATGCCTCCTGAGCGCTGCCTTCCAATGTCGCAGAAATAAGCATAAAGACCACGTCGCTCAATCACCTCGAGCCCCGGACGGATGGACCCTACGCGGCACGCGCGACATTCTCATAGTACCACAGCCCATTGATGCGGATCCTCCTGCCCTCCAGTCCCCTGCGCGCAACTCGCGCCCCCATCCTCAACCACGCCGGCCCTGAACCGGCGCGCGCCGCCCCCGCGACGACCCTGCGACACTCGGCGTCGTCCTTTGTCTGATTCTCGGTCATGGTCTTGGCCTCGGTCCTGGTCTTGGCGGCGTCGAGCTCGGGGCCAGACGAGGTGTGCTGCTGGTGTTTCCGGCACCGATAGGGCGTGCACTCGTCGCACAAGTCCGTCTGCAGCCTGTCGCGCCGTGTCGTACCCCGCGACGGCACGCACAGGAAGCCCTCTTGCTGGGATGCGGAGAGCGAGGGGCGGCGCTTGAGGGTCGTTTTTTCACGGTTGCTGGCGAGGACGGGGCATGCCATTTGTGCGCCTTCTGGCGTTGTGAGAGTAATTGTTGGAATGGCTGTGGGGGGGCTCTGCTGGATGCCCTTGTCGGCCGTCATTGTGCGCGCACGATATCGACGGATGAACCGTGCAGAGATTGAGGGGACGAAGAAGCCGTGCAGAGATTGTATGTGCTGTGGTGGTGGTGGTGGTGGTGGTGGTGGTGGTGATGCCTGCGAAGTGTTTGCGCAATCAATTAAGTATAAAGAGGTGAGAGGATCAGAGAAGAGGATTCAGAGATGAGGATCAGAGATGACGATGACCTTGCAGCTTGTCGGCCTTCAGCTTGTCGGCCTTCAGCTTGTCGGCCTTCACCAACGCCATCAGTGGAGGTGTAGAAACACCCACCTTGAGGGACAAACCTTGGTATTCACAGAACTCTACCAATTCACGGCTCCCCCATACGAACCTGGAGAAGCATAATTCAAGCGACCACGTCACCAACCGGCATCTGGCATGACGCCATCGCTATACCTCGACTTTGGTGGAGTTTTGCGCAATGATGTTGCATCTTTTGCTCCCTACACTGTCCAGGGACTTGTTCATACCACTGTCCGATGTGCTGCACCGCAAGACATCCATCTTGGTAAATTGGAAGGAGCTGTCACTGATTTGGCGTCTTAGGGTTTAGGGCGTGGTTCCATCCACAACGAGAATGGAGGCAAGGTGCAATGCTCCATCCACCCTGACGGAAGAACATGACCAGACATCAGAGAAGCCTTGTCTATCCTAACACCACCCTAACCCATGGCCCTACTACTACTAATACAGACGAACAAGAGCGAATGCATCCCACACATGGCGCGGCCGCCTACCGCGCGCCGAGCCCCTCCTCCTCCTCCTCCTCCTCGGCGGCAGATTCATACCCCATGTCTCCCTCCCCCTCCGTCTGCAGCGGCAGCTTCACGTGCCGCGGCTCCCGCACCATCATGAACGCCGCGCCGGCGCCCGCGTACAGCACGGCGAGATACAGCCACGGCAACCCGCGCAGCACGCCGCCCCAGCGCATGCCGGCCGAGAAGGTCCACGCGAGCACCGGCCCGCCGATGAACGACCCCAGCGTGTCGACGATGCTGCACAGCGCATACAGCCGCGACGTGTGCTCCTTCCTCTCGGCGAACGCCGTCGTGAGCGCCCGCGTCAGCGGCGCCGTCGCCGACCCCAGCATGCCGAGCGCGTACGTCGCCAGGAACGGCACCACCGACGGGCTCAGCCCCTGCAGCACCGACGACCCCGCGAGCACCCCGTACGACGCCCGCGTCAGCACGAGGTCCTTGGTGAACCGAGTCAGCCCGAGCCGCCCGCCCCGCCCCCGCGGCGCCGAGAGATGCGCCGCCACCCGCGGCAGCCCCACGAGCACCGCCAGGTGGCAGAGCGCCAGCGGCGAGTGCACGTACGTCGTCTGCGCCAGCGACCAGCCAAAGTGCTTGCTGATGTACTGCGTAAACGTTGTCGAGTGCGACGTCGAGCTCGCGTTGGCGATGAGCGGCGCCGCGAGGCAGCACACGAGGCTGCGGTTGCGCAGCAGCGCCCTGACGCCGGCGACCTCGGCCGCGTGCGAGGCCATTTGCTGTCGGAGCGCCGCCGCGAGCGGTCGTCGCCTCAGCAACGGGACGACGCCGCCGCCGGGCCCGTCCGGCAGCTTGACGGGCAGCGTCTCCGGCAGCAGGCTCGCCGCCGTGACGACGGCGGGGCTCAGGTAGAAGACCAGCTTGACCGGCACCCACGGGCCGTACGTCTGCAGCAGGAACCCCGACGCCAGCGGCACGCCGAGGCCGGCCACGACGCCGCCGATCGACAGGTACAGGAAGTGCGTCGAGCGGTTCTCCTCGGTGCTCACGTCCGAGGCCATGGCGTAGATGCTGTTGACGGCCGCCGACACGCCGCCGCCGATGAGGAAGAAGAACTGGCCCAGGAGCAGCGTCCACAGGTTCGGCTGCTTCGACACCGAGAGGACGAACGGCGCCCATCCGAAGCCGAGCAGTATCCCGAGGTAGGCGAGGAAAAACGCCGGCTTGCGGCCGAGCCTGGGTCGTCAGTTCGAGGCATCCTGACTGGGCAATGAAAGACAGAAAAAAAAAAGAAGGAAAAAGCAGCTCACCTGTCAGCGAGCACACCATAGGGAAAAGCGACGACAAGCGTGACAAGTGCCCCTATCACGGCGCCAGTGCCGAGCAGGTACGCCAGCTGCGATTGGATCTCGTCGACCTTGCACTCCTTCTCCTCAATCGGCTCGGCGAGGTCCTTTTGGTAGTGCACATGACAAATGGCATCCTCTACCAGGCGGAACAATGGCGTCAGGAAGAGAATGCCGCTGCTAAACAGCGTCGCCTTCAGACACGCGAGCAGCACGACAATGGCGAACGGAGTCGTGGGTCTGAAAGCGTCAAAGGCATGCCTCGAACCGAGGCGTTGCCAGGGAACCCAGCTCTTCTTCCACTGTACGCGGCGCCGTGAGGACCTTGAGCCTAGCGAGTGCTGGCCCTCGCCTTCACCATCAGGGAAAGGGTCAAAGTCGTCGAGGTCGTCGTCAAGCAGGGGATCGGCATCCAAGGGAGACTCGTCGCCGTATTGCTCCATAGTCAGGACTTGATCGAAGAATCTGTTTTGGCGGCGAGGAGACACTTGTGTTGGGTCTGCCGGTCGTGACGTGTCCCCGTAGCATGGACTCAGATTCTCTCGACGTCGGAGCCGAAAGCTTGTTATTCACGTATTTCTAAGCGAATGAGACCACCCGGCTCGACCACGCGACCATGTTCGTCGCAACGCGTGTTTCTATAGCAGGGACAATATAGTATCCAAATAACGCGCGGTCTGTTGCCGAGGTCTAATTACCTGGTCAGTCGCGCGACGCTGACCCGGCGACTGAAGGAGACGTTCATCGACGCGACAGCACGCCCGAACCATGGTATTTGACCGCTCGGGAGGAAGTATCCTCTCGAGTCACTTGTTACCCAAAGACCATGGTCGCTGATAGGACCAGGATATCTATCCGAGACCTAAACACCCCATCACTAACAAACGGGAGAAGAATATACGACTATCTAAATACTTGGAAGATTTCACAACTACTCCTCACGTGGCGGGACCTCCTTCAGCGCCAAACCGCCTACCCTACCTACCCGAGCTAATATATCACCTACCTGGTTCTCGCCCATCACATGGACCTGAAGCAGAGGACTGTGGTGGGGCTTGGGTGAGCATCAAACGTAATTCTGGTGTGTTAAGGCGCCTTTTCGCCTTGCCCTGTGGTATGGAACCAGATTTGTGGGATCGAAGAGCGTGGAATGAGCTCGGGCGAAGGCCCCAAGGACGCTGTTGCTAACATGGTGCACACCGGACTCCCGTCAGACTTTTCTGTGAGCCGTCTAGGTTTGCAGGTGCCCGCATGCCGCATAATCATTCACGTGTGCAAGGTTTTGCCCGATAAAGCAATGAATTTGAACAGTTGGTTTGATTGACAACAAATCCTAGTCTAGTCATCAAGCGTCACAAGGGAACTTTAACACAACACCAGTGCACCTAGGCAATCTCCTTCCGCTCGTCCCTCTTCTCCGCATGCTCAGACTGGCCAATGTTCTGCTCGGCCGCCTCGGCCTTCTCGTCGTAAATGGCATCCTGCTCCTCGGCATCCTTGTTGCCAAAGAGACCAATCCTGTACCAGGGCAGGTCGAACAACCTGTCCATGCACTCGAGCGAGCGACAGGCAATCACGGGCACGAAGAGCCAGACCCAGATGCCGACAATGATGGTGACGGCAGCGAAGCACCAGAAGGTGCCCTTGGGGCTGATACCACCGTGGCCCGTGGGCAGGAGCATGTTGGGCACGGCGCGCGAGTTGCCGTACTGGTTGCTGAAGTGAAGGGTCATGGCCCACGAAGTGGCAAGGGCACGAATGCGCAGAGGGAAAAGCTCAGCAGTCAGGAGGTACTGCATGGAGTTCCAGCCGAGAGCCCAGCCGAAGCCCGAGATGTAAATCATGGCAATGGCGCCACGGCTGGCACCCAGGTCCTTCTTCGGCACCTCAAAGTCGTCGACAACACCGAGTTGGGGGATGCCCGTGAGGAACCCGGCGACGTAGACCATGGCAATAGCCTGCAGGGTGATGCCGATGAGGAGAGCGCGCTTGCGGCCGATGACATCGACAAGGAACAGGGCGCAGATGATGGCAGCGCAGAACTTGACGATTCCGAAGACGGCGGTGACGAGCAGCGATTCGTTCTGGCCCGTGACACCAAGGATCTCGAAGAGGTCGGGGGCGTAGAGCGTGATGGAGCCAGCACCAGACCACTGCGAGAGAATCTGAACCATGCTCGTGAGGTAGACGCGGTAGAGGTTGCTGGGGACAAGGAACATCTCCTTGATCTTGCCGAAGAAGCTGGCACCGCGGGTCGCCTCGAGCTCAGCCTCGTGGGACATTTGAATGGCGCTGATCTCGCGCACAATGTATTCGTGGTCCTCGGGCAGGTGGCGCAGGTGAGACATGACAGAAGTGGCCTCCTCGACCCTGCCCTGCTTGACGAGGAAGCGAGGGGACTCGTACTGGAAGAAAGTGAGGATGAAGATGATGCCAGCAAACATAATGTGGAGCGAAGTGGGCACGAGCCAACGGTTGTGCGTGTTGTCGCCGAGATGAAGCTGGCAGCCATAGTTGGCAAAGTATGCAAGGACAATGCCGAGATAGACGAAACCGGTGAACATGCAGGTGCAGAGACCACGGATCGAGGCGGGAGCGATTTCGGCGAGGTAGACGGGGCCGACGACAGGGGTCTGGCCGACGCCAAGACCGGCGATGAAGCGGCCCGCGTAGACGGCGCCGAGGTGGCCGTTGTTGCACATGAAGATGATGATACCGACAGCCCAGACAACACAGAGCTGACGTGTGGCCCAAATACGGCCGATCTTGTCACAGATGAGGAAAGCACTGAAAAAAAAAAAGTTAGATTCGGCATTGCACATTGCAGGGATCAGACGCGGGCGTGCGCGTGTGACGTCGACTTACATGAGAGCGCCGCCGACGGAGCCAATCTGGACCATGGCCGAGACATTGGCCTTGATGTTGGTCTGTTCGACATGGTCGTAGTTCTCGTAGTGGATGAAGCGCTGGAAGTCCTTCGACTTGAAGGCGCCAGAAATGAGACCCTCGTCAACACCACGGGCCGCACCGAGCAGGCCAAAGGAGACGACGGCGAACCACAGTCGCCAGTTGAAGACTCCCTCGGGCTCGCCCAGGTTCTTCAAGTTGAAGATGTTCACGGGCTTCTTGACGCCGCCTGCCATCTTGGGCTATCTGTGAGGATGAAAGAAGGAAGAATATCGATGAGAGTGGAGAGGCGAGGCGAGGCGCGTCGAGAAGGCTATACACTCGGATGGGAGACCAAGCTGTTCTGCCCCAATCTACCTGGGGAAGATGCGGCTTCCATCCTTTTTATTTCTTTCTGGACATCGACTCTGGTGCTACCACCCCGCTTGTCTTACCCCTCTGCCCCTCATGCCCCCCTAGGGCATCGTGGGGACCTGAAGCCTCCCCCATGGAGACGGATCTGAGGAATGATTGCATGGACTTACTCGCGCGCAACATGCCCACTTCGTGACCTACATGGTACAAACTAGGTTGCGCTGAGAAGTCCGCCGCGCTCACAAGTCGCACGCAGCGTGTGGAGTAGCCTTGGAGAAGCAAGTAGTCCCATAACTGGTCCAAGTGGTGCGGCAGTCGGTCATTCCTCCGGCCGTTCTCATGCCCGGGCAGGGGACGACGGGCAAGGAAGGGGGCCCCGGTGGCGACGATAATGGACCGCGTGGAATCCATCTCGCTTGCCCGAGGCCCTGGCAACGTTGAGTTGGTCGTCGGTCGGCGTCTAGAAGGCCTGGGCCCAATGAGAAACGGTGTGATGGTCAGAAGTGTTGTGTTGAGCCCCCCAAGAGAGTCGCCCAACTAAGCCGCCAACCCCAGGGACAGGGGTGTGGCTACGTTGGCTCTGCAGAAACGCGAGAAAAACATGCTTAAATGGTCGACCCATTGTTGCACGATTTCTCGGCCAGTTTCCGTCCAACGAGGGCGCGAGGAAATCAACAAGAAGGCTGTTGTCCGGGGGTGGACGTCCTTGCCAAGCCGGGAAAGGCGCTGTCGGAGACCTATGCCAAGCCCCGATTTTCACGGATCAGACGGCAGACGACCGTCCCTCGCCTCTGGTAGCGGCTGAAATGGCACGAGTCGTGACGCCAAATTGCCTCGACGAACACGGCGCTCCCAACTTCAGAGGGACTCTTGATTGGCTATACAGAGGGAGTTGGGGTCTAGAGGTGTGGGTAGTGCGTGTCAGACGGCTAGGTCGGCATCGGAAGTGTGGTCTGGGTACCGGGCGCCCACCGTTGAAGTGCCGCTAGAGCCTCAATCACGACCAGGCGGCCTGCTTGTTTTTGTGGTCACACACGCTCTTGAGGTCCGCCTTCCTGTCGGATTGCCTTAATGGGATGCAGTGTCGATCCTGCGTTGCGGGATTGAGTGATTTGTGAGCGGACCAAGCCCGACAATGTTGCCAAGCAGGGACGCCGGCTTCTCAAGGTGGCATCGATTCAACGTTGGCACCGATTCGGTGTGCCTCGTGGCAACGTCTTGTTTCGGAAGCACTGAAAGACGTGGGCACATGCTTGGAAGAAAGGGAGAACCTTGTCGTTGCAGGCTTCCCTCGTGGCGGGCGGCGGCTGTGGCTGCTAAAGGCTTGTTTCCCTGGGAAGTGGACGGAATAAACCGAAGGCATCGGTCAT
This sequence comes from Verticillium longisporum, assembly GCA_019188255.1. NCBI lineage: Eukaryota > Fungi > Ascomycota > Sordariomycetes > Glomerellales > Plectosphaerellaceae > Verticillium > Verticillium longisporum. The sequence continues at coordinate 628,063 of JAETXT010000007.1, forward strand.
TATTGGCATTAGCCGACGGGTGGCATGACGAGATGTTGCAGTTCCGAGGAGAAGGCATGGTAGCTGAAAGGCACCCAACGCACCCAACGACGCACACAGGCGAAAACCGTCCGGGGGCCCTTCAAAACTCAATCTCCTAGTCGGGACGAACGCCGCCATGACTCGGGGTTGCCGACTGGCTCCTGTTTTGGGAGCTCGCGTGGCCAATTGCCATTGACGCCATTGTGCAGTTCCTTGAGCCAAGCCTGGCCAAGAGATTTGAAAGGCAGATCGACGCGCCTTCTTCGTACTGATAGATCTTCCCGTCGATGGCGGGATGCTTTTGAGACAGGAGCCTTCTGGGTTCTGGTTCGGGGCTTGGTTTTGACTGAACGACGCAACTTGTCGAGCGAGTTGACGCAGCGTTAGGTAGGTAGGTAGGTAGATGCCATCAAAATTGCCTACCTAACGTAGGTAGGCAATTTTGATGGCACCACGCATCCAGGGGTCTGGGTCACGTTCGTTGCAGCACTAACGAGCATGGAGTTGCCGTCTTTGTCTGAACTCGTGTGCCCTAGAAGCGTCGTTCATGCCTCTCCGTGGAAAGTTTGACCGCCTGCGTAGGTACCTGCCCGACATGGGTGGCACGATACCTTCCTCCCTTCCACCCTTCGTCCCTGCTCTTCTTCTCCCCTCCTTCCTTCCCTCTTCCCCATTCCCCACCTCCGCTCCTCCCTCCTGCTATATCGTACCTGACCAACTAAGGACCCTAGTGGAGGCACTGGTGCCACTTTGCCTCGTGTCCCCTGCCCGATACCTTCCGGATCCCGTCCCACCCCCCTGACACTAGAGGTTTCCTGACACTAGAGGTGTAGGACGTTCGTTCGCGGATATTCAGGATGTCGAGATTTCAAAGCTCCCATGCTCCAACACTCGAGAATCTCAGATTCAACCCACGGGGTACTCGGCCTGTTCCCTACAACCTACTCCCTGCTTCCCCCGCACCCCATACCCCGAGTAATAATGGTCCCATTTTCCCCAACTTTTGCTTATTGACCCCGCGAGCTGCTCGTATCACCGACCTCCGAACCTCGCAGCCGACGGTCGATGGCAGAGCCCTCGGATGACCGAGGCGTGGACAGGTAGTCGCGGTGGTCGCACTCTTGCTCGACCCTGCGTCACTTGCTCAACTCATACATGAAGTTACACATCACCAGGAACATCACACCAGCAATGAGCTACCCAAGCCAAGCGACACGATACGCGACACGGGGCATCGGTCCCACGACTTTGGCGCGCCTGTCATGCCTGCTCCTCGCGGTAACATCTCTGTCATGCAGCCAGCAAACTATAAGATCACCCTGAGCGCGGCTATTGTGACCCGAATGGCCGCTGAGAGTCGCATGCAACATGACGAGAGCAAGTCCTGTACCTGACGAGAACCAGGGACGTTGGGCATCGCCATGTCGTTACGGGCTTCAATGCGAGATGCAGAATGGGCGTGTGATGGAACCCCACCATCCTCCCGGCGGGTGAGCCGCCAAACGCCAAGACACGGCAAGGCTTTCCCATTCCATCTCCGCTTAAAAGGGTGCGACACCCCTCCACAGCGACTGTAGCACGCGGCTTGACTGCGAGCAAAGCTGCAATGATACCATAGACGAGGGCGAGTGCACGCTACATGCGGCGCTTACTCTCGTACGCGTTGGCTCAAGGCTCAATGCCTGGCGTGAGCCTTACCAAGGTGGCAGAGTCGCCAGTGCATCTTGCGTCTCACGTGAGGAGGGGCATTCGTTGGGTTCGCTGCAGCAGATGTAGATCTCGCCCGCTACTATCGTCGAAGCTCTCGATTCAGCCCCCACTCCCAGCTTACTTGCCTGCACGAGGTCGGGCGTCGCCGCCAGGTTTGGATTGCAACGCTGAGCAATCTGGGTCATAGGCCGTATTGTCCGTTGATGCATGTTATGACCGGCTTGACATCAGCGCATCTTTGCAGAATGCGAACCAACTCTCTCCTGGCGATATGAAAGGCGCTAATTACTTGTCCTGTCCTTAGCAAGAGGACATGGCTAGAGAGTGTGAGCTTTGCAGCTAGGCCCAAGGGAAGGAGGCCAGGATTTTTCTGCGCAGAAAGCAAAAGCGCACCGCGAAACCGTCCATCGGATCAGCTCTAATCTCCCATGGCCTAGGTAAATTGTCGTCAGCTGGATAAGAACGGACGGCCCGCAGCAGCCACAGAGGCGCGCCTTACCATTCAGGACCGACAGGACTGGTCGAGATTCGACCTAGCCCCGTTAGACCAGGGGCTTGATTCGCACCAAGCCTTGGAAGGATGGGAGCTATGCCCATCACAGTCGTTGCCCCCAGACGCGGGAGCGGCTGCTTGGCCTGCACTGCCACCAGCCGCACGCGAGAAGGTATTTTTGGACGTTTTTCGTGGAGCTACAGGGCTGGTACGGCCTGGCAGACAGCAAACGTTACACCAATTGCTGTGCTGTGCTGCCCTATCAGCCCAATAAGCAATTTGCCTGGCAGTAGACTGTACATGTACAGCCATCTCGCCCGCGCTGTTGGTGGTCCCAGCAAGCCCTTGCTGCAGGATTCGGCCTGCTTGGCGCAAATGGCGAACGGTCATAACATAAGGCTGTGTAGAGCCCGCGTGCGGGGCGGCGGCAACAAGCTGACCTCTTGAGCTCGCGATCCCGCCCCCTTTCTCGCGTCCACCGACACGCTTCACAAGCAGCATCCGGCCGACAAACAACACGACAGTGATCAGGTCAACCTGGCGCTTGCGAATACGACCATACAGACTGCGGAACCAAAAGCGTTTTCGTTGATAGCCGATATGTCGGTATCATCAGGTATTGAGAGCCTTCCAGAGGCCACAGCCTCAACTACAACAGACAGACCTGTGGCGGTGCCATCTTCGACCCCGCCGCCATCAATACAGCAGGCTTCAACCGAGTTTCAAGGATGGTCTATGGGTCCCACAGGAAGTAGGATACTGAACAACTCTTGCATGATGGCTCGATGATTGACCAGATAATGTACAGCGTCTGCCATGATGTGTTCTTCTGGTGTCAATTTCCAGACATCTGGAAGATTTGGCATCTGTTGTGCGTCGGACCCATGTTCTGTAAGCAACAGACCGATGTCGCGGACATTGTACCGCCCCTCCAAGTTGACTGTGGCTTACCCATTGGGACTAGATGGCCACCGTTTGCGAAGATAACACGGTTACCTACGATAACCAAGAGACATTTGCTTGGTATGTCATTCATTCATGGTGAATAGATGGTTGGGAATCATAATTGACGACTATACCAGCGGCACGGAGTATTCGTGCGTCACAATGAAACTCTATCAAACGCCAGCTCCGTTCGAGGTCGGCAACCCAACCTCGATCATAGTATGCGGCCGCAGTAGGTTTTCGATGACGACCTGATGTCCCGAGAACCTTGCCCTGACAACTCGCAGACTGGGCGGCGCATACCATTTACCGGAATCAGGCCCCAGAACTCACAACAGCCGACGAGACCGTGACCACAACTCAGCCAATCTCTCGTGATACCACCTCGACAACACAAACATCCTCATCCACCTCAGCCGCCTCCACAGACGACAGCACTACCGACAGTAGCGCCTCTCTCCCCGTAGGTGCCATCGCCGGCGGCGTTGTCGGTGGCGTCGCCCTCGTCGCCCTCGTCGCTCTCGTCTTCTGGTTCCTCCGCCGCCGCTCGAGGCAACGGGACATCGCGACAAAAGCGCAAGCAACAGGAAACTACGGCGCGTACGGCGCCGGGGCTCCGGGCAGCGAGCATCCCAGCGAGTCAGCCACGGCCGCCATGTCCATGTCTCAGTCCGACCGGCACACGTGGACGCAGAGCCCCCCTCACCAGGGCGGCGGCCCAGAGCACTACTCGAGTCCCGGGTATCCGATGCCGCACGGTCACCAACTTGTTCCGCAGCAGCCGCCTTTGGGCGAGCTCGGGTCCTGGCAAGGTCACGGGCTTGGGCCTGGCCCAGAGGCGATGGAGCTGGACGGAAGCTACGCGAACGAGGCCGGCAGGCAAAGACCGTTGTCAGAGTTGCCGGTGGACGGGCACCATGGGTCCGGAGGCTCGGGCTATGGGAGGTGATGGAGGACACCTGGCGTAACGGGTCAGAAGGAGTGGATAATAATTAGGAGCAGCGTAGTATGTGGCGGATACCCCCTTTTTTGGAATGAAATTTGGATGGCTGTGCATATCTTCCCAGAAGTCGTCGTGATGACCCGCTTCGTCATTGCTCCGACAGCAATTCAGAAGTCAAGAGCCATTGGAACACTGTTTCGGAGCACTCTTTCATGATGCGGATGCCTGGAAAGCGAACATGCGCAGTCACCTTGGTGATTGACGCGCGTGACAGAAAAGTGCTGCTTTGATCTACTCGTAACATCTACCCAGGTATATCTCCATAATGCCGTGCCTTGTGCCTCGCGTGAAACAGAACCCAACGCCATGTATGCAGTCCCATTCAATCTCTCGAGCACCTGGCTCTCTCTCTGCATCGCGATGACTCCTGATCCTTGCCGAATTTGGCGCCCTGCAACGCTCCCACCTTCCTTCGCCTTGCTGGTGTGGTTTGCTCAGCACCATGCTCAATAGACGCTCCCTTGTATACTCCGGTCGGCCCTCTCGGCCCGGTCGATATCGTCATCGTCATCCGCGTCCCTGCCACCGTCGGAGCCGACACTGCTGAGCGCATCGCCGAGACGATTCGCCCGCGCGCCAGGCACCATGCCGTAATCGTCCAAGTTTGCATCTTCCTTGGTGACGGCCTCATCGTTGACCATCGCAACAGGGCCCTTGCCGTTCACATGGCCGCCTGGCGTGTCGGTAGCATGTCCGTTGGCGTGCCGTCCGTTCGCACCACTCGGGAGCTTCTCCAGCCGCGCCGCCAGCGACGCAACACGTCCGTGACCCCGATGACCGGCGTGCTCGTCCTCAGAGTTATCCTCGGCGTCACTATTCGACAAGGATGCGTGACCTGAGTACGTGCCGCCGCCGTCCCGCCCAATGTGAAGGTGAGGCGAACGAAGGCTGCGCAGACGGTCCTCGGCGGAGATGAAAGAGGGCGTACCATCGGGTGATGAGACAACCTCCTCGTGGGAGCGGACAACGTCAATCTGAGGGGTAGGCCGGCATCCGCCGGTGCCGCTCTCTTCGTCATCGTGGTCTTCGTCTGAGCCGTATGCGAGCTGGAAGCGCTTGCCCACTGGCCGGCGACTGGCGAGACTCGAGACGGAGGGGGTCTGCGAGTGGGTCTGCGAGTGGGTCTGCGAGTGCGGCTTGCAGACAAAGCTGGCGGGCGCGGCCGCCTTCTCATCCGTCTGTCGCAGGGACTCGAGGTCGTCGCGGCGAACGTAGTGGCTTTGGTGGTTGGAGCCGTTGGGGCAACCCCCCAGCGCCGTGTCGGGACGAAACTCTTAGTCTTCTCGATGGGGCTCGGGGCGACCTGCTTTTCCTTACCCTGCAGGATACGCTCGCGCCGCAGCTCAGACCAGGTGCGGAGGTTATTCTCGAGTATGTATTTGCCGCTCTCCTCCTGTTTGCGCATGATGAGGAACTCGCAGTGGTTGACGTTGCGCAGGTCCTCAAAGTATTCAACGGTGAAGTGGTACCACTTCATGAGGAATACGCGGGACATGAGGCCATGGGTGACGAGAACGCAGACGCTGGCAAAGTCGTTGTCACCGAATTGACGCCACAGGCTCTCGTTGAAGCCGCTCACTCGATCATAAGCGTCGGCGGCGCTCTCGCCGTTGGGGATGCGGTAGAAGAAGTGGCCATAGTCGGCGCGCTCTTGCCACATGCGCTCCATCTCGGCGCTACATGGTTGGAAGTTGCCAAAGTCCTGTTCGCGCAGCCGCGGCTCTTCGTGAACGGTGATGTTAGACCGCTTGAAGGGAGAGGGCTCGTCGTCGTCGGAGGTCAGGGTGGCAAGGATGCCCTCGGTGGTCTCGCGGGTTCGGCGGTATGGAGAGGTGAAGAAGTGGAGGGTGTCGTCGGCACGCAGCAGCTTGCGCAGGGAGCGGCTTCGTATGCTTGATTCCAGCCTTCCGGCGTGAGCTTGACGCGATGATCGGGTATGGCCTGGTGAATTTCTCTGTTTTCTAGGAGCAACTACAGTCAGCACAGGAGGCAGAACGCAACAGGTGGGGGAGGGGCAGGGCAGCCTCGATGGCGGGGCACAACATACTGTTACCCTCTGACTGGGCATGGCGGATAAGAATGATGAGTCTTGGTTTGACCATGTTGGGTCACTTTCGGTGGTGGCAGTGAAGTGGTACAGAGTGGCCGGGCCGTTTGGTGGTTTGGTGGAATGTTCGTGTGCACTATCGGGAGGGATCGCGTGGGTGCCAGGCACTTTGCTGCAGATCCAAATGGGGGGCAGACTAAGAATGGTTCGATGTCGGACTACCTGATGGCAGTCGGTAGGGCTAGAAATAAAGTAGAAGCCAGGGAAGAGGCGGCTTGTCGCGGGCGGGCTCGCTTTAGTAATCCCAGTGGGGGGCAAATGGATGACACGACGTAAGAAGCAGATGAGTCGAGGCGATGGAATCCGACCGATGTTTGATTCACATGGACGGGTTGGCTTGTTGGTCATAAATTAAGAGTCAGAGATGCAGAGTGCAAAGGGCAACAGCTGATGCTCGATCGGGTTCCGGGCCTGGCTCCGGGGTCCATCCCCCTCACCTCTCTCTCATGCTGCCTGCCTGCCTGCCCGCCTGCCTATTTAGGGGGCCAACGAAAAGGAATACCTGACATATTTAGAAAGAGCCCCCAAGGCCAGGGCAATCACTGTCACAGCGGTTGCTTCCCTGTCGAGAATCTGTCGCGAGGGGTTGGGCGGCAGGCGCAGTGGCGGGGTTCTTGCTTCATCTGCCGTAATTCCTTGGCCTTGATTCGATGCGTTGGTTTCGAGCACAGGAACGGGCAGCGGGCCAGGGGTTTCTCGCGTTTTGACTCGTCGGTTGGGACTTCCTCTTGTTGGAGCCTTCGCCCCTCGTCGAAAGACAGAGACAAAGACGAGGAGGGAGAGAATCAGTCGAATGTCATCTACCCTGCCTAAGGTACCTAGGTAGGTACCTAAGTTAGGCACCTAGGTACCTGTACTTACGGCCGTTGAGGTTGGTTCGCATCTCAGAAGGAAGGCTGCTAAGAGGTTGAAAGTCATGTCCATCACCATCAGGACCGCATCCCACTATCGATAGCTGAAGATCAAATGTTAAGTGGGGCCAGAATTGGCAACGGGCAGGTCATCGCGAAACACCAGGGAAAGACAGGCACCCATCATCTTTCTCAGCCTCATCCCATCCACCCGCGCATCCTGCTACGCCCTAATACCCAACTGCAACTCATCTCCCGCTTCCTCAAGTGGCTTTTCAGTCGATATTCCAGGGCCCCGCCGAGAGCCGAGAAAGAATTGACCCCTCGCGCCTTGTCCTTGCTTACGACAAAACCTCGCCCGAACAATCTCATCGCCACCATCCACGGCCAACGCCCATCATGTCCGGCGAGGGTCCCGAATCGATCCCCACCTCCGCCGACCCGCGCTCGAAGCGCCCGACCAAGCGCCGCGCCCTGACCCCCTCCTCCGCCCAGGCCTCGTCCCTCGACGCCCTCTTCGCCAAGCCAGACCAGGAGATCCGCCTGCCCGCCGACGTCCTCCTGCGCCGCACCTCCGCCGCCGGCGCCGCCCCCGAGATTGTCACCAACGTCCAGGGCTCCAGCGCCGGTGCCGGCTCGGGCGAGTTTCACGTCTACAAGGCGGCGCGTAGGCGCGAGTACGAGCGCCTGCGCGCCATGGACGACGAGGTGAAGATCGAGAAGGAGACGGAGGCATTTGAGCGCGAGAAGCTTGAGCGGGATGCGCGGGACGCCGAGCGCACGAGGAAAAATCGCGAAAAGAGGGACAAGAAGCGGAAGAAGGGCGGCGACAAGAAGGGTGCCCACCCTGCTGCTGCTGCTGCTGCTGCTACTGCTGCTGCTGCCAACAGCGGTGGTGGTGTGGCGAGGAGAGAGATTAAAGATGCGGAAGACCAAGGGACCAAGGACGGCGAGACGACATCGACCGAGACTGGGCAGAATGGTGACGTTTCCTCGGCGGCGGCAGCAGCTTCGACGCAGCCGGCGGGCCTAGTCATCCACGACGACGACTAACCTGCACACCTGTCGCCATCACATTCTGTACATAAATTCTAGCTTCTTTACACAGCGCACGGCCTCGCGGCCCATATCCCGGCGAAGATCGTCGGCGAAGGCGACGCCGGTAATGGCGGCAAGTCGACTCTTGATTCCCGAGAACTTTTTAGTCTAGGTACTCCTAATCCGACCCTCTATGGCTCCTAAGGTACAGGGGTTTGGTGTCGCGGCATCCACTCCCTTACGTTCCGAGTCTTTCTTGTCTTCCCCTCCTCCTCGAGGGCTTCAACCTCTCCCGCCACTTCTGTAGCACAGTCTAGCCCCCTTTTGTCCTCACCGCCTCCGCCCTGGCCCGGTTGCGCGCCCTTCCTCGCGCTGCAAATGTCGTCCACGCGGAGAAGCAGGCAGGCAGACTGTATGAATCGTTAGTAGATGAGCCGCAAGAAAAGTGAAGAGCGTGTTCATCTGCGTCGGGGTTATAACTCACCTCGATGGCCGTCTTGATGCTCTGCAGCTTGATAGCCTGCGGCTCCCAGACGCCGTACTGGTGCATGTCCACGATGACACCCTCATCGCCATTGATGCCCCACGACGTCTTACCCTCGGCGTGCTTGGCACGCAGGTCCGTCAGCACGCGCACGGGGCTGGCACCGGCGTTCTGCACCAGCGTTCGGGGATCACCTCAAGGGCGTCCGCCACCGCCTTGTATGGCCACTGTTGCACGCCCTCGATGCCCTTGGCCAGCTGCGCGAGGCGCACCGACACGGCCATCTCCGTCGCGCCACCACCGGGCGACAGGCGCGGGTGGAACATGACGTTGCGGGCCACGCCCATGGCGTCCTGGAGGTTGCGCTCAATCTCATTCAGCACGTCCTTCGAGGGGCCGCGTAGCAGCACTGTGCAGGCCTTGGGGTTCTCGCACTTCGTCAGGAAGGTGAAGTACTCGTCGCCAATCTTCTCAATCTCGAACAGGCCACACTGGGTGCCAACGTCCGACTCCTGGAGATCATCCACGCGGTTGACAATGGTGGCGCCGGTCGCGCGGGCTATCCGGTTGTTGTCCGTCTTGCGCACTCGCCGCAGGGCCGTAACGTTGGCCTTGACGAGGTAGTGCTGTGCCAGATCCGAGACGCCCTTCTCCGTGATGACGAGGTCCGGCTTGAGCGCCAGGATCGAGTCGCACATGGCCTTGACCTGCTCCTCCTCAATCTGCAAGATACGGTTCCAGTCCTCCTCCTTGGAGATCTCAATGTTCGTTTGCGACTCGCCCTTCTTGTACTCGAGCGGGCAGTCGAGCAGCACGATCCTCGGGTTCTCTATTCTCCTGCGCATCTTGGGGTGCGTAATATCCTTGTTGACCATGACGCCGTCCAGCACCCTGCTGTCCTCAATCTCGCCACCGGGCACCTTCTCGACACGGGCGTAGCGCTTAATGTCAACCTCCTTGTTGCCATTGCCGGGCTCCCAAGTGACGGTGCGAACGGCCTTCAAGGCGAGCTCGCACATCAGGTCGGACCACCGGGACACAAACTTGGTACCGATGGAGGAAGAGATGAGGCTGTACATGGCCTTGTCGTCGGTGGTGTCGATGGGGGTGGAGATCTCCTCGACAATCTCAAGGGCGTCCTTCAACGCACGCTTGAAGGCGGCGATAATCTGGACGGGGTGGATGTTGCGCTCGAGCTGGGGCAGGGACTGGGCAAGCATCTCGCCGGCTATGAATGGGTCAGCGTTGACCTTCAAATAGGGTGAGACCTCAAATTGGACGTACCCAGAATGATGACGGTCGTGGTACCGTCACCGACCTCCTCGTCTTGCGTTCGGCTGAGCTCAATCATGCTCTTAGCTGCCGGGTGAGACACCTCGATCTCTCTGAGGATGGCGTGACCATCGTTGGTCAGGACAATACCACCCATGGGATCCAGCAACATCTTCAACATGGCCTTGGGGCCGAGGCAGGAACGGATAATATCGGCGACGCTGTTGAGGTCAGATTTGTCGGGCGCTAGGGTGATCGAAGGATGGACACGTACGTCTTGGCGGCAGCGATGTTGGACATCTGAGCCTTGCGACCCGTCTGTCGCTCACCACTGTTGGTGTCTGTCGGGTTGGTCAGCACTTAGCATCCAGGGGGGGAGCTTCAGGAGCTCGGTGATGGAGGGGCGGGGACGTACTTATTACCACCACGGGGGCTTGCATGATGGGCAACGGTGTGTGTTTTCAACCGCGAGAGTAGAATGTCGTGTGTGCAAGCTTCGGAAATCAGTGGCTTCTGGCAGACTGAAATAGACGTCACGTCGTTGGCAGCGGGGTGTGGTCGTCGTGGGTACAGGCACCGGGCTTCTAAAAAGTTCGTGCCCGTGAATGGAGATTTTGGCGGGATGAGCTGGACTCGGCGGAACAATTTCGCGGTAGTACCTTCCAGACATTCGGGGTTCACCGACACCGAAATCGACCACTTGTACACCGAACGTAATGGATGCTGATTATGTAACCAAGCAGCATCTTCCAACTTCACTTCACTTCACCGGGCTTGAGCAACAGGTCCAACCTGGTCCATCGCATCTTTATGTTGGTGGTTGAAAGATGTCTGGAAGCACTCGCCTCTTCCTAAATAAGGTATAAATACGGCGATCCTAGCAATCATTGTGGTCGCCTTCTTGCGAGGACAGCCAGGCGTAAGACCTGCAGCATATGAGCCTGACCTAGCACCTACCCCGGGTTTTCAGAGCCGGAAGAATATGCAGTATCAGCAAACCCATGAATGCTTGCGTCATCATGGGTGTCCCCGTTATATCTTCTTGGGTCGACCTGGTCTTTTTCCGGAGTTTGAGCGAACCGCCGGGGGCGGGGGCAACATCCTCGTCTTCGTTCCCGCCACCATTGCCCAAGGGGCTTCAATATCCATATCGACAACGCAGTATCCCATCGCCATGTAGTGCTGGACTTGCGCCCAAATTTGCCTGTCCGAATCTGCTGAATCATCGAAACGTTTCCAGAAAAGCTCTGTTGCCTTGGTTCCCTCTTCCTCGCGCAGTCCGGGAATATTGGCCGCATGAAAGAAGTCGCCCTTCGTGTTCGACTGTGCTGGGAGCGGCGCCTGTCGCGATATGAGGAACAGTGGTACACCATCTCGGCAAAATTTCAGACGAAGGCACTTTTCCCTGGCAGCCTGACCCATCTCGGGAATGGGCATTGTCGAGACTTTTTCCCGGGGTGCGGCGATGCGCAGCTCCGTCGTAGGCATTGGGTTGAATTCTTTGGGGGCCGCGCCGCGCACTTCGGCCAAGTCCATTCTGATCTCAATGACGATCCAAGGAATGGCGTCGCTGCTAAGTGTTAGTTTTGCATCTCGATAAGGTGCATCTGCCATCGAAAGCGAGGGGTACCCACATCTCAACCTCGATGACTTTGATTCCACCTCGGTAGCCTGGTCGTAGGATGATTTTAGAGACCATCCGGAGGTTCTGATCACATACTTCGGACCCAAGTTCCTTTCCAAATTCCTTCAGGGGCTCGATGCTCTTGGGAATGCGAAAGTTGATCCACTTGACGTCTAGGAAGCGGTATCCAAAACACTTCGAACTTTCGAGCAGCGCGCGAAAACCCGTGCCACGTTGTCGTCCCAGCTTCAAGGTCCGCTCAATGTCCATCAGTCCATCTAGGGGGCGCCCCTCTGAGGGTTGGCCGGGTACGCGGTGGGTATGGCTGTTCCTTGCGCCGCACGCCGCCTGCGCGCGCTTGGAGGCCGCAGCACTGTCAAAGTAAGAACAAGACCAGCTGTACATCATTGACAGGGTGATTGGGTAACGTACACGAGAGGTGCGCGCTCACACAGATGCTTGACGAGAAACTGTGCTGCTACTCTCGGCTTCATGTGAGGATACAGGTTCTCAAAGGTGTATTCACCAAACGCCTGGGTCTGTAGCTCGTCGGAGGCCAGCTTGAGTCTCTCAGCGGCCCGATTTGTTTCGATTGTGGGATCGATGTTCAGCGCTCGATCTGTAGGGCCGAAGCCGCCCATGGCGAAAGCGCAGTTGAGTTGTTCAGGGTCACAGGTCGAGATAAAAGTGCTCTGTCCGATTGACCGCGCAAACTCCAGTCTCTTCTCCCTTCCGATCGTTATCCCAAGCTGTACCTTTTGCTCGATCGACATGGTGTCTTTATAGCCATTCATCGTTGCCAACTTGGCAGCTGCGTCCTGGAGGTCTTTCTGGCTGGATATCTGGCGGCTGGCCTTCGACACATCTGCCAGGTCAACGGAGGGAAGTTTTAGAAGGGGATGAACCTACTATGCTGCGATTTGGAAGGAAAGAGGTCTTGGCCCTTCCTGTTGCTCATCGCAGAATCTGAACAGCATCAGCAAGTCACCCAACGTCGGCGCAATGGATGGAAGACGGAACTCACATGAGTTACGGCCTCCTTCGTCTCTGCCAGAAACACCGTCACTCCCTGCCTCTTTCCCATGAAGGAGGGAGGGACCTCCAAACCCCGTGCTACTTCGTTCCCGTGAAGTTTTCATCCTGGAAGTTGACAGATCTTTGCTTGTAATATCTTGGGTTCCTTCTCCGGTCGAGGCGGCACAGACGCGTCTTTTCTTACGGGCGACGACGGTTTCAGTGCCCGGGGCAAGGCGTCTGGCGGGACGCCGTTTCATCGGCAAAAAGTGTGTCATGTGCTCTGCGTCGCACGACACTTTGGAAGGTGGTTTACTTAGGGTATTGTGGAAGTTATGTGCGGGGGTATAAGAGGCATCGTCGATAGGGTACACTGGCCTTGCCAACAGGTGGGGAATTGTTGATAGTTTTGTTGATGCCTCGCTTTTGACAATATACAAGCCACTAATGCGTTTGCCTGTGTGAACCTCCCTACACTTCTGGGCGACTCCACGTTGTTCCCTCCCTGTTATCAAAAAACATAAAAGACGTGAACTAAACAATAGGCAGTCGCTCGCCACTCGCTTCTTGCGGTTGACGCCCGAAGCAGGTCGCTTGTGGTCCGAATATCTGTATTCGCTGGAGCCGAAATGCATGCTTCCCCAACCGCTCGAGCGTGGTCCACTCACCAGGGTATGCAGAGCACATTCGCCGCTTTCCCGCTACCGCTCGGCGCCGGCTGCCCCACCTTAGCCCGGCACCCGGACTGGCATCGGTGGGTGCCGAAGACCCGGCAGAAGCCAACAGCGCTCTTATCAGCCACAGCCATTTGGGGGCAAGCACGATGGAAATGCCGGCTCCCAAGTGCCCCGTGGCAGCAGCACCTGCGGGGCATTTCATTCAGCACCCGGAAGGTACTTCTCAGCTGCTGAATGAAGAAGCAAGTTGCTTCTCCTCAATAATCTCCCATTCTTCCCTTCCGTGAAGAATTCCATCTATCTCTTCTACATAGATACCTAGGTACCTTCCCATTTTTATTTCGATATAATATCTCATTCTCTCACATAGAAAATACCATTCTTCTCCTCAATACAATGTCCCATTTATCCCTTCTATACCACATCTCAGTCTCCAATGGCTTCGATAACCATCTCGCTGGCCTCAATACCCATTTCGACGCTCTTGAATACCAGTTCGAGCAGAAATTCCAGAGAATTGGAGAACCTACAGTAAAGTCCAGTCAAATCGAGACCAGCTTAAAGACAGGCTCAAAGAAGATATCAAGCATGGAGCGCGCATCGAACCCAGCCTTAATATTGGGTAACTTAAGTCTAATACTCTACATCTAAAAATTTACTCGGAATTCTTTCAGAAATACGAATATGATAGTCGAAGCGATTAATAGACCGGCATCATTCGATAAGGCAATTGTTTCCTGGCAGCCCCTTCATCCGATTCATTCAAACACCCCTGTATCAACTTTTCCATCCTCGCTGGCTCAACTCATGTTAGTCAGAACGTTGGGTCGAGCACAGCGAAGAGGCCTTCCTCACAGAAGGTCCGCAGGCAATGGATAGGTATGGGGCCAAAACACATCTGAAATCTGGTGCTCAACGATCACTGTTTAGCCCGGTCAGTGCTTTCAAGCCCGCCATGAAGTTCTTGGAGGCTCGCGACAAGGACAACAAGACCGTAAGTTCTCTTCCCTAGTGTTTTCCCAATTGCCTGATCATGCGATCAGCTGACGGGGGACACAGAGCACGGACAAATGGCGCCCTGTCGTCAAGGGCATGTTGACTATTGCCGAGGAGGAGGAGAAAGAGGAGGTGATGACCCCAATAAAGACCTCGATGGTCTCAGAAACCCTAAGCAGAAGGCGGTTGGCCGTGCCGCTGCTCTGGGGCTCTTTGATTGCTTCTGGTGAGACTCGCCAGAGCATTCGGGCTCGGAATCTCTGTAATCCTTAAATACGCGTCTTGTAGTCCCTAGCCCCCTAACCAGCCCCATGTTCCATGGCTCCGCAGGCGACTTTTGACATGAGTACACCTAGTAAGTTTCTTCGCCGTATCACTAAACGTTAAAAGACACTGACGCTCAATAGAGTACGACTTTAAAGTAATACTTCTAGCTCTCCAGGTATCGACGCTTGGAAATATTCGTACCTTTCGGGACTGCATACGCCGCCAAACGGCGTGATAGATCAGTATACTCGGGACACAGCATGGATCGGACGAGTATTTGGCGATGCGTAGTTATTTCATGGTAGACTCTGTCATGGCTATTCTCAAAGACAGTGTTTCTCATTCCAGATTGCTACTGAAAGTTTTGCAAGTGGCCCTGAGGGCGCTATCCGATCACAACTGGCCATATGTGCCAGAAGACGCCTACGGAGCCATGGAACAGGGACTGTTCAGGGGCTAGGGACTACGAGGACGCGTATGTGAGTGTTTCGGAGGACCCTCCTAGCTGCGGAGGGAGGGCCAGGATTCAGATGTATTCTAACCTCATACCTATCATCTATTGCTTGCGGAACTTGTGCGGAAGACCTCTTCACTCTGCTCAGCCTCACGCCCCGACAGCATGCTAGGATCTTGTCGGCCCCGCCCGCTCGCCACCCTTCCCGATGAACAGCGGACGGTAGGTAGAATCGCCTCTCAACAAAACTTAGCCAGAACTAGTCAACGCCAGCCCCAGGCATCGCACACGCAGTTCACTAGGAGCTTTCTTGTTCTAAGAGGAAAAGGTTCTAAGAGGAAAAGCTATTCCCAGCTAGCCGTCACTATGACAGCTGGTGAGACTGACCCTTTGTTACCCCGGATCGGAGCTAGGTCGCCCCGCTGAGCACGTTCATCCGGTCAAATCCGTCAGCGTTTCCGGCATGAGCACGATCCGCAAGCGCTGCGCCGGACTCTTTGCTACGATGAGTGTGAGAGTATTCATCACAAATACGCGGGCGTTATGGCCACCACGTTGTCGACGTGGAACAGCGCTTTGAGCAGTTGCCCTACCTTCATCTAGCTACAGCGACATGTGGCGTGCGCGCCGTCGACCGGTCGAAGCAAGGTCCAGCACGAGCAAAGTAAAGGGGGGGTTGCGATATCAAGCACGTTTCTGGCTTCACACCTGAGCGTCGTTGTAGAGATTGAAACCATCTGAGTGGCTGGTAACTAACCAACCACACGTCTCCAGAGGCACTTCCAATCACTGAAGCGTGTGAAGCCTGGCCCCGTCACGACAATGCCCAACTGGGCCGCGCGTGCACAAGATCAGATCAGTGACGGGTAAGAGGCGGAACCCGTAGGAGAACCACTACAGGGCCACGGTGTTCCGGCTTGAACGATGAAGGGCAATTTCACAGGCTGGTCCCAAGCTCACATCCCGTCATCCAAAAGTCCTCCAAGGACGGCACTGCCCCACGCCATGGGAACGCGGCAAGTAGCAACTCGAGCGGTGCAAGACCCCGTATCCTGTATACTGGCGTTTTGCCGTCAGCTCCCTCTCGCCCCTGGGCTGGAGGTGATGATCTCGGGGGTCGAGGAGCGGGACCGCGGAACCACAAGGAGAAAGACATGTCTCAGAATGCCGCTGTCTCTCGTCTCTGTGCCGCACCGAGACCAGGGGCGTGGGTTATGAGGCAAGGAGCTCACGGTTCATGGGTGGCACCAGGTAGTTGGACGGTGAGGCTGCTGTACGATTCTACCTTGGTAGCCGCGTAGCACAGATCTCTGTCGTTGAGACATGCCGTCTGTGGGGGCATGAAGCGATCGCTTCGCGAGAGGCGGTGGGATTTTCACAGCTGAGATGTACCCGTACAGCGTCTGTCCAGCCCTTGGCAGCCTCGCTTAATCGTCCCGCGTTGCGTTCCTCAGAAAGGCCAAACAAGCTGGCGAAACAGAGTGCTTGGAAGGAGACCGGTGAGCTAGAGAGACAAGTGGGAATCTGGTCTACGCCTCTGGCTGGTGACATCTGAGTCAATGGGAAACAAGAGGGAACACATGGTAACGAGCGGCAGCTCAGACAACGCTGGGCCCGAAGGTGACAGCTCCGTAGCCCGCTGGACACGGCATGACTAGCCCGGACCGTGGGAAGTGAACCCGCTGGCCCAGAGCACTCGAAACAGTGGGTTTCCTCCCTATCGTATGCCCGTCGAAACCGCCCATGGTAATTGTGCCCCACCAAGGCGCTCTGTGTTGAGAAATGTACAAATGCGAGTGGGCAAGTTGGAAGCTCCAGCTAAGGGACACGCATGAATAGTGTTGCACAGGAGAGGGTCGAGGACGTTCGGGGGTACGGCGGCAGTACCGGGCACTTTGCCGTGTTTTAGATCGAGAAGTACGGCGATCGGAGCTACAAGGTCGGGTGCTGCAGGGAGTCACAGAGAATTTACAACCTGTAATAGCCCTGGCACAACCAAAGTGGTGCAACTTGTCAGGCGAAGCACGACGATCAGCCAATGCAAGCCTGACAGGTTTTCGTTCTTGATAGAACGGAACGACCGCGAAACGCCAGGTGCCCCTTGGCCCGGTTGGTCAAAGTGTTCAGACTCTCCACTGCGGTGTTTATGGGATTGGAAGCCGGACGAGGCGTTGTTGTTTCAGGCAGATTCTGACTTTTGACTGGCAGGCCAATGGCTTGCACATCGAGAGTCGAACAAGATTGGGCGCATGTTCTAGAATGACGAAACTGTTGAACATTGACTCAAAGGTGGTCCGAGTTATGGAGGGAGAGAAGCTTCCAGAGGCTTGGGCAGCCGAGCACCCGGATGGCGGGTTGACACGTTGCTAGCATGAACAGGCAGTTCATGGGCTCCCCATTGGATAGGTAATTAATCTTCTCGCCCTGGAGCAGGCGGGCACGCTGATTGAAACTGTCGGCTTTCATGACGAGCAGCAATGCGGATAACGGACCATCTTCCGCGACTGGAGCCGCGGAAGGAATGATTGGACCGGACACCCACAATGGCGGACCGAGGGGATATCTTCCGAGTTATAGGCTCTTCCCGGCTATATCAACACTTGTTGATTTGTCCAAACTGCGTTCGGGGCCGTGATGAAACGGGTTGAACCGACATGGCCGAACCTGTGGACGGGCGAGCCGACGCGGCAGTTAAGGGGTGGCATAGCATAGAGGGCGGCTGAGGATGCAAAGTGCTGCGAGGCGCCGCATGGGGACGAAGTCGATAATGCCATGCCCCAGAGAGGAATCCATAGGCGTTGAGAGCCATGTGGAAAGTGCGAACGAGCGTTGTCCATTGAGGTGGTGTGCAAAGAGCAGCCAGTGCAACGAACCTGTGCCGATATGCCGTCCTCGAATACGCACCTCCAGCATACCTAGGTACCTAGGTAAGGTAGGTAGGCAAGATGGCTGACACGAGACAAGATTGGCTGGTGTGCGTTGACGGTCAAGCCTTCTGGCCATGAAGCCGTCTAGACTGAGATTGGGGGTGCTCCTACCGACAGGCAAGGGCTGCCATCCACTCAATCCATCCCTCCATGACGAATGTGCTGGCTTCAGCTGCCTGGAGGCGAGAAGGCGTCCTTGGCCTGAAGGGAATGCGTACTCGTGATTGAATCAATGACCCCAGCATGGGACACGAGCGGGACAGGAAGAGATGAGATTCAGGTCCGAGGCGTCCGAAAGTCGAAGCCGGTCGAAAGTCAAGCAAGGTCGAGAATGCGACGTGGAAACAACGCTTGCTTGTGATGTTTTGGGTCGGCCCGCCGTCTTCCAGTCCAGGATGGCAAAGGTGCGGGTGCAGCATCGACCTCCATGTGGCTCTACAAGAGCGATCGAGGGAATGCGGCTGGCCAAGATTCCAGGTTGAAGTGGAATGTGGTGACGAGGCGATGAAACCACACGCGGCCTTCTGCCGTTGTGGTGAGATGACGGAAGGAAGAAAAAAACTTCGCTTTGGGGGACCGTGCAAGCCATATGTAACTCCCTATCCTATCCTTTCCCCCTTTTACAAGATGCACCCATTGCACTTGCCTATGAACAGATGCCTGCTTGCATTGCACTTGCACTTTGACTCAGTAAACAGTCAGCCAGCCAGCAAAAGTCTGGGCCAGAGCAGGCCCCTGAATGATTCATGGGATTCATGGGGTGACCTCCACTGTTGATCGCACCCCCTTCTCTTTCCATCTATTCCCTAGGTATTTCCCCTTCCCTCTCCACTGTCGGTCCCGGGCTCGAGCCTGGCGGCCGCCCTTCAGGCTGCCTACAGGGCACAAAGTGCCCCCAACATCTGCATCGCCCCCCGTACCCCCACCTGGCACCGGCCGCACCTATCTTTTAGCAGCAACCTTAACTGTTCGTAGTACATGTGGCCCATCTCTGCAGGTGTGGAGGCTGCCAGGTGTGTCCTCTGCCTTAGCAGGGCCGCTACGCGTTCCTCACCCACAGGGGCGAGCCTTGCTCTCAAGCCCCCCAGAAACCGCTAAATCATGGCACCATCGATCGCCACCTAGCCGGCCCCTGACACGTTATCCGCTTTTGATGATTTTTTTCTCTCGTCTCCCTTGCGATGTGTGACGCATCCAATGTCTTTTTCTTGCTCGTTGATACTTTCGGCTATGGTGTTTTTGTGCGAGGGAGTCATCGTCAAAGACCCGTCTGGAACCTCAGCCGGTGGAGCAGTCGAACACACCACCCCTATCCCTAAGCCTTCTCTTCTGTTTTGGCGAGGGCCGAGAACGGGGAGGACAGAGTTTGATGAATCATGGGGAATGGGGGTCAATTGAAGCTGTGCGCAATCGGGCGACCGGTCCAGACAGGCCTGCCCGCCAAGATGGATGTTGCTGGTTGAGAGGAATTGTCTGGAATTTGCCTTTCTGGTTGCGTTTCACTGTCTCATTAGTTTCAATCGCGCGTGGTTGTTGTCTTCAGTAGATTATTCGATTTTTCCCCCCTCTCTCTTCTCTGGCTTTCGCCCGCTGCATGGCCCGCTGCGGCTTGCTGCGGCTCTGAAGTTGCCTCGCCCGACTGGGCAGGAAATTCCACTTCCACAAATTCCATTCATCATCGTACTGATCGAATCCGCCCTGTTCATCAATTCGAAAGCGGAGCCGTGTCGATTCATTACCGATTCACGAATGGGGTCCAACATTAGGATGAACAACATGGTTTTTGCATTGAAGGGTGTATGAAGTGTAGTGTCATCATGCTTGCGGACCCCTCAAGCCCTCTGCCCCCTGGACTCGCTCCGCTCGCCGCTGGCCGGTGTTTCTGAGCCCCTGGCATATCCCCCGTTAAACGACGTCACGATATCAGGCACAGACAGGCACCGCTGGCGGTGGCAGCCACGAAAAGCCAGTCAAGCTTGCTCAACCGGCGAGACCGCCCGACTGTTGACTGTTGCGGTTCATCGTGACCCGACGATTTGTCGAGTCAACAAAGTGTGTCCCAAGTCGTCTGCACTCTCTCCAGACCTAAGCAGAATTCGGACACACAAGCTAAACAGAGCTTTCCCCGTCTTTTCTCCGCATCGCCTAAATCACCTGTTGCAGCCCGAATGGCACGTCGTTGCAGCAGCATCCACCTCATCACAAAGAACACACCACAAAAAAAAATAGATAGACGAGGGGGAGTGGGACGGCACGCGGAGTAAGGAATCGCCCGCGGCTTCCTCGGCGCGTACGTAATGGCGTGCCCTCGGAAGGCGGAAGGCGGATAAGTGTGACGATCACCCTTCCTGTCAACCCCGGTCTGGGCAGCGGAGCCCGCCGTCAGAGACGAGAAAAGAGGCAGATGTAGGATCGGACAGAAGAAGCGACGGAATGGACAACGAAAACCCCGATGCTCCATCATGGTGCCGATGCATCGCAGTGTTGTCAACAATTCGATGAACCGAAGACTCAGAAAAATCTTTTTTTTTCTTGCTCACCTGTCCCCCTTCCCCCCACCCCCGATTTTCTGTTTCGCTTCATTGCTTCTTACCCAGAAGGGACGAGGAGGGGGGGGGCGTACACTGGTTGCAGCGCGGTGGTTCGCCTGTTCTGTCCGGCCATCGGCGCGCGCGACGAGCTGAGAGCCATGCCACGTTGTCAAACGTGGATCGCGGCCCTCGTTTCCCCCCCAGCCCAAGACCATCGACAGGGCAAATATACCAGAACCAGGGGGGGGGGACGTTAGGCGGGTGCCACCTCTGTCTAGCTCTGGGCTTGACCTGTGCAAGGCGGGAAAGGGAAAAATGCCCGGCGAAAAATCCAAATGACAGGGTTGAGTACCTTAGCCAGGATCGCCAAGGCAGAGAGAGATGGAGAACTGGAAAGAACAACACCCTAAGCAAAATATGACAACGTACAGGCAGCAATGCATTTCAAGGCAAGCCAGGCAACCAGACGCAAGGGAGCTGGGAATTCATTGATTACTCTGGCACCGTCTTCTTGGGTTTTGGTAGGCATGTCGGGCGCTCCCAAGGCGTAGTTCTGATTCAGTTTGGCCGGTGCCTTGCTCCGGCTTCGTAGAGCGCAGAGTTCTGTACAAACCAGACCGGGCAGCGATCATTGTAGCGACTTGTACATCTTGCGGTTCCGACGACCTGGCCCGCCTGCAGCTGCGGCTGCGCCTGAGCGGCCTGCTGGCCCTCCCCAGACTGCTCTGCGCTACGTGAGTCGTGGCCTGCCAGCTCAGTAGACCATCGTGAATCGGGATTTCTAGGCCTTGGGACGGACATAATGCTTTTGGGCATACGCCCGCTTGCCACAGCTTGCGATCCTAACTTGATGGTGACTGTATTCGCTTACTTGCTGTCTTGACCCAACCTCGCACAGCCGACACCGGCCGCTCCCTTTTACGCCCGCTCTTGGTCGTGAACCTGTCCGTGACACAACCGAGCGGCCCTCCAGTGTGTCCACCGACCCACCGAGGTGGGGAGCGGAGACCGAGCCCGGTGCCTAAACCCCTGCCAGCGTTCTGGTTCTGGCCGTAGGAACGTAAAGATTTCAGTTGCAAGAGTCACATCCGTGGATGCTATCGCACGGCACAATATGGACGAAGGAAGGAACAGTGTGCGTCATGGATTGTGCTCAATTCTTGGTCAATCTGACGTTTGATGCTATGCTTTGTTGGCTGTCTGCGAGCCATGCAAGATCTCTACAGTCGCTGTGCGCTGAGGATCAGCTACCTGAGTACGCTCCGGAGATACTCCCGGGCATCCAATGCCCCGAACCCCCGATGCCGTACCGTTGCGAAATCCCTAAACGCCTCGCCATTCCCGTGGGTATCCTGCCTCTGTCCCGCCGTTGAGGTCCTTTCCCATGTCATGGTCTTCAAGCCCGTATGGTGCCGAGCCTAATGTGTCGTCCATGAGCTTCCATACATCCCCGCCCTCCGTCGAGTGTGGTATAAACAGTTGTTGCGCCGTGGTGTGCCATCCGGAACTCGCCTTGCCGTCAATGACAAGGTCGATGGACCGCCATGACTCCCCCAAACTTTTTTATGATGCAGTACTCCGGTGTAATGCCCGTACACGTGTTACAGCAGATGACCCCAGACCAAAGGAGATTGTGTCGATTTGTGGTGATATGCCGAGAGAGAAAAGATAAGAGAAAGAAGAAAGAAAGACATGATCGAGTGAGTTGTGTGTTGTAAAATGTTGTGTCAAGGTGTTATTGAGGATGGATGTGTTGCGTGGTTGTTGGTGGTGATGATCTTCGAGCCTAGTACGAGCGTCGTCGCTGGGTCCTGATGCTGTCGAAGGATGCAGCGTAACCGCAGAGCTCCTTCTGTGTCTTCTCGTTCAGTTGCAGATAGCTATCCGTATTGGACGACGCGTTGCTGCCCATGGAAGCGAGGCTGGTGTTCGAGCTCGAAGCCGTCAGGGGACGAGCGGTGTTTGGTGAGGAACCTGTGGGCAGGTACGTGTTGGCTGAGGACAGGGAGCCGTATGACTGAGCGTTGGAAAAGTCGATGGCGGGAGGGAGGTAGAATCGGCTGGATTGCCTCTGACTTGAGGTCCACGGTCCGGTCGAGGTGTTGAAGCCAGGGGAGCTGGCAGCAGAGGTAGACGTCTTCTCAAAGTCGGCCAGGCGGCAAGATTCAGAGCAGTAGGCGGTCCCATCAGTCTGCTTGTCGCAGCCGAGGCAGAACTCGTGAGCCCACATGTCGGCCATGATGTCGTTGTTGTGGGAGAGTGCAAGATGTGCAAGGTGCAAGTGGTGGATGTTGAAGCGGGATTGTCAAGGCCAGGCAGGGCTGGTCGAGGCTGGTAGTATGTGTTGGAGGAACTGGTTGAAGAAGAGTAGGATGCAGATGATGAATTATAAAGACACTGAGCAGGTTTGACTCATATCAGAACAAGCCAATGCAACAAAGAGTGCTGGACGAGATGAAGTCGAATGATGGGGAGGAGCAGGTGGATCGAGGAGTGGGAAGAGGTCGGCTCATATGTATCAATGGTCGAAGCACAGCCCATCGCACCACTTGACACCAGAGTCACCCAAGAGTGGAGGGGCCCAGTCTTGTGAGTGCAGCGTGCTCTGCCCCATCCTGACGCCATGGCAAAGTACCCCACCGTGCATTATTGTGTGAGCAGGTACGGGCGATTGCACCAGTCCAGCCTGCACGTCGCGAAAAGCAGACAAGGCAGCGGCGCTTGAGGGAAGGGAAGGGGGGGGTGGTCTTGCCGTGTCTCCACTTCTCGACCATCGGCGAGAGGGAAGGGGGGGTGCAGCATGGCCAGGGAGTGGCAGCAGCGAGTGAATGGGTGTGAGGGCTTGGAGGCTGCGGCACCATAGAAAGTGAGAGAGCGAGACACAGGAGGGGTGGGCGCTGATCGATGGTGTGTCGTGGGCAGGGATGGCGTGAGCGAGCCTGGACCCCGCTCACCACCATCTGATGAAAGAAATCATCAGTCACAGAAGGAGCAGACCAGGGTGGCAGAGGAGAAAAAATTCTGCATCCACTGTTAGGTATGTTTGGCCAGGGTGGGCGTGTGTGTTGAATTGAGAGGGGTGTGCTTGCATGGTCCCAGCCTGGGCGTTGTGCTGATGGCTGCTGATGGAATGACGTTGGGGTGTGTGCAATCGAGCCACTGGTCCAATAGCCTGCTTTGTTTGGGCATAGTGCAAGTGAAAGTGGGGTCACTTGCTCCTTGCTCAGAACCAGGCCCTATCTCGTGATCTACATCAGAGGCTGCCTTTTTTGTGTTAGCGCCTGTCTGGTTCATGGGGGCCCCGTCTCGTCTCTTGGACGCCAGCAACAGCCAAAGCCAAACCCGCCAGGCCTGCCAGAGAGCATCGAGCCCCGCTGATGGTCTTTGTGAGCGTTTTCCCTCTGTTTCAATGTTTTTTTTGTGTCATCAGTGGACCATATTCACCATTTTAAAGTGCATCGTGCCATCTTCCGATTGTTTGGCAGTCGATTACACGGTGCACCATTGAGCCGGCGTACCTAATTGAGCTCGAAGCGATGACTCCATCACACAAGGGTCCCGAGTTGCAGGTCTCGTTTCGGGAGAGGCAGGCCGACCGGGAGAGCTCTCTCTTCGCATACCATTGAAGAATTCCGATGAGTGCGTGGCAAACAGTTCAGCCTAGAGCCTTGTGCTTCGAGTTGTCTGCCTGTCTGCCTGTCTGCCTGTCCAGCCCGCCTCCCCGCGCCTGGCTGTGGCCTCGCCTTGGTCTGGATAGGTATGTTTGAGTGTGGGTATGGATGATCTGCACATCAACGCATTGGTAGTCCCCCAAAATTGCTCAATTGACGATACACTGCGCCAACGAACAGCGACAAATGGAAGAATTGGACAACCACCCTCAGCAGGCAAATGTAAGACGGCAGCCACCAACCTGCGAATCACGAACCTGCCGTGCCCACAAGGACAAAAAAGAAGAGGATGTGGGGACGACAGCCGCAGAACCGCCACTTAACACCCCAACTAAAACAATGCTGTGCAACAGTGAGTAACAGCCGACGGACGATGGGTGAATGGTCAATTGGCGGATTGGATGAGGTGAAGGTGTCGATTTGTGAGGTCACAGTGGTGTGCTTCGTGAAGCGGGGCGTCGGCGAGCAACCACCACCTTCCCAGGACACACGCAATATCGTCTCATTCTCGCTCTTTCCATTTGACCCAAGCATCTCAACCTCAGGCCTCTTCCATCAGAGAACCAGACAGGCACATCATATCTGGACAGGCTACTGTCAGCCAGCCAAGCAGCGCCAGGGGGAACTCACCCCTGCCGCATGGCGACATCGACCAATCCTCCGAACGCCCCCACCATCTAGGACGAGATTGGAACCTCTGTAAGTGCCATCGTCTTCCTGCTGGTTGACGAGATGATGGTTTCATTGGCTGTGGGCCATTCACCTGCATCAGGGCCACGTCCTCTTTGCTGCGGCTTCCAGCTTTTCCAACTCAAGGACGCTTGCCAGGTGCCTTTCGTGCAGGCCTCTAACTCTCGGGCCCAGGAACGGCTTCAATTCAGGGTCGAACAACATACTGGCCCGAGGCCTGTAGTGCCGTGTGGTCAGAGACGCCAACTGCTGTCCTCATGTGCCTTGTCGAAACACCGACCACTTCTCTAGAGTCGAATGAAGGATAGGAGCGCGGAGTAGTGCAGATAGAGCGGGCCCCATGGATGACGCACTGAGCACCAAACACCCACCAAACTATAACGGATCCGGGGACGGGCACGGCACAGATCGTGGAGATAGGTTGCGCATCAACCCGATGGCTCCACCCTGCATCAGCCATCGGCCGCCAGCAGAGACCGATCATCACACAATAGGACGTCTAAACACATTGCGAGGCGAAATTGGGCACAAACTTGGCCCTCCTCCACAGGACAGCTCGCCTCATGAGCATCGTGAGCGGCTCAAGCAGGGCACCAATGGCGGTGCGCTAGCGACGACAATCACGTACCGAGCACGTTCGAAGGACGTGGTACACGTCTACAAAAACGTCCCCTCATGTGGGCTGGGGGTGCATAACCCCATGATCATCACGCCCACTGCCACTTTCCCACTATATCTGTCGGCATGTCAAGGACTAAAGTTGCCATGCAAACCCCAAGCCAACACCATTGCGCCGCGCCTCGTCGTCAGTTATCACTGTCGTCAAAACGTCCCAGGAGTAAACGAACACCTACCTGCTGCGACGCGTTACCTACGAAGGTCCGACGACACAACCTAGTTCAACTGCAGGCCAAAGTAGCCCTTACCACTTTGGATACGACCTGCATCGGAACGGGCGGGGGGGGGCGTAAGTGGTATCGACTCGAGCAAATCAGCGGCCTCTGCCGCACGATGGAACGTCGCGAGGTGTCCAGCGCTAGTGAACAATCCCCCGCGTGCGACTTCCCCCCCGACCGACGGGAACGACCTGAGTCGCCTGTCTTGCCTGCACCCTCGCCACCTGACCAACTTGCACCAACCCCCTAACCTAGTATCGTGATAGCGACTACAGATAGCTCTGCCCATGGCGAGCGAAGAGCTTGCATGCGACCCCCCACCCAGCAGCTGCCTGCAGGTCCCTCAGCAACAGGACCTGCAAATCCTCGTCGTTCGGTCCTGGTAGACGACATGCTGCAGGACAAGTAAGGTGGGAAAAACTGGAGAGACCAAACCATTGGGTGGGCCATACAATCATCGTCATCACAACCATGACTTTGCAATGCCAGTCTTCCCCAAACTATGTCGTCTACAGACATTATCGACCTTCGCACTTACAACGGTTGGGCAGATTGCTTGAAGTGGGGCCAATCAGGACCTCCCACAGCTGGACGATCTGTTTTACCTTTTGATCAACATGAATGATCGTCATGCAAATGCCGTTTCTTTCACACGGGGACTGAGATAATGAGGAAGGGAAAGGCTGGCGCGGTAATCATGAAAATCGGCAGAAGAACGATTGTATGGCGTGGTCATCTCTGGTGGCAACGCGACAGCAACCCACTCAAAATTCGTGGGAGTTGGTCAGTCTTTGATGACAGTTGTGCTAGGACGGATCACCAGATGACAAAAGTCACTCGAGCCCAGCGCCGATGAAATGATCCATCGTCCCCTGGACGAGACAACGGCTGGGAAGCACATGTTGGCTAACCAATCATGGCGATGCCATGGAACGAGCGAATGCGCCGGGCATCTTCTGCGACTGGCTTGAACGAACGGCACGGCACTAGACAGCCCACCTGATGGGGTCACCTGCCCTGGTCTTGGTCTGGGGAAGCGGGCAGCACAGGATGTGAGCGGGCAGTACAAAGAGGATGGTGCGCATGGCGGACCTTGCAAACCATCCGGGCGCCGAGAGCGAGACGTCATGTTTGAAAGCTGTCACCAAATTGCCCGACGCGCGCCTGCTGATGAGCAACATGATCAGATGAAGCAAAACTGCCCCCTGGATTATGGTGCATTATGGTGCAAGACGGACGTGGTTCTGAACTTCTGACACGGCCCCGGGCTCGCAGGCATCAAAAGCGGGCCCTCCTCCTCCCAGAGCGCCCGCACGCGATACGGCGCAGAAGATAGGCCACATGGTCAGTTATCGTAAAGGACACTCAATCCGCTAGTTTCAGAACGGCAGAGAACTCGACGCCGAGTTCGAGATGGACTTGAGGGCGGGGGGTTCAAGACCAGGGAGTCTCTCTGTGGAACTTTGGATGACCCAGTCGGCATGCGTGTCGGCTTGGGCGGTCGATGACATGTCCTCGTGGAACACGCTGGCTAATACATGGTAGTGTTCGGAGACTTGGGAAGACGGCTTCGACGACTCCATTCATCACATACATCAAAGGCCAATGGATGAGCTGTGCCAACGACGTCGTCCAGAGTGGAGCCAAGCAGGTCATCCGCCAGCTAATCAAGAGTGTAAACCGCACCATCATCAAGTCTGGTACGGCACACGTTCGGTCGAAATTAGGGGTTCGAGGGGGACTGAGGGGTCAGTGGCTACCGAGAGAAGAAGCCGGCACGGCACTGAGGTGCCCTTATCTCACGTCGAGCATGTTTGTCCGCCTGACAAGAACGCACGGCGCCCGCTTCGGACCCCGCTCTCTCCCACGCTTTGTCCGCGCCAAGGATGCCCACCATCCTAGACATCGAGAAGGAAGGCCGTATGTCTCCTCTTCGCCGCCGTCGACAAGCTGCAAGTCCTGTCGCTTCGACGCAATATCGCGAGATGCATGGAACTCTGAAGGACAGCAGGGATATTCTGTGTTTGATATGCATACGAGGTCTGGAGGCGAGCAGGACTGGGGTACGTACAAAGGCCTGCTGGACATATTTTCCTCTTTCCTTTCCAGCCTCGGTCCGGACCACGACCCTCCTTTTACTATCCAGGCCAGCACATCATTAATTCAACACAGAATCACGACAGTTGAACGCCCTTGTTGTCGGCTGTTGTCCATACGGCTGGGAGTGGCTTCGATAGCACATCTTGATACAGATGAACGCGCTTTGTGATGATGACGGGCCGCCCGTTGTAAGCCATCGCGTCGATGCATCTCAAGAAGCTGGGCCACTAATTTGGGGCTAAGCCGTTCAGTCGAGGAACTCGTCGGTCTTTTGGACCCTACATTGGTACCTTGCAGACTTGCAGTCACACCTGGTCCTCCGTGGCGGCGAGACTTTGGAGTGTATCGGCATGTTTGAACCCGCAAATCTTACAAGGCATGGCGTGGGCGTCGTTATCAGAGCTCAACCGGACCTCAGGAATAGCAATGATGGCCCAGGTCAGATGGCGAGCAAGAGGCGAGCAAGAGGCGAGCGTCGCATGGTGCCGTGCCGGTTCGTTCAATACCGTAGAGGCAGCGGCTGCCTGCCGGGGACTCGGGGTCAAGCTTGTCGATCCGTGATATCACTGGCTGAAAGCGCCCCTTTGAACACCAACATTTCTCTCATCAACAGACTGGGTTCGTGGGTACGACGGTCAAGCGACGCATACGATGATCTGTCTTGACTACGGTTGGCGTGCGCACACCAGGACATTTGCAGTCCAGTCTCATGCCAGGCCTCGAGCTTGATAAGCTCTACTCCTTTTGTGAGGCCGTGTCCATGCTGGAGCCCCTGGCTACCCTCTCGACCTCCTTCACGCATTGCATATCACCCCACACAAACCGACCGATGCATCGCCACGGGCAAATGAGAAAGCCGGGGCTAGTCTTACACCTGTCGACAAGGATCAGGACGCACCCCTGACTATTTCCTTTTTCCTCACCCGACTTGCCTGCCACCCACCCCTCCTCCTGGCTCAAACTACGATGCGACTCCAGGCTGGACTGGCGACATTGCAACGTACTTGCGAGCTAAAATGGCCGACTGGCTGTCCGCGCTTAGGCTTGTTTTCGTCATTCATCATGGTTCTTGTGCACAGCCAATGGCCGCCCAACCTTCAACAACCCTCAGGGATCGAATCCTTCCCTTCGTGGGTGAGGGTGGTAGGTCTTGAGATCCGACCAAGCCGAATAACAAGACTCGTTCGGACAGCCCGGCGCAAGCAACTTCATCTTGATGCTGATCGTGAGCTTCCCCTTGTTGGCACCTCGGACCCGACAACGGTCAGACGACGCTGCAATCCCCCCCCCTTTCTTAGCCTCAGCCACATTTGAGATATCTCTGGGTACTCAGCACCAGCACGGTCATTCCGACTGCCATGTACGACATGACAGAAGCACGTTCTCACGCACAGACAAACGTAAGCCAGTCGACGTCGAGAGGGTCATGTCCTCTGCTCTCGTCAATCTTGGTCTCAAAGCATCGCCTGCTCCGCCCCCCATCCTTACGAAACCCGCTAAACAACGGCTGGCTCACGAGTAGCTGCACTGCAAGGTTGCAGACAAACAAAAGACTGAAAAAAACAAAGACGAGCCTACATTCTCCTGTCAAACTGACAAGGCGCCGCCAGAGCGTTCCTGTCCCTGTTCCCGTTTCCTGGCCACTGGCTCG
The DNA here is from genome assembly GCA_019188255.1 of Verticillium longisporum. NCBI lineage: Eukaryota > Fungi > Ascomycota > Sordariomycetes > Glomerellales > Plectosphaerellaceae > Verticillium > Verticillium longisporum. Next base: position 657,485 of record JAETXT010000007.1, read on the forward strand.
GGCTCGGGCTCGGGAGCGAGCGATGGTATCACTCAGCCTGTGCCGTGCAGCGGCAGCAGATGGAGAGGCAAACTATCTCGCCTTGCCTCACACCACACCATACTGGGAGGGCTGCTCTAGGAGGCGGAGCTAAGCGAGGAATGCATACCATCGTGCCGACTAACGATGGCCTCTTACCATTGGCTTGATCCCGACAACCAAGTCGTTCGTCTCATTACCTCGAGCTGCTCTAAGGACAAAGAGGACTAGCGGGGGGGCTGGCAAGGAGCCGCCACGCCAAACGATCAGCAGTTTGGCTGGCGCCCAGTGACTTGAGACTCGCAACGTGATCTCTCAAAGACGGCACCAGCGGGCTAGCGCCAACCACCAACAGCGCCCTGTCAAGAAATTGATGTGTCACGGTCCCTCCCCCGCATTCAGGACTTTCCACCAGGTTATCAATTTTGCAAATGGCACACCTGCATACATGTAGGCTTGGCTCCTTGGCTTGGCACTGTTAGGGTTGGAGACTCTTGTCTCTAAACGAATTCTGACCCCATGTTTCCTCGCCTCTCTTTTCCTTTTCCTGGCTATTTGCCGGGCTATCTTCTACGGGGCAATGCGACAAGCTCGCCGAAAACACACTCGAACAGGGGCCACTGTAGCGGAATTGAGCCCGTGGCGCGGAGACTTGATGGTCCCGACAGGGCTGGGCCTACATGGTAGCTTTACGAGCAACCATCTGGGGTCCAGGGTCGTCTTGGAATAGCACGATCGTGTCCAAGTCACCGAGGGAGCGAGCGAGCGAGCGTCAGTCACACTGTGCACCGTTCACTAGTGCGCTCACTGCCTGAGAGGTCGCCCAGCTCATAAATTCAGGAGGGTTCGCGCCCCGTGCTGATACAGGTCTTGGCGATCTCTGACAACCACTAGAGCCAAAACTCTTCAAGTACCACTCGCATGGCGTTCGTCTTCGACCTTCATCTCATCAAGTCCATTTTGGGGTCCAAAGCGTTGGCCAGTGGGCATCCAGGACGAGAGACAGACGCGCATATCCCTATGTAAGGGGCGACGCAAAAACTTGCGGGATGGCCTGTTGCGATGACCCCATCCAACACCCTCTGGCACATCCTAGCAATGCTCGGGCCCTCGCGTCTGTGCTGAGGCGGCCTGGAAAGGACAGTTGCACTGATGCCTACATGTACTTACCTGGCTTTCGACGAGGGAACATGTATGCGGTTGGCTCGATCTGGTCTACCAGCGCGCTTGAACAGCACCAGTGGCCCAGATTGGTATGACCCGAGCGAACAAGGGCAAGGGGCGGAAGCTGAGGTGAGCACGACAATCGACCCCTGGACGCATCTTTTGCAGTGCTTATGAGAGACTCGAGAATCCTCTGCCGTGCGGCGGCGCAGGGCTGGGAAAAGATGAGGACGCGGTACGGCTGAGCAGGGCAAGCAACCCTCCACTGGGGGGAGAGAGAGGGTGTCGTTAAGCGGCCGCAGCGAACCGATGAGGACTCTTGCATGCATGATGATTTGAATTGGATAGGCCAGCTACCCGATGCGGGCGAACCTTTCGACGCCCTCTCGAGACGCCATGGGGGCGCCCATCGTCCACACCTCCTTACCCGCCCGCTCACCCTCACACTTTGGCCTTCTTCCACATGGCATGACCTGCCCACATTGGATGAAAGCGACAAGTTTTGAGAAGCCCTCTGGAGCAAGACACGGCAGCCCCGTGGCCCAGAACAGTCCTCAGATGTCCTGTTTCGGCCACCCTCACTCTTGTGGCTTCACTCTACTCAGCTGGGCCCTTTGCGCGTGCAGAGGAGGAGAGACATGAGGAAACATCTGTTTTTCCTTTTTCTTTTTGTCTCTCTTTTTTCTCCCCATCATTCTCGACCATGCCGCTGCCTAAACCACATGGGAGGCTAGTAGATTGACTGCCGTGGAATGCTGTTGGCTGTAATCAGCCTGTCGCGCCATCGCCACGAACCAGAGGCACGAACCACAGGCATCTCACTTTGCAAAGCTCGCTCTATGCCGCAGCAACATTCCAGGACCAGATTACAGCGTCTACTGCCGCAGCAGAAACAAGCAGGGGTGGGAGGGCGTCGAACCCTGTGCTTTTGCTCCTACATAGGGCCACACCTATGGCCCTGCAAATGTACAAGACGTAATCCTGCGGAGCGGACTGAGCATCTCAGACTTCGTCTAATGCTCCGGCCCTGCATGGCTGGGAGACACTGGCCATTGACCCTGAAAACAACGACGTCCTGCGCGCCCTGAGGGGCTTGTGGTTCACACATCCACCACGTCCTGCGGCTGCGCGCACACGGCTCGGCTGGTGGAGAGCCAAGACAGACAAGACAACATATCGGCTCAGCGTAATGAAGACCTCGCTTCCGTTCTCTTCGGCCGAGTTCTAGTTATCAGCGAGCGCGCAGAGCTGAACGTTAGAGTAGATGGCACTGTGTTCCCATGGTGGCGACTAGCATGCCTGTACGGTAGCAGCCTCCTTCGCTCGGGCTTGTAGACCCGGAACATTTTGAGGACTTCTAGCGGTTGCGCCTCCAATGCATGGAAGAGAACTTTGGGCACTGCATGAGCAAATTTTTGCTCGCAAGCTCACCGTCGAGGAAGCCCAAGGCGTCAAGAACTTACTCCGTTGGCAGCCATGGCCAAATCGGTACTGTCCCGCAGCCACCCGTTGGCTATTGTCCGTGTCGATCCCTATGGTTTTGAAGGTCTAGGCCAAGTCCATGGACGGTCCCCATGCCCTCGATTTCCGTAGCCTATCGTCCCCTATTTCCTTCGTACTGCGTCGACAGCGGGCAGACTCGAGTCCGCATTGAGACGGATGGGACACAGCGAGGTGTCGACAGGCGAGGCGGAACGAAGACGCGCAGAGCGTCATTTTTTCGTTCTTCTGTTTGGCCTCTGGCTGCTGTGCCTGTACGGATGCTCGGTCGGATGATGGCACTGATCACACCAAGAGAGCCTTGGTGGGACTTGTTCAACTGTGACTCCGCTGCAGGACGCTCCCAAGCAGCTTGATCGAGCATCCGGCCTGTCGGTCGCCACGGCCGAGCGACTGTCCGCTCTGATGTCCGGACGGGCGGACGTTGCCTTTTGTTACATTGGCAGGCCGGGGACGACACGGGAGGTTGCAGGACGACGTATGGGCGAGAGGCCCCTCGCAGACGCGATGCCCGTGGCGTGCCGGTGAAGATGCAAGAGTTTTTTCTTTGGGAACACGTGTTACACAAGCGTGCTTTCAGAGCGATATCGTGTGACAAGATGTTTATGTGGCCGATGCTGCCGGGATGCGCACCTTACCGAGCCCGATAGTCGATGCAGGCGCTCTTGATGGTGCATCCGTCGAGACGGGTGATGGATGTTAGGACTAGGTCTGCCTGCGGGCTGCCTTGGTCACGTCAGAGGATGCTCTCTCTCATGAGTGTCGTCGGTGTTGAAGTGTTCTGAAAGGGACCACTAGGTAGACGATTTGTCATTGTAGAAATCTACTTGATGTTTGGGTGATGCTTATCCTCTGCACCAGCTTTTTCTTTCCGTGTTGTTCGCAGAACCTCAACACCAAGAGCCAAAACTCCCATATCAGAGACCGAAACCCGCGCGAGGTTGGCTTTGCCTCATGAGGTCATATCCCAGCGTGATCACGATGATGCCCTCGTCACATCGAGCCAGGCATGTCGTACCACCCATCCCACCGAGTCGTACCAACGGCCTGCAGCGCAGCAGCGCTAATGCGGCTGCCCGGCCGGTCAAGGGAACGAAGTGTTATCGTGCCGCAGGCCTTTGGGCGAAGTTGCGAGGCGTCCCATCGCGGACTGAAGCAGAGAGGCCGGCATCGGAGTGCTTGATTCGTAGAGAATTGCAGGGCCTCGAGGGACCCGTGAGGAGCTGTCGGCTATGCGTTGTCGGGTTATCTACTCTTTGTCACGAATACAGGTATACTACCTCATGCGATGGCTCTGGTGGTCAGCATATGAACTAACGTCGAGCAAAGCGCATCAAGAAGCAAGAGTTTCGGGCCCAGAGTTGTCAGAGGTTCCATCCAGAGTACCCTGGCCGCATGTAGATTCCTTGTCACTATCTTACTCCAGCTGATTATTGAAAAATCTTCTTCCACATATTTCTTCATCAGTTTTCCCGCTGTTCAAGGCGAATCCTCCTCAAGGGGCAGTAAACATCTTACGCGGAGCCTTACGCGGATCGATTGCTCCCGACTCGTAGGCTTCGGCTGTACCGTATCCTCAAATAGCCCGCCATGGCACGCGTGGACAAGCATCGGAGTCGGGGTCATATTTCATAAAAAGGAAATGACACCTGATTGAACCCATGGAATACAGTGCACGCCGCGAACCGAACACTTGGCCAGGGCGGGAACGTCACAAGATCAGATATCAGCCCCCCATCGTCGCACGAAATGAAGACTGTCTCGTAGATAGGACATGACAAACACAGAAACGCTCGTGACCAAGACATTTCACAAAGTGACAGATGGGAGACAGCCAGGTGACAGCCCATAACGTAAGGAGCTCCCAAGATATCACCACTTGAACCGTTGCACAGGAATCCATCCACCTCACCAGGTACAAACACTAGACGGCTGGGACTCATTGCATGTCATCTCTATTGGCCACACTGATCGATGCCTCTTACTCACTATAGAGCTAGCTCTGCGCGTGCTAATGTTGTGCGTGTCTCCACGCGTATAGACTCGCGTCGCTCGACCACCCGCCCCCTTTTTCATTGTCTCGTATGTTTCAAATGTCCATTTCGCCGCATGGCGTTGACTACAGCCCTCTCCCTCTCCCTTCCCACAGGATAACTATCCTCTTGACAAAGCCGCCGCCAGCTTCTCCCCGCGGAAGGATAGAATCAAAGAAAAACGTGCGTCCAAAGTCGTATCTGCACCGATGGCCGGTGGAGGCGTGTCTATCCTGCAGTGATTCATACCCCGACGACCACCCCCCGTACGGGTGACTGGGGCGAGCCAGGGCAGTCGGGACGGGGTATAAGCAAGACGCGGTATGAAATCATGAAAATCGTTGGCGGCTTGTTATGGTCAAAGTCCATAGAGTTCCCACTCATCAAACGCTTGGCCGTGCGCCTGCGAGCCTGACGACAACAAGCCGGTCGTTGCATCCGAGTCGCGCTTCGGTGCGTACTCTGTTCTCAGTTCTTCAGTGTGTCACAGCTCGTCATCCTCGAGCTCCGAGGGCTTCAGCAGACCGCCGACCTTGCCACGACGCTCAAAGTCGGCTGCCTTAGCATCCTTCTCCTGCTGCTCCTTCTCAATGAGGAACAGTTCGGCATTGTCGCCAGCAAACTCCTTGAGGGACACGAGGAAGTCACGAAGGTTAAGACGGAACTTGTCGTATGTCGTGTTGAGATTGAACAGACCCTCAACGAAGCTTTCAATTTGTGCACTACATGGCAACTGTGAGCTGAGATTCAACAAGAACGAGAGGGATCGGTTAACGTACGGCTGGAGGTTGGGGAAAGCTCCCTTGAGGAGCTGAGCAACAAAGTTGGCCAGGAACTCCTTGTTAGGCGTGCCGCCAGGGGCCTGATCAGGCGGGTAGATGGGGCCCTGGATCTTGGGGGAAGTACCATCGGCGGGGTGCACGAAGTAGAACATCCTCATCAGAATCATCGACTGTGTCTTGAAGCCGGCCTTGTGGTCGGTATCGGTGAGGACGAAGAACACATCCTGAAGAATCGTGATAAAGAATTGCTGGAAGAAGGCGTTCGACGTCTGCACATCGGTTTCGGCAATGTTGTTGATGAGCTCAAGGCACATGTTGAGACCAGCAGCCTCGACGTCACGGTTGTCGTGCTTGAAAGCCCAAGAGCACGAGTCGATGACGAACTTGAACTGTCGGTTGTCCAACTTCAACAGCGCTGTGTTTGAAATCAGTGTCCAGTTCTTTCTCTTTGCGTTGTTTGGGGGACGGGGCATACATACCAGGGAAACAGTGCAAGTTGATGGCCCGGAGGAGGTTGAAAAACTCCACACGGTGCTCCGGAAACTCGGAGAAATCCTTATTGATCATCTCTAGGGTGCACTCAAAGACGTTCTCCATAATGTTGGGAACCTGGTCCTCCATGAGGCTCTGCGGTAGAGTTGTTAGTTCTGATACCGGCCGGGAGCGTGTGACTGTGCAACTTACGGAGAGTTTGGTGATTATGGCCGAGATGGCCTTGAGGACCTCAGCATCACGAGCGCCGGCCACGTTGCGGTTGTAGTCGGTGAGGATGGACTCAAGCAGGGGAGGCACCATCTGTTGACGAACAGCATTGAGATCCTCGGCCTTCTCCACATAGGTCTCGATGAGCTTGAGAATCTCCTTTTTGATCGTACGCAGACCCCGGACATTGGGCATCTTCGTGGCGATCTCGCCTAAAGAAGTTGTCAGCCAAGTTAACGAGCCTCGTAAAGCCATACTTACCCTGGTTCTGAACAGCCTCCGAAATGAGCTGGCTGGTTGCTTGATACATTTGCAGCATATCATGGAAGATACGGCCGATCTGGGGGTAGAAGTAGGGACCGATTGACGAGCAGGCAGATACGTTCGTCTTCATAATGTTGCCGATGATCTTGATCGTCTCCGAGTCCTGAAGGAAGGTCGGGTTCGCCCTGGCCGTCTTGATGACCTCGTCCCAAGCAGCGTTGGGGATGGCCATAAGGTCGCTGAGTAGCCTCTCCTGCTGGTGCTTGTTGCCCTGGGCAGCTACCATGTAGCCGCACGCCTCGTAAAAGGTGTGAATTTGCTGAGGTGTCAGATCACAAGTGATCTTATGCATGTTTCTAACAATCTCCTCGATAAACGGCTCATTCTCACTAGGCTGTAGAGCGACGAAGTGACGGCGACATTGCCTAGCAATTTTGATGAAGGTGTCGCAAGCCATGTCCTGAACACCTGTTGACTCGTTAGCGGACATGTTCGATCAGTATACCCGGTCTCTTCCAATCGCTGTAACTTACCCTCGTGCGACTCGTGCATGAACTCGAAAAGCTTATTGACAACCGTCTTAAGGAATTTCCAATGCGCCTTCAGGAAACGAGGGTACTGGCCGACAATGTACATGATGTTACTGGCGACGACGGCCTTGTTATCTTTGCCACGCTTCATCTCGGTCAGGCCAAGAAGATCCTTGATGACAGTCACGAGGAACCTCTTCTCCGTCTCTTCGTTCATGGCCAGGAAATCGAACCAATGGCCCAGCAAAGCACGTTGCAGTTGTGCCACGACCATTCAGTGCCGTCAACTTGGCGTGCCAGCTTCTCGGTCATGATGTTCTCCGTGTCGGTAACGTCTAGATGTGTGAGGTACACGAGACATTCGCGAATAGTCTTGTAGAGCTGGACCGTGTCACTTTCCTTGACGAATTCGCGAACAATCTCTCCCTCGTCGTTCTCGACGACGAGAACCTCTTCGGGACGGACCATCTTTTCAATCATGACCTGGCGGAGGTTTGACAGAACTTCGCCGTATTTGTGCTTACGTAACGGGTAGTTTGCCAACAGCGCCGGGTTGGGTGCGCCCGCGTTGGACAAGCCACCGCCCATACCCATCAGCGGGTTGAGCTCGGTCATGGGGAGCTGCTGCATCTCATCGTAGAGCTCGTTGACAAGTTTCAGCCAGTAGTCGAGGCAGATCTTGAAGATCTCACGGTCCTCGATTTGCGATATACGGATCAGATAGAAGTGTCCGTGAGCAAGGTAATCCCGGTTCGGCAAGTTCTCAATAAGCTAGGCTGCGTCAGCATTGCGGAAGTTCAGTCGTCCCTGAACTGAAACTTACGCTTAGGTGCATGCCAAAGAAGTTGGAGAGGAACAAAGCCATGTTCTGGACAAACTCTTGATCCCTGGAGTTTGAGGTAGGGTACGTTGTCTTGAGGTCGATGGTGATGGGGACGATGTTAGAGATGGTACTAAGAACCTCGGTGAACATCTTGACCAGCTGCTCGTCGTACGAGTTTGGCTGCCCGGGGCCGCCCGTCTGCAGGCCGCCAATCTCGGTGAGGCACTGCAGGGTGACATTTCTGAACTCGGGCTCGGGAAGGAAGCGCGTGCGCAGGGTGTCGATAAGGTTCGTCTCGAAGATGTAGCCCAGAGGGATCCAGTTGCAGAAGCGCAGCAACGTCTCAAGTGTCGCCTTGACGAGGCTAGTCTGGGTGGCCGAGTTGAGAACCTCCTGGCAGAGGGTAAAGATTTGGGAGAACTCGGCGCACATGGTGGTCTTGAGGTTGCGCGTCTTGGTCGATGTCATTTGCTCGGCAGAGTAGTCGAACACCTCCTCGGACAGGAGTCGCAAGATGACCATATTGTTCTCGCAGACGGACAGACTCGAGTGGCATGCCGATATGATTTCGTTAATGAAGGTCGGCCAGTTGTGGGGCCAGTCTTGCTTGAGGATGGAGATGAGGACGAGGTTGAGTTTGTTGAGGAGGGTTTTCTGGGCTTTCATGGTCTCTTCGGAGCCCGAGACCTGGAGAATGAATTGCACGATGAAGTTGCGGATGCCTGGTTGTGTGTAAGTAGAAGGCCCGCGGAGTGATAGGTCGGGCAAGACAGCTAGGTGTTTGGAGGACATACCTTGGCATTGCTCCCGGGGAAGAACCTTCCACCTCGTCATGATCACACTGTCCAGAACCTGCAGGCCCAAGTCTGTTGGCAACTGTTAGCGACGGCACACCCACGAGCAGCCAGGCCGCGACCGGTATTTACGCACACTTGGTCTGAGGATAGGAAGCCTCGGAGAGGATGTTGTCGACGAGGAGCCATGAGTCCTGGTCTTCTTTGAACTAGTAGGAGAGCATATTAGCTTGAGCCGGTGGCTTTCTGATGCGAAACAACACCATCATACCTGGTTGAGAGCGGCTTGGGCTTGCTTTTGCTGTCATCGCATACCATGTTAGCGAGGTGCCGCAATGAGGGGGGCACGGGTTACGGCTATCGTCGCACCTGCTCGCCACGTCCTTCGTAGAAGGAGCGGACAAGGTTGTCCAGCTCCGGTATGGTGATAGCCATCGGGGTGGTCGCTGTGGGGTCGAAACCTGGGATCGCGATCTGGAAACCCGACGGCTGGGAAATGCGGTCGGTGGATGGGAGAAGGTCGGAAAGGCGGGGAGGGATAGACAGGGCGACAGGTGCCAGTCGGCTGTGATGAGCAAGAGTCGCAAACGGAGCGGGGGGTGGTGCAGCTTGAGGAAACTTCAAGTCTGATGCGCAAAAGGGAGAGCCTTGCTGGCGGAGAGGAAGCAATGGGAGGGGAGGGGAGTGATGGCAGGGACTGGAAAGGTCGTGAGGTGGTTTGGTTAATCGATGGAGGCGGGATGGCGGGGGGGACAACCAATTTTGTCAGCCGGCTCGAGGGACTCCACCGAACAAGTACCGGTACCAAAGGGAGCTCTGGGTCGGGGCTGTAGTCCCGCTGCCTGGCGGTGGCTCATGCCGTCATAGTCAGGCACACTGCCAAAACGCCACTGCAATTTGCTACGTGCAGGAGAGCTGTAAGGTACCGATACCTGTGACAATCCAGCCTTCTCCCCCTCACTCCACTGGCCTGGCGCGGCAACCTAGGTACCTAGGTAGGTAGGTACCTTAGGTAGGTAGGTACAGCTTTGAACAGCCATCGCGTCGCAACACGGTCACGTATCTTGTGGCGACCTCATTTGAATTCCTCTAGAAAGCCTCCTGCAATTCCGAGCCTCGGTGACTGCTTTGTGGTCCGCCTTTTCTCTTCTCTATACAACCTGCCGGTTCATGATCCAGGCTACAGACAGATGCGCGAGCTTATCACATTCCGAAGCCTGCATTCGTTAAGGGACGGGGGGTTGTTGATGACCACTGAGATGTTCCAAAACAGCGGTTGCTTTGATTGTCACGGCTGCATCATGCCTTCTTTCTCTGCATCGCACTTCTTTCTCTTTCTAGAAGGATATGGTCTAGCATTCAAAATTCAGAATCCTCACAAGGGTCCGATTCGTACAATTCCTATAGCACACCACATACTCCGTTTTTCTATGCCTTGTATCCGTTTTCCACGAGGCCATCCTTCAGCGCCTTAAGCGCCTTGTCGACCTCTGGTCGAGAGGGATCCATCTAGACGTCGTTAGTCAAGCGCACGACGAAATTTGGAAACAAATAATTAGACTGACCACGCTGACACCCATGTGTCCGAATCGAACATACTTGGGCGCGATCTCCTTGTGGATGCCTCCAGCCCAGACGACGCCCTTCTTCGCCAGAATAGGCAGAATATCGGTAGCCTTGATGCCCTCGGGAAGGTAGATGGCCGTCATGCCGTGGGCCTGGTCCTCGGGCTTCGCAGCTACCTGCTTCAGGCCGAGTTCCGTGATCGTCTTCTTCACCCTGTCTGACACCTCGCGGTGGCGAGCGAAGCGCTCAGAGAGGGGCTTGGCGAGGATCTGTGTCAGCGCCGTGTGCAGCGCGTGGACGAGCTGGGGAGACGGTGTCGCAAAGTACGAGGGCTTCTTGGCCTCGTAGTTTTGCATGACTATGCTGGTTAGCAGCGACTCAAGATCGTCGTGGCCTTCAACAGGCCAGGGCAGGGAATGGCGTACTGTGGGTCCAGTTCTTCATGGAGGCAAAGTAGGCGGCCACGGGCGTCTTGCGGTTCTGGAACGCCTCGATGGCCCTGCCGCTGAACATGGAGATGGACAGGCCGGCTGGGCAGCCAATGGCCTTCTGGCTGGCCGTCACGACACCGTCGAGCTTCCACTCGTCAAACTGAATCTCCTCGCAGGCGACGCTGCAGACGCCATCGACGACGAGCAGAGTCTCGGGCGAGACCTTGCGAACCAGAGCCGACAAGTCCTTGAGCTCGCTGAGAACACCGGTGGACGTGTCGACGTGCGTGACGGTGATCATCTTGTACTTCTTCTCCTTCAAGGCCTTCTCGATCTCGGGCAGCTGGGGACGCTCGCCGACGGGGGCCCGAAGCTGGGTGACGTTGCCGCCATAGGCCTTGAAGCAGTCGGCAAAGCCGTCGCTGAAGTAGCCGGTGGTCAGCACGAGGACGTCTTCGCCGGGCTCGACCAGGTTCGCGGCGACGATATCCCAACCTAGGGTGCCGGAGCCGGAGATGACGTAGGGCTGCGAGGCGGGGTCGGTGGTCTGGAAGAGCTTCCTCAGCATGGTGAGGGTTTCGCCAAAGGTGGCGACAAAACCGGGGCCGACATGGCTTTCGCTGTAGTGGCTCATGGACTGGAGGACGGCATCATCGAATTCGATGGGCCCCGGGATCATGAGGGCGGGGTGCTCAGGTTGTCTCGACATGGTGGATTGCGATCGCGACTGTGTCTGGGTCAGGTGGCCGAGATGGGACGGTGAAAGCGGAGAAAGTGCCAACGGCAAAGGCCAACGGCAAAGGTGACGAGCTTACGGTAGACAATGGTGAAGCTACACTTGGAGAATGCAGGTGGCCCGAGACGAGAGATATCCGGGCGGATGAGGGGTTCTTAAGGTTGTGGAGGGGCATTCCCTCGGAAGCCACTGTGCGGAGGGGGAGCCGCTTTAAAATGCTATGCATGAATGCAACAGTGATGTATGCCGATCGTGGCCGGCAGTGGGTGCGTGTCGGCTCGGGCGAACCACGAGCTACGATTTACCTAGGCAAAGGGTTGGCGTTGGATGGGGAGGGGGAGCGAAGGTATCTTTCGGGAATTGTATCCTGGAGGGTGATTTGTCCAGGCGGGAAAGTGCAGTAGAAATGGGTGGTGCAGGGTGCCTAGGTACCAGCTAGTCAGTACCGCCAGTCAGTGCGTGAGACGAGATTGACTTTGGCCTTCGATGACTGGAACCTCGATTGTCGATTGCTCATGTGAAAAAGGCCACGAAATCACTTCCCACGAGAGCTGGGGGAATCTCGGCATTAGAGCCGAGTCAGTCGGGAGAAAATCGCCGCTTACGGAGCTGGGAGCTGGGACCCGGCGGGGTCCGACTCGAAGCACTGGAAACGCTGGACGAAGCTCTGGCCTGGCCGCTGTTGGAGCTCTGAAGACGATGATGCATGTCGCACCAGCCACATATCCATATCACAACCGTGGCTGATGCTGATTGTCCCAGCCCCCCACTTCCAGAGAGCGGGAGCTTGCATTGGAGGCGCATCGTCACCGCAACCACAGGCCTGTTGCTATCCACAACTGGCGCCATTCCCAGCGAACAATCTTTGCTCTCCATTCTAGTTGACCGAATCGCGATACTTCAATTGTGCGGTACAGATTTCGGGAGCACCCATACAAGCCGAGCTGCCGTTGAGCTGCCCGCCGGAGCTGCTCCACCTTCCGAAGTAGCTGGCTGCCTGCTTGCGCCTGTAGCCTATTCGACGACCTCAACAACCTCCCATCCTACCACCAACGGACGGAGCGCGCATCCCCATTTATACAGCCGACATCATGGCCTTCCTAATACTAGTCATTGGTGATCTTCACATCCCAGATCGAGCCCTCGATATTCCCGCCAAGGTCCGTTGGCACCGAACTCCCCCCCCCCCCTTTCCAATCCCGCAGCAGACTGACCCGTGAGCCGCCTGCTCCCCTCGTGCAGTTCAAGAAGCTCCTCGCCCCCGGCAAGATCGGCCAGACCCTCTGCCTCGGCAACCTCACAGACCGCCACACCTACGAGTACCTCCGCAGCATCGCGCCAGACCTCAAGATCGTAAAAGGCCGCACCGACGTCGAGGCCGCCGGCCTGCCCCTGACCCAGGTCGTCACCCACGGCTCCCTGCGCATCGGCTTCCTCGAGGGCTTCACCCTCGTCTCGTCCGAGCCCGACCTGCTCCTCGCCGAGGCCAACAAGCTCGATGTCGACGTCCTCTGCTGGGGCGGCACCCACCGCTTCGACGCCTTTGAGTACATGGACAAGTTCTTCGTCAACCCCGGCAGCGCCACCGGCGCGTTCGCCACGGGCTGGGGAAAGGAGGGCGAGGAACCCGTGCCCAGCTTCTGCCTCATGGATGTACGTGCGCCGTCCATCTCTCTCCCCCCTCCCTTTGCTGAAGAAGCAACGCGAGGAACTAGACATAGCTGACATGCCACAGGTGCAAGGAATCTCGCTTACCCTGTACGTCTACCAACTGCGAAAAGACGACAACGGCAATGAGAGCGTTGCCGTGGAGAAGGTCACCTACACGAAGCCGGTCGAGCCAACAGGTGGCTCATGATAAGGCGTCATGACGGCGGTAGCATGCAGCGGTAGGGTGTGGAAGGAAGTCACTTCGGCCCAGGGTCAGTCAGGCTTATTAGCCCGGACAGTTATGTGACTTCGTTGCGATGAAGCGTTTTGAACAACAACAAGTCTAAAGAATTACAAGCTGAGAGTGTTCGTCAAGACTCCTGGTATCATCACCCCCTGTTTTCCGGGATCGACCAACGACCAAAACTCCGTACGGTCACAAGGAAAGAAAGAATAAAAAAAAGACCAAAAAAAGCTACCTGCGCGGCTCGGAAGGCGCAGACCTGTGGTATCCTAAACAAGTGAACACCTCAACGTCCTGGTGTCCAAAACACAAATGAACAAACATGAAGCCAAGGCCGCCATGTAGCTGACGCCAACACTCAAAAAAACCAATTGCTCCTTAGGATGTGTCATTAGGCGTGGACGTCACGCAAACAAATCATAACATCATGCTTCTCCTCCTCATCGACGCCCGAGACGGTGCGTCTTGCGAGTCGGCGCTACCTGATGTGTCAGGGCTGTCGTCGCTCAACTTGTTCATCTCCGGTCGGGCATGAGCCATCGAGGCTCTCTTTCTTGTTGCCGTATTTGTCTTGTCCTTCAAGACCGTCTCAGTTGGCTCGTATGCAAAGTCTTCCCGCACAACTGATGAGAGTCGCCTGTTAGATCTGGACAGCCGTCTGGTTCCGGGCTTGTCCGAGTCGTCTTGCGCAGTGTTCACCTCACCGCTTGGAGTGGACGTAGTGAACACATAAGGATCAACTGACGAGTCGGTCGTGGGTGAAGCCAACGGACTATTCTTGTTGGATCTGGACTCGACCTCCTTCTTGGAAACCTGCTTCTTCGGTGTTTCGGCACCCTCACTGCTGCGCGTGGCAATGTCAGCTGCCACGGGAGCCTTCTTGGCCAAAGGGCTTGCTGCGCCGGGTTTCTCCAAGGCCTCGGACGTGGTGGGAATGGCAGCTGCCAAATGCTTCCATGACTCGTCGGACACTGGCTCCCGCTTCACAATGGCCTGGTCCGCCGAAGCTGGCTCATCGGCTCTGGAGGTTGACATTCGGGACCGTGCACGACCTTCGCCAGTGACAGCGTCACAAAGTTCCTTAGTCGGCCGCCGCATCTTGTCTCGGAGGTTAGGTTCGGCGTAGCTAACAGCCGCTCTTGCGCGTCTGCCTGGTCGTGCCGTCTCACCCTTGGATGAGATATCCGCTGGTGGTGGGGTGTCGCGAGCCATCGAAATGGGTGGTGTGGGCTCAGGCGACCTCGGCGACATGAGAGCAGGTTCGATCATGGCGGACTTGGTAGTTGGCATGACGTCGACAGTCGGCTTTGATGGCACCAGCGGTGCCAGTGGGACGACGATGCCAGGCGTCTCCGAGTCTTTGGCTTTGGGCTTTGCCTTTCCCTTGCGAACCCCGTCTAGACCCCTGTCTGGTTTTGTGAGGTCATCTTTCGAAGCGGGCTTTGAAGACTTTTTGGGTGACATGATGTCCTCATTGGTGCTCTTATTCGATAGAGGCTTTCGAGCAGTTGTGATGGGAGCGGTCAAGCTATCTTTCGCTTCGCGTCGAATGCTCGCCAGCTCCTTCAATGTCTTGGTGTTCTTTCCTTCGGTGCGGATGGTACTACGAGGCCTTGGCGCTGTGGACACGGCGGCGGAAGAGGCTGTCGTGTTCAGCACGTCATTCGATCCAAACTTCCGCTTGGAGCTTGTTTTCGCAACTTCCGGTGCATTCTGCTTCTTGACGGGTGTGGGACTGGAAATGTCCGTTTCGACCTGACTAGCATCGTCTGGTTCTTTCGTGGCCGCTTCAGATTTGACAGGCGTGGTCATTTTAGTCGGCGCAGGCGAAATCGGTGAAGCTGGCGCCTCAAATTTGACGTCGACGCTCAGTTGTTTGTTCGTAGGTTGAGCTCTGCTGGGTGATGTCTTGACGGGGTCGGTGTCGATATCAACAAATCGCGACATGGGAGGGGGGCCCAATTCCGGAGAGTCTGTGGTATCGGCAGCACTGCACAAAGCCATGATCTCGCTCTGGCTGTTCTCGGGTTAGCGCAGCAAGACGAATGGGTCTCCGTGAAAGACGTACTCCATGGTGCGACGGGAGGTCCAGTCTCTCTTCTCAGCAATCGGGGTCAACCTGCCCTCAGCCTTGGCACGGGCTTCGGCTTCTTCCTGGGTCTCAAATGGGCGAATACGACGGGCTGCAGGGCTACGTCGGTTGAGAGAGATGCGAGCTGCTGTCGACTCTCTGCGTTGTCTGGCGTTTGCGTGTCGCTTCCTGGGCGGTGCGGTCCCCAGCTCCCCAAGCATCTCGACGCACTGGAGTAGGCGAGCTTCCAGCTGAGTGCGCATGTCGATCGCATGATCAGCTATCCTGTGGGCTTCGCTGTCTGGTTCGGGCTGTTGTTCCAGAGCAATAATGCGACCCTCGAGGGTAAGCTTGTCGGACATGAGCTGGGCATTCTGTGCCTCGAGCGTTCGGATGCGAAGTAGATGGGTGGAATTGGCCCTCGCAAGGTCTCTGTTCTGGCGGAGAAGTTTTCTTCGAACTGCGTCGCAGCTCGAGTCAGCAAGAGGAAAGGCACAAACAAACGAATGCAGACTGGGACACGACATACTGATATCAAGATTGTCGGTAGACACTGGGGGTTCATTGAGTCGCGCCATTTTGCATGGTGTTGCGGGTGTGTTCTGAAGCAACGGGAGCCGCGTAGACTCGGACGCGAGACGAAGAGACAGCAAGTTGCCAGACGAGTTTGTTCAGGGTCGTGAGGTGTTGAAATCATGCAGGTGGCTGGGGGAGAAGCGGTGTGGTGAGGATGCTGGTGTGGAATGGGGACCAAATCTCAGCGTCCCCCATGTCATTTATTTACTGTCGTCCACATGCGGCCTAGCGTCGTGGAGGGCCAGGGTGCACTGGGTTGCTGGGGCTGCAGGTCTGCAGGTCTGCCCCGCTGTCAATCAATAGCGACCCCACCTTGCCAGCCTGGCACTCACCCCACTCACTCAAGTCACTCTTGTCACTGCACAGCGCGACAGCAAGACTCGACAGCACAGGGCTCTGAAGCCTCTGTCAGTACTGCTTCACCACCCCACCATTGTCATTAGGCTGTATTTGTCGTCCACATCAAGTGTCACAACCCAAGACTCGAATGCCTATGAGCAGCCACACACCACGACATGTAAACCGGAACCTCCCAAGCTCGTCCCAATATCCACCATGTCGTATCATACCAGGTCGCTGTCAACCCGGCTGACAGGGCCCGGCGCAGGCGTTCGCGATGGATCTTCCTCGATGGGCGGCCCCTCACCTGCCCTCGTCGCACGCATCGAAGAGAAGAAGGCAGAACTGGACAATCTCAAGCAGCTGCGCGACCTGAGTGCAGCTGTTGCATCCCAGATGGAGGCTTTGGAGCAGCAGCTTTCGACGCTGTCAGATGGGACAGAAGCCATCGCGACTGTCATTGGCAACTGGCATAACGTTCTCCGTGCCATTAACATGGCCTCCAGTATGTCACCGCTTGTCTCTGCGGAGGCTGGTGCGAAGCAAACGCTAACTAGACGTCTAGCCAAAATCCCGATGCCAAAGGACGATGCGACCGACGACACAAGCGAGTCGGCACCTTCTCTGCCGCAGACCTTGGTCCGTATTCCAACAGAACACGCTCCCTCACTGCAGGCACAGGCCGAACAAGCAGAGCAGGATCAAGCCGCAGGAACGTCCCCTTGAACGCACGACTACCACGAACATACACACCGCATTACCAAGGTATTTGGGTCCCTGCGCCGTACTGGCTGGGTCCCAGTGGTTCGGCTCAACGTCTTGCCTCAACGGTGAGATGCTTACCAGTCGAAAAGGCACGACTCTTTGCAACTTGACGAAATAATCTTCGCATGAGCTCCGAGCTTTCTTTACACCCGTCCGAAGTCGCCAGGCGGCGGTCTGGATCGATGTCCGACTTATGCATTGCCGCTTCTTCGCCCTTGGCTTCTCCAGACGAGCAGCCTATCAGCAGTCCGGCTCGCGACGCGGGTCGCGTCTTCCCCTCCATCTGGGAAAGGCGACTTGCTACAACTCCTCCCAACCACCACAGGTTGGCAGACGCTTGACCATTTTGATGGGATGCACCCACCCGCGTCCTCGCTGAACCCGGCGAAGCAGGAAATAACAGGCGGATGCACCAACAGGCAGGCATGAGACAAAAGAAGTGATGGTCAGAGCCCCTCAATCGCCTTTCGTCCTCCCGGTGTACAGTATCTCGCTCGTCCTGCCATCACCACCATTGGCAGCGCCCCATTATTGCGTACGACACTTTACCAGAGGCCATCAGCTTGCAGAATACCCCTAGCTCTAGTCCCTTTCAATCAAAGTCATTCAAATCCATTTCCCTTTTCCACGCAAGATCATCTACCCCTGGTCGTTTAAGTCGCCGGCCTTTATCCGCGAGATTACAACATGGCCTCGGCTTCCCCAACACCACTCACGAACCCTGTCGAGACCCTGGCCTCTGAACTTAAGCAGCTCCGCATCAAGAGTCCAGAGAGGCCTGTCTCGCGCCGTCGCCATGGCCGCTCGTCCTTCGAGACTGACTCTTCTTGGGAACCCCTCGAGGCCATCAAGGAGACCCGCGAGCCCGAGGACGCAAACACAAACGGCAACGCCCTGTATTTCCAAGACTTGTTGGAGGCACAAGGTTCGTCCGTGATCCCCCCATCCCCCATCCCCCATACCCACTCGGCACAGCTCCACCACCAACGGTTCAGCGGACACGCCGGTGGCTAACGACCCCAGTCTTCCGCGCTGTCGGCCCTGACGGCATCAACGCAGCTGGCCCGAAGCAAGACCTCCTCCACGACTACCAGTTCCTCGCCAGCATCGCAAGGCACTGCAACGGTCGATTCGACTACGTCTTGTCCGTTCCCGAATCCGCACTCGGCGACGGCCGCGCCACCTCCAGTTCTCCCCACGCCAGGACCATCCGCTATGGCTGCAACCTGCTGATGGAGAGGAAGGAAACAAGCGCAAGAACTCTTTGCGAGGGCCATACGAATACCGTCTACACTGTGTTGAGCACGGAGCTCGTTGGACAGGAGGACCTGCACCGCCAGCTGCGGCACTCATATGAAGGCGGGAAGATGAACTTCACGGAGCCTATCGTCCGGGTCACATCGCCCCCAGCGGCAGACAACCTGGCTGGAGAGGTGGTTGACATATTCATTCCCAAGCGATCCGAGCCCGCAAGTGAAACGTTGGCCGAGAAGCTGGCGGGCATCGTATTGCCCGACGACTGCTGTGCGAACTGCAATCAGGTGCGAAAGTGTTCGGGATCGACCGAGGGGACATGCAGCACGGTGCTGACGCCAACACGCTCGGCGTCGCTTGCCTCTTCATATGGACGCATAGAAGATTCTGTCGAGGCCCTGGACAAGCTCGAGGATGAGCTCGAGGCGCTAGACGCCGCCACGCGCGTCGATCACTTTGTGTCTCCTAAGAAGAACAAGCGGAGGTCCCTGATGACAATGGGCGAGGCACCGCGCATCGACCGAGTTGAGCTCAAGAGGTCATCATCAGTCACGCACGGGTCCGCTGGCAGGTCAGCCACGGTACGCGTCAAGCCGACCGAATTGCGACCGACGCTTCCAACGCTCCGAAAGTCGGCGTCATTGACAGGCCTGGCCAGGGATGAGTCGAAGGACGTTGCGGCAGTATGCGAAGGGGGCGTGTCGGCCCCAGCAACATGTCGCAAGCCGGTCGCTGCCAGGCCTCCCAGTCTCAACCCTCCCAAGGCGGCTGTCAAGTCTGCCAAGGCGCCGACCAAGGCAAGCTTTGAACTCCCAGGCGAGGCCGTGGCCCGAAGAATCAAGGAGCAGAGGGAGGCTCGCCAAGCAGCGGCGGCAGCGGCAGCAGCAGCAGCAGCGCAAGCGAGCCCTGACAAGACGACAGCGACCACAACACCAATGCCTCAGCGATCAAGATCTACCAAGGCACCGACCCGGCCGAACTTTGAGCTACCCGGCGAGGCCATCTCGAGATGGAAGCGAGAGCAGAGAGAAAAGGAACTGCGAGAGCAGGAAGAGGCAGAGAAGAAGCGGCGAGAGTTTCGTGCGCAGCCGGTGCGCGTCAATCCAGCAGCAAGCACATTCCCCCGCGAAACAGCTGCGAGTCGCGCTCGCCGTGTCAAGGCTGGCTCGGGAGCGGAAGAGAAGGCGCCGCTCGCTCGCTCGACGCCAGTGACGACAGCGGCCACGGCCTCGAAGCGCATGTCGATGGTGTCGGCAGGCACAGGTCGGCCTGCACTCGCAAGGGCGGCTAGCACGTCGTCAAAGCCCCGCGGTCGAGATGTCGCTGTGTCATCGGATGAGCCATTGGCTAGTCGGGGAACGTCGAGCTCAACCCTCAGCGGAAGCGGCACGAGCAGCGGCACAAGCAGCGGCACCAGCAGCAGACGCAGCCCCGTGTCGGTGGAGGAGGTGCAGCGACAGAGGCTCCGTGGCAAGGTGATTTACGAGCAAGACAACTGCTACGTCGAGGAGCGGGAGCGCGAGCGGCGCGAGCGTGAGGCGTCAGCTAAGAGAGCCCGCGAGGAAGCTGCTGAACGCTCTAGGCAGGCAAGCCGAGCGTGGGCCGAGAAGCAGAAACGACGCCTGACGGCAAGCTTCCAAGGGTGATGCAGTCAGCTTCCAAGGGTGATGCAGGTCTTGTACGTTGTTGTATTTTTATCGTCACAACTAGTGCACGGGAGTTTGGGGGCGTTTGGGGTTTCTTCTGGGTTTCGGAACCTTGTTCTTGTTTGTCTTGACAGCCAGCCTTGGAGTTCAAAGGCGTCGTGGTTCCGAGGAACTGAGGCTTCATCTGTCTGCCTCACTTAGGTAGTCTGCTTTGTGATAGTTTCAGAAAACAACATTTCTAGGTGCTCATTATCCTGCTATGACAACTGAGCATGCCACGACCACCCATTTAATCCCATGTTGTCTTCTCATGGGCAATCGGCAGACGGCGAGTCGGCACTGGGCACATAGTATTGACCTCGACATCCCCCGCACGACAAGGGCCTCCACTTTGAACCTTCATCATCCATGTCAGGTATGGATGGCCTCACCGTCACAACTTGTACTTCGCCGACTGACTACGAGTACGGATATCCATGTCTGCTCTCTGTCTTGTCCACAGTGCCATTTTCTCTTTACCCACTGAAGACGTCATTCAATCAGCGGCCTCACAATGTCGCAGCCCACCGTTCGCCTCCGACAGGGAACATATCGCGGCAAGACACTGAATGAGGAGCCAAATCATGCCCACTTACCGCAGACCATTGAGGCTTTCCTCGGCCTGCCCTACGCCAAGATCCCCGGCCGGTTTCGCGACGCCGATGCGCCACCTTGCAGCGAAGCGACATTTGATGCCGTCAAGTACGGCCCCGTGTGTCCCAGTATCTTGAGCGAGATGGATCTCGCCGAAGGATGGGCCGTGGAGGAAGATTGTCTCAGCGCGAACGTCTTCCGGCCGGCGGGGCTCAACGAGGGCGACGCGGTGCCGGTGGTTGTGTACGTACACGGCGGCGCATTCAACATGGGCAAAGGGGTGATCGGGACATGGCGAGCTTCGTAGCCTATGCCCGAGGACCCATCGTCGCCGTCAGCTTCAACTACAGGGTCGGGCCGCTGGGGTTCCTGCCGTCGTCTGCTATGGAGGAGGAGGGCCTGTTGAATCTGGGGTTGAGGGACCAGAGGGTTCTGCTGAGATGGGTCAGGGATAACGTTGCGGCATTTGGAGGAGACGGCGAGAAGGTGACGCTCATGGGCGTCAGCGCTGGAGCACACTCGGTGAGCTTTCTCGTCCCAACTGGGGCCGGTACTCTTCCCCACGGGTTTGGCTACTGATCATGCGTTTGAATAGATTGGACACCACCTCCTCACCCCTGACCCTGACAGTGGCCCTTCTGCCTCGGCCCCCTCCTACCGAGCCATTCTCGAATCCGGCGCGGCCACGGCCCGCTCCGTGCTCTCGGCACAACACGCTCGCCACGAGGACCAATTCAACGACTATCTCGCTCACCTCCAGTACCCGCCATCGCTGTCGAGCCAGGAGATTGTCCTCCGGCTGCGCGTCGAGCCGCTTTCCCGCCTCCTCGCCGCTGCCGCCAAGGTCTGGCTGCCCTACGCGCCCTCGCTGCGCTGGCCCTTCCAGCCCGTCATCGACGGGCCCTCAGGCATCATCCCCTCGCGCCCTTCGCAGCTCTGGGCCGAGGGCCGCGGATCCAGGGCCCCGCTGCTCACGGGCTTCAACTCGCACGAGGGCGCCACCTTTGTCCCCGACACGCTGGCCACGGACGCCGACTTTCGCGCCTTCTTCCACACGCTCCTGCCCGGCCTGTCGGCGGCGGACCTCGACGCCCTGAGCGCCCTGTACCCGGCCGAGCCGCAGGCCGCGTACGGCCTGGCGCCGGGCTACCGCGGCGCGCACTTTCCGCGGGCCGCCGCCGCCTACGCCCACCAGGCGTACGTCGCGCCCGTGCTGTGGACCGCGTGCTGCGCCGCCGCCGCGGGCGCCGACGTCTGGGTGTACGAGTTTGCCGCGCGCGGGCCCGTCTTTGGCGGCGCGGCCCACGGCGAGGAGGGCGGCGTCGTCGCGCGCGACAGGCTCGTCGTCGCGCCGTTCGAGGGCCTCGGCAGGGTGGCTGAGGCCATGCACGCGCGGTTCAGCCGGTTTGTCCAGACGGGACAGCCCGACGGGCGCCCTGGCGGCGGTGCGCACGCTGCGGCGTCGGGCCATGATGCTGGCGATGGTCCTGGTGGTGGTTCTGGTTCTGGTTCTGGTTCTGGTTCTGGTTCTGGTCCTGGTCCTGCCGCTGCCGGGGATGACGTCTCGTGGTCGAGATTTATGCCCCCTTTCGACGGTGATCGGCAGGCGTCGGCCGTGAAGGATTTCGACCTGGCCGTCGGCAGGATCCTCGTGTTTGGCGGGGGAAATGATGAGCGTGCCGGTGGCGCGAACCCGGGGACCGTCGCGCGCATGCGGCCGCTCACAGCCCGCGAGATACGTCAGTGTCGCTTCTGGTGGCAGCGCGCCCATCTTGGCCAAGGGACGGGGGAGGCGAGGGCGGCGGCAGGGCGGCTAAGCGATGCCATAGAGACGCCCTCCACATAGTGGTCTGCATGTCAGGCGCAGGGCCTGTTCCGTAAGCGAGAGGGCGCAGGGGAAGCTGTTTGTCGTCGGCGAGGCTGACCCCGTTTCGACCTTGTCGACGAAACGTTGCCCGAAGTTGCGATCCAACCTACGACCATGACATCAATCTATGCGCACGCATGATCGACATGACAATGAACCGTCTGCAGTTGCGGGAGGAGGTCGGCCAAGGCACAGAGGCGAGGTGACGGCGAGGTGACGGTGACTCGAAGAGGCCTCGAACAAGTATAAAAGGGGAGGGCAGTTTCGCCATTCTTCAACCAAATCTCATCATCAGAACACACAACACTATCCAACACCAAGAAACCTACCACGCAAACAATCTACTTCACTCGCCAGAAGATCCCCATCTCTTACCCTTACCCCTGAAACAAGTACAAAACCGCCATCATGCAGTTCACCATGACCGCTATCCTCTCCCTCGCCGCCCTCGCCGTGGCCTCCCCCATCGCCCCCGAGTCGCCCATGACGCTCGAGGCCATCAAGCGCAGCGTCGTTGAGAAGCGCTGCCTCTACGACACCTGCACCGACTGCTGGGCCGCCACGCCCCCCATCGGCTCGAGCCCCGGTTCCCACGGCGCCGCCGCTGGCCAGTGAGTTCCCTCCCTCCACCTTGTACCCCTGAGCAGCTTGCTGACCTGACCGGATAGCTCCATCTACTGCGCTACCATTTGCGACTGCAGCTAAATGCCGAGTCTCTGTCCCCCAGCTGAGGCAGGGCTTGCTTGGGTTCGCGGGTCACTCGTAAGGAGGGCGAGGGGCCATGTTCGATAGTTGTAGCAATTCAGTCATTACATGTATTTCCCTGGCAGGCAGCTAGGAATTGTCTCCCCAGCAGGCAGCTATAAATTGTTTCCTTCGCAGGTAGCTAGGCATTGAGCTTAAATCATACCTTTTGTTTCCTGCCCAATAATTCGGCTGCTTTGAGATCAAGCCAGTGAAGCAACCCATCCGACCACTTCGTGACTGCCCGCTGCTTAGGCACACCGTCAAGTTCCATACTCTCTATACAAAGTCATCATCCTGGCTATCCCACTCGGGATCCGTGTCGCCGCGCTCCGAGTCCACAAAGTCCTCCATGACAAACTGTCGCTCGCGCGGCTTCTGATTGTCCAATTTTATCTCGACAATAGTACAGAGACCCTGCACGAAGATGCCGTCCGACGCGCCAGCAGGAGAGTTGCCCTCATTGCTCCCAACCTCACTCGCTTCTGTCTCGGACAAATCCATGTCCACGTCCAAATCGCCCTCGTGATCAAACTCATCGCTGTCAGGCTCTTCGTACTGCTTTCGTTTGATCGACCGCAAGGGCTTGGACGCGCTACTCGCACGCGAAGATTGGCCCGACGTCTTCGAGGCTATGCGCCTGCTTTGTCGCGCAGGCCCCTCCGTGCTTGACCTTTTCCCCTTGCGAGGCTTCTTTGGCGGTGTCGATTTGCTGCGCATGTTGGTGGTCTTGCTGCTGACTGGCGGGGCCGACAACTTGGGACGCAGGAAAATCGCATTCAGCTTGGGCTCCCACACATGACGAAACTCGCTGCGCGACTTCCACGGAATGTTCAACATGCAGCGGACGACGAGATAGCGTAGCATGGGCAGCTGCGGAGCACTGTCAACCAGAGACTGGAAGAAGTTGGTGGCTGCCTCGACAGTCCACTGTCGAAGGTTGTCCAGCTCGATACGCTGCAGGGCAGCGGGCCATGTGGGGATCTGGTCGGGATATAGCAGCGTCTCGTATAAGGGGTTTGAATCATCAAAAGCATCATAGTGCCTGAAATACTGCAGATTCATGTGCAGTTCGCGGAGGGCGGGGCAAGCGGTGCCCAGGACTGTGAGAAAGGACAAGTTAAGTGCTTGGTTGTGGTCGAGGACAAGAGACTCCAGATGCCGTCCGTGTGAGAGGAGAAATTCGGCCAAGTCTGTGGACTGCAGGTCCCAGCAATTAATGACCTTGAGTTGCTTCAACTTTTGCGGCAGGTTCTGAAGCAGTGCGGCGTTGACCACAGATGACGACAGAAACGTGAGGTGTTCGAGTTCGTCAAGGCCAGACAAGCAAGCGGCGAAGGACCTGGAGAATTTTTGGTCCTTCGCTTCTCGGGCGGCGATCGCTTCATCAGACTCGTCCTGCTTCGTCACGCGCATGTTCCAGGAAGGCACCTGAAAATTGGCAAAGCAAACTCTGCGGAGGTATGCAAAGGTGGGCTGGGCGTGTATCTCTTTTATCTTGTCTACACCATCGACGAAGCCACGGCCCATCATGCGAGCGTTCCAGCAGAAGCCTTTGAGATGCGTGACATATCTCTTGTCTCCCGCATCTACGTTGGCATCCGGGGCGACATCGAGAGCCTCGAAGAGTTCTTTTGGGTACTGCCAGCGGATGTTCTCGCTACGCCTGCGAAATGGTGGGTCGTCAGACGAGTGGACAATCATGACCTCTTCGAGGTTGGTCAAGTTTTGCATCAAAGAAAACGGCGATACTGGGGTATGAGCTTGGATGGTGACAAAAGCCGTGTCGATACGCAGGGCGCGGATCTTGGCACGGTAGTTGTAGTAAGTGCGCGAGGGGGTCTCTCCAGCAGAGCAACGAGGCTTCTCGCCTTGTGGTCATTGGTCAAGGGCGGGCAACGATAGAGGACATCCAGGGCAGGCTCGGCAAGCAGACTGCAGCTACGCGCGGTGCGGAGGAGCCAGTTGATGTCAATGCCATCAGGGGAGTCGGACGCGGCAGCATAGCTCATGACGGCAACCCAATTATAGTACGTCAAGAGGGGACTGTCCCATGCTGGACCGGTGGATGCTTTCGACTTCGTTTTGGACACCAGTGGCTTCTGTTGCTTGAGGTGCTCGTTGCGGGCACCATGACCGATGAGCGAGGAGCGGCGTTGCCAGCTAGTTTCTGGGGTGTCGTGGGTTGTGGCCGCAGCTGTCACGGCCCTCACGGGGTCTTCTTGAGGCCTTAGTACTTCGTCGCCAGCTTGGGGCGTGCTGAACGTCTGTGCTTCCCCTGCGCCATCTCGATCGCCTCGTAGGAGATGTTGCGTCGTAAGCTTGCTGCGAGTCGCACGCGAGGCCTCTGTGGGCGGTGTCGAGTGGCGTAACCGGCGGGAGGGGTTGCGGCGCGGTGATGGGGAGCCTTGAGCGACCTTGGGGGTTTGCTTGTGGAGGCCCATCACTTGCTGTGAGGCTTGGGGGTTTCGATGAGGGATCGAGGTGTAACAGCCAGTACGCCGCCGGTGGATATGCAGGCACCGATCCGGCGTGCGCCGTACGGGGGAGGCGGGTGCCAAGCTGGTGGGGTTGAAGCTTTGCTGCGTGCCGGGAAGCTAATGCGACTCCGGTTCTAGGCCCCTGGTCCTCGGGCACGGTAGCCGCTCGCAAAGACTGACTGACCACCAACCAACCCAGGCGGGCGGAGAACGAGGGACGAGCTGGCCTGTGACGTCTTGACAACGGAGGATATCTAGGTCCTGTAGGACAGGAGACGCAAGGGTGAATGAAGTTGGTTGTGGCGAGCAGCGAGTGAGGGTCAGGAAGATAAAGTCACAGTGTATTCAGGTATGGTGTGAGCTGCGTTGTTCGGTGGTGACGTCTATGACTGCGTTGCAGTATGATGCGTTGCAGTATGATGCGTTGCAGTATGATGCGTTGCAGTATGATGCATTGCAGGCTCCCATCAACAAGAGAGGGAGAGCAAGCTATCGAGGCGAAGGCGTGGGTGGACGGTGGAAACCCAGAGAAACATAAACATGCGAAGAAAGATCACCAAGATGAACGTCGCTCATGGCGGCTTCCAGGTTGTGTTTGGAAGGGAGCAGCAGCAGCGGCGGCAGTGACAGCAGCAGCAGTAACAGCAGCAGCAGCAGCAGCAGCACCTGCCGAGCGTGAGCAGGTCGGCCGCCACTGCTGTCCGAATGTCCATGTCGGAAGGAGCTTATCGCTTATCGGGGAGCATTTCCTAACAAATGGACGGGAAAGGAAGGAAGGCCCTGCACCTGCACCTGCACCATCTCATCAGTCATCACACCCCACCCCAATTCTCCTTCCCCCAAGCCACTCGAGCCTGCCTCTGCCTGCCTTGCCTGAGGTGCCCTTGAGGAGGAAGTCGTTAAGTCCCACACCCCCAACTCCGCGCCCCCCCAACTCCGCGCACCAATTCTACCTACTTTCAACACCCGAAAATCGCCCCCTAATAGCATATATATCGCGATATCTTACTTACCCCTCGTCTAATAATTACGCTAACTATATTATTAGATTTAGAATAAAGAGCTATACTAAAGAAGACGTTTTAAATACGCTTTAGGCTATTAATAATAGCTACTCGACGTATAAGGCCTCGCGTAATTAGAACGTTCCTATTATAATACTTCGAGGGAGACTTAAAGGCGTAATAACGATTTATAAAGTAAAGGCTCCCTATTAAAGGCTTAATTAGGTTTAGGAATAATACTTAGCCTATTAGATCGTTAAATAAGGCGCCCTAGGGTTCGCCCTTTTATACTCTTAAATCCTCGATTTCGTATACTAGATCCTCCTCGCTTAAGGGGACGATATTCCCCTTAAGAGGTATTAGATAGAAGGCTTTAAATAGCGAAATCCCTCTATTATAACCTTCCTAAGTAAATAAATAGAAGTTAATTATATTAAGGGTATTATTATTTAACGTCTTAAGGATTTCTTCCTTCTATTTAACGCCCTTAATATTAAGGCTATTCCTCTATATTTATAATTTAATATAGATAAGATAAGTATTATAGAAAGTATAGGAATTAATAGCTTAATTCTAGGCTAAATAGGGTATCGGAAATACTATATATAGATAGCCGATTTACGCTCTTAGACTACTATTATTAAGTATATATCTACTATAGGCGAGGCCCTCCTTCCCTTTATTATTTTTAAGGGGAAAACGCTCTAATAGTAATAGTTCCCTAAAGCCTTCGATAATTTTAATAATTAGAAGTTCGCTATAATAATTAATAGATAAACGAATAACGTAATAGGCCTTAAATAGCTTACGAAGATCTTTATCCCTTAGACGTAGGCTAAGGCCCTTAAGCTTAAGTCTCCTCGTTTCTTTATAATAGATAGCTATAGGAGTTACGTATTTAACGATTTCTTATAGGAATACTTCTAAGAGAATATCCTCCTTATCTTCTTACCCCTATATTCGAGCTATATTATATAGCCTCTTAACTTCTCTATATTTAGCCCCTTTAAGATAATATATAGGAAGTATCTTAAGAGTATAGTTTACCTCCTCGATATATCGCTTATTAGTAAATAGAACTTCCTTCTTTATTATTAGAAGGCTAAGCGTAACGCTATTATATATAGTAATATTATAAATAAATAGTATAGAATTAGCCTATAACTAGTAAGTTTACTTTAGCTTCTCTTAAGCTCTTAGATAATAGATAAGGGCTATCCTATACGCTTAGAGACCCCTTAAAAATAATAGAAATATATAGATTTTATTTTATAAATATTATAAAGGGCGAAGGATCTACGGTTAAGCTATTCTATACTATCTCGGATCTATATAATATTAAAGGCTTTAGTATAAGCTATATAGCGCTTATTTATAAAAGTAGGGAAATCTCTAGATATTAAGGATATATAAATAATAAAAGTAGGCCTCTAAATAATTTAATTAAGCGCTTAATTAGAGGTATATAAGCCCTATAGGAAGACGAGGGTAGCCTAGGAGCTTAACTTAAGGTTTATTAATATCTAGGCTATTAAGGCCGCTTAATTAAAGGTATAGGCCCTCTATATACTATTAGTAACGCCTATTAAGTATTAGGAAGCTAAGTTTAAGTTTTAGTGCTCGGAATTTCTATTAGAATAAGCCCTATTAAGTAAGTAATTAATATTATCTGCTATTCTATACTATTATTCGTTCGTCGATTTTAGTGCGCGGAGTTAGGGGGGCGCGGAGTTGGGGGTGTGGGACTTACTGGCTGCCCGGTGCGAGGAAGGTACTCCGAGACGCGTCTCTCGCGCCCACCCATCCACTCTATCCATCCACGTCGTCGGGCTCACTCCCTCGCGGCTGCTACGCTCTCGCAATCCCCGTCATCCCCGGCCCTGCCC
The DNA here is from genome assembly GCA_019188255.1 of Verticillium longisporum. NCBI lineage: Eukaryota > Fungi > Ascomycota > Sordariomycetes > Glomerellales > Plectosphaerellaceae > Verticillium > Verticillium longisporum. The sequence goes on from JAETXT010000007.1 coordinate 685,987, forward strand.
TCTCGCCGGCCCTTTCCTTCTCCAGTGGCCATTGCCAGTGGCCATTGAGGCCATTCCTCCATCGCTGGAACTCCCTCGACCACTTTTTTTTCCTTCTGTTCACCAAGTTGAAGCGGGAAACGGAACCGCCAACCTTGTTGTCTGCAGGTTGGCATGTGGCGCGTCGACCCCGTGTCACTGCAATCTTCAATCCTTTGTTGAAGGTCCAAGGTCCACGGTCCAAGGTCCACGGTCCACGGTTCACGGCACGGCCCCCCTTTCTTCTACGTGCGTTCTCGACGAGACGCATTCGCCATTCACCTCTGCTCCACCTCACTCTCGCATCGCGACGCACTGGACTTCGACATTGTCCAAGAGCCACGTCTTGGCCTCCCTCTTCCTACGTCGTTCCTTTCCCGCATGGGCACCATCCACTCTCACTCTCATTCTTTGCCGTACCTTGCCTGAACCGTCATCAGTCACTACGCACCCTCATCACCCTCATCACCCTCATCACCCTCATCACCCTCATCACCCTCATCACCCTCACCCTCACCCTCACCATCTCATCTCACTCGATTCGACTCTCTCCCTCGTGCCCACTCCCGAGAGGCCATGGTGTCACAGCCCGCACACGCCCCTCGATATCCAGTCCGTACCACTCATTCGAAACTGCTCTGCCTCGGCCCCTAGTTCCGGTTCGGTCGCCCTCCACGCCTGACCCTCTCGCGCCGGACCCAATTGCTGACCTCACTCGTCAAGTGTTCCATGCCGCTGCCGCCGTCTTCCTCCAGCGATGCCGGTTGCCGTTGGCTGCAAGCGCGAACTGCCATTTCTCCAGAGGAACCTGGCTCGTGGCCTCAAAACGTCACGGGACATGGGAAACGTTGCCTCTGTCGCCCGCAACCTCGCTGGAGACTCGTGCCATGAGCCCCTCGGTCCTGGCGGCCGCGAGCTGCGTCCCCACAAACGTCGCCGCGTCGACTCACCCGCCGATGAGGCCATGCTGATCGCCAACGCCAAAGCCAACGCAAAGTCGAACGCCATGGTCCCCTTGCTCGAGGATCAGCTGTTCGTCGCCACCGACGTCGGGCCCGTCCAGCGCACCCTGCGCGTCGACGTTTTGAGAATTGTCCACATAGACCTCCCCAGAGCCCGCGTCGACAGTGGCCTGGCCGCCCCCTCCGGCGGGCCTCGCGTCAACTCCGAGTCGAGAGCTCGCTGCATAATCATGCTCACCCATGCTACCACGACATGCGACATTATGCTCCACTGCCAGAGCCAGATGTGCACAGTCAGATCTTCCAGATCAGCCGCCGACCCCTTCCCGACTATTCGCATCCACCTCAACCGCGCCTTCTTCATACCTGAAGACAGCATCTTTGTGAACCGCCCAGATAACCACCTGTTCGACCTCGCCGATGCCTACAAAGTCTCCATCGAACTAGAGGCCGCTGGCCCCGGCGAGTGGCCGCCCCTGGGCCTCGTCCCCAGCGCCGCCGATGCAACAACGCCTGCCCCTCGCCCTGGCACCAACTATCGGAACTGGGTATTGGCAGGAGAGTTGTCCGACTTGTTCAGCAAAAAGCGGTCCATGGTGGATTTGAAGCTGAGAAAGTCGCCCGTCAGACTAACGCCGACCGACTATCTCATCGACATCGATGCCGGCTGGTCTACCGGGTTTGATGCAGGTGGCATGAAGCCTCTGGAGAAGGCCGTCGAGTCCTCCATCCGAGCCGAAGGCACCCCGCGGGCTCTGACGAGGCCACGCGGCGTTGACGACGACGTCGCAATGCAGAGACCTGGCTCGGTCAACGGCGTCCACAATATTGAAATCCCGGATGACGATGACGATGAGCCTGATGGCGAAGGCACACCAAATCGGTCTCTTCGGACCCGGGGCAACAAGCAAAACTACAACCTGAAAGACTTGAGTGACAAAGCCCTTGGAAGGAATAAAAAGCGACGCAAGAGGAAAAGTTTGCCGACGGTCGGAGATGAAACAGGAAAAGTCTGCTACGACCTGCCCGCAGAACAGGTCAACTTGGAAGACTTCCAATGCATAACGTGCGGCCAGTCACACATGACGCTTGCCGACCTACAGGCGCATCTAGAGCACCGGCACCCCGAATATGACTACGTCTGCGACCCGCATGCCAAAAGCATCCATTTCCAGGTCGTGCATCGCATAGAGGCCTTTTCTTTTGACGAAGATGGCACCTACGAGCTCAAAAAGACTGTCAAGGGCTTCCAGTTTGGTCAAAACAGCAATAGTGACGAATCTTGGCTCAAGTCAACGTTTGGGCTTCCAAAAAGTAGTGCGCTTGCTGAAACGCACGTGAAGAACTCTCCAGCCAACGGACCATCTTCCGAAGTGGTCAAGGTTAGTATCTACATGAATGGAGGATGGCGAACACGTACATGGCGCTGACTTGTTTACAGAGGAAGGGCAAAGTCATCACGGTGCCATACACCAAACAGCAGCTTTTCGACCCCGTCAGCCGGATGCCGCTGGAGCCGGGCAAGCCGTTTATCAGGCACAAACCCGACGACAGATGGCTCACGCAGTGGCACCGAGATGCCATTGAAGACTTTTCGGACATTCCATTCCACGAAAGGGAGTTTATGACCACATGGGACGAGTTCATGCTCACCCAGCGCATCTCCTCGGACGTGTACCTACCGAGCTCATGGCTGGCTTTCCTCCGACACAAGGCCGAGTGGCTAGTTTGCTCCGAGTCTCGCATGATTGAGTTCGGCAAACATATATCCTACCTTATCGCGCGGGATGCCCTGAATGACCAGACAATCAAGCAGGGCTTCCAGATTATCAGTGCAGCGAAGCTCGCGCTGCAGAACTCGGGGGCCAGAATGCAACAACACGCATCGCCTGTAGAGTCTCCACCGCGCAAAAGCGCGGCCAACTGCCAGACATGTGCGAGACAGATACTGGGGCCTAGGCTGCTTCTGTGTGCGAATCCCGTACGTCCATGCCCATGCCGCCCTTGAAGACGGCGCTGACTGTTTCTCCCAGAATTGCAAAAAACCAGCGTTTCATCGTGATTGCGTCAAGCGCGACGCGCGCATGGACGTCGAGGATCCAGCCTGGCTCTGCAACGTCTGTATCGATATACCAGCAGAGCAGCAGATTTAGGTCATCCAGCGCCGCAAGGTATCGAGCAGAAAGCGAGTGGCGTCGAAGAAGGCTAGGGAGGCAAAGGGATGACGGGAATGGATCTCAGGAGCAATGCCAAGCATGGCCGGTTTTGATTTTCGCATGCATGGCCGGCGTTTCCCAGGTTCCTTCTATTCGCTCTGCTAGTAAAAAGGGGGGGGGGGGTTATAGATGTTGTCGACTTGTAAGAGAAGCATGAATCCGGCATGACTCAAGTGGTCTGTGATGAAGGTGAAATGACCATTAGGAAGCCTTGCACATCATAAGGTGCGCAAAATGAGGTCTGACAAACTCTCTTCGGAAGCCGAAGCCGGTATATATCTCATGTCAAGACTGAAGACTGGAGCGCCATTGTCTCCCCGAAAACGCCTGCCGTCAGCCCGCCGAGTCTACTTTCCCAACCGCAAATAAACTGTACAATACATTCTCTTCCCGCTCCCCCTCATTAAAACACCTTGCATGGCGTCTCCCCTTAGAACCTGTACTTGCTCTCCTTCTTCTTGTCGGTGCGCTTCTCGTCGACCTTTTGCCTCTTCCTCGACTCCTGGGCGATCATCTCGGACAAGTCCTCCTCGTAGGCCCACTTGGCGCCGATGCCGTCCTCCTTCTTGCCCTCTTCGAAGCGGCGCCGCAGCTCGTCCTTGGAGATGCCGTCGTGGCTCTGCAGGCTGTCGGGGTCGAGGGCGACGTCAATGTCGCCGGGCTTCTTGCGCTTGCGGCCGCTGTCGTCGTCCTGGCCGAGCACGGGCACGCCGCCGTGCTGCTGCTGCAGGTCGTAGACGCGGTCGCTGCCGAAGAAGCCCTCCGTGCGCTGCTGCCGCTCGGGGATGACCTGGTAGGCGGCGCGTGGGTGCGTGCTCTCCTCCGTGTCGAAGCCGCGGCGCGCCTTGCGGAGGTCCATCTCGCCGGCGACGGACGTCTCGATGCCCGGGCCGGCGTAGTCGGTCGGCACGCTCGAGGCGAGGCCCGCGGGCGTCTCGAGACCGGCCGCGGCCGTGTCGTCACCGGCCTCGTCGGCCTCGTCGTCCTCGTCCGACTCGTCTTCCGACTCGTCCTCCTCTTCTGACTCTTCGTCCCGCGGCTGGAGCTCGCCCCAGAGCGTCTTCTCGACGGGCTCGCCGGCGGCCTGGGGCAGGGCGGCCTGCTGCGCTTGCTGCTGCTGCTGCTGCTGCTGCTGCTGGCCGCCTGGGCCGCCGGGCCCGCCGGGCTGACCGGCGAGGCCGAAAATGTCGCCGCCGTACAGGGGCCGGTTGAACTCGTCGACGGGGGGCTTGCCCCAGCCGCCGGGGTGGAAGCCCCAGGAGCCGCCGGGCGGGGGCGGGGCGTGGGGGCCGGGGATCTTGAGGGTGGGATAGGAGGGCGGGGGCCCGAAGCGCTGCTGGTTGATGAGCCAGGGCGGGGGCGCGCCGGGGATGCCGAGGGCGTCCTTGGAGGCGTCGCTCAGGTCGCCGGGGCGGAAGTGCTGAAAGTCGACCTCGGTCTCCTTGCCCTCGTAGTAGACCTCGCCGAAGCGGGTGAGCTCGGGCTTGGTCTGGAAGCGGAAAAAGGCGTCGTAGAGGCGCTGGTAGTCAATGTCGAGCTTGCCCATCTTGGGGGCGACGCGCTCGCGCTGCTTCTGCTTGAGGCTCTGCTGCTCCTGCTTCTCGAGCACGGCGTCGCGCATCCCGGTGATGCCCGCCTCGGCGATGAGCTAGGGAAGGCGGAAGGGGGCCTTTTCGATGCCGCACTTGGTCGTCAGGTACTCGCGCTTGAGGGACCAGTGGGTCGGCACGGGCACGACGTTGCGCTGGGCCTTGATCTGGACGAGCAGGCGCGGGTCGGACGACGAGACGTCCTGCCACTCGACGATTTCGGGAATCTTGACGAGGGCCTTGAGCTCGGCCACGGACAGCTTGTTGAGCTGCTTGCGCTTCTTCTTGGACAGCTTCGGCTGGCCCGTCTCCTCGTCCTCGCTGGGGATGTCGTCGTCCTGGTCGAAGAAGACGGCCTCCTCTTTTGGCGCCTCCTCGTCCTCTGCGACGCGGCCGAATCTCTTCATGATGTCTTCGAATTCCGCAAAGGCGGGATCACTCGTCTCGACAACGACGTCGATATCGAAGCCGTCGGGTCCGTCCATGTCGCTCGCGCTGGGGCCATCCTTCACAGCGAGGTCGGCGGCCGAGGTCTCTGCTTCGGGGGCATCCTGTGGCTTCTCGTCGGCCGAGTCGGCGGGTGTCGTTGTGGTGGTCTGTGGGCGAGGGGGAAGAGGCAGGCGGCGTCAGCTTGGAGCTCAGATTCGAGGGCAGGTTCTGTTCTGGGGTTGGTGCCGCAGCAGCGCACTCACCTCTGCTTGTGCCTTCTTCTGCTCCTTCTTCTTGGCGCGGCGCATCTGGTTCTTGGTCATCTTTGGTGCCGCCATGTTGAACTGGTGCGGGCCGCGTCGGCGGCGGATGACAGGCGCTGGCGGCGGATGGCAGGCGCTGGCGTGGCGATGTCTATGGAAGGGTCCGAGGCAGTGGCGTGGTGCCTGGAGAGGTGGATGGGGCAGGAGGGCAATGTAGAGGATGGCTGGATCAGGACAGGCAGCGAGGTTCGTGGATTCAATGGTCGAGGGGTTGCCGCACGTGACGATGGGGGATGCGGTCGGAGTTGCACCTGGAGAAGGCTGAAGGTTTTCCAGGTCGCGGCAGAGGCCAAAAGATTCCAGAGGCCACAAGATTCCAGAGGTGCATTGCCTTTGCATTGTCTTTGCACATTGCTTTAGCATTGCCTTGGCGTAGAATAGTGCATTAGGTCATCCTTTGGCGCATGAAGAGTGGAGCAGAACCGAGCTTGGTACCACAATGTTTGCGGTACGTTGGCTACCTAGATTGGCACAGATGTCGACTCGGGTCTCTGATCACCATGTATCGGCCGAAGACACGTCATGTCAAACGGCTATTGATCGAGGTAGAGGGCCTGTACATTGACCAGACCCAGGGCCACTGACTTTTTACGTTATTCTTCAGGTACAGACGGAGGTTGCCTGCACCAAGTGCCTGCACCAAGTGCCTGCACCAAGTGCCTGCACCAAGTGCCTGCACCAAGTGCCTGCACCAAGTGCCTGCACCAAGTGCCTGCACCAAGTGCCTGCACCAAGTGCCTGCACCAAGTGCCTGCACCAAGTGCCTGCACCAAGTGCCTGCACCAAGTGCCTGCACCAAGTGCCTGCACCAAGTGCCTGCACCAAGTGCCTGCACCAAGTGCCTGCACCAAGTGCCTGCACCAAGTGCCTGCACCAAGTGCCTGCACCAAGTGCCTGCACCAAGTGCCTGCACCAAGTGCCTGCACCAAGTGCCTGCACCAAGTGCCTGCACCAAGTGCCTGCACCAAGTGCCTGCACCAAGTGCCTGCACCAAGTGCCTGCACCAAGTGCCTGCACCAAGTGCCTGCACCAAGTGCCTGCACCAAGTGCCTGCACCAAGTGCCTGCACCAAGTGCCTGCACCAAGTGCCTGCACCAAGTGCCTGCACCAAGTGCCTGCACCAAGTGCCTGCACCAAGTGCCTGCACCAAGTGCCTGCACCAAGTGCCTGCACCAAGTGCCTGCACCAAGTGCCTGCACCAAGTGCCTGCACCAAGTGCCTGCACCAAGTGCCTGCACCAAGTGCCTGCACCAAGTGCCTGCACCAAGTGCCTGCACCAAGTGCCTGCACCAAGTGCCTGCACCAAGTGCCTGCACCAAGTGCCTGCACCAAGTGCCTGCACCAAGTGCCTGCACCAAGTGCCTGCACCAAGTGCCTGCACCAAGTGCCTGCACCAAGTGCCTGCACCAAGTGCCTGCACCAAGTGCCTGCACCAAGTGCCTGCACCAAGTGCCTGCACCAAGTGCCTGCACCAAGTGCCTGCACCAAGTGCCTGCACCAAGTGCCTGCACCAAGTGCCTGCACCAAGTGCCTGCACCAAGTGCCTGCACCAAGGTGCAAACTGCTAGGTACCTATAACCAGAGCCGTATCGGTGCTACTCCTAGGCCACGAGCAGCCCAGGCAAGCAGGCAAGCAGGCAAGGCACGGTGTAGGTTCCTGCTCCAGGCCCAGCACGTACCCTACTGCCCCAAGCCCCTAAGCAGGCCCGCTGGGGCCCCATGCTACGGGTACTGGGCCTGCTGGAGCAGGAGCATTGCTTTCGCTCTAGTGCCTCACACGGGATCCAACCCTCCTGTACTGTCCCTGTCCTGTCAGCCCGTACCTCACACGACAACGTTGCACACCTCCACTGGACTCTGCTTGATCTCTCGACTGTTGCGCATCAACCCGTCTTGTGCCCATACTTCTTGTCTCTCTGCCGGACCCTTCCATCATGTCCTGATCACCGCCATTGCCATCATTTGCGCTTCCCTGTCCGCCCCCCCAGTCACTCGTTCTGTCAGGCCGCCGCCGAGACCAACCCACGCTCTGCCTCCTTCTGGCTCCATCCAGCTTCTCCACCTCCACCAGTTTGACCCTGGAATGCGATAAGACACGACGCACTCGCCACGACAAGGACGACAACGACGCCAAGGACGCATCGCGTATCGCGTATCGCGCCATGCCTCACTCTCACGCCCACCATCCCAACACCTCCTCCGCCAGACGCTCCCCCTCGCTCAATCGATCCTTCACCCTGTCCACAGCCCACGTCGACGCCCACAGCCGCCCGCCATCCGAGGGCATGGAAAAGTTCCCCGACCACATCGACGCCCACCTCACCACGAGCCTGCCGTCTCGCGGCGCCAGTCCGGCCCGGGGCCAAGGCTATGCGACCGCCAACGGCCTCAACGGCCTCAACGGCCTCAACGGCCTCAACGGCCTCGACGGACCGCGCGACAACTGGCAGCCGCGAAGGGAGAGCCGTGTGCGCTTCGGCCCGCCCGGTCAACCGCCGCCCGTCACGCCCCAGGCCCGCGGCCACGGTCGCCAGAAGAGCCTCAACGATGCCTTTCGCACCATCCGTTCGAGGCAGGGCAGCGTCAGCCAGAACGCACACGAGATTGCCGACGCGCTGCGTGCGCCCGTCTCGCCCACCTTGGTCGTACGTTGCCCCTCCACTATCCCTCGATTCTGATGATCAGACAGCCCAGAGAAGGAGGGCCGAAGAAGGAGGGCCGAAGAAGGAGGGCCGAAGAAGGAGGGCTGAAGAAGGAGGGCTGAAGAAGGAGGGCCAGAGACGGCCAGAGACGGCCAAAGACGGCCAAACAAAGACGCACGCAGCTAACCTGCCCCTCTGACAGATCCTCTGCCTGCTGTGGTACGCCTCGTCCGCGCTGACAAACACATCCTCCAAGTCCATCTTGACGGCCTTCGACAAGCCGGCGACCCTGACCCTCGTGCAATTCGCCCTTGTCGCAACCTACTGCCTGCTCTTCGCCTGGCTCGCCTCCGTCTTCCCCCAGCTCAAGACCAGCATCCCCGCCCTGAAGCACGGCATCCGCTACCCGACCCACGACGTCATCAGGACGACGGCGCCCCTCGCCGCCTTTCAGATCATCGGCCACCTCCTGAGCTCCTCGGCCACCTCCAAGATCCCCGTGTCGCTCGTCCACACCATCAAGGGGCTCTCGCCCCTCTTCACCGTCCTCGCCTACCGCTTCGTCTTCAACATCCGCTACTCGCGCAACACATACCTCTCCCTCGTGCCCCTGACCCTCGGCGTCATGCTCGCCTGCTCCGGCAAGCACACGGCCTACGGCGGCGAGCTCGTCGGCGTCATCTACGCCTTCCTCGCCGCCATTGTCTTTGTCACCCAGAACATCTTCTCCAAGAAGCTGTTCAACGAGGCCGCCAAGGCCGACGCCGCCGGCCTGTCGGCGCGCTCGCAAAAGCTCGACAAGCTGAACCTCCTGTGCTACTCGTCCGGCATGGCCTTTGTCATCACCGTGCCCATCTGGTTCTGGAGCGAGGGCCTCGCCATCGTGCGCGACGTCCTGCACGACGGCGCCGTCGACCTGCGCCAGAACCCCGACGCCTTTGACCACGGCCGCCTCGCCGTCGAGTTTCTCTTCAACGGCACCTTTCACTTTGCCCAGAACATCCTCGCCTTTGTGCTCCTGTCGCTCGTGTCGCCCGTCACCTACTCGGTCGCGAGCCTGCTGAAGCGCGTCTTCGTCATCGTCATCGCCATCCTCTGGTTCAAGGGCTCGACCACCCCGTCCAGGGCCTCGGCATCGCCCTCACCTTTCTCGGCCTCTACCTCTACGACCGCACCCACGACCGCGAAAAGGCCGACCACAAGGCCAGCATGCTCGAGACCCCCAAGGCCGAGCCCCTGCTGCCCCTCAACACGCGCGACCTCGCCTCGAGCCAGAACGCCCCCGTCTTTGACAGCCCGATCACGTCGGCGTCGGTGACGGCGACGGCGGCCACGACGGCGACGGCGCCGCTCAACCCCAACGGACTCTACGACGTCCAGAAGAAGACGGAAGATGGCCCCGGCAGCAGGACGCCGGGGGAGGGCAAAACGGCGTGGCTCGCCCGCGGTACGAGACAGGAGGACACGTGGCGGGTGGGCGATAGTCGGGCCGGCTTATGATGTATTCTGTGTATGCATTTTTTTTTCTTCTCCTTTTCGGTGACTGGTGTTATGTAGCATGAGCTCTTCGTTCCATTGTACGAAAACTCTGCCGTCTTTCTACAGGTTGCGAGGCCACCAAAAAAAGGGAGGGGGCGGGCGACGGGCGCATAGAGCGGCGTCCTGGAGATGAGTGTATAGAAGAACGAAGAAGACACGGCGTTCAGGTCATGACGAGAGGCCATTTATCTAGCGCGCTCGCCTCGTAGGGTAGGATGAGGTTTGCACGTTGGCCGGAAGGAAGCAAAAATAATACATCTTCAGAGCGGCGTTCACGAGCGGCGTTCACGTGCACATTGAGGTCAAACTCTTTCAATTCTCCGTCTGTGACCTCGCACCCCAGTCGATCAGTCAATCAGTCAATCAGCCACTCCTCGACCTCGACGCCGATACTCCTGCCGACGCCGCGAATGACGTCCCAGCCGACATTGATGCGCCACTTGCCGCCGCGGTCCGTCACGTCGCCCGACACGCCGACGCGCACGAGCAGACGCAGGCTCGCGAGCGTCGACAGCGCCATGCCCACGTCGCCGTCGAGGCCCGCGGCCCCGGGGCCCCCCGTCGCGCCGCCGCCGCCGCCGCCGCCGCCGCCGCCGTCTGCCCACTCGGCGCGCACGGCGGCGAAGATGGCGAGCATGCGCTCGAGCACAAAGGCGTGGGCGTCGAGGAGCTTGCGCGCAATCTTGCGGTGCTGCAGCTTGGCGCCGCGGCCGGTCCCGGAGCGGGGCGCCGCGAAGCCGCCGCCGCGGCGCTTGCGGCGGCCGTGGTGGTAGGTGGAGAAGAGGGCGAGGTCGTGGCGCGTGGCGTTGTGGGAGGCGAGGTAGGCGGCCAGCAGCAGGAGGCGGGCCGTCGTGGGGAGGAGCGAGGCGAGGTCGGGCGTGGTCTGCTGGGTCGGCACCGCCTTGGCTGTGGTTCTTGTTGGTGTTTGGCCCTTGCTGGGGGTCGTCGTGGTGGTGGCTGTCGTGCTGCTGCTTGTGTTGGCGGCATTGGCGGCGTTGGCGGTTGGCCTGAGGGCGATGATGCTCGGGTTTAGGATAGATTCGTCTTGCAGGTGGACGCGGGCGTGGATGAGGAGCTTGGAGAACTCGCGGGCGCCGTGGGTTCCGGCGGCGACGGGTGCCGTGAAGCGCGGCCAGAGAATATCGCAGGCGCGGCGCAGGGCGGGCAGGGTTCGAGAGGCGGAGACGGCCAGGGCGTCATGGACGGCGGCGCAGAAACGGGGCCAGAGGAATTTCATGTCATCCTCGGTCGTGTTGGGCACCGGCGCGGGTATGGAGGGGGCCATGATCTTGACGTAGTCGGGTTTGGAATAGTTGGGAAAGTGTATGTGAGGCACAAAGGAGGTTCGCAAGAAACCCGCTGGGGGCGTTGTCAGGATGAAGACACAGGTCAGCGAGGGGATCTGTGGGTCTTTGGTCAGCGTTGATGTTCTCGGGCCACTCGAGAGTCAGGGACATGCCAGCTCAGGCAGCCGTGCGAGGGCGGGCAGCAGGGTGTGCGGCGCCTCTCTTTGTCGGTCGATCGAGTCGAAGACGAGGACGAAGCGCGAATGTGGTGGTTGGGATTGGCCGTCCTTCAGCATCTTGGAGAGCTCAACGGCGAGCTGGGCGGTGGTTTCGCAGGCTCTGGGCCGCGTATGCCATCCGAGGGCGTCCACAACGGCATTGAGTGTCCTTTCAAAGAGGTGCCTCGCCGTAATGCATTGTATCGAGTTCATGATGGCGTAGTTGTCACCGATGCTGCGCCGGTCGCTGCCAGCATGGGGTGAGGCCAATTGACGCAGCAGCGCTTCGACAATGGCTGACTTGCCCGTCGCCTCTGTTCCGTGGAGGACGATGTTGCGACATGGTGCGGAAGTGGGCTAGGCGCAATGGTCAGCGGTCAGCGGTCAGCGGTCAGAACTGCCATGGGTTTGGAAGGGTGGGAGGTGGCGACGTACAGCAATGAGGTTTGTAAGGGATCGAATCTGGGGTTCTCGGCAGGGAAAGGTATCGAGCAGGGAGGAGAGACTGGTGTCGTCGGGAGGCTGAAAGAGAGGATGCATGGCTGGTCGTGATGGTGGTGTGTGTCGTATGGGCTGTCCAAGTCTAAAATGATGGCGATGCAGCAACTCCAGGCGCGTCCATGTGGGATCGCGACTGGAGCCTTGACGCGAAGTCAAGTGACTGCGGTACGCCAGAGTCTGTACCTAGGCAGGTACCTAGGCAGGTACCTAGGCAGGTACCTAGGCAGGTACCTAGGCAGGTACCTAGGCAGGTACCTAGGCAGGTACCTCTAGGCGTGGGTACACCAAGGTACATAGTACCTCAAGGTAGGTACCTCACCTAGGTAGCCACCTTAGGGGGAGGCCAGGGTTAGGGTTGAGACCGCTGTGCCGTACCAACGTCGCACGTCGCATATCCATGACGCGTGGTCGTGTGGTTATGCCAGGTCTGGCCCTCGAACGGCAGATGCCATCCAATGGCAACAGATGCCTTCCAATGGCAACAGATGCCATCCAATGGCAACTCTGTGGCTCTGTAGTCTCTGTAGTCTCTGCAGTCTCGTCGTTGAAGACGCAAGCACCCTGCCAGGCACCAGTGATTTCCGACTCCTCAACACCTCAGAGCCATCCCAAGGCCAAGGGACCTGGCACGCCGTGGTGCGTGTGGACCAGTCGAAGGATTCGGCACCTGTCCCCTTGCGCTTGACTGCCTCGTGCTTGGCCGAGAGACCATCAACAGTCATCGAACTGTCTGCTATTCTATCCATCTGGCGACGGAAACCTTGGCTCGGAGCCAATCCTCTGTTCCTGTACTTTTGAGTGTTGGTTGCGCTTGGCTCACACTCACGCAGGCAGCCCCCCTCTCGCTCATCTTCGTACCCAAGGTACCTTACCTTCGTACCATAGTGAACAGACATCATGAGTACCTCACCCGACTCAGATCCGGATCCCCCCGCCCTGCTGGCCTCGGACGGCACAGCCAAACCGTATCACTCAAAAAGGCCACACAAAAAGACGCGGTCCGGTTGCAAGACGTGCAAGGCGCGCAAGGTCAAATGCGATGAGGGCCGCCCGGCATGCCGCAACTGCGTCCTGCGCAAGGTCGACTGCCTCTATCCCGTCACCCCGCGTCCGCCAAGTCGGCCACCCTCAAGCGCACCATCACGCCTCGCACACCCACCTCGGAGCCATCGACGTCCCTAGTGGCCAGTCCCGAGACGAGCCGTCGCCCGTGGGACCCGAGCCCCATCATCGAGCCCTTGTACATACCGCCCGGTCAACATGACGCCCTCGACATGAAGCTGCTCTGGTTCTACACCACCAACACCTTCAACTCCTTTCTCACGCCCAGGGACAAGGGCGAGCGCGTCAACGAGATTCTCCGCGTCAAGATCCCCTCCTACGCCTTTGAGAATCGCTTTCTCATGGACTGCCTGCTCGGCCTGTCTGCCCTCCAGCTGGAGAACCTCAACCAGGAGGTCGACCCGTCGCGCGCCCTCTACTATCGCTCGTGCGCCTTTGAGGGCTACCGCAAAGCCATCGAAAAGGCCGACGTCGACACCTTCCCCGCCCTCATCGCCTGCTCTCTCCTGCTCGTCGCCCTGTCGTCCCAGATGTTCCGCGAGGTCACGACCAAGCGCCTGCACATACTCGACTGGATGGTCGTCTGGCGCGGCATCGGCCTCATGATCCGGCTCGCGAGCCCCCGCAAGCTCTGGGAGGCCGGCCTCGCCGAGCTCTTCTTCCGCCCGCCCATCGACCTCAACTCGTCGTCGCTGCACATCCCCAACAACCTGCTCTTCATGGTCTCCACCATCCGCGACGACGACCCCGACCACGCCCACGTCGACACGTACTACCACTGCCTGCAGTACCTCGGCTCCCTGTACCAGGAGCTGCGCCAGGGCCTCAGCTCCATCCTCAACATCCGCGCCATGACCTGGTTCACCTTTGTGCCGCCCGACTTTGTCGAGCTCGCCAAGCTGCGCCGCCCGCGCGCCCTCGTCATCATTGCCCACTACGCCATGTTCGTCAAGGTCGTCGACACCATCTGGTGGCTGCGCGGCGTCGGCGACACGAGCATCCGCGACATCCTCGAGCACCTCGACCGCGACGCCTCGGACCACGCCTGGGACGACCTGCTCGCCACGCCCCGCGCCGCCCTGCGCACCGACCGCCCCGTCGACACGGCCAAGGTCATCCTCAACGACCCCGTCTGGCTGCCGCCCGCCACCGACGACGCGCTCTGCCCCGAGGAGGCCTCGCGCCTGCCCCTCATGCTGTCGCTCGTCAGTCAGCGCGGCAAGCTCATGCGCTACGACAGCGCGTCGGGCCGCCACGTCGAGCTCGACGACGGGCCCGTCCTCGACGTCGCCACCAATATCCAGAGCTACATATGCGGCAACCATCTCCGCAAGGCCGACCCGAGCCTGGCGACCCACGATGGCACCGAGGACTTTGAGGACGGGCCTTTTGCCGTCTTTCAGAGGATCCCCTTGCGATGATGAGCCTTTTTTTTTTTGGTCGTTTTGTATTTTATCTATTTGGACAGAGCGTACGTGCTGGGTAGGCGGGGTTGGCGTATTGGTCGTGTTCTTGGCGTGCCCTCTTTTGCATGACCGATCTGTGAGACGATATGAAGGAGCTGCGAGTGTAGCGGACACACTCATCTTTAGAGAATTACACGAAAGATTATGCCGTGTTTAGTCTATGAAACTTATGAATACTCTACTTTTGCAATGTCCATATAATGCAATAAAGCGTGCTCCGTCGGATGGCATATGGGAATTCGTCGATGAGAGTATGTCGAGACAAAATTCACATATAGACCATGTTCGAAACATTGACCTGAGTATTGCAGAGTCACTTTCACGAGCAAGACATCATTCTCTTCTGCACAATAAACAACTTTCTAGGTCACCACTTTTTAAAACCCCCGAGTTTCGGCGTCTTATTTGTTTCTACTTTTTCCACCGTTGTAATGTCAGACTAGATCACAACACTTTCACTGCCTGAGGCATTCTGACGCAACTCAACTGCAACGAGAATATGAGCGCAAACCCGAGTCCACCGCGCCCATGCCTACCAAACAAGTTGGCACCAAGCAATGCTGAGCATCCAAGCTCCAATAGCTTCCATCGACACTGACACTTGACCAAGGCTTAAATTGGTTCACTGCAGTAGCACCAGTCCGCAATGTCATGTTACATCGGAAAATGCCTCACGTTTAACCTTCATTGAACATCACAGCATGAACCCGAAATGCACTAGTTCACAGCACACGCACCGAAGCTGGGACAATTGGAGGAATTATGTGAATTTCTTGGTACACAGCCCACAAAAGAGACTTGATTGAGCTAAGGGAGAACCTCGCATCCCAACGATCCTCTTCTATACACAGGCCAGGACCCCATCAGATCGACGCAACGCTTCGTAGGTATCGACTTCCCGGGCCACTTAGTTCTTCTCAAGATCCGCAAGAATCTTCTCACCCTTCGCCCTGGCCGAGGCCAGGTCACCAACCATGTAGAAGGCGGACTCGGGAAGGGCGTCACCCTCACCGTTGAGGATGGCCTTGAAGGAGGCAATGGTCTCCTTCAGGTCAACGAGCTGACCCTCGATACCAGTGAAGACCTGGGCGACCGTGAAAGGCTGCGACAGGAAACGCTGGATCTTACGGGCACGCTCGACGGTGAGCTTGTCAGCCTCAGACAACTCGTCCATACCCAGAATGGCGATGATGTCCTGGAGCGACTTGTACTCCTGGAGGATCTGCTGTACAGCCGTAGCGGTGTCGTAGTGCTCCTGACCGAGGATACGGGGGGGCAAGCATACGCTACTTGGTGTCGCGGGGGTCGCCAGCGGGGTAGGTACCCAGCTCGGAGGTGCCACGGTGCCGGACAGTGGTGGGGTCAAGATGGGCGAAAGTGGTGGCGGGAGCAGGATCAGTCAAATCGTCAGCAGGGACGTAGACGGCCTGCACGGAGGTAATGGAACCCTTCTGGGTCGTGGTAATACGCTCCTGCATGCCACCCATGTCAATGGCAAGGGTGGGCTGGTAACCGACGGCAGAGGGGATACGACCCAGCAGGGCAGACACCTCGGAACCGGCCTGAGTGAAGCGGAAAATGTTGTCGATGAAGAGAAGCACTGCGACGGATTAGTTCAGGCGCTCGCGCAAAAAGGCATATCTCATATAAACGTACCGTCCTGGCCCTCCTCGTCACGGAAGTATTCGGCAATAGTCAAACCAGTGAGAGCGACACGGGCACGGGCTCCGGGGGGCTCGTTCATCTGACCGAAGACGAGGGCGACCTTGGACTCGCCGTCAAGCTGAATGACGGAGGTCTCCTGCATCTCGTGGTACAGATCGTTACCCTCACGGGTACGCTCACCGACACCAGTGAAGACAGAGTAACCACCGTGAGCCTTGGCGATGTTGTTGATGAGCTCCTGGATGAAGACGGTCTTGCCGACACCGGCACCACCGAACAGACCAATCTTACCACCACGGGCGTAGGGGGCAAGGAGATCGACGACCTTGATACCAGTGACGAGAATCTCGGCAGTGGTGGACTGGTCGGTGAACGCAGGGGGCTCGGCGTGAATGGGCAGCGTCTTCTTGGTCTTGATGGGACCGCGCTCATCAATGGGGTCACCAGTGACGTTCATGATGCGACCCAGGGTCTCGGGACCGACGGGAATGGTGATGGGGGCACCAGTGTCGGAAGCCGGGTGGCCACGGACAAGACCCTCAGTACCTGGTCAAACATGTTAAATGAGGCCTAAAAATTGTGCATGGCAATCAGTACTTACCGTCCATGGCAATGCAGCGGACGACATTCTGGCCAAGATGTTGCTAATCAAAGTTATGAGCTACGATGTATTGCAAATAGGCGTTGTGGCCCCTTTTTTTTTTTTGGTTTGGAGTGGCAACGTACCGCGACCTCAAGGACAAGCTTGTTGCCGTTGTTGGTGGTCTCAAGAGCGTTCAGAATGGGAGGAAGACGGGCGCCATCGAACTTGACTGCAAAAAAATGTGAGTAAACACGTCGCGGACGGCGAAATGACGATGCGACGAGATGGAAAAAGTTTTCGTCTTTCGTGGTGGTTACGTACCATCGACAACGGCACCGATGACCTGCAGAGTTGTTGTTGTCAGTAACCGAGCTTCTCCTCAATCCTGCAGCCGGCGGCTCGGCTGGTCGGACCAGCAGCAACCGCATCATCCGAACCAACTCACCTGGTAGATCTTGCCATCACCGACGCTCGAAGTGCTCGCGAATCGGGAAGCGACAGGGAATCTGAGGGTCGAGGGCCTGATGACCCGGGGCGAGGCGGTCGCCGCGAAAGAAGGGCGAGCCGCTCGGGCGAAGGAAGAAATGCCGCTGCGACGACAACGTCAGTTCAATTGACCCCAATTGAGCGCGCGAAAGCTCGCAAAGTGGCTTCCGACGTCGAAACTAACCTCTTGAACATCTTGCCAGATGACGGAGAGCGATTTCGGATGGGAGTGGAGAGGTGATGGTTGAACTTCCAGGAGGACTTGGGGAGAAGTGAGCAGTTTTGCTCGGGATCCAGGCTTCGTCGGGTAGAGCTTTGCCTGGGGAGTCACGTGAGTCTGTCCTTCCCGGGTTCAGGAAAATTATGCGGCAGGAGCTTGGCGCGAGCTACACCGGATTGAGGTCTACTCTCCTACCGGGTTTTTCCGCGGGGCCCCCTTTCATATCCAATGGCAACCGCCCGCAGAGGCCAACAAGCCACCCAGCAACCTCAAAGCGACATTAGCTAATCCTCAGGCTTCACCCATTCTGGCGCCTGACAGCCTAAGGCAGTTCACGATGTTCCACAGTTGCGAACGAGCCATGGACTTGACAGCGTCATGATTTGTCCAGAGCCTGGCCATTGACCTCTTGTCAAATTACTGCAATTATCATCACGGGCATTGCTCCGTGCTGCAGATTTTCGTTGCTCGACCATATCTTTCCACGCACCGGAAAGATGAGTTTACGGAACTTCCTGGCCCTGGGCATCGCCGTGGGGTCTGGCGTCCTCATTAGTATGTCGATATATCATGTTCGTCCACGTTGAACCATGACGCTGATCCCCCAATGGGCACGTATACTCTCGGCCCTGCCTTTGCGGAACAAGCGCATCACCGCCAGCTTGAGCTCAAGACCAAGGACGCCTCGCTGTCAGATCCAACCAACGACGGTCAATCGAACAAGACGATGACCGACACCTCTCCGCCACCCCGGACATCGACTAAAGCATCTTAATACGGTTGGCGACGTTGTCGCGTTTGGTGTTATTTGTAGAATTATGCGAGAGCCAGGTGATCGCCCACCTGGGCTCGCCTCTTGACCGCCGTGTATCATAAACATAATGCTCGGACATATACCTGAAGGGCACAGAAAGGTTACTCGTGTTCTAAACATCCGCCGAGCAGCTTGTCGCCGCATTTTCTTGGTAAATCCGAGATAGTCCGCCGAATGCCAGACTTTACGGCGAAGCTCCTGTGAGACAGCCAAAACAGCTGTTTTTCCTGAAGAGCATACAGCAAGCTACGTCGATCTAGCTTGGCTGGGTGAAGCTCGGGAGCAGGTAAGGAGCTGCTTGGTCCATTGCAGGCGTCCAGATTCCAGCCGTGCAGTCTATAATTACGTTTCTGGCTGCAGTTTCCGATACTTGCACGAGCTCCTGCAGTGGACCGGTGTCAGTGTGCGAGAGAAAATGTAATACCGGGACCATATATCACTATACACTCCGCAAGAAACCGCCCCTTGAACCAATTGAACAATAGCGTATTGTATTCAATCTCATAGAAAAGTCAATTGCACAGCAACATTCGTGCACCCACTATTGATGGACTTGAACTGTAAGAGCAGCTGTCGAAGGAGCTTTCAAGTGCTCGCATCGATGTAAAGCACGTGACTCCGTATTAGTCACTCCATTGCCGAACAATTTTCGGGCCAGTGGCAGCTGTTCGATTACAACGGGGCCATTGGACGGATCGAGGTTCCATCATACGACAACCCCAAAAAACCCTCTCCTCTCTCCCTGACCACCCAAAGCCAGTTCCGTCCCGGCCCATCCAGCAATTGCGGCATCCCACCACCTTCGCAAACCCCGTCGACCGAAGCGACCTCCTCTGTACAGATACCCGAGACCGGACAGCCGATTTCTTTCACCTCAGCCCCTCGATCAAGATGATGCGAACCCAGGTCTCGTCGCTGCTGCGCGCCGCGCCTCGGTACCAGCAGGCCATGGTCATCCGCCGCGCCGCCACCACCCACGCCATCTCCAACCCGACCCTCGCCAACATTGAGAAGAGGTGGGAAACGTTGCCTCTCCAGGAGCAGGCCGAGCTGTGGATGGCCCTGAGGGATCGCATGAAGGGTCCCTGGCAGGAGCTGACCCTCCAGGAGAAGAAGGCTGGTGCGTTTTCCTCGGAAGCCCCGATCCCCCCCCCCTAACATGACACGGCCTCAAGAGGAAAGCGGAACTGGTTCGAGGCTCGGCAATGGCTGGCAATCGTCGCGGTGAAGCTCAGCCATGCATCGCCGAGGTCGAGACTTGCAATTGACGCGCTCAATGGATGTAACTCGTCTCGGGCCACCATGACGTCGGGTGTTCCCGCGGCCCGCCAGCCAACCTTGAATCGATCCAGTCAGAGCGGACTGCATGGAAGACAGGGCCGACCTATTCTGAGAAGGAAGAACTAACGCCAATTGCCTCCACAGCCTACTGGATTGCCTTTGGTCCCCACGGCCCCCGTGCCGCCGACCCTGCCGGCGAGGGCTCCCGCGTCTTCTTCGGCACCCTCGCCGCCGTCGGTGCCAGTCTCGCCATCTTCGGCGTCATCCGCCTGTTCGCCAAGCCCCCTCCTCCTACCATGACCAAGGAGTGGCAGGAGGCTTCCAACGAGGTGCTCAAGGTACGTCGCCACACGCTGCTGGGTCTGCTATCGCTTTGGGGGATATGGACTGACGCATCGACCGCACCGCACAGAACCAAAAAGCCGATCCTCTCACCGGTATCGCTTCCGAGGGCTACGCCGGCGTCGGACAGGTCCAGTCGCCTCCCAAGCACTAAATTGGGCTTTCTCCCTCCCATCGTCATTAGATCAATACCGGCCGTTTCGCCCCCTTGTATAAAACGACCCTTGAGAGCAACAAGAGAGGATGGAGGGTTATTATTGGTGTTAGGTCAATCGGGAACAGACAGGACGCGCGCACGGGTGTAAATAGTGTACCGGAAGAGCTCAATTTAAAGCATCTTTTTTTCTTTTGTCTGCCATTAGATGTCCAGGCAGCGTGATCTTGTAACGACACCCTTGGCACTATCAAATTCACGGTTTACAGAGACAGCACAGCAAAAGACGAGCGAATACAACGAGGGTCAACAGGAACTTGCTCTCATATTAAGTATGGCTGGGGACAATTTGCGACAGCTCCTTTGATGCAATCATGATGGATCTTTTGGGTTCCTTTGCTCAACAGTGTTCATGTGCATCTCAACCACCCTTTACAATTGTTGAGAGACGGGGGATTCCAGTGCCAAAACCTATTGCAAAAACGGTCAGAATCAATGCTGTGCAGGTGAATCGGGCGAAGGGCTGTGCTTACCAGAGCGGTCCTGCAAGGAATGTAAATGTGCGTCCAGTTCTTGCGTCCATTCCACTCCATGGGAGTGGTGAAAAATCGGGTTCCCTCCTCGATACGGCCGTGGCCTCCGAGGTCCTTAGAATCCGAGTTGAGAACAATCTTGTACGTGCCAGGCGTTTCGATCCCCACTCGGTAGTCGCTGAAGCTCTTGTTGGGGTGGAAGTTGAAAATGAAGACGCAACCTCCTCGCTCAAAGACGATAATCTTGTCCGACTCGTTCTTTAGAGAGATGTAGGCCTGGGGGCTGTGCAGCCATCCAAACTGTGCCTCGGTGGTGTTCATAGCGCGATCAAAGTTGTTGAGGTACTGGTACCGCAAGTTATGATCCTCTGTCAGGTTAAACTGCCGCCTCGCGTACCAGAACGAGTTCTGGTTGCCCTCACGAGGGAAGTCGAGCCACTCCGGATGGCCGAACTCGTTGCCTTCAAAGTTGAGATATCCCTCGCCGCCGAGGGAATGTGTCAAAAGACGGATCATCTTGTGCAGAGCCATGCCGCGGTCAATGACAGAGGTAAACGGAGTCAGGTTCGACATGTTGGTGTACATCTCGGCGTCACACAGATGCATCATGAGAGATTTGTCTCCGACGAGGCTACTTCTTGTTAGCAAAATCATATCAGCAACTCCGAGACAGAGGTAGCTTACGCTTGATCGTGGCTCTCGGCGTACGCAATGGTCTTCTCGCCATGCCGTCTGTTGGTCAGAGTGAAGCAGATGTTGCCAATGTCCCATTCAACATCCTGCTGCTCCATTAGCATTTTGATCCACATGTCCGGGATGGCCTAAGCCAGGCGGTAATCGAAGCCAAGGGCACCAAGCGACAGCGGCAGACAAAGAGCAAGCATGCGGGACACATCCTCGGCATTGGTGATGCTCTCTGGATACAGGTCGTGAAGCATCTGGTTGGCCACCATGAGGTAGACAACTGCTTCCTCGTCAACATCGGCGCCAAAGTACTCGTGATAGCCACCAGAGAAGCCACTGCGGACCGTCAGTTAATGCATGTAATCACATGGGAGATGGGAGCGAAGACTGACGTTCCAATGCCGTGGTGGTGGTAAAGCATGCTCGTCACGCCATCGAAGCGGAAACCATCAAAGTGGTACTCATCCATCCAGAAGCGGAGATTGCTAAGGAGGAATCGCATGACCTCATGGTGACCATAGTTGAACAGCCTGCTGTCCCACAGCTCATGACGGCCGCGAGCACCCTCGTGGAAGTACTGGTGATCGGTGCCATCGAACTCGTTCAGTCCATCGAGCACGTTCTTGGAGGCGTGGCTGTGGACAATATCGAGAAGCACAGTGATGCCCATGCCGTGAGCAGTGTCCACGAGCTCCTTGAGGTCTTCGGGGGTCCGTACCGGCTGCTGGCGGCGAAGAAGCTGTTGATCTGGTAGCCAAAGCTGGCATAGTAGGCGTGCTCCATAATGGCCATGAGCTGGATGACGTTATAGCCAAGATCGCGGATCCTTGGCAGCATGTTCTTGGTGAATTCCTTGTACGTGGCGACACGCAGTTCTGGCGAGGAGATACCGACGTGGGCCTCGTAGATGCGAGCGCTCGCAGGCTTGCTCGGCCTGGGGTTCTTAAACTGATACCTCTCCGAAGCGGGGGGGTTCCAGAAGCGGGCATCGTATGCCGGCGAGACGGACAGATCCTGAGTGACGTACTTGATCCACGCAGGCAGACGGTCGATACGCTCGCCGCTGGGCGTTTGCAGAGAGATCTGGATCCGTGTCAGCCTGTCGATCGAGGAGGTTTGTTCGATGCGAAACCGTGCGAACCTTGATCTTGGAGTTGTGAGGAATGGCGGGCTGGCCATTGTTGGCAGGAAGGACAATTTTGAAAACGCCAAATTCGTCCCTCTTCATGGGATGAGACTCGCGGTCCCAGTTGTTGAAGTCGCCGGTGAGAAAGGCGTGAGTGGCATTGGGGGCCCACTCCCTGTATGTGATGGTGCCATTGGAATCGACGTTGAACCCAAAGATATCGGTACCCTTGGAGAATTTGTCGACGCCGCCTTCGGTCTTGTCCAGCTTGGTGAGCCAATCTTGCGCTTTGGCATATCGCCTCTTGAAAGCGTCCTCGAACGGCTCGAGCCAGGGGTCGAGCTGGATGACGCCTGTGCCGTCATTGCGGGTGCCAGCAGAAGCACCAGCAGCAGCGGCTTGCGGGGCCAGAGAGTTGGCGGACTGCTCGACAACGGCAGTCATGGTCGTGGAGAGAAGGGGCGTTTCCAAGAGAAAGCTGAAGAAAAATAATCAGATTCGAACAGTGGGAGGTTCAATGAAGCGGACGTTTCTTATATGAGGGCGATGTGAGGGATAAGATGGCTAACGTGGTGCAGGCTCCTTCAGCTGGGCGAATTGTTGAGAGCGACCAAGAGCTTGAGCTCGTGCATGCACGTAGGTAAAGTAAGCTAGGCAAGGGGAAGTAGTAGTGGCAGTGGCAGTGACAGTGGGAGTGGAAGCAACAGTAGCGGGAACGGTACTGAAGCGAAGCGGGCAGGATAGGGACAGGCTCAAGCTCGAAGTGGCGTTGGAGGGGCAATGTCTCCGTGTTCTGGGCCTGGATGTGGATGTAAGATTGCGAGACGGATTGGAACGAGCGAGCAGCAGCAGGCTGTCAGTTGTCTGATAAGGCAAGGGGGAAAAAGGTTTTTGCAATGGACGAGAAAGTCTCATCTCCCCTCCTTCTCTTTGCGCCCCTCGTGCTACGGAACGAATGGTAGGGCCCTACGTCGAAGAAGAGAATCAACTGAGAGCATGTTGGGCCGGCGGTGGCACCACGATGTGAGGGTGGTGCAGCTGCATATGCACCTGCACCTGCCCGTCAGGCGGCGTGGCCGTGAGCGTCTGATAATAGCTCGTAGCCATGACGTCGAGAGGCGACGAGAAGAGGGGACGAGCAAGGGAGCGACGCCCCGATCAATTCCACGAGAATTCTTACCGGCCCCTGTCCTTGTGTCACACCCAGCTGCCAGCTGGAGGTCCTTAGCTGGGGCCCTGTCCGCCTTTTCCCTCTGATCGTCGAATGGGTTTTAGCGATCATCCATCATGAGCCTGTAATTGTCGCTGGGCCAGGCTTGCCAGGGTGCACTCCGAACAGGCGGTTGACCTCGCAAGACTTGACCATCTTGAGCCAGTGCATCGTTATTGGCCCAGACAGACTTACCAATACCTACCTTAGGTACCTAGGCACTCAGGCAGTGTAGTTTATTTTCTTGATAACCTAGGCATTGAAGGAACATTATGTGTTTTGCCATCGTAACGGTAGTATCCATTCGCGAACCACCAGACAGCTCCAGTGTTCCCAGCCTTGCGAGCCTGCTGAGGAGAAGCACCGACCACGACAAGATAGTGAATGACACCTATGGAGGTACCTACGCAGACATAGAACACCCCCGCTGACTCTCGCCGGAACCGGCCCCAAGTGGTCCCAGGTGGCCTCCCGCCACCCCTACCTTACGCACCAACCTTACCTGAAGGTACCTCTGCGATGGGAAGCTCTCAAGAGCTCCCCCGCATCGGCCAAACGGTCAACCCCCCCCCCTTCCCCAGCCAGCGCCGGAGCTTCGTGACTCGTACCACCGACGTCCATGCGACGACGAACCCTCGAATCGGTCTTCCGAACCACACCCCCGCGTTACATGTCCCATGGGGGTTTAGTCTGCCTTCCAACCTGCAACAACGCCTACTACCATCATGGCGACCAGCCGAGCCTCCCTGCGCCCTGATGCCATGCCTCTCCTCGTGAGGCGACCGACAACCCTCACCTGCACCCGATGCACCAACCTCGCCCTTCCCATCACCTACCGCCGTTCCATCTCCCTGACGGTGCCGCGGTCCTCCTCCTCCTCCCGCCGAACCCAAGACTTCTCCTCTGGCTTCACGAGTAGCTATGATCCCAGTGATGAGGGCCGTGGGCCCATGTTCAACAAGACCAACTTCGCCGTTCCCAGCTTCTACCCGAGGGACCTGAAGAAGCGAGTTGACGAGTACGTCGTCGGCCAGCACCGGGCCAAGAAGATCATATGTTCCACCGTATTCAACCACTACCAGAGCCTCAGGCGTCGCCGCCAACGTGACGAGGAGGACCGCAAACAACGGGAGAAGCTCCAGAGGCAGCGTTATGCACGCGACCGAGACGCGCACGAGAGACTACGTGATATTCACCCTGCCTCAGGTCAGCACCAAGCTGAGGATGATGGCTTTGGTTTTCCGCGCCGCCTGGCTGACAGCCGTGCCCAAGATGACTATCCCGGCCACTTTGAATCCGTCGAGCATCTCAGTGACGAGCCCGACCACCGCGCGCCTGCTGACGACCTGAACATTGCCGAAGGGCCCACGGGACCGCTCAATGTCAAGATTGACAAGTCCAACCTCCTTGTCATGGGCAACACGGGCACAGGGAAGACGTACATTCTAGAGTACGCTGCTCTCCCCGGAAAGCATGGCTCCCTCCTTCCGTGAACCCCTCGTTAACACGCAAGTAGAACGCTGAGCAAGAAGCTCAATGTCCCCTTTACGATAGCCGACTGTAACGCCTTTACCCAGGCTGGCTACATTGGCCAGGATGTTGAGACGTGCATCGAGAGGCTCCTGGTAGAGGCCAACTACGACATCAAAGCAGCCGAGAACGGCATCGTTGTGCTGGACGAATTTGACAAGCTCGCTTCCAAGACGCCTGCCCATGGTAGGGATGTCAGCGGCGAGGGCGTGCAACAAGCGTTGCTGAAGCTCGTCGAGGGCTCCCGTGTGACTCTGAACGTCAAGGAAAATAGGTCGTCTCGCTCGACCCCGCCCATCACCACAAACTACAACTCGGGCGGCAGCTCTCCATCATCCTCTCAGTCCTCGCCGCCCCAGGGCAAGGTCGACCAGTACACCATCGACACGTCCAATATCCTGTTCATCATGTGTGGCGCGTTCGTCGGCCTACGGTCCATTATTGAACGCCGCGTCTCCAAGCCCTCCATGGGATTCGGCTCCGACCTGCGAGGCCGCCAGAACCTATCCGGTGACAAGCATGACCTGCCTAGGCATCTCTTCGACCACTTGCCCCACACCAACCCCGACGCGCCGGCCTCAACACATAGCCCGCTGGACCTCACCACACCAGCAGACCTGCAGGCCTTTGGCTTCATCCCCGAGCTCATAGGCCGCGTCTCCAACATATGCGCCCTGAACCCCCTGACCCTCGACGACCTGTTCCGCATCCTGACCGAGACCCGTCACAGCCTCGTCGCCCAGTACACCGCCCTCTTCGAGACGTACCCCTCCCGTCTGCGCTTTACGCGCAAGGCGCTCTACGCCATTGCGACCGAGGCTGCCAAGGCCGAGACGGGAGCCCGTGGTCTCAAGATGGAGATGGAGCGCGTGCTGGCTGAGCCCATCTTCGAGGCACCCGTGCCGTACGTGCTCATCACCGAGGGCTGCGTCAAGGGCACCGAAAAGGCCAGCTACTGGGGCAAGGACGGGCGGATCGAGCTGGAGCGGGTCATGCGCGAGGAGGACGAGACACACGGGACCCCTCAGCCGGAGACGACGTTTGAGCAGTACAGGGAGACGGGTCAGAGCGGTGCCTGATGTTGATGTACATGAACGAACTGTGGACGTAGCCCTTTTTTACATATCTTTTCACGACAAGCGTGCAGGAGTGATACCAACTAGCCCGAATGGCCTACAAGAACATCATCTCCTCTGCCTCACCGATGAGCTCGTCCTGCATGTGCGCCCTGCACCTCGCCCACCACGCGTTCCACGTCTGCAACTCACGCAGAAGACACTGTCCCAACTCTTCCATGTCCCAGTGTGGCCTCGCCAGCCCCTGCCCCGCCTGCGTGGCTCGCGCGGGTGCCTGGGCGACGATCAGCTCGGCCGTCACCAACCAATTTCTCTCAAAGTCCGTAACGGTGCCCCTCGCCAGGCTGGCCACCAAAGTTTCGTCCTCGCCGACAAACCCGTCTTCCACGATAACATCCTGAAACAGGCCGGCGGACACGTCATCCTCGTACGGATCGGCGAGACTGGATGCGAGGTGGGACGCCGCGTTCTCTGTGGCTTCTGACCAACAGCTCAGCGCTTGCTGCATGACCGACCAGGCAGCAGCAGCAGGTGCTGAAGCGTCGTAGGATGCCGCCGCCAAGGTGGGTTGGAGCATGGCCAGTAATACGACCATCTTTCGAAAGAGGTGCAAGTGGTCTACGCAGAGGACGCCGTCATTCAGGCACCGGACCCCGCGAATCCATCGCATCATGGCCCGAATCAGCGTGGGAATCTGCTCGCGGGATTGATCCATCTGTCGAGCGGCCACGCCATCCAATCGCAGCCTGATGGCCTCGCAATACGTGTCGAATAGGACGAAAGCCTCGGGCTTCATAACCGAAGCTGACAGAACCACCGGCAGCATCGTGCCGAGCGTGAACCCCAGAATGGCATCGTCCTTCATGCCCTTGGCGAGAATGCGCGTCTCGTGCCCGAGTCTGCCATGCAAGAGTGCCTGTTTGAAGTTGTTGTACATGTAGTAAAACAACTGTGGCATCGCCGGGGAATCACCCTCGTTCAGTCTGAGGCCGTACGATTTGATGCTGTCTACTTGAAGGTGCGGGTCCTGCACGGGCGGCGAGTATTCTTTGCTCACTTGGTAGAAGAAGGGCGGAATCTGGAAGATTTCCGTTGTGTGGGACTTGACCAAGGACACAACGCGGCGCACAAACTGAACGTATCTTGTGTGTTGTGCATCGTTTGTCAGAGAAACATCATGCAAATCGTTCTGGATCCGTTGCATGACTGCCTTGAGTGCAGCAGCATAGTCGGATGTGTTGGACTTCTTTTGTAAAGGTGTCGATGACGTCCGTAGGGACGTTCTCATCCACACCAGTGTTTCTACCATGGAGGATCAGCAAGAGGTCAAGTTGCGACATCACACACAGACTGAACGTACTTCTTAACATGTCGCAGTTCATGTCGTAATTTGCATGTCGCAACATATCGCTCTCTGCGGGCAAGAAAGGATACTTCAGCTTCTTCAGGCTCAACGCAAATTGATGCTCGAAGAGCATATCCTCTCTAGGTTTGGTGAGAGAGAGGAGCCACAACTGCAGAACTGAAACGCCAACGTCCTACTGGTGCATTAGCTCAGTTCCGGCGATTTGCGAGCCTCACATACCGTCAGATCTAATTCCTTATCTAGGTTGGCGAGGAAAAGGTGGAGATATCGACTCTGGAGCGGACCAAGCTGATTCGGCAGCCCTTCGAAGAGCTCGTGTTTCCCTGCCTTGCTGCGTTGACTGGTTTTGAAACATCGTGATAGACGCTGCACGTAATGGTTAGCCTAGCCAGTTGAAGAAGACTGAAAGGAGAAAGGCTCACAATAGTGCCACATCGGATCAAAATTGCAGCCAATCTGCCAGCCACCGTCACAACTTGCTCCCTTGCTTCCTCCATTTTGGTTATCGTCTGTGGGGAGCAATCAACCGTCGAGCTAGTCTGCAACATGTTCCTGGCCATTGCGTAGAAGTCCGCAGTGAGGTCATTATCTATCTTCTATCGGGGTGTCAGATCAATTTGATATGACTCTCATTCGTACGTGAACATACCATGATGCCGTCTTCAAGCCCAGCCGCATTGTTCTCTTTCTGAACACTGCCGAGGGCCCTCTCGACATGAACCAAGAAAACATCGACAGTCGCGACAGCATCCTTAAGTATACTCAACGGATATTCTGCCGGTGACTTGGAGAATTGACGTAAAACGTGCCGAAGTTGAACTGTGTCCGTTAGCAGAAGGCCATTTTCCATGGCTTGATGACGTACCTAGATTTCCAGCAAAAATGGAGAGCTCCAAGCTTCTTGCGCACTTCGCAACATCGAGCGAGATCGCCACGGAATACCGAATGACTTCCATGGTGGCAGACTTGTTACTGGCTATGATGCCGTTGATGAGATTCTGGTCAATGCCGTGACTAGCGTCTTTGGACATGGACGACAACTGTTGCTGTATGTCCGAAGCCGTCGAGTCGTACTGGTCCAGGAGCTGTTGAAAAGCGCTTCCCTGCCAGAGAGAAAAAGGTCTGAACGCTGCCACTGATTCTTTGTGAACCACAAACCTTGCCAGTTGAGCCCAAGCCTTGAGGTTTATGAGGCAGGCTTCCTTGTGAGAGCTTGAAGGGACGACAAGTTTCTCCAAAAGAGCAAGAAGTGTGCTAGGGCGCAACTCAGCAGGTGTCGCCCAAAAGAGGGTACAGAGAAGGTCATGATGGTTGCGAAGGGCAGCAAGATCATGCTGGTGAACATTCTGCTCCTTGAGATACTGGCGGTCGTGATTCGGTAGAGTCCGCGCTACGAGGTTGCGAATCTCTCTGTCGGATCCAGTCTGCACCAGGCGTTGAATGGTCAGAGCGACCAGCTTCAGGAAAATGTGAAAGCAGCGATCTTCCGGTTCGACTCGCAAGGCCGTTTCGACGTGCAAATGCTCGAGAAAAGCGGGTGACTGGAAGACTTCTTCGTTTCGCAGATTTGAAAGATTTTGTGAACCGAAGAAATCGAAGACAGTGCCAATGACGCCGCCGCATCTGTACCATCCCCAGTTGTCGACCAAGTATACGCATCGACGCACGAGGGTTCTACAGTAATCGTTAAACCCAGGCGGTTGTCGATTGTTTGCTTTATACAACTGGAAGACTCGCTTCAGGGCAAGCTGAGGCAAAGCCCAGCCGTCCATAGCGACACTGTGCCGGGTATCCGAGACGAGTACGCCAGACGAATCAAACTCGCACAGGGGCAGGAGTGTGAACATCGTTTCCCAAAGTTGCTCGAATCTTTGTACATTGAGGCCGGTCTTATCTTCGCCCTTGATCAAAACCGGGAATGTGACATCCCAGAACGACATCCGGGGAATCCGCAGATGTCCGAGGGCTCTCATTAGCATGACCCAGGTCTGTGCTGCAACGTTGTCGGCTCGAATACCACGTTCCCGGTTTGTTAGTTGCTGGAGGCTGCCATAAAGAGTGACCAGTGACGTCGTCCCTATTTGTAGAAGACAGGCCACAGAAGTGGCTATGACCTCACGTAGGAGAGTTTCGAGCCCCATGATCTGCGGAATCATGGAAGCTTGATCTCTGCAGATCGAAAGACTGCAGAGTACGATGATGAGGAATTCTGACAGCACCTCTAGAGCCTTTATCGTCTTCCTTCGGTCCAAGAATGTTGCTTGACCTTTGAAGCGACTGAAAAAGCCTTCGAAAACAAGCTGCAGGCGAGACAAGAACGTTCCCAAGTTTGTATCATCAGTAACACTGAGGCTATCTTGCACATACGTGCGCATGAACCTTGCAGCATCTCTGGTGTCGAAGCCCGAATCGCCATCAGGACCTTTCTCAGTGAGATGATTGCAGATTGCATCAACAAGAACTCCGAATTCGGACGAAGTTTGTTCATCCCATAAGCCCCATTTCAAAGGCTGGCCGCTAAGATTGAAGTAGATTCGGGGCCGCGGCTGCTTGATCTTCTCCAGCAAGCCAGAGGCGAGTGAAGCTTGGAAGCACCCACTACCAAGAAGCGTCTCTTCATGAAAGAAGACCCCTCTTTGCAGTGGGAAAACCTCAAAGTGTTCGCTGTAATGAGCTCCAAAAGGCGCCAGGCCGAGCAATTGGTCGACGCCTAGATCTGCAGCACTGATGTGTCCGTCTGTTCGAGGTCCGCTAGGAAGAGGATCATGCGCATGTCGGTACTGAGGCGCCCTTGTGTCCACTCGAGTAGGCTTCTCGGTCTTCTTCGACCTCCTCCGCGACGGCTTTGTCACGTTCACCGAAAGATCCTTGCGCACTGCGGATTCGGTTTCTTCCATGACCAAAGACCCATCATTGTCTTTAGCCATGAGAGACATAGTACTCTGGAACACCGACCGAGGACGTGCTCCGCGACGATAGATGGCATCCAGCATCCTCTTTTTGGTTTGAAAGCTTACTGTGCTAGCCTCGTTCATCACATCCGCCTCGAATTGGGCAGGCCGGGCGCTGGCAGCTCTGCTTCTCGGCAACATGCGAGACGTGTTCTTAGCGGCAGCATTGCGGTTTGGCTGTGTGATTCTGCTGAAGGAGTCTGTCGAGGTATCGGGAGACTCAGATGAACCCGGAGCAACGCCATTATGTGAAATGTGAGCCAACGGTTGCCGGTCGGAACCTTGAACGGCGGTCGAGGAGTTTGTGACCGAGTGCCGAGGACGGATTTCACCACCGATCCAATCTTGCAGGACTCTACCAGCGTCGAGCTGATCCTCCCTGGTACCCAGACATATTGTTTTTCTACTTGGGCTGGATCTTCCTCGCTGGGCTTTGCTCTTCACAGTACGCGCGGCAAGTCTTAAGAATCGTGGTGCCTCGGGCTCAATAACGTCTAGGATGCCCAGTCGAGGTGGATTGTACGTCCTTTGAGGCTTTTTCTTCGACGCTCTCATTGACGATTTTTCTTTATTCTGACTGCGTCGTGGTGGCTTCTGTCGTTTTGCGGAAGCACCGTTGCCTGAACCGAAGTGGCTCGTAATGGTCGGTTGCTGACGCTGTCTGGCACCAGACTTGTCTAATTTTCGTCTTTTCGCAGAACTTGCACCCGAGACAGATTGATTCAGCTGGCGTTTGGGTCGTTGTACCATATGATCGATATCGTTATCCTCAACCACAGACATGTCATCATCATCGTCATTTACAATGTGCAGGATCTGTTGCGAGTAATGCTTCTCGGTCTTCGGTCTAGGTGTTTGCAAAGATTCCGCCTCAGACTCTTCGTCGTCGAACAGGTCAAAAGGGAAGGCGGGTGTGGACGGCGACTGATTTGATGTTGTCTTCATTCTCGGCATGGCGATGCCGCGTCGTTGGGTCGAGTCAGGCGGCATCGGCCGAGCCTGAGCAGCTCGATGAGGCTTTGGCTGCTCCGTCGGTCGGTCTAGCCTGAAATGAGACGCTGGAAGAACTCCTCGAGCTCTGCGTCCAAATGCCACGAGTTCTTTGCCATGCTTTGGAGTGCTATTGGATTCCTCGCTAACCTCGGAATCTGACGCATCGTCCGTATGAGAAGCCTCTGAAAGATTCACAATAGGGCTTTCAAGAGGACGCTTGAGAGGACGCTCAAGAGGACGCTCAAGAGGACGCTCAAGAGGACGCTCAAGAGGACGCTCAAGAGGACGCTCAAGGTAATCTTGTTCTGGGCTCATAGGCCGAGGTCGGGATGGTGTTGTCTGCTCCGATGTATCGACTCTGGGAGGCCGACCTCGGGATCCTCTGCTATGCTTTGGAACCTTTTTTGCCTTAGGGGCAGCGGGTGGTAGCGGCCGAGGCTGACGAAACTTGACGTGCGGAGGGTGCAACGGATGTGAGTTACCAGAGGTCGGCTCGAGGCTGCTGTGCGAAGCAGATCTATTCGTCGACTTCCGTGACGACGTCAGTAGGGATGACAGATGTCTCTTCACTGGAAAGGATGACGTCGGGGCAGTCAACAGCTGTTTCAAAGACGGCAACCCATCGCTCTCCTCGCCGCTCTCGTGACGTCCGTAGTCGATGAACGGGCTCGTGGCATTGGTCTCGCGTGAAACGCTGCGAGGACTGCTTGAGGTATTCCGTGGTGGTTGAGACGACGTCTTGGCAGTGGACGGCGAGGGGAACGTCGGTAAAGAAGCCGAGTCGTCCAAGGATTCATGTAGCAGCGACTGACTCTCCTCCTGGTGTTCGCTGACGGTGTTCTGACTCTCTTCTTGAAACTCCTGCTCTTGCGAATCGTCTTCCGGTGTCTTGTTCCTGCTTCGAGCATGCGCCTCCTCCAGCATGCGAACGGGCTTGATGCCGCGGGCCTTCAGAGCCTTGTTGTACTGTGCGCTCTCGATCATGTACGGATGCTCTTGTATAGGTTTTCTCGGACGCAATGAGCGCTCATAGCGCTGTGCGGCCGTGACAGCAGCTGCTATGGCCGAGACGGTTTCGGGACTCGGGGGAGTCGAATGTTGACGACGGAGATGTTGCGTAGAAGCAGGAGGGGGGACCGGCTTTGCATGATCTCGATCGAAGAGAAATTCGGGTGGAGGTTCAGTCAGCTCAACAAGTCCCGCTGATACATCGTCAGTCTCGAAGCCGAGGGGATCTGGGGAATCGCCGCGTGCGGAGACAACGACACGCGACGGCTTCGTAATTGCGGAAGCGGCAGCTCGGTACGGTGCTTCTGAGAACATATCGGCAAGCTCATCATCGTCCGGGGCTGAGGAGAGGGGAGACGACGCCGGCGGCATGGCCGTGTGCACTCGAGGCTGGGGAGTAGTTGGCCGGTCGGGCAAGGGCGCCACCACTTGAGCATCTCCGATCGGTGAGGATGCGGGAACATCCCATATGCTCTGGCTTGTGTTCTTAGCTTGGGACAGCAATCCGTGGGTCGGGACGGCCTGCGATGTCGGGGGAGCGGCTTCATTGTGTTGGTCCGAGTCGAAGGAATAGGTGAGTGTCGAATCGTGTGCCTGCCCACAGTTGTCGAAGTCTCCATCATCGTCCGAATCCGGGACCTCCCCTAGTTCCCTCCATGTGGCCATTGATCTCCGTGCTCATGTCGAGCAGACTTGCGATGTATTGCAGTGCATTGAGGGCCGGTGGACGTCGACTATGGTGGGTGGTGTGGTAACGCAGGACCCGGGAATGTGAATTGCAGGTCGAATGTCTAGGCCTGCCGGATGTATTCGATGTCGAAGTGGGGTACACATTCAGTACCATATAGACCCCGGCCAAACTGGGCTAATCAGTGGCTACCTAACGTGAATTCTTTTGCATAGTTTGGCAGATAGATACCCTTTTACTTGAGTTGTGGTGGCGACGCGACAGGTGAGACGCGTCTTTTAGCGGGACGCGCCAGGTCCAAACCACTTAAGCTCTAGGTGTCCGTGCACCCGCAGTTCCCTCACCACGCGCCACAACCGCGTACAGCACCGACGAGTTTGACCAAATGGGTTAATTGGAGTTGGCAAGGCGCTACGACCCTAGTGTCACATCTATTACATGCCGGAACGGCGATGAGGCCTCTCTCTCTCTCTCTCTCGCTTTCCGTACAGGCGCTCAATTCAAGTAATATTAAAAGATACAGTTGGCACTGCCATCGCCTATAGTCCCCCTTGAAGGGATTCCGTCAACCATAACAAGCAACATACGTTTACAACCTGACAACCCCTTTTTTTTGTTCTACTTTACTCGCCCTTCAGCTTGTCCTGCTTGACAGTGAAGGCCATCTCCAGGAACTCTTGCTCTTCCTTGGTGTGCAGGCCCTTGGTACCCGCTGCCACGGACGCGCTGGGGTTGCGGCCAGCGTACATGACGTGCTTGCGGTTGTGGTGCTCGGTCTGGTTGAGGAGCGTCTCGATGCGAGGCTGCGTGAAGCTCCACGCACCAGCGTTGAGCGGCTCTTCCTGGGCCCAGACAATCGTCTCTGCGTTGGGGTACTGGTCAAGGTTCTCCTTGAGCTGCTGCCACGGGAAGGGGTTGAGCTGCTCAATACGCGTGAACGCCGTGTCGTCGATCTTGTTGTCCGCGCGGTACTTATGCAGCGCAGCCCACACCTGACCCGTGCAGAGCACAACACGCTTGATCTCCTCGGGCTTCTTGATGGTGCCGGCCTCGTGCTCGGGGTCGGGGATAATCCACTGGAAGTGGGACTCGTCAACAAACTCCTCGATGTTGGACCGCGCCAGAGGGTGGCGGAGGAGCGACTTGGAGAAGAAGATGATGAGGGCTGAGGCAACACAGGTCAGCACAAGCAAGATATTGAGGGGGGGGAACAAAAGGGGTGGACCAAAAGGGGTGGACCAAAGGGGGTGGACTGAAGGGACTTACGCTTGCGGAATTGCCTGTGCATCTGGCGACGAAGGGCGTGGAACAAGTTGGCAGGGGTCGTGAAGTAAGCGATCTGCATGTTGCAGTCCTGGTGCTGGCGCTCGAGCTTCTCGGGCGAGGGGAAGACACGAGGGTCCTCGTTGCAGAGCTGCAGGTAACGCTCCAAGCGTCCAGAGGAGTGCTCGGGACCCTGACCGTCGTAACCGTGGGGCAGCGACATGACGAGGCCTGTCCTCTGCATCCACTTGACCTCACCGGAAGCGATGAACTGGTCAATGATGCACTGCGCGTTGTTGGCGAAGTCACCGAACTGGGCCTCCCACATGACGAGCGCGTTGGGAGACGAGAGAGAGTAACCGTATTCGAAGCCAAGGGCACCAAACTCACTCAGAGACGAGTTGGCAATGACGAACTTGCCTTGGTCCTTGCTGATGTTCTGCAGAGGTGTGTAGGTGTCCTCAGTCTCCTGGTCGTGGAAGACGGCGTGACGCTGCGAGAAGGTGCCACGCTCGACATCCTGACCGGACACGCGGACGTGGTGGCCCTCGGTGACGAGGGAACCAAAGGCGAGAGCCTCGGCCGTGGGGAAGTCAATGTTCTTGCCCTCAACCACAGACTTGGTCCTGTTGGAGAGGATACGCTTGAGGTTCCTGTGCACGTTGAAGCCCTCACTTGTGCTGCCAATAACCTCACCAATGTGCTCGAGAGTCTTCTTGTCGACGCTGGTCGTGTTGTGCGGCAGAACCTCGGTGGCCAGCTCCTTGGGCGACTTGAAGCCGTTCCAGGCCGAAGTCGTCCACTCCTTGGAGGTGGGCTGGTATTCCTTGGACTTGGTGAAGCTCTCCTCGAGCATACCCCAGACCCACTGCTTGTGCTCTTCGACGTCTTCCTTGGTGAAGGTGCCGTCCTTGATGAGTTTGTCGACGTAGATGGCAATCTGAGACTTGTGCGACTGGATGCGCTTGTACATCAGGGGCTGCGTGAAGGAAGGCTGGTCAGTCTCGTTGTGGCCGTGCTTGCGGTGGCAGGCCAGGGCGGCGATGTCATCCTCCTGGAACTCGGCACGCCAATCGGCAGCCATCTGGCAGACGAAGTTGACGGCCTCGACGTCGTCGGCATTGACGTGGAAGACGGGGGCGTCGATAGCCTTGGCGATATCGGTACAGTAGGCGGTCGAGCGAGCGAAACGGGGGTCGGTGGTGAAGCCGATCTGGTTGTTCACGACGAGGTGGATGGTGCCACCAGTAGAGAAGGCAGGGAGCGAGTGGAAGCCGAGGCACTCGTAGACGACACCCTGGGCGGCGAAAGCGGCGTCACCGTGGAGCAGGACGCCCATGGCAGTGCGGTGGGCCTTTTCGTCGTTGTTGTAGTGCTGGATGGCGCGCGTCTTACCGAGAACGACGGGGTCCTCGGCCTCGAGATGGGAAGGGTTGGCCACAAGGGACAGCTGGACACGCTTGCCCGAGGGGGTGGGGCGCTCAAAGTTCATGCCAAGATGGTACTTGACATCGCCAGATCCCTCATCCTCGGCACCGGCAGTACCAGCGAACTCGGAGAAGATGGACTCGTTGGGTTTCCTGACGACGTTGCTGAGAACGTTGAGACGGCCACGGTGCGGCATGCCAATGACAATGTCCTTGACGCCGTAGTCGACACTGCGATCGATCAGAGCCTTCATACCGGGGACCAGGGTCTCGCAACCCTCGAGGCCGAAACGCTTGTCGTTGGGGTACTTTGTGGACAGGAAGGACTCGAAGCTCGAACTCCAGATAAGGCGGTCGAGGATGCGGCGCTTCTCGTCAATGCTGTACTTGAAGGGCTGGGGCACCTCGAGGCGCTCGCGCAGCCAGTCGCACTTCTCACGATCAGGAATGTGGATGAACTCAATTCCATAGGATCCGCAGTAGATGCGCTCGCAGGCGTCAATGATCTCGCGCAGCGTCATCTTCTCGCGGCCCTCACGCTTGAAGCGAGGCAGGATGCCGGGGCCAAGGGAGTATTCGGTGTCGAGGTCCTTTTCGGTGAACTGGTAGTGCTCGAGGGTGAGCTCCTTGGGCTTGATGTTACCAAAGCCCTTCTGCTCGTTGCGAATACCGAGGGGATCGATGTTGGCCTTGTTGTGGCCGCGAGCCTGGTAGGCGCGGACGAGGAGCTGGACCTTCAGGTGGTTCGCCACCTCGGTGCCCTCAGCGCTGCCGGCGGCGAGGCGAGGACGCCTCCCGTGGCGCCGGGCACGAGAGAAGGCGGCGGGGTGAAGGCCTGGGAGATGGGCATGTCGCCAGACTCCATGTTGCGGAAGTAGACCTGCCATGAGACGTGGACGCTCTTGGGATCCTCCTTCCACTGCATGTACATCTCGTCAATGTAGTTGGCGGTGTTTCCGGAGAGGAAGTTATCATTGGGATCGGGAGCATTGTCGGTGGCGCTGGCGTAATGCCTCCTCGCGGTCAAGCTCAAGGGTCGGCGGCTTGCGGCCAGAGTCTGTGTCGCGGCGGTACGCGGCGTGGTAGGGAGGGTCGAGAAGCGACGGGATGAAGGGCCGCGCACCGGGAGCTCTGAAGCACCCGAGTGCTGGCTTTGCTCAGCGAGCTGCGCAGCATGATGGCGGAGCAGATCGAACAAGGAGAAAAGGAGAGGGGGCGGGGTCGATGTCCCGGAAGGTGATAACGATGGGTTTGTCTAAAGGAGGGAAAAGGAGGCAGAGATCAGAAGGGCGACGACGTAGTAGATACTGGACAGGGCTCTAAAAGTGAGCCTGGAAAGCCTGGTCAGTAGCAGACCTGGAGACCTGGCCGGTTCTTGCCGTCACAGCAGAGCTCGTCGGCAAAACCGAGCGGGCTACCGGCAGCAGAGGCAACTGGCCATTCAGAGCCCTCCGAGTTCCATGGCACCCGAAACAAGTCGCGCTAGGGGGAGGAAGGAGAGGGCGAGTGTCGCGCACAGTGTATCCATTCTCGTTTCGGTTTGTCGCATGAGCTTCAGCTTGGGCCTGTCTCGCTCTCTTTTTCGTCCTGTGCTCTGCCCTGACTGTTCCTGATGATCTATCTGGTGGGACGTCTTGCTGTGCTATTATTACAATCTCTGGCTTGGCCCCGGAGACGCCATGTGAGATGCCGCATCTTGTGTTTTGTTTCCAGATGAAAATCATTCGCGTCGTACCCATGAAGTGAACACTGTGACATCCCTTGTTCTTCACGGAGGCATGACCACTCGGTATTTGACCGACGCAAATCATAGGTAGGATTCGGTCATATTAGGTACACAGTTTGATTTGAAGCCTGCTGGTGCTGGGGCTGGCGCACAGTCTGCCTCCTATTCCTCTGCACGGTTCTCCTGCCCATTGAACTCTCGGCGTTGGCTGGTAGACCCCGACTGCCCCGTACGACTGCCCCGTAAACACAAATGACCATCCCTCGCCTGCCAAAAAATGTGTGGCAGCTGAGTGTGGCTGGTGCCAAAGCAAGCCACTACGACCTGCCGTCTCGTCATCACGCAGAAGCTCACTGGTGGTCGTCACAACCATCTTATCCACCAACGAGTGACAAGCCTCGAGAACGACTGAATGGATGCCTAGGCAGCTCACCCAACTTGCCTCGCTCATGACTAGGTAGTGGTCTACGTCCATAAAGCCCCGAGAGAGACTGCCACATATACTGCCGTTTCTTGGTCGTTGCGAGTTCTTCTCTCTCTCTCTTGGGTTCTGCCTCGCACAGTCGTGCAGATTCATCCGCTGGGGAGGAAAGCGTAGGCAGGCCAAGCCGTCTCCATTTCCAACACCCCAGCAACTGAGGCACACGGTCCGTTCCACCTGCCATCCTCATAACTATCGAGTCGGGTCATGAGCTCTGGAATTCTCGATACGACATAGTTCATTGCTCTACCACCTACCTTACCTTTTAGGTAGTCCAGCAAGTAAGGAACCATGGCCGTGCCTTCTGGTCGGGCAGCCTTCAAGAAGAAGGATGGCGTCTTGACTCTGTCTGCTGATCAGATGCACGTCACCTGGACACCATGGCCCGGCACCGGCACACCCACCGTGTCTCTGCCTCTCCCCAACATCGCAAGTAAGTCACATGTGGTGGACAAATGCCATCTACGGCCTGCTGTGCCTCCAGGTTGGTCGCCCGCTTCGCCGCTGACACGTTGACAGACTTGCAACAGACCCCAGATACCGCGGCTAAGGTCATGCTGCGGATTATAGAAAAGGCACCAGATGCGACTGAACAGACACCATACTCATTCCACTTTACGTCTCCAGATGCGCGCGCCGAGGCCAATGCCGTGAAAGATGTCCTGTCCAAATTATTGCAGGACCTGCGATCAGGTGACCCAAACCTACCGAAGCTGGCTTCGTCCACGGGCACGCCCAACGCTAATGGCGAGGGCAACGGCGGCGTCTCTGCCTCCATGGCCTTTGCGAGCTCGGTCAACTCAAAGCCAGCCCCGCCACGCTGGTTCGACGACGGCCAGCTCAAGAGCGACATTGAACTTCAACAGTCTCTGATGAAGGCGGACCGCAATCTCTACCAGACATATGTTGATGCCCGCGCCACCAAGCCAGATTCCATCTCTGATGCGGCTTTCAACTCCCAATTCTGGTCCACACGCACAAATCTGCTGCGAGCCCACGCTATCGAGATGAACCAGAAGAGGGGCTCCTACAACGTCTTGTCAACCATTAAGCCACGGACAGAGGGTGAGGAGCTCAAGCTGAACATCAGCGTCGAGCAGGTGCAGCTCATTTTCAGCCAACACCCACTCATCAAGCGTCTCTACAATGAAAACGTACCCAAGATCACCGAGGCCGAGTTCTGGTCACGCTTCTTCCTCAGCAAGCTGTCACGAACCCTGAGGGGTGACAAGGTGCAGGACGAGAAAAAGGAGGGCATCGTCCGAGACCCCCTTTTTGATAACCATGATGAGAGCGAAAACACACTGGGCTTTCAAAGCAGAATCATGGCGCAAAGCGTGCCGAATATCATCAACGTCGAAGCCAATGAAGAGAACCAAGGTGGTTTTCGAAGCGGCAACCAGGCCGACTTTGAGATGCGGCCCAGAAAGAACGTTCTCATCGTCAAGACGCTCAATAGTTTGAGCGAAAAGATCATGGCAAACGTTGCCCCATCCGACATTGAGGCAGAGCAGACGAACGGGGACGAAGATGCTACTTTCGGCCAGCTGGCGCTGCGAGACTTGCAAGGCGATGTCGAGGAACAGCGCGTGATTCTCAACGTCAAGGAGCAGAGCCGCTTCTTCTCCAAGCACGAGGACACGCAATCTGCGAATGCTCGCATCTTTTCCAGGCAGGTTGCCGCCGACGTCTTGTCCAGCGTCCGTCGCGAGTTGCGTCTTATGGCGACGGACAATTCTGGCGCACTAGACCTGCACGCTGGCATCAGCGTTGATGATCAAAGTGACAGCGACGAAGAAACACGAAAGCCCCCGCGCGTCGGTTCCCGAGCAACGAGAAAGTTGGCCGAAGACGATGTAATGGCCGGCGTCAAACGGCGGCGCATGGAAAAGTACGGCACCGGCTCAGACGCCACTGACCTGATGGGACTGCAGCCTGAGCTTGCTGAGCGCTGCCAGTTGACGCATGCCACGACGGTGGAATTCCTACACCAGTTCTGGACCGCTTTTCTCTCCGGTGATCCAGACCGAGCCGCAGAGCTGCAGTATTTGGTCGAGTCACTAAAGCGGTCCGAGGAACGCATCCATGCCGTGGCGGGCGACGCCGAGAAGGCCAGGAAAGCACTCATCGAAGCCAAGACGGCGGAGATTCAGGCGAAGTACCAGAGGACGCGCATCAAAGACAAGAGCTGGCACCCTAAACATGTCAAGGGCGGCCAGAAAGCTGTCTTCCAGATGATGCAGCCCATCACCGATGCCCTGAAAAGGCACAGGCTGACTACCAGCGTGCTCTGGCTGCAGAAGGTGTACAGGCCACGACCGAAAACCAATAGATGGGCTGGCCAGGGCGCAGCCGGGCCGCTTGTTCGCGCATGTTGTAACATAGAAATATCAGCCGGAGTTTATAGAGGCGATGCACAGGGAGATCACAGGAAGTCAGTCTGTGCTGTTAATCGAGAGCCAGGCATATTGTGTAAGGGATAAATTCTACAACTTTCATCATTTCAAAAATCAGGATTGAGCCACATGGCTTTCAGAGCTCAGCAGCGTTTGCAGTACTTGACTAACCCATCCCCTTCTATTTGGCTTCCATCAATCGACAATATGGTGGTACAGGGACGTACAGAAGCGTAATCGTACAAAATGTAAAAGTCTATCGATACAGCCATCGTCCAGTTTGCTGCCTATGCAGGCACAGCTGGCCGCACGCGGGCATCCTCTGCGTCGGTCGGGGTTGGCATAATACCAAAGCCCATTGTCTTGGGCTTGCGGTTGCGACTCCGCTGGTCGCCGTACTTTTGATCAAACTTCCTGATGGACTTGAGGCTGTCCATATCCTCACTGATGCTGGCAGCAATCTCCCCGGACGCCTTGTCAAAGTGGCGCTTGAGCAGCGTTCGTCGCTCAGGGTAAACATACGGCTCTGAACCCGTATGCAGGGCAGCCTGTTCGAGCTCTTCCTGCACAGCGGCCATGGCGGCGGCGACAGTCAGGTTCTTCAGATCGGAGCCAGAGTAGAGGACAGTACGACGGGCGATGTCTTCAATGGACACCGAGGCATCGAGCTGCTCGCCCTTGAGCAGAATACGCAGGATGGATTCGCGGTCTTCTTGGAGGGTAGATCAACCAGGATCTTGCGGGGCAGACGCCGGAGCACGGCATCGTCGAGATCGAAAGGCCGGTTGGTCGCGACCATGATGAACGCTTTCGTGTCGCTCATGCCATCCCACTCCCGGAGGAACTGGTTGATCGTCTCGCGATGCGAGGGTCGCGACCTCGACTGCCCGCGGGCGGCGAAGAGCGCGTCGGCTTCGTCGATGAACATGACGAGGGGGCTCAGCTTCTTGGCAAGGGAGAAGAGAGCGCGGACATTCTTCTCGCTCTGTCCGACGTACATATCGTTGATGCTGGCGCCGCTGACCTCGAGCATGCTGGCACCACTTTCCTTGGCGACAGCCTTGGCCAGTAGAGTCTTGCCCGTGCCTGGCGGGCCGTACAAGAGACAGCCGGGAAGCCTGTCATTGGCAAGAACGCCGTACGCGAAGGCCTCGGGCCGGACGAGCGAGAGCGACGTGAGGAGTTTGAGGGCAGATATGGTGGCCGGTGGCGCGTGAACGTCGGCGAAGGTGGTCCGGATCTCTTTCACGTCGACAAGAACCGTCAAAAGCATCTTCACTACCTCGTTATACTTGTTGCCGCCCACCTGGACACGCTCGGGCTCGGCCTTTTGCTGGGTTGTTGTTCGTGACGAAGAAGAAGTCTCCTTTTCCTCGTCAGCTTTGTTACTGGCATGGACAATGTTGGCGCTGTGTGACCCGATGACGTCCAAAAAAATCTGCAGCGCTGTCTTGGTACTGGGTTGGTTAAGCTTCAAGCCGTGGAACAGCCGAGCGATATGATACACGTCCGGGCCAGAGAGTACTGAGGTGGTGAAGCTGGGAGGAAAGGCTGAGAGATCAATGTCAATACCGTCCGGGGTTTGGCTTAGTCTGTGTGCTGAGTTGAGGCTGGAAAGTAAGGTAGAGAAGTGTTCGCTTTCGGACTCGAAGTCGCCGTTCATCGATCGCGACACTGCTAGAACGTTTCGCAGATTCTCCTGCACAAAGTCCATCGCTTCACGGCGCTCCTTCTTAGCTTGCCAGTCCGGAATCCGCTGGTGTTGCAGAGGGAACGTGATGAGACATTCTTCAGCAGCGATCTCCCCCAGCGTAGACACGTACTGCTCCGAGGGGTCCTCGTTTGCTGACGTGCCGACGAGGGCAACGCGCTTTCCGTCTCGCCACAATCCGTCCACGATACTGCGGAGTCGTCCCAGAAGCAGGGCGCCCTCGAGTGTCATAGTAAGCTCAACATAGTTGTCCACATGAATAATGAGTGGCTGTTGAGCCTCGGTTGACTTGGCGATGGCTGCTTGGACCATATGATCCAACGCAGCGTTGATCTTGAGATTTTCCCATCGATCGACAGAAGGCAGCACGTAGTCTTTGGCGCCTTCCTTGATTTTCTGGAGCTCTTCCTCGAGGGGGCTCTTGTAAGCGCTGCCAGAGCCATGTTGACGGATGTTCACCCACGCAGCCTCGATATCCCCTGACATTTCATCGTCGACGGAGAGAGTCGAAGTTTCTGCTCCCTTTGCCAGTCTTCCATTCATCTCGGCTGTCCTATACGCAAGCATTGACATGGAGCCTTTATAATAGGCAGAATCCTGGCCAAGATATCCTCCAACCAGCGCAGCGAGGTCCTGAGCGTCGATTCGAATGAGGTTGGCGTCAACCTGTGCCGCAACACGCTTGAGGAGCCTCTGAGAGGGGTACGTGCCGTTGTAGTTGGGTATGTTAACCACCACCAGCGGTCTCTTCAGCTCCCGGCGCACCCAGTTTTCGTCGGGTCGTAGGTGTAGCTCGGCGCGTACAGCCGAAGCCAACTCTCCTAGCAGTTTGTTGTCATATATCCGAGATCCGTGCTCTTCAAGGCTTGGTGGAAGTTTTTCGGTGACCACCGGAGGTTCGTTTTCGGCACTGGCCTCCTCTTGGCTGCCGATTCGTCGGATATGGTCGTCGATACGCGCTCGCAAGAAGTCGTCGTCACTGGCAACCTTTTTGCGCTTGTCCTTGGAGAGAAGCTTGTGTCGTGGAATGTCAACCTTCCTCTCGGGTGACAGAATGATCGAGACGATATCGGACGTCGATTTGGCCTCCAGAAAGGCGATCGAGAGATCTTTTGGAAACTCGGACTCGGAGGATGGTCGCATGAATGCAGGTGACCACATGTCTCCCAGGCATTGGTCTAGCCATTGCGCCGTCTCGCCGAGGACTCCAATGCGCCTGGAGACAGCCTCGAGGTCATTACCAGACAGCAGGCCAGCCTGGGCAGTGCGTAGGACGCTCTCGTCAAACGAAGCCTGGTCGAGAACCACCTCCAGATCATGCCACAGCCAGTCGTGCCATTGGGCACCCACATAGCCTCTATGCCAGATCGGATCCGCAGCAAGAATACGCAAGCGTTCTGCGGGGTCGAAGACGGATATGTTGGAATCTAGAAAGCTTTGGGGCAGCTTGATGGGAGGGAAGTCATCAACAACCCTGGCCCGATGTGGCCGCTGTCGGCCAGAGGAAAAAACACTGCCGCGCACACGACGTATCGGTGACTCGACAGGAGGTTCCGTCACGGCATTGTTCTGTTTACGACTGGTGCTGGGCTGGTCTCCGTCACCCTTCCCCGGTTGGCGTCCATTGTCAGCGGCGGGAGGGTTTTCGGGGGTATCGGCGCGGAATCGATGCGAAGTCTGGAAGCAACGGCGTGTGGACACTGCAGACAGGGTCGCGCGGGCTGCCACCGACGACGAGGAGAGGGCGCGAGGCCCTTTGGCATGCATTCGGAGAGTATCGAGGGTCTTGCGACCGCACCGTGCCGTGTTGACTCAAGATGGTCTTCAAACGAAGATTTGCGATGACTTTCCAGTTCACGCTGTTCGCGACGGCACAATTTCGGTAAAGCTCTCACCGAATCTGACCGAGCGTCCAGATGCCTAGCTACAGACGAGTTGATTCGGCCTACAGAGAGAAAAGAAGAGAGAGACGCTGATAACAAACAAGTCAGTCCGATCAGCTATCTATTCTCTAACAGCTGTCAGAATGAATTTTTTTTTATTGCCCTTTGGGCTACATGGCTGGTATATGCTACTCTGAGGCGCCTTAAAGGGAACCACCTCACTTTGCCACAACAACCTGCCAAGGCCTCACCAATCCTTCATCGCCCGTAGTGATAAGCATCTCCTCCTCCCCCTTCCTCTCAGTTCCCGCATCATACCTACGGCACCAAGTGATGTGGTTCACCTCGTATGGCCCGTGGGCATTTGGGACTGTGGTCAGCAGCCGCCACCTATTGCCTACTTCCGCCTTCTCACCCTCCCCAAACACAGCTATGACACCATCGCTGCCCGT
Organism: Verticillium longisporum; assembly: GCA_019188255.1. Lineage (NCBI taxonomy): Eukaryota > Fungi > Ascomycota > Sordariomycetes > Glomerellales > Plectosphaerellaceae > Verticillium > Verticillium longisporum. The sequence goes on from JAETXT010000007.1 coordinate 730,287, forward strand.
GCTCGCAATGAGGCCTGTTGATGCACTCCATGTGGCCGAATAGATGTCTCTCGTATGCGCTGTTGGAAGCACTTCAGAACAGTACCAATCCTCACGTAGGGACTGGCGCATGGTGTTTGGGATGCCGCCGAGTCCGCCTCGGAAGGTACCGTCGCTTGGAGCAGTCGTCGACTCATTTGTCGTCGCGACGTCGTCTTCTTCCTGCCTCAAAGTCCAAACTCGTATGGTTTTATCAGCAGAGTACGTCAGAAGCCTAGGAAAGGCACCATCCGTCCTCGGCCTCGACTCCCACTGCACGCCCCATACGGTGCCCTCGTGGCCTTCGAGCACGGCGACGCACACCCACTCGCCATCCCCATCCTCGCGCCAGATGCGGACTGTGTTGTCGTAGCTCGCGCTCGCGAGAACATCGGAGCTATAGACACCGCTGCGGGTGTTGCGATTCGGCACATCGGGACACCAGGCCAAAGCCTTCATGTCGCCTTCGTGCTCGTTCAGCACAGCGACCGTCTCCCACTCATCATCACCCTCGGTAGCACCAACGTCTTCCCATATCCATACCGTCTGGTCACGACTGCATGTGGCCAGGTAGGCACCTGATGGTGCAAACACGGCAGACTTGATCTCCGAGTCGTGACCCTCGAGGACGAGCGTAAACTCCCAATCCTTGGCGTCCGTAGAATCGACATCCGAGTCAACGTCGGCACGGGAGGGGCGGGATGCAGCCTTCACCTCCGTCTCGCGTGAGGCACCTGCTTCTTTCTCGGAGAACGGAAGGTCACCGTCCCAGCGCCACACGCCAGCAGTGGAATCAAAGCTGCCCGTGACAAGGCACAGTTGGTGCGGGGGCAGGTTGGGCTTCCACGAGACGGATCGGACAGATCGTGTATGGCCGCCGGTCAGGGTGCTGTGTGAGGCGAGAGAGGCGAGAGAAAATATGGTGACGGATTTTCCGTGCGCAGTAGCCAGAAGGGGCAGCGTAGGGTGAGGTGTCGATGACCAGGCGCGTTCGAAGAGGTCAGGCTTCAGAGGGGGCAGGCTCGTGATCTTGACCTCGGGAGTCGAGGCAGGTCCTCCTGGGGGCACTTCGGCAACAGACGGCATTTCGAGTCTCAGGGGCGCCAACAAGGCAGTCAAACGGGCGTGAGGCGTGGAATGCACCCAGACCGGTAACTGCAAGAGAGTGCTTTCCGTTGTCGGCCAGAGAGGATGATGGAGGGGCATTGACACCAATTGGAAGCATCAATTTGCAATCCATCGCTGCCCCGCCATGGTAGACATGCGATAAGAGCGGAGGGGAGGATGATGTAATCATGGATAAGACACACCTGGAAAGAACTTACCTAAGCACCCATTTCCATCCCGCGCCGTCTTGTACCGTCTTCGTCTTGTTCATCATCTTTCACTTTACAAGGGCGCCAGATACGAGCCAGGAGCCCAGCCTGCATGAAGTCCACACTATAAAGTAGTGCGCGACATACGCCTTTTTGCTCAAAATCATGCGATTTCGCATTGTTTTTCCTTGCCATACTGCTCTCTAGCTCTTGGCGGGTTGACTCGGCGGGCTGCGCCATCTCGCGATCCCTTTGGCCCTTTGGTCCCTCCGGCCTGGCCAACGGGCGGCAATCGGAGAATAAGGTACTGCACCAATCCTGAACGATGCAGCTCCTCAATTTCTGTCATTTTCCAGCTTGGCCTTACGATGTAACCACCCCTCGAGTCGTTCGCTAGCCGATGCATGCCCTGCCTCCGCCTCCCTTACTTGTACCTACCACCGGCCCTTCGGAATGTCGGGCGGCAGAGGGAAAAGCAAGTGCGGGTGTCACATTTGCTTGCTTTGTCTGGGGAAATCGCGTGCAGTAGCCAAACACGCCAGCTATGCTAAAAGCAGAGAAAAGCAAAGAAAACAGCATGCAGCGCTTCGTGGCTGACTCGGAAACCTCGCCAGTCACATCTCGACAGCGAACATGCAACGCCCTCGCACAAGAAAAGTGTCATTCGTCGTCTTGTCACGTCAGGACGCCCACCTTGCTCGATTCTGGCCCCTTCTGGTCCTGCTGCTACCATGTACCTCGATTCTGGCCTTTCAGCGCTGTCGGCGGCAACACGGTTTGGCGGAAGAACTAACGACTCGCTCCCTCGTCCTCGAGTCTTGAAAGAAGAAACGCTCGGACACGCCCGAAGACTGGCCTCTCCACAAGGGCGACCATCGTCCACCCAGCTGGCTGCCTCAACGGCGGCCACTGGACAGACAGCCAGCAGAAGCCACTTTGGCGACAGGTGGGCGTACGTCGGACTCTGAGGCATGACTTACGCAGTAGTACAGTATTCATGACTGGTTCACTCCCTCTGGACAACAAAGAGATTGACCGACAGGTACGGTTGAGGCAGGCCTGGGGCCACTCGAACTCCTTACCTGGAGAACCGGCACCTGTAGTTGGTCCAGCCTCGGCTTTGCCCTCCTCACCTGGGGTCCAAACCAACTTTTTTCGTCGCAATTGGAGATCTCACGGCCGTGCACAACTGACACATGCACATGATCAACGAAGCTATGACTGCCGCACCGCTGTCCATCCCATGGGTCACAGCGCCATGTATCAGGGGTCGAGCAGTCGGTGACAGGGTCTTCCTGTTTGTTTCCTTGCTGCATCCTTTGTCTTTGTCTTTGCCGCCACCGCTTCTGCGACAGATTCATCGATCATCAATCTGGCGATTGACTTTCCTGGCGTGTCTCGATAGCTCATCGCCGCCACGCGAGCCCAGGCACCTGATAGACGGGTTGCAACCCAGCTCGTCGCCTTCTCCCGCCCAACCCCATGTGCCGATCAAGATCATCAGAGTCGTATCGAATTGCGAAACCACCGGTGGTCAACACCACAGTGGTTGACTAAGATATCCCACGTGTACCGGTGCGCTCGACGTTAGACAGCCCACATTATCAAAGCTGGTCACCAACTAACGCTTGAGGGCGACTCCCGGGCCTCTCCTCACAAGGCACTACATCTTTAGCCAGACCCGCCACAGCAAGCCGTCGTGTTCGGCACATGATTTGAGGTAACGGCGGGCAACAGAGGCGAACCCATGAGCGCGAAGTCAGCCACGATGTGCTCGAGCGACGGGCAAAGAGCGAGGAGCGACCAGTGCAAGTTCGGCTCCTCCGGTAGCCTGTATGTTTCTCCGGGTGTTTCTCACAATATTCTAGGCCTCGCAGGCGTGTCTGCTGTGCGCGTGGGCTGTGGACGAATAAAAAGGAACTATTCATGGCGATTCGAGGCTTGGTGACGGACCGTCTGGGCAGCCAGCTGCCCTGTTACTTCTTCCTCGTGCTGCATAGCACTTACACCCACAGCATGATAGGCCCGGACGAGACCTGTCGTGTGTTGATTCACTGTCCTTTGAAGGCAAGCACCTGAAGTGCACTTGATGCTGAATGGCAAGGTCCGGCCCGACCGGCGTTGTCTTGCGGGCTGCTAGTCGCCACGTACCTGAAGTTGGCTGAAGGTCTAACCATAGGAGGACGTTCAAGAGGGGTGTGCACAGGTCTTGTGGTTACCTTTTCGGTGGTTAGCTGAAGGAGATCGACCACGACAGGGGTAATCCCCATTGTGTATCCCCCCACCGCACTCCTCATATCGCCGCTGGACAGGCGGAGGTAACGGGGCTGCAGGGATATCATGATTTGCAGCCTGCATCTCGATACACTACTCGACATGATCAACCCAATGATTTGGGACGGCGACGACATGACAAATCTCCCCTTCCGCATACAACCCCCGCAGGCTGGTGTTGCTCTTCTCTTGGGAAGCAATGCAACGTACCGGTCGATCACTCTAATAACCAGAGAGGCAGAAAGCGAGAGAGAGAGAGAGAGAGAGAGAGTGAGTGAGAACTAACCAATGTCAACCAAAGGCTTGGACGATGGTGGCCAGCCAAGGCACGCCCTCCCTTGCTGCGTTTGTGGCGTCAAGTAGCGAGCTGCGCCGTCTGTCACGACGAGAGGCAATGCGAGAAAAAGGCAACGGCAATGGCTACACAGCCAGCCAATACTGGGAGAAGCCGAGCCGGCTAGACTCGCACCCAATCTTCACCGCCGACATGGCTCTTTGATTGGCGCCGGTCGACGCCATGCCAGGAGGTACTTTTCTGCGGTTGGATTTTTTTTCTGCTTCTAATCGCTTTCGAAGTCCCTCACTCGCCAATCGCCACTCGGCACTCGTCGGTGCCCGTGATCCGACGGAGCGCGACTGGTCGGTGATTGGCACTGAGGGTCGTGGGCAAAGAGGCAAAACGGTCAACGTTGACTTTGGCACTGGCACTGACGTCGATCGTCGGGTGCAGATACGCCCAGTACAGCACAGCACACCCAAGAACGCAAGCGGCTGATCTCAGGGCGAAGGATGGAGGAGGGGGAGCCGTTGGCGCATGGTGCTGACTTCACAGTTACTCATCACGCTTTCTGCATTTTTCGTCACACCCAAGCTCGAGTATCCTCGTCATACCTTGGCTCGCCCGTCGTTCACTTGACTTTCACAAGCCGAGAGTATGGAGTATGGACCATTCAACCCACGCGGACCCTAGTTCCAAACTTCTGGTCTCGTTTCCACTCGCCTTTCTCTTCCCCCCCCCCCCCAACACGTGCTTCGTCTACGTTTTTTCTCCCCGACCGCGATTCCCAGACGCCGACGTGACCCAGTCAACCAACCGACACTCTGGGTCATGGCGTCAAGGCTAGTGGCTGGTAGCTGAGCCCGTAACGCGTAGTGTGTGCGCCGTCGCGCTCCAAGACATGTCTCGAGCCCCTGTCCCTCATTGGGCAGTCTGGCCCGGCTCTAGCCAAGAATCTGGGCTGGCTGGACTTGTATGGTACGAAAAGGGCAGAACGGGAGAAAAGACGGTGTCTACGACATTCTGACTGTCTGACTTCTGGCATACAGGAGCATCTAGCCCGCCGCCGCCGCACCCACTGGGCCTGCTACGGCTACCCAGGTCAGGCCTCCAAACTGGCGGAGAGAAGACCTTCTGGCAGGCCCAGAGGCGTGTTTGTTCGCTACCTGGCAACCTGCCTGCCAGCCTGCCTGTCTCTGCCTGGTGCGCATGACAGAATCGTGTTGTTGCTTTTTTCATTCCACTATGTCTCAGTTCTTTTCCCTACCTTCATCTGCACGCCATGTGTCTTGACAATGGCCCCATTCATATTCGGCTGAGCCTTTACGGTGTCGCAGCCACCGGTTGCGCTGATGTGCTGGCAGGTCTGGGAGCGGCTCGACACTGGACACGGCCATGCCATAGGCAGTGCCGGCGAGTACCATGTATGCTCTGCTTCCGTCCCCTCCTCTCCTCGGCACCAGCTAGCCTCGAGCATCGGGCGCGGGCTAAAAAAGGTACAATCGGCAAGCACTTGAGAGGAGGCCCGAGCTGTCATCGATGCGTACCGTTTACGTAGCGTAGGTGCGCCGCCAGGTTGGCCATCCCATCTTGTTCGGCTACCTTACCGGCGAACCAATGCAGGTTCTGATACCACCGGGTCCAGATGAGCCTCGTCCCCCTGGCCTCTGATGTCTCTACAGGCCACATCCCTCATCCTCGTCACACGCTTACGCGGGAGCCGGTTCGGGCGGAGGGTACTGCGGCTTGAAGTGGGTGAGGAAGGGAAGAGACCCAAGGGGGGTGGAGGGGCGCTCGTGAAGCTTGGGACACACACATCGAGAGACCCTTGTCGTCGTCCTCGACAGGCATCGCCCGCCCCTCCATGGCTTGCTTGGCTCCGAAAGATCGCTCACTTGTACAGCGTCCATGCGTCCTGGGGACCTACTCCACCACTGCTGCCGTGCTCGCCACAAGTGTCCTACCCACTACGAGTTCAACTGATATGTAACATGTGTTCCCTCCCCCCTCTCTCGCGCTTAGGTTGGCTCTCATGAGAGTTGTCCTACTTCTCCTCATCGTCTCGACAACTCCCGACAGCAAGGACATCCAACGCAAGGTTGCTCTCTCCCCAGGACATATCGACTGTCGTCCTCGTCCCTCTCGACAGGGCCCCGCCTAGGTGGAAGGCAGCAGGACGAACGCCTCGGCTTGCAACAGGACAATCTCCAAACCCGTCGTCGACTATCTTTCAGCCACTGCCATGTCTTCAGCATCAGTAGAGGACCTCCTGCTGAGGTATGAGGGGCACATCGTCCCTCGTTCCTTCAACGCCGGCTTCATCACCCTCAGCTATGTCGTCAGTCTTATCGGTGCCGCCTGTACTCTCGAGCTCCTCAACCGCCGGACATCCCACAAGGGCAAATTCAACCAGTACGACCTACTATGCCCCATCGCCCCGTGCCTGACAGGCTCTTCTTCTCGAGAGATTGTATGCTAACCAAAGACCAGCCTACTCCTCGTCAGTTCTGCAGTAGCCATGGGTGGCATTGCCATTTGGTGCATGGTAAGTGGCCGATGAATGGCCCGCATTCTCTCACCACACTACGCATTCCTGACATCCTCGTGTTAGCACTTTATCGGCAACCGAGCTCTCGACCTGGGAGATGGTGAGCCCGAGTTGCAGATTGCCTACTCGAGTGGCTTCACTGCTCTCTCTTTCTTCGTTCCCATTGCTGTGCTTCTTGCCGCCTTCGTCGCCATTGGCACGAACAATGTCGTTTCATGGTGGCGAGTCTCTGTTGGAGGCATTCTAGCTGGAGCCGCCATCTGTGGTATGCACTACCTTGGCAACAACTCCATCGACAACTATGTCTGCATGTACAACCCTCTCAACGTTGTCGGCTCGGCCCTCATCGCCGTGGCTGCCAGCATGCTATCTCTCGCCCTGTTCTTCGTTTTCCGCGCAGCATGGACAAACACGTGGTGGAAGCGCGCTGTATGCGCCGTTGTACTCGCCGGAGCCGTGTCCGGCATGCATTGGTGTGCGGCGACGGGTACCGAGTATCAACTCGTTTCCCTGAGCCCGGGTAACAACGAGTTGTCGAGGAACACGACTGTCATTGTCGTCATCGTCTTGGTAAGTCGACCATTTGGGTGGCCGGCAGTGGTTCATGTTTGACTGACACGTTCGCTCCAGTCCTTCTGCGCTTGCTCTATCATGGCCGGTGTCGCCATCTACACCGCTCGCGTCCGGCGTCGTTACGCCAACAAGGCGCAGCAGGTCGTACTGGCTGCCGCTGTCTTTGATCCCCAGGGCCGCATCCTGGTAAACCCCGACGGCCTACTCCCTAGTGAGAAGATCACCGACACGTTCCTCGAGAAGAACGCTAGCGACACGTTCGGCATCGCCCATCCATTGTTCCACTGGATGTTCCGCGCGTCCAGGAACTGGTCAAGTGTCGCTACGCTTGTCAGCGGCATGGCGAACCATCTGACGCACCTGCCACGTGCCACCCGAGACCGTGACTCGCGTGCCGCCATTGAGCTTGTCGATGAGCAGGGTGACATGGTCGCCAACTACGACGTTATCCTCCGCGAGCTCTTCTGCGTCGCCGCCCAGGGTCTTGCCGACAAGATGAAGGAACAACTCACGTCGGTCGGCATCCTCTGGGACGAGATTCTTCCCACGGGCGGCGGCAACGAGCGCCCACAGAAGAGCAGCCACGGCGAGACATCTGAGGACCTCGCCGAGAAGGGCATACAGCAGCGCAGGAACAACCAATTCGGCCGTGGTTCCCTCATGTTTCTCGTCCGCCAAGTGCAGACGGACAGGGATGTTGCGAGACTCGAGGCTGCCGGCTACCGGTTCGCCGAGCTGCGACAGGTCAGTGGTATCATCGGCTCAAGTATGCAGATCAAGTGCTGGGACTTTGAGTCGAGGCTGCGAAGCATGGCTGGCTATGCACAGGACGAGAGTCAGCTGGAACCCGGCGTGCACCTCGGCTTCTTTGGTATCCGCGCCCGTGTCGGCAGCTATGGTTTCGACGTGCTCGTCCGCCAGGGTGCTCGCAATCTTCTCCCCAGCGTCCAGATGCCCCTGAGCCGTCTCGAGACATGGCAAGAAGATCTCCTACAGGAACTTGATGGCATGACCGTCGTCAACAGCGCCAAGAGGCTCGAGGCTCTCAAGACAATGTCGCCCCGCGAGATGCTCTTTGCCTCGCAACTCTTTGACGGACTCGAGTCGCTCCGCGCTTGGATCGACGACCCAGTCTTTGACGAGGCTCTCCTGTCGCCACAGATTGTGACGTTGCCTGCCCGTGGCCAAGACGCCGAGCACAGCGCGAGGCAGCACCCGACAACCATGATCGCCTTCCGTCTTGTCATCCCAATCCACGTCAAGGTGTCCAGCGCTCGGTGTGAGTTTGTGCCACTCAACTTCTTCAAAATCCACCAGCTCGTCGACCATGACGGCATGCACCAGCTGGCTTTCGCCCAGGCAGTGCACCGCGAGTTTGCCCCTATCGCGCAGTCCGTTCCCCTCGAGAGGCCAGCGGCCATCCTACAGAACAGACAGCGCAAGTCGTTTGCCTCGTCGCCGCGGGCTTCCCGTTTCCGCCGCCTTGGCCGCTCCGGTTCATCGTATGCCGTAGACGGTGCCGGCACCCCCTGTCCTGCGGCCATCGGCCGTTCATCGTCGCCAACCCACTCCAACGAGACAGGCTCTACTCTCAAGCTGTGGCCTGGCCGCCGCAACAGCGATAACAACTCAGCCGGCAGTTCCTACGACGCGCCACCACCCGCTTATGCATCGCCCGATAACACACCACATGCGACAACTTTCGGCGGCATCATGGTCTCGGAAGAGATCCGTGTCGAGATCCATGAGGCAGGCGAGCTTAGCCCCCTCCCCGGCCAGACGCAGCGCCGCACGCGCCGGTTGCCGCGACTACTGGGTCGCAGCGGACATGGAAGCCAGCAGCGGTATGCAAACGAGTCGGGTGCCACACAGAGGGCTACCATGGTGACCTCTGGTGGCGGCGTTGGCGTCGACGACAGTCGTCACGGCGCGCCCAACGATGGCACCATCGAGATGAAGACGTTGTCCGAGGTGCGCAGCAATGTTCACACGGGCGCTGGCATGCAGATATCCAATATTGAGGTCGAGCAGGCAAGCGAGGTGCCGACCTTCGTGGATGAGCTGTTCACCATCTGCATCGATGGCCGCTGAGCGAGCCAACCAAGGGAGGGGGATTGAGTCCCTCTCCCTACTTCTCTTCTTCTCTTACTTCCCTCCGATTAATGTCTATACTATGTTGAGATGTCGGAAATGTATTATACAGGCTCGAGCTGTGGGCTTTCTCGTTTCTCACGCGCTTTGGGGGTGTTTTGGGGCGTATGGGGTGAGGAATCTTCCTCGCTACGGTGGTTCATTCGCGGTTGAGTTTCTTGAGGTTTGAGGATCCCAAGTCTCCCCGTACAAAAACCCTTTGTTGCATTCATTCCTATTATTCTCCTCTTCATGTTTTCTCTTTTATTTTTCCTTTTCTCACCTTTTTGATACCACGAAGCAACGAAGGGGGGTTGGCGGAGTTCGAGTCGGAATGTCAAATGGGTGGCAGATAGTCCAATTCATTCGTTCTCATGATATGGTCTATTCTCCGAGACAGTCCTCGTCGTGTGCACACCTGCCTTCATCTTGTCATATCTGTTGGTATAAAGGCGAACCGGCAGCACACTGGAGCAGTGGCGTTGATGCCGGCAAAGTCAGATGTCTGGACGCGTCGTCCTACTCTAGCACCCACAGAAGCGAACCAGGGCATTCCGTTTCGCTCAAATGTCCAAGAAACCCCCTCGGCGGGCATGCTAGATAAGGGTTCCAAGGAGGGGTCAATGGCGTTCTTCTGCTGGTCGGAAGAATGGAGGTTGGAGTTGAGGTGAGGCTCATCATCTCATATGTTCAGGCCAAATACCAGTGAGATCTCCTTAATAGTCTCTTGCTACGCAATCATGACTTCCATCAGTCGTCGGCCGCGACACTCGACCCTCTTACGGTACGCATCTCTTGGCAGGTAGGTCAGCATGAAAGCGATATTCGGTCTCTGTTGTTGGCTCCAACGCCATGCAAGCTACTTCGCTGGGCACAGCCATGTAACAAGTCATGTAGACGCTCGTTTATGTCACCATCAGCCAACGTATGTTGTGGAACGAAATCATGATACAATGTAATGTTACGATTGACGCCGACGAGCTTCTCTCAGGCTCGCGACGAGGGTATTTGTTGCCCGCCTCTCTCATCTAAAATGCACCACCCGCTGTCGTTCAAAAATGGTTCAAGAACCCCACGGGACACCTCGCAATGCTGGTCGTTTTGTCATATGCCCACAGCCTCACTCCTTTTTCAATGCCTGGCCGAACCATCCCCCAAACAATCGAGAAAATAAAAATCAGACCAAGAAAAATAACGCCTCCAGGTGCCCCGGGTATCCCTTCCACCTGTCTAGCACGGTCCCCCCAAAAGAGTGCGTATGTAAATGTGTTCGCTGCTGCCTGATACCATCGTCCTCCTGCTCCCTCCGAGATACAGTTCCCTTGTATTGAAACCAAGAGACGGAATGATGCCATGCATGTTGTAATATGTTGAGCCCCGAGGCTGGATGTGTAATAATAATATCAACTCGATGAACTGCTAGTTCGTCGCACCTCGATCATGACATCTCGTTTGGCGTGGCCTAGACTGAAAACTCGATGAAGAAGACTGCGTTTGTGACCTGCAGTCCTGCGATAGTGATAATCAGGTCCACATCCGCAAGCGCCGATCGAGTCGGACGATGAAGAGTCGGGTGAGCGTTGACGGTGAAGCTCCGCATCCCAACCGTACAAGTCGTCCTCTAGCATGGCTGGCTCACAAGATGGTGCGCATTGCATAGGGGCTGAGTCCATGTCTGGCGCCGCAGGTACGTAGATACCCATGCCAAGAAGGTTTGAAACGTCGCTCAAGATGCACGAAGTCTCGAACGGCCCGGTGTGCTCGCTGATGGGTGATTCGGCGGCGGTGGTCAGGTCAACATCGCTGTCGGACATGGGGCATGCCGACATGTCGGTGCTCGATGTTGTCGTCGAGGAAGAACTCGCCTTGCGTGTCACGCCTGGATTCAGGACAGGTACCGTCGTCACTTGCGAGGCCAAAGTCGTGAGAGGCTGGCCTGATGTGACCGAAGGCCGAATCCTGGATCGGGCGCGAACATGACGCCGGCTGCCAGGCCGGACTCGGAGTAATGGAACTTGTCCTTTTGCGGCCATGCCACCTTCGCATCCACCGACGTGTTGATAACCGTCGGTACCAGCCGCTTCACTCATGTGAGCGAGGCCTGCCTTGGATTGGTAGGACAGCCGCATACCGGGGTGGGGTTCCTCCCAATGCATGCCATCGGCGGCATCGAGGGGAAGCTGAACCTGGGAGGCGGCTGGTGATATGGATGTAGTTGGTGACACGACCTGCATCTCCTATAGGGAGTCTTGGCGGCTGACATCACTCATGGCCTGGTGACTGTCGGCGGGGCCTGAGGAGGTTGGGTTGATGCGACGACTGGAGGTCCGCGACTTGCGATTGAATCCGAGCTTGGCGCCCATCTTCTTCCAGCCGTTATTGTGTGCAGTCAGGGCCCGCTGGAAACCGCCGGGCGAAGTGTTGAAGGCCCATTCGGACGTGGGGGGCGTCGTCGGGGGCGTCATTGGCTCGGTGCTGGGCGAAGCAGCACTGTGGTTGTCATCGGAAAGACCCTCTCGGTCGGCGAGGTCTGCAGACCTTGACGCGGATCGGCTGTTGGCTCCGCTGCGACCAATTGTCAGCTGTGGCAGAAACTTGGGCGAGCGACTCGATTCGTCTGACCTGGCTGGCATAGCCTCGTGGTGATACAATTGGAGCCTCGACCGTCCCTGTCTCGAGGCATCGGTATAGTCTTCCTCCATGTGCGTCTCCGAATGCGCTGGTGACAGGGATTCAATGAAGGGCAGGAGAACGGAATCGTTCATGAGCTCGTAGACAATGGTCACGGCTTCGTCCAGTTCGCTGGGGCGAGGGGGTACTGGAGAGCAAGGCTGGGCCAAGAGGCGATCACGGACCCTCGAAGGTAGGTTGACTTCGCGCGGGGCGTACGGGATGATGTACGCCTGCATGAGCTTGTCCCACAACGAGCAAATGTGTTCGTTACCATCGGCAATGGGTGATGCCTGTTCCGTGATGATTTGGCAGTACGCGTTGCGGTAGCGGTCGGCGTCCATGGTGAATTCCAGCGTCTCGAGACAGTGATTCTGGGAGAGGTAGGCCATGAAGGCAGCGAGGGTCCATGGCGGGTGAGAGGTGTTTGTGAGGATCTGGGACAGGGAGGGAGGGTTGACGTGGTAGAGTGGCCCGGCCGAGTAGAGGGCGGCACTCGTTGGTCTCGAAGAAGTCATGATGGCAGGAGTGGCTTCCCAGTCCGGGAGGACTGACGCCGGCCGAGGTGGTGACAGCTCGCGGTCGGGCGAGGGGGATGGGCTGAGGTAATTGGGCGACTCGCGTTTTATCTTCTGCTTTTTCATTGCCACGCGAGAGCAATCGTGGAGCGAAGGTATTGATCAAGAACCACAGAGCGCAACTGAATGCATCCGTAGTGGACGGCTGGCGTGTGTGTGAGGAAGGTGTGTTGCGTCGCGTGGGTGTGCGTGATACGTCTGACGGGTGTGTGTGTGTGTGTGTGTGTGTGTGTGTGCCTTACAGTCTCCAGCCCGTCGTCAAGGGGTTCTAGTCGGTGGGTTCGGCGGGCAGTCGGATCAGGTGATGGAGAGAGAAACAGAGACAGACAGTCGACGTCAAAGTGCCGGGTTTGCTGAGAGACTATCGGGTCGAACGGAAAGATCGAGGGAAGGTTGGTCGGAAGATGAGGAATGCGTGTGCGTCGTTTGCAATCTGCTGAGGGCAGGTTGGTTATGGTGCGACCAACGACGGTTGCAGATTGTGTCGCAAAAGATGATTCAGATGGGACGGCACAGGGCGAATGGTAAAAGGCTGATGGCGTCGTCCAGTCGATTTTCTTCTCGTTTTCGACCCACAACCGCAGTGGTAGCGGTGTTCTACTAGTCTGTCTGACTTGTGTCTCCTTTGAATCGAGAGCGTGATTGAATCGTCTGGTGAATGAAGGGCGGTGGGTATCGGGTAGGGGTTGCGGTTTCCGAGTGTCACTGGCCCATTCGTGGCTTGCAGGTGCCCGATGTTCTAGAAGGCCAGAGGGGCGCGGCAGGCAACCGAGTGAGGGGGTGAGGCGCGGGCGCCGAGCGTTACGAATCGAATGGAGTGGCCCGCCAAGGACAGAAGAGCTGTGCCGCGAACGTCAAACCCTCCAAGGGAAAAAGGGACGTGGAGAAACAATTAAAAAAAAGATTCGACGATCTCCAGAGCGTGGCCACAGTTGATGCAGGGCAAGAATAAGAGGGCCGTTCAAGAAGAAAGGGGTGAACTAGAAGTGACAATGTCGGTGCCAGGACGGTGCGGTAGGGGAAAGGAAAAGGAAGGGAAGGGAGGGAATGAAGAATGGAATGATAATGAGAGAGTAGAGCCAGACAGATGGTCAGGCTGCCGGTTCCCTGTCCCTGTGCTAGGCACTAGTGGGGGAGCACCGTCTATTACCGTTCAGTGGGCAGACAGAACGTAGAGGCTATGATGTGTGTGGTGCTTGCCGTATGTTCCTGGGAGTATGTGCGTGTGCGAGTGCGTGTGAGTACAATGTGCGATGGACCCCTAAGAGAGTAACCGACTCGATGACGGCGTGGTGGTTGAACCGTCAATCATGGCATAGAACGGGAGAGACGAAGGGGGCAAGGGAGGAAGAAGAGGCTTGGGGCTTTGCTTTAGGGGGAGAAGTGTGGAAGGGGGGTGGTGCTGAGACGGGCCTGAGCCTGATGAGGGAAAAGAGAGACAGATGCGCGGGCAAGAGCGCGCGGGCAAAGCGACAAGGGGGGCGCGGGCAACATGCCTCCTGCCTCGACCATCTGGGTTCTGGGTAGTCTGTCTGTCTCTGCGTGGTATGTATGTCTCTCTTCCCACTGTCTCTCTTGCTCTTTGTCCCTCGCTCTTGCCCCCTTGATCCTGCTCTCGCTCCTGCTCCTTTTCCCTACCCCCTTCTCTGCTACGCACTGAGTGGAACGGCAGGCAGGCGGGCACGCATGCGGAGGGAAGGAAGGAGACGCCAGCAACAGTGAGGCACGTGTGTGGACGACCGACCAATGCCAGCATCGGGCTGGCCGGCCACCATCTGCCATCCGGGACTCCAATCCGCATGAGGCCGAGCGGATCAGGCAGGCAGGGTGCTGGACGGGCCCTGCTTCGCCTGTCACCTGCTGAAAAGGGCGACAGATGGACGCCGGACAGCCGTGGCGCCTTTGCTCATGCCTGTCCCGCCCCCTCCTTCCTCACCTTTGGCATCACCTCAGACCCCTCCCCTGGTCCTGGAGGGCCATGCTGTTTGGGAAGGTCACGTTGTGCGAGCCGCAAAGGTTGGTCGTCAGTCAATCACGTACCAGTAGGCAGGCCGGGCATACCAGGGCCGCCCGCTCACTCGCTCACCTCCTTCATCTCTGTGCCCTGTACCCTGGATGCCTTGCTCTGTTACCGAGGCCAGCGATGCTCTGGGACTCCACTCTGGCTAACCAGGGGGGGCGCAGCACGCCCTGCCACTGGTCATAAGCCCCCCCCCCTCTCTGCCGACTCGGAGGGAGGGTCACATCTCGCTGGTCATGGCCCACAGTGGCGCCACGCTAGAACATCTCGAACGATTCGAATCTTCCAAAACTATGGGGCCTTTCTTGAAAGCCCCAGAAAGGGGTGGGGCCAGCGCCTGGCTTCTGGCCCCATCGGACGGACCCTCTCAGCCAATCCCTTGCTCTTCCTCTCCGTTCAGGCCGAGTGACGAATGAAAACACAGTCAGAGTCCAGACGCCAGAAGCCAGATTGCTGCCAGACGACTTGATTAGTCCACTTTTTGGACTGGTGCTACCCCAGTCCCGGCCACTGCGAAAAGCGGCGAGTGATCAAGCGAAGTCTGTTAATAAGCCGTCATGCGACCAAAGAGTTACGGAAGAGAATGGGAAAAACGAGAAAACAGCAGTCAGAAAGAAACTGATGGAGGAAAACTAAAAACTGGTCGATAGCGGGACTGGACGGTGAAGAACGAGAATACCCCGTGTAGCTTCTTGGATTCTTCGTCAATGTTGTCGTCTTTTGCGCCTTGTGCTAGCCCTCCCCCCCTCCCCAACCTTACCGATTGATTGTTTGGGGGCGCTGAAGGGGGGGGGCCGGGTTGGAGGGCTGGGCTTCGTCTGGGGTCTGGAGATCGACAGTGCTAAGGTACTCCAGCTGCATTGCACTATTTCGGACGAGATGCTTTCCTGCCCGTCGACGTAATCTCGTGGCAGATGAGAAGGCGAGTGTGCTTCCTTTGGAGGGGAGAGAAGGAGGAGGGGGTAATCGAACATGAAGACAAGGCGGGACTTGCCGCCCGGTCTGCCCAGTCTGGCGCCGTGGCATCATCCCATCTTCACACACAATGTCTGTCATGTTGCTCATTTCTTGTCTTGCCTTGCCTTGTCTCTCTGCCCAGACACACATATATGATGACCGGTTGAATATATCTGACCATGATGTCGATCTGTCCATCGATCTACGTCGCAGTTGGCCCAGAACGCTTGTTGCTACCACACCCTGCACACCACCGCGGAAAGGGCACGCTCCACCATCAGTGCTGGCTCGGATAGAGGCACCTGTCGATCGATCACTCGTGGCGGCTGCGGCTGGAACACGGTTTGTTAGAGACAGCCTATTGCTTACTACGACGATAGTTGACCAGCTATGCCGTCCGCGTTGTCGTCATGCCCACGGTGACTGACGGCATGACATGTTCTGATCGAAATATTCTTGTTGTGTTTAACGGTATAGCGGAGATTGGGTGATTATTGTTTGACATTCTCTTTCCTTCTTCTCTTCCTCGAGTCAAAAGGTGCAGCTAGGCTGACGAACATGACTCCTAAAAGCCCAGCTGGATCATCTACGGGGACACGGTGAACACGGTGGATGGTCTGTGTCGGGGCACCGGCCGACGCAGTCTGACCATGACAGAGACCAAACCAAGACAGGAGAGAAAGAGCGTCCCCACTGCCCCCCCACAGCCGGCCACCGGCATGCCCCCCCTGCCCCCCCCCGCTTCCCTTGGCCGATGCAACGGAGCCCTTCATTTGCACCCGAAGACTAAACCCGAGCACCCACCGCTTCGCTGAGGTGGCGAGTTTCTGGAATGCTGCCCCTTTCGGTTCGGCGCCTTCTGTACCAACCACTCTCCGTCTTTCTTGAATGGAGGCTTGTCGTTTGCTCCACTCCTCGCCTGGACTTTGAGAGCCCAGTCCTCTCGCCCTTTTCCCCCTTTGACTTTTTTTTTCCCTTTGTGTTGAGATGTGACCCCCCCTCCCCTTTGCCTTTCGCAAAGCGGCGTGGCGCTAACGGCTCCTCCAAACGCCTGTTCTTCGAATCGGGGGATTTCTGACGACAGTGGGCTTCTCGAAGGAATCGCCCGTCTGCTCTACGGGCCACTAATTGATTGACCGACCGCCTTTCGGCCGTGCGATCCGATCCCCTGGGTGTAGGTAAGGGACGGCCGATGTTTTCCTGGAAAAAAAAAATTCCCATGTGAACTGAAATAATCGTGTGTCCCTTCCACTTTGCAAGGGGGAGCTCCGGCCCAGCCAGTGCCCAAATGGGCGCTATTGCCGTGTACCGTGCCCTTGTCCGTCCTTCAGTTGGATGGCAACGACCCGCATCCGACCTTCCATCACCCATCATCTCCATCTACATCCGCTGCTGGCCGTCGAGAGCAGACAAGGTGCCAGGAGCTCTTGTCATGTCGCTCGGGTTTTTCGACAAGTCTGCTCATGCAGGCAACTCGCTCCCACGGGAACCATACTTCTAGATTCAATGTCCTTGCGGCCTTCCTTTGTGCCGCACTGACGCAGCCACCCTGCAAGTTGGAGCATATGCCAAGCTAGATGCCAATCCCCCCCTCTTCTCAGGCACGATCCGTAGAGCCTCATCGACATGACATGGCTGTCGTCGTTCTGTGATCACTGAGATGCAAGCACCGAAAACATAACACGTTACTGTAATGTACTTTGCACGACTGTGGCCGAAGCAACCCGTTCCAAACTTAAAAGATTCGTCAACTCGGAGGAGTGGCTGGCCATCCGTGGCTGCTTACGACTCCTGGTATCACTGACTTCAAACGCCTGCCAAATCCGGCCCCAAATTGCAGCGCTACCATGACATTTAACTGTGTGACGCCCGTATCCAAGTCCATGCACAACTCAAAGTGTCGTACGCAAGGTACCAGATGTCACGATGCTGAGAAGAAACCTTCCCCGCCTCCTCAAGCCCCCCCCCCCCCCTTTCCACCGCACCATTGAACCCTCGTCATCTCACAGACCGGCAAGATCGAAATCCTTGCTGAAACCTCCATTCAGTAGCATTGCAGCTATTCGAAGTCGCTGCAGGGGCATCTGATCTGATGCATAGGTGTCAATAGCGTTCAGACCTAGAGCAATGCACATGCCGTTTGTGATTGTGTGCACGCCGCAGTCGTATCCGTTTGTCTGTCGAGGGGCTTCGTGTCGTACCACCCTCCACTCAGCCTCGATGAAGTTCTCTTCGAGAACGGCCTTAACCCAAGCCTGGGCCAGATTGAGTTTACTAGCGGATCCAGCAACGCTCAATGAGTCCATGTGAGCAATGGTCCGCATTTTGGGTCGGACCACAATGAGCGTCCAGTGAGAGTTCTCGCATACTGGTAGCAGAACCGTGTCGAGGTCGCCAAAGTTCGCCTTGGATACACCAAAGCGGCGAAGCGCTCGGCCGGTGCTCCCGGGTCCAGCATCCTGTATCCTCTTCCAGATAAACGACGACAGTGCAAGACACTTCCTGTTCGCTGATCGAGCGTCACTGACGCCGGCTGCAAGGTTGATGAAGCGATCTAGCCATAGCAATGTGCCGTTGACAATCTCATCGTTGAGCCATTCCGTCGGAGGAACAACTCTAGCAAAGTCGCGGGGGTGAGTTCGGTCCCCTCAAAAGTACGCGCAACGCTGGCACCCTGGCGAGTGACGGAGGCTTCGACCTTTCGCAACCAGTCATCTGACAGCGGAGCCACCATGGGCTTGTGAGGAGGACGCAAGCCCCCCGTCTTGAGCAGCTTCTCAGCATCAGCACGCTTTTTCTCAGCCTCCGCCGCGGCTTTGGCTGCAACTGCTGCGAGAAATTCTCGTTCTTCCTCTTCGACCTGCCTGCGAAGTGCGACTTCATCTAAAGCCGATTGCCTCTCGTCGCTTATTTGCAGACCCGAGAGCTGTTTATCAAGGTCCGACCCGGAGAATGGCGAACTGGGTCTATAGTATTTTCGCAGCCCCTCTTGCATGTGGACGTTGATGCTGGCACCGTGGCGAGTGAGCACGTCATGCTCGCGGTCTTCTTGCTTCTCGTCGGCGCTATCGCTTTCTACTTGCCCCTCCTGCTCATCTATATGATGACGGAGATACCTGGCTGTATCTCGATGCCCGTCGGCGATGTCTCGATGAGAAAGTAGCCTGATTGAAGTGGAATGTGTAGCCTCCTTGCCGCTCAAAGTGTCATCATACGCCTCCCTGTGAACAAGGTTCGTGTTGGAACCCTCCGCGATCTGGGTTGTCTGGTCATCGTCTACCACGTCTTCAGCCTCTTTGCCACCGGCTGAAACAAAGTAGTGACCCGTGTTCTGTCGTGACGGCGAGGTCGGGGTGAAGAGGCTTGCCGAGCTTGTGGCTGTCATTCGCATCGAATTTGGCGACTTAAGGCGCGTGATGTATGAGGGTGGTGATCTAGAAGTAGACCGCTTCGAGACCGGCGATACGATAGCCGATCCGACAGAAGAGCGGGCCTTGTAGGGAGAATGGTCAGGGTTATGATCGCGAGATCTGTGTCGGGATGTTCGCGCCGCATTTGGCGAAGACGTTGACCTTAGCTTGTCCTTCAGAATGGATCGCATGGACCGGTTGTGATGCGCATCAGAGGAGCCCTTCTCGCTGTATGTATCAGCGCTTTGTGGATCTACAAAATGCGCTTGAATCAAGTCAAAGGGTATAACGTCGTGGAATGTAGGTAAGGAGTCTTTTGAGGCAAGCGGCATTTCAGATTGCGCAGAACGGCTTGCAGCGAACTCGGCTGTGTGTAAATTCGGCTGCGCGTCAGCTACACGGTTGGTGTCCTCTTCTGGGAAGCTGCCTGGGATGGCCAAAAGAGCTGGCGAAACTGTCGTGTTTGGCGCATCGGACATGACGACATCCTCGTCTGCAGGAACGCGTGCCATACGCTCCCACAGGGAGAGAGTTTCCGGCGATGCATTAACAACCAGACTCGGAATGGGTCGTTTCGCCAGAAGAGCGTAGAGATCATTGCAGACCGTCCTCAGCAAACGATCATCCACGTGCCAGGATTCCAGGATAGGAACAAGTTCTGAAGGCAAATTCTCGAGCAGGCGTATCGCGTGGTCGATAGAAACGTCTTCGCCATTTCTCTCAAGGCGGTATCGAACCCGGGCTTGTGGTGTCTTGTTATAGTGTTTCGCCTGTTCAAGCATGTCCCTGGAATAAAGGTGCTCAATGGCAGCTGAGGCATGTGTGATTGGCATCACAAGTGTGACAAGATTCTCGAGTTTCAGATGCGCAAACTTGTCGCCCCGGTAGCTGAAGCGTTGCGCACTCCGACGATCGAGGTCACCAGCATGCTGATCCTTGATGCACATCGTAGCCTGAGAGAGTCCTTGGTGAAGACATTTGATATGACGATCCCAGAGACGGGATCTGGCATCTTCGTCGATCCACGAAGGGTCATCATCCCCACGCTGGGAGAGTCGGCGTTTCTTTAAGGCAACATTGCCTGTGTGGTAGTCGGTAGTGCGTTGTTCGACTGCAGTGGATTTGTGACTGACTGGTGTAACGCATCAGAATGAGCAAGGCCAAGATATGAATCAAGACAGCGATCACGTACCGGGTCCGAATAGACTGCTAACCACAGCTGACAACTTTCCAATGATCTCTGTCATGGCGTGACTGGTCCACGACATGGGGCCTGGAGCAGTGGCACGGAAGCGGCTCGTATGCTTTAGTGCGGTTAGTCTGCGTCTGCTGTATGTGATAAGAGTCAAGTGGTGGCAACATACGTCTCGAGGGCCTGGATCAGGGCGAGCATAGCTTGCAGTGCGTAGGAGAGACGACTGTTCCCACGCCGAAGCAACACTATCTGGCTCCAAGGTTTCAGCCTTTCGCTTGCGTGTAGCCGAAGGAATAGCATGCAATGTTCCAGCCTGTTGTCGTTCCCAAGAACGAGCGATATCCTCATCGACGAGGCAACTTTGATGCTTCCCTGCTAGTGAGGCAACTCCTCCGTGTTGCTTGGGCCTGTCGTTGGCAATTGGGGTAGAGGTCGCAGGGTCGGTGGCTCGGGCGCGATGGGAGGCATGAGATCTCGGAACGTAGTTGTGAGTCGTGCCTTCCTTCCTGGCAAGTTCCGCCTTCCTTCGCTTGAACGCCTTGTAGCCGTCGTAACGGGTCGCGAGCATCCAGCTGTCTTTCTTCGCAATGATGCAACCGCGAAGAGGGTCGTCGGGACATGCGAATTCGGGTGGATTGTACAGAAGCAGTGGGTTGTTATGGTAAGGTTTCCATCTCTGTGGGAATATGGCGCTGGTCGGGTCGAGGAGCCTGGCGTGGTTCGATTTGATGGGCCTCCAGTGAGTGCTGACGTCGCGCACGTCGACGAGGGGAAAGCCCTGGGCGATCAACCTTTGTCGCCGGAGATTTTCAGGTTCTGGTAAAGCCATTGCAGTCAGCTTACAGTGTTTCACTGATAGTTCCACTGCTATACGTATGCTGAACTGATGCTTGCTAGGATTCAGGTGAGGTGCGAAATAGGTAGCTTGACTAGAGAGGTGCGCAGGTCATGGTGGGGGAGAGTTCGACGTTGCAGGGGAACAGGAGGAGTGGCATCGCAAACAAGTGCAATAAGCCGACATGAAGATGAACTAGGTGTAGTGATAAGACAGTTGGGAGCGTCCACATACACATAGTGCAGTGATCTGAATTGTTGGGTGGGAGGACTAGATGCTATAGTGAAGGAAGTCGGGGACATTACAATTCCACACGTCGGGGGGGGGATAGCAGCCAGAGGAGCCTTGGTCGTTACGACAGTTATCGCGTCGCGCCTTGATGGTTTCTCTACAACGCATCCGCGTGGTTGATTCTCTAGAGAACGGCGCTCGTATCAGGAAAGGTCAGGTAGTGGGTGGGTGGGAAAGTTGAATAAAGCGTGGCTTCACGCGCGACTGCGATGGTTGATGCAAGACAGGGAAGTCGCAATGCAGCATGGAGGTTTCGAGGTGGGTCCAAACTGCATTCACACAACACCAAAAGTACTCCACTTAAGCAATGTCTGATCACGTGTCACAAGTCATTCCGATCCCTTCATCAGCTTTCACATTTCAGGCACCGTTAATCAATTCTGCACCTCAGGTGTGTATTCCACCCTGCCCAGGTGCCTAGACAGGTAGCTGCATCGAATATCGTCACAACCATCGACGAATGCGCTGTATGCTTCTGGAATAGAATATTCCCTTTGCATGGTAATTCAATTTATACATGTGTAATCAGCACTTCTACAGCTACAAAGCATGTACAGGCTTGCTGTGTCCACTCGCGAAAATAGGACTAATCGTTACATGAGAACAGATCGTGTTCTTCAGAAGGTCACCGCTGCTGGCAGTGGGGCCTTTTCCTTTCAAAGTTGCGCAGACAGTCTCGCCTGCTTCGCGCCAAAGGAAGCGAAGTACTCATTCAACGCGTCAACGGTGCCAGAACCTTCTGCCAAACCCACAACAACACCCACGTAGCCGTCAGGTCGGACAACCACAACACCTCCCTTCTCTTCATCCAGACCCATCTTGGCATGTGCGGCTGCCTTTGCTTCCGGCACCCTTCGGTCCCAGAGGTCGTCGGCATAAACGTGGTCGCGATATCGTGCCATCAGCTTGGGAACGTCGCGCGCAATCTCAATGCTACTTCTCGTCGCTGCGAAGATGGTGCATATGGTGAAGAAGTGACTGTGAGGGTTGTGCGTCTCATGGTAAGACACCATGTCGATATCCGACCGCTGGTTCGTTGCATAGAACGAATTCCTGGCCTGGAGTCCGTCCGCGAAGTCGCTCAGAGCGCGGCTGGTCTTTGATGGCTTGCCTGCGAAGACAAAGATTCTGAAGGAGCCATTCATGGTCACCTCAGGTTTGAGAAGGACGACGTTCGCGTGAACGACCCTGGTCACAATGTCGTTGATGATGAGTCGGCCTGTACGTAGGTTCGACCCACTAGGGTTTACCAACGGCGACTGGGCGGGGTGCTCTGGCGACCAATTGAGGGCATTTGACTTGTAGGCAACGCCGTAGCCGCTGGTAAACTCGCAGGACTCCTTGAAGGCCCTGATGAAATCATTGTCACCGGCATCGGCTTGCCCATTGCGGGAAGCAGCCTGCGCCTCTGTCGCCGCATCAGGCCGTTGCGAGAATAGCTTGGCGTACTTGTTGTCAAAGTCGAGGAGAGCCTCCGCTACGTGCTTACGTTCGGTTTCGTACGTTGCCAGCAGATTCCGGTGGGCGAAGCCAGCTTCGACCAGATGGATCTTCCAGGCCAAGTTCTGGGCGTCCAGGAAAGCGGTGTTCATGCCCTGACCTGCTTTGGGCTGTTCGGCACGTTAGCTAGCGTTCGGTTCGACGGCGGCTTCGGTTTCTGAGACTTACACTGTGAGTGTGACACGCATCGCCACCGAGGAAGACACGATGATCCAACGTGTAGCGGTCGGCAATACCCTGACCGATTGGGTACACCGAGTACCATTCGACACGATCCCACTCTACATGATACGGTTGGAAAATGCGCTTCGCCGAAGCTTGGACATCTGCCTCCGTGGCCGTCTTTCGTGGGTTCCAGTCGGCATCGGTCGACGAGGCAATCTGAATGTACAGGCGCACCATGTTATTCTCCCGGGGGATCACCATGATGGAGCCGTGCGGGCTGTGGATGGTGCACTTCATCTATTATCATAGTCAGCCGACATGAAACATGGACGTTTCGTTTTCGTTGCCTGCCAACCACGAACCTTGATGTCGGGAAAGTCGGTCCGGACAACGCCGTCCATGACACCCCATACGTGCTCAATGGGATCCTTGTGCTTGATGCCGATGTTGAGCTGGTTCCTGATGAAAGATCTCGCACCCTCGCCGCCAAAGAGATACTTGGCACGGACCGTCTCCTGAGCACCTCCATCTTGGTGTTCCAGCTGCACCTCGACTGGGTACTCTGGGTCTTGCGCGACGTCTGAAGTGAAGCCTGAGATTGTCCACGGACGCTGAATGTTGACGTTGTTCTTGGTAAGGTCTGAGATGAATACTTGCTCAATGAGGCCCTGGTGGAGGAGAGTGGTGAAGGGATACCGCGCGTCGATGAAGCTGGGGCAGCTCGCCCATGTGCCGGTCCTCGCGATGCCATCACCTTTGCTCACGGGATCCCAGAAGGCAACCTCGAAGACACGAGCGGGTTTGTGGGCCATGATGTGAGTTTTGAGGCCCATGTTGCGAAGAAGATCAAGAGAGCGCGGCTGAATGCCATCAGCACGGCCCGTCTTGGTTGGTTCCGGCCGGTTGTCAATATGCTTGATCTTGTAGCCCCACCTGGCCAGACAAGTAGACAGCATGAGGCCAACAGGGCCAGCACCGACGATGACTGTACGACGAATGAGAACGGAATCATGATAAGAGAACAGTCGCCTCGTGAAGTGACGGCGCGGACTATACAAACTGACCTATGTCATATTTGGGAACATCCCGGGAGGCGCCCGTCATGTTGAGATTGGCCTTGGAGTTCGGAAGGAAAAGATAGCGCTTGTAAAGGGACTTTGGGTCTGAACAGGGATGGTTGGGATAGTCCGATCACTCGGAAGATGGTACCGATCGCGGAATGTGTGAGGGTTCAAGGACGCAGGACTGGAGTGCGAGGCAGCGATGCTTATAACTCAGGTCAAAGGTGGCCGTGATGGATGCCGAAGTCATGGCCGTTAAATGGGACATGTGGGGAGCTACTGGAGTAGCATGGACGGGTAGAGGGAACGGTAATTGACCCCGCGATCCAGGGCTCTCGCTCTGCCCTGCGAAGAGTCCCATATTCCCGGGATCTGTTTGGTGGCAGGACCAGGAGGCGGGGCCTGAATCATTGCCAGCCAGAATGCCCGGCCTTGGAGAGAGTGAGGAGTCGCAAGGCCAGGACGCACGTTTGCCCCACGCCGGGAAGTCGACTCGGTAGTGATGATGGTGGGTCGCCGGACTCTTCGTTGTCGCTGTGTGATATAAGCGGCATGTCATTGGTGGCTTAGCGTCGGTCGTCGTAGTCGGGAAATCCGACTGGTACGTACCTTTTTACTTACCTGGTAGCCGGTGAGGAGACCGTTCCGACTCTGAGCTGAGGCTCGGAATTGCCATACCGCTCTCGACTGGAGGAAGTTAACGACATGCCCATGCTCCGATTTTCCCATTCTTCACAGCCCTGGAGTGCCAACAACAGTCGTTCTATAGTCAGTCCGCTATGACTGCGGACGCAATGGCACAGTCCAGCCGAATTTGGCCGCGGATGGAAAAGCAACAGGACCACCATGGCCATTCCCAGGATGGTCCCTGTCGATGACTGAACCAGGTGCTTGGAATTGGGTTGGGCAATGCTGCGGTCTTGCGCAGACTTTGCAGCCGATCTCACGAGACAAGCAACCAAAGATGGCGATGTTGTAGAGTATCTGGTGATGTTCAAGTAATTGAGTCCATCGAGGGAGCCATCTTCGTCTTACACTGAAGGACATGATCGATGACTGCATTCTCGCTAACGGTAAGATGGTTTCTATAATGGTACGGCAGGATGACTCCTCCTCGCCGCAGCCGGACCTGAAGCTGGAGCCGGATGACTGTGGTCGTCCAGCTGGAGCACAGGACCTCAACTCAGGTATGTCACATCACATCATACAGGTCAGCATATCTTGGAAGACTCTTCTTTGCCTGTACCTGGCAAGGTATGTTGGTTGCCTTTCCCCCTAGTGCGGTGAGCATTGGCAGGAGCGCGACGACGTGGAAGGGTCAATAGTGCAAAACGCGCCACCGACCCGGATCACAATAACCAACGGCGGACTCCCATTCACCTCTTCATTGACAATAGCAACACAGACCTTCTACTGACCCGTGACATCACTACCAGAGTCGCCATTGTCAAAGGCGTCACGTCTTCAACACTGGATAGACGGCCTGGATAGTGACCTTTTCAGGGATCCGGAAGAGGTCGGGCCTTTCCCCAGTTGGACTGCACCGCAACTATACACGCCAAGCGTCTCTGGCTTTTCTGGAACCTGCTCTACCCTAGTTTCCTCACCTCGAGGCACAGCGCATTCCAGCTCCAGGATCCAGTGCCCGCCAGAAAGCTTCGCTTCAGTCGTTGCAAGGGATATAGCTACCATGCTCGACAAGACATTTGGCACGCACCAGAGGAAAGGCAGGAGCCTGGACAACCCCGTCAACAGGGAGGACACTCGGAGTCCGATTCATGGCACTTTTGTATCCGTGTCGCCTAGCCGAGCGCGATCACTCTCGCCCCATAAACGACTACCTCGACAGTCTGTTCATATCAACATGGATCTGACGGAGTATCAGATGGACCGTTTGGCTGATGTGTGAGTTTAAGAGTCTGGTCCCTTACACACGGCAGATGTCGCTGATGGAGACTGGGTTTTCTGATAGGTTCTCTAGTCACAGCAACGTGAATTGCAAGAGTCCCATTGGTCTTGAGGGTGACCAAGACGCCATCAAGAACGCGTTGCATGAATTCAATAAGGACCCAGAACAACACGGTCTATCCAGCCAAGGCATGAGTTCTTTCACAAAATCGATTCCTCAGATCCCTCGCCACAACAGATCGAAACACCAAGGCAACGACGAATTGAGCCCGTCCCCTTACCAGAAGCGAGGGGAGTACAAGCGTTGCAGCACCTCAACCACGTTCTCCGACCTCATGCCTCCGTTTTCCGATAAGATCGGAAGACTGTCGGGAACGATTGCCGAACGTCGGTGCCAGAACACGCCAAACCGCATAGTCGTCGACGAGGCCAGAAAGTATGGAACCTTTGTGCATCGCGCTCCGACGGTACCGGCCGCTTGTCACCCTCTCAAGTCTCATCCTGTATTTGCGCCTGTAGATGACAGCTGGTCCTCGGTGTACTCACAAGAAGAGCACCGGGCAGATGCTCGTGTACGCCCGTTGTCTATTGAGAAGAGTACCGTGTCGCGTCGCATTGACGACGCCCTGCAAGCATACCGCGACTGGGATCCCATGGAGATTTCAAGTCCTGAACTACTTGGTCCAGAACCTTTGAAAAGCCCTACGCGCAATCGTAGCCCGCATCCAGAGCGACGATGCGCCGAGAGCCCCCGCCAAGCGCCCCAGCTTGCCACGCGGGCAGAACAGCTGAAGCAAGTGACAGCTGAGGCAGACTCATATTCTCCTCTCGTCACTTACTTTGCTTTTGAGGGTCTTCCTGTGCAAAAGATTGGCGGCAAAACACTCATCGGGGAACAGGGTTGGCTTAAGCGTCCCAACACCAATCAAACCCCGGAACACAAGAAGAAGAATGGCTCACCGAAGAAGACAGGGCTTCTGGATAGCATCAAAAAAATGGCCAAGGGCATGGTATGTCATTCGCGGTGCAGACTGCTCTTCACGACAGTTGGGAAAACATCATCAAAGACTGACGAGATACAGACTGAGAGCAAGACCGTGCGGCGGCCTCGTGAGGTCGAGAAGGACGCCAGCCCCCCAAAAGCCGACAAATTAGCCATATCACTGGACCCTCGCGAGCAAAGTCTTCTATACTGCGAACTAGAATTCCAAGTCAGCAATGCCATCCATGCATACATTACCAACGAGCTCGGCCACGGTCGCCTGGATACAGATAAGCTGAAGGTTATCGCCAATGGCTGGAAAGGCAAAGGCCGTCCCCGCGTCGTAGGCTTCCGATATGACCTGGAGACACAGTTAGAGCTCATCAACCTTCACCTCACCGATTTCCGCTTCTTCGGCCGTCGCCAGGGAAATCCGCTCGAGATTGCTGGGCTTCTACACGCCATGAAGGTCAACGCGCGCGCCATGCGCATCCGTACCTTCTGTCAGCCCGACTCGGTCATTGCCAAGCAGCTGGTCGACTCGCAATCTCTCTTCAACACGATCGGCTGCTCTGACGTACAGCAGGTTGCGCTTGCTGAAATCGCCCAGTTCTTCAAGGTCATTGTCGAGCGCGAGCGGTCGTACCGCAGTCAGCGAACAAGACCCGGCGTCACCGAGCAACAGGGAATGTTCCACGACTACCGGAAACAACACCACTGGGACTCTTCAGGCAATGAAGGAGTCAATGACATAGATCAGGCTGGGGCCCTGAATGGTAAAGACGCCAATCGAGATGACGGCGGTGGTTCACCACTCGAGTTTCGTGGCTCGCACTAGTTGCCAGTTGGCTATTCCGTCGGCTGCCCACGATAGTAGGTTAGAATCCGTCACTGGATTCTTTTGACAGGTTTCAAGGAAGGGGGTTGGGAAGTAGTATAGGTGTACCACCAGGATATGTTCGGACATTGTATAAGGTAGTCTTGTCTTGACAAAGCAAGACATCGCAGTCTCAAGCAGGGTAGAACATGGACGGCTCAATGTAGATTATTGTAAAACGCTGGCGTCCTGGTGTACTCGCTTCGTCCTGTATCAACCAAAGCCTGAACCCCCAAGCCCACATCAAAAACATACAAAGCAAAAGGCGAACGCCAAGTCCCGTGGTATGATGCTAGCGTTGCATCCTGATAGCCCAAACCTCAATCGCCAGGCCTCATAGCAGCCAGATATCACCCCCTGTGCCGAAATTCATCATGGCTCGCCAACCTGCGTGGCATTCGGTGAGCCGGTGTGCCAAAGTCGTCACTGTTACCCCATCCCAAGTCTCGATCATAGAATCTGCCGCGACTGTCACCACGGCGCGGCCGCCCACCAGATGAGCCCCACTTCTGCTCCCACGCCTCTTGCTCCCTTCGATGTCTTTCACGGGCGTTCTCGAAGCGCTTCTCGATGGCATTCGCTCCGAGGCCACCGACGATGGCACCGACGACAGTCGACATGACCCGCGACCTGTCAGTCTCGCTCGTACGGCCCTTATACGAGCCTACAGCCGCGGCCTTCTTATCTCGCGATCGCGTGGCGGCATCGCTCGCCTCGCGTGCAGCTAGGCCGCCGACAACGGCGCCGAGGAGCCCGACACCCAGACCGGACGAGGTCTGCGTGAAGGTGCTGTCAACTGCATGGCGGGCGCGATCAATAGGGCTTCTGTCGTTGGAATGACGTTCGTGACGGCTGGGACGAGAGGAGGACCGGGTGCGGTAGGCGTCGCTGCGGTCGTGACGAGAAGGTGGGCGTTGGATGACACCATGCTGAGGCGGCAGAGAGCGCGGACGACCGTAGTCATCCGGAACTTGGAGATACTCGTGTGTAGGGCCTGGGTTGTATGTGTAATTGCGATACTGCGGCCTGTCGTCTGGAAACGGACCGGGCGAGAAGTCGCGGCGCGGGGCTCGCCCGCGGTAGAAATCTTCCCCTGCGCCTTGCTCGTAAAACCGTGACATGTCTCGAGGGTGTGGGCAGAAATGCGACTTGGTGTGCGAAGGACTCAGTATGCGCAAAAAAAATCGGGATCAAAAGAGGGCTGTGAATAATCCAGCAAGATATTGCAAGTACTATTGGGAAACCAAAATGCGATGCTGACTGAGGTCAAGGGAAATGGGTATGACAGGGTCAGAAGTGCATCATGCGAAAGACCTGGTGGTGCGCCAATCAAAAGACCCGACTCAAGGACCTTCCTTGAGTAGGTGGTCAGCTATCGTCATGAACGCCGACCGCTAGGTATCTCATGCAGCTAAAACGCAGTCCTCTGAGCTGTGGGAGTGGGCATCTGCTCACGAGGTGTGATGTGGTTCGATTGCGACACACTGGAGGGCGGATGATGTCACTCATCCATTTAAATCAAAACTGTAGCCCAGCCTGACCCAGCTACTTAGGTAGGTACCCTCGGAGTAACTAGGTACCATACCTAGGTAAGGTAGCCCAGGAGTAAGGAGTTCAACACATGTCAAGTGACTCTTCTTTGCAGCTAGGTAGTCGAGCCAGCCACATCTCTACTTCAATGCATCTGCCCAAATGCCATGATCCTATTTGAGAACTTAAATGTCGTTTGTGTGCGCATATCGCACAGGTAGAGGTGCCGCTTTACCGGCGGCTGGCTCTCCCACCATATCGTTTGCAGTGTCGAACACGATGCTATACGTGCCCCTCGACCAGTAGCCTCCAAATCCGTAACAGGTCGCGCCGCCCCCAAGGATAACACACTGGTGGTGCCCGATATATACGACAGAGGACCCAATGAAAAAGGGGCGCAGACTACGCTTCTCATCAACGTCGACAAGACAAGCGACTGCATTGAAACCATTCGCTCCCATCTTGAGCACCAGTATATCCTGATCTTGTGGCAGCTGAGAGCCCGCCGTGACACCGCCGAAGAGGAGGAAGCATCCATCAGGCGTGGGGAGGCAGTTGGCTCCGAATCTATGCAGGCTTGAATGGTGCCCAGTTAGTGAGGGGTCTGCATCCGCACCGCGTCTGAAAGATATGGAGAGGTCAGACTGTGGACTGTTAGTAAGTCCCGTTTGGCCTATTTGGTCTGCACCATGCGAGATCGCGTTGATCACACTTACCGAGCCATCCATATCTAGTTCCCAGAAGAAAGTCGACTGATTGCATGTGCCATCCTCGTGCATACCACCAATCAGGGCTCCCGTGTAGGCCGCAGCATTAGTTTTGGGGCAGTCAATCAAGGTCGCCCCGAAGACGGCCGGGCATGTCCCGCGAAGCTTACAAGTCCGCCAGCCGATCTTCGGATCGAATACATGACACGCTGTCGCCACGCTGTGCTTGTCCGTCTTTCCCCCTACAACAAGAGCCAGCGAAGACGAGCCTAGCCTGACCGCCGAGTGCCGAAAAGATGGCATGGGCAGGTCGTGGGACCTATACCAGCGCCCCGATGACGCGGTATAGATCCAGGTTTCCTTCGACGGCGCAGTAGGAGAGGCGCGCCCACCAGCGAGCATTACCCCTGCGCTGCCCAGGTCTGTGAGAGTGAAGCACACTCTCTGTGAGGGTCCATTGCCTGACGATGTCGCTTGAATGACCTCTTCCGAGATGGAGTGAACGTCAAGGGAGCTGAGACGCGATCCGGGTCCTTGGCCGAGAATATGACAGAGATGTTTGGGTCTCTCAGGCACGGCAATTTGAACAGCAGCGCCAAAGCGTCGCAGTGACACGCCTTTCGGTGGCTCATCAAGTCGCATGGCTATTCGCCACTTTTCAAGCGTGCTCGGCTGTTCCTGTGGTGGTCGCGGCGTCGAAGGTTCTCCCGTGGATTTATTGCTTGCCTGGAGTACGAAGTAGTGACTCCCAAAAAGAGCAAACTCCTCCCATTCGTCGAAAGGTTCCATGCTGTCGAGGTGGTTCCTTTCGGCCGCCGTCATGAAGTAGTCGTCTGCCCAAGCCTCCCATAGAGGCCAGCTCTTCACAGTCGCCCAGCCTCGAGATTCAAAACGCCGGTGTTGGTCCGCCAAGGTGGGATACTGCGACACAGACCTCAGTGGTGTATTCATCTTGCTGAAGTGTCTCATCATCGTCTTTGCAAAAGGATGCTCCGGGCCATCTGGGAGCAGCTGCTCAAGTAAACAGAACTGAGCTACAGTGGACAGTGAGCAAGCGGTTTAAACACATGATGGAAGTTGCCGTCTGGGAGTGCTGCAGAGTGACATACCAGAACCGATCGAGCTGGCCCAGCGGATGACTTCATCGGCTGCTCGGGTCTCTAAGTAGGTGATTGACACCTCAGCCACGAATAGGAAGCTGACATCAAGTGTGTCTGCACCTGTGACTTTGGACAGGCAGTCTTGAAGGACTGAAGGCTGGCGCAAGTCGCAGGCAATAAGTGAATACAGGGCACTTTGGAGCAGAATTGGGGAGCCCGCAGCGCCCATCACGCAGGAGGACCCCAGCAGGCTGGAAAGCTCGGGATGGGCCAACACTATATTGCGTTTCCTCTCCATCAAGTCTGGAAAATCGACATCGACAAACATAGTGTCGCCGGCCAGCTCTGGGTAGCGTGCATGACACTGCCATGGCAACACGTCGCTACATGGATGAACACATCAGTCAGTAGCTGTAGGCTGACAAGCCAAAATCTGAAGGAGAGGGTGGGTCACCTTCCACATCCAAGATTGACAATCACCTTCTTGCGAGACGTGGGCTCGCGTAGAAAGTTGCGAACAATGGTGTCGATGACTTTGATTCTCAGGTGGTAACCGCGGTTGACCAGTGGTGCTCGCCTTTGAAATCGCGGCACAAAGAAACGGTAGAAATGCGGCTCGTCAGGGTAGTAAAGCTTCTCAACACTTCTTTTCGACACGATGGAGCTGCTATTTGTCTACCTGGCCCAAGATGGCTTTGTTAGAGGCTTTCCACAGCATGAGTCTAAAGGGGAAGGGTGATATACTCCCATCACCAACTCATCCAAGCTCTGCCCATCCTGCTGACCATTTCCAGCAGGGACGACTGGTGGTGGTGTCATTTTGTGGCTGCGGGCCTTGACGCAGTGAGACGTAGCGTGTGTCGGTTATTGACAGGCAGATGGAGAATCGTATGCAACGAGAAAGACGAGGTTTTCTTCACCCCGATGCACTCCCATTTTGGACCCCATTGCTGGTGTTTGCGGGTAAGGCCCCCCCACCATGTGGGAGGTACATTGAGCTTAGTGGGTGGGAAATCAAGGGTACTTTCGGTCAGACAGGGTTGCTGCCACCTTCAGTGTCTGACCGAGTCGTCGGGCCCACTGCTTCTCCATGCATTGTGTAGCACCGTACTATGGCGAACTGTGCGCGAGCCCAGCTTTCAGCCACCTAAGTAAGTAACCCTGCTCGTTCGGGATGCGTATCCACTGCAGCTGCCCAGCTCGTGATCTATCTACGGACAGCTCCCCCGCAGCGAACGGCAAGACGACGCTTCGACCTGCGCCTCCCAGCCTCGCCTGCTGTCGGAACCCTCCCCCCCCCCCCCCCCCCCCCCCGGGATTCGTCCTTCCGTGCTCTTCACGAGTTGACAGGAATTCGCTACTGCAACACGCGATTGCAGACACGAGCTCGCACTTGTGACTTGTGTCATAGAACCCATCGCATTGTCTAGGCGCCCGGGAGCTTTCTGCCCACGCTACAGCGCTACCGGCAGCCCATGGCTCGTTAATCGCTGTCTTCGAAGAACGACTGTCTGTCTCATCTGAGACCTCTTAGATACCAGGTTTTCTCAACGAGTGTCTGCTTGCTACAAGTCACCCTCTTGACGCTTTTGAAACCGCCCGGCTTGCGAGAGCTGGGTTCCAAGCACAAGGAGGGAGCCTACCCTCTCCATAACCAAAACATGACGACCCCGACGCTCAACTTCATAACATTCAACCAGGATCACAGCTGTCTCGCTGTTGGTCAGTAGACCATGCCCCCCTAGCAGACTCGATGCATTGCCCTGACCTTTGCTGATCCGCGGCCTTGGCCCCATCTCATTAGGTACCTCCAAGGGCTTCCGCATATACCACACCGATCCGTTCTCGAAAATCTTCAGCAGCGATGACGGAAACATTGCGATTATTGAAATGCTCTTCTCCACGTCCCTGGTCGCCCTGATCCTATCTCCCCGCCACTTGATCATACAGAATACCAAGGCAAGCGGGCATGCGCCCTTCCTCGACCAGCGAACCGAGTACTGACAGGCAGGCCGCTGTAGAGATCCTCCGTCATATGCGAGCTCACGTTCCCATCTGCTGTGCTAGCCGTCCGCCTGAACCGAAAACGACTGGCCGTTGTCTTGGAGTCCGAAATCTACCTGTACGACATCTCCAACATGAGCCTTCTATATACCATCCCGACCTCCCCAAACCCAAACGCCATCTGTGCCCTATCGCCGTCCTCAGAGAACTGCTATATCGCATATCCGCTACCGAAGCCCCGAGACGAAAGCGGCGACAGGCGTCCCGCGCATGCGCCTCCTCTGTCAAACTATGTCGCACCCACTTCCGGCGAGGTGCTCGTCTTTGATACTGTCGCTCTCAAGGCTGTCAACGTCATTGAGGCACACCGGTCCCCTCTGTGTTGCATTTCACTCAACGCCGAGGGGACGCTCCTGGCCACGGCCAGTGAGACGGGGACCATCATCCGCGTTTTCTCCATCCCTAAGGGTCAGAAGCTCTACCAATTTCGCCGCGGCACATATCCTTCCACCATATATAGCATGTCCTTCAACCTGAGCTCCACCCTGCTCTGCGTTTCTTCCACCTCGGATACGGTCCATATCTTCCGCCTGGGCGCCTCTCCAGCGACAGCTACTGCGACAGCCGAAACACCATCTTCGCCTCGACAGGACCGCTGGTCGAGGGCTCGCAGCCACGACAGCACCAACGTGTCTCCGGTTGGAAGTGCAGCTAATTCTCCACGGAGTGAAGTGGCTGATGGCGCGAGTTCGAGTAATGGTGGCAACGACCACGCCGCTCAGGCCCATAGAAGGCAGAGTGGATCGTTCAGCAGCATGCTGCGTCGTTCTTCCCAGATAATGGGCCGAAGTGTGGCCGGCGTTGTAGGGTCCTACTTGCCGCAGACCGTCACAGAGATGTGGGAGCCAACGAGGGACTTCGCGTACATAAAGATTCCCAGGTCATCTCAACCGGGGCCGATCACTTCGCGAAGTCTCAACAATAATGGAGGGGGATCATCCACTCCGTCCACTGGGCCGCTGAGAAGTGTTGTCGCCATGAGCAGTAACAGCCC
This sequence comes from Verticillium longisporum, assembly GCA_019188255.1. Lineage (NCBI taxonomy): Eukaryota > Fungi > Ascomycota > Sordariomycetes > Glomerellales > Plectosphaerellaceae > Verticillium > Verticillium longisporum. The sequence goes on from JAETXT010000007.1 coordinate 764,267, forward strand.
TCAGGTGATGGTAGTCACAAGCGACGGCGGTTTCTACGTCTTCAACATTGACATGGAGCAGGGCGGCGAAGGCTACCTGCTCAAGCAATTCTCGTACGTTGCCCGAGACACCTTGACATGATCTAACGACCGTGGAACTCATCGTGTTTAGTGTTCTTGACAGCGATGATAAACTGGACGTTTCTGCATACGGGGCCTGAGGCACGGTGCATGATTCGGTATTATCTTGTTCTCCGCCTGCCAGACCCCCAGCCAACCATTTGTCGTCGACTCAGGGCCCTCTCGGGCCCCCGGTATAACCGAAGACATCCACTCCACGCTAATCATCCTGGCAATGGCATCTGGGATCAGGCTCATGACGACTGGACTCCTGAGCCTTTGTTTCTTGCCTTCGTTCATCGCATTCAGGGTGCAATCCGAATAAGCATCCTATTGGTATAGTAGTGCTTTAAATAATGACCCTTACTTGTGTGCAGTGCGGTCGCTGCCATACGCCTGCCCTCCTTGGTAACATGTTCCCTTAACTTGTCAGAAAGTTGAAAGTGTCTGTGAGAACACAAGCCTGATGCTTTCCCCAAAAGGCCTCGGAGGCATCAACGGAGGATTCCCTTGCTAGCATATAATGAAATGAAAACCCGAAAGAAATTCCGTGTAATATCCCATCATCCTAAAACGAGACGCCTGAAGCCTCGGCGTGCTGTGAATACCTGTGATCTCCATACAAGTTTGTTTGTGTAGGTGTGCTTTACCCAGTATTAGTGGCGCAGTCCCACTGACCTAATAGCGCGTGCGGAGTACAGCCAATCCGTGGAACATCGAAAAATAGCACAGAGTAGTCAACGCCATGGAGTATTCGTAGTGGTCCTTCCCCCGGGGAAACCACGTTCTCGAGCTCATAATTCGTCACATCGTTCATCTTCGGAGCAGTGTCCGCGATATGATACTGCTTGTGCACCTGTATGGTCGGAAAATCACCTTGCATACGGCCTGTTCATCGAGGCGATTTCTCGAGTGATATCGGCCCACTCAAGCTCCCTCTTCAACGCCCCAGGACCTCCCCTTCTGACTTGTAAGATCTCTTCCCATTTCAGAAGCTCGTATGCAAATCGAAGGTGAGGTTGGATAATGACGTTCAGTCTACGAGCTCGCACGTAGCAGTAGGCTCGAGGGAAAGAGTAATTGAGTGACTTCATCACCTCGGCAATGCAAATAGTGGCACTGCGCGATACGCCAACGCGGCAATGCACGAGTGTCGCCGTGCCATTGCGTCGACCACGTTCTGGTTCACAGTCAGATCAGGTTTGTAGCGAGAGGAGGGCATGCGTCGAACGGGGTGGATTTACCAATAAAGTCCAAACACCTTTCAAACTGATCCATCAAGGGATCAATACCATTGTCCTGGACGCCCTGGACGAGGCAAACGTTATCGGTCCCCCACTGCTCGAGTTCTCCATCCCTCCACATAGACATCTCTCCGACACTGAGGATTTGGCCGATGCCTAGGGACCTCAGTAACTCGGGATTGTTGGCATGTCCAAGGTAGCCGAGGGTCATGCAATCCAGTACGCGAGTGGGACACGAGCCGTCCTAGCTGTGCATCCAAGTAGGTTCTTAGTTCAAAGCCGTGATGCTAGAGAGTCCCTTATCTGCATGGACAGGTGATTCATGTAGTAGTCGTGGTTCAATGCACGTCAGCAGAGCTACATCAGTAGGGTAGGCGAAGAAATTGCGCTTCTTTTCCGTGTGTAGATGCAGCCAGGAATCAGCAACTCCGCGTCCCGTGCTGTAGCTCAGATACGCGATGCTTAACATGGTGGACTCTGTATAACCGTCCGCGCAGTGGATCAGTATCTTTCTCGGCCTTGCCTGGATATCACCATTCTCGTTTTCGGGGGACGGCTCGTCGGTCGGGAACGTGCCATGGGCCAAATGATAAATCCATTTGCATGTTTCCAGGATGCCGTCGGCCTCGACTTGGGACCATGTCGGCGGAAGAATACTGCCGGATGAGGGGAAGTCAATATATGGCTGCCGGTTGTCCTTTTCTTTCCCTCGAGCAATGCTCTCCAGGGCCGCCGGGTTAATGCGTGCCACGTCACTGCATTCGATGAGGACGTCGTACTCGGCTTCATCCTCGGTGGCGGGATCAGGCGTAGAGCCTACCCAAACATTATGGGAAATTTCGGAAGCCAGAGTCATTGCGTACATTTCCTTCCTCTCCTGGTGAAAGAAGTCGAGAACGTTACCGGTCAGTTGCCCGGTGGAGTCGATGGCAACAACCTCGGAATGGTTTGCCTCAAAGGTTTCAAAGGGGCCTACACAGATGAATGTGTTATACACAGGCAAAGGTTGGCCTTGGGCCTCGTGCTTGTCACGCCAGCGGCGCTGGGCCGTAGCGACATCCCACGCCACTTTCCGTACGATGACGGCATCTTCGCCATAGACAACAACATCGGAAACGCCGGCTATCTTGGCAGCCTGTATCTGAAAGTTCCGAACGCAAAATCCGTCTTTTGGATCGATGTCGAGGAGCCCAGGTGTTGATTGTGTGTCAAGAAACTCTTGAGGAGCGATGGAACCCTTCAATCGAGAAACCGAAAGGTCGCCGTCCGCTTTGACGAGAACCAATCCTCTAATGCAAGTAGGGGTTCTTCTTAGCATTCGACGGCGAGCGATGAAGAAAGCTTGCTGAATATGGTTGTGTGGATGGAGGCCGTGGAACCAGGGGAAAACTCGAGAGGTATCTGGCAAAGGTTGTCGAGAGGCGAAATCAATTGCTGCAGCCAGATCCTGAGGATGCAATTGATACAGCTTCAGAGGACCTGACTCAATACAAGCGAAGTCGTTGGGCGGAAAGAGCCATGAGGCCGGCTGAACGTCTTCGTCGTCAGGATCATTTGGTGGTGATGGTGGTGGGGTACTAAGGTCTCCGCTTGGTGCGGGGCCTGGAGGACAGACTGGGATGTGCTTGTTTGGTATCGATGCCTGCTGCTGCACGCTGATGGTGTCGAGGGATATCGCTGAGATGGGGCTGATGGCGGACGACGGTCGATGGGGAGGCAGTGGTCGGGAGAGGGCAATGGTGGCCATGATAGTTGTTTCGTCTACGTGCCAAGGCTACCGACTCCGGATGTCGATGGCTTCGTGCTGGTTGGGCTCGGTCAGTAGCCACAGGCACCCTAGAAATATCGACTCGTCAGTGGATTCCCTTGCCTAGGTAATGCTGCAGGATCCCATGATGCCTTACCATGGAAGCGGACGCGATCAGGTGACGGAAGTCGTTGGTCTGATGTTGGGAGCAAGCGTACACCAAAGGAACAAGTACCACGGGCGAACAACGGACGATTTTGGAGCAACGGAATTGAGAGGTCTTGTCAACAAACGCCAATGGTTGGAAATTGAGTGTACAATGGTGGAAGATGAGAAAAGGGAAGAAGGATGGTGTCGAGGTTGGAATGGGATATGATGATGAACGTGAACTCAAAGGGGATGATGTGGGAGGTGAGGGGGGGTTGCCCAGCACGGCCCATGCCCAGTAACTCGCCCAGTGACATCGGTTCTGCAACTGGAGGGTGACACCTGACGTTGGGTGGTTGACATACAATGGGGGCCCGGCAGTAGAGAACCCCCTTCGAGTGCTGTTCCCCCTTCCAGTCCAGAACGCTCCATGTCGCAAGATCAGGACATGATAGCGATGTGCCACAATACAACAACACGCCGTTCTGAGTGGTTGGGCTTGGATTCCCGCAGCAAACTAGGTGGTTGAGTATCAGCAGCTAGGAAGCTCAGAGGTCAAGATTGGCTGGGTGGCTGTGCCCGGAGCTCCACCAGTGCATTTTTAGCGCCTTGAGTCGTGCACGGATCAAGCGGGGTAGGGTCGCGCTTGGATACCAAGCGCCACCCTAGACCGACCCTTGGTCGCGATAAGCGGTGGGGCGCATGACATGGGAGCAGTGGATGTTGTTTGCTTGCTGAAACATGGGTCGTCTCCAGTGCTATCGTTTGACGTCTGTGACTGAGTGACACGGAAAGAAAGGTTACTTCATGTATAATTCGAACCAATCGATATAATCAGGCAAGCGTCTGCACTGCCTGCGGGCGCTTGAAATCGCTATCACGCATGGCTTGGACCTGTTGTGAGCGCGATTAGGTAGTCCCGGCCTCGATCCTACAGCCTGCGGAGGCCCTAGCCCGTTGTTGCCACCAGGCGCTTTGTAGCTTTCTGCGCCCTCATGGCAGGAATGGTATTGTTTCTTCCCGGCTTCCTACCCACCTCGACGCAGAGCATACGTATGAAATCTCGGCTGAGCCAGTAGCTCGAATGCGCGCTCAACATGTTCAGATATTGAATCTCGAGCGGACCACCACCCGAGCGTAGGAAAAAGTCAACCTGGCCGTTGTCGTTGAGCAGATACGCCTTTCTTTCGGCAATCTCCTCCCGCGAAAAGTCATGCACCTCCAGCTCCAATTGGGAGGGTAGCCGCGCCATCGAAGGTTTGGGAGCTTCGCCACGGGTAGCATCTGCAGCCGGAGCTGGGGCCGTTCCCGGGATGATGCTGCGCATGGTGTCTCCGACGTACTTGAGTAGAGACGTCGCGGTGCTGGGGACATATGCAGTCTTCAGGCTCGCCGCGTAAACTGGATCGATTGTGCCGTTGAGCAAGTACGCGATTGGGTCTTCTCTGGCCAGAATGTTGTAAACGTTGTCGACGGCCATACAGCCAAAAGAACCGGCCTCGCTGGTTACATCTTGATCGTCCACGTCACTAGGCTCGGCCTCTGGCTTCGACCTGCCACGTCGAGGAACGAGCATACCTCTTTCCAGCAGCATGAAGAACCCCGCAGGGCTACCGACCAGGGAGATTGACAGTGTCAAATTCGAACACGTCAGCTCTGGGTGAGGGCAAGGACAGATCCAGCGAAGGTACTCGATTCGGTTGCCTCGATAGGATATCAACGGCCATAGCACTGCCAAGGGAGTGGCCAATGAGATGAACGCGTCCATTGTCGTGAAATCCCGGATTGTTACGGCACCACAATCGGTATACCCTGTTGGCTTCCTTGACTAAAGCCTCAATCATTTGGCCCTTGTGGTGAGACATGTAGAAAGGAATGTCGAACATGATATCGGATATCATGCTTCGTACTGCCGGGATTGTTTTAGGCTCAATATCTTTGAGCCCAAAGCGGTCAAGGCCCCGTGCAACCTCGTCTTCACCGTCCTGCGCAGGCCCTCCATTTTCTAATGTCAGAGTGTGGCGCCAGTTGACGGGAAGAACCATGATACCATTTTGGGCTTCTCGAAGGCTGCCATTTAGAGCTGGGTTGCTAAGCTCCATGTTGACCTCTCTGCGGAAAGCGTTGATAGCATGCGTGAAGTGAAAACTCTCCACTCGTTCAGCGAACTTCTGTCCGATGCCGTGGCAGACAAGTATCAAGTCCGTGACCTGACCACGGTCTGCCTGTGCTTTGCAGGCAGGACAAATCTCAATTCTTGCGCCCGTAGAAGAGGAGGAGGCACCATCAGTGCCAGCACTGTTCTCTGCGTGCTTCTTATTCTGGATCCTGTCCCATGCATCCTGGTCAAAGCCACGCACTACGGGAATGCCGATGGTTGTCCCTCTCATGATCTTGGCAACAGGCCTTCTCCCATAATAAGCTGAAGGTTTGAGACTTGGCTTGAGAAGGAATGCGTTCGAGGCATCCTTATAAATGACATGATAGCTCGCAAAGCTTCTCGACGGTTGCTCAGCACTCTGAACGCCAGGTTCAGGGGCGATAGACCCTTGCGCTGCCGCCTCTCCTCTGAAACAATGAGCAGAGCAAAAGGGGTCCGTCGATATGACAGGCTCGTCTGCGGCGAGATCATCGTCGGAACGTTGCCTGTCATTAGGCCACAACGGGTGCGAGACTTTTCTTCGCCAAGCGGCCCAACATCGATGGCACAGCGAAGCTCGTCGCTCCACGTCTCGGTATGCGGCCTCAGCTCTCTGTAGCCAGCTTCTACTTGATTGGCCACGGTAGGAGGCAAAGGATTCATTGTGTCTCTTCAATGTACGTTAGATGGTGTGTTATGTCGGGTCATACGCACGGCTTTTGAGCCTAGCGCGAAACATCCTGGGGTTTGCAAACAGACCTGTAGAACCACGTGCCCCGAAGAACAACAGCAATGTCATTGACGGGGGACCAGTAGATTGGTTTCATTTGAAGAGATGGCAGGGAAACTTTGTGTAAACGCGAGATGCCGACGGGCACCTCCAACGCGCGTCTACTAACTTGCGGATCAGCATCGTCAATGTCCAGAGTATGAGGATCCTCCAATTTTTCACGCGATCTGTTGGCGCCGCGCTCTGGGTCAGGAATAAGAGCATCTCTGGTAACGGTGCCTTCATTCTGATCTTCTCGTCCTCCAAACGCACTGGCCATAGACTCAGGCGTAGACCCATAGCTCTCAACACGAGCAAATGGTGTTCCGGATATGCCATCGTCCATGGCAACTCGGGAAAAAGCAGCGTCGGCGAGTGGTTGGAGGCGTTGATTTTCCTGATTTGCACGTAAGCTTGTTCTGAAACGCAGAAAACCGCCCTTTGTGAGTTCCTCGCCAACTGGAGGGCTGCCGGGAGACAAGCGGGCAGATCGTGTCGAGTCGGCTCGTTTCCGAGATGCTGACGATGTCGGCTGCTGCTTGTCTATGTTGCCGTCACCGGCCTCTAGGTCTAACAACGTGCGTTTCAGTTCCAGCATAACCTTTTGAATAACGTTATCCGCAATCAGGGACGATTGACGCATTCTGACAAGAGCGCAGAAGGTATTTTGGAGATCGGTGGACACGTCAAGGTACAGCTCTGAACAGCAGAGAGAGGCCGCAGTTGTGGACTCAACCATTGGCTGTGATGTCGATATCGACTGGCTTGTAACACTTCCGACATGTTTTTTGAGATGCTTGCGCGCCAAACGCTGGACGAGTGATGCTAATTTTCTGTCGTTCGCCTTTTCGAGCATAGGACCCAGGGAAGTGCTATCCCTTGCCTTGCGGTGCGCCTCATCATCTTGATCGGAAGCTAGCGATAGCCATGCCTTTTCGAGTGCAATGTTGTCGCCTTGGGAGAACGGGCGCAATCGACTTTTGGCAGACTTCGCATCGGAAGCGTAGGCAAGAGTGCCAGGGGAGAGGGGATCGTCGATCGGTATCAACGACGTATAGAAATACTGCGCGTTGACCCGAGGTGTATCATCGGAGGCGTTGTCTGACGATTCATAGGTTATCGGAGCCAGCCTACAATTTTGCTGGTACGTGTGTCCCACAGCTGACATGGTGCCGGGGGATGTGATCGTCTGCTCGAGCAAGACCGCTCGTGTGCACGAGTACTATGGGCTTGTGGTCAGCTTGAAATTGCGCGATATGTAGCTCCTTGTAGGAGTCTAGGCATCACTCGTGACGTTCGTTGAAGTAGCGAGTATTCTCGTGGAAAGTCTTGTTGGCACCCATGCGCGGCCTGGTAGCACGAGAACTGAATGGTATGGAGGGAGGTTGCAAATTCAGAACACGAGGTGTTGGGTCCCCAGCTACGAGGAGTCAGGCACGCTGGGTATGGGCGACGATGCATGAAGGAGTTCAAAGCAGATTTCAGCTTGACGTGGAATGTTGGACATGCCATTTGTTAGGTAGGTACATAGGCAGGTAGGATGATTAGAATGACGTCTTGTGAGAGCTTTGACCAGGGTGAGGTAGCTTGGTACGTACGTACCCAAGGTACCTTACCTTAGGATTAGTGGACCTTCCCCAGCCCCCAGCCCAGGCACCTACTAGGTAGGTAAGGGATTGAGTGCATGTGATTGTCGCCAAGGCTTCAAGAACAATGTACAATCATCTTCTTCCATTGAATTTCTTTCCATTTAGATACAGGGTTACCAGTTCCAACAATCAATTACTACATCACAGTAGGCTAGCTTCTATGCAGAGTCCAAAATAGATAGAATGCAAGGTCTTTTCGCGTCAGGCAACAGCAGATCGTATCTAGAATCCGTCTATCTCCATGAGGTCCTGGTCCAGGTCATCGTCCATACCATAGTCGTCGCCGCCAAATTCTTGTGTCTGGTCATTTTGTTCGCCGCATCCTCGAGGTCCCTGATTCGATCTAATTCAGTCTTCTCCTTGTGTCTCATCAGGTCTTCGTAGCTCCACGTGCTGACGCCTTCTTGGTCCTTGGCTCGGAACGGTTGCGCCATCTGCTTGAGAAAGCGTCGTGCGCTACTAACGGCCATGTCTGTGCTGAGATTTGTGTCTGCATCAAGCAACCCCTGGTTGATCCATTTGGGTAGCTGAACGCGCTTCTTCTGGAACCGACGATCAGCAAGGACCATGACGCCGTAATCGTCCTTTCCACGAAGGACTCGGCCTAAACATTGGGCGGCGTGACGCATGGCATCGAAGGAGAGGAAATCATTCTCGCGGATGCGGTATGTTTCTCGCAAGAACTCGAGCCTTGCTTTGAGGATTCGGGACTCGGTGTATTGGAATGGAACACCAATGTTTAACACGGCCCGGCCGTACTGATGATCGAAGTCTATACCTTCAGACACCTTGCCTCGGGCGACGCAAAGAAGTACAGCGCCTCGGCCGTTGCAGCAGGCGGTTCTGTAGGTTTCCAGCGCCAGCGAGGTCTCTTGTGCGTCAGGTGTCTCGACGAGGATTAGTTTGTATTTCCAGACCTCGTCCAGGATACCCATGCCCTGCCACATGCTTATGATGGATTCCATGTACAGGTAGGAGGGGAAGAAGACGACCATGCCATCCGGTGTGATTTTGGCGAATTCTGTCAGGAGGCTGCCGTAATTGCGGACAACGCTTGGCTCATTTCTGACTTGAAAGCTGGTTGAGACTGAAGCTTGATCGCTACCTCTTGTAACGATCATGGGCAGGAAGGACCGTCTGGCTAGGGTCATACTGTAAGACTCCTGAACAACAGTCGAGAAGCCCAGCATTTTGGGGTACATCTCCAACGGAGAAATGGTACCGGAAGTGATGATGACGGAAGAGAATCTGTCAAACACGGGTTTGATAGCGATAGCTGCGTCGAGGCAGGTGAAGTGTAGCACGGGATTCGGCACCTCGGCTGCTTCTGACTCAAATGGCTCCAGAATAAGGAGAAAGCCTTTTTCATAGGTGGCAACCAACGTAGCAAAAGTTGCAACTTCTTGAAGTGGCTGATAATCTTCAATGTTGGTGAGTTCGAGTGTTCTGACCAAAGACGTGAGACGCTCGGCACAGAACTTCAGTGGCTTTTTCTCAATAAAGGTGAACTCCTTGAGGTGGGCAAGGAAGGACGGAGGTGTTTCGGAGATGGTGTTCCTGACTTTCATGCGAGTCTCGTTCCAGAGTTAGTAGCCTATTCGAGAGGACGTGTACTGACATACTCCGGCTCTGGCTTACCTTCAGATACTCGATGAACCTCTTCAAGAAGGCAACAAAGTGTTCCGCCCTACGAATATTTCCAGGGACGGCTTCGTTGAGTAGGTCGTCTGGTAGTGCTTTTCCATTTGTCAACCGTGCTGTCGAGCCCAAAGGAGGCGAGTGCAATTACCTGGATTGGCCATGAATGCGTCCTCTTGGCGAGCTTCTCCTGCATCACGCAGGCCCTCTACAAGCTTGGGTATTCGTTCTGAAGCTGCTCTTGATCAGTCTGCTTCATCTCCGCAATCTTACGATCCAGGTTTTGCGCTCCCCTCGCCGCCTTGCGCAGAGAATCCTCGGTGATGTCTGTGCTAAGTGACTCGATGCACACGTTGTCGATGTTATGCGCTTCATCGAAAACTACGATGCAATCTTTGGACAGCTCTCGCGAGACTCTCTCGGCAATCTTGGGGTCGAGGAGATAATGGTAGGAATAGATGATGACGTTGCAGTATTGCATCTGCGATGATTTAGTCTCTCACGATGTCCAGCGCCAAACAAAGGTACAGGTAACATTACCATGCGCCTGGAGGTGAAATATGGGCACTGTTTGTGCTGTTCACCGTAGCGAAGGAGACCATCGAAGGTCCAGACTCCGTTCGGGATGAGATTGTGAGGCTCAAGGAGATCGAGGTTCTAGAGAAAAGGTTGGTGATTGGGAACCTGGAGCTGTAAAGATATGTTCGTGTACTCACATCGTGATATACGCACACGTCAACGTTCTCCCCTTTGTCCTTCTTCTCCTTCACGAAACCAGCAGTGAGGCTACGACAACGCGCATCAACAACCGAACCACTCTTTTCCCGCTTCACAGACGGATGTAGGCACAAGTTTTTCTACTTGTCAAGCCGAGTCCACGGAACTCTTCCTCTTGCCCGAGCTGCTCAGTACGGTATTTCATGAGTTCCCTTAACTCAGCGAGAGCCTTTTCAATTTCAGACATGGTACCTGTCGAAAGTGGTCAGACGGTGTTGGGGTACAATGATCGAGCAAGCGAAAGTCGGTCAGACGCACGAGAGCAGTATATCAGCTTCCGGTGCTCAGGATAATGTTGCTGGTATGCGACGATGAGCGAGAGCAAGGAAACCGTCTTGCCAGTCCCTGAAGGCATCTCAAGAACACAGTGCCCCCCCGCATCTAGGGTCTCTAGGGCGGTATCAGCATATTGACATGGTGAGGTTTCTGCCATGGAAGACCGACTCTTGAGATCGCACATGTAGCTTGATGGGGTGTGAGCACGTAGGTAGATATCATGTGGTGAGCTGAGGGAGGCTTACGCATATTGCTCGGGATAGATCCTCGGATACGGGAACAGGACCGGGAGGTCGCTTCAGCGGCCCTCAATGTTAGCAAGTCACATCGAGTAGCGTTATGAAACAATGTGAGAAGGTGCAATATACTCGATAAAAAACTTCATGATGATCGATCAGAGAGGCGTCTGTGGTCAGCGTGAAACTATTATTCCCTTATGAAATAGTTACTGAAGTTACTGCCCCCTGGCATATGAGTGTTGGGTCGGTATCGCCCAATTTGCAACCTCGCTCATGCCGTCACAGCCGAAAGCAATGGCAAGAGAGCCCTCGACTGTGATGCTGGGAACTGCAAAAGAAAGCCGTCGTCTGTTTGGCAGCCGCTAGGTCATTCAATGAATCGAATGCGAAATACTGCAGAGGGACCGGGGTTGCGTTTGTCAGTCTAGGACCTGGGTTTAGACATAAGGCAGACGTCCAAGGGACCAGAGGAGACGTGAAGTGGTGATGAAGGTGTGGGTCCCGAGCTGCCAAAATTGCACGTTATCACGTGACCGAGCGGGTCAGTGGGAGCGTCCTGCCAGCGTAAAAGCCACGGAGAGTACCTACAGGGAAAAGCAAGTGGGCCAGCGGAGGCAGCACGTGACACACGACGTGGAAGTGGTTGGTGCCAGGTAGGGTGCTACCGATTGGGGAGAGGGTGGAGAGGAGGAGGGCCTCATTCCCTCACACGTGAGGTGGCAGTGTAATGCTGTGCGCTGCACATAGAAAGTGGCGGCCTTGGTTTGCGTCTCTCCCGGTGCTTGACGCTTTGCAAGGTCCCTCTGAACTCCACTCCAAACTGTGCAAGATGACTGAAGGAGTTTCGGGGTGTCCCAATGGGCCACGGTGAAGGCTGACAGAGACAAGGGCACCCCGGACCAAAATTCTCGCGTCCGATCCGCCAGTTATCCGTTGTACTCGGGTGCCAGCTGTCCCAGGAGTGGACAGAGTACATGGCCCGCTGAATACACACATTGTGTCCCCCGAGGGGTAGTGGCTAAGTACCGCACCAGAGCTAATCTGCGTGTTTTACGACCGTCAAATACCAGTCGGATACAGAGCCACCCTGAAGCCTTTGTACTCGCTACCTGACGTGGGTAAAATCCCACGCTACAAAAGTACCAACGGCCCTACTACGGCGCGCCTCGATCTATACTAGCCTCCGCCCGACAATGCGACGACCTCCCCTTTCTAGGTAGCCAGCCAGTCAGTACCAGACAAAGCCTACGCGAGACGGCTTGATGGAGGTAACAACCGCAGCCAACGCAGGCCTCCGTCTCTTGCCTTCGTCATAATCGGCATCACCATACTTGTCAGTACCCAGTCAGGCAACAGCCCTGGTTCGAAACAGTCTTTCCACAGCCGACAAATGTCGACACAGTCGCGGGTTCTAAGCCCGCACAACCGCACATCCGGCCAGGACAGATCAAAGCTGTCATCTCGCTTGACACTGCTCTGGCCCCCACCATCCACCCAACCGCCCTCGCCATGACCTTGGTCCCGCTGCGTAAGCGATGTGCATGGAGCCTGGGGGGGGGCTGGGCCCTGTATCTGCCTACCTACTAACTAGGTACGACCAACGGCCGTTGCTGAATGGCGGACTCTCTGGCATCTCTGGCTCGCCCTCCTTTCGCGCTCTGCCATTAGTGCCAGAACCATGCTTCGTACATTGGTATCGATTTATTCGGTTGTTCAGCGCGAGGCGGCATCGCAAGCGGCTCCATTCGCAAGTGTCCGGCTTTTTGACAGATGTCGGTGACATGAGATGCGGCCTAAGCCAGCCAGGCCATTCAGACGCCCTACTTCTTTCTTGGAACTACTTTGCCTTCCGTGACGGCACGATGGAACATGCCCATCCAGCCCTATCAGATGAGCAAGCAGGGATACATATTTTGTGTTGCTTTGGTCACTACCATGTACGTCCCCCAATTTATCCTCGAACCCGCTCAGCATCCCTCCCCCCCCTTGTCCACAATTAGCACTGCATCTCTAGGGTGCTTCTTGTTGTCTTCCACCGCCCGGGTGGGACCACACTCGGGTCGCGGTTGGCACTGGATTGTACATCCCGGTCGACCCTTCCTTCCGTACGTATGGTCTGGCCTGCTCCAGACTCTGTCAGATCAGGTCTGTCACTTGGATCGCGCCATCACGCATGCTACAGGAACAGCTTGGAATCGCAAGTTGCCATCATCAAGAGACTTGCACAAGTGGTATTCGGCTGGCATTCTGAGAGTCTGACGGCCTGGGGATGGGTTTGAATAATCTGGCACCCGTGACGAACGCGTGGAGAGTCAACTGCTCCTCAGACGACCTGCCCGTAATCGTGCAGGTGCTCGAATGAGGTGGTTCGCTGCCCTCGATTTCCCTGTCTTCCAACCCCTGTCCGTCTGTTGGTCTTCGCAGCTTCATGCCGTATCGAGACACCCTAAGCTGCCCAGCCTGGCATCACACCAACTTCTTCACCCCGTTCTCTCGCATCCCCGCGGCCCCCAGCCCTGTCGGTTGCGATCCTTCCATGCGCCTCCCATCATGTTTCCCGCTACCCTACGTTGTTGCCGTGCGATAAAAGTACCTTCCATGGCCCATCTCCCCGGGAAAGCGGCTCCCACTTCAGCTTGTCTTACTCGACCACTGTCCAGGACCCGCGACAGCGCGCAAGCCTCCGTCAAGGGCTCACGATACCCTCACGTTGTCTGAGCGGCTTGCCAGAGGAACTTCTCATGGACCTGGCGACCTCCTGAAATCCTTTCAGAGCCCAACCTGTATTCCGTCTTGCGACATGGATCTCACCCCCCCCTCCCTTACGAGGTCTCCGGTCTCTCCTCCCAACACGTACTGCGCTTCAGAAAGCTCCTCCCTGGACTACCCGTCGCCGGGCTTCTTGAGCCAACGGTACAGAATCGCTGCTGGATATGGCGCCCCTCCCGCCTGCTCCACGGCCCTCTCGTTGGACACGGACAACACCCTGCCACGCTTGGCGTGCAGAGCCTCGTCGGAATGGTCATCGTCAAGCATTGCAACTCCTGTCCTGGCCTCTTCTGCCTCTACCATCCCAAATGTAGTATCTCTCGACTATGACCCATTCGGCAGCTACGACGCCCATATGCATACCTCGTACGGGCACGATACCTACCCAGCACCCCCCGGTGCCCACGCGTCGGGCTCGGCAGATGCTCTACATTCCCCCCCTTCCAGTATGGCTCATTCGCCGCCGCTCGCATCTTCAAGGGTTGCTTTACCCTTTCCGCATGGCGGTGGCCACACATCGAGCGTTGCCTCAGGGCAAAGAATCAAGCTGGAGACGTATAACGACTTTGGCTCTGGAGGCATCGATCTATCCGGCTACACCTCGCCGCGGGCGGGCACTGCATCTTACGGATCAGAAGACACGACGCCTTATTCCGGCTCGGCTCCGGCCTACTTCTCCAGTGGACACGTGCCTCACTGGGCCAGGTCAGACATGGATGTGGAATCAACTAGCTACGACGGTGGCCTGGGACATATGGGTGGTCTAGAACAGGCTTCGGCGCAGCAGCAACAGCATCAACAGCATCAACAGCAGCAAGCAAGACAAAACCGGCCGCGCCGAGCACCTCGGCGACTGACAACACGCGAGGAGGCCAACTTTCAGTGTGAGGTCAAGGGCTGCGGAAAGCTCTTCAGCCGGAGTTACAATTTCAAGGCTCACATGGAAACCCACGATGATAAGCGAGAGTACCCTTTTCCTTGTCAGATTGGTGACTGCAACAAGAGATTCGTGCGGAAAACCGACCTCCAGAGGCACCACCAGAGCGTGCACACCAAGGAACGCAACCATAAGTGTGACTATTGCAGCCGTCTCTTTGCCAGGAAGGACACGCTTCGCAGGTACGTCGGATGCGCTGTCGATAAGCTCTAGAGGCAACAGACTTTTCGTGGCCAAACTTGCTGACATACTGCCACGACAGACACATGGAAGATGGGTGCTCTCGAAGATTTGACCTCGGTACACTTGACCTGCGCTCTGAAGGCTACAATTCCTCGAGCAGCAGCCGGCGACAGTTGCCCGGGACATCGACAGCAGCGGCGGAATACGGCGTGCCCTCTCATGGGACACTGCCCCCTCTCCTTATAGGGCCAGCAGGTGGTGGCGAGGCCCCTCCGGCACAGTCCAGCCTGGGCATAAGACATATGGGCCCGGCCAGCGACGCGGGATCTCAACGGCGCATGTAAAGGACGGAGCTCACTGTCCCCGGTGGAGCACCGTCCGGATGAGCCAACGGCTTGATGGGGAAGAAAAAGCAGACGCCACTGCAACAAACGGAGGGCGTAGGACGCTAATACGTGGGAAAGCACCGGAAGGGCATCTACGAAGTACCATCTTGATACCCATACGACACACACGACACAAGTGGATGAACGGCACTGTAGCCTCTAATGAAGTGGGATTGAAGGGGAAGCAAGATGAATAGTGTCTCGCGAGAGAAAAATAATGAACAAACCCATTGGCATGTCGTCCCTGCTTATCATATTGTTTGATTTCGCCGTCAGAACTTGTGTGACAAGACGATTGCAAGTTGGCGCCATCACCAGAGTGTGACACCGTCGTCGAACCGGCTGATGGAGGTACTGTAAGAGAACCTCGCGCTGTCTGCAGAGGCTAAATGAGCTCACCTGGAGAGGACCCGCTAGGCAATCGGAAATCGGACGAGGACTTCTTCTTCCAGAGGGGCAATGGGGCCAGCTGCAACAGCGATGGAGGGCAGATTAACCCCACCAGTAGGATAAAGCAGCCGGCAACATGGAAGCTAACAAGCTGGGCATGTCAATAGAGGGGGGGCCCATCCAGGCAGCTGCTCAGCCACTCACTGCACCTCACCTCACCACCCTCCTCGTAGACATCCTGGCAAGGTGAGCAGGAATGGGAGGAGTTCCGGCAGGGGAGGAAGACAATCCCCCTGTAAGGCTGGCTGGCCCGCTGGCCTTGCTGGCGAAGGGACCCTGAAGCCCGAACCCGTCAGCAAATCAAGCCACCTCCTCGGGAAAGATGGCTCGTCAGTTCCTGGCTCCTTTGGGCCTGATATGGGCTGCACCTGCACACTGTCACGGAACGTCACCTCTGAGGCCCTGGGCCGGGCTTGCGCCTCGATGCCTGCCCGCAACTCCCTGCCCACAACTCCCTGCCTGCACACTGGTACGACCGGCGATTGGTCGTGGTACGGCTACGTAAGGTACCTACAGTACCTCGTTACCGTCCCTGCCCAGGGGACCATACCCAGGCAGCAGCTCAGGGACCCTATCCCTGTCAGTCAAAGTCAGGAAAGGTCAAGTTCCGATCGCGCATCGAACCATCCAAGGCAGGCGCCAGCCAGGGCCATGGACTTGCCTTTACAGTTGCGCCCAGCCACCTCCCTGCACACGACTCGGCGTACAGGATCCCGCGGACGGCCGAACGAACGAAGCTGCAACGTCCGATCAACATGTGGTGGCTATATGACATGATTTGCTGAACGTCACGGGTGATTCACTCGTGCGATGGGAGCCAGCGTGCGTAGGGAGATAGATCAACATGTCCATGTATTAACGCCTGTCAGGGAATTCGCACTCAACACCTGCAAAAGTAGTACATACTGACTGACGGCTTTGACTCCTTGCCCAACTCACACCCCCCCCCTTTGTTTTTACCTATGTGCAACCTCATTCTGCCGCAGAAATCGAGTGCCGCGTCGGCAGCTTCGTCAACACATCGAAGGCCCCCGTTCCTGTCTTGCCCAGACGTCCCATGACAAGACGGCTACTGGGCGTCGTCAGATCGTCCCAGTCGCCATCCAACACAGCGTCCTTGAGGAAAGCCAGCGTAGTCTCGAAGCTCATCTTGGTGAACGGGCTGACATTACCGCGGAGCCCATTGCGGTTGAAAGGCGTGTAGCCACCATTTCTCGTCATGTAGTCGGCAATGAGGTTGAGATGGCGATTATCAACAGAGATGCCGTGACCTCCGAATACATTGCCGAGCTCGAGCACGATGTTGCTGCGGCAAGCTTCCACACCGTACACGTCCAAAACTGCAGCAATGTCGTTCGTCGTCGTCTTGTTCGGGTTGATATAGTCGCTGTACTTCTGCATGATCCGGAGATTGGCGCCAGACGTATGGATCGCTGGCACATCTTTCTCCTTGCCCGTCTCCGGATCGGTGACCTTGTGGTCGAAGACAAGTGTACAAGCTCCCACACCGGGCAGCTCTTGCACAACGGTCTTCTTGACAGCAGCCTGTACAATGTCGAGTAGAAGCAGCTTGGGTGTATTGGCATCGAATTCGAGCGTGAACTCGCACCACTTGCCCGACACTTCGTCACTGCGGAATCTTGTCACATGAGCATGGCGCTCCTTCACACGCTCAGCCCTGCCGCTGTCTTCGTCCTCGGAAGATTGTCCATTGTCGTCGTCGTCGTCGTTGTTGCCGCTGCTGCGTCTCGCACCAGCCGGAGGAGGGCTTCCTCCAAAGCCTTCATCCTCGTCAGGGGATGCCTCGCGATCCATCTGGTTTTGCACAGCGTCATCGTCGTCGTCGTTAGGTCCGTACGAAATAGCCTCAGAGCGGTTGGCACGCTGCTTGGCGTTGGTTGCGTCATCCTCATCCTCGTCCTCATCCTCATCCTCGTCCTCGTCACGCGGGGCGGGGCGTGCTCCTGAGCCGGTCACCATCTCGACCGCGCCAGCCTTGCTGCCCACGACTGGTGTTGCTGCACTCGACATCATCGTCTTCTTCCTGATTTCTTTGAGCATCATCTTGAGCAGATGGCCCAAGAACTTCTTCTCGACAGCAGCCAGCACATCTGCTGCCTCGATAGCATATGCCTTGGTGTACTCTTCGGATGGGAAGAACTCGAGACGAACATCGTAAAGTCGGTGCAGCGAGCCGTCCTTGCCCTTACCGGCTCGCTCGTTCACAGACGCCACATCGAGCACGTGTGCCAGGGGTAGCACACTGATGGACTTCTGGAAGACCTCGCACTCTGCCGCTGAGAGTTCAGCGATAGGGAAGAGCGTCATGGACGGGGTTGATATTGTTTTGCTCGCAGTCATGAGAATTTCTCGCAGGCGAGGGATACCAAGCGTGACGTTCTTAGCGGAGTGACCAGCCAAGTGGAAGGTGTTCAAAGTCATCTGTGTCGATGGCTCACCGATACTTTGGCCGGCCACAATGCCGACACCCTCGCCAGCTTCGACCAGCGACCGCATGTACTTGGCGGCAAGCACAAGCTCTGCAGATTTCTTGCTCACGCTGGGAATGAAGGACGTAGCAGGGCGCTTCTCTCCCTTCTCGCGCACTAGGCCATCCTTGTTCTCTTTGATGTATTCTGTCATGCTCTCGTAAAACTTCTCCGACGTGGCAAAGGCAACTGGGGCGGGGTTGACCATGGAGATGACAGGGTCCTTGCCTCCAACCTTGCCCGCCTTGGCGTACTTGATGGCGCTCTTCATGTGTTTCAGGATATTGTCCTTGTTGCCGGCCAGCGTCTCCCGGAAGTCGCTGCTAAAGCCCAGCTGCGCCGACTCTGACTCGATGTTGCGGAGGATGAAGCCGAAATCTGTCAAGTACTTTTGCTTGGTGGGATCCAGGCCATCCTCACCGTACAAGAACTGAATCAGCGTGCCGTCTGCATCGCGGACAGTAGAGTCGTAGGAGACTGTCAATCCTTCCATGCCCTTGATAATGCAGCGTTGGAGGTAACCGGAACGAGATGTTTTGACGGCAGTGTCAATTAAACCTTCGCGTCCGGCCATGTGGTGAAAGTAGTACTCTTGTGGCCGAATCCCAGTCAGGAAGCGCTGCACAATGTAGCCGCCGGCCCGGACACTAGAGTCAAACGGTTTGAAGCAGGGCAGTGACTTGCCACTGACCATCAATGGCACTCTTCTGCCCTCCAAGACCTGCTGCCCCAGGTTGCACGAGATGAGGTTCGCGTTGACTGGTCCACCCTTCGCTCCAGACACGGTCATGGCTTGCATCTGGTTTTTGGGAAACTGCTTCACCAGACCACTCGGAAGGCAGGCCTTTGTGATGGCCTGTGAAAGCTCGCCGCTGCGTTGGTTCATGAGCATATCCAAGCCTTCTTGCTTGTTGTCGTCGCGCATGACCTCCTCGAGGCGGATGAGTAGTTCAGCATCCGTGCTGGTAGGGTTGCTGTCTCCGAGAGAGACATACTTAGTCGCGACTTGTAGTCCAATGTCACTGGCCTCCCTGAGCGTGTCTCGTCGAGTTTGTTCTCCCTCGGGTGTGAGCCTCAAGTCATCCATGCCGCAAGTGAAGGCTCGCATGTTTAAATATCTCGTAAGAAGTCTGCCGAGACTGCTAAGAAGCTTCCCAGCAATAGCAGGGCCATACACCTCGTGAACAGAATGAATGAGACCGCCAGAGCTTGGACCAAGGTGTGCCTTGTCGAGTATGCCGTGCAGGAAGTGACCGTCCTGGAAAAGAACTATGCCCTCTTCAGAGCCTTTACCCCAGCGATCGGCGGGTGTCTGAGTCTTGCCACTCATCCAGATGCCCTCGCCAGTCGGTGGTTTGATGTTCTTGAGAATGGTTGTGATGACCTGCTTTCCCGTCCATCTTGGGACTGGTTTGATGATGGCAGGAGGGACGAGTTCGAGGCGTTCGCCGAGGATGTGCCCGCTCTCGGGCCGAAGAGCGGCATAAACTAGCTGCTGGAAATCACCGCGTGTAAAGAACGAGTCCCTACTACACAGAGAGACCGAAACTGAAATGTGATCCTGAATGAGACCTCGAAGTGGTTTTCCGGCAGTACCTGAAAGGTACTGGTGGTCGGTGTCTGCAATCTGCAGCGCCTCTGCGCGAGCCACTTCGTTTTGCGGAAAGTGCATGTTCATTTCGTCTCCGTCGAAGTCGGCATTGTATGTATTGCAGTTGGCATAATGCATTCGAATCGTCTTCTCCCCAGGCAGCACACGTACACGATGCCCCATGATGGAGGGCTTGTGCAATGTCGGCTGACGGTTCATGAGCACGACATCTCCGTTTGTAAGATGTCGGTACACCTTCTTGTTCCTAACACTACTCATGTTGCTATCGGTTGGCGCGAGAAGCTGGTTGGCCAAGGAAATTCGGTCGTCCGCCGACTTGCCTCGGAGGTTGGTGATCTGCCCGTTTTCGTATTCGATAGCTGCCGCGCCGGGCCACTTATCGACGCCGTTGATTACAGCTCGCTGCATGTCTCTGAAATTGTGACTGGTGACGGGCTCGGGAAACGTCAGCTTCCGTGCGAAGACAGGAGGCACACCAATCTCGTTGGTCTCGATATTGGGGTCTGGTGAAATGACACTACGAGCAGCGAAGTTGACACGCTTGCCCATCATGTTTTTGCGGAAGAGGCCTTCTTTCTTTTCCAGCTTCTGTTTGATGCCCTCTTCGTTCCTCTTGGCGGCGGCACCCATCACGGGGTTTTTATCTTTGTCGATCAGTGAGTTGACAGCGTTCTGTAGATCGGTCCACGCTTGGTGCAAGTCCGTCATTGTCCTTGCACGTCGCTCGGTCGTCGCGCCACCGATGCTCTGGTGGACACGGGCAATCGTCCCGCAGCTTCGGAGCACTAGCTTGTACAGCGAGTTCTGTTGCGCTTCAGAGATCTCCGAGTCACCTGTACGGGCCTCCGGTCTGAATCGATTGGGAGGGACCAGGAGCGTCTGTAGGAAGAACATGTCCGCAGAAACTTTTCCGGCCTTCTTCTTGAGAGGCTTTGAGTTGTAAATAAGCGACAGAACCTCCTGCTCCTTGTCGAATAGCTCTCGCAAGCGCTCTCGTACTTCCATGGCCGTGATGTATCGTTGGCTGCGCGCAGAAGCTTTTGTTTGGCCTCCAGACACCTTGGCAGCCTGTCCCTCGCTTTCGGAGCTGGAGCCGGAGTCGGGTTCGGCCATGTTGACATCCCCGTCAGCGTCGGATGCTGAGGAGTCCACATCAGCAATGGCCTCGTCCGATGTATATCCATTCCATTTTGTCTTGGACACTGGCGTCGCTGCGGTCATGGCGTCTCTGATTCTAAGGTTGGTTTGCGCCATCTTTGCGGCATCTCGCTCGGATAGAGGCTTCTCAAAGATTTTGACGAAGGCGTCCTTCCTGTAGGGAGGCGAGATGCCTCCGCAAGTGTCGCATTTCTTTGGCTTCGGAATCGCAGCCATAAATTCCTTAATGAGCTCTCTGCGAATCTCCAGCGCACCTTCGTGTTTTCCTTTACGCACATCACCGACAGTGGCTTTGTGTTCTTTAAGTTGGCGCTTAACGAAGAACTCCCGGGCCCGGATGAGATTGTCGGCACCACTGCCCTCCTCTTCCGCTTCGGCAGTCTCGGTCACACCAGGGATCTGAAGGCCCTGGAAATCCTCTCCGACGGCATCGATCAGGTGGGCAGCTTGGAGCAGACCATGCTGTAGGAGTCGCAGCTTGCACGAGTACAGGTGAACGTCGCGTTGACGGAGGCGGAGGCCTTTGCAATAAACGCATTGCGCCCGTAGTAGCCGCAGGACTTGATCCAAGAATACGGGGTGGTAGACTGGAACTGGGAGCTCGATATGGCCCGCGTGGCCCGGACAGGAGGATTGATTGAGGTTACATGTCGAGCAGCTGGACAAGGAAAGAGTCAGCACCGCCGCAAAGTTAGAGTTCGATCATGTCGCGTTGGTTCGTGGACGTACATAGAGTCACCCCAGGAGCCAAGAGCTGGGTCATAGAGGCCTCCGGGGACCGGGTTCAGAAGATTGTCGAATGTGCTGTCGTTTTCGATCCTCTTGACCGAGATTGCTCTGATCTCCGTCTCGGTAAGAAAGGTAAATTCAACCGTCTCGACGGTGGACGAGATAGGTTGCGAGATGTTCATTGCGCCGCTAGGTCTTCAGGACCATCCCAGGCAAGAAAACACGTTTGGGCCGCCGGGCTGTCGTAAAGAGCGGCAAAAGTCCAGGCGCGCCTTCAATTTGTCTTGCGAATGATCCGTCTTACTCTCACGTCGGCTGCATTGAAAGCTTGGAGGGGATTTTTTTTGGCGGTAGATTCTGGCAGAAAAAATGCCGGGTGGGGCAGTCTGCGTTTGCTCAGGTGGATCGGCCAATGTGATAACATAGCAACATGCCTTATCTGAGATGTGTGGGGCTATACGGATTGCAATGGTGTGGCGCAGGTCTTGCCGGGTTTGTCTCTGCGGCTCCGAGCGAGAACGTGCCTGCGCCTACCTACGTACCAGCCATATTCAGGTGTCTTTTCAGCGCGACTGATCCTCATCATAGAACGGGTCTGGTCCTCAAACCGCGTCGCGTTCGCACTTGCCGACCAGAACAGCAGTTTTTCGTTCTCGCGACCGAAACTAGACTTCAAAGCGCCACGCACGCCCAGAAAATACTTGGCTCGGCCCATACCATAATTAGCAACCTCCATCCAGGAGACAGTTTCTCGATGGATCGCCGGCAACAGTCGCCTGGTCTCGGGCCTCGTCACGATGCTGCTTCACGCATACAGAAGCCTGAGTCCGTAGCTGACAAGATGGCTGCACTCAAGGCTCGCGTGGCTGCTGCGATCGGAGGCAGTAAAGCCAAGGGTGGGCTGAATGTTGGCCTCCATCCGGCTTTGGAGGATTTAGGGTCCTGGAAACCGTCAGGCTCTTCGACAGATGTTCGTAATGCCAATCAGAGGCCCCCGGCGCATGCTTCCAAGGGGGCGAGGACCTCAACAACCTCGCATGACTTGCTGCGCAACCGTACCGACCAGCACAGCAACCCATACTTCGATGAACAACTGGCCGCGCAGCCATCGGCTGGGAAGCAACGACAATCACGCCAGCTTGTTTTTAATCAAAAGGGCAAATACATCCAACAGGCCAACGCTTTGAGGCGACAGGCTGCTCTCGAAGCAATGAAGAAGCGCATCGCAGCGCAGACGAGGAAGGCTGGCATCGACGACGAATTGGATCTGGAGAAAAATCTGATTGTGGACGCCCCTCCCGAGATCGAATGGTGGGATGAGGGACTGGTGGATGGCAACTACGACAGCATCGACGACGCTGCGCGCCTCAAGATTGAGAGCCCAGACAGTATCGTCACGGAGTATATTCAGCATCCAGTGGCACTGGAGCCACCGCAAGATCGAAAGGCTCCGGCCCCCAAAGCCATGTATCTGACCTCGAAGGAGCAGGCGAAACTGCGCAGGCAGAGGCGCATGGCTGAGCTCAAGGAGCAGCAAGCAAAGATTAGACTGGGTCTTGTTCCGGCACCACCCCCAAGGTGAAGAAGAGTAACATGATGCGCGTTTACGCTGATTCGGCCGTCAAGGATCCCACCGCCGTGGAGACCATGGTCAATCGTCAGATCGCAGAACGGCAGCAGACTCACCAGCTAGCCAACGACGAGAGAAAATTGACGAAAGAACAAAAACACGAGAAGCTCGCCGCCAACCAGGAGAAGGACGCCGCCAGTGGCATTCACATAGCCGTGTTCCGGATCAACAGCCTGGCCAATGGACAACATCGCTTCAAGATCGGAAAGAACGCGGAGCAGCACTCATTGACCGGAATCTGCATCATGCATCCCCGACTGAACCTGGTCATCGTCGAGGGAGGTGAGCACAGCATCAAGAAATACAAGCAACTCATGCTCAATCGCATCGATTGGACGGAGAATTCGCCGTCACGCGAGAAGAGCGGGCCGCAGCAGGTTGCAAGGGACTGGCTCATTGCTGAAAACGAGCAAGGGGGCCTGAAAGACATGTCATCGAACGAATGCAAATTGGTTTTCGAGGGTGAAGAGAAAGCTCGGGCATTCCGCAAATGGGGCAGCAAGGTGTGCGAATCAGACTCTGAAGCGAAGGATGCTTTGTCACGGGCGAAGATGGACAATTTCTGGGCACTCGCGAAAGGCATGTAACAGTACTTGTCAAATAAACGCAGTGCTTGGAGGAACTTACATGAGTAGTGTGAAGTAGACGGTCATGTTGGGCAGAGACGAGGCATCGTATGTGAAACGAGTCGCCTGAATGGCGGCCCATGTCTGTATACCAGGAGGCGAACACACATCATCAGAAAAATGCAGCATCTCTAACAGAAGATTAGTGAGCAGTCAGATATAATCCCCGCTGATCGGCCCAGTTATTGATGCTGCGACCCGAGCCTCCCCGAGCCGCCGCCAGGCGCAGTTCAGTAGTGTGTATTATAAGGGTGAACTTAACTTGCTACACTCAAGAGCCCATCACTGACCAAGTGCGCACTGCTACCATCATGCATATGACTGGCACACACGTGACAACCGAGGAGTTGTGGAAAACATGATGGTCTGGTAAGACGTGTCTGTAGGAAAGTCGCAGGGTGGCGGTGCGAAGCCTCAGTTGTTGCAGCATCAACTGCGGTCGACATGATTTGCATTACGGCAGGGTGTAGGCAGCAGGGCAGACATCTCAGCACAAATTCATGTGACACTTGGATGAGTCACTGCTGCCTGGTTCGACAGAGCTAGACGGTAGTGGCAAACGAAGGCGCGCCGTAACCTGGTTGTCCCAGAAAAACAGTCGACGCGTGAGGGTCGTAGCTGGCGACCGCGCATCGTCAAGCCACGTGTACAGCAACAGTGACAAGACGCATTGGCAGCAGGATACAATCAAAGACAAGATCGTGCGCGAAAAAGAAGAAAAAAAAACTTAGATCATAATGTTTGCATTCCGTTGCGCAGCTTGCTGGCTAATGCTGCCGATACTGCGGGTAATATACAGCCCTGTCGCGTAAAAACACTCATTCGATAACGCCTGATCCCCTAAACCCTGCGACGGACCTTTCGTCAAGCATTCCCAAACGAGTCATGAACCACCCTGCCGAGAAGAAAGACCAAAGACGAAAGCTTAGTTGCGCTCGCCGCGGAGACGGCGGGCAAGCTGGATGTCCTTGGACTGGATGGTGACACGCTTGGCGTGGATGGCGCACAGGTTGGTGTCCTCAAACAGGGAGACGAGGTAAGACTCGACGGACTCCTGAAGAGCGCCGATGGCGGACGACTGGAAGCGGAGATCGGACTTGAAGTCCTGGGCAATCTCACGGACCTGCAAAAGGATGTTGATTAGCATGTCGGCCAAGACATTTCAGTGTCGGGGTGTGACTCACCAGGCGCTGGAAGGGGAGCTTGCGGATGAGCAGCTCAGTCGACTTCTGGTAGCGACGGATCTCACGGAGAGCGACGGTACCGGGCTTGTAGCGGTGAGGCTTCTTGACACCGCCGGTAGAAGGAGCGCTCTTGCGGGCGGCCTTGGAGGCGAGCTGCTTGCGAGGGGCCTTGCCACCAGTGGACTTGCGGGCGGCTGAAGACAGGAGATTAGTCAAGATCTGAAGAGGCAATGTAGAGCAAACTCACTTTGCTTAGTGCGAGCCATTGTGAATGCGTGAAAAGGTCGATGTGGCTGATGGGGTGGTGTTGTTGTTGTTGGTGTGGAGGCGTTGAGTGGATGATGATGCAGGAGAGAAGATGGGATTGGAGAAGTGGAGGGGGAGGGGAATAAATAGGAAGGAGAGGGGCGGCAGCGGTATTGGGTGATTCGGGCGACTGATCTGGGGCGCGCGGGCGCGACAGAAACAGGCTGGTCCGTGCGCGTCAGCAATCAGTAACTTGAAATTCAGGCCTGGCGAAAATGGTGCCTGCAGGGGTCCATTCTGGACCTCGAAGGAACCGATTTTTGATTGGCTTTATTCTGGCACCCTGGCCCCATTTGCGGGTCTACGTCTCGACAACGTGCATTACGCCTTGCCTGTTTGGTGCTGCCACGATTTCGAGCGTGGAGGCGAGTTGAGCCTCTCCAGCTGTCGAGCGATGTCTACCTGCCATCCCGTCCAGGAGACTGACGATGATGGCATGGTTGTCCCGTTGCTCAAAACGTGTCTGGGGTCGATCTGCTTAATGCAGGAGGAACTTCCTATCTTGCCAAACGTGGGCTAACAAGAAGGGGGAAATGGGAGTATGATTAGGTAGATAAATGCTAAGCAACTCAACCTCAATTGCATCATCATGATCATTATCGCCAGCATCTTGGGAACTCGCGACCTTGCTCGGCAACAGCTCACGAGACTGAACGCAGCTAGCAAGCCACGTTGTAAGACGTATCCTCCCTTCGCAAGGTATGGTCTGGTGGATTGACCTGGTAAGAGACTGAAGGTATGCCTGGTTGAAGCTTCACTCCAGACATGAGAGCTTCCATGTCTTTCTTGACAACACCATCGTCTATGTGTGGATCTGTGTTGCTGTCAACTGCCGGGTCCGTGCCCAGCCCATCGACTCGACCAGGTCGAAAGCGCACTGGCAGTCTGTCATACAAGGGATGCGTTTGAATGGACAGGGGGCTGGTTTGCATTTCGGGTTGTTGTGGGTTTGCTTGGTTTGGTATTTCGAGGCAAATCGCGTCGCCCCAAGTCTGTGTCGGGTGACCCACCCCATGCAAGTCCCCCTCCCTGCCTCACCAAACCCCAAGAATACGTACCGCGACGCGCCCCCATTCTTTGGGCTGATCCCGTTGCACGACGCGCCTCGCATTTCCGGTATAAAGCGCCCCCCGCCGCACGC
Organism: Verticillium longisporum; assembly: GCA_019188255.1. Classification (NCBI taxonomy): domain Eukaryota; kingdom Fungi; phylum Ascomycota; class Sordariomycetes; order Glomerellales; family Plectosphaerellaceae; genus Verticillium; species Verticillium longisporum. The sequence continues at coordinate 790,592 of JAETXT010000007.1, forward strand.
CGCGTTTCTCTCTTCCTGCTCACCAATCCAACCAACCCCATTACTCTAATTTCATCCACACGATCTCACCGACGCGTCTCAACCTCCGTTGAGACTTGACATCCTTCACACACAACCCCCCTCAACAACAACAAGATGACTGGACGTACGTAGCACCTCCCCCCACGGAATATTCCCTCCATTGCTAACAACACCTATCCAGGCGGCAAGGGTGGCAAGGGTCTCGGCAAGGGTGGCGCCAAGCGTCACCGCAAGATTCTTCGTGACAACATTCAGGGTATCACCAAGCCCGCTATCCGTCGTCTCGCTCGTCGTGGTGGTGTCAAGCGTATTTCTGCCAGTAAGCTCTAGACCACGTTCCCCTTCACACTTGAATTTGACTAACGGCCTCTAGTGATCTACGAGGAGACCCGCGGTGTTCTGAAGTCCTTCCTCGAGGGTGTCATTCGTGACGCCGTCACGTACACGGAGCATGCCAAGCGCAAGACTGTCACGTCCCTTGACGTGGTCTACGCTTTGAAGCGCCAGGGCCGTACTCTTTACGGTTTCGGTGGTTAGACGTCTTTGCTTTGTGCGACTGGCATGTCTCTTATGAATCTCTTTCCGGGGCATGGCGCGCTTCGTTCGACGCGCCTAGACGCGTGGGCGCAGCGACAATGGACATTGGGGTGTGGGTGTTCTTGCGACATGAATGACTACGGAACTGGCTGGCTTTTGGGTGTTTACTTGTACCATACGGGTTGGGCTTGAGGTTAATCAATTCCTCGCCGAGGCGTGCTCTTGACATGGATCATTTGTGCCCGTGATGTGAAACGTGATGTCCTTCTCCTCTGCATGTGTCGTGTCCGTAGTGGTGTTTTTGTTGCAGAGGGCAGCATGCTTGGTGGTTCTTGATTACAGCCCTCCTGTTGCGGCAATGTGTGTTCGCTTGATGTTATGGATTGTCGTGGCCACTCAGGACGACGACCAAGTGTTCTCTGGCTAACCTATCGACACGTGATGGGCGTGATATGGTCCGAGACGCGTCATGTCTTTTACAATTGTTGGCAGTCCTGAGAAGACTTCGTGGAAGCGCTTCCCCAAATCCCTGTGCCTTGTAATTGGGATCTGGCTATGCACGAAGTTCCGTAATCTGCTTGGGCGGTGATCGCAAGATGCTTTGCTGTGATTGTTAACCCGCGATGTTTTATCACGGTTGCTTCCGCGGCTCGAAGGGTTTGTCCCTACTCTTGGTGCCACGTTGTTTGTAATGCCATGATATTTGTGCCGGTAGTGCAACACGTGTTGCTAGCTGTTGTTGGTCATATGTCGTTTGTCGTTAGTGATCGCTTCTGCTGTGTATATCTCTCAGTGATGTGTTTGGGTTTGTTTAGGAGGTTCTGCTTTTGTTTGGGATGCTGTTAAGGCTGCATGGAACGTGGTGACCGGCCATTCAACCGGCTGTGTGAACGACACGCATCAAGACTTGGAAGGCTTGTCGACACTGGCAGTTATATTCATAATCCGACTATGGGCTTGGATGTCACCAATCCACGCTTTGCGTCATGTCTTTCGGGATATATGAAGGACTCCTGCCATCCGCTCTTGATTATATATGTCTTGCGCGATGAGAGATCATGACCCACAGTCGACTGATTGGAACCCGAAGGGAAACGGAAACATTTTCGAACTCTACCGAGCACAACGTACCCAGGGCCTCCTGTGCTCGATTTTCTATGAGATAACAATAGCTGTGCTTGGGTTCCGGTCGCTGTTGGCCTTGTTCTAATGAAGTGGAAATATTGCCCTGCATTTAATTACCTTACACATCACGACGAGACACATGTAAACAGAAAGAAGCACGGGCAGACCACGCTCGCCAATACAGCAGTGTCACCCAATGGGATTTTCTTCTTGCTATTTACAAAATATGGCGTTTTGCTGTTGCGGCCGATACTACGGTCGTCATCTTCATATCATAAAACATTGTGGACAATACTATGCCCACGACAGAGCCATAACTTGACGCGAATGCAAGCTGGCTTCCGACCTTCCGAATCCCTCCACCAACATGAATCAAACCACACCCATGACGAAACCACGTGAGCCAAAGTCGCCTCGATCTTTACCATTGACACAACGTGGTCCAGATATAGCGGCCCATGGGTTTTCACAGGTTCAGATGCTGCATGTTCAGCTCATCGGGACGAACATCACGTGACACATTCATCAACCGAAACCGAACCTAGCGAGAGCCTGAACACAACCGCGGACACCACGCGAGATCCGCGCTGCAAAAGTCATCCTACTACAGCAGTGTGACCTTGAATGAGCGGATGGAGAATCTCCCACTCGGGTAGTTGCGGGGGGTGGCCCTCCGGCCGGACACACCGATGGAGTGTGGAGCAGGCGCCCGCGGCCACCCATACATAGTGTGCTGCACCCAGACTTCCGGGAAGTGGCTGAGCCTAACACCGAAAAAGAAAGACTCAGCCACAGGCTTGAGCCAATGGAACTGTCACATGAGCGCACACCTAATCTTGGCAAGACCAGATGGTATTTTTGGTGTGGGAGGTGGTACCCAATCCAGAAAGAGTTTTCTCGAGACAGGATCTCCGGTGTTCCGCCGCCCTCTCCGAGGGTTTCTAAGCATCCAGCTCGCAACGAATTTTCTTGCCTATGCGGCTTTGTACATGCGACCGGCCTCAGCTAACGTCCCCCCTCCATACTCCCCTGGACCCCCCGGGTTCTATTGTGCATCACGCACGATGCGCAACTGCTGCATGCGTGGAACGGCAGGCCCGAAATTGCCTGACTCGAGCTGACGAAGGAACTGCTTGTCGCTGCCGAAGCCGACTAGGCCCTACGGTAGAGGCTACGCGTGTGACCACGACTGAGGGAACAAAGTCACTGCCGCCCGATCTTGGATCTAGATCTGCAATGGAGCCTAGCACCGGAGGCCTAGGGCCAGCCTGGAAGACATACGATGACAGTCGCCTGAAGGACAGTTTACCCCGAGGCAAGGCCACCAGCCGGAGTCGTATAATAACACGCCAAGCCGCTGGCGCTTGGCAGCAGTCATCAAGACTTGCAATCACCTGATGGGAAAATCTTTGACTGCATGCGTAAAAACGAAGTCAATCGTCTGCATCCACGCCAGAGGCAGAGCGCTCGTTCTTTCCTTTCCTCTATGTCTGACCATTGACATCGAACGACAGGGCGAGGCAGGCAGCCTATCGCTCTCGTTCGGTGTTGACGAAACACGGGAGAAGCTAGGAAGGCAAAACACACACCCTCTTCCCCCGAAATCACCATGCATGCATGCAGGCTGTGTGGGAAAGACCGTTGTGCTCGTGGCCCCTGTGTAGCTGGACCGTCGAGAGTTTTCGGCTACTACAAAGGTGACGTTGCACCGCCGTTCAGAGGGGAAAGGGGAACATGTACATGTATGGACTTGTTGAGCCACAAACGCATGGCCAGATGTGGCGCGGCGGTGCACAGCTCACAGCGAGCAACAGCGCGACAGGGGCATTGGCTTCGGCCTCAGCGGGCCAGGCCTACGGGAGGCAGGCCGACCGTTCTGTAGGTCCCACTGAAATCTCGCCGGCTATTGGGGAGTCATCGTCGAAGGTACAGCCAAAGTGAATACGTCACCCCACATTGGGAGCAACCGCTCCCCACTCTTTTCGCTTCGTTCCTCGTTCCCACCCACGCCAGCTACGTTTTCCCAAGACCTGGCACAGCTGGCTCGCTGCCGTTCGGAGCAAAAACGAGTCCTAGTTTGCAGACACGGGAAGAGGGGCCATGCGCGAGTTCGACTCGCAAGCTGCGAAGCGTCACTCCGTAGGGCTGTTGCGAAAGAATGACTGTTAGTCACTGACCTTGTGACCAAATGCCGGCATGACCCAGACTTGCGTCCTCTCCCCCCCTCCCTCCATCTAGGCAGCCAGACTCGAGGCCGAGGCCGAGGCCTCAAAGAGCGCGAACATGGATAGGCACGGGAATACAAGTACGGGAATGAGAGTAAGGTCCGCTTGGGGGGTGCAGTGACGGAACCTGGAAGAGGGGGGTGGCCGATGGCCGAAGCAACAACGAGATTCCCCGACTTTCTTTCCATGTCATCATGGCCATGTCGGACTTAGGCTTTCGATCGATCACTACTGCATTGGTAAGTCGCTAAGGAATCTAGGTGATCTAGCTGGGTAAAGGCTCCAGGGGTACGTACCTCCGGGGCCTCCAGTCCTGCTGATGACTTGGCATTCTGACGGGTCTGAGATGGAAATGCGGTGATCCCTGTCGTCGTCCGCGCTTGCATGGGTTAATCGTCAGGGATCTCGGCGCCATTCATGTACGGTCTATGGACCCTGAAAAAATCACCCCACCCGGCCCTGCCCGCCTACTCGCATGTACAACCCACCCATCCCATATACCTGGACAATCTTCCAACTTTTCCTGACTTGTATTTAAGAAGCCGCCCCCCCGATCTTTGCCACCGTTCCTGACGCTTAAACCCAAAATCTCCAACAAACGTCACAATATGCTATCATCCCGGCCTCTCACGGTCTCATCTTACCCTCGATTCCGACAACAGCAAGACGACCAGCCCCTCGACCTCGTCGACCCCCAGGACTTTGACTTTGACTTGTTCGCATCGGAAGACACTGCTCAGTCTCAGTCGCTCTACACACTCGCTCCCGACTTCACCCTCCCCTACAAAACTCCCGCGGCGGCGTCACCCATCGCCACTCCCCGGAGGCCTCGCACCACCGACTTCCTGGTGCTCCCCTCCTCATCGACACCTACCACGACAGTCGACGACACCCCCCTCAGCATCAACCACCCTCCTGAACTGATGCCGTCGGAATCATCGTGGGCCTCGGGCAACCAGTACACGTCCAGGCCCATCGGCCGCCTCCCCCATCAGCGTGAATCGTCGTTGTCTTCACTGGGCTCCGCCGGCCCTGCGTCCCCGTACAACCACAGCACGTCCAACCCGCAGATCGCCATTACCGACTCAGCAAATGACCACTACAACGATGTCCAGTCGCACGACGGAGGTGCTCAGTACTATCAGTTGAGCAAAGCCATGAGCGGTACACAGGAAGGTGGCTTGTACTCGGGCTACCACGCCTTTGGCGGAATGGACCACTCCGACATGGGGTACCCAGTTGCTATTGCAATGCAGCGTCCGCGGACAGACAAGTCATTGCTTCCAGCGCCGGAGTTTCCTATGCATTCAAGATCTCATCCGACTTCTGTGGCAAGTTCAACGGCGGGCGGTGATTCACCAGCCACACCCACGATGGGTGAACCTGACGACGACCGAAGACGACGAACTGGTAAGTGGTACGCGTGGCATTAGGGAGTGCACTCAAATACTCACACATCACCCACAGTTCTCCCGGAACCGCCCAAGCTAGACCGCACCATGACGGATATCTACAGCGATGAGCTCTACAGCCCCAGTTTCAACATTGTGTCAGCGTCTTCGCCCCAGAGCCAGCTGGCTGTATCACCCATCAACGATGTATTCGCACAGAGGCTGCAGGCAGCCAACAGCCAACACCTGAATGCCGTCCACTCTCCCACCTCAGTAGGGACAAGGGACAGGTCGCCCTTCCGTCACGGCTCCCCACTGGCTCCTGGTACTGTTCAAGAGATGACGAACAATATGCACGCACCACGACTCCGCTTTAACTCGGCACACAATATGCGCGAGCAAGATAACGCAGAACGCCAAGCCCAATTAGCTAGGCAACAGTTAGCGATGAAAGCCGAGCCAGATACGCCCAAGACCATCTCGCCAAAGGATGCTATGCTAGAGTTTCAGGGATGCGATGCGGATTCCAACTTCCCATCTCTATTTCCTCAATCAGATCCTACGGACTTCGGGGTTCCACAGCTACCATCGAACAATTCGGCGTCAAGTGAGCAATTGTCTGATTTCTCGAGACATCTTGCTGCGAATGGGCCTCCAGTCACATTCCCCTACATGGCGCAACATCTACCTGCAAGCGTACAAATTCCGCAGCACTATCCATTCATCGCTCATGCTCAGCAAGACCAGCAGGCAAATTCAGACGTCAGCCCTGCGGGATCTAGCTCAAGTAGCTCATCAGCCACGCCCGCGGCACTCCAAAAGCCCGCCGGTGCGGCTGCCGATGGCGGGACATACACCTGCACATATCACGGATGTACTCTGCGTTTCGAGACGCCCGTTTTGTTACAAAAGCACAAGAGGGAGGGACATCGCCAACCGCATGGATTGGGCATGCCGCCGAGACACATCGACACCAAATCTGAGCCTGCGGATGATGCTGCCAATCTTCTGAACAGTCAAGCTGGGCCGCACCGCTGCGACAGGATCAATCCTAGCACCGGGAAATCGTGCCACACCATATTTTCACGACCATACGACCTTACTCGGCACGAAGACACTATTCACAATGCTCGGAAGCAGAAAGTACGGTGCGATCTCTGCAGCGAGGAAAAGACGTTCAGCCGGGCCGACGCCTTGACAAGACACTACAGGGTGTGTCACCCTGATGTGGAGTTCCCTGGCAAATATCGCAGACGTGGAAACCACATTTGAATTTTCTGTCAGGATGGCTGCGGTAGATGCCAATCACTTCTGGGTTGGGAATCAATGGCCGGGGTAATGTGCTTCAGGGTCTTGACGACCGCGTTGTCATCCATTCTATGACATCATCAAAGGACCCTGAAAACTCACTTGGACCCACCAAATGACATCATGGCGCCATTTTCCGCTGAACCCTGCATGCGCCTTCTCCACTCGGATGGACGAGACCCGTTTCGACAGTCTCCGAGGGAGGATACCCCAGTTCATGAGCGAGCGGGGCGTTGGCACATATCATTGGGCATGGCCAATGTCCAGGTGCCATTGACGACATCTGTCTGTGCGACATGCCGATCTTGTCGGTGCACCAGCTCTTGGTAGACATGCTGTTGCATCATCAACGCTGTCCATTGATGCCCGCGCCCATCATTTATTACACTACATCAGTTATATGCAAACGAGTCCAGATGAGGCGCTTGCGCGATGCCCTGACGCCCCTATGCGTTATGACGTCGATTGGTGCCACATCTCTCCTACACCAATTGCTCGCGCCCGCAACGGTGCGACGAGATGGCGAATGAGACGATACTCTCCGTATCATCTGTCTCCGTACAGTTCAACGCAAAGATCACTTGTACTATATTCACTTGTCTCGCAACGAAAAGTACGAAAAAGGAGTGCTTAGCGCTCAACATAAGTCGCGGCGACACACTTGTCACAATGGTTGTACTCTGAGTTTGGGAGGTATAGATTAGGACATTGGTCCATTGCAAAAGCGACCTATGAGCGAGATTTTTAATGTTGCATGATACTATGATTTGAGAGATAGACGCCATATAATCAATTGCGAGTTGTGCACTACAAATTCATCTAGTGAATACTGCCTGATTCACGTTTGGACAAGTAACAGATACCCCCTAGATCTAAGGTATTGAGCAATGTGATGTGGGGGTTCCAGGCGTTCCCACAGTGTGTAACGGAATCCTTGGGATGTTTTCAGCTGCGGGTGGGACCGTGCAGAGCTGACGGAGACACCTCCTATGTGCACTTCGCAATCAATCGCCGTCAGTGCATTCCGCTCAATCCAATGCGATTAACTTGTGGCTAATCGGTAGAAGTCGGAAGCACGTCACCGTTGACTGCTGCTTGGGCGTCGATGAATCGGGGTGTGATGTCTGTCCACATTTGGAACTGTACAATATGAATCAGCAGGCTGTTGAAGGAAACCACAAGTCGCATTGTTCCCGTAGTCTTGGGGTCACTTACTTGATGCCATCCTTGCGCAGCGAGTACCTCGGCGCCAGGAATCGTACGCCAGCCCGCATCCTCAGCCAGGCGCATTGCCGCAGTATGACGCGGCTGGTATGCCATTTCCAGCAGCACACGGGTTCGCTCATCGCTCACAGGGCTTTTCAGCACAACCTCGAGTGTTTCGCGCAGCGATGGGTCCATGGGTTTGTCTGCAGGGATCGTGCTGATGACCACGGTGGGCGCTACAGCCAATGCGGAGGCCTCGGCAGGACCCCCGAGTGCTCGAAGGTCAAAGTCAGCCGGAAATGACGCACGAATGGTCTCCAGGCTCTGCTCGTTGCGAGCCAGCATGTAGATAGGGTGGTAGCCATGAGACTTCAGAGCAAAGATAGCTGCTCTCGTTGTGCCACCCGAGCCAATCACCAGCGCAGAAGCTGTCGTTGTGCCTGCAGTCGATTCAGAAGCCACGCCGATGGACTCAAGGCAATGCACCATACCCCGCCAATCTGTGTTGTCGCCGCGAAGGCGGCGTTTCTGACTCGCATCAAGAGGGATTGGGATGATTGTGTTGACGGCACCGATAACCTTAGCTGATTCAGAGACTTGATCCAGAAGCGGCATTACATCCAGCTTGAGTGGAATGGTGACTGACGCGCCGCCAAAGTCAGGCTCGCGAATTACGGCCGCGACCTCATCCGCTTGGTCCGTCTCAACCAAACCGTACTTGTGGGGCAAGCCGGTCAGGTCGAACAGGGAGTTGTGAAGTGCGGGCGATCTGGATTTCGAGATGGGCTTGCCAAAGAGATAAAAGGACTGAGCATCGATGTTTCCGAGTAGGAATAATGCCCGGCGGATTTCAGCAGCAGACAGTTGACCGGGCGCCGCTTTGAAAGGGAGCGCTGGGTGGGATACGGGCGTGAGGAAGCCATTCAACACGCGACTGAGCTTACCAAGAGCACCCATGTTGAGAGCAATGATAGGCGTTGGATGAGATGCGAGCATGTCGGACTTGAACCTCGCCAAGTCATAATTGTCCTCCATCGACTGCGCCGTGCCGACCAGTTTAATTACACTGCCCCACTGCAGTGCGCGATTGTAGAAAGGGGTCCATGATCCATTCTTCCAGGAAAGCTCACCTCGTGGATCGTGATGCGATGCGATGATCCGTGATCGACCTTTGAGATTTGTGACGGTCTGCAAGATATGCTCTGGCCATGTCATCTCTAGGTCGATGAATTCAACACCCATGCGGAGTGCAAGTATGTAAAGGCTGAGGGCTTGCGTGTGATCCTCATCTGGGAAACGACCGCCTTGAGACACAGTCCGTAGGGTAAAGATGATGGGCATCCCCGCAGCAGACCGTAAGGCTGACACTTGCCTCGCAACCGATTCCGGAGTTTGATCCTGCAACAGATCGACCCGAAGTTCGACAGCGTCTGAACCGACAACAACCTGCGGAATGACATCGACAGCAGAGTCGACACTAGGCACCGTTAGTGAAACAAAAAGCTTTGTTCCTTGGCCGTCATCTTGGTGATCTTCGAACCATCACCGCAGATGGCATCTACAAAACATCTGAAGTCCAGCGGCGCGTCCCTGGAAGCCACGGAAGCAGCCGGATGTGGGCTAAAGTACTGAAAATTGCTGCACTCATCGTACAGTGGCTTCCTCCTGTAGTAGACATCTTCGATATCTTCGCGATAAGCTGGACGTGTTTTGTCTTGAAGCAGATAGTCAACCACCTGCTTCGTATCCCGGTGCACCAGCAGCACACAGCCGCCTTTCTCTCTATAGGCAATGAGGAGTTTTCGGGCCTCTGGCGATTCGACAATGCCGCCACCGCATGAAAAGACGTGACCGCTTGCCTGATTCTCCATAACGTCATGGAGCAATTGCAGCTCATCACGTCTGAAGCCTTCCCATCCCTTCGTGCCATGTATCATCTCGGGGATGGTCATGCCCGACCTTCGCTCAAGTTCTTCATCAAGATCGATGAAGGGTCGTTTCAACAACTTGGCCATCCACCTTCCAGTCGTGGTTTTGCCTGCACCTCGCATGCCGACGATGAAGACGGAGCGAGTCGTGTGATCCTGCTGATGGTGACCTTCGGCCCCAGGATGCTTGTCATCTCCGTTGAGGCGGAGGCCGAAGGATTGCGACAGAGTATCCCACCAACCCGGCCAGGTCTTCCCCGTGCATTCGCGTTCGAGTATCGTAACCGGGGCGTTGGCCACTGTAGACAGAACACTGAAACTCATGGCAACACGATGGTCATCATAGCAGAAAACTCCGGCATCGGGGGTCTTGAGAGTATCCAGAGGCTGTCCGGTCACAATGATACCATCGTCAAATTCGTCTGTAGCAATGCCAAATTTCCCCAACTGCTCTCGCATGGCTGCAATTCTGTTGCACTCCTTGACTCGCTGGTTGGCGATGCCACTAATCTTAGTGGTTCCGGCGGCTACCGCTGCCAATACACTCGCCGTCAGGAACGCATCAGTCATCGGTTCCATATCAACATGCGGTAGACCTAGCAATCCACCTGGAGCCGGTCCCGTGACTGTTGTTGATGTTGCGGTCTGCTGAACGGTGCAACCCATAGGCTGGAGTACATCAATCGCAAAGCGCGCGTCACCCTGTAGCGACGAGGATCCGATGTTGGGCACCGTGCATGTGGTGCCCGTGATGGCTGCAATTGCAAGTGGATAAGTTGCCGAGCTAGCGTCGCTCTCGATGGTGTATTCAGCAGGGTTTTTGTATGTTCCTTTGGGGATATGGTAGGTATTGGGGTCGGAGCTCGACCGTTCGGCCTGTACCCCAAAGGCTTTCATCATCGCCAGTGTCATATCGATGTAAGGCTGAGAAATTGGCTTGCCTCCCACAAGACGCAATGTCACAGGCTCCTTTGCGTATGGAGCAGCCATGAGAATTGATGACACATACTGAGACGATACAGTGGCCGCAAGTTCAATCACGCCGCCAGCAAACCCGCCGGCAGCATCGATACGGAGCGGCAGGCTCTTGCCTGGACCGAGGTAGTCAATGGAAACTCCGTTGCTTCGGAGCGCATCAACAAGAGGCCCAATGGGCCTTACCTGCATACGAGCGTTGCCTGTCAAGACGGTTGACGAGACGTCCGCAGGACTGCACAGAGCCACTACGGTGGTCAAGAATCGGGAGGCTGTTCCAGCGTTACCAAGGTAAAGAGGGTCGCTGCTGGCTCGGAGCTGGCCCCCTTTTCCTGGGAGGACCAGAACTTCGCCGGCATTTTCCCAAGCATATGAAGCTCCACCGAGCCGGGTGATGGCTGTAAGCATGAACTCGACATCGTCGGAGTGTAGAAGGTTCTTGATGCGGCATGTTCCCTCGCCAAGTGCGGCAAGGATGAGAGCTCGATTCGAAATGCTTTTGGACCCGGGAGGGGTCACCGTTGTAGCAAGGCTTGTTGGCACGCCAGGTGTGACCAAGGTAGAAGCTGACAACATGACCTTGATCGCAGCGTCTTCGACAGTGGTAGCTCTTGGCTCGTAGGTTTTCCCAATCGCTGAAAGCAGTACAATCTTCTTCTTCCTGCCGTCATTCTTCTTGTCCACCGCCATTTTTTGAAGAAGGATATCAACGGGGCATCTTTTGCCCGCTGTTAACTTGATCACCCTCTTGTCGCCGAGAGAGGTTGGTAGGCCATAACTTGAAATGCACTTCGCTAGCCGAGCGACAGCGCTTGGGCGCAAAACGCCAAGATACCGGGCCAATTCCGCTTCCTTAACCATGCCAATTGCAACCGCTTCGCCATGAAGCAGCTGTGGCGTGAGCAAAGCTTCGTAGGCATGGCCAATGGAGTGTCCGAAGTTGAGCAAGTTGCGAAGACCACCTTCTCGCTCGTCGCTAGATACTACCTCGGCCTTGACCCTAGCGGAACCCAAGACGATTCGCTTTAATATCTCGCGAATGGGCAACAGTCTTCCGGGCCCAGTGGGCTGGTTCACAGCAGCGACGATACTTGGAGCATTGGCTTCTAGTGCGGTGAACTCGTTCTCGTCCCATATAGCTGCTGTTTTTATGACCTCAGCCATGCCATTAATGAACTCTCTCGAGGGTAGCGTCTCGAGGAATGCAAGATCGATATAGATGCGGGAGGGTTGCCAGAAAGCTCCAACCAGATTTTTGCCCATGGGAGTGTCGATTGCGGTTTTGCCGCCGATGGAGGAGTCCACCATTGCGAGCAACGTCGTTGGGACCTGTACGAAGCGAATGCCTCTCATGAATGTAGCCGCAACATAGCCGAGCATGTCACCAATGACTCCACCACCCAATGCAATGATGACTGTATCTCTCGTACATTGTTGCGAAAGCATCCAGTCCTCGATATGCGCCTTTGATTGTCGCGATTTGGATATTTCACCAGGTGGAATAGCCAACGTCAGGAGACGAGGCCTGACGGTAGTGTCTGCAGCGCCGTCGAAGGCATGTTTGAAAGGAGGCACATAGGTGTCATACAAGTTTGTGTCCGTGACAAGAACGTAGGTCGACGATTTGACGTTGTCGAAGAGATCTTTCGTCACCCAATTGAGCCAAATGCCATGGTCGACGACAATATTATCCGTCCCCAGGATGGTGATTCGTGTCGGCTCTGTAGTGTTGCTACTCCTCATGGTCGGTTCTTCGCTCGGAGAGCCTGCCGAACTTAATTGAGGTGTAGAGGAAGGATCATGAGCTCAGTGACTGTCGAGGGGGAAGCTTTGGTAAGAGGCTGATGGTGGGGGAGGGTTGCGGTTAGGACATGACTCAATTCCAAAATTGGGATTCATTTGTGTCTCCGATAATCGGCGCTCACAAGTGTGGATATCGTGTACGTAGTTCCAGGCCAAAGTTTTACCCCCCCTGTCAAGTATCTTTTGGGCCCGTGCGGCCCTGGGCAGCTAGCAGGTACTTCCACCTATTTCTCGACGATGTGCTGGCTTGCTTAGAGAATGAAACAGGAAGCACGGCCCCTTTGAACTCCTACGGGTGCGGGCCACGCTTACAGGGGGCTCGGTACTTGTTATGGGTGTAAGAACTTACCTATCATACTACGTATGGCACTATGTAGTATGAAGGCATAGACGAAATTGAGCCTATATCGCTTTAAACCTGAAATTGATCTTGAAATCGACGAGCGCTCTACTAGCGGGTTAATTGCTTTCCTAATTGGGTCTAGCTTTCTTTATATACGTTATTTTCTATAAGCTATTAGGGTGGCTAGGGTCCTACTTCATTCTAATATAAACTATCTAGAGCCTCTTATTAAAAGCCTTATAATACCTACTATAATTAGGATAAATACTTATTTAAATAGGAGTTAGGGTCTTATAACTCTCCTAGTAGCTAAGATAAAAGCTAAACTATAATATTATGTATTTTATTAGAGAGTAGAAGAATAATAGCTATAGAGTATTTAGCTCTTAGAGATAGCTTAATTTATATAATTCTTTAAATACTTTATCTATAATAATCTCTTATATTATATTATTTATCTTTTTAATAAAGAAGCTTAATATTATATTATTATTTAGACTAAGTTTTTAATAATTATATATTATTTTAATTATATATTAATCTAATAGAAAGCTTCTTTTTAACTTTATAATTTATAATAATAAAAGTATTATTTAAGTAATTATTATTATCTATTAGGACTTTACTTAGGAATATATAAGAAATAATAAAGATAGTTAAATTCTCTCTAAACTAGTACTATATACTAATTACTTATATAGTTAATTTATAAAGGTATTAGGCTAAGGGCCTAGATTAGGGAAAGCAATTAGATCGGCGAATAATCGGTAAGCTATTATATGAACTTTAACTTATTAAGGCTATCGAGTTGTTACGACCTGGCAGCTTCCGAAGGGGGAACACTGTCAGAGGGTTGGGGTTGCTGTTTGCAGAAGCTTAGGTTGTGACTCTGAGACGATGTGGTGTCGTAAGGCGTTGCGCACTCGTTACAATGAATACAAGGTAAGACTTAGATTGATCACTGTCGTGAGAAAGAATGTATCTACAAGTCCAGAATGTCCGTCCTTATATACCTGCCATCCTGTCCTTGTTGTGTTAGGTGGTGAGCTCATGTTGGATGGCTCACTGGTTAGTTGTTGGTGATCCATGATGTTAGGATCACGGTGTGTTATCCCGTGAGCCATTCCCTGGCTCACTGCGGCGTCCTTGGTGAGCCCGACGACTCACCCTTTATGTCTGATTGAGCCATCACGTGATTTGCCAGGTGGGCCCGATTCTTATCTTATCGCGTTCCCTGATCGCGGGGTCGTCGATTCGCGGCCGCCCTGCTTCCTTGGTTGTTACACGAGTATAGCCTTAACTTCTCTTTTTAAACTAGGGCTTATCGCCGAAATATCTACGATAATATAAATAGGGGTTAGGTTCCTAATATCTAACTCCTTATATTACCTCCCCTCTTAGAGGTCTAGTCCCTAGAACTCGTAATGCCTTCGCTAATACGTCTTAGTACTTTAATATATTACTTCTTAAGCCTTATTCCTTAATATAGCTATAATATAGAGCTAGGTTAGACGTATTACGGAAATTATAATAATAGTAATATTAGCGGTAGCCTAGAAATAAGTAATAATATAGAATAGTCTTTATTATTAATTTATAAGTAATAGTTTATTATATTTATTTTATAAGGTTCTCTCTATTATATTTATAATTCTCTTAGATCTCGCTATCTTTAGCTTCTTTTAATAATCGATATTCTTATAATTTATTATATTCTTATTTTATCTATTTAATCCTATATTTATCCTTAAATATCTTAATTATTCCGTTTAATTATTATAATATTAGATATTATTTTTTATTTCGATAAAATATATTTATATAATCCTTAATTAATTTAAGCTTATAATTATTAGCTTCTTAATATTAAGGCTAAGAACCTTTTATATAAATACTATTTTAGTAAATTTACTTTATAGCTAGATATCGAGTATATAATTAAACGTTCCGATATTAAATATATTATTTATAAGTTTAATAAAAACGTTTATTTTATTATAAATTTATTAAATCTTTTAATTATATTAATTAATAATTATAGATCTTTAAGCCCTTTTATAAAATTATTTAATTTATTTAATAAGAAGTCTATAATTAAATATATATTAATAAGGGTACGATTTTATATAATTATTTATTAAAATAATATATTTATTATCTCTCTTATTTTATTAAAATAATTAAATATTTTAAGAAAATATTAGAAATTATTATCGATTTAGTTAATAATAGCTATTTCTATAATATTATAAATTATATTTAAATTTTTAAGTTCTTTTTAATTAATTATATAATATCTATTTACTAAAATATCTTTAATATATTTATTATTATCTCTTTAATTTTATTAATCTATAAATTTCCTAGCCCTTTATTTTATATCTTTTCGCTAATTAAGTCTTTTTTAATAAATTTAGCCTCTAAGCTATAAAGCCTTTAAAGAAACTATTATTATTTATTAATTTAGATATATTATTTATTATTAAGAGGCTAATACCCTTAAGCTTACCCTATTCTATTTATATATCGATTTATATAATTATCCTTTAAATAATAAAGATATTATTAAATTAATTTATAATTACCCTAAACTTCTTATTAATTTTAAGCTTATTAATCTATTAATAGATACTTTTAATAATAATAATCCTATTTATTTATGCCTTTAAAACGCTTATTACCTAAACTATACCCTTATTAATTAATTATCCTCTTATATCTCGAAGAATATTAATATTATTATAGCCTCTATCGTAAATAAGAAGGAGAATATTATTATTAAGAAGGAAGTAATAACTATAAAGAAGAAAGAGATAGAAGAGCGTAAAATAGCGGAGAAGGCTATTAAACTTATAGCTATTAAGGAAAAGAAAGTAACCGATATTAAAGCTTATATCTATAAAGCTTAGGAGGAGCTCTATTATATTATTAATAATTCTAAAGCTCTTAAGGAAGTATTAATAGCTCGAACTCTTACCCTTAAAGCTATTATTACTCTAAAAGGGTTAACTAAGCGCTCTATTCTAGCTCTAGCCCCTAGCTATTTAGTAAAGAGAACTTAATTAATTCCTTAGAAGATTATATAAGTTATTAACGATAATAAAGAAAATAATAATAATAATAATAATAAGAGTATTAATAAATTAACTATTAAGGGTTTAATTAAAATAAATAATCTAGAATAATATTTCCTTTATTTAAATAAGGATAAAGGGGAGTTAATATCTTAATAATAATAGCTATAAAGCATTATTATATTATTTAATTAATATATTAATAATATTATTAAAGCTTAATATTAGAATTCTACTTTTTATTTCTTTATTTTTCTTATATAATAATTTATTAAGAATTATTTTAGGATTTTAGTTATTTATTTTATTATTTATATTTATACTTTTAATACTTTTAATACTTTTTTAAGGTTTATATTATATTTTCGAGGTAGCTTTCGGGTTCTTAAGTATTATATTCTATTATCTATTTAGCCTATTTTACTAAATAGAACCTTTACCTTTAATCCTCTTTATAGGATATAATATCTTCGATTTTCTATTTATCCTATTTATCCTCTAATATAAAGAAGTAAGCTAATTATTTAATATTAATTTAATAATTATATTATAATTCGAGCGAAGAGATAGAGAAGATATTATATATTCTAGAATAAATCTTAAAGAATATTATATAATAAGCTTATTTATTTATTTATTCTATAATCTAGACTTAGATATATTATAATATTAACTTTTAATCTATTTTAAATTAGAAATTCTTAATAAAGAGCCCTATAATATCCCCGATATTAAAGGTTTTTAATATATACCTCTTATTATAATAGAAGGCTTAAATATATACTATATATTATTAATTTTCGTTAATTATTTAATAAATAATTATAATCTTCTTAATCCTTTCCTTTATATTTTAGACCTTTATATCCTTTCTTAGGGCTATATAAGTAATTATTCTAAGATAATACTTATATAAGGCTTTAAATAGTAAAACTCTAATAATACTATATATATTATTATTATATAAGAACTTTATTTCTTTTAAATAATATAGTTATTCTTTTAACGCTTAATCGTTAATATAATAAAAGTATCTTTTTAGTATTTAGTAGGTTCTCTCTATTTATTTATTTATTTAAGGGTAATAGGTAATAGAGAAGTAATACTAAATCGCTCTCTCTTAATAGAATTCCTCCTAGAATTTACTCGTAAAGAGTTTATCTCTATCGCTTATTATACCCTCTAGGCTCTTAAACCTATATTCTATTTCTTTATAGAGGATCGTATTTAAGCTAGTAGCTATTAATATCTTATATATAACTAAGAACTAAGTAATTTTTATAAATTAATCTATAATTATAAGGATAGAGTTATATTCTAGGCTATTATCCTTTAATATAGGGCTTAAGCTTATAATAAAGTCTAAAGATATTTCTTAGAAAGGATAAAACGGAAGTAATAATAATTATAGCTTCCTATATAATCTATATTAAAGTATTTATATCCTTTAATATATTAAGTATTTAGCGATATAATAGTAGACGGTAATAGATATATTTTCTTAATAGAACTTCCTTATTAATAGCTTAAAGGTCTTATTTACCCCTATATATCCCGTTTAGGGGTTATTATAGTATTACTTAAATAGCTCCTTATAGAGCATTCCTTATATAAGGATAATTAATCGTCCCTTAAAAAAGAGGGTATTTTAATTATTTATAATATAACCTTCCCTTTTTCTAGCTTATTAATTTATATTCTCCTTCTAAAAAAGGTATCCTAGGTTAATAGCCTATAATCCTCGAACTAAGTCCTTAAATTCTAGGATAGAAATAGGCCTTAATATTATATTATTCTTTATAAGCTCTTTTATAATAGAATATAGGATATATTAATCTAGAATAATAACCCTAAACTTTATTAATTCCTTAGACCCTTTTCTAGTTTTTTAATAAATCGCTATTAACTTTCTAGCCTTAGCTTCTTAGCTTCGAGGTTAAAAAGAAGCTTTCTTCTTTATTTTATTTATTATAATAATATAAATATATATTACCCTTTATTTAAAAAATAAAAGCCCTTTTTCCCTATAATTATAATATCTTCTTAATATAAGGATAAGCTTCTATTTTTATAATATTACCTAAATAGCCTAGATATAAGCTCTATTTATAGTATCCTTTAGCTTTATCTTTATAATAATTTACTTAATATTTATAATTAAGTCTTCTATTAATTATAGCTTTTTAGATAATATAAAGAATATATCGTTTATCGATACTTATTCCCCTATATAATCTAATCGTCTTAAGAGATTATTAGCTAGGTATATAATCCTAGGTTAATATTAAATTTCGAAATTAAAAGATAATAATTAATAAATTTATTATATAAGCCTTCCCTAAAGGTCTCTAGCTAAGGCCTGTATAATACCCTTAAGGGCTTAATAGTCGATTAATACTATAAAGACTTAACCCATACCTTCGAAGTAATAGCGCTAATATTCTAAATTTTCTATTATTATAAGTAATTCTTATTATTTAATCCTTTATTACTATTCTATTAATAAAAGCTTTTATAAATAATAAACGATAAGTCTCTAGCTATTCTTATATTTTTAGCTAAGGATCCTTAAGATAATATTATTTAATAACGTAATCCACAAGCGAGTGGTTCACCCAAGCGAGTGGTTCACTTCGCCCGGGCCCACGACCTACACCTGAATTCTACAGATTCCACCTCCGCCCGCGATGGAGACTCTTTCAAAAGAAGGTCAATTATTCCTTGCTATCCAAGCTATGGACAATGACCCGAACCTAAGCGCCCGGAGTGCTGCGAGGATCTACACCGTCCCCTTAACGACGCTCCTCCGACGCCAGAAGGGCAAACCCTCCCGACGCGAAAGCCCGCCCAATTCTGCCAAATTAACAGTACTAGAAGAGAAAACTATTGTCGAATATATCCTTGACCTAGATGCGCGATCTTACCCTCCCCGGTTGGGTGAGGTCGGAGATATGGCGAATCGCCTGCTTGCCGACCGTGACGCGCCACGCGTCGGGAAGAACTGGGCCGCAAACTTCGTCAAACGGCAACCAGAGCTCCGGACGCGTTTCTTTCGCAAGTACGACTACAAGAGGGCCCAATGCGAAGATCCGGACGCGATAAACGCGTGGTTCCGCCTCGTGCATAACATGATCGCCAAGTACGGCATCCAAGAGGCTGACATGTACAACTTTGACGAGACCGGCTTCCAGATGGGCGTTATCGCCAACGGAATGGTCGTGACCAGTTCGGAAAGACGGTCCAATGTGAAGATGAGGCAGCCAGGCAACCGGGAATGGGTTACGGTGATCCAGGGCGTTGGCGCGTTGGGTTTCTCCGTCCCGCCGTTCATCGTGGTTTCGGGCAAGTACCACCTCTCGAGCTGGTACCAGGACGACGCGATTTCTCGCGACTGGAGAATCGCAACATCTCCAAACGGCTGGACGACGAATGATATTGGTCTGGAATGGATTCGGCATTTTGACAGGCATACAAAGTCCCGTACTTCGGGCGGTTATCGCCTACTGATCCTGGATGGCCACGAAAGTCACCACTCGGTCGACTTCGAACTCTACTGCAAGGAGAACAACATCATCACACTCTGTATGCCTCCTCATTCGTCACATCTACTCCAGCCTCTCGATGTTGGGTGTTTTGGCCCACTAAAGAAAGCATACGGTCGGCAAATCGAGGATAGGATGAGGGCGGGTACAACGCACATCAGCAAAGAGGACTTCTTCCCGGCGTTTTCGGCTGCATTTCAGCAAGCAATGACAGAAAAAAACATCCAGGGAGGCTTTCGAGGAGCGGGGCTTGTCCCCATAACCCGGAAACAGTCCTGTCAAAGCTGGATGTGAGGTTGAGGACGACGACGCCTCCGGGGACGTCCCACGGGGAGCGTGATTCTTGGGTCTCTAAGACGCCCACTAACCTGCTCGAGGCAGGTTCCCAGACTGACTTCATCAAAGGGCGAATCTCACGCCACCAGGGAAGCTCCCCAACGTCAATTTTAGATGCTGTTGACTATCTTGCGAAGGGGACGCGGGGTGTTATGCACCAGATCGCTCTTTTGAAGTCAGAGGTTATGATCCTTCGAGAGGAAAATGCTACACTAAGCCGACGCCGGAGGGCCAAAAGCTACGTCTCCGGGAAGGAGGAAGCATGGCTGTAGGCGAGGGACAGGACAAGATTGCTCAGAAGGAAGTAGATATCCAGATAAAAGAGGAAACGCTGCAGAACCCGGGTCCCGCGTCGTGGTCCCAGCCGAAGAAACGATGCTGTAGCGTATGCGGGAAGACCGGCCACAACGCGAGAACTTGTCAGGTAGCTATCTCATCGTCTGCAAAAGACGAGGAGGAGTGATTTTAATTGATTTACGGCGTTTGGGTTGAGGTTTTCCTCGGAATGTTTGTCGGGTCGGGGTGAAGTGAACCACTCGCATGGGTGAACCACTCGCTTGTGGATTACGTTATATTAATCTCGACCCGACCTTTAAGTATATAATCCTAATATTATAAGATTATAATAATAATAAAGATAAACTTTAATACTTTAAACGCTTTTTATACTTTAAATAGCTATTTAAATAGTCCCTTCTTAACCTTTATAATACTTCCTTTTAATAATATTAATAAAAGTATTATTATCTTAGAATATCCTTTAATAAAGTATTAATAAAAATTAGTAAATTTTAGGAATATTTATATATCTTTAAAGGATTTAGGGGGTTATTAATTAATAATTATTTAGATATAATTTAAGTCTATAATTATATTTTCCTTAGAGATAATAAACTTAAGGAATTCTATTTTATCTTAATAGAATAAGTATTTTAATTATTTTATAAAAAGTTTAAAATCTCGAAATCTCTTAAGAATTTATTAAAAATAGGCTAACGTAATCCACAAGCGAGTGGTTCACCCATGCGAGTGGTTCACTTCACCCCGACCCGACAAACATTCCGAGGAAAACCTCAACCCAAACGCCGTAAATCAATTAAAATCACTCCTCCTCGTCTTTTGCAGACGATGAGATAGCTACCTGACAAGTTCTCGCGTTGTGGCCGGTCTTCCCGCATACGCTACAGCATCGTTTCTTCGGCTGGGACCACGACGCGGGACCCGGGTTCTGCAGCGTTTCCTCTTTTATCTGGATATCTACTTCCTTCTGAGCAATCTTGTCCTGTCCCTCGCCTACAGCCATGCTTCCTCCTTCCCGGAGACGTAGCTTTTTGGCCCTCCGGCGTCGGCTTAGTGTAGCATTTTCCTCTCGAAGGATCATAACCTCTGACTTCAAAAGAGCGATCTGGTGCATAACACCCCGCGTCCCCTTCGCAAGATAGTCAACAGCATCTAAAATTGACGTTGGGGAGCTTCCCTGGTGGCGTGAGATTCGCCCTTTGATGAAGTCAGTCTGGGAACCTGCCTCGAGCAGGTTAGTGGGCGTCTTAGAGACCCAAGAATCACGCTCCCCGTGGGACGTCCCCGGAGGCGTCGTCGTCCTCAACCTCACATCCAGCTTTGACAGGACTGTTTCCGGGTTATGGGGACAAGCCCCGCTCCTCGAAAGCCTCCCTGGATGTTTTTTCTGTCATTGCTTGCTGAAATGCAGCCGAAAACGCCGGGAAGAAGTCCTCTTTGCTGATGTGCGTTGTACCCGCCCTCATCCTATCCTCGATTTGCCGACCGTATGCTTTCTTTAGTGGGCCAAAACACCCAACATCGAGAGGCTGGAGTAGATGTGACGAATGAGGAGGCATACAGAGTGTGATGATGTTGTTCTCCTTGCAGTAGAGTTCGAAGTCGACCGAGTGGTGACTTTCGTGGCCATCCAGGATCAGTAGGCGATAACCGCCCGAAGTACGGGACTTTGTATGCCTGTCAAAATGCCGAATCCATTCCAGACCAATATCATTCGTCGTCCAGCCGTTTGGAGATGTTGCGATTCTCCAGTCGCGAGAAATCGCGTCGTCCTGGTACCAGCTCGAGAGGTGGTACTTGCCCGAAACCACGATGAACGGCGGGACGGAGAAACCCAACGCGCCAACGCCCTGGATCACCGTAACCCATTCCCGGTTGCCTGGCTGCCTCATCTTCACATTGGACCGTCTTTCCGAACTGGTCACGACCATTCCGTTGGCGATAACGCCCATCTGGAAGCCGGTCTCGTCAAAGTTGTACATGTCAGCCTCTTGGATGCCGTACTTGGCGATCATGTTATGCACGAGGCGGAACCACGCGTTTATCGCGTCCGGATCTTCGCATTGGGCCCTCTTGTAGTCGTACTTGCGAAAGAAACGCGTCCGGAGCTCTGGTTGCCGTTTGACGAAGTTTGCGGCCCAGTTCTTCCCGACGCGTGGCGCGTCACGGTCGGCAAGCAGGCGATTCGCCATATCTCCGACCTCACCCAACCGGGGAGGGTAAGATCGCGCATCTAGGTCAAGGATATATTCGACAATAGTTTTCTCTTCTAGTACTGTTAATTTGGCAGAATTGGGCGGGCTTTCGCGTCGGGAGGGTTTGCCCTTCTGGCGTCGGAGGAGCGTCGTTAAGGGGACGGTGTAGATCCTCGCAGCACTCCGGGCGCTTAGGTTCGGGTCATTGTCCATAGCTTGGATAGCAAGGAATAATTGACCTTCTTTTGAAAGAGTCTCCATCGCGGGCGGAGGTGGAATCTGTAGAATTCAGGTGTAGGTCGTGGGCCCGGGCGAAGTGAACCACTCGCTTGGGTGAACCACTCGCTTGTGGATTACGTTATATATTCCTCCCTTATTCTCGAATAAATTAAGATATTATTTAGATAAATAATATAGAAATCGTTTAAAAATTTAATAAAAATTTAGTAAATATATATTTAGAATATAATAAAAGTATTTATAAGCTCGAATAATATTATAATATATTTATAATATTTATATTAAGTTTAGAATATAATTTTCTATTAATTACTCTCTTTAATACGAATCTAGTAATAAATATCTTAGATATTTATTTTAGAGAAGTACTTTATTTTAATTAAATAATCTAAAAGTTTATTTATTAGAAAGAATAGGTATTAATTCTTTATAATAATTATATTTAAACCCCGATAATCGATATATAAGCGTAAACTCCTATCCTTCTTTAATATAAATAATATTAGAGCTTTTATAGGATTAATAGATTTCTTAATTCTCTTTATAGCCTCCCTTTCTATTATATAGTAATAAAGCTCTTCTAGCTACTTCTAGGATAATAAATAAATTAGCTTATAAAGAGGTTCGGCCCTTTCTTTTAAGTCTATTAAATACTCTATATCTTTTAATATTAATAGTTCTTTCGCTAAATATTTAGAGAATATATCTTTAAATTCTATAAATTCTAAAAAGAGCGCTTTAATTTATTTATTATTAAGAGAAGGCTTATTAATAATAGGAATTATTATATTAAGTATTATAACTATTACCTAAATAATATAAGCGATATAGGCCTTAGCTTTATCTTCGATTATTATCTTTATAAACTCCTTAAGGTCTATATTAAATATATAGCCTTAAATAAAGGATTAAGTAATAATATCTATTCAAATATTTTCCTTATTTATATTATTATTAAATAGAAGGATATACTTTAATCCTTTAAATCGTTCTATATATATAAATAATTAATATAATAATCGGGGTCGATTTTATATATTTAATAAATAGAATAAAAAAGTAAATAATTTATAATTATTTATTATCTATTTATCGAATATTTATAATTTAGGAGCTTCTATACTTTCTATTTCTTATAGCTTTAATAGCTAAATAAGGGTAAGATTAATAATATCTATAATAATATTAATATCTAAGTTAATAGAGAATTTAATTTCTTTATTTTATTATATAATAATTATTAATATTTTTATAGTTTTCTTAATATTTATTTTTAATATAATATTCTTTAGGTCGGAATTTATATTAAATCGTTTTCCGAGAATTCTATTATCTAGATACCCTTAAACTTAAATAATTAGATATTAGTAATTATAGCCTTTAGCTTTTATAGTTTAGGCTAAATATAGTTCTATACTTAATATTTTAGTTTATTATAATAGAAGTATATATTAGATAGTATTATAAGGGTAGTATTTTAATTACTTAATAGTATTCTTATAGGGTAGGGGTTTAGGTTTCTCGCTTACCTTAGCGTAATACCTCTATTATAATAGGAGGAACGACTTCGCTTTATTAATAATTAATCCTATAAAACTTTACTCTTCGAGGCCCTATAGCTAGGGGTAGTATTATAGGGTTCGCCCTAAGCTAATTAAGAATAAATTCGCTTCTTACTTTCCTATTATTTATTCTACGATTTATTAATATCCTATATTTATTAAGCCTTATATATAATTATCTTAATATCCTCGATAAGAATATAGTATTTTATTAATTTATCCTTTATAAAATAAAGGAATTATTAGAAATACTTAAAAATATATTCTTTATTATAATCTATATTTTCGCTAAATAATTAATAAATATTCTCTTAATAATTAAAGAAAATAAAAGGGGAGATATCTTTATTTCCTCGGAAATAGAATAAATATAATTATTCTTAATAAGCTAAGTTTTATAAGTCTTTTAATAAATATTCCTATTTTATAAAGCTTTAGAAATCTTCTTAATAGATATTCGTATTATCTTTATTAAAATCCTTTCTATAAATCGCTTCGAGGTTCTAGGTATAATTTCGCTATATTATTTATAAAATATAAATAAGTTTTATTATTAATTATTCTATAATTTAGGCTATATTTATATTAAATTAGAAAGCGTTTCTAGCTTTAATTATAATAAGCTAATTATCGATTTAAGTAATAATAATATCCTCTTTAAATATTTTATAATTATAAATAAATAGTTTATTATAGTTCTTCGTAATAGGGATATATTTAGTAAAACGTTAAATTAAGAGGTTATTCTTATATCTCTATTTATAGAATTTATAGATTAGGGCTTAAAGGATTTATATTTATAGTTTAGCTTAGGTTATTTATTCGTTAATATTTCGATAATAATTCTTTAAAGAAGATCCTAATTTAAGTATAATCTTCCTATTATAGCTACCCCTTAATAATTCTAATAATATTCTTATTAATTTATCTTTAGAGTAATATCTATTATAATAAGCGATTCGTTTTTAAGTTCTAATACGCTTTAATTAATCTATTACTCGGCTTAATCTAATTATAAATTATAGAAGTTAAAGAATATAAAGGTATTAAGCTAAAGGCCTAGATTAAGGAAAATAATTAGATTAGCGAATAATCGGTAAGCTATTATATTAACTTTAATTTATCGAGGCTATTAAGTATAGCCTCGACTTCTCCTTTTAAACTAGGGCTTATCGCTAAAATATCTACGATAATATAAATAGGGGTTAGGTTCCTAACGTCTAACTCCTTATATAATTATATCTAAGTATAAAGGTATTAGGCTAAGGGCCTAGACTAAGGAAAGTAAATAGATTAATAAATAATTAAGAAGCTATTTTATTAACTTTAACTTATCGAGGCTATTAAATATAGCCTTAACTTCTCTTTTAAACTTAGGCCTATTACTAGAATATTAATAATAATATATATAAAGGTTAAGTTCCTAATACTTAATTTATTAAACTAATATTACCTATAATTAGGATAGTAATATCTTAAGTATCTAGGATCCACTACTCTTAGGTATATATAAACTATAGCTTATATAATCGCTAAGAGTAGATAGGTATATCTTATTAGAGGTCTAAGGGAAAGGTATTATATTGGGAAGCTATTCTCTAGGGTAGGAGGGTGCCTAGAACTAAGCTATAGGAGGTGCCAGGGCATAGGCCACCTAGCATTAGGTGACCGCTAGAAGCCCTACGCGAATACTATTAATACCCCCTTATAGGCACTATCTAAGGCGTAGTAGCTATTAGGTCTATTAGAGTCCCCGTAGGCACCTCGTAATAGGCCTCTTTCTTATTCCTAGTATTCTAAAAATATAATCTCTTAACTAATTAGAAGCCTAGAATTAATATAATAGTAATAGCTAACTTAGTTTATATTAATAAGGTATAATTAGTAAATAAATCCTATATACTTCTCGAGGCTAAGGCCCTTTATAAGTCTATTAATAGGTATTTTAGTAGAAAGTATATAGCGAAGCTTAAAGTCGCTTATAGTAATATATTCCTAAAGATATTTATATTAAATATCGATATAGCGAATACGTATAGCGTTAAGAGGGTTAAGGGTAATTACTAGAATATTCTAGCTATTTATTAATAAGATAAGAGGCTTCGGAATCCGTACCTTAAAGGCTACTATAATATCCTTAATCTAGTTTAGAGTAATATTTATAAGAATAAGATTAATAAATTTAGCTTCCGAGGTATTAAGAGTAACGAACTATTATTTACGCGATTTCTAGGCTATAGGGCTATTAGTAAAGAAGATTATATATCCTCTTATAGAAATACAACTATAATAGTCGCTATATAAAATATCGCTTATAATAAAGAGCTTAATATTAATATATTTATAATACTTAATTCTAAGTAAGAGGGTACTTTTAAGGTAACGAAATATATATTTTATAGCTATAAAGTATTTATTAATTAATCCGTTATTCCCTTTATAGAGCTTTAAGATACTAAAGCTAATATTAGGGTAAGTATTATAGCTAAGATAATTAAGAATATTTATTATCTCCTAGTATTTCTTTAATATTTAAGGGTTATATAAAATAGTATCTAGATAAGGAAGTAAAGAGCTTAAAGCTTAAAGGATCTTAATTAGATTAGCTTTATTAAAGCTAAAGCATTATAGTATCTTTTAAGTATATTCGTATTAATATAGTAAAGTAAAGCCCTTTTTAATATTATAGGTAATATATATATTAATAAACTTATTAATAATTAATATTTCTTTAAAGTTATAGATTAATTTTAATATCTAGATAGCTCCCTTAATAGCCTTAATAGAAGGCTTAGTAATAGTAATATTATTAATATATATTAATAGGATAATTCTAGTATATTTATTATATAGGAGATATAGGTTCCCTATAATATAAGTATAGCTTAGTTTATTTAGCTTTTTAAATAGGAATTAAAACTATTAAAGGGGAGCTTTACGAAGCTTATAAAAGGTATTATTAAAGCGATAAACCTTATTAATATTATCCTTATATCTATAAGGCTATTAAACGAATATATAAATATTAATAGGAATAAAGGCTATAAGAAATATATTATCGAAGTCGATAATAATAAATTAAAGGTCTAAGTAAATAATAAGGGCAAAGAATAAGTAGATTAAAACTAAGTAAGTAATTATAGCGTAGAGGTCTTATATAGCTTACTAGCTTAATTAACGATTACTATAAACTATTTACTTAGTACGAAATCGCTAAAGGGAAGTCTTTATATTAAGAACCTATATTCCTAGGAGGACTTTAATATTAATAAAGGGGTTTACTAGGGTCTAGGTCTTATACTTAAATAAGTTAATAATTTATTTATTAAAAGCCGGTTTCTAGAGATATTAATTAAGACCTTTCTTTATAATATTAATAGTCTTTAGAATATCGATATCCGATATTATAGAGTAAGCCTAAGCTATAGAATAAGCTAGGAGAGGCTTAATCGGAGTATCGAGAATATTAACGTTTATATAAATAGCTTACTCTACGAGGAATAGAGTCCTAGCGCTTAAGGATAGGTCGTTAATATAGGTTTTAGTATATTAACTTATAATATAAGGAGCGTTATATATAGATCTATAAGGAGGTAGAAGCGCTATAATACGAGGAGGCGACGATACGTATTCCGCTAGAGGGTCTAGAGACTCCCTATATAATAAGGCTACCTCCGTAGGAAGTATTTCGTTAGCCTTAATAGAGTTAATAGAAGAGGAGCTCGTCTCTAAATTAATAATAGAATCGTAAATCTAAATCTCTAAGGGACGAGGCTAAATCTAAATCTCTAAGGGACGAGGTTAAATCGATAGAGGGACTAACTTATAATTAAGAGGAGGAGTATATTCCTATTAAATATATAATTTAGGAGGCTCCGAGTTAATAGTTTCTTTAGCCTCGGGGTACTTAATAATAAACTATTTAATAGCTTTATAAAGGGGGATATTAACGAATTTAGAGATATTATAATTTATAAAGATAATATTATATTTATATTTATCGATATTCTTAAAGAGATTAAGGGTAGCTTTATATTAGCCCTCGAAGAAATATATATCTTAGTAATAGATAATATTATTATATTTAGGAATATAGATATTAAAGATATAATTATAAGGATTATCGAATCCTATAAAGAAGCCCTTCTAAGCTTATACTTCTATCTTATTAGCGTATAGGGGGCGGAGAATGCCCTTCTTATATATATAGGTAATATAGCTATATATATATAAATATTAAATATAAAATATCTATTATTCTTTAAGAAGGCTAAGGAAGCTAATAAGATACTCTTAAGGAGCTTTATTATAAGGGTTCGACGATATAAATAATAAATTAATAATTTCTATTATAGTCTTAGTAATATAGGGCTATAGATTAGTAGATAATCTTATTACGATAATAATAGTATAAATAGCTTCTAAAATACTACGATTAGCGTATTCTATAAGGCTATTCTAAGCTAGGGTATTAAGTATAGATAGATAGAATAAGGCGCCCTCCTTAATTAATATCGTTTTAATATTAAGGTTATCGAATTCGCTACCTCTATTATAAGTAATAGAGACGATAAGTAGGCTAATAGAGGCCTTAAAATAATAAATAAACCTTTTAATATAGAAGTAGGTCTCCTATTTAGTCTTAGTCTTTATAAAATAGATCTAATAGAAGCTATTATAGCGATTAATAATATAGAGGGTATAATAAAAGCTATCCTTAAGACTCGAGGGCTTATAGTTAATAAGATCTATAAAGACTTTATAGCTAAGGGCTAAGGATAGATAGGTAATAGAGCGATTTACGACCTTAGTACTCTTAGCTAGGCGATAAGCCTTATAATTAAAATTATATACTTCCTAATAATCGAAGAGGATATTAACTTTTATATAAATATCGATAATATATTATTTTCTAATATAAAAAAGGTATTCGTATATAATATAGAAAGGAGTTACCTTCTTAGACTTTATTATAATAATAGCTATACTATAAGTAATCTTAATAAGAAGGTGAATAAGGGTAAGAGTTAATATTATTATAATACCCTATTCCTAAATAGTTCTCGCTAATTAAATAGCGTTAGCGGTATATACTATAGACTTAGTACGGAAATCGTATTTAATCCCTAAACGACTAAGAAGGCCTAGTAATAGTAAATTCGTAGGGCTTCTAAGGAGATATCTAATATCGTAAATAATCTAGTTAATAGCCTTAGTAGGATCTATAGGGTCCTAGACTTAGAAGAATATATTCCCGATATTAAAGGGCTTAATAGCTTAATTATTAGCTATATTAATCTTAGGAAGTAAAGTATTCTCGGTATATATTAAGAACTAAGCGAAGTTATTAAATAAATTAATATTATTACCTAAATCGAGGATAATTACGTCTTAATTATAAGTCTTAGCTACTAAAGAGGTATAATAAGATATTACTAAATAAGTAATAGAATCTTAGTAAGTAATATTAGAGGAAGTAATAATAACTTACTTATTAGTATTATTAGAAGAGCCTCGATAAGAGGTATCGTAATAGTAAGCCCTAATAGCCTTAATAGCCTTATTATAGAACTCGCTAGACTATTTCTATAATATATTCTTCTTAAGAAGGAAATAAATAGAGGGGATATAGTTAAATAGTTCTTTATTTTCCTTAAAATAGTAAGGGTAAATAGGATATTTCTTATTAATATTTAAAGTAATAGTAGGCGCAGAATTACCCTTTTTCTAGCTTCGATTACTAGTACTTTATATAATAATTATAGAGTTAAAAGTAGATTCTTAATTATTAGCCTTATAAGTAATATTAGCTATAATATTATATTAATTATAGACCTTTATTATAATATACTTCTCGAATAATATAAGATATTAATTATAAATACTATTAAAGAATATATAAACGAATATAAATAAATTAATATTATAGATCTCTATAAAATAGTATTAGAGAGTTTAAGTATAAGCTAAATAAGTATAAAGGGTTAGAAAATTATTAATTTTAATCTTATAGAATTTATAAATAAGATCTATAATAGTATTTAACGAGACCCTAAGAATTATTCGATAAATTATATCCTATAGCTTATAAAGGTCTTAATCTCTTATATCCTAACCTCCGCCCTTAAAGCGATCGAGGAGGGTAGGATTAATAATAATAGAAAGAATACTTATTATTATTACCCTCTTCTCGTATTATACCTCTAGGGCATTAAGGTTAATAGGAGGTAGGATTATCGAATAAAGAAATTAAAGATAGCGGTCTTATTTAAGTAGATTAATAATATTAAATTATTAAGAATAGAGGTTCGATTCGTTAATTAAGTAATCGATATAAGTAAAGAGCTAAGGATAAGCTATTATAATTTAATATTATCGAGTAATTTAATAGGAATAATATTTATTATAAAAGAATAAATCTTATTTAAAATAGACGATAATAATATTATTAAATAGAGGAAATAAAGCTATTAATAATAATATAAAAATCGTAATATTAATAATATTATATAGTACGTAAAAGGATATATAACCTATTAGAGGTCTATAGAGGAAAAGGTATTATATTAGGAAGCTATTCTCTAGGGTAAGAGGTTGCTTAGAACTAAGCTATAGGAGGGAGGTACTAGGGCATAGGCCACCTAGTATTAGGTAACTACTAGAAGCCCTAGGCGAATACTATTAATAATATATACTCTAAAAGTATATTTAGGAAGAGTATATAGAGCTATATATATTAGACTTATAAGAGCTTATATATATTTATAAAGATATATATCTTACTATCTAAGATATTATAGGTCTCCTTAGAATAATTTTTCTCTTTATTCTAGAGCGATATAAATTACTTAATTATAGCTCTATCGATTAATAAGTTTATTAATTTATATAATAATAGAGTATAATATTAAGCTAATAGGTTCTAAGTATTATTTCGAGGTAAGGTCTTATTTTATTATAAATATAGTATAATCTCTTATTAATTAGATTATTTATTCTATTAATTAGATAACCCTAAAATATAAGATTAATAGGGATCTATCCTCTTATTTTATATAACTCGAATTTAGGATAATTAAGTAATCCTTATTATAAATAGTCGCTTATCGTCTAATTATTCTTACTATTCCTCTATTCTATAGAATATTAAATTATAATTAATACTACTCTTTAGCGTATTAACGTTAAATATCTCTTCTTATAATAATATTAGAATTAATCTCTTTAATATTTTAATATTTACTACCCCTAGAAGAGGGATCCTATAATCTATAAGATATATATTAGGGACCTCATGTTAGGGGCATATCCAAGTATAGTGAAAGAGTTAAGTTATTACTAAAGCTAGTTAGGCTATTGCCCTTATAAACTAGTAGAGTACTCTGGCCTAGGACTCTAGCGGAGTCCAAGTCCGCTAAGAGCCCTAGGCTAGAGCACCTTCTACTAAAGGAGGTGCCTCTAATACTACCGCCTCCTCGTAATACTATATCCCTATAGTATTTAATCTTATTCCTATAAAGTAATTAATTAAACTTATATCCCTTAATATTTATTATTAGATCTTATTCGCATAATTAAGCTTCTTACTATATTCCTAATCTATCTAGAATTATATATATATTAGAATATATATATTATCTATTAATATACCCGGAGTCTATTAATATAAATCCTTAAAGCGGTTGAAGTCTATTACGATAGCGCTTCTTAGCTAGCGGATTCGTATCTATTCTAGCGTATTTCTTACTATTAGGCTATATTAGTTTATCGTCGTTACTTAGAGTATCTAATTCTATTAGTGGAATAGTTATTCTAGTCCTAGTCTTACTCCTAGCTATAGTCGATAGCTTAGCCGTAATAGACGACGATTCTATAATAGTAGGCAGTATAGATAGTAGTATAGTAATAGACGTTTTAGTTAATATAGGTTATAGAGATAAACTCTATATTAGTAACAATGCTTTCTATTAGAATAAGGCTTATATTACTCTAGTTAATAATAGTCGTCTAGAGTATAGTCTAGTCGGTTACGTTAATAGGACCTTTATTAGTATATCTTATTAGTAGTATTCGCCTAGGGCTTCTAGCGGTCACCTAATGCTAGGTGGCCTATGCCCTAGCACCTCCCTCCTATAGCTTATTTCTAGGCACCCTCCTACTTTAGAGAATAGCTTCCTAATATAATACTTTTTCCTCTATAGACCTCTAATAGGTTATACGCCCTTTTACGTATTACGTAATATCGTTAATATTATAATTTTTATATTATTATTAATAGCTTTATTTCCTCTATTTAATAATATTATTATCGTCTATTTTAAATAAGATTTACTCCTTTATAATAAATATTATTCCTATTAAACTATTTAACGATATTAAACTATAATAGCTTATCCTTAGCTCTTTACCTATATCGATTACTTAATTAGCGAATTAAACCTCTATTCTTAATAATTTAACGTTATTAATTTACTCGAATAAGATTACTATCTTTAATTTCTTTATTCGATAATCCTACCTCTTATTAACCCTAACGCCTTAGAGGTATAGTATAAGAAGAGGGTAATAATAATAAGTACTCTTTCCATTATTATTAATCCTACCCTCCTCGATTACTTTAAGGGCGGAGGTTAGGATATAAGAGATCGAGACCCTTATAAGCTATAGGATATAATCTATCGAATAATTCCTAGGGTCTTATTAAATATTATTATAGATCTTATTTATAAGTTCTATAAAATTAAAGTTAATAATTTTCTAACCCTTTATACTTATTTAGCTTATATTTAAACCCTTTAATGCTATTTTATAGAGATCTATAATATCGATTTATTTATATTCATTTATATACTCCTTAATAATATTTATAATTAATATTTTATATTATTTAAGAAGTATATTATAATAAAGGTCTATAATTAATATAATATTATAGCCGATATGACTTATAAGGCTAACGATTAAGAATCTACCCTTAACTCTATAATTATTATATAGAATATTAATAATTAAAGCTAGAAAAAGGGTAATTCCGCGCCTATTATCGCTTTAAATATTAATAAGAAGTATCCTATTTACTTTTACTATTTTAAGGAAAATAAGGAACTATTTAATTATATCCCCTCTATTTATTTCCTTTTTAAGAAGAATATATTATTAAAGTAGTCTAGCGAGTTCCGTAATAAGGCTATTAAGGCTATTAAGGCTTATTATTATAATACCTCTTACCGAAGCTTTTTTAATAATATTAATAAATAAGTTATCGTTATTTCTTCTAATATTACTCGCTAAGACTCTATTACTTACTTAATAATATCTTACTATACCTCTTTAATAGCTAAGACTTATAGCTAAGACGTAGTTATCCTCGATTCAGGTAATAACGTTAATATATTTAATAACCTCGCTTAGTTCTTAATATATACTGAGAATACTTTACTTCCTAAGATTAATATAATTAATAGTTAGGCTATTAAGCCCCTTAATATTAAGAGTATATTCTTCTAAGTCCGGGACCCTATAGATCCTACTAAGGCTATCGACTAGATTATTCACGATACTAGATATTTCCCTAGAAGCCCTATGAACTTATATAAAGGTATAGGGCTAAGGGCCTAGATTAGGGAAAGTAATTAGATTAGCGAATAGTCGGTAAGCTATTATATTAACTTCAACTTATCGAGGCTATCGAGTATAGCCTCGACTTCTCCTTTTAAATTAGGGCTTATCGCTAAAGCGTCTACGATAATATAAATAGGGGTTAAGTTCCTAATATCTAACTCCTTATATTGCCTCCCCTCCTAGAGGTCTAGTCCCTAGAACTTATAATGCTTTTACTAATACGCCTTAATACCTTAATATATTACTTCTTAAGCCTTATTCCCCTATATAGCTATAATATAGAGCTAGGTTAGACGTATCGCGGAAATTATAATAATAGTAATACTAATAATAGCCTAGAAGTAGGTAGTAATATAGAATAGTCCCTACTATTAATTTATAGGTAATAGTTTATTATACTTATCTTATAAGGTTCTCTCTATTATACTTATAATTCTCCTAGATCTTATTATCTTTAGCTTCTTTTAATAATCGATATTCTTATAATTTATTATATTCCTATTTTATCTATTTAATCCTATATTTATCCTTAAATATCCTAACTATTCCGTTTAATTATTATAATATCGGATATTACTTTTTATTTCAATAAAATATATTTATATAATCCTTAATTAGCTTAGGCCTATAATCGCTAGCTTCCTAATATTAAGGCTAAGAACCCCCTATATAAATGTTATTTTAGTAAATTCGCTTTATAGCTAGATATTAAGTATATAGCTAGATATTCCGATATTAAATATATTATTTATAAATTTAATAAAAGCGCTTATTTTATTATAAATTCGCTAAATCTTTTAGCTATATTAGCTAATAATTATAGATCTTTAAGCCCCTTTATAAAGTTATTTAGTTTATTTAATAAAAAGTCTATAACTAAATATATATTAATAAGGGTATAACTTTATATAATTATTTATCGAAATAGTATACTCGCTATCTCTCCCGCTTTATTAAAGTAATTAAATATTTTAAGAAAATATTAGAAATTATTATCGACCTAGCTAATAATAGCCGTTTCTATAATATTATAGGTTACGCTTAAACTTTTAAGTTTATTTTAATTAATTATATAATATCTACTTATTAAGATATCCTTAATATATTCGCTATTATCTCTCTAGTTTTATTAATCTATAAGTTTCCTAGCCCTTTATTTTATATCCCTTCGCTGACTAAGTCTTCTTTAATAGGTTTAGCCTCTAGGCTATAAAGCCCTTAAAGAGGCTATTACTATTCGTTAATTTAGGTATATTATTTATTATTAAGAGGCCGATACCTTTAAGCTTACCCTATTCTATCTATATATCGATTTATATAATTACCCTTTAAATAGTGAAAACGCTATTAAATTAATCTATAGCTACCCCGAACTTCCTATTAATCCTAAGCTTATCGATCTATTAATAGATACCTTTAATAGCAATAGCCCTATTCGCCTACGCTTTTAAAGCGTTTATTACCTAGGCTATACCCCTATTAGCTAATCGTCCTCTTATATATCGAAGAATATTAATATTATTATAGCTTCTATTATAAATAAGAAAGAGAATATTATTATTAAGAAAGAGGTAATAGCTATAAAGAAGAAAGAGATAGAAGAGTATAAAGTAGCGGAGAAGGCCGCTAAGCTTATAGCTATTAAGGAGAAGAAAATAGCTAATATTAAGGCTCGTATCTATAAAGCTTAAGCGGAGCTCCGCTATATTATTAATAATTCTAAGGCCCTTAAGGATATATTTATAGCTCGAACCCTTATTCTTAAGGCTATTACTGCCCTAAAGGGGTTAATTAAGCGCTCCGCTCTAGCTCCGGCCCTTAGCCGCTTAATAAAGAGAACTCGGTTAACTCCTTAGAAGGCTATATAAATTATTAGCGATAATGAAGAAAATAGTAATAATAATAATAATAAGAGTATTAACGAGCTAATTATTAAGGGTTTAATTAAAATAAATAATTTAAAATAGTATTTCCTTTATTTAAAGGGGATAAAGGGGAGTTAATATCTAGATAATAATAGCTATAAAGCGCTATCGTACTATCTAGTTAATATATTAATAGTATTATTAGGGCTTAATATTAAAGTTCTATTTTTATTTTCTTATTTTCCTTATATAGTAATTTATTAATAATTAATTTAGGAATTTAGTTACTCGTCCTATCGCTTATACTTGTACCTCTAATACTTCTAATACTTTTTTAAAGTTTACGCTATATTTTTAAAATAGCTTTTAGGTTCCTAGGTATTATATTCTACTAGCTACTTAGCCTATTTTACTAAATAGAACCTTTACCTTTAGTCCTCCTTATAGGATACGATATCTTCGATTTCCTATTTATCCTATTTATCCTCTAATATAGGGAAGTAGGCTAATTACTTAGTATCGATTCGGCGATTATATTATAGTTCGAGGGAAGAGATAAGGAAGATATTATATATTCTAGAGTAAATCTCGGGGAATATTATATAATAAGCTTATTTACTTATCTATTCTATAATCTAGACCTAGATATATTATAATATTAGCTTCTAGTTTACTTTAAACTAGAAGTTCTTAATAGAGAATCCTATAATATCCTTAATATTAAAGGTTTTTAATATATACCTCTTATTATAATAGAAGGCTTAAGTATATACTATATACTATTAATTTTTATTAATTATTTAGCGAGTAATTATAATCTTCTTAGTCTTTTCCTTTACGCCCTAGACCTTTATATCCTTTCTTAGGGCTATATAATTAATTATTCTAGGGTAATACTTATATAAGGCTTTAAATAGAGAGACGTTAATAATACTATATATATTATTATTATATAAGAACTCTACTTCTTTTAAGTAATATAGCTACTCTTTTAGTACTTAATCGCTAATATAGTAAAGGTATTTTTCTAGTATCTAGTAGGTTCTCTTAATCTACCTATCTATCTAAGGGTAATAGGCGGTAGAGAGGTAGCGCTAAATCGCTCTCTCTTAATAGAATTCCTCCTAGAATTTACTTATAAGGAGTTTATCTTTATCGCTTATTATACCCTCTAGGCTCCTAAACCTATACTCTATTTCTTTATAGAAGATTATACTTAGGTTAATAGCTATTAACGTCTTATATATAGCTAGGAACTAAGTAGCTTTTATAAATCGGTCTATGATTATAAGGATAGAATCGTACTCTAAGCTATTATCCTTTAATATAGGGCTTAGGCTTATAATAAAGTTTAAAGATATTTCTTAGAAAGGGTAAGACGGAAGTAATAGCGATTATAGCTTCTTATATAATCTATATTAAGGTATTTAAGTCCTTTAATATATTAAGTATTTAGCGATATAATAGTAGACGTTAATAGATATATTTTCTTAGTAGAACTTCCTCGCTAATATCTTAAGGGTCTTATTTACCTTTATATATCCTATTTAAGGGTTATTATAGTATTACTTAAATAGCTCCCTATAAAATATTCTTTATATAAGGATAATTAATCGTCCTTTAAAGAGGAGGGTATTTTAATTATTTATAATATAACTTTCCCTTTTTCTAGCTTATTAGCTTATATTCTCCTTTTAAAAAAGGTATCCTAAGTTAATAGCTTATAGTCCTCTAACTAAGTCCTTAAATTCTAAGGTAGAGGTAGGCCTTAATACTATTTCGTTCCTTATAAGCTCCTTTATAATAGAATATAGGATATATTAATCTAGAATAGTAACCTTAGATTCTATCGATTCTTTAGACCCTTTTCTAATCCTTTAGCGAATCGCTATTAACTTTCTAGCTTTAGCTTCTTAGCTTCGAGGTTAAGAAGAAGCTTTCTTCTCTACTTTATTTATTATAATAATATAAATATATATTACCCTTTATTTAAGGGGTAAGGGCCCCTTTTCCCTAAAGCTATAATATCTTCTTAATATAGAGATAGGCTTCTATCCTTATAATATCGCCTAGATAGCCTAGATATAAGCTCTACTTATAGCGTCCTTTAATTTTATCTTTATAATAATTCGCTTAATATCTATAGCTAAGTCTTCTATTAGTTATAGCTTTTTAGATAATATAGGGAGTATATTACTTATTAATACTTATTCTCCTATATAGTCTAATTATCTTAAGAGATTATTAGCTAGGTTTATAATCCTAGGTTAATATTAAATTTCGAAATTAAAAGACGATAATTAATATACTTATTATATAAGCCTTCCTTAAAAGTCTCTAGCTAAGGCTTATATAATACCCTTAAGGGCTTAATAATTAAATAATATTATAAAGACTTAACCTATACCTTCGAGGTAATAGCGCTAATATTCTAGGCTTTCTACTATTATAAGTAGTTCTTATTATTTAATCCCTTATCGCTATTCTATTAATAAAAGCTTTTATAAATAATAAATATTAAATCTCTAGCTATTCTTATTTTTTTAGCTAAAGATCCTTAAAATAGTATTATTTAATATATTAATCTCGACCCGACCTTTAAATATATAATCTTAATATTATAAGATTATAATAATAATAAAAATAAGCTTTAATACCTTAAATACCTTCTATACTTTAAGTAGCTATTTAAATAATCCCTTCTTAACCCTTATAATACTTCCTTTTAATAATATTAATAGGGGTATTATTATTTTAGAATATCCTTCGATAAATTATTAATAGAAGTTAGCGAATCTTAGGAATATTTATATATCTTTAAAAGATTTAGGGGATTGTTAATTAATAATTACTTAGATATAATTTAAGTTTATAGCTACGCCTTCCTTAGAGATAATAAACTTAAGGAATTCTATTTTATCTTAATAGAATAAATATTTTAATTATTTTATAAAGAGCTTAAAGTCTTAAAGTCTCTTAAGGACTTACTAGAAGTAGGCTATATACTCCTCCCTTATTCTCGAATAAATTAAGATATTATCTAAATAAACGATATAGAAATCGTTTAATAATCCTATAAATATTTAATAAATATATACTTAGAACGTAATAAAAGTATTTATAAGCTCGAATAATATTATAATATATTTATAGTACTTATATCGAGTTCGGAATATAGTTTTCTATTAATTATTCTCTTTAATATAAATCTAGTAATAAATATCCTAGATATCTATTTTAGAGAAATACTTTACCCCGATTAAATAGTCTAAAAGTTCGCTTATTAGAGGGAGAGGGTATTAATTCTTTATAATAATTATATTTAGACCCCGATAATCGATATATAAACGTAAATTTATATCCTTCTTTAATATAAATAATACTAAAGCCTTTATAGGGCTAATAGATTTCTTAATTCTCCTTATAGCCTCCCCTTCTATTATATAGTAATAGAGCTCTTCTAGCTATTTCTAGGATAATAGATAGATTAGCTTATAAAGAGGTTCGGCCCCTTCTTTTAAGTCTATTAAGTACTCTACGTCTTTTAATATTAATAATTCTTTCGTTAAATCTTCGGAGAATATATCTTTAAATTCTACGAATTCTAAAAGGAGCGCTTTAACTTACTTATTACTAGGAGAGGGCTCGTCGATAATAGGAATTATTATATTAAGCGTTATAGCTATTACCTAAGTAATATAAGCGATATAGGCCTTAGCTTTATCTTCAATTATTATCCTTATAAACTCCTTAAGATCTATATTAGATATATAGCCCTAGGTAAAGGATCGGGTAATAATATTTATTTAAATATTTTCCTTATTTATATTATTATTAGATAAAAGGATATACTTTAACCCTTTAAATTATTCTATATATATAAATAACCGATATAATAATTAAGGTCGATTTTATATATCTAATAAATAGAATAAGAAAGCGAATAATCTATAAGTATTCGCTATCTATTTATTAAATATTTATAGTTTAAGAGCTTTTATACTTTCTATTTCTTATAGCTTTAATAGCTAAATAAGGGTAGGACTAATAATATCTATAATAATATTAATATCTAAGTTAATAGAGAACTTAATTTCCTTACCCTATTAAATAGTAATTATTAACGCTTTTATAGTTTTCCTAATATTTATTTTTAATATAATACTCTTTAGGTTAGAATCTATATTAAGTCGTTTTCTAAGAATTCTATTATCCGGATACCCTTAAACTTAGGTAATTAGATATTAGTAATTATAGCCTTTAGCCTTTATAGTTCGGGCTAGGTATAATTCTATATTTAATGCCCTAGCTTATTATAATAGAAATAGACGTTAGATAGTATTATAAGGGTAGTATTTCGGCTACCCGATAATATTCTTATAGGGTAAGGGTTTAGGTTTCTCGCCTACCTTAATATAGTACCTCTATTATAATAGGAGGAACGACCTCGCTTTATTAGAGATTAATCCTAAAGGGCTTCTCTCTTCGAGGCCCTATAGCTAGGGGTAATATTATAGAGTTCGCCCTAGGCTAACTAAGAATAAGTTTATTTCTTATTTTCTTACTATTTATTCTACGATTTATTAATATCTTATATTTATTAAGCTTTATATATAACCGCCCTAATATCCTTAATAGGAATATAATATTCTATTAATTTATCCTTTATAAAGTAAGGGAATTATTAGAAATATTTAAAAATATATTCTTTACTATAGTCTATACTTTTACTAAATAATTAATAAATATTCTCTTAACGATTAAAGAAGATAAGAGGGGAGATATCCCTATTTCCTTAGAAATAGAATAAATATAATTATTCTTAATAAGCTAAGTTTTATAGGTCCTTTAATAAATATTCCCGCTTTATAAAGCTTTAGAAATCTTCTTAATAGATATTTATATTATCCTTATTAAGGTCCTCTCTATAAATCGCTTTAAAGTTCTAGGTATAATTTCGCTATATTATCTATAAAATATAAATAAATTTTATTATTAATTATTCTATAATTTAGGCTATATTTATATTAAATCGGAAAACGTTTCTAGCCTCGATTATAATAAATTAATTATCGATTTAAATAATAATAGTATCTTCTTTAAATATTTTATAATTATAAATAAATAATTTATTATAATTCTTTATAATAAAGGTATATTTAATAAAATATTAAATTAAGAGGTTATTCTCGTATCTCTATTTATAGAGTTTATAGGATAAGGCTTAGAGGATCTATATTTATAGTTTAGCTTAAGTCGTTTATTTATTAATACTTCGATAATAGTTTTCTAGAGAAGATCCTAGTTTAAGCGTAATCTTCCCGCTATAGCTACCCTTAGATAATTCCGATAATATTCCTATTAATTCGTCTTTAGAGTAGTATCTATTATAATAAGCGGTTCGCTTTTAAGTCCTAATACGCTTTAATTAATCTATTACTTAGCTTAATCTAATTATAGATTATAGAAGTTAAAGAATATAAAGGTATAAGGCTAAGGGCCTAGATTAAGGAAAGTAATTAGATTAGTAAATAGTCGGTAAGCTATTATATTAATTTTAACTTATCGAGGCTATCGAGTATAGCCTCGACTTCTCCTTTTAAACTAGGGCTTATCGCTAAAGCGTCTACGATAATATAAATAGGGGTTAGGTTCCTAATATCTAACTCCTTATAACTTACTATCGCTAAGCCTTCTTAGTCGTTTAGGGATTAAATACAATTTCCGTATTAAATCTATAATATATACTATTAACGCTATTTAAGTAGCGAGAACTACTTAAGAATAAGGTATTATAGTAATACTAACTCTTACCCTTATTAACCTTTCTATTAAGACTATTTATAATATAGCTACTATTATAATAAAGTCTAAGAAAGTAACTCCTTTCTATATTATATATAAACGCTTTCTTTATACTAGAAAATAGCGTATTATCGATATTTATATAAAGGTTAATATCCTCTTTAATTATTAGGAAGTATATAACTTTAACTACGAGGCCTATCGCCTAGCTAAGAGTATTAAGGTCGTAAATCGCTCTATTACCTATCTATCCTTAGCCCCTAGTTATAAGGTCTTTATAGACCTTATTAATTATAAGCCCTTAAGTCTTAAGGATAGCTTTTATTATACCCTCTATATTATTAATCGCTATAATAGCTTCTATTAGATCTATTTTATAAAGACTAAGATTAAATAGAAGACTTATTTCTATATTAAAAGGTTTATTTATTATTTTAAGGCCTCTATTAGCCTACTTATTATCTCTATTACCTATAATAGAGGTAGCGAATTCGATAACCTTAATATTAAAACGATATTAATTAAGGAGGGCGCCTTATTCCGTCTATCTATACTTAATACCCTAGCTTAGAATAGCTTTATAGAATACGCTAATCGTAGTATTTTAGAAGCTATTTATATTATTATTATCGTACTAGGATTACCTATTAATTTGTAGCCCTATATTACTAAGACTATAATAGAAATTATTAACTTATTACTTATATCGTCGAACCCTTATAATAAAGCTCTTTAAGAGTATCTTATTAGCTTCCTTAGCCTTCTTAAGGAATAGTAAATGCCCTATATTTAATATTTATATATATATAGCTATATTACTTATATATATAAAAAGGGCATTCTCCGCCCCTTATATATTAATAAGATAGAAGCGCGAGCTTAGAAGGGCTTCCTTATAGGATTCGATAGTCCTTATAATTATATCTTTAATATCTATATTCCTAAGTATAATAATATTATCCGCTACTAAGATATACGTTTCTTCGAGGGCTAATATAAAGCTACCCCTAATCTCCTTAAGAATATCGATAAATATAAATATAATATTATCTTTATAGATTACGATATCTCTAAATTTATTAATATCCCCTTTTATAAAGCTATTAAATAGCTTACTATTAAGTACTTTAAGGCTAAGGAAACTATTAACTCGGAGCCTCTTAAGTTATACGTTTAATAGGAATATACTCCTCCTCTTAATTACGAGT
Source organism: Verticillium longisporum (assembly GCA_019188255.1). Classification (NCBI taxonomy): domain Eukaryota; kingdom Fungi; phylum Ascomycota; class Sordariomycetes; order Glomerellales; family Plectosphaerellaceae; genus Verticillium; species Verticillium longisporum. The sequence continues at coordinate 833,202 of JAETXT010000007.1, forward strand.
TAGTCTTTCTATTAATTTAACTTTATCCCCTAAAGACCTAGATTTAGCCTCGTCCCCTAGAGACTTAGATTTACGATTCTACTATTAACTTAGAAACGAGCTCCTCTTCTATTAACTCTATTAAAGCTAATAAAGTATTTCCTATAAAGGTAGCCTTATTATATAGGGAGTCTCTAGACCCTCTAGCGGAATACGTATTATCGCCTCCTTATACTATAGCGCCTCCGCTTCCTTATAGGTCTATATATAATACTCTTTATATTATAGGTTAATATATTAAAACTTATATTAATAATTTATCCTTAAACGCTAAGATTCTACTCCTCGTAAAGTAAGCTATTTATATAAATACTAATATTCTCGATACTCTAATTAAGCCTCTCCTAGCTTATTCTATAGCCTAGGCTTACTCTATAATATTAGATATTAATATTCCGAAGACTATTAACGCTACGAAGAAGGGTCTTAATTAATATCTTTAGAAACCGGCTTTTAATAAATAAATTACTAACTTACTTAAGTATAAGATCTAAACCCTAGTAGACCCCTTTATTAATATTAAGGTCCTCCTAGGAATATAGGTTCTCGATATAAAGACTTCCCTTTAACGATTTCGTACTAAGTAGGTAATCTATAGTAATCGTTAATTAGGCTAATAGGCTACGTAGAACCTCTATACTATAATTACTTACTCGGTTTTAATCCGTTTATTCTTCGCCCTTATTACTTACTTAAACCTTTAACTTATTATCGTCGACTTCGATAGCGTATTTCTTATAGCCTTTACTCTTATTAATATTTACGTATTCGTCTAATAGCTTTATAGATATAAGGATAATATTAATAAGATTTATCGTTTTAATAATACCCTTTATAGGCTTTATAAAGCTCCCCTTTAATAGTTTTAATTCCTATTTAAGAAGCTAAATAAACTAAGCTATACTTATATTATAAGGAATTTATATCTCCTATATAATAAGTATACTAGAGTTATCCTATTAATATATATTAATAATGTTATTATTATTAAGCCTTCTATTAAGGCTATTAAGGGAGCTATCTAGATATTAAACTTAATCTATAACTTTAAAGAAATATTAATTATTAATAAGTTTATTAATATATATATTACCTATAATATTAAAAAGGGCTTTACTTTACTATATTAATACGAATATACTTAAAAGATACTATAATGCTTTAGCTTTAATAAAGTTAATCTAATTAAGACCCCTTAAGCTTTAGGCTCTTTACTTCCTTATCTAGATATTATTTTATATAATCCTTAAATATTAAAGAAATATTAAGAGATAATAAGTATTTTTAATTATCTTAGCTATAATATTTACCCTAATATTAGCTTTAGCGTTTTAAAGCTCTATAAGGGGAATAGCGGACCGATTAATAAGCACTTTATAGCTATTAAATATATATTTCGCTACTTTAAAGGTACCCTCTTATTTAGAATTAAGTATTATAAGTATATTAATATTAAGCTCTTTACTATAAGCGATACTTTATATAGCGATTATTATAATCGTACTTCTATAAGAGGATATATAATCTTCTTTATTAATAGCCCTATAGCCTAGAAATTACGTAAATAATAGTTTATTATTCTTAATACCTCGGAAGCTAAATTTATTAATCTTACTCCTATAAATATTACTCTAAATTAGATTAAGGATATTATAATAGCCTTTAAAGTATAGATTCCGAGGCCTTTTATCTTATTAATAGATAGCTAGAATACTCTAATAATTACCCTTAACCCTCTTAATATTATATATACTCGTTATATCGATATTCGATATAAATAGGTTTAGGAACGTATTATTATAAGCGATTTTAAGCTTCGCTATATACTTTCCGCTAAAATGCCTATTAACGGATTTATAAAGGGCCTTAGCCTCGAGAAGTATATAGAATTTACTCGCTAATTACGCTTTATTAATATAAACTAAGTTAGCTATTACTATTATATTAATCCTAGGCTTCTAATTAGCTAGGAGATTATATTTTTAGAGTACTAGGATTAGGAAAGAGGCCTATTACGAGGTGCCTACGGGGACTCTTATAGACCTAATAGCTAATACGCCTTAGATAGTGCCTATAGGGGGGTATTAGTAGTATTCGCCTCGGGCTTCTAGCGGTCACCTAATGCCAGGTGGCCTATGCCCTAGCACCTCCCTCCTATAGCTTAGTTCCAGGCACCCTCCTGCCCTAGAGAATAGCTTCCTAATACAACACCTTTTCCTCCCTAGACCTCCAATATATCTAAGTCTATTATCGACGATGATTATATTAATAGTAACGATATCGGTAATCGTCGTTCTATAATAGATATTAAGGAGATTAGGGACTAGGTCCTACTATTTACTCCTCCTATAATATCCTCTAGGGTCTTTATTCTATTATAAATTAACTTCGTTAAGATATATATATCGGTTAAGGAGGTATTATATTATACTAATTTAATATAGAGTTATAAGATATCTTTTATTAGGCTGTCTATACGATTTAGGATTATAGTCTATATAATAGTAATATCCTTTTATTTATCCGTAATCTATTATAATAGAGCTATTATCGATCTATTCCTTATATTAAGCGTAGACTCTATATAATCCAATATCTTATTATCCCCTTAATTATTATTATTACGATTATCTATAAAAGTAAGAATTAATTTAATAATCCTATTAATAATTATATATTATCCTTTTAATAGGTCTATCTAGATATATAAGAGCTATTATCTATTTAGTATATAGAGGTCTTCCTCGTTATTATATAGGAATAACCGATTCTTAGTTATCTTATTAAGTATTAAGATTAGGACGTCTAATAAAGTTATTATAGGGAAAGGTAAAGAGATATCGTTTTATTCGAGTTAGTAATAGGCTCTATTATATCTCTATTAATAGATCTTTAGCGTAAACTTGCCCCTTTTTATTATATTTATTACTATAAATAATTAATTTAAGTAATTATTATTATCTTTCTAGATATTATTTAGGAAGAAGAGCTATTCTTAGCGGATTTATAATAGCTTACTAGGTTCTAGTAACTTCTATATAGATATATTTACCTTAATAATAAGTTAGTATATAGCCTATAGCTAAGTAAGTCGTTCTTCTCTTAGCTATTTATTAAGGAAGGGCGTCTCTCTTATATTAGCTTAGCGGTATAGATTATATATAGCGCTCCTAATTACCCTATATAGGAGCGGGTATCTAGTTATTAGGTATAAAAGTACTTATTTAATTACTCTTACTTAGAATATAATTCTATAGCTTAGGTATAAGTATATATATTTAGCTAAGCGAAGTATAAACTTCTTACCCTTATTTTAGTCTTCTAGAATTAAGGTTTATTAAAAGCATAGATAGATATTATATTTATATTTTTTAGACTTTATTTAGAAAACGTTATATTCTTTATTAAGGATAAAATAGATAAAAGTATCTATAGCTATAAATATTAATCCCGATATAATTCCTTATTCTTTATTATAGATCTATAAAAAGATTAAATAATTATTAATATATCTCTTTCTAAGTATAATATAGATATATTTAATTATTCTATCTATCCTATTATTAATATTATATTTATATCTCTAGACCTTAGGTCTTACCTAGGGTCTACTCTTATTACTTAGAAATATCATCTCTAAGTATTATATTTTTAATAGTTCTAGGTCCTCTATATCTAAGTCCTATATATTAAATATCTACGGTTCCCGTAATAGATTAGCGAGGCCTTTAGCCTTAGCTTTACTTTTCTTTACTTTAAGCGTAAATACTCTTAGCGGAGGGATCTCCTTTATATCGCTATCGCTTCTTAATTAAGAGCTAGGAGTAGTTTCCTTATCGTTATAGGTATCTATAACTAGGTCCATTATATTATTCTAGGTAGAGAGGTTAGTTCTATTATTATAGGTAAGGGGGTTAATTCTATTTATCATAGCTTATATTTTTCTAAGCGCTTCGTCTACCTTATAAGTATATTCGGTTATTATTTTATCTCTAGCTTCGGCTTATTCTTATATTTATTATATATATTCCTTTATCTATTTAGCGTTTAGAGTTATCCTCATTAATAAATATAATCTCGATATAATAAAAATAAGTTATAAGTTCTTAATATAGAGTCTAGAGTATTATTTCGTAGTTTAAAGGTATTTTAATCGTAATTATAGTAATAGCGTAAAAGGGTTAATATTAGAATAGAATAAATATAAGAGAGTTAATAGGTCTAAGAATTAAAGTAGATATTTTATAATAGTTCCTTCCTTCGTTCTTCCTTATAATCTTATATACTAATCTTATTTATATAAGTATTTTCTATTTACTTATCCTATTAAAACTATTTTACTAAAATTATTACTTAGTCTTAATAATTAGATCTTTATTTCGATATTAATTAATAGAATCTAGTTAATAATAGTCGTCTCTAGTTCTTAGTAATTATCTCGCTATATCTCTAAGTCCTTTATTAGATATTTTATCTTATATTTATATAATAGGTCGTTCCCTATATATAATATATCTGTATAATATATTTATTTAGTAAATTTATTCCCTTAGCTTTTCTATTTAATTAGATATTATAGGTATAATTACCCCGATAGCTATCTCGTATATTTATCTAATAATCTATTAACTTTATATTATTCTCTATCCTCTTCCGATATAATAGGTTTAGTAATAGACGATTATTATATTTAGGGATTATTATTAAGGGGATAAAGGATTAGCTATTTAATAGATATTATATTATATACTCTCTATTTAGCTAGGAACTTTAGTTTATATATTAAGGAACCCTTCTTTTCTAGGATCTTAAAGGGTCCGATTCGTTATTAATTCTATTTCCTCGGAGGTCTATTTAGAAGCTTATATCCTTTATTTAATCTAAGGAATACCTTATCGCTAACCTCGAAGTATATTAGACGGTATCTCCTATCGTAGGTCCTTTTTACCTCCGCTTAGGCGTAGGCTATAGAGGCCTACGCCTCCTATTAATATAGTTTTCTTATAGTATCGATTACTTCCCTATCTTAGGTCCTTATTAATAACTAGTCTATAGCTATTATAGGTTTAAATCCTAGGAGTAGCTTATTTAGGGTATAATTAATAGTACGCTATTTAGTATTATTAAGAGTAAATTAGAGTAGAATTAAGATATCCGATTAGGGTATATTAGAGGATAATATATAGTATCTTAATATAATCTCTATTATTTAATTCTTCTACTTAGATAAGCTATTAGTTTATAAATATTATATTATTAAAAATAGTAGGTCTATTTCGAATACCTTAAATATATTCCTCTAGAATAATCCTATAAACTTTAAGTCCCTATCCGAAATAATTATTAATAGGAGACCCTAGTCTACTATTAAGAGGGCTCTTATAAATAGTATTATTTAGCTTCTAATATCGTATTTAGTATTATTTAGGATAAGTAATATCTTTTTCGAGTATATATCTATTATAATTATTATTAAATCTAAGAATTATACTTTAGACTCTAATAACCTCTAGAAGGAGAACTATATTAATACCTTAAGTAGTCCGATTATAAAGTCGATTATAATTATATAGAATAGCTTTATTAGAGTTTATATAGGTTATAGTTCTCTTAGAGGCTTATCTCTATATATAGCGAGTATAAGGTATTCTAGATAATATCTCTATTATTTCTTAATTATTTATCGTTTATTTTTAAAATATACCCTATTAAGCTTATAGAGTATCTTATTAGGATTAAAATAATATCTTTAATTATATATTATCTATAGTAGTTCTAGGATAATTACTTTTAGTATATATAATCGTCGCTTATCGGTCCTAGGTTCGATATTATAAAGTAGGCTATCTTTTTCTTTAAATATTAATAAATTAATCTTCGGCCTATATTTATAATTCCTTAATTCCTAAATCTACTATAATAAGTTCTCGTAATAAGTATCTATCTAGTATCTATCTTTAATTTTCTATTAGAGTACTATAGATATCTCTATATATAAGCTCGATAAATATACTATATCGTCCTATATATTATCTAACTTATATCTAACTCTTACCTATAATTCGGTCTCCTATTCCTATAAATACGATTTATCCTCTATAGTAAATAGCTTTAAGAGAATATCTAGAATTAAGTTCGTCTTATTTAACATATATACTATATTAAAGCGGAATTAACTTAGATATATCGCTATTAATATAAGCTTTAAATTAGCTTTATTAATATTTATTATAATAAAGCTAATATAATTAATAATTCCTCTTAGCGCTTAATAGTTTATTAATATAATTACTAGGTATTAATATAATTAGATTAATATCTATAGCTTTCTTATTATTTATACTAGATAGGCTATCTCTAGCTCTATAGCCTTAGTTAGGGCTTTAGACTTTATAGTTAATCTATTAAGAAATATAATTAGCTATATAGCTTTATTAGAGATATATTTACCGTCTTAATAAATATCTATATAGAAGATAAAGAATCTAAAGCCTTTACTATTAACGTCTATCTTAAAGAATATAATCCTATTAAGGTCGTAATAGTATAGTAGAATCGGTCGTATTAATAATTCCTATAATATATAGAATATTTTCTTTTCTTCCTCTATTAGGATAAAGGTCCGCTTTAAGGTATATATTATTTAGGTATATTTATTTATCTTTTTTTAAAGGTCGATTTTACCCTCCTCGTAGAGTTATTTAAGTAATACTATCTTCTTATCTTCTAGTGGTTTTATTCTTAGCTAATAATATAATATAAATTAACGTAATTATCCTATTATTCCTAGATACGTCTCTAGGTCTAATAATAACGTTAAGCATTTTAACTTAGTAATAACTATTAACTTCTCCATCATAGTTAATAGTCTTAATATATTAACTCGGAATCTTAATAGTATTATAGAGGGGTATATATAGAATAACTTTAAGGGGCTTAAAGCGAGTCTAGATTCTTCGAAAAGATTAAGGATAATCTATAAGTATTCTATATATTCCTTAAAGGAATTATTAAAGACTATTATATCGTTAATATATATTTATATGAATCGTCTACATAGGTATAGCTTCTAGTCTATAAAGCGTTATATATATATTAGTAAATTCCTATATCCTATTAATACTATATAAGATTTCTCTAATCTACGGGGATTAGTAATTACTATCTAGTCCTTATAAGTACTATAGATTAATAATTAATAGAAGAAGGTAGATATATTAAATATTAATAAGAAGGTCTTCTTATATAGGCTATTAATAATTTCCTCCTATAATAGTATTAGATAATTATCTAGAACTAATATATTATTTAATTATTTAAGGTCTATTATAATTCTACTTTTATAAATACTATTAACCGTTTATTATATTACGAAGATCGGATAATTAAATAGAGTTAGCTATTTTATCTATTCTAGTCTCCTTAATTTATATATCTTATCGAATTTCTTATTATGGAGCTATTAGTCCTCGATCCTTAAGGGGTATACCCTAGAGCCTAGTTTCTTAGACTATTATCTATCTATTAAGTCTATTCTTATATAATCCTCGTCTAGTATAGGAATAACTCCGCGGTCTCTCTAGTAATTAAAGGATTCTAGGAGCTATTTAATTTAATTTATTTATAATAGGTTCTCCGTATAAATACTTACTCCTTCTCGTATATATATCTCCTTAACGTCCTTAGGGCATTCGGCTCCTAAGGATAGCTTAAATTCGCGTAGTTCCTTAGGTTCCTTATTTATTATAGTCTCCTCTATAGTATTAATCGTTTTATTAATAAGGAAAGCTAATACTATATCGTTATCTAGATTAAACTCTTAATAGCTATATACTACCTCGGCTATATATTAATCCGCTAAGAAGCTTCCTTCTAAGTTTATATCTTTAATATATCCTAATCGAGTATTCTAGTCGACTTTTATTATATCTTCGGAATTATTAATTATAAATATAAAGCATAATTTAGAGTAGGATATTTAATATAATTATATTAAAGGGTTATCGGTTATAAAAGTATATTCCTATTTAATCCCGTATTTATTATACTTTAATAGGCTATTATATCTTATTAGTACTCTAGTAACCGACTTCGATAATAGAGTAGCCTAGGACGTCGCTATTATTCTTCTCTTAATTAGATTAGATTTAGACTTATACGAGAAAAATATCTATATCCTATAATAATAATTAAAGATTAAATCGTTAGAGCTAAAGAGTATATTTACTCTATATTAGTTAAGGAATTCGTATCCTAGTAATAGCTTTAGTATTAGATTCCGTATATATTATATTATAATAGTTATATATCCGAATACCTTTATATCTTATCTATTTATAAGGCTAGGAATATATAAATCGAAGGTTACTTTATAGTCTAATTCGATTTATATACTATTAATACCTTAAACGGTTTTCTTCTCTAATATATTAATTATTATATTCTTATTGAATTCTATAAGCTAGTCTTTATCTATAATTATTCTAGAATATATAGAATCTATTATAATATAGTACTATTTACTTCTTAACTTAAATAATACTAGAAAGGAGTAATATCTATATCTTAATTTTCTTCTAATATATTAATTACTTTTAAATTATATTAAGCTCTAGGCTTCGATAATATCGTCTTTATTAAACGCTAGGAATATAGTCTCTATTAGAAATACTATCTTTATTAGAAATACTATCTCCGTTAGCTTCTCTCCTATAGCTTATTCGTTAATAATACTCCGTTCTATTTTCATAGTTTATTTCTTAATAATATCCTACTTTTTTATTTATAGGCCTTAACCTTTAGGTTTTAGCTAAATATAATTATTAGCGAAGACGTAATCTATAAATAATCTTCTCGATATAAAGTTCCTCTTAGATTTACGGTAATATTATAGAGTATATTATTATTATAGAGGTTTATTAATTAGTATAGAGTAATAAGAGGAAGTAATAATATTATAGTTAATATAATCTAGTATTCCCTATTTATCCTCTTATATTAAGAAAACCTCTTTAGCTATCTCGTAGCTATCTTATTATAGGTCCTATTTATTCTCTTAAGAGTCCTAATCGGTTAGATAAACGTATATATAGTTCGCTTAACCGCTATCGTATTTAGTCTATCTTCGATATAATCTATATATCTCTGCTTATTATCTATTAAAGGTATAGCCTCTATATATAAATATAATTTCTCTTTAAAACGAACCTCTAATAATATCGCTTCCTCGAGGGAAATTATCTCTAGTATTATCGTATCTATTCTAGTAATTCTAGCTATTATACCCGTTCCTATAATAGGAGTTATTTCTATTATTAGATTAGGTCTCGTATCTATATCTATTCTAATTACGTCTTTAGCGAGAGTTAGCCTTATAGCGGTTATTAGCGTTATAGCGGTTACTATTACGTCTCTATTAGTCTAGGCGGTAGGAGTTATATATTAGGAAGGTGACTCTATCTAGACTATTATTAGGACTATTATCCTTATTAAAGTCTTCTTTAATAGTATATACTATTATTAGCTATCTAATATCTAGTAGAGCTAAGTCTCTCTAAAATAGTTTAGCTTTATCTTAAATATCCTTAATAAATAAATTAATAATAGTATTTAGGTTTAGCTTAAATAGGTATATTATTAGATTATTATTAATCTTAAAATAGGCTTAATTTAATTATATTAGAGGATTATTTATTCTTATAGTATTATATAATCGGATTACGTTTAATATAAACTTCTATAGATCCCTATCTATATAGATATCCTATTTAATATATTAATAAGCGTTTAGTAGCTTAGTAGCCTTTATAAAGTCTAGGGCGAATTAGCATTTAAAGAGTCGCTTCTATATATTAAGTCTAGTATAAAGTCTTTATTTCTCATCCTCTATTAATATAATATACTATACTTTAGCTAAGCTTAATAATAGTTATAGTAGATTATATATTATTATAGCCTATCTCTTAAGTATATCGGCTTAGTTATTTATAGAGTCTAGAAATATATCTATATCTATTTAGTATATATCTCGGCTAATAGTATAGATTAAAGAGTTCTCGTTTTTATTAGAGTCTAGTTTATAGTCTAAGTAGAAATACTCGTATATCGATACTTTCTAATTATTAGAACTTAGTCCTTAATTTATATTATTAACCTAGATTTATATTTATAGGATCTCTATTATAGCGGCTAATTACTATTAAATAGTTATAAATATAGAGCTTATCTAATTCTATTTTACTATAGCTAATTATCTAATTAATAGGGATAATAATCTTTATCTAATTAATAAGGATAGCGATTATAAAGTCGTAGTATCCTCTATTATAGGAATAGGGGTACTAGTATATAGAGTATCGTTAATTAGAATAGTCCTTACGGAATGCTTCCTCGTAGCTACTCTACCTTCGATTTCTTCCGTTTATTTAAAGATTACTATCTAATATTAGTCTTTAGCGTCTATTTCTTAGAGTATAGTCTTATTATTATTTAGACTCTTCCGATAATTAATTAGTTTAGCGTATTATATTTATAATATCCTTACTATCTACGAGAAAGCTATCTTAACTTGGTAATAGTCTATAACTTACTCTAGCGGATATTAGTATATACCTTATAATAACGATAACGAAGCTAACATAGCTCTCTAGCTTATAGGTATAAATTACTATTCTTAAGGGATAGGGGAGAGCTTTCCGAACGCTAAAATTATAGATAAATCTATTAGAGGTACTTTAATAGCTTAATCTTAATAGTCTTTAGCTTAATAATATAGCTAGTATACTTTAATTATCGTTATATCCGATATAGGCGGATTCTAGGTTAAGAGAAGTATAGGAGAGATAAATCTAATAGTATAGGAGAGAAGAACTTAATAGACTTAATATAGATTTAATAGAGACTTAATGATAATAGGCTAGGAGGGGTCGTTAGTCTTATAGTTAGTATCGTTAATCTTATAGTTAGTATCTTTAGACTCTTATCTCTTCATCGATCTAATAGTAGTGTTACGACCTGGCAGCTTCCGAAGGGGGAACACTGTCAGAGGGTTAGGGTTGCTGTTTGCAGAAGCTTAGGTTGTGACTCTGAGACGATGTGGTGTCGTAAGGCGTTGCGCACTCGTTACAATGGATACAAGGTAAGACTTAGATTGATCACTGTCGTGAGAAAGAATGTATCTACAAGTACCGAATGCCCGTCCTTATATACCTGTCATTCTGTCCTTGTCGTGTTGGGTTGGTGAGTCCATGTTGGATGGCTCACCTTTCTTGTCGTGATCCTGTTGCTTGGGTCACGGTGTGGTTAGTGACCGGATCACTTTGAGAATCGTGATCTGGTCACGGTCACGTGAGTGATCCTGTGGGTCCGTGCGGCGCGTCCGATCGCCTGCGGGGTGTCCTGCCTGGTGTCCTGGTGACGACCGGGCTGGGGCGTTACAAGTAGATAGACGTCTATTAATAATAATCTATTATCTTTAATAGAAATTTAGGATTATATAATAGAGCGAACGTAGTCTAGTTATTATTATTATTAGGGATCTTACGTTAGGGGTATATCTAAGTATAGTGAAAGAGTTAAGTTATTATTAAAGCTAGTTAGGCTATTGCCCTTATAAACTAGTAGAGTGCTCTGGCCTAGGACTCTAGCGGAGTCTAAGTCCGCTAGGAGCCCTAGGCTGGAGCACCTTCCACTAAAGGAGGTGCCTCTAATAATATACCTTTAATATTCGAGAGATCGTTAAATTATAGGAATCGAAATCCTCTTTACTCTAACTTTAGAAGTCTTTAATAAATACTTCTAAGAAATAAACTCCTTTTATATTTATATATACGTTTATTACTTTAATAATCTAAATATTCTTAAGATCTATAAATATTAAATCTAATAATCCTAGGAATTATAACTCTATATTATTTATAATAAAATCGATATTAAGATCCTTTCTAACCCTCTAAATAAAGTATATAATATTAATATCCTTTAGAATAGTATTAAACTCTTATTATAGCTTTTTAGCGCTCTCTAGCTCTATTATAGAGCTATTATTATAATCTAAAGAGCTTATTATTATTAGGTTTTTATAAAGCTCTAGTATAGATAATTAACTATTCTATATAGCTTCGTTTTTTAGGTTTTATAGCTAGCGAGATAGCTTATTAATAATCTTAATTATAGGAGTCCTAAGATACTCGAAGTAGATAGTACTCCTATAGATTATATAATAAGGGAATTTCCTATTTTTAAGTTTATATAAGAATCCTAAAATACTTAAAAATAAAATAGTATTCTTATAATTACTTATAAAGTATAATCGATAAGCTTATATATAGTAAATATACTATTTATAGGATCGATCCTAATTTCTCTAGCTCTAACTATTCTATATTATATTAAATATAATATTAATTAATATTAAGAGGGCTTTACTATTTATATAAACCCTAATCTAATACTTCTACTATATTTACGAGCTCTAAATAAGTAGGGTATCTAATAAGTTATAACGCCCTAGCCCGGTCGTCACTAGGACACTAGGCAGGACACCCCATAGGCGATCGGACGCACTGCACGGACCCATAGGATCACTTACGTGACCGTGACTAGATCACGATTCTTAAAGTGATCCGGTTACTAACTATACCGTAACCTAAGTAATAGGATTATAATAAGAAAAGTAAGCTATCTAATATAGACTTATTAACCTAATACGATAAGGATAGAATAATAGGTATATAAGGACGGGTATTCGGTATTTATAGATATATTCTTTCTTATAATAGTAATTAATCTAAGTCTTATTTTATATCTATTATAACGAGTACGTAACGCCTTACGATACTATATCGTCTTAGAGTTATAACCTAAGCTTCTATAAATAAGTAACCCTAACCCTCTAATAGTCTTCCCCCTTCGGAAGCTACTAGGTCGTAATATAAGTCTTATAATAGTTAATTCTTAATTAATTTATCTACTTCTCTAAGTTACTACTACCTATATAAGTTAGATATACCTATCTATTCTTAGCGATTACGTAAGCTATAGTTTATATACTCCTAAGAGTAGTAGATTATAGATACCCTAGATATCTTAGATATTACTATCCTAATTATAGAGTTCCTTAATATTAGTTCAATAATTAGACTTAATAATAGTATATAGGCTATTCGGACTTTAAAGGAATAATATTAGAGATAAGCTTAATTTTATATTTAAGCTAAAGGATATTAAGTTTTTCGACCTATTCCTCTACTTCGAAGAAAAATAGAATATATAATAAGAAAGTATAAGGATAATTTAATAAAATATCTATTAATTTATCGATATAATTAAATAATATATAATTTTAAGCTTAAACTACGCCAATCAACAATGAACTCCCAACCAATAACGCGGACGCTGAAGGGGACACTCAGAGCCAGTCTGATAGCACTATGGAGGACCATCCACGAGAAGCCAGCCTCATGGACGTCGACACTAGTAGCAACCCTGAGAGTCCAGAGACAGTCATGCTGCGGCGCATCCAGCAACTTACAGAGGAGCCCACAATGGAGGGTTCAACCGAAAGCCATTTTATACCCGTCGCTGAACTAGTCAAGGTCCTTAACGGACAGGTCCGCGCTTACCAACCCGGCCAGCCTGGACAGACCATGGTCAGACTCTATCGAGCACGGGACGGATCCGGATGGGTGGTCGTCTCTTAGCCATCCCGTTGCTCTAGCATGCCGGCTCTAGAGCCCGAGTCATGGAACCCGAGACTAGATGGTGATGCCATCGCGGTGTCTGCAGATGACTGCTTCTATTGCGGATGGGATGGCAAGACTGGCCAGCTGCTGCTATGTGGTCATAGGCGTGGCCGCCTGATTCTGTTCTGCCATGGCTAGTAGTCCGACTAATGGGGATGGCGATTCTTGTCCGACTAATGGAGATGGCGACTCTTGTCCGACTAATAGGGATGGCGACTACGAAGTCGTGGTGTCCTCTATCGTAGGAATAGGGGTATCGGTATTATCGTTAATCGGAATAGGGTTTATCTTTATAGAATATTTTCTAATAATAACCCTACCCTCGATTTCCTTAGCTTATTTAAAGATTATTATCTAGTATCGGTCTTTAGTATCTATTTCCTAGAGTATAGTCTTATTATTATTTAGACTCTTATATTAATTAATTAGTTTAGCGTATCGTGCTTATAGTATCCTCGCTATCCGCGAGAAAGCTATCTTAATTTAGTAATAGTCTATAACCTACTCTAGCGGATATCGGTATATACCTTATAACGATAATAATAAAGCTAACGGAGCTCTCTAGCTTATAGGTATAAACTATTATTCTTAAGGGATAGGGGAGAGCTTTCCGAATACTAAGATTATAGATAAGTCTATTAGAGGTACTTTAATAGCTTAGTCTTAATAGTCTTTAGCTTAGTAATATAGCTAGTATACTTTAATTATCGTTATATCTAATATAAGTAGATTCTAGGTTAAGAGAATAAAGGAGGACTTAAATCTAATAATATAAGAGAGATAAGATAAATCTAATAATATAGGAGAGAAGAACTTAATAGACTTAATAGGGACTTAACTCTAGCTTAATAATAGTAGGCTAGGAGGGGTTATTAATTTTATAATTAATATCTTTAGACTCCTATCTCTTCATTAATCTAGTAATAGATAGATATCTATTAATAATAGTCTATTTATAAGGAGTTAGACATTAAGAACCTAACCCCTATTTATATTATCGTAGTTACTTTAGTAATAAGCCCTAGTTTAAAAGGAGAGGTCGAGGCTATACTCGATAGCCTTAATAAGTTAAAATTAATATAATAGTTTACTAATTATTCGCTAATCTAATTACTTTCCCTAATCTAAGCCCTTAGCTTTATACCTTTATATTCTTTAATTTCTATAATTTATAATTAGATTAAGCTAAATAATAGATTAATTAAAGTATACTAGAACTTAAAAGCGAACTATTTATTATAATAGATATTACTCTAAAGATAAATTAATAAGAATATTATCGGAATCGTCGAGGGGTAGCTATAATAAGAAGATTATACCTAAACTAGGATCTTCTCTAGAAAACTATCGTTAAAGTATTAGCGACTATATAACTTAAGCCGAATTATAAATATAGGTCCTTTAAGCCTTAATCTATAAACTCTATAAATAGAAATACGAGAATAACCTCTTAATTTAATATTTTATTAAATATACCTTTATTATAAAGAATTATAATAAACTATTTATTTATAATTATAAAATACTTAAAGAGGATATTATTATTATTTAAATTAACGATTAGCTTATTATAATTAAGGCTAGAAACGCTTTCTAATTTAATATAAATATAGCCTAAATCGTAGAATAATTAATAATAAAACTTATTTATATTTTATAGATAATATAATAAAACTATACTTAGAACCTCGAAGCGACTTATAAAGAGGACTTTAATAAGGACGATATAAGTATTTATTAAGAAGATTTCTAAACCTTCGTAAAACGGGAATACTTATTAAAAGACCTATAAAACTTAGTTTATTAAGAATAATTATATTTATTCTATTTCTAAGGAAATAAGGATATCTCTTTTCTTATCTTCTTTAATCGTTAAGAGAATATTTATTAATTATTTAATAAAAGTATAGATTATAGTAAAGAATATACTTTTAAGTATTTCCGATAATTCCTTTATTTTATAAAAGATAAGCTAATAAAATACTATATTCCTATTAAAGATATTAAAGTAGTTATATATAAAGCTTAATAAATATAAGATATTAATAAATCGTAGAATAAATAATAGGAAAATAAGAAACGAATTTATTCTTAATTAGCTTAGGGTAAACCCTATAATACCGCCCTTAGCTATAGGGCCTTAAAGAGAGAAGCCTTATAGGATTAATCTCTAGTAAAATAAAGTTATTCCTCTTATTATAGTAGAAGTATTATACTAAAATAGGTAAGAAACCTAAACCCTTATTCTATAAGAATACTATTAAGTAGCTAAAATACTACCCCTATAATACTATTTAATATATACTTCTATTATAATAAGCTAGGGTATTAAGTATAGAATTATATATAGCCCGAGCTATAAAGGCTAAAGGCTATAATTATTAATATCAAATTATTTAAATTTAAGGGTATCTAGATAATAGAATTTTCGGAAAACGATTTAATATAAGTTTTAACCTAAAGAATATTATATTAAAAATAAATATTAAGAAGACTATAAAAGCATTAACGATTATTATCTAATAAAATAAGGAAATTAAATTCTCTATTAACTTAGATATTAGCGCTATTATAGATATTATTAATCTTACCCTTATTTAGCTATTAAAGCTATAAAAAATAGAAAGTATAGAAGCTCCTAAACTATAAACGTTTAATAAATAGATAGCGAATAATTATAGATTATTTACTTTCTTATTCTATTTATTAGATATATAAAATCGACCCTAATTATTATATTAATTATTTATATATATAAAACGATTTAAAGGATTAAAATATATCCTTCCATTTAATAATAATATAAATAAGGAAAATATCTAAATAGATATTATTACTTAATCTTTTACTTAAAGCTATATATTTAATATAGACTTTAAAGAGTTTATAAAGATAATAATCGAAGATAAAGCTAAAGCTTATATCGTTTATATTACTTAAATAATAGCTATAACGCTTAATATAATAATTCCTATTATCGATAAGCCCTCTCCTAATAATAAATAAATTAAAGCGCTCCTTTTAGAATTTATAGAGTTTAAAGATATATTCTCTAAAGATTTAACGAAAGAATTATTAATATTAAAAGATATAGAATATTTAATAAATTTAAAAGAAAGAGCTAAACCTCTTTATAAGCTAATCTACTTATTATCTTAGAAATAGCTAGAAGAGCTCTATCGCTATATAATAGAAAGGGAGGCTATAAAGAGAATTAAGAAATCTATTAGCTTTATAGGGGCTTTAGTATTATTCATACTAAAGAAGGATAAGAGTTTACGCTTATATATCGATTATTAAAATCTAAATATAATTATTATAAAGAATTAATACTCCCTCCCTTTAATAAGCGAACTTTTAGATTATTTAATTAAAATAAAATATTTCTTTAAAATAAATATCTAAGATATTTATTACTAAATTTATATTAAAGAGAATAATTAATAGAAAACTATATTCTAAACTTAATATAAATATTATAAATATATTATAATATTATTTAAGCTTTTAAATACTTTTATTATATTCTAAGTATATATTTACTAAATATTTACTAAATTATTAAACGATTTCTATATTATTTATTTAGATAATATCTTAATTTATTTAAGAATAAAGAAGGAGTATATAATTTACTTTTAATAAATCTTTAAGAGATTTTAAGATTTTAAGCTTTTTATAAAATAATTAAAATATTTATTTTATTAAGATAAAATAGAATTCCTTAAATTTATTATCTTTAAGGAAAATATAGCTATAAACTTAAATTATATTCAAGTAGTCGCTAATTAATAACCCCCTAAATCCTTTAAAGATATATAAATATTCTTCAGATTCGCTAACTTCTATTAATAGTTTATTAAAGGATATTCTAAGATAATAGTACTTTTATTAATATTATTAAAGCGAAGTATTATAAAGGTTAAGAAAGGATTATTTAAATAGCTACTTAAAGTATAGAAGGTATTTAAAATATTAAAGCTTATTTTTATTATTATTATAATCTTATAATATTAAGATTATATATTTAAAAATTAGGTCGAGATTAATATATTAAACGATACTATCTTAAGGATCCTTAATTAAAAATATAAGAATAATTAAAGCTTTATCGTTTATTATTTATAAAAGCTTTCGCTAATAGAATAGCGATAAAGGATTAAATAATAAGAATTAGTAATGATAATAAAAAGCTTAGAATATGAACGCTATTACTTTAAAGGTATAAATTAAATCTTTATAATATTAATTAATTATTAAGCCTTTAAGGGTATTATATAGGCTTTAACTAGAGACTTTCAGGGAAAGCTTATATAATAAATATATTAATTATTATCTTTTAATTTTGAAATTTAATATTAACCTAAGATTATAAACCTAATTAATAGTCTCTTAAGATAATTAGATTATATAGGGGAATAAGTATTAATAAATAATATACTCCTTATATTATCTAAAAAACTATAATTAATAGAAGACTTAGTTATAGATATTAAGCGAATTATTACGAAAATAAAATTAAAGGATATTATAAATAGAGCCTATATCTAGGCTATCCGGGTAATATTATAAGGATAAAAGCCTATCCTAATATTAGGAAGATATTATAGCTCTAGGGAAAAGGGGCCTTTACCCTTTAAATAAAGGGTAATATATATTTACGCTATTATAATAAATAAAGCGGAAAGGAAAGCTTCTTTTTAACCTCGAAGCTAAAAAGCTAAAGCTAGAAAGTTAATAACGATTCGCTAAAGGATTAGAAAAAGGTCTAAGGAATCGATAGAATTTAAGGTTATTATTCTAGATTAATATATCCTACGTTCTATTATAAAAAAGCTTATAAAGAATAAAATAATATTAAGGCCTACCTCTACCCTAGAATTTAAAGACTTAATTAAAGGATTATAAGCTATTAATTTAAGATACTTTTTTTAGAAAGAGAATATAAGCCGATAAACTAGAAGAGGGGAAGGTTATATTATAGATAATTAAAGTACCCTCCTCTTTAAAGGATAATTAATTATCCCTATATAAGGAACGCTCTATAAAGAGCTATTTAAATAATATTATAATAACCCTTAAATAGGATATATAGGGGTAAATAAGACCTTTAAGCTATTAATAAGGAAATTCTATTAAGAAAATATATCTATTAACGTCCGCTATTATATCGCTAAATACTTAATATATTAAAGGATTTAAATACTTTAATATAAATTATATAAAATACTATAATCGTTATTACTCTTATCCTATCCTTTCTAAGAAATATCTTTAAACTTTATTATAAGCTTAAGCCCTATATTAAAAGATAATAGCCTAGAATACGATTTTATTTTTATAATCGTAGACCGATTTACGAAAGAGGATATTCTACTTTAATTCTTAATTATTCTTAAACCTATTATATTTATTCTTTTAAAGATTATCGAATATAGCTCGAAATCTAGACTTATTAATAGATTTTATATTATATTTAAGAACTTAAGTAGAAGTCTAATATAGATTATTTTTAAGAGGTACTATTATTATATATATATCTTTATAATATAGATTTATTTAATTATTTCCTCTAATATATAAATAACCTATTTTATCTAAAGTAGGTAGACTAATAATATTAATATTTAATTAAGGTATATAAAAGTAGTCTTTTAATATTATATCTTTAAGGGTATCTTATAAACGTATAATAATATCGCCTAGGCCCTCTAGGGATATAGAACTAGCTTTTCCCTAAGAAGCCTTTAAATTATTATATTTTTAGAAATAATTAAAAAATAATTTATTTAAAATTATATAAATCATAGTAGTAATATCTATAATACTTCTTAAGATTTATTCTAAAATATATAATATTCTCCCTATCTTTTCCCTAAAGCTATAATATAATTACTAAATCGATATTAAATAATTAGCTTACTTCCCTATATTAGAGAATAAATAGGATAAATAGGAAATCGAAGATATTATATCCTATAAAGAGGATTAAAGGTAAAGGCTCTATCTAGTAAAATAGGCTAAATAGTTAATAGAATATAATACCTAAGAACCTAAAAGCTATTTTAAAAATATAATATAAACCTTAAAAAATTATTAAAAGTATTAAAAGTATAGATATAAATAATAAAGTAAATAATTAAATTCCTAAATTAATTATTAATAAATTATTATATAAGGAAAATAAGAAATTAAAAAATAGTATTTTAATATTAAGCTTTAATAATATTATTAATTTATTAATTAAATAATATAATAGCGCTTTATAGCTATTATTATTAAGATATTAATTCTTTTTTATTATTATTAAAATAAAGGAAAAACTATTCTAAATTATCTATTTTACTTAAACCTTTAATAATTATATTATTAATACTTTTATTATTATTTCTATTATTATTCTCCTTATTATTATTAATAATTTATATAATCTTCTAAGGAATTAATTAAGCTCTCTTTATTAAATAGCTAAGGGCTAGAGCTAGAGCGGAGCACTTAGTTAATCCTTTTAAAGTAATAATAGCTTTAGAGGTAGGAGTTCGAGCTATTAATATTTCCTTAAGAGCTTCTAAATATAAAGGTATTAAGCTAAGGGCCTAGATTAGGGAAAGTAATTAGATTAGCGAATAATCGGTAAGCTCTTATATTAACTTTAACTTATCGAGGCTATCGAGTATAGCCTCGACTTCTCCTTTTAAACTAGGGCTTATCGCTAAAGCATCTACGATAATATAAATAGGGGTTCGGTTCCTAATATCTAACTCCTTATATTACCTCCCCTCCTAAAGGTCTAGTCCCTAGAACTTATAATACCTTTATTAACGTATCTTAGTACTTTAATATATTACTTCTTCGGCCTTATTCCTTAGTATAGCTATAATATAGAGCTAGGTTAGATACGTTATGGAAATTATAATAATAGTAATACTAATAATAGCCTAGAAATAGGTAGTAATATAGAATAGTCCTTATTACTGATTTATAAGTAATAGTTTATTATACTTATCTTATAAGGTTCTCTTTATTATATTTATAATTCTCTTAGATCTCGCTATCCTTAGCTTCTTTTAATAATCGATATTCTTATAATTTATTATATTCTTATCTTATCTATTTAATCCTATATTTACCTTTAATTAGTTCGATCTCTTTATTTAATTATTATTATATTAGATATTACCTTTCGTTTTAATAAAGTATATTTATATAATCCTTAGCTAGCCTAGGCTTACGATTACTAGCTTCTTAATATTAAGGCCGGGAACCCTTTATATAAATACTATTTTAATAAACTCGCTTTATAGCTAGATATTAAATATATAGCTAGATATTCTAATATTAAATATATTACTTATAAGTTTAATAAAGGCGCCTATTTTATTATAAATTCGCTAAATCTTTTAATTATATTAATTAATAGTTATAGATCCCTAAGCCCTTTTATAGGATTATTTAATTTATTTAATAAAAGGTCTATAATTATATATATATTAATAAAAGTACGATTTTATATAATTATTTATTAAAATAATATACTTATTATCTCTCCTACCTCGCTAAAGTAATTAAATATTTTAAGATAATATTAGAAATTATTATCGATTTAGCTAATAATAGCTATTTCTATAATATTATAGGTTATATTTAAACTTTTAGGTTCCCCTTAATTAATAGTATAATATCTATTTACTAAAATATCCTTAATATATTCGCTATTATCTCTCTAGCTTTATTAATCTATAAATTTCCTAGCCCTTTATTTTATATCCCTTTATTAATTAAGTCTTCTTTAATAAGTTTAGCTTCTAAGCTATAAAGCCCTTAAAGAGGCTATCGCTATTTATTAACTTAGATATATTATTTATTATTAAGAGGCTAATACCTTTAAGCTTACTTTATTCTATCTATATATTAATTTATATAATTACTTTTTAAATAGTAAAGATATTATTAAATTAATCTATAGTTACCCTAAATTTCCTATTAAGTTTAAGCTTATCGATCTATTAATAGATACCTTTAATAATAATAGTCCTATTCGTTTATATTTTTAAAGCGCTTATTACTTAAATCGTACCTTTATTAGCTAATCGTCCTTTTATATATTAAAGAATATTAATATTATTATAGCTTCTATTATAAATAAGAAAGAGAATATTATTATTAAGAAAGAAATAATAATTATAAAGAAGAAAGAGATAGAGGAGTATAAAGTAGCGGAGAAAGCTATTAAGCTTATAGCTATTAAGGAGAAGAAAATAGCTAATATTAAGGCTTATATCTATAAGGCTTAGGAGGAGCTCTACTATATTATTAATAGTTCTAAGGCCTTTAAGGAAATACTTATAGCTCGAATTCTTATTTCTAAGGCTATTATTACCCTAAAGGGGTCGGCTAAGCGCTCCGTTCTAGCTCCGGCCCTTAGCTATTTAGTAAAGAGAACTCGATTAACTCCTTAGAAGGCTATATAAATTATTAGCGATAACGATAAAAATAATAATAATAATAAAAGCGTTAATAAGCTAATTATTAAAGGATTAATCGAAATAGATAATTTAGAATAATATTTCCTTTACTTAAATAAGGATAAAAGGGAGTTAATATCTTAATAATAATAGCTATAAAGCGCTATTATATTATTTAATTAATATATTAATAGTATTATTAAGGCTGAATATTAGAGTTTTACTTTTTATTTCTTTATTTTTCTTATATAGTAATTTATTAATAATTATTTTAGGACTTTAATTACTTATTTTATTATTTATATTTATATTTTTAATATCTTAAATACTTTTTTAAGGTTTATATTATATTTTCGAGGTAGTTTTCGGGTTCTTAGGTATTATATTCTATTAACTATTTAGCCTATTTTACTAAATAGAACCTTTACTTTTAATCCTCTTTATAGGATATAATATCTTCGATTTCCTATTTATTTTATTTATCCTCTAATATAAGGAAATAAGCTAATTATTTAATATCGATTTAGCGATTATATTATAGTTTAAGGGAAGAAATAGGGAAGATATTATATATTCTAGAATAAGTTTTAAGGAGTATTATATAATAAGCTTATTTATTTACCCGTTTTATAATCTAGATTTAGATATATTATAATATTAATTTCTAATCCGCTTTAAATTAGAAGTTCTTAATAGAGAGCCCTATAACGTCCTTAATATTAAAGGTTTTTAGCGTATACCTCTTATTATAATATAAGCCTTAAATATATATTATATATTATTAGTTTTCGTTAATTATTTAACGAATAATCGTAATCTTCTTAATCCTTTCCCTTATACCTTAGACCTTTATATCCTTTCTTAAAACTATATAATTAATTATTCTAAAATAATACTTATATAGGGCTTTAAATAGTAAGACTCTAATAATACTATATATATTATTATTATATAAGAATTCTACTTCTTTTAAATAATATAGCTACTCTTTTAGCGTTTAATTATTAATATAGCGAAGGTATTTTTCTAATATTTAATAAGTTCTCTCTATTTATCTATCTATCTAAGGGTAATAAATAATAGAGAGGTAGCGCTAAATCGCTCTCTTTTAATAGAATTCTTCCTAGAATTTACTTATAAGGAGTTTAACTCTATCGTTTATTATACCCTCTAGGCTCTTAAACTTATATTCTATTTCTTTATAGAAAATCGTACTTAGGCTAGCGGCTATTAGTATCTTATATATAGCTAGGAATTAAGTAATTTTCGTAAATCGGTCTACGATTATAAGGATAGAGTCGTATTCTAGGCTATTATCCTTTAATATAGGGCTTAGGCCTATAATAAAATCTAAAGATATTTCTTAGAAAGGATAAAATAGAAATAATAGTAATTATAGCTTCTTATATAATCTATATTAAAGTATTTAAGTCCTTTAATATATTAAGTATTTAGTAATATAATAATAGATATTAATAGATATATTTTCCTAATAGAACTTCCTTATTAGTAATTTAAGGGTTTTATTTACCCCTATATATCCTATTTAGGGGTTATTATAGTATTATTTAAGTAGCTCTTTATAGAGCGTTCCTTATATAAGGATAATTAATCTTCCTTTAAAGAGGAAGGTACTTTAATTATTTATAATATAATCTTCCTTTCTTTTAATTTATTAGCTTTTATTCTCCTTATAAAAAAGGTATTTTAAGTTAATAGCTTATAATCCTTTAATTAAATCCTTAAATTCTAAAATAGAGGTAGGCCTTAATATTATTTCATTCTTTACGAGCTCTTTTATAATAGAATATAAGATATATTAATCTAGAATAATAACCCTAGATTCTATTAATTCCTTAGACCCTTTTCTAATCTTTTAGCGAATCGCTATTAACTTTCTAGCTTTAGCTTCTTAGCTTCGAAGTTAAGAAGAAGCTTTCTTCTCCGTTTTATTTATTATAATAGTATAAGTATATATTACCCTTCGCTTAAGGGGTAAGGGCCCCCTTTCCCTAGAGCTATAGTATCTTCTTAATATAAGGATAAGCTTTTATCTTTATAATATTACCTAAATAGCTTAGATATAAGCTCTATTTATAATATCCTTTAGCTTTATTTTAATAATAATTTACTTAATATTTATAGCTAAGTCTTCTATTAATTATAGCTTTTTAGATAATATAAGGAGTATATTATTTATTAATATTTATTCTTTAATATAGTTTAATCGTTTTAAGAGATTATTAGCTAGGTTTATAATCTTAGGTTAATATTAAATTTCGAAATTAAAAGATAATAATTAATATATTTATTATATAAGCTTTCCTTAAAGGTCTCTAGCTAAGGCTTATATAATACCTTTAAAGGTTTAATAATCGGTTAATATTATAAAGACTTAATTTATATTTTTAAAGTAATAATATTAATATTCTAGGCTTTCTATTATTATAAATAGTTCTTATTATTTAATCCTCTATTATTATTCTATTAATGAAAGCTTTTATAAATAATAAACGATAAATCTTTAATTATTTTTATATTTTTAGCTAAAGATCCCCGAGATAGTATTATTTAATATATTAATCTCGATTTAACTTTCGAATATATAATCCTAATATTATAAGATTATAATAATAATAAAGGTAAGCTTTAATATTTTAAATACTTTCTATACTTTAAGTAATTATTTAAATAGTCCTTTCTTAACCTTTATAATATTTCCTTTTAATAATATTAATAAAAGTATTATTATCTTAGAGTATCTTTCGATAAATTATTAATAGAAGTTAGTAAATCTTAGGAATATTTATATATCTTTAAAAGATTTAAGGGGTTATTAATTAACGATTACTCGGATATAGTTTAAGTCTATAATTATACTTTCTTTAGAGATAATAAATCTAAGGAATTCTATTTTATTTTAATAGAATAAGTATTTTAATTATTTTATAAAAAGCTTAAAGTCTCGAAATCTCTTAAGGATTTATTAAAAATAGGCTATATATTCCTCCTTTATTCTCGAATAAATTAAGATATTATTTAAATAAACGATATAGAAATTATTTAATTATTAATAAATATTTAATAAATATATATTTAGAATATAATAAAAGTATTTATAAGCTTAAATAGTATTATAATATATTTATAATATTTATATTAAACTTAGAATATAGTTTTCTATTAATTATTCTCTTTAATATAAATTTAATAATAAATATCTTAGATATTTATTTTAAAGAAATACTTTACTTTAATTAAATAGTTTAAAAGTTCATTTATTAAAGGGAGAAGGTATTAATTCTTTATAATAATTATATTTAGATTTTAATAATTAATATATAAATATAAACTCCTATCCTTCTTTATATAAGGAGTTAGACGTTAGGAACCTAACCCCTATTTATATTATCGTAGATACTTTAGCGATAAGCCTAAATTTAAAAGGAGAAGTTAAGGCTATACTTAATAGCCTCGATAAATTAAAGTTAATATAATAGCTTACCGATTATTCGCTAATCTAATTATTTTCCTTAATCTAGGCCCTTAGCCCTATACCTTTATATTCTTTAACTTCTATAACCTATAATTAGATTAAGCCGAGTAATAGATTAATTAAGGTATACTAAGACTTAAAAGCGAACTCCTTATAATAGTAAATATTATTCTAAAGACGAATTAGCGGGAATATTATCGGAATCGTCTAGGGGTAACCGTAACGGGAAGATTATACCTAAACCGGGATCTTCTCTAGAAAACTATTATCGAAATATTAATAAAAAAACGACTTAAGCTAAACTATAAATATAAGTCTTCTAAGCCTTAATCTATAAACTCTATAAATAGAGATATAAGAATAACCTCTTAATTTAATATTTTATTAAATATACTTTTATTATAAAGAATTATAATAAATTATTTATTTATAATTATAAAATACTCGAAGAGGATATTATTATCGCTTAAATCGATAATTAATTTATTATAATCGAGGCTAGAAATACTTTCTAATTTAATATAAATATAGCCTAAATCGTAGAATAATTAATAATAAAACTTATTTATATTTTATAAATAATATAGCGAAATTATACTTAGAACCTTAAAACGATTTATAAAGAGGACTTTAATAAAGACGATATAAATATCTATTAAGAAGATTTCTAAAACTTTATAAAACGGGAATATTTATTAAAGGATTTATAAAATTTAGTTTATCGAGAATAATTATATTTATTCTATTTTTAAGGAAATAGGGATATTTCCCCTTTTATCTTTTTTAATTATTAGGAGAATATTTATTAATTATTTAGCGAAAACGTAGACTATAGCGAAGAATACGCTTTCGAGTATTTCTAATATCTCCTTTACTTTATAAAGGATAAGTTAATAGAATACTATATTCTTATTAAGGATATTAAAGTAATCGTATATAAGGCCTAATAAGTATAAGATATTAATAAATCGTAGAATAAATAATAAGAAAATAAGAAACGAACTTATTCTTAATTAGCCTAGGGCGAACTCTATAATATTACCCCTAGCTATAGGGCCTCGAAGAGAGAAGCCCTATAAGATTAATCTCCGATAAAGTAAGGTTATTCCTCTTACTATAATAGAAATACTATATTAAAGTAAGCGAGAAACCTAAACCCTTACCCTATAAGAATACTATTAAATAGCTAAAATACTACCTTTATAATATTATTTAATATATATTTCTATTATAATAAGCTAAAGTATTAAATATAGAACTATATTTAGCCTAAGCTATAAAGGCTAAAAGCTATAATTATTAATATCTAATTATTTAAGTTTAAAAGCGTCTATATAATAGAATTCTCGGGAAACGATTTAATATAGGTTCCGACCTAAAGAATATTATATTAAAAATAAATATTAAGAAAACTATAAAAATATTAACGATTATTATTTAATAAAGTAAAGAAATTAAATTCTCTATTAACTTAGATATTAACGTTATTATAGATATTATTAATTTTACCTTTATTTAGCTATTAAAGCTATAAGAAATAGAAAGTATAGAAGCTCCCGAACTATAAACGTTCGATAAGTAAATAGCGAATAGCTATAGATTATTCGCCCTTTTATTCTATTTACTAGATATATAAAATCGACCTTAATTACTATATTAATTATTCGTATATATAGAACGATTTAAAGGATTAAAGTATATCCTTCTATTTAATAATAATATAAATAAGGAAGGTATTTAGGTAGATATTACTACCCGATCCTTTACTTAGGGCTATATATCTAATACGGATCCTAAGGAGTTTATAAAGATAATAATCGAAGATAAAGCTAAGGCCTATATCGCCTATATTATTTAAATAATAGCTATAATACTTAATATAATAATTCCTATTATCGATAAGCCCTCTCTCAATAATAAATAAGTTAAAGCGCTCTTTTTAGAACTTATAGAGTTTAAAGATATATTCTCTAAAGATTTAATAAAAGAATTATTAATATTAAAAGACGTAGAATACTTAGTAGACTTAAAAGAAAGGGCTAAACCTCTTTATAAGCTAATCTATTTACTATCTTAGAAGTAGCTAGAAGAGCTCTATTATTATATAGTAGAAGGGGAGGCTATAAGGAGAATTAAGAAATCTATTAGCTTTATAGGGGCTTTAGTATTATTCGTATTAAAGAAGGATAAGAGTTTATACTTATATATCGATTATCGGGGTCTAAATATAATTATTATAAAGAATTAATACCCTCTCCCTTTAATAAGCGAACTTTTAGATTATTTAATTAAAGTAAAATACTTCTCTAAAGTAGATATTTAAGATATTTATTATTAGATTTATATTAAAGAGAATAATTAATAGAAAACTATATTCTAAACTCGATATAAGTATTATAAATATATTATAATATTATTCGGGTTTATAAATACCTTTATTATATTCTAAGTATATATTTATTAAATATTTATAAGATTATTAAACGATTTCTATATTATTTATTTAAATAATATCTTAATTTATTCGAGAATAAAGGAGGAATATATAGCCTATTTCTAATAAATCCTTAAGAGACTTCGAGACTTTAAGCTCTTTATAAAATAATTAAAATACTTATTCTATTAAGATAAAATAGAATTCCTTAAGTTTATTATCTCTAAGGAAGGCGTAGCTATAGACTTAAACTATATTTAAATAATCGTTAATTAATAACCCTTTAAATCTTTTAGGGATATATAAGTATTCTTAGGATTCGCTAACTTCTATTAATAATTTATCGAAGGATATTCTAAAATAACTATACCCCTATTAATACTATTAAAAGGAAATATTATAAAGGTTAAAAAGGGATTATTTAAATAATTACTTAAAATATAAAAGGTATTTAAGGTATTAAAGTTTACTTTTATTATTATTATAATCTTATAATATTAAGATTATATATTCGAAGGTCGGATCGAGATTAATATATTAAACGATATTATTTCGGGGATCTTTAGCTAAAAATATAAGAGTAACTAGAGACTTATCGCTTATTATTCGCGAAAGCTTTTATTAATAGAATAATAATAAAGGATTAAATAATAAGAATTACTTATAATAATAAAAAGCCTAGAATACTAATACTATTACTTTAAAGGTATAAGTTAAGTCTTTATAATATTAACCGACTATTAAGCCTTTAAGGGTATTATATAGGCCTTAGCTAGAGACCTTTAGGGAAAGCTTATATAATATATATATTAATTCTTATCTTTTAACTTTAAAATTTAATACTAACTTAGGATTATAAACCTAGCTAATAATCTCTTAAAATAATTAGATTATATAGGAGAATAAGCATTAATAAGCGATATACTCCCTATACTATCTAAAAAGCTATAATTAATAGAAGACTTAGCTATAAATTTTAAGCGAATTATTATTAAAATAAAGCTAAAGGATATTATAAGTAGAGCCTATATCTAGGCTATCTAGGCGATATTATAAAAATAGAAGCTTATCCCTATATTAAGAAGATATTATAGCTCCAGGGAAAGGGGGCCCTTACCCCTTAAATAAAGGGTAATATATATTTATACTATTATAATAAATAAAGCGGAGAAGAAAGCTTCTTTTTAACCTTAAAGCCGAGAAGCTAAAATTAAAAAGTTAATAATAATTTACTAAAAGACTAGAAAAAGGTTTAAGGAATCGATAAAGTCTAGGGTTATTATTCTAGATTAATATATCCTATATTCTATTATAAAAAAGCTTATAAAGAACGAAATAATATTAAGGCCTACCTCTACCCTAGAATTTAAGGACTTAGTTAAAGGATTATAGGCTATTAACCTAGGATACCTTTTTTAGAAGGAGAATATAAGCTAATAAGCTAGAAGAAGGGAAGGTTATATTATAGATAATTAAAGTACCCTCCTCTTTAAGGGATAATTAATTATCCCTATATAAGGAATACTCTATAAGGAGCTATTTAAGTAATACTATAATAATCCTTAAGCGGGATATATAGGGGTAAATAAGACCCTTAAGCTATTAGCGAGGAAATTCTATTAAGAAAATATATCTATTAACGTCTATTATTATATCGCTAAATACTTAATATATTAAAGGACTTAAATACCTTAGTATAGACTATATAGGAAGCTATAATCGTTATTACTTCTATTTTATCTTTTCTAAGAAATATCTTTAGATTTTATTATAAGCTTAAGCCCTATATTAAAGGATAATAGCTTAAAATACGACTCTATCTTTATAATTATAGACCGATTTATAAAGGCTATCCGGTTCTTAGCTATATATAAGATATTAATAGCCGTTAACCTAAGTACGATCCTCTATAAGGAAATAGAGTATAGGTTTAGGAGCCTAGAGGGTATAATAAGCGATAAAGATAAACTCCTTATAAATAAATTCTAAGAAGAATTCTATTAAGAGAGAACGATTTAGTATTACCTCTTTACTATTTATTACCCTTAAATAAATAAGTAGATCGAGAGAACCTATTAGATACTAGAAAAATACCTTTATTATATTAGCGATTAAGCGCTAAAAGAGTAGCTATATTACTTAAAAGAAATAGAGTTCTTATAATAATAATATATATAATACTATTAATATCTCTCTATTTAAAGCCCTATATAGGTATTACCCTAGAATAATTAACTATATAGCCCTAAGAAAGGATATAAAGGTCTAAGGTATAAAGGAAAGGATCGAGAAGATTATAATTATTTATTAAATAGTTAATAAAAACTAATAATATATAGTATATATTTAAGCCTTCTATTACGATAAGAGGTATATATTAAAAAACCTTTAATATTAAGGATATTATAGGACTTTTTATTAAAAACTTCTAATTTAAAGTAGATTAGAAGCTAATATTATAATATATCTAGGTCTAGATTATAGAATAGGTAAACGAATAAGCTTATTATATAATATTCTTTAAAACTTATTCTAGAATATATAATATTTTCTTTATCTCTTCCCTCGAATTATAATACGATTATTAAATCGATATTAAATAATCGGCCTATTTCTTTATATTAGAGGATAAATAGGATAAATAGGAAATTAAAGATATTATATCCTATAAAGAGGATTAAAGGTAAAGGTTCTATTTAATAAAATAGACTAAATAGCTAATAGAATATAATACCTAAGAACCTAAAAGCTATTTTAAAAATATAGCGTAAATCTTAAAAAGGTACTAAAAGTATTAGAGGTATAGGTATAAGCGATAAAATAAATAACTAAATTCTTAAATTAATTATTAATAAATTATTATATAAAGAAAATAAGAAAGTAAAAATAGAATTCTAATATTAAGCCTTAATAATACTATTAATATATTAATTAAATAATATAATAATACTTTATAGCTATTATTATTATAATATTAACTCCCTTTTATCCCTTTTAAATAAAGGAAATATTATTTTAAATTATCTACCTCGATTAAACCTTTAATAGTTAGCTCGTTAACGTTTTTATTATTATTATTATTATTATTTTCTTTATTATCGTTAATAATTTATATAGCCTTTTAAGGAATCGACCGAGTTCTCTTCGCTAAGCGGCTAAGGGCTAGAGCTAGAATAGAGCGCTTAGCCGACCCCTTTAGGGTAATAATAGCCTTAGAAATAGGAGTTCGAGCTATAGGTACTTCCTTAGGAGCTTTAGAACTATTAGCGATATAGCGGAGCTCCGCTTAAGCTTTATAGATATAAGCCTTAGCGTTAATTACCTTCTTCTCCTTAATAGCTATAAGCTTAATAGCTTTCTCCGCTATTTTACGCTCTTCTATCTCTTTCTTCTTCGTAGCCGTTACTTCTTTCTTAATAATAGTATTCTCTTTCTCGTTTATAATAGAGGCTATAATAATATTAATATTCTTTAAGATATAAGAGGATAATTAGCTAATAAAGGCATAGCTTAAGTAATAAGCGCTTTAAAGGTATAAATAAATAGGATTATCGCTATTAAGGGTATTTATTAATAGATCGATAAACTTTAAGTTAATAAGAAGTTCGGGGTAATTATAGATTAATTTAATAATATTTTTATTATTTAAAGGATAATTATATAAATCGATATATAAATAGAATAGAGTAAACTTAAAGGTATTAGCCTCTTAATAATAAATAATATATCTAGATTAGTAAATAATAATAGCCTCTTCGAGGGCTTTATAGCTTAGAGGCCGAACTTATTAAAGAAGACTTAATTAATAAAAGGATATAAAATAAAGGGCTAGGAAATTTATAGATTAGCGAAGCTAGAGAGATAATAGCGAATATATCGAGGATATCTTAGCGAATAGATATTATATAAGTAATTAAAGGGAATTTAAAAGTTTAAATATAATTTATAGTATTATAGAAATAGCTATTATTAGCTAGGTTAATAATAATTTCCGATATTTTCTTAAAATATTTAATTATTTTAGTAAAATAGGAGAGATAATAAATATATTATTTCGATAAATAATTATATAAGGTTATACCTTTATTAATATATATTTAATTATAGACCTTTTATTAAATAAACTAAATAACCCTATAAAAGGGCTTAAGGATCTATAATTATTAGCTAATATAGTTAAAAGATTTAGCGAATTTATAATAAAATAAGCGTTTTTAGTAAATTTATAGATAATATATTTAATATTAGAACGATTAGCTATATATTCGATATCTAGCTAAGAGGCGAGTTTACTAAAATAGTACTTATATAAGGGGTTCTTAGCCTTAATATCTAGAAGCTAGTAATCGTAAGCCTAAGCTAGTTAAGGATTATATAAATATATTTTATCGAAGCGAAAAATAATATCCGATATAATAGCGATTAAATAAAGAGACCGAAATAATTAAGAATAAGTATAAGATTAAATAGATAAAACGGGAATATAATAAATTATAGGAATATCGATTATTAAAAGAAGCTAAAGATAGTAAGATCTAGGAGAATTATAAACGTAATAGAGAGAACCTTATAAAATAGGTATAATGAACTATTATTTATAAATCGGTAATAGGGATTATTCTATATTATTACTTACTTCTAGGCTATTATTAATATTACTATTATTATAATTTCCGCGATATATCTAACCTAGCTCTACGTTATAGCTATATAGGGGAATAAGGCTTAAGAAGTAATATATTAAGGTACTAAGATATATTAGCGAAGGCATTACGAGTTCTAGGGACTAGACCTCTAGGAGGGGAGGTAATATAAGGAGTTAGATATTAGGAACCTAACCCTTATTTATATTATCGTAGATACTTTAGCGATAAGCCTAAGTTTAAAAGGAGAAGTCGAGGCTATACTTAATAGCCTCGATAAGTTAAAATTAATATAATAGCTTACCGATTATTCGCTAATCTAATTACTTTCCCTAATCTAGGCCCTTAGCCCTATACCTTTATACTTTAATATAAATAATACTAGAGCTTTTATAAGGTTAATAGATTTCTTAATTCTCTTTATAGCCTCCCTTTCTATTATATAGTAATAGAGCTCTTCTAGCTACCTCTAGGATAATAAGTAGATTAGCTTATAAAGAAGTTCGGCCCTTTCTTTTAAGTCTACTAAGTACTCTATATCCTTTAATATTAATAATTCTTTCGCTAAATCTTTAGAGAATATATCTTTAAACTCTATAAATTCTAAAAGGAGCGCTTTAATTTACTTATTATTAAGAGAAGGCTCGTTAATAATAGGAATTATTATATCGGGTATTATAATTATTATTTCAGTAATATAAAAAATATAGGCCTTAGCTTTATTTTCGATTATTATCTTTATAAACTTTTTAATTTTTATATTAAATATATAGCTTTAAGTAAAAGATTAAATAATAATATCTATTTAAATATTTTCCTTATTTATATTATTATTAGATAGAAGGATATATTTTAACCCTTTAAGTTATTCTATATATATAAATAATTAATATAATAATTAAGGTTAGTTTTATATATTTAATAAATAGAATAAGAGGGCGAATAATCTATAGCTATTCGCTATCTATTTATTAAATATTTATAATTTAAGAGCTTTTATACTTTCTATTTCTTATAGCTTTAATAGCTAAATAAAAGTAAGATTAACAATATCTATAATAGCGCTAATATCTAAATTAATAGAGAATTTAATTTCTTTACTTTATTATATAATAATCGATAATATTTTTATAATTTTCCCGATATTTATTTTTAATATAATACTCTTTAGGTTAGAACTTATACTAAATCGTTTTCTAAGAATTCTATTATCTAGACGCCCTTAAACTTAGGTAATTAGATATTAATAATTATAACTTTTAGCTTTTATAGTTCGGGCTAGGTATAGTTCTATATTTAGTATTTTAGCTTATTATAATAGAAGTATATATTAAATAGTATTATAAGGGCGGTATTTCGGTTACTTAATGATATTCTTATAAAATAAGGGTTTAGATTTCTCGCCTATTTTAGTATAATACTTTTATTATAATAGGAGGAACGACCTCGCTTTATTAAAGATTAATCCTAAAGGGCTTCTCTCTTTAAGGCCTTACAATTAAGGGTAATATTATAAAGTTTACTTTAAATTAATTAAGAATAAATTTACTTTTTACTTTTTTATTCTTTATTCTATAATTTATTAATATCCTATATTTATTAAGCTTTATATATAATTATTTTAATATCTTTAATAAAAATATAATATTCTATTAATTTATCCTTCATCAAATAAAAGAGATATTAAAAATACCTAAAAATATATTCTTCGCTATAATCTATACTTTCGTTAAATAATTAATAAATACTCTCTTAATAATTAAAAAAGATAAAAAAGGAGATATGCTTATTTCCTTAAAAGTAAAGCGAATATAATTATTCTTAGTAAATTAAGTTTTATAAGTCTTTTAATAAATACTCCTATTTTATAAAGCTTTAGAAATCTTCTTAATAGATATTTATATTATCTTTATTAAAATCCTCTTTATAAATCGCTTCGAGGTTCTAAGTATAATTTCGCTATATTATTTATAAAATATAAATAAGTTTTATTATTAATTATTCTATAATTTAAGCTATATTTATATTAAATTAGAAAGCATTTCTAGCTTTAATTATAATAAATTAATTATTAATTTAAATAATAATAATATACTCTTTAATTATTTTATAATTATAAATAAATAATTTATTATAATTCTTTATAATAAAAATACGTTTAATAAAACGTTAAATTAAGAGATTATTTTTATATCTCTATTTATAGAATTTATAGATTAAGGCTTAGAGGATTTATATTTATAGTTTAGCTTAAATCGTTTATTTATTAATATTTTAATAATAGTTTTCTAGAGAAGATCTTAATTTAAGTATAATCTTCCTACTATAGCTACCCTTAGACGATTCCGATAGTATTCCCGCTAATTCGTCTTTAGAGTAATATTTATTATTACGCCTTAATTAATCTATTACTTAGCTTAATCTAATAATAAGTTATAGAAGTTAAAGAATATAAAGGTATAGGGCTAAGGGCCTAGATTAAGGAAAGTAATTAGATTAGCGAATAATCGATAAGCTATTATCTTAACTTTAACTTATCGAGGCTATCGAGTATAGCCTCGACTTCTCCTTTTAAATTAGGGCTTATTGCTAAAGTATCTACGATAATATAAATAGGGGTTCAGTTCCTAACGTCTAACTCCTTATAAATAGCTTATAATCCTTTAATTAAATCTTTAAATTCTAGGGTAGAGGTAGGCTTTAATATTATTTTATTCTTTATAAGCTCTTTTATAATAGAATACAGGATATATTAATCTAGAATAATAATTTTAAATTCTATCGATTTCTTAGATTTCTCTTTAATCCTTTAGCGAATCGTTATTAATTCTCTAATTTTAGCTTCTTAGCTTCGAGGTTGAAAAGAAGCTTTCTTTTCTGCTTTATTTAGTATAATAATATAAATATATATTACCCTTTACTTAAAAAGTAAAGGCCCCTTTTCCTTAGAGCTATAATATCTTTTTAATATAAGGATAGGCTTCTATCTTTATAATATTACTTAAATAGCTTAGATATAAGCTCTATTTATAATATCCTTTAGCTTTATCTTTATAATAATTCGCTTAATATTTATAGCTAGGTTTTTATTAATTATAGTTTTTTAGATAATATAAGGAATATATTATTTATTAATACTTATTCTCCTATATAATCTAATTATCTTAAGAGATTATTAATTAAGTTTATAACCTTAAATTAATATTAAATTTTAAAATTAAAAGATAATAATTAATATATTTATTATATTAGTTTTCCTTAAAAGTCTCTAGCTAGGGCCTATATAATACGCTTAAAGGCTTAATAATTAATTAATATTATAAAGATTTAATCTATACCTTTAAAGTAATAGCGTTAATATTCTAAGCTTTCTATTATTATAAGTAATTCTTATTATTTAATCCTTTATTATTATTCTATTAATAAGAGCTTTCGTAAATAATAAATAATAAATCTCTAGCTATTTTTATATTTTTAGCTAAAAATCCTTAAAATAATATTATTTAATATATTAATCTTAATTTAACCTTTAAATATATAATCCTAATATTATAAGATTATAATAATAATAAAAATAAATTTTAATATTTTAAATATTTTCTATATTTTAAATAATTATTTAAATAATCCCTTTTTAACTTTTATAATATTTCCTTTTAATAATATTAATAAAAGTATTATTATTTTAGAATATCTTTTAATAAATTATTAATAGAAGTTAATAAATCTTAGGAATATTTATATATTTTTAAAGGATTTAAGGGGTTATTAATTAATAATTATTTAAATATAATTTAAGTTTATAGCTATATTTCCTTTAAGATAATAAATTTAAGGAATTCTATTTTATCTTAATAGAAAAAGTATTTTAATTATTTTATAAAAAGCTTAAAATCTTAAAATCTTTTAAAGATTTATTAAAAATAAGTTATATATTCTTCCCTTATTCTTAAATAAATTAAGATATTATTTAAATAAATAATATAGAAATCGTTTAATAATCTAATAAATATTTAATAAATATATATTTAGAATATAATAAAAGTATTTATAAATTTAAATAATATTATAATATATTTATAATATTTATATTAAATTTAGAATATAGTTTTCTATTAATTATTCTCTTTAATATAAATTTAATAATAAATATCTTAAATATTTATTTTAAAGAAATATTTTACTTTAATTAAATAATCTAAAAGTTCGCTTATTAGAAAGAAAGGGTATTAATTCTTTATAATAATTATATTTAGATTTTAATAATTAATATATAAGCGTAAATTCTTATCCTTCTTTAATATAAATAATACTAAAGCCCCTATAAAGCTAATAGATTTCTTAATTCATTTTATAGCCTCCTTTTCTACTATATAATAATAGAGCTCTTCTAGCTATTTCTAGGATAATAAA
Organism: Verticillium longisporum; assembly: GCA_019188255.1. NCBI lineage: Eukaryota > Fungi > Ascomycota > Sordariomycetes > Glomerellales > Plectosphaerellaceae > Verticillium > Verticillium longisporum. The sequence goes on from JAETXT010000007.1 coordinate 870,434, forward strand.
TAGATGAATTTATAAAGAGGTTTAGCCCTTTCTTTTAAGTTTATTAAGTATTCTACGTTTTTTAATATTAATAATTCTTTCGCTAAATCTTTAGAGAATATAACGTAATCCACAAGCGAGTGGTTCACCCAAGCGAGTGGTTCACTTCGCCCGGGCCCACGACCTACACCTGAATTCTACAGATTCCACCTCCGCCCGCGATGGAGACTCTTTCAAAAGAAGGTCAATTATTCCTTGCTATCCAAGCTATGGACAATGACCCGAACCTAAGCGCCCGGAGTGCTGCGAGGATCTACACCGTCCCCTTAACGACGCTCCTCCGACGCCAGAAGGGCAAACCCTCCCGACGCGAAAGCCCGCCCAATTCTGCCAAATTAACAGTACTAGAAGAGAAAACTATTGTCGAATATATCCTTGACCTAGATGCGCGATCTTACCCTCCCCGGTTGGGTGAGGTCGGAGATATGGCGAATCGCCTGCTTGCCGACCGTGACGCGCCACGCGTCGGGAAGAACTGGGCCGCAAACTTCGTCAAACGGCAACCAGAGCTCCGGACGCGTTTCTTTCGCAAGTACGACTACAAGAGGGCCCAATGCGAAGATCCGGACGCGATAAACGCGTGGTTCCGCCTCGTGCATAACATGATCGCCAAGTACGGCATCCAAGAGGCTGACATGTACAACTTTGACGAGACCGGCTTCCAGATGGGCGTTATCGCCAACGGAATGGTCGTGACCAGTTCGGAAAGACGGTCCAATGTGAAGATGAGGCAGCCAGGCAACCGGGAATGGGTTACGGTGATCCAGGGCGTTGGCGCGTTGGGTTTCTCCGTCCCGCCGTTCATCGTGGTTTCGGGCAAGTACCACCTCTCGAGCTGGTACCAGGACGACGCGATTTCTCGCGACTGGAGAATCGCAACATCTCCAAACGGCTGGACGACGAATGATATTGGTCTGGAATGGATTCGGCATTTTGACAGGCATACAAAGTCCCGTACTTCGGGCGGTTATCGCCTACTGATCCTGGATGGCCACGAAAGTCACCACTCGGTCGACTTCGAACTCTACTGCAAGGAGAACAACATCATCACACTCTGTATGCCTCCTCATTCGTCACATCTACTCCAGCCTCTCGATGTTGGGTGTTTTGGCCCACTAAAGAAAGCATACGGTCGGCAAATCGAGGATAGGATGAGGGCGGGTACAACGCACATCAGCAAAGAGGACTTCTTCCCGGCGTTTTCGGCTGCATTTCAGCAAGCAATGACAGAAAAAACATCCAGGGAGGCTTTCGAGGAGCGGGGCTTGTCCCCCATAACCCGGAAACAGTCCTGTCAAAGCTGGATGTGAGGTTGAGGACGACGACGCCTCCGGGGACGTCCCACGGGGAGCGTGATTCTTGGGTCTCTAAGACGCCCACTAACCTGCTCGAGGCAGGTTCCCAGACTGACTTCATCAAAGGGCGAATCTCACGCCACCAGGGAAGCTCCCCAACGTCAATTTTAGATGCTGTTGACTATCTTGCGAAGGGGACGCGGGGTGTTATGCACCAGATCGCTCTTTTGAAGTCAGAGGTTATGATCCTTCGAGAGGAAAATGCTACACTAAGCCGACGCCGGAGGGCCAAAAGCTACGTCTCCGGGAAGGAGGAAGCATGGCTGTAGGCGAGGGACAGGACAAGATTGCTCAGAAGGAAGTAGATATCCAGATAAAAGAGGAAACGCTGCAGAACCCGGGTCCCGCGTCGTGGTCCCAGCCGAAGAAACGATGCTGTAGCGTATGCGGGAAGACCGGCCACAACGCGAGAACTTGTCAGGTAGCTATCTCATCGTCTGCAAAAGACGAGGAGGAGTGATTTTAATTGATTTACGGCGTTTGGGTTGAGGTTTTCCTCGGAATGTTTGTCGGGTCGGGGTGAAGTGAACCACTCGCATGGGTGAACCACTCGCTTGTGGATTACGTTATATATTATATAATTAATAAAAGAAACCTAAAAATATAAATATAACCTATAATATTATAGAAATAGCTATTATTAGCTAAATCGATAATAATCTTAAATATTTTCTTAAAACATTTAATTATTTTAATAAAATAAGAAAGATAATTATAGGAGTTATAAGGGTTAGAGTCTTATAATTACTCTAATAGCTTAAATAAAAGCTAAATTATAATAATATATATATTATAAAATAGAGAAAAATCGTAGCTATAGAATAGTATAATTTTTATAATATTCTACAGAGCCGTTCTATAGTAATAAGCGTTTAAGCTCTCTTATACCCTATTAGCTAGAGTTAAAATCCGACTCCACTTCCCCGCAGGTCCAGAGGTAATCTAAGCGCCTTATCTATACATAGCTACTAAAGGTCAGTCTATTATATATAGAGGGCACCCCTTAGACCTATTTTTTAGGTTTTTAGATCTTAATAATTATCTAATTCTAATTATACTCGTAAATCCCCTTTACGTAATAATTCCTATCTAATTTATACGTTCTTAATTATTAAGAACGGATACCTTCTAAGATACGCCTTACTCTTATTAGGATTAATCTAAGCACTTCTTTTAATTAATTATAACCTTCTTCTAATTACCCCTCGACTTACTTACTTTCGATCTAAATAAAAAATATACTATTTTATAGCTCTTATTAAAGGCTATAAGAATCTTTAATCTATTTCTCGACCTAACGTCTCCTTCTAGAGATATAATTACTTTTATCTCTCCCTTCCTTTTATCTATTATTATCTCCTTATTCTATAACTAAGTTATACCCTCGATCGTTATTTAATACCTCTTACGTCGATTATATAATATATATTATTAAGTTATAAGCCCGGATTTCCGATCCGCTTCGAAATCGAACCGTAAACGATCGAGATAGTAATTCTTTAACTATTTAATAACTTTAACCTCTTCTTAATTACTATATACTAAGTTATCTTAACTTCTATTATCTTATCCTTAATCTTTAGAAGATTCTCTATCTTCTAATATACTTTTTATATCAATAGCTCCTCTCCTTATCGAGTAATCGTAATTATTAGTTTAACTTTTAATTATACTTATACCTATACTTTAATAGCCTTTTACGCTATTATCTCTTTATTTATAAGGTTCCTCTTTAAATATAAGATTATTAGAAGATTCTCTTTCTATTAATATACTTTTTATCTTAATACCTCTTCTCATTCTTAAATAATTCTTATTAACGTACTATATTTTATTATATTTACTATATTATAATACCTCTCTAACGCTTTATAGCTATAAATAAAAGTACCTTTAAGCTATCCTTTTAGAAGCTTAAAAGTAAAAATAGATATAAAATTTAGACTATATAAATTAAGTCTTTTTTCCTATCTTAAGGAATTAAATTAAAAGAATTTATTAAACCTCTTCCTATTAATTTAATTAAAGAAAAATATATAGAGGCCCTTAAGGCCGTAAGGAATATATTAAATACCCTAGATATAGGCCTACTTATTTAGGTTAATAGCCTATTAGATCCCTTAGAAATCTAGAAAAAACTATAAGAGCTATACGAACTAAAAGGGTTTTAAGCCGATTTCGACGTTTTAACGTCGTTTTTCGCTCTAGATCCTTCTAATTTTAATTCTATAGAAAACTTTTTTTATAAGGTTATAGAATTATTAAAAGAATTAAAGAATAGAAAATTAGACTTTCTAGAATAAATAATAAAAGCCTAAATCTTATATAAAATATAGGATAGAAACGAGATTATTATAACCTATATAACGTAAGCTCTTTATTAAGATCCTTTTAATTATTTACTAGAAAAAATTATATCTTCCCTTCTAGATTTTAATAGGTCTTAGAAAAATAAAGGGAAAATTTTAACTCTTTAAGGAACTAAAAAGCCCTTAAGAATAACTAAAAAACCCTAGAAAAAGATTAAGGGTATATTTTATAAATATTATAAGATAAAAAATTATATAGAAGAAGACTACTTTTTCCTATACTTTTAGAAACGTCCCTCGTCCTAGAAAAACCTAGAAAATCCCTCTAATTCTTCTAAAAATAATAATAAGGATAATATAAATCCTAGGGATAAAAGGGAAAATAAATAAATAGCTTTAATAGTCTTAGGGTATAAAGAAAACTATAAAAACCCTTCTACTAAAGAGGATATAACTATAGAAGAAGAAGAAGATAATAAAGATTTAATAACCTTCGAAGAAATTTAAATCGGAAACTAAATAGATAAAAATCCTAAAATAGATATAGCCCTTAATATATTATATTATAACTATATTAATATATTATATATAGATAATCTAGCTAATAAAGTAGAAAATTCTAGTATTAATACGGGTTTTATTATAGATATTACTATTACGATTTATATAATTTTAAATAAATTATTTTTTAATTATTTCTAAAAATATAATAATTTAAAGGCTTCTTAGGGAAAAGCTAGTTCTATATCCCTAGAGGGCCTAGGCGATATTATTATACGTTTATAAGATACCTTTAAAGATATAATATTAAAAGACTACTTTTATATACCTTAATTAGGTATTAATATAATTAGTCTACTTACTTTAGATAAAATAGGTTATTTATATATTAGAGGAAATAATTAAATAAATCTATATTATAAAGATATATATATAACGATAGTACCTCTTAAAAATAATCTATATTAGATTTCTACTTTAGTTCTTAAATATAATATAAAATCTATTAATAAGTCTAGATTTCGAGCTATATTTAATAATCTTTAAAAGAATAAATATAATAGGTTTAAGAATAATTAAGAATTAAAGTAGAATATCCTCTATAATAATATATATAAAATAAGGACTAATAATAGACTTAAATCTAGTACTATAATATCTTTAGAAGAGGTTTATACTTTATATACCCGATTTATATATTATAATATAAAGGCCCTAAAATCTATATATAAGAGGCTTATAGATATTATAGCTATATATAAAATAGAAAATTGTAAAGCCTATAGAAGGGGCAAATTTATTAATATAATAAATAAGATATCCCTTAATAAATATAAAGAATATATATACTTAGAGAATCTATATATAGACCTAGTAGGTCCTATAACCCCTATAACTTATAATAATAAAAAATAGATTCTCTTATAAAAGATAAATATCCTAAATATATCTAGATATTCCTACTACCTAATAAATTAGAAGAAGTCGTTTCTAATAAGCTTAATAGGTTCTACTAAGAAATAGAAAATAATAAGTTTAATTATAAAATAAAGGAATTTAATATTAACGGTAGTAAAGAATTTATGAATAAAAGTATTAAAAATACGCTTATAGGAGTAAAATATATAATAAAACTACTATATATTCATAAACTATAAGAGTTTATAGAACGAGCTATAAGGACTATAATAGATAAAATAAGGTCCCTAATTTTCTATTTAGGATTACCCTTATATCTATAGGGAGACGTAGCGTATACTATTATATATATATATAATAGAACTCCTAATAGCTCTATAGGGTTTAAAATACCTTAAAAATTAAAAGAAAATAAAATACCTAATTTCGATAATATAAAAATATAGGGTTCTATAGCTTATTATAAAAATAAAGAACCTTTAATAAAGAAACTAGACGAAAGAGCTAGTAAATCCGTCTTAATAAGTATAGACGATTATAATTATAAAATATATAATACTTAATCTAGGAAGGTTATCTAGATTAGAGATATATATATATTAGAAAATAAATTTATTACTCCTATATCTATACCTTTAGTAATAGAAAAGGACCTTCTAAATTTAGAAGACCTTAAATTATTTAATTTAGAAATAAATAAAATAATAGCTTTGCCTCTAACTAAAGGTAATAATAATAATATAACTACTATTAGTAATATAACTAGTAATAAAAACCTAAAAATAATTATAAAGCTTCCTAAAATTTAGAACCTTAAAGATTATACTTATATAAAATCGGCCGATTTACTAAATATATCGGATATACTACTAGGGGACTCCTTCAATTTCCTAGGCTAGAACTATATCCTTACTATAAATAATATAAAGGAACCTACTACTTATAGCTAAGCTATTAATAGCCTTAATAAAGATAACTAGAATAAAGCTATAAATTTAGAATTTTAGTAATTAATAGATTAAAATACTTAGTCTTTAATTAATAAAAATACCCTATTTAAAGAAGCTAATATATTAAAGGGTAGATAGGTTTATAAAATAAAATACGATATAAATAAAAATCTAATAAAATATAAAGCTAGATAGGTAGTTTAGGGATTTAACTAAATTATTAATATAGATTACTTAGAGACCTTTAGCACTACTTATAGGCCTAAAAGCTATAGACTAGCTTTTATATTAGGTCTAAATCTAGGCTAGGATTTTAAATAGTTAGATATTAATAATGCGTTTATCTATATAGATATAGATAAGGATATATACGTTATTTAACCTATTAGTTTCTCTATACGAGAAAACTATATATATAAGCTGAATAAAGCCTTATATAGGTTAAAATAGTCCCCTAGGCTCTAGTACGAATATCTACTTAAAGCTTTAAATAGCTTAGGTTTTAACGTATTAGAATCTAATTTAGGGGTATTTATATTACTTTTAAAGGCTATATTACTCTATTATATTAACGATATAATTATAATAGCTAAGATAGCTAAAATAATATCTACTATATAAGCTAAACTTTAAACTATATTAAGTCTTAAAGATTTAGGACTTATTAATACCTTTTTAAATAATAAAATAATTATAAATAAAGGAGAAAAGCTTCTATATATATCCTAAAAAGCATATGACGAGAAAATTCTTATAAAATATAATAAATTGAATTTAAAAGTAGTAGATACGCCTAGTATATTAAAAATAGCTTTAATATTAAATTCCTTATAAGCTATAAATTTAGAAATCCTCTAATATTAATAGGAAATAGGCTCTTTATTATATTTAGCCTTATATAGTAGACTAGATATTATTTATTTAGTAAATAGATATTCTAGATATATAAGTAACCCCTCTAAAGAGTATTTTATTACTTTAAATAGAATATAGGCTTATTTAAATAAATATCTAGATATAGGTCTTATATATATTTATAATAAATCCCTTAATATAATAGGGTATAGCGATTCTAGCTAGAGCGATATATTAGAAGATAGAACTTCTATTTCTAGATATATATTCTACTTAGGAATTAATAACCCTATAAGCTAGGTTTTAGCTAAATAAAAGGTAATAGTTTTATCTATTTATGAAGCTAAATATATAGCTTTATACGAAGCCTCTAAAGAAGCTATATATATTTTTCTATTTTTTTAGAAATATCTAAAGGCCTAGGTTTAAATAAACGTAAAATATTTACTTTATTAGTAGATAATAAAGGAGCTAAGAAAATAACCGAAAATACTGAATTCTATAAAAGGGTTAAGTATATAGATAGGTAATTCTATTATTGCCGAAATCTATTAAAAGATAAGAAAATATAGCTTTTTATATATATACTTAATATAATATAGTAGATATACTTACTAAGGGCTTAAATAAGATAACTTATAATACCCTATACGGATATATATAAATAGGGAGTCTAAATACTATACCTATAGACTATAAGTAGCCTAAATATAGTAAAGTACTTAAAATTAGGTATTAAATATGTTTTTTATCTTCGGATTTTCCTATTATAATAAGATAGGTTTTTTATTTTCGGATTTTCCTATAATAATATAATATATAGTTTTTATTTATTTTCTATATTATAGGGTTTTAATTTTTTCCCTATATATAATAATACTACGAGGTTTTATTTTTTATCCTCTAAATATATAAGCTACTATATCTATATACCTATATATATACTACCTTATAGGGGGGTATAGGAGTTATAAAGGTTAGAGTCTTATAATTACTCTAATAGCTTAAATAAAAGGTAAACTATAACGATATATATATTATAAAATAGAGAAAAGTTATAGCTATAGAACGGTATAATTTTTATAATATTCTATAGAGCCGTTCTATAATAATAAGCGTTTAAGTTCTCTTATACCCTATTAGCTAGAGTTAAAATCCGACTCTACTTCCCCGTAGGTCTAGAGGTGGTCTAAGCGCCTTGTCTACGCGTGGCCACTAAGGGTCAGTCTATTATATATAGAGGGCACCCCCTAGACCTATTTTTTAGGTTTTTAGATCTTAATAATTATCTAATTCTAATTATACTCGTAAGTCCCCTTTACGCAGTAATTCCTATCTAATTTGCACGTTCTTAACTATTAGGAACGGATACCTTCTAAGATACGCCTTACTCCTATTAGGATCAATCTAAGCACTTCTCTTAATTAATCACAACCTTCTTCTAATTACCCCTCGACCTACCTACCTTCGATCTAAACGAAAAATACACTATTTTATAGCTCTCGTTAAGGGCTATAAGAATCTTCGATCCATTTCTCGACCCAACGTCTCCTTCCAGAGATATAACCACTTTTATCTCTCCCTTCCTCTTATCTATTATTATCTCCTTATTCTATAACTAAGTTATACCCTCAGTCGTTGCCTAATACCTCCTACGTCGATTACACGATATATACTATTAATAATAAATATATTATTTTAAAGAATAATTATATAGAATTATACCCTTAATATTATTTATTTAGCTAATAACCTCTTATTAAATAAACTAAATAACCCTATAAAGGGGCTTAAAGATCTATAATTATTAATTAATATAGCTAAATAATTTAATAGATTTATAGAGAAATATATACTTTTATTAAAGTTATATATAATATATTTAATATTAGAATATCTAATTATATATTTAATATTTAGCTAAGAGGCGAGTTTATTAAAATAATATTTATAAAAGGGATTATTAATTTTAATATTAAAGAGGTAGCGATTATAGGCCTAAATAAGCTAAGGATTATATAAATATATTTTATTACAATAGAGAGTAATATCTAATATTATAATAATTAAATAAAATAGCTAAAATAATTAAGGATAAATATAGGATTAAGTAAATAATAGAAGAATATAATAATTATAATAATATCGATTATTAAAAGGAAGCTAAGAATAATAAAATCTAGGAAAATTATAAATATAATAAAGAGAACTTTATAAAATAGATATAATAAATTATTATTTATAAATTAATAATAAAGATTATTCTATATTATTATCTATTTTCAAGCTATTATTAATATTACTATTATTATAATTTCTACGATATATTTAACTTAGCTCTATATTATAGCTAGATTAAGGAATAAGGCTTTATAAATAATATATATTAAGGTATTAAGACGTATTAATAAAGGTATTATAAGTTCTAGGGACTAGACCTCTAGGAGGGGAGGTAATATAAGGAGTTAGACGTTAGGAACTTAACCCCTATTTATATTATTGTAGATACTTTAGCGATAAGCCTAAATTTAAAAGGAGAAGTCGAGGCTATACTCGATAGCCTCGATAAGTTAAAGTTAATATAATAGCTTATTAATTATTTATTAATCTAATTACTTTCCCTAATCTAGGCCCTTAGCCTAATACCCTTATACTCTAGAAACTAGCTTTTAATAAATAAATTATTAGTTTATTTAAATATAAGACCTAGACCTTAATAACCCCCTTTATTAATATTAAAGTCCTCCTAGGAATATAGGTTCTTAATATAAAGATTTCCTTTTAATAATTTTATATTAAGTAAGTAATCTATATAATTATTAATTAAGCTAGTAGACTATATAGGACCTCTATATTGTAATTATTTACTTAGTTTTAGTCTATTTATTCTTCGCCCTTATTATTTATTTAGGCCTTTAACTTATTATTATCGACTTCGATAATATATTTCTTATAATATTTATTCTTATTAATATTTATATATTCCTTTAGTAGCTTTATAGATATAAAGATAATATTAATAAGCTTTATCGTTTTAATAATACCCTCTATAGGCTTCGCGAAGCTCCCCTTTAATAGTTTTAATTCCTATTTAAGAAGCTAAGTAAACTAAGATATACCTTTATTATAAAGAACCTATATCTCCTCTATAATAAATATATAAGAATTATCCTATTAATATATATTAATAATATTATTATTACTAGGCCTTCTATTAAGGCTATTAAAGGAGCTATTTAGATATTAAAATTAGTTTATAACTTTAAAGAGATATTAATTATTAATAAGTTTATTAATATATATATTACCTATAATATTAAGAAGGGCTTTATTTTACTATATTAATATAAATATATTTATAAGATATTATAGCGCTTTAGCTTTAATAGGGCTAATCTAATTAAGACCCTTTAAGCTCTAAGCTCTTTACTTCCTCTTCTAGATACTATTTTATATAATCCTTAAATATTAAAGAAATACTAAAAGATAATAAGTACTCTTAACTATCTTAGCTATAATACTTACTCTAATATTAGCTTTAGTATCTTAAAGCTCTATAAAGGGAATAGCGGACTAATTAATAAGTACTTTATAGCTATTAAATGTATATTTTACTACCTTAAAAGTACCCTCTTTACTTAGAATTAAGTATTATAAATATATTAATATTAAGCTCTTTATTATAAATAATACTTTATATAATAATTATTATAATTACGTTTCTATAAAAGGGTATATAACTTCTTTATTAATAGCTCTATAGCTTAGAAATTATATAAATAATAATTTATTATTCTTAATATTTTAGAAGCTAAATTTATTAATCTTATTTTTATAGATATTATTCTAAGTTAAATTAAAGATATTATAATAGCCTTTAAAGTATAGATTCTAAAGCTTCTTATCTTATTAATAGATAGCTAGAATATTCTAATAAATTATACTATTCTATAGCCACGATTTTTCTCTATTTTATAATATATATATTATTATAGTTTAGCTTTTATTTAAGCTATTAGAGTAATTATAAGACTCTAACCCTTATAACTCTTATAGCTATATATTAGGAAAGTAACTTTATCTAGATTATTATCTTTATTGAAGTCTTCTTTAATAGTATATATTATTATTAGCTATCTAGTATCTAGTAGAGCTAAGTCTCTCTAGAGTAGTTTAGCTTTATCCTAAATATCTCTAATAAATAAATTAATAGTAATATTTAGGTTTAGCTTAGATAGGTATATTATTAGACTATTATTAATCTTAAAATAAGCTTAGTTTAGCTATATTAATAGATTATTTATTCTTATAATATTATTTAATTAGATTATATTTAATATAAATTTCTATAGATCTCTATTTATATAGATATCCTATCTAATATATTAATAAGCATTTAGTAGCTTAGTAGCCTTTATAGAGTCTAGGGCGAATTAGTATCTAAGGAGTCGCTTCTAGATATTAAGTCTAATATAGAGTCTTTATTTCTTATCCTCTATTAATATAATATATTCTACCTTAGCTAAGCCTAGTAATAGTTATAGTAGACTATATATTATTATAGCCTATCTCTTAGGCGTATTAGCTTAATTATTTACTAAATCTAGAAACGTATTTATATCTATCTAGTATATATCTTAGCTAATAATATAAATTAAAGAGTTCTCGTTTTTACTAGAGTCTAGTTTATAGTTTAAATAGAAATACTTATATATCGATACTTTCTAGTTATTAGAACTTAGTCCTTAGTTTATATTATTAATTTAGATTTATATTTATAGGATCTCTATTATAATAATTAGTTATTATTAAGTAATTATAGGTATAGAGCTTATTTAATTTTATTCTATTATAGCTAATTATCCTATTAATAGGGATAGCGAGTCCTACTTTATTAATAAGGATAGTAATTACGAAGTTATAATATCCTCTATAATAAGAATAGGGGTATTAATATATAGAATATCGTTAATTAGAATAGTCCTTATAGAATACTTCTTTATAGTTATTCTATTTTCGATTTCTTCTATTTATTTAAAGACTATTATTTAGTAATAGTCCTTAATATCTATCTCTTAGAGTATAATCTTATTATTATTTAGGCGCTTCTATTTAATAATAAGCTTAATATAATATATATAGAGTACTTTTACTATAATCGAAAAACTTATCTTAACTTAGTAATAGTCTATAATCTACTCTAGCGGATATCGGTATATACCTTATAATAATAACAATAAAGCTAATATAGCTCTATAGTTTATAAGTATAAATTATTATTCTTAAGGAATAGGGGGGAGTTTATTAAATACTAAGATTATAGATAAGTCCATTAAAGGTACTTTAATAGCTTAGTCCTAGTAGTCTTCCGCTTAGTAATATAGCTAGTATACTTTAATTATCGTTATATCCGATATAGGACTAGAAGCCCTAGAGAGGATACTAGGCTTAGGCGGATAGGCTAAGGGGCTAGGAAACCTAGTAATAGAGGACTTAAATCTATTAATAGCTAGGGAGAAATAAAGAAGGATTTAATAGAGTTAATAATTCTATAATAGTGGACTAGGGAGGGGTCGATAGGCTTAGAGTCTTAGTCTTAGATATTATCTCTTTATTAACCGATAATAGATAAATCTTTAATAATAATAGTACTTATCTTAATAAAAATCTAGATAGTATAATAGAGCGAACGTATATCTAGTTACTACTATTATTAGAGGACCTTACTTAGGGGTATATTTATAATAGTGAAAGAGTTAACTATCTAGTACTATTAGTGTTTGGGCTAATACCCTTATGAATAGAGTGGAGTGCCCCGGCCCTAGGACTCTAGCGGAGTCCAAGTCCGCCAGGAGCCCTGGGCCAGAGGCACCTTCCACGGGTGCCCCCAACAGCGCTCCTTATAAGCCTAGGATACGGTCTATAAACTCTGTAACTTAGGAATAGGTCGGTAGGAGCCCTAGGGTAGCCTGGATCCGTATCTATTCTACTAGGTGCTTTTCCTACGTCGGGGATAGCTTCTACTAGCTAGAAAACGCGATATTCTTATATTAGGTGCCTTAGATATAGTGCTAGAGGGTAGACCTTGGTATGCCCTATCTGCAAGAGGCCTTGCGGATAGAGTTGCTGTTTGTGATAGCTTCTAGAGCCTAGTTGATCTCGTCTTCGGTATATCGAGGCATTATTAGCTAAGGTAGAAGGATTTAGAATTGTAAAGGAATTGCTATTGAATTAGTAAAGATATCGGAGGTTGAAGAAGGAAGGTTGGGGTAGCGGTGAGGGATTTTGAGGCGGGCTAAATGGGGGGTGGGCCAAAAGTGGGTGAGCAACGTTATAGTAGAACCCACGTCATATAGACTCCTTTTACATTGTTCATGGTCACTATCGACCATTATTCTATATGCTACATTGTCGTTAACGTCGGTGCCGAATATGAGGCATCCTTCCGCGTTCCACGAAAACGAGATTACCCAACGCGGCTCAGCGAGGAAGCCATGTTTTGGCATGCACAAGGCTGGGCCGTACTGGCCCGGCTGATGCTGGTTACCATTCCAGCCGGATCATGCGAATCCGATACACCGATCCCATCTGCGAACGAGCCCACTTCAACATGTCACGCCCGGGACATCAACTACGTGACCGACACCTTGCCTGAGCAATGTTATAGGGTTCGTTGGCAACATGCTGAATCGATCGTATTCAATGATGGCGATCAAACGGCAGAATATATAGGACACGACCCCTCATTCCTGGATACAAGACCAGTAGATCGCGAGGAGAATGACCGCCAGCCTTCTACTGCCTCAGTCGAGACTACAAACTCTGGGGATGATCATACGGAAGCCACAACCTTCATGTCCTTCGAAGATTGGAAGGATCTCAAGGCACGTGAAGCTGAACGTGAGGCTCAAGATACCAATCCGGACTCTGAGAAAGCTTTGCCACCCCCCCAGGGACATGACTCTAGAGAAGAAAGTGACATAGCACTTAAGGTTGAAGCAGTATCAGAAGAGCTCAGCAGTATCGCAGCGCCACCGCGGCAATCTCTTGCTGGCGCTGGCGAAACCGAGCAGCCATCGGAACCAGTTCTATATGACGATGGCAAGGCACAGTATTACCGCAGTAAGGACGCAGGGAAGACATGCAAGGAACGATTTTCATACTCGTCATTCGATGCTGGCGCTACTGTCCTCAAGACCAATACCGGAGCGAAGAACGCGAAGGCGATATTGGTCGAGAACAAAGACTCCTACATGCTGCTCGAATGCGCCGCGGACAACAAATTTGCCATCGTCGAGCTCACAGACGACATTCTCATTGATACTGTGGTACTTGCAAACTTCGAATTCTTCTCCAGTATGATCCGGCACTTCAAGGTCAGCGTCAGCGACCGGTATCCCGTGAAAGTCGACAAATGGAAGGACTTGGGCGTATTTGAGGCCAAGAACTCCAGAGACATTCAGCCTTTTCTCGTCGAGAACCCTTTAATCTGGGCTAAATACGTTCGCATCGAATTTCTTACTCACTACGGGAATGAGTATTACTGCCCAGTATCTCTACTCCGAGTCCATGGCACCCGCATGCTCGACTCCTGGAAAGATACCGAGGCACCCCCCGACGAAGACGACGCTGAAGACGAACCTGTGGATGCAGTCCTGGACCTCATTCAAGACTTGGACATTGATCAGGCACAGAGGGTACCACCTGACAATAGTGAGGCAGATGAAGTTACTCGCCAGGGACAAAGCATCTGGAGTGATGTGGGTAACTCTGTGCCATCTTCACCACTACAGGCTTCCCTTGTTCAGGAGAATCCTCTGGATTTCACATGCCCCGTAAACACTGCTGTTCTAGAAGAGGCTGCATCGAAACCACGTTCGACCGTGGACAGGCTTCCGCACGAAACTGAAAGTCAAATGGCCGACGTCTACCCTGCTGCCCACTCCGACGATTTGCTACTTTCTCAACGATTGAAAGAACACTGGACTGGTCCGCTGGATAGGGTTGATGATCCGTCCGATCTAGTCACTGGAATAACCTCTACCGATTCAACATCTATCATCCCTGTGACGGTAGCGACATCAAGGCCGACGTCAGTACCACACATTTCGTCTCAAAATGCATCACGCATCGCTTCGGGGTCCCCAAAGAGACCATCGCCGGTTGCACAAGCGCCGACGCGCTCCAAGAACGGCACTTCCGCCTCAGTCCCGCCGGCCTCGCCAACGGTCCAAGAGAGCTTCCACAAGGCGGTAAGCAAACGCTTGCAATTGCTGGAGTCGAATGTCACGCTGTCTCTTGAGTACTTGGAGGAGCAGTCACGCTTTCTACAGCAATCTCAGCGGGCGTCAGAACGCAGACAACTAGCCAAGGTTGACTTGCTACTAGACAGCCTCAACCACACAGTCTTATCCGAGCTTCGTCATGTTCGCCAACAATACGATCAGATGTGGCAGTCCACCGTCATGGCCTTAGAGAACCAGCGGGACCAATCGCAAAGGGAGCTCGTCGCGCTAGGTTCGCGACTGAATGTCCTTGCTGACGAAGTAGTATTCCAGAAGAGGATGGCCATTCTACAGGCGATACTGCTACTATCGTGCTTGGTAATGGTAATCTTCTCGAGAACGATAGTCTCTGTTTCACCAAACCAGATGGATATGCCATTCAGTTCAAGCCGGCAATATCAACATAGTCTCCCCCGAGCTCTGCATTCCTCTGGGTTGGGTCGATCACACAGCGGCCATCTTTCTACTTCAATTGTCGAATATGACCATGAGGGCGATGCCCAGCAACAAGGCCAAGGCCACGGCACGGATCCCTTCATCCGAGTCCATCAGCACAGCCATGGAGGCAGCCTTGCTGATGCACGGCGTACATCAGGGCCACGGCTAGAGCGTGCTCGACTTGCTACCTCACCCATTTCTCTTAGCGAGGATGACTCCTGGGTTACTCGCCAAAGCGAGGGTGTTCCCATCTCTCCTAGCATATCGGCGACGCCACCTACAGCAAATGAGCGCCACATTAGCCGATCGTTCAATCCGCATTCTTCTGAACAGATTCTGACTCCGTCATCTTCAGACGCACAGGACACTCAATCCGACGGAATTGGCTCAGACCCATCGAGCGAAGATGGCTCCCGAACACCACCCAGCCCCTTGGGTAGGTTGGCAAACACGCATGATCTGGGTCCTGGTTTTCGCAAGCCGCTGCCTGCACTTCCTGAACATCTCCCCTCGTGAAGGCTGTTCACATGGTCAATCAAATACCGTGGTTACGGCGCCAGCACACCGCACACGCTTTACTTTCATGATACACGAGATATGTTTCCACGTCCATCAGCTTGTACAGAAGACTCGAAATGGCTCTTCATCAGCTACGTATGAATATTAGACATGAGACCCACTCAAACTTTGCTGGGCTCTCTACATAACAAGCAACCCTAAAATAATCCCACACATCAGACGCAATGTTATGTGTGCAAGTAAAAGAGAGGAACAAAGAGACACAGGAACCTCCAACATTCAATCATCTAACCGGACTATACTCCATCGGTTTTGAGCCATGCATCACTACCAGCCTTAGTGCGTCGCTTTCAGCGGGAGTAATGCATGTATGATTCGTTGGCTGTCTCGAATTCATGCTCCTCCAGTGCTGCAAGTCTTGTGCCGCGGTCGTATTGTGAGCGTCTTCGGCGCTGCTCATCACGGAAGTGTTGGCCAGCATTGGGAGTGAAGAGACCTATCAATGGAGAAAGCTCCTATTAGCATTCAATCCTGTCACTTACAGCCTCAAGAGTGACGGACTACATACCGACGTGTTCTGCGTTTTCGCAGCTTCGCTTCATCTTTGACTGGTTGTCAGGCTGGGGAAAAGGCTCTTCTTGGCCCGCAAGTTTCGGAACAGGACCATTGGAGGTGTAGAATAGCTGAGGGTGCCTTTGTCAGCGGCGAAGGCCTATATGTTCTCGAGCTCGATTCACCTTGGGCCGGTAATGCGCTGCTTCCAACATCACGGAGCTATTGCGGAATTTCTGCACTAGGCAGTCCTTGCCTTGGATGGCTAACGCGGCATATTAGCTTAACACATTGCGGAAACGCGGAGTAGTAGGCATCCTACTGGCGTATGAGATTTCGGCTACTTTGTCACTTTTGAAACAGTTCCACCGCTGGTTGCCGCGCGCGTTGACAAACTATACTGGTGTTAGGGATGAATTGGAAGCACAGAGGATTGTCAGGGCTCCCGCCCTGTTGACCTACGTCAATGATATCCAGTGGCTGGTAGTGGTTAGCTTTGGCATCGTGGATTGCTCAAATGAAGACTTACGTCAACAAAATTGATGAATGC
The DNA here is from genome assembly GCA_019188255.1 of Verticillium longisporum. Taxonomy (NCBI): domain Eukaryota; kingdom Fungi; phylum Ascomycota; class Sordariomycetes; order Glomerellales; family Plectosphaerellaceae; genus Verticillium; species Verticillium longisporum. The sequence goes on from JAETXT010000007.1 coordinate 887,705, forward strand.
ATAGCCCACGCTGTGGACATGAAATTACATTAGTCCAACGGGGACAAGGAAGGTTGGGGACAAAGAAATTGGCAATTGGTTCCTTCGACTTACTTGCAGTCGTTGGCAAAGTCAATCCGGAGGTACATGAAGTCGTACTTGCCCCAACTGGAATCGTCCACGATACGCTTCAGCATTGCCTGGTCAACCTTGTTCGGTATGTTGCGGAGCATTATCTGTCAGGAAATTCAGCATTATGAAAACGTACGCACTCCGTGAGAGGCTACACGCACGGTGGTTCGGACATCTGTACCCTCGCGGATTCTGCCAACGTCCACGTGGTTGTGGTGACTGGCCACACCATAAAGAGACATCCGGTTGACTCGGGATGCATGTTGACGGCGGATATCAGGCCTGGGGTAAGCTGGCATCGTGCGTGGCTGACAAAAATCATCCGGAATGGGGACTACCTGAGCATTGCTAGTTCCTGTTGCCAGCGTTGCCATGAACTGGTAATTGACGGATGCTGGTGATGACGGGATCGCGTTCTGGTGACCATTATCCAGACGATAAGCCGCCATATTGGACTGGAACGGAGCGTGACAGATTATTGGCCACATGGTGTATGGTTGCTGGACTTGCAGTCTGGTTGGGGGATATTGCTGGCTTGGACCGATCGGAGGCACCGTTGGAGACGGCACCAACTGTGACGCAGGTGTATGTTTGCCCAGAGTCAATTCCTGCATAGACTGATCAAGATTTCTTTCAACAACTGGAGAGAGAACTGATGTGCTGTCGTGCATCGCGCTTGAAGGGGGGGTATCATGTCCCTGGAGAATAGACAAGTGGACTATGATGTCCTGTACACACATTAGAAATCAATTTCGCACTTCGTGATTTACAGTCAAGTCTGTATACCTCAAACAAACAGCCGTTGTACGCTGCCACAGCGGAATAGGCATCGGCTGGACTGGCGTACTCTGCAAACGCTGCGTAGACTATGAGCCCAGAGCTCCGCTGAGGCGACTGGTACCCAACAACCTCGCCTCGAGATTGAAGCAGCTGTAAAATGATGCCTTGGGTATGAACAACATCGAGTGCACCTGGCACGGGCGAGAATGCCAATATCGAAACCTGCAAGGTTGGTGAAGTTACAGCAGTGTGCTGTGAGTTCTGGTCAGCTTTACAGATAGCTTCTCGAGCATAGTTAATCCTACCCTGAGCCACTGATCACCAGCAATGCGTAAGGCTTCACAGACCAACCGAGCACGGTGGATGTTGTCGTGGACAACAGTGGCACTACTCGTGCTCTGAAGCCGTACATACGCCTTCCCACCCCTACACACAATATGGTGTGCCTCTAGATCCAGAAGGCCTAGCCCTTCAAGTCTCTACTTGCTGTCAGTTTCGGACCACAATTGGCGGTAGCATAGATTCTACCACCTCGAGATAACTGATGATGTCTCCAAGACGCAGGGCATGGCCGGGAGACATGATCTGAACAAATTGCGGAATACTGCTTTCGTGAGACGCCAAGTTTGATGCGTTCGATCCCCTAGAGGTAGACATTGAATTGGTAAGACCCTCTGAAAGCTCCGACTGAGCTGAGAATGGGTGGAAGGCAGAGGCAGTAGGAGACAGCAGTGAGGTAGTACGGGCTCTGGAGTACACCGTCACAAAAGGGTCTTTGTCGCCGATAGATGGCGTCTTGCCCACAATGCCGACGGGAAACTGGCTTGGTTTCGTGCCAGCCCAAGGTTTCCCGGTTAGTTCAGTGATACATGATGTCTTAGCCGGTTTTTCGTCTGGTGAGAATGATGTGAGCCTTGTATCAGGCGTGCCTTTGAACGATTCCGCTCCGCCACATGACGAATGAGGCGATGATGGGTCGAAACCGTTGACATCGTGGGTCAGTGCCATTGCGCGTGTTTGTGTAGAGTTATGGCCACAGATGAAACTGTGCGATAATCTGGTCAACTGTTGAGCTGAGTCGTTGATCCCTGCGGAAGTTGCCCTCGGATTGGGTCCAGGGGAAGCGAAGACTGGTGTTGGCGGTATCTTCCGGTGACGGAGACAATTTGCAGATATAATTTCAATCTGTGTGTGCTCGTCCGCGTGGAGTGAAAATATCAACAGTAGAGGGTTATATGTCGGGCGCGGGGTATATTACTCCTGGCTTCCCGGGGGAAGCGTGAAGAGTTCCCAACGAGAAGCCCTGTGTGTGAATATGGCTTCCTGGGTGACTCATCAGATTCGTGCCTTCCATGTCTCATGGAAGGCGTGAAGAAGCTGTTCCTGCTAATATCTGCTCTGCACGTGAAACAGCCCGGGCCATTAAGGGCGGGTTATCTTGTTCCGAGGGGAACGAATTACTGGCAAAGGGAGGCGCGAACGGGACGAGGGAAAGAGCAACCAGTTTCATCCGGCAAGTTCTCCAGCCTCACTGGAAACCCGAGGTTCAATTGGTCGAAGAAGTCTCTGACCCGAGGAAGGCACGTCGCCTCACACGCCACCGGATGGCTAAGAAAGGATCCGAATGTAGCAGGCATCGGATCCTTCCACAGCCGTGAGATCTATCAGTGTCCGGCCGTTGGCACCCGGAATCGCATCAAAATGACAGGTGTGGATATGTGTGTGGTAGTATGTTTAGATGTAAACAAGCTCGACGCATGGTCTGGATGTCGGAATAAGGGGTAAACCTGGAGACACGGATTGCAATACTTGCATCAAGACCGACGGCAAACGTCCAGGCAGCTGCACTATCTAATACCATCCTTTTACGCTGAATGATTTTGAATTCATGTGGCAGAAAAAATGATATACACATTGCCATGGATTGGATAACTGCCTGTGAATCACCAGCTGCTCTCAATCTACTTACCTTGGTACCTACCTACCTTAGGTATGGTAAGGTAGGTAGCAAAGGCAACTACCTCGTGTCATTCCAATAGTTGACTGAAGCGTGAGGTGTAGTCGCACGGACCACCTCGCGGCTCAAGAAGCTCATGCGGGTGGTCACTGGTAGGTACGCTGGTGCTTCGTGCACTGTCGCCGCATGCTTACCGTCCATCTGATGAATTACCCTCCTACCTACCCACCTAGGTGCCTACCGTACTGAGGCATCTTGATCCAGAAGTCGCGCACCCAACGTCCCTGCAATTCAAGCACGAGTTCAATCATTGGACGCCTTGACTGTGCCAACTCGAAGTTGTTGCTGAGATGTGCAGGTAGCGGCTCCAACCCGAACGGCATCGCGACATTGGTGCACTCCAACATGCCTCGGCGTGTTCAGAACTACGATGACTACGGCATCGCAGTTCAAGAGGTGAGCCAACTAAGCCGGTCATGCAAATCATCTCCGTCGGAACTTCCAACGCAGATCATAGCTCACCATTCTCGTTCGTCTCAGATCATCGTCCTCTCTTCCAATGCCGACTTCTTGGATCAACTCATTCCTGTATTGAAAGACGCATCCAGCTCAGGCCGCACCCCTGCACTGTTGCAAACACTCTCACAATACTCCGAAGACAGAGAAGCAGATATCGAAAGAATCGGTCTCACAAAGCACGAGGAGTTTCTCGGCTCAGTTACCCAGCTGCAGCAGATTCGCGAAGGGACTGTGACTTTGACTGCAGAAATTCTTGAGCTCAACGAGTCCATCCAGTCAAGTACAGAGAAGTTGGCAGACCAAAAACGGGGACTTGTCAATACGAGAGCTGTTCGACAAAACATCGCCGATGCTTCCAACGCGCTACAGGACTCTTTGAGGATACTTTACGCCGTGAATAATGCACACGAGCTGATTCGCAAGAAGAAATACTATGCAGCCCTGAAATCCCTAGAGGACTTGCAAAACGAACACCTGGTGCCAATCATACAAAATAAATACGCCACGCAGCACAAGTTGGCTGATGTCATTCAAAAATCCATCCCACAGTCACAGAAGTCGATATCTGAAGCCGTCATGACGGACCTCAACACCTGGCTATTCCGCATTCGTGAGACGTCTCAATTTCTTGGCGAAGTGGCCTTCTATCATACCGAACTCCGACGGGCCAGGCAGCGAGAGAGAATCGAGAGCGACTCTTATTTGAATCGATTCAAACTCAACTCATCCATTGAGCTGGCGTATGACGAAAGTGAGGAGTTTGACGAGTTGGATAACGAGGAGCTTCAAGTCGATTTCACCCCTCTTTTCGAATGCCTGCATATCCACGATGCACTTGGACAGCGGGATAGATTCCGCGCCGAATATTCTGCCACACGGCGGCAACAAAAGGACTTGTTGCTGCCAGGTACTGTAGGACTTACAGCCGAAGACGAGAACTCACTAAGCAGCTTACTCGAAGGAGTTGCTGGGTTTGCCATAGTGGAGAAGGCGACCATGCGAAGAACACCTAATTTGCGATCAATCGCTGATGTAAGACAAACCACCAAAGCGCCTGCTTGCGCGGATGCTAACGCCCCTCCAGGTCGACGAGCTTTGGGACTCCATGTGCCATACTGCGATTGGGTTGACATCGACAGCACTGGATGAAGTCAGCAATGCCGAAGTCCTTTTAAAAATCAAAGGTGTCATGGCTCTCTTCATCCAGACTATGGAGGTAGGATTGTCTCTGCTGGCCGCACGTCTCTATTTCTGCTCACACGCGCTTGTATATAGGGCTGGGGCTACTCCGTGACAGCACTGGACGCATTTCTGTTGACCCTGTTCGACAAGTATGCGGAGCTCTTAAAGCGTCGCTTCAGTGAGGACTTTCAAGAGGTACACGTTCTTCATTTCTCGTACAAAAGTGTGAGCCCTGCTAATGGAGGAAGATTGTCTCTACCGACGACTACATGCCCATGGCTATCAACAGCCGTGAAGAGTACGAGAAAGTCGTTAATGTTAGCTGGTTTTCGCAGGAGAAGTCACCGGAAGACCTAAGGTGAGCATCTGCAAACTAAGCCAGGAGCCACGGGCATCGTTAGTTGTACTGACCGACCTGCCACACCAGTTTCCCTTGTGTGCTTCCCTTCTCCCAGATGTATCCGCTGTGCTGCATCGACATTAGAAACTTCTTGAACCAGTTCTACTTCTTCTCAGATGATCACTTCCAGCACTCCAACATTATTGATGAGACCCTCAGAAAAGCACGTTGGCCTCTTCACTTGAAATTAGTCGTTTGCTGACATCATTTGCAGTCTCTTGACGAGTTATTGACCGACAAAGTCTGCAAATCCTTAGTAGAGCGTCTGAGCTCTCAGTATCTCGGCCAGATCGTCCAAATTCTTATCAACCTGGAACATTTCGAGGCTGCATGCCAAGAATTGGAACAGCTCCTGATACGAGCCCGGTCATCAACTTCTGCGGGAGGTCCTGTGACGCTGGGTGCGACTGAGCAGTTTCGGAACAACAAAAAGACGGCAGAGAAGCGCATTTTTGAACTCGTTAACTCCAAGATCGACGATTTGGTCGATACGGCCGAATATGACTGGTTCGCAAATCTCTCTTCAATCATTTGTCGATTTGCTGGTCTGAATCTGACGAAACTTTGCGAACAGGATGACCTCCACGGCACCAACAGACCCAAGCAATTACATGCAAACATTGACACGCTACCTTTCCAACATAATGAATTCAACTCTGCTTGGCCTCCCACGGGAGATCAAGGAACTCATCTATTTTGATGCGCTGAGTCACGCCGCCAACAAAATTTTGGTAAGCACACAAGACTTCAAAATGGGGCTATTGGTCAGTTCTCAACTAACCCTTTCCCACAAGGCTCTACCGCTCTCCTCGGAGGTCAAACACATCAACACCCATGCCGTCTCGGCATTGGCCGTCGACGTGCATTATCTTACGGAGTTTGTGGACAGCCTCGAAAACGGAGCTATGCTTCGTGAAAACTTAGATGAGCTTCAGCAGACTGTCAACCTGCTGCAATCGGACAATCACGACGAGTTCTTTGATATCTCCATCCGCAACAAGAAATTCGGAAGAGTGGACGCCCTGAATGGCCCTATGCTTTTAGAGAAGTATGTTGATATTGACGCCAGGCAAATTGCGATGGCACATGAAGCTGACCAAGTCACAGACTCACAACACAGGCAGCGCCACTAACGCGCACAGCTCCCCTGTCCAATTTCTCCTCTCGCTTTGGCATGATGAAATAAATCCAGCAGAGGGGTTCATGTAGGGAGACTCCGAAACACAAGGAAAACAAGGAGGAAAGAAAGAACACCGAGCCCTTCGCGGCTGAAGGCAGAGGAATGCCAAGGTGCTGAAAGTCTCAACGCCGGACGCCACGTACGACAAACATTGCTTTCGACAGTCATTTCATAAGCCTTGTGATGGCGAGGCCTGCAGCATCAGGCCGGCCCCACGCTGTACAACATGCGTATGATGTTTGTGGTCGACCTGGCTCATTCGAACTCCTCCGATGACATAGGTGCCTATAACTCTAATTAGTCACTTGTTGCGAGTCGAAACAAGATGGCGGCTGGGTAGCCTCCGATTGACTTGCCTGTTGGGCTTGCATAGTTCCATAGCCGTACATGCCCTCAATCTCACCGTACATCGGTGGTTGAGCCTGGCCGTAGGGGGCTGATGGGTTGGCCTGAACCGAGCCGGGGTACATGTTCGGTGGCTGCCTGAAATCTTGCTCGGGAGCGATTGCATGAGCTCCGAGGCCATAGTCCGAAGGGGCCATTTGGTGTGAAGACGATGCATGGTTTGGAGCCTGGGGTACATGCTGGCCAGGGAGCTGAGCCGGTGGTGCTTGATGCACGCCCTGCTGTGCAGCCGCATTTTGACCTGCGGTTCGTTTGGCCTGCGCAGAAGCCTCTTCCCTCGGCACAATATCGATGAGAAAGTCAAACATATCCGACTTGGCAAGAGCAGACGCAATATCAGACCTCTGCAACGTCCGACGCTTGTTTTCTTCCGCATGAATCCATGCTCGCATGGTCAGCTCGGTGATAAAAATGTCGCAGCCCTTGGCGAATAGAATTGGAGCCTCCGCTGAGATCATCTTGACATCGGGGTCAGCCTTCATCACCTTCTTGATCCGGGCCAAGGGTAGCTGATGGAGCTTGTAGTCGTGGGTGTCACTCTCAAGGTGATTGATAGTTTGTTGCCAGTATGTGGTCAATATATCCTTATATTGGCCTGTCAGACCTTGATGAACCTAGACGAGGGAATATCATGTTAGCTGGTTCATCGGCAACATTGGAGACTGTTCACCTACATTGGCCCAAGGACCCGTGTACAGCTCCGCAGGTGCAAACCCTTGAGCTGAGAGCTAAATGATTGTGAGAATAACACTCTACAGGGTAATGAAGGTGGGCGTACCGTAGCGCTGGCTCCTGATAAGTAACAGTAGGTCAGTAATATGTAGAAAGAGGAGGATAGGCAGGATGTTGCGGCAGCGTCAGAGGGGGCCATACCGTAGTGACCGCCATGGCTGGTGTCGTAAACAGGTTGCTGCGGGCGACCTTGTTGGTTCTGTGCGTCCATCTTGTACTTTCGGATTACGAGTACAACAACGTTGACGCGTAGCAAGCTGGGCGTTCTATATTTCCCCCTGGTCTTGATGTTTTAGGGGAAAGCGAGGTAAAGAGGCCTCAGAAATGATGGACGCGGCTGGAGGTGGATATTTTCCAGTCGTTACTAGAGCGCGTCAGTCGCGAGAATGAGGCCAGGCTTAATGTAGCCGGCATGCCGTAAGCGGGGTAGTCGTGTAACAATACCTTTCCCGAGCTGTTGCGGCAGGTGTGATGATCTTGCAAATCAGGGCTCGGTGGTTCTGTTCAACTTATTGAAGAGCACGCACTTCGCTTGGATCTGGTTTGGAGATGAAGCTACAGATTACGTTGGACAGGATGATGGTGGTGGCTGGGAGTGGATGCCCAACTCCCCTCTAACACCAATGCAATCTACAGTGTGCAACTACCAAGGACCCAGGGCCATCAAAACACTTGTATATGGCGTCAATGGCTTACACGCACTGTATGCTCCATACCAGCTGACTTATCTGTGTGCCATATAAGGCTAGCGTCATTTCGGACGGGAACTGCCTATGTGGTCCCACTTGCCCATGTCCAAGATCTTCTTGGATTTTTTTTCAGTTTTACATCAGGCACACTTTTCATTCTCTCCTTCTACCAAGCTTCGATCTTGTCGTGGCTTACTTTCTGTTTCCTTCTTGCTGTGCCTGCACAACGACCAACGCTTGCTGTTATACGCTATGGCTGAGCTCTCGGACGAGCGCATTCATCGGCTCTTGACTGAAGCTGAGGATCGCTTGGCAGCGAAGCCGTATCACGATATCCCGACCGACGTTGGACAGTCCACTCCGAAACTTGGCAGCCTGTCTCCTGTAGTGGGCGCAAAAGGTGGCATCGCACGGCCTCCACAACAGAGGTTAGCGGTCCGGGATGCCCACCAGATGATCCCTAACGTATGTCACCAACCTTATCTTCTGCTTCGCGATTTACTTCTGTGTGATGATAAGCTACCCATGCTTTACACTATTGATGTGGCAGTTTGTCCGTCTTGGATTACTCTGCTACGCCCTCATGATCTTTACATTTTTCATAGTTACTCTGATGCCAATTGTCTTTTCATGTCCGCAAACTCGCATGTACGATCTGAACTGCACTAACAACCCCTGACAGAACAAGTCGGACGATGCTGGCCAAGGATGGTTCGGCCTACCGAAGACTGATCCGAATGATAAGGAATTCAAGAGAGACGTGCAACTTCTGCAGATGCGCGGAACAGCATTGGATCCCTCACGGCATTATAAGAAGGAATCGTTGAAAGCCAAGATGCCACGCTACGCACATGTTGGGCGCATAGTAGAGGGTCCAACTGATTTTTACAATTCTCGGTTGACCAGGAAAGAGAGGAAGATGACTCTGGTCGATGAGTTGCTGGCTGCCGAAAAGGCTTCCGGGAAGTTCAAGTCCAAGTTTAATGACATACAGGGCCGCAAGGCTAGTGGGAAAAAGGCCTCCTACAAAAGATTCGTCTCACAAAGGCGCCGGCGCAACTAAGATACCCAATTGCTTCATGAATCAAAGTTTTATTCAAATTCTTTCAGTATGATCATGATTGTGCATGTACGCCATTCCTCCTCTGAGCCCCTGCGAGCCACCATGCGATCATGGTGTGTGCTGGGCGAGGCAACCTGTATGAGAAGCTCGTACACGTTACAGAGGACGGTTTTAGCGTGCAGGAGGCGCTTGAAGCTCCTCGCCTAATAACCTACCTGAATTGGATGCCGTTGAAAAACCACTATCCTAAAATGCCGACCCCTGCACCTTAAATACTAGGGCCTAGACTCATATTGGCTTCAATTTCATGTCCCGTGGTCGCAAAACCCCATCAGTATCCATGATTAGCTAATCAGACGCGACCATTTGGAAGAGAACCAATTCATTAGGCTAGCGAAGTCGAATTTTGGACCTTGTTGTTCCGCCGTGACACGCAGACTCCGCGCGACCATGAGCCACTCAAACTTGCTACGGTCGGTGACAGGCCTTTCCAGTCGTTCTGTAAGTTCGCAGCCACTCTAGTATGGCTTTGATATTGTACTCAGGGCTGATACTGCCATCTTTCTCTGGGTCACAGATAGTCACTCGCAACACTCCCCATATTCGACACCTGAGCGTGCAGACACCGGGCAAAACCACACCTGTTGTAGATCAATCGTCCACGGACACGACTGATGTTAGAAAATCAGATGGAAACGTACGCTTTCCGAGGAGCGTTCAAGCTCTGTACTTGAAGCCTCTACGCCGCGAAGCCCATTTCGGTATCCCATCATGCGACCTGCAGCTACGATCTTACAGCATTCGAAACCTCGAGTTCTTCTGCGACTTCGCCTTGCGAGCGGCGTACTACCTCGATTTACCTGCCTTCGGCCCCGTTCCGCTACCTCGTATAACGGAACGTTGGACTGTGCCGAGGAGTAGTTTCATCTTCAAGAAGTCGCAGGAGAACTTTGAGAGGATAACACTCCGGCGCTTGATTCAGATCCGGGATGGAAATCCTGAATCCGTACAACTCTGGCTCGCCTTTCTGCAGAAGCATGCTTACTACGGAATTGGCATGAAGGCCAATGTTTGGGAGTTTAGCCCAATGGGTAAGTGCCTTCTCCACCACATGATACCCTCCGGTCAATGGCTTAACATGATTATAGGTCTCGGGAAGTCAATGGCCGAAGTCGCTGATGGTGTATCGCAGAGCATTGATTCTAAATGGGAACATCTTGCGCAGCACAAGACAGCGGGAACAATGAAAAAGGTGGAGGAGATACTCGCCAGTCGGAAATTCACAACGACAAGACAGGATTAAGCAGTGACTATACAGTAGAGGGGCGGCAACGGGCTTGCATCTCTTTGACATCCTGCATGTACATCAAATTGTATTAGAATAGAGGGAATACGAAGCTGCCGAGTGGCGTCAACTTCTCCTGCCAGGCCCATCGAGTCGCTCAAACAGCTGATGCGGCGACGCAAGGGTGTCCAGGCAACTTATGAGGAACTGAGAGGCTTGGTCCGCAACGAAAACATCTAACCCGATAGATTGCGATCTGAGGGAAGTCAACCAACTTGGTTCCTGGGGTTCGGAGCTGGCTAGAGCCCAAGAGAAGCTTGTCTGATTACGGGGCAGCCGATGTTTCCAGGTTTACCATACAAATTCGTTCAATCTGCCCAATTTACTTGGGTGATCATCAATATTGATTTCATTATGTAAGCGTGGTGTTTTTCCAGGAAAGGCATTCTAATAAAAGAGCCTAGTCCCCATAAAGAGTTTGACTTGTGGTACTCCTCAGGTGAGTTACATGGGTACCGAGTATTGTGTCCTGATAGAAGTTTGGCGTGTTTGTATCGTAGCCAGCTTTTTCCTCCAGGCTAGCACATTGGCCATACAGTCACAGTGGGCTTTGGAATCGCTGGCACAGCTGTAGACATTCTTTGCCGACATCCAACCACCAGCGTCATGGGCCGCTTCTTGTGGGCTACGCCGTTGCGATTACGCTTACGACCATCGTCTACGGTCTGTCATCGGGCAGTATATACCACAGGCGTACAGCATTCAGCTCGTGTCATTTTCTCCGGAATTCAACCCACCGGCACACCGCATCTCGGTAATTTTGCTGGCGCCATTCGCCAGTGGATTAAGTTACAGAACGAGCCTTCGGAACCCTGCAAACTGTTTTTCAGTGTTGTCGACCTTCACGCCATCACAGTACCCCAACAGGCGCAGCAGCTCCGGCGTAGTAAACGCGAGACGATGGCCGCCTTAATAGCCGCAGGGCTTGACCCACAGCGATCTGTTCTTTTCAATCAATCGTCCGTAAGTCGAGTGGCTAGTCACGCATATGAGAGGCCCTTAATGGCTGACTTTACCAAACATAGGTTGCCGCACACTCCGAGCTCATGTGGATCTTGAGCTGCACAGCATCAATGGGCTCACTCTCGCGGATGACGCAGTGGAAGGTATGTTCCGGTTCGCTCCATCTGCAGATCTCGCCTGACAAAGAGCGGAATAGAGTAAGCTGTCGCTCACGGCGGACACCTCGCTTCAAGATGACGGAGTCAAGGCGGCTCTAAAACTGGGCCTCTTTTCCTATCCTGTCCTACAGGCAGCCGACGTGCTGGTACACAGAGCCACCCACGTCCCTGTGGGAGACGACCAGCGGCAGCATCTTGAGTTTGCCCGCGAGTGTGCCAATGTTTTCAACAATGCCTACGGACAACATCTCGTTGTCCCGCAAACTTTGACTTGTAAGATGCCGCAGGCCGACGAGTTTGTATATGTATCTTCAAACTGACCAAGTCACAGCAAGGGCACGTCGCGTTATGTCCCTCCAGCAACCCCACAAGAAGATGTCCAAGTCGTCTAATGACGCAAGGTCTCGGATCTTGATCACGGACAGCCCTGACGAGATCAACCAGAAACTCATATCGGCCTTGACAGACTGCGATAACTCGGTCTCTTATGATCCTGTCAACAGACCTGGAGTATCGAATCTCTTGGAGATACTGTCCATCTTTGATGAAAGCGGTAGAGAACCCGCACAACTGGCCGAGAGCCTTTCAGGGCATAACCTCAAACAACTAAAGGAAAGGGTCTCAAGAAGTGTGGTGATGGGTCTCAACGGCATCAGAGAGCGATACATTGACCTCCTTTCGGCCGATGAAGGTAAATACCTCGACTTTGTGGAGGCGGAAGGTGCGCGGAAAGCTAGGGAAAATGCGGCAGAGACAATGGCTATTGTAAGAGAAGCCACTGGTCTTTGAAGGTCACGCTGAGTGCACGATACACATCGCACTCAACTGCTACATCAACCTGTAAACACCACCAAGATAGCTGTACCAACACTGTAAGAATGCACAACGAAAGAATGGCAATGGATTCGGATCCGTCGTCGCGGGACTGATAACAATTCTGTGACTCTTCGACCCTGTACCAAGTTGGATGCGACGTAACGATGACCGGACCTCCGTTCTCTTTGATCAGACTTTACGATGCGTAGGCGAACTTAGAACCCCTAGCAGCAAGCCAAAACTCACGCACTACTTGATTTGTCGCCCTTGAGCCTCGGAGGCTGGTCAAAATCATTGTTAGCCTGCAATGCAAGGCGTGGTGTGCCACAGTGACCAGCACGTACCTGATTACTTTCTTCAGAAACGCCTCCCGATCCAGCTGTGCCACTTGATAGCCTGCACAGTGCCCGTCGCGCAAGGCATCCCCAGGCCATGAGCGTGATTTAGAGTGCTGGCTGATCATTTTCTTGAGGGGCTCGCTGAGTTTATCGAGCTCACTTCTGGCACCCCCTCCGCCAATATTCTTGATGAGCGACCGAGCTAGGAGAGGGCCGAGTTGTCCAGTTGCTGTTTCAGCAGCTCTTTGTACGAAGTCATTTTCATTTCTTAGTGAGAAAAAAGACGCCTGACTTATGTCTTAGTATCGAAGCTGCATCAAGTCCCGATAATCGTCATCGTTACGTACCCAGAATTCAGCAGCGGCAGCCTTAGGTAAAGGCTCCCTGCCATCAAGGACTTGAAGTGCAAAGAGGTAGAAGAACTCCGCCGAGCCCGAGAGTCCGGGATCAAGGAAGACTGCAGGGCACTTTATAGTCAGTCTTGTCACGAATTCAATCGCACTCTGAGCTAGTTCGATATCGCTATCAGGTTCTGTGACTGGTCAGCAAAATGGTACTGGTGAGGTTCGGAAATTGGTGCGATGCAGCCGGAAGCTCACCTGGAAGCTGTTGTAAGAGCCTCGTAACCCAAGAAAACAGGTTGGAGCGAATAAGATCGAGTCCGCCACCGGGCGACTTGCCAAGCGAACTAATGAACGAGCAAGCTGCGCTCACGAAAAGGCCCAGTCGAGGCGTCGGTGGGCCTTGTTGAAGCAGGTAATTAGCTACGACATCTGGTGGGAACACGAACGGTCCAGCCTCCGATTCCGAAAAACCTGTCCTGAAGATGGTACAGATAGTCTCGACAACTTCGCCATTGTTAGGAAACGAGTGCTGCAATCGCTGGATCATAGTGATGATTCCGGACTGAGTCTCCAGTAACAGTTCCCGATGGCCAACATAAGCATGGGCTTGCAGTCTCTCTGTTTCAATATCAATAGGGGCCTCTACAGGTGCTTTGAAGCCCTTTCCAATACTGACGAGGCACCTCAAGGATTTGAGCGCCAAGTGCTCCGCAACATTCGAAACGTCGTGCTCCACAAGGCACCGGTGAGAGTGCTCAATTCCAGGTGACGAGGTGGCCCGCAAACTGTCGCTGACGTCTTGCCGTACGAAGCTCAACAGGGTATCCAGGTAGCGGAGTCGTTCTTGATCATCTGGTATGGCATAGACAACAGAAGCAATGGCGCCTAGAACCCTTTCGCTTGCGAGACAGTCAATCTGCTGGCGGGTCGATAACATGCTGTACTGATCCAAGAAAGCACCTGATTCACTGGCTAGACTTTGCTGCGACGAAGAGCAGAGGCGTTGAATGGACTTGGCAGCAGGCCCGGCAAGCGCAGCGTCTGGCAAGACAGAGAACAGGAGCGTCAGGGCAGCTGGTAGGCTCGCGGTCTCACGCTCGAAGAATTCTGCGTATCGTTCAAGAAGCAATATACAGGTCTGACGCGTGCGGGGTGGCAGCCTGCTATCTGTTTGCTGCAGTGTGTGGAAAAGTGGCGATGAAAAAACCGTATGTAACGGTTCATCACATATGTCACCGGCCACGCAGTCTGCGAGTGCCCCGAGGCAGTAAGCTGCCGCTTCCAGTTCCAACCAATGTCCTGATGCCAGGCTTGAGAGCACCAAGTCCGCAAAAGAAGACACAAGACGGGACCCTATGATAGTAAAGGATGACTGTAAGAGATCTGCGACGTCTTTCCTCGCATCACCAAAAGCTATGCGGTCGGATGAGTCCCACTCAGCAAAGTCCTGGGCAGGCGGGAAGATCACCTTGCGCCAGATGCCTGAGACAACCTCCACAACATGTGACGATGCCGCAGACACCCAGGGCTGAGCCTGGTGATCATCAGAACACATGCAATCGACGAGAGTCTCTACAAAGGTAGACCAAAACTCCAGTGCAGGAACAAATATCCTATCGTCGCTGATTGGATAACCCTCCGCGTGGAGCAATCCCCGAAGCCTCGTGAGAAAGTCTTGGCTGCGGTCGCCTGCGTTCTCAATAAGCAATTGGACCTTGGAGTCGCCCAAGGCTAGCATCAACTGCCCAAACTGGACAGACTCAAAGTCAAAGTCTCCGTCAACGAGTCGCTGGTAGCGACCCCGCGCTGATTCTTCTAGTAGAAGCGAGAAGAGGGCCTCGTAGTGTGCCTCAAGAAGAAATCCGGAGTAGTTCATTAGGGTATCGGAGAGAAGCTCGGCGGCGGCTTCGAAAAGATCGGTAATCGATAGGGCTGACAGGACTGGGGGGATCAGGGAACGAAGCGACGGGATCGTCTCGTCACCTCGCGCAGCTAGCCGCTGAGAGAAAAGAATCCAAGACTATAATGACATCGAAGTCAGCATCTTGTCGCGATCGCATAAAACACAACAAGTTGCGGTGTCGCGAATTGCCGATACCATAAATCACAGACGTGGCCAGAAAGACGTTTCCGTTCGGCATACCTGTAAGGTCTTAATGCAGTCTCCTTGAAGACTGCGGCCCTCACTGGTTTGTGAGCACCCAGCTGAAAAGCAATGACTCATGAGTGCAACAACATCAGAAATGTTGCTGGCAATGGCTTCGTATATGCCTAAGCTACGCATGACAAACAGTGGGTTAGTTCGAGTCGCACCATGCGTGCGTTTTTGGAACTCACTGTTTGCTAGCATTGGCGTCAATTTTACCTGCTTCTTCGACCAATGTCCCAGCGAACCAGAGAACGGTCTGCAGCTTCCGTGAGTCGACGTCCCAGAGGATCGTCGACATCTCGGGAGGCACAGCAGCGAGTTCTACTGGCCAAGGTGACGATGAAGACATTGAAACACACAAGGATCGTATGCAGTCGGGCCAAAGGTTGGGAAAGTGAATAAAGAACGCCACCAGGGCTGATGTTAGCTTCCTCACAACCATTGTCCCTGACCCATCTGTCAGCGACGCATGTAGCCACCGTATCATATTTTGAAGGAGCTCTGATGCATCAACATTGGAGAGACTTGCGCTATGAGAGGGTTAGTGCGGGTTTTCGGGATCTTTGTTGCTCGCAAGCCGTCGTCAAGTACACACACCTCTCAGTGTTGAGTTTGACCATGATGGTCAAGGCCCCGAAGAACTTGATCTTGTCGTCTGTATGTCCAAGAAGATCGCGAGCGATTCGCCAGCCTGCCGATGATTTCTGCAGCCGATGAAGTTGTTCTTGTATATGACCTACGTTATGGAAACTGGACGGCTCATATAGAGCGAGAACAAGCTAGATGTTGTATTAGATGATCGAGCTGGATCGCATGTGTGCAAGGGTAGCTGCCTCGCGTACTCACTGCCTCGACATCCTGAAGAGATGGTGATAACGATTCTCCCATGGTGATGATCGCAAGCGTCGGTGATTCATCCAATGATCTCCTGGGCACGGAGTAGTAAGGTATGATCACTCTTCCCTTCGGCCATTCGGCAGGTGAAGGATGAGTTGAGAGCAAAAATGCAAGCTCAAGGTCGGGCCTATCGCTCCCTACCGTGATCCAAAATGTAACGTAAGGGTCTGGCTGCAGATTCGAGACGATAGGCGGTGCACAATTGCTGGCTGGCAAAGCAAACGTGATTTCAACGGCGGAGATCAGGCTAGCTTTGCATGTGCCCTCCTCTGCTCACGGCGGGGTTTGGACGTGTGGACGTAGCTCCTGGGGCTTAGTCTATCTTGTCTTGCCTCCTCAGATTTCCGCTTCCGGCCGTGTGTCGGGGGCATACAGTGCAAGGTCGAGTGATGAAGTTTGGATACATTGGGCACCTTACTGTCTGTCTGGGGAGGCAGCTGAAGCAAGCCAGTGGGGTCGAGATTTGTCCCAATGTGGATGCCAGAGGGTCCATTGACTTTGTGGGTATATCTCTGAACCCGTGTATGCATGAAGGCGTGTGTTGCCTGGAATGATCCGAAAGCACAGGCGACCTACCTAGGTAGGTAGGTGCCTTAGGTAACTAGCGGTGCGCAGTCCATACCCCCTCACAAGATCATCTCAGTATCTGCGAACAACCCAATATCACCGAGCCTGGGTTCCCTCTTGGCAGGGGCAGTTGATCCATCTTTATCACATGTTAGGGAAGGCCTTGCAGAGCTATACGTTGCGCCGGGCATCTCGTGGCATACTTATCTTGGCTTCTGGGACTGCTCTCGCCAATTTTCAGTGTTCCTCCTTTCCAATTCCGATATTGACTCACAAAACCCTTAAACGCCATTCTCGATCCCTGAACTCAGTGCCGATCATGGAGAGAGTCGATACGTCTGGTCGTCTCTCGAAACTGAGAGAGCTTATGAAAGCTCATTCAATCGACGTGTATGGTAAGTCTTGACCGGTCCGATCTCTCGTCCGTGGCGCAGGGTATAACGTGAATATCTTAGTTGTTCCCTCAGAAGATAGCCATTCTTCGGAGTACATAGCGGCCTGCGATGCGCGGCGGGAGTTCATCAGCGGCTTTAGCGGCTCTGCCGGCTGTGCAGTGATCACACTCGACAAGGCCGCTCTTGCTACTGACGGCAGATATTTCAACCAAGCCTCGAAGCAGCTTGACCACAACTGGCTATTGCTCAAGCAGGGTCTCCAGGATGTCCCTACATGGCAAGATTGGTCCGCAGAACAGTCCGCCGGCGGGAAAACAGTTGCTGTGGATCCAGAACTCATTACCGCAGCTGCAGCCAAGAAGCTGGCATCAAAGATCCAAAAGTTCGGTGGCAGTGAGCTGGTTGCCTTAGAACGCAACCTTGTTGACATAGTCTGGGGAAAGGATCGCCCTGACCGCCCGAGGAATCCCGTGGTGATCCTAGACACGGCGTTCTCGGGGAAGAACGTCGAGACCAAGCTGAGAGATCTGCGTCAAGAGCTTGCGAAGAAGGACTCACTTGGCATGGTAGTGTCTATGCTGGACGAGATTGCCTGGCTCTTGAATCTGCGCGGCAGCGACATTCCTTACAACCCCGTCTTCTTCTCTTACGCCGTCATCACTCTCGATACTGCCACACTATTTATTGACGACACCAAACTCCACTCCGACAGCCTTGAATACCTGAGAAAGAATGGGATTGTAACCAAGCCCTATTCTTGTATTTTCGATGACGTTAAAGCCTTGAAGTCCTCGAAAGGTGTGCAGGGTAGAGAAAAACGAACTCTTCTCTCGAGCAAGGCATCCTGGGCTTTGAAGCGGGCACTTGGCGGCGATGACCTCGTTGAGGAGGTGCGCAGTTTCATCGGAGATGCGAAGGCCGTAAAAAACGAAGCTGAATTGGCAGGCATGAGGGCTTGCCACATCAGAGACGGCATTGCGCTCATTGAATACTTCGCCTGGCTCGAAGACCAGTTGGTGGCCAAGAGAACCGTGCTGGATGAGGTGGAGGCGGCAGACAAACTCGAGCAGCTCCGGCAGAAGCAAGCGAATTATGTCGGATTGTCATTTGACACAATCTCATCCACAGGCGCCAAGTACGTTCCCCACCCTGCGTTCTGCGCCCCGTTTGAGATCTTTATCGTGATATATACTGACTCTTCCCAAAAGCGCTGCTGTGATCCACTACAAACCTGAGCGTGGCTCGTGCCCAGCCATCGACCCTGAAGCAATCTACCTCTGCGACTCGGGGGCTCAGTATCTCGATGGGACAACCGATGTGACTCGTACTGTTCACTTCGGCTGTCCCACAGCAGCCGAGAAGCTGGCCTATACGCTTGTATTGAAGGGGAACATTGCACTAGATAGCGCAATATTCCCAAAGGGAACGACAGGGTTTGCACTGGACTGCCTGGCGCGGCAGCACTTATGGGTAAGCTTCATCCTCGACATGAAGAGAACTGCGCTGACAAGTACTCTTTTCTCAGCGGGAAGGTCTAGACTACAGGCACGGAACTGGGCACGGTGTTGGGTCATACCTGAATGTGCACGAGGGTCCAATCGGAATCGGTACCAGGGTCCAGTTCGCAGAGGTATCACTCGCTTCTGGAAACGTTGTCTCCATCGAACCAGGTTTCTACGAAGACGGTGCATTCGGCATCCGTATCGAGAACCTCGCTATTGTCAAGGAGGTTCAGACCCAGCACTCCTTCGGTGACAAGCCTTACCTCGGATTCGAACACGTCACGATGGCTCCTTACTGCAAGAACCTTATCGACATCAACATTTTGACCACGACAGAGAAAGAGTGGCTTAATGCCCATAACACGGACATTTTCAACAAGACAAAGGATGCTTTCAAGGACGACGCCTTAACCCTTGCATGGCTGACTAGAGAAACGCAGCCCATCTGAAACTGTCAAGATGTGTGTAGCTTACTAGAGCACTATGGAGCTATTCCATCAGAACCGCGCAAACGCCGCTAGTGTAAATGTAGCAGCGAATGACAACCGAAATACTGCATTGTTGAACGGCTGGTTTAGTATGACCCGGCTCAGCCGCTGCCTCAGCCCGAGCAGCTCGGGAATATCAACCCCCCATCGGTGTACGACCTACAGTGCTTTGTTTTAATCGAGTATATGACATCGGGGATTCTCTTCCTCTCCCACAATAAACTTACGTGCAATGTGAGCATGGCCAGGCCAGATACGAAGACGATGGCCTGGGAAAAGAATCCTACGACCAGACCGGCGCCGAAACCTGCCCAAGTTAGATCACCGTCTGTGCCAATTCCTGCCAAGCTCTGTTTGATGCCACTCCAGCTCATACCTGCCATGCTACCCCGAGAACAATCCCTCACGAAGTCGGCATTCAGTGTTCCCCGAGTCGAATGTGAAAGCGGTGTCCGCTTATTGTTTGAACTGGTCGTAAGTGTGTTCTGCGAATCGAGCCTGAATGCACGTCGGCATTGCAGAGAATAGGTTAAGCCCAAGCCTGTGCCAGCTTGTAGTGGTAGACGCCATCTGAAGGGCGTGACGGGAAAGCGGTGCATGACTAAAGAAGCAGGTCTGTATGACGGTCTGAGAGGCAGATTTAGTTGATGCTACAAAATGGATGTCAGAGCGGAGGTAGTGCCAGCACCTTTTATCAAGTGCTCGTTGACTGTGGAATGAGACCTATGGTGACGTAGTACGGTTGGCCAAGCGCCAGTCACGCTCCGGGTAAGGTACGGTACCCCAAGAAACTTAAATCGCACTTGGTCACCAATCCTTGTCGCAACATGAGCAGTCACTGCTCAGGCATTCTCTGCGAGCTTCACGTGTGTCAGTTGACTTCATCGATGCACTACGAAATCGAGCATCCGCCTTGTAAATGAAATCATGTGGGAATACTTTACCCCAGCCACAGACCTGGCCTTACTCTCCGGAACGCCTAGTAGGAAGGGGGAAACTTAACGACAATGACCGAATTGAACGTTCCCAGGCCCGTCGTTTTCTCGCCTTCACTCAACGTCGCCTCCAACGGAACCAACATA
Source organism: Verticillium longisporum (assembly GCA_019188255.1). Taxonomy (NCBI): domain Eukaryota; kingdom Fungi; phylum Ascomycota; class Sordariomycetes; order Glomerellales; family Plectosphaerellaceae; genus Verticillium; species Verticillium longisporum. The sequence continues at coordinate 907,767 of JAETXT010000007.1, forward strand.
GGGTATATGTAAATGAGAACATAGCGTTCCCTTCTCAACAGATTCCTCCCCTAAGCCCACAACCCAGGATCCATCATATCACCTCATCTCAATTCAACTCACGCCCCTCGTATCCTTCGTGCCAACTGTATGTCCTTTTGCATGATGGTTACTCGTTTGGCATGTATCGCACAGAGATTGGTGTCTTCAAAGAGATGCACCATGAAAGCCTCCGCAGCCTCCTGGAGTGCCAAAATTGCTTGCGACTGCCAGCGCATCTCCTCGTCACGCGGTCGACACGACATCGCGATTTCTCTGACCTGTCAACGCGATCAGCACAATTCTATCCTGCCCCCCCCGGAACAGAATGCACCCACCAGTCGGGCAAATGGAAGCTTTCGCAATAACAAATCGGTGCTGCTTTGGTACTTCCGGATTTCGCGGAGCGCTACTGTACCAGGGCGATATCTTCGTTTCGCACGATGCGGAACAGGGTCACCAGCTGGATCCAGGTCAGGTTAGCTTGGAGGTGAATATCTCATAAAGATCGGTCCAACTTACGTTGCACATCGCTAAGTCGAGACTTTCGCCTACCGGCGTCCGACTTTCTGCTGGTACCTGAGCGTGGTGGCATGGTTCAGGACAAGTGCTGATGTATCGGCGTGAAGGCGCGTGAGTTTTCGGAGAGGTCGAAGCGTGAAGAGCATGAGATAGTGATGTCGTACGCAGTTGATTGCTACAGAGTTCGTCCCGTCCAGGCGAAATGCTTGGTTTTTTGGAGGTGGTGAGGATTGTGTCGTTGCGATGCCGAGGCGCGAAAAGACGCGACGCGACAGGTCCGTTCCAGCCAGAGGCAAGCCTGTTGGGAGCGCGTATCTGAGACGGGTCCGTCTGGCACGCCGTTCGTGGTAAGGTAATAAGAATTGCAGCTTCGAATGGTACTCGTCGCTTCAAGCGGTGACCGCAATAACAGTCTCAATGGGGGTAGAGAATCTGGGGATGGTATCAACCCGTCTAAAGGGTTCCTGAAGCCCTCGAAGTACAATTAGCGCGCTGGGCCATATGGGTTGGCTGGGTACCAGCCACACGGATTTTCGATGAGGAACATGAAGGAGAATACTACCATGTAACTCGGCGCGCGCGCGCGCGTGTTGTCGCGCACGGACATATAATCTGAACGCGTCCCCTAATTAAGGGCCCCAGGGCAGCAATGTCGCCATAATTGCATGCATGCTCTGAACCATCGGTTCAAGTGATATGCAAGTACATGTAGATTAAGTATCCTTACCCATCTGCCGGGGCGCGACCTGATGGCGCTAAATTGTGGCGGGGCCCAATGTGTTATCTTTCACCTTCCGTCATAATCCTGGCTCGATCAAGAACACCAAGCGGCATTGCAGGTGCGCCCTCCCGGATGCTGAAGCGGCCACCTCACCATTACTCCGATCTATGCCCAGTCTCATTGCACCACAACCGACGAAGACCTTGGTTTTTGGAGCGCATTCCAACAATTTTAACCTTCTGCAACCCATACGATTGTTACTATATTCCGTCACGTCTCAGCGGGAAGCTATCGTGCAATCATCGCAAGCCAGCCCGGGCAATGACCGCTGATTCTCGCAGGGCTGCAGCAGTGCCGAAACAAATTCAAAGAGATGGACCAAATGATGGGAGATGGTGGAAGACTTCCGCTTGAAACATGGTTCTGGGAGATGCCGATATGCACTAGGTGGTGGACTACTGCCACACTATTGACCAGTGCTCTCGTGCAGTGTCAGATGGCAACACCTTTCCAACTATTTTACAGTTTTCGCGCAGTATTCGTCAAATCGCAGGTGGGGTCATTTTCCCGAGCAATTGTTGGTGGTCATCAAGCTAATACTTCTGTTCATTAGTACTGGCGGCTATTGACGACCTTCCTATACTTCGGGCCGTTTTCCTTGGATCTTCTATTTCACGTCTACTTCCTCCAGCGCTATGCCCGGCTCTTAGAAGAGTCATCAGGTCGCTCTCCCGCGCATTTCTCCTGGCTACTCATGTACGCCATGACAAGTCTTATTCTTCTCTCGCCTCTGGTGTCAATGCCATTCCTGGGACATCCGCTGTCCTCGACACTCGTTTACACCAGGTCTCGACGAAATCCCGACACAAGGTTGTGCTATCAAGGGCTCCACGTATTCACCGCGCCAGATCACCCGTGGGTACAGAAGGCTTTCAACATAGTTCTCCATGGGTCAGTTCCGAAGGACGAGATTATGGGCGTGGTCATTGGGCACATATGGTACTTCTTCACTGACGTCTACCCACCCCTGCATAATGGCTCACGCCCTTTTGACCCACCTGGCTGGTGGCGACGAATCTTTGAGAGGAGACCAGCCAACGAAGCTGTGGACGGCACAAACAACGACATACTGGCCATGGGTGCCCCTGAACTTGCTGCAGAGGTTCTATGAGCGTCTCGTCGGCGCCAATACGACGGGCTAGGCGAATAAATAAAGTGGCGTGAGCGGCGGAAGAACAATAGGATCGCGGTGTTAACAGTCCTTTCGATCATGGTGTCCTGAATCAAATGACAGTTTCACCTCCCCAACGAGTGGTTGAACAGAGGTCTGACAGGCCGTAAGATAGCTCCAGTGGAGAGAGATACTCGTGCGAGGTGATGCAAAATGCATGCTTTCGCCTTGCTCCATGCTACGGCAGCGGAGCTTATGACCGAGAGACCGATTACAGCCCGGTTGACTTGGCAGACAACGATAACATGAACGTCAGCAAGGCAACCTAGCGAATTTTTCCTAGGTAGTTCAACGAGCTCTTGCACAAATCATTCATGCTGAAATCTGCACTGTAGTGGTATTGTGATATGGGTAACTCTCTGGCAATCCTTATAATATCCTGACAAAAGCAAGTTAGAAAGTCCGTGTTGCAGAGCGATGGCGATAATGTTGCGTGAAAGTCGATATCCTACGTAGGCGGCTGCTGTGTCGTATAGAACCTCAATTGCCTGCAACTGCCATTGAAGAGCACACGTGGAGCAATCCGAACTGTGGATGCTAGTACCTGAGGAGGGGCAAGGCACCACAACCAGCTTGGGCTCTGATGGCGTCATTTCAAAGTTACCTTACCTTAGGTATAGGTATCTTAGATAAGGCGCCGACCCCACCACAAAAGTTGCGCTCACACAACTGACGTCCACCATCAATCGTGACGAATGATCAGCATTCATGCCCTTCCCTCAGCATCCCCATCAACCACATTAATTACCGTAATCTTGGGCCGACGCTAACCCGCAACGATGAAAGCCTACTGGTTTGACAACCTGCCTGTAAGCCGACTTTCAAGCAACGTCTTTCGTGAGATTGGTCGACTGATAACAACTTCGCGAGCAGGGTGACCAACGGCTTCCCCATGATTCTGGAAACGCTGTCGACGAGGAGGGGCTAAAGCAACTCGGCGTCTACTATCACAATATAACAGACATTGAAGGGGTGAACCAGCTGGCCGCAAAGAGAGGCTACAAGAACCGCGACGAGATCATTGTTTCTCCAGAGAAGATGGGTGATGTGTATGAGGACAAAGTCAAGAGTTTTTCAACGAACATCTTCACGAGGACGAGGAGATCAGGTATGTCCGCGATGGGCGAGGATACTTTGATGTCCGCAGTCGTGACGATGAATGGGTGCGGATCCGCGTGGAGAAGGTACCAGATCACCTACTTGAGAAGTTGCATGTTTGGGTCAGACTAATTCTTCGTTAGGATGACTTGATTATCCTACCGCCTGGTATATACCATCGGTTCACAACAGATGAAACGAATGTAAGTTCACACGCGTGCCCGCAGTACAGCCCAGCCTCACAGACCACACCTTAGCCCCTCTCCCTCTCACCTCCATGCCTAGTCGCTCCATGCTCAACATGTCCACAGTACATAAAAGCAATGAGGCTTTTCAAAGACGAACCCAAGTGGACTCCACTGAACCGGTCATCTGACCTGGACGCAAACCCTCATCGTCAGCAGTATAGTAGGGAATACCTGGCAAGCCCGACGGCTTGATGACAAAACGGTAGTCCGGGGCGAACAGTATACCGACGTACCCACCTCGTAGGTGATCGCAAAGCAGAGCCAGCCTTGTCTCTTTACTCCGAAGAGGGTTTACACAGCATGCAGAGAGACGAGGTTCAATAATACACAATTCCATCACAAGCTCAACCTTGCCGCTGGCAAGGCCACCGAAGCCAACTCGCGAGGCTCCGCGCTCCAAAAGGACCCATGCCTTGTAACCATAGCGTTACCTGCTTAAGCTGCGTCCAACATGTGCCACTTCGTTCACAAGTAGTGCTGTAGCTGGACCACATGACGTCCTGTCCAGCGTTGCGCTTTCATTTTGTACCAGATAGAGTTCATGACTGATGAGTGAGGATGCAAGGTCATAAATTGGTTGTCTGGGAGGGCGCGCATAATCGTGAGTATCGGCTGCCTCTGGAGATAGATGGGGTATTCACAGTCGATCGAGTTCACACAATCGGTCCTTGGATGACTGAAAACGGCCGTGCTCTGTTTAGGCTCGGTCTTGGATTCTTCTGGTGACAAGGCTTTACGCGCCGCTGCCTTGGTGGTCTCGTAATTTTAACCCCTACCGCCGTACGCCATCATTTCGTGCGAGAAAGCCCCATTTTCATCTTCGCAGTCCAGGGAGCTTCAAGCCTTGTCAGCCTCCCTCTTCTCCTTCTGTTAAAGCGCAAGGTGTTAGCGTTGATCTATTTTTTGTTGGCCGGAGGGGATGTTATGTCCCGGTGGAAGCCTCGTACCAGGGCCCTGGCGGTGCCGTGAAGAGCATGACGGTGGTTGCGACGGAACTTAGGGTCAGTGCCCTTGAGCGAAGGGTACCTGGCCGTCTTGGGCTTCTTGATCCTGTAGGTAGGAATGGTGTCAGTACCTCTGTTTGCGCAATGCAACCTGTCGAAATAGTTCTCAACGTACCCGTTACGGTGCGCCTTGCGCGACTGGTTATGCTGCGAGGAGTTCTTGGACTCTGTCGTTTTTGTTAGAATGATGTACAGACAAGATGCGATTCGTTTACACTTGACATACTGGCCATTGCTGCGACTGTACTCCTGCTTAGATGGTGTCGGGTTGAGGGATAAGGGCGTCGTCAATTGCGAGGGTCGATTACAGATCGAATAGCCTTCTGCTGGTGGTTGTGGGGAGAGATTTCCATGCCCTAAGATCTCTCGCTTACCTAATACACACTCGCCTACATCTGAGAACCAAGCCGCAACTCGGATTGATAGAGTAGCAGCTGACATAAGGCACTATCTGTGTACATAGTACGTACTTAACCAGCGCAACCATGGGTGCCCGTGTTACCTTTATTTCAGGCTCACTTATTAGTAAGAATCCCCGTTGTGGCTTTTCGTCATTCAAGTAGGGTCAATGCGGTTCTGGTTTCAATACTCCTATCTAACTAACCAAGACCAAAAAGACCACCAAGACAAGGAATATGGCGCATGCACGTGAAGTGAACCACATAGACAAGTCCCCGGGAAATACTTAATTGAAAGTTTAGGTCTTACAGAGCTACGTATATGTTCACAACCGATATCCTCGCAATGCGCAATTCTTCGCGAATGCTGGCATTCGCTCATCGGGAAACAAGAGGCTTGACTTGCGACACCTGTTGCAGTAGCCCTCCGCTTTGCAAGTTCTTTTCGAGTTGCTTTGCACGCATTGTCTTGAGATAACGCAGAAACAAGACAAACATCAACTCCATGCTATAATTTAGATCGTTAGTCAGATGTATATATACTAATACGGTTCGTCAGTGGCGCTTACCGTTCCTTGGTCATCATGAGAATCCCCTGCACAAGCAGTCCCTTTAGTATCTGAGGCGCGATGCCCTTGAACAGACCAAGTGGCCCTTCTCGCTCCAGGATGAATTGCATCACCTCAATGAAGCTGCTGAATGGCTTTCCCTGTCTTTCCGGGGGTGGGCGAGATTGTAACCCGACCTTGGCAACAATCAGAGGTTGCGTAGCCAGTGTTGCAAGCGACTTGGACATGGCTCCGAGCACTTGCAGGCGTTAGTTAGATACAGTCCACGTCGCTTCACGCTTGCCACTTACAGAAAGCTTCCCACGGCTTAAGACTGCTTTTCCCAGGGAATATAACCTCTTTCAGCCTCTCATAAGCCCCATAGGTGATGGCAGGGTTCACTACCAACACCAAGCTAGCCTTGAGGCCCCTCCACAGGCCGAAGACGCCATCACTGCCCTCAACAACTTCCCGTCCCGTCTCCCAGAAACCCTTTCGTTCGCCCGTGCGTTGGGTTTGCTGCCTTGTAGTGACCACTGCAACTGGTATTGTGCATAGCTGGGCCACAGCACCAGCGACCGCACCCAGTGCAAGTTCGGTGATGGTAGAAGGAGGAGCCGTTGTTTTGGCTGATTTGATATAGAATGTTCGGACAATGGAATACCAGTAGAAGTAGGCAAAGTTTGTGGAGGCCACACCAAGAAGTGACCCGCTCATGCCTGCGTACAGGCCTTGAATGCCATCTTCCGCAGCAATCTTTGAAAGGGCATCCCACGTTGAACTATAGTGCGGCTCGACGGCTCCGGCAGCGACAACGGGCACATTGCCTGTTTCCTTGATTGGCCGTGCTTTGACCTGTACCTGTAGTCTTGTTTTGACTCTTTAGAGGCACCAACCAGTCAACTTCACAATTCATGCAGAGCTGCGAGAAAGAGAGGACGAGCCGCCCCAAGTAATGGGCGTGGTGCAAGAACTCACATATCGAGAGGGTAGACAAGAGCATTCGCCAGAACGGCACCTGAAGCGCCTGCGACGGCGCGGCCCCATGGGGCGAGATTGACGGGCTTCGACTGTGCGGCCATGTCGTTCTGCTATGTGGTGGGTAATGTACCGAGAAGCTGGTCGCAAGATGTTTCAATTGGTATCCCCGCGAATTGAGGTAGCTCGCGCTGGCTGGCCGACCTCGGTTCGTTGCACGCCTGTGATCAGTCTGACGCAACGGGGGATAGATAACGAAGTGTGTCGGGCGATGTAGATGGCTTGCGATGAAACATCAAAGAATGTCTACCTAGGGTGTCTGCGACCTAGACACCCGGTACCCAAGAGGCGCGCAAACCAGCTTTAACTCCAGGAAGGGTGACGTCGGGTGTTGGGTGTCGACCTCGGCCTCAAGAGCCGTCTCGTGCTCGGTTATTAGATCTCAGGTCCCATAGCGCCCGCACGTCACTTGGTACTCGCTGTGCAGTAGATAAGGGGGGCGAAATGCCGGTTGCACATCCGCCAGAGAGAAGGCACCATAGTAGTTCGGGGCGGGGGACCTCGGCTACGACAACGCACCATGCGACCCGCTTTATTTGTTGTCTCAAACGAGACATTTCGACCAACTGAAAGTATGTCTCTAATGTGCTTGATCGGTGTAAAAGCATCACCCTTCCGCAACTCGTCACGTCAAGCTCACCCCACTGTGCACGGGGCTGCATCAAGAGTCGTATAGAGGGGTCTGCGCCTATTCAGATTCACCAGGCTATCAGGCCCGCCCTCAGTACCTATTGAACCTCCTGCGCATCTTCGATCGGAGCTCTTGCGGACCCCCTTATCTCTTCTAAATACATATCTTGTTAGACAAGAGGCTCCTGCCGCCTCAGCTAGTGGCATTCAGCCTTGAGCCTGATACTGAAACACAATTGGCGCTTGCCGGCGTGTGTGTTGGTCGGTATTGAGTCGGTTTCTTGTTTCGCCAGCTCATGTATACAGGTTATCAGGTCATGAACAATGCCGAGCATCTCGCAACAGTAAGACTGACTTTTGACCGTTCATTTGGGACATCGTTCTTTCAGGTGACTGGCATTCAAAGGCTGACTTGGCTGCAGAGTGAGGAGCAACTGTCACGGCAGGCCAACCGCGACAGTAAGCAGGCTCTGCAACACGCGATTGCTGCCGCAGACTTCTATATGAAGGCCTATACCGAGGCAACCAATGCGACTGACCGTCTTCGCCTGCGGCGAAAATGTCGAGAGATGATCACGTGGGCTGAGCAGCTCAAGTCCAAAGAGTCCGGCGGCACTTTATCTCCGCCTACGTACCGCAAGATCACGGGCGAAGAGGAGACCATTCTTCGGAAATCATCCTACTTACATGCCTGTTTGTTTCCGCCTTGGAAGTCCGACCCAAGTGATGATGTATTTGAACTTACCGCAGGGGATCCGCCATACACGTCAGTACTCCAGAATATTGTTTAAACGTTTGAGGTCCTGATCAGCAACATGACATGTAGGGATCATACCGAGTATGCTATGTCCCATCAGCAGAACAATATTCTGGGAGGCTGGGAGCGACCTGCCACTCTTGTCGGCTCTCTATTACACACCGATGAGCCATTCGACGGTACCGCTGCACTGATGGCCGCAAGTGGCGACAGTGACCTAGTCCAGGATATAACGACGGACTGTTCTGTAGTAGCTAGCCTTTGTGCAGCTATGGATGTTCTTGTCGCAAAGTCGCGAGGCAAGCCGGTGCGTCTACCTGAATATCTATCACTTGCGTTGTCCCTGACATTTCGTGGAAAAAGCTTCTCTCACGCCTTATGTTTCCGTACGACCACACCAACGATCGTCCAAAGCTATCGCAGTCTGGGAAATACATATTCCGCATGCATTTCAATGGTTGCTTTCGTGAGGTAGTTATCGATGATCGACTGCCCGTATCACGAGCTGGCATTGACCGTAACTTATTCGTTGTTGACCGTCGTAATCCTGATTTGCTCTGGCCAGCACTGATGGAGAAAGCATATTTAAAAGTGCGGGGAGGTTATGACTTTCCCGGCAGCAACTCAGGTACAGATCTTTGGGTACTGACGGGTTGGATACCTGAGCAACTATTCCTCCAGAGGTAGGCGTTGCATGGGACAAGCAGATGGAGCTTTGACTCGAGCTAACAATTAGATCTAGCGAGGACGTGGATCTCAACCAAACCTGGAGTCGTATGCTGCAGTGTCATAAAGAAAGAGACCTCATTATCACGTTGGGTACGGGGCCTTACACACACCGAAGAGGACGCTCTGGGACTCGTTGGAGAGCATGATTACGCTGTGTTGAGGCTCGAGGAAGTGAACGGCGCTCGACGCCTCTTGGTCAAGAATCCGTGGTGCGACGGTCTCGTCTGGAAAGGAGCCGAACTCAGAGAACACTCGCGTTCCACTGCGAATCCTCCATCGATCGGGAGTGCCGGGGGCGCACATCTTGAAATGACAAGCACTGCGCCGTCACGCGGTACGTTTTGGATATCTCTTGAGGAAGTTGCCCAGAATTTCGAGTCCATGTATCTCAACTGGAACCCGAGCTGCTTCGGCCGTCGTCAGGACCATCACTTCACGTGGCACGTTCCCGCCAAGAGCTGGAGTGGCACATTCGCGCACAACCCACAGTACTCCATATGTTCAAGCACTAGCGACACGGTCTGGATTCTTCTTAGTAGGCATTTTGCAGACGCCGAACTAAGCATTGCGCGGAATCAAAGGTCAGGGTCGCTAGCCTCCGTTGCTAGACGTCTCGGCTACACCAGCATTTCGATATTCGACAATGGAGGTAAACGAGTGCAAGAGATCGGAGGAGCATTATACCGTGGCCCCTATGTCGACTCCCCCAGACTCTGGCCAAGTTTGCCCTTGATGCAGGGAAAACGTACACTGTTGTCATGGCGCACGAAGAGCTGCCCCTGAATGAGTATTCTTGCACATTCTCTTTCTTCTCGGCCACAGATCTTAAGATAGGACCAGCCGAAGAGGCTATGCGTCATTACCGAGAGCTTTCCAGCTCATGGACGCGGAGGTCGGCGGGCGGCAACGCTTCTTCTCCTACTTACTCGGCAAACCCGCAGTTTAGCATCACCATCTCACGGTCAACGCCACTTTCGATCCTGCTAACGACTGGTAGTCGTGACATCGCCGTCCACACGGACCTCGTGTGGTCATCGGGCAAGCGCGTATCTTCAATTGGGAGAAAGGATGTTGTTGCAAGCTCTGGAGACTATCGTTGCGGCAGCGCGCATTCGCACGTTGCAAACCTCGAAGCCGGTACCTACGTCATTGTCTGCTCAACTTTCGAGCCAGGGCAACTGTCCGATTTTGCGATACGAATCGGGACCATGATCGAATGTGCCGTACGTCCTGTACCAGGGGACGGCGCAGGACTGCTATGCACTCGGCTGCCGGCACTCGAATTTGCTGCAGGCGAAGAGCGCAAGCGAGCCAGTATCACGGCGCCTCGCCTTACGAGCATACGCGTCAGCCCGCTGCCCCGTGCTGTCGGACGAGAACGGGCAACACATCTCTCATGCTGCCATTCGCATAGTAGTCATGTATGGCCGTGGGCCGAATGCGTCTATACATGCCATTTCGTGCGAAGGGGAGTTTCGAGATCCGACTACCGCCGTGAGGACGCCCGAGTTCGATCTCGAGCCTGATCGGATCCGACTCGAGAGTTTGTGGATTGTGATAGAGCAGCTAGGAAGTCATCGTGCATGGAGTGGCATCGAGGTTGAGATCCTTGGCGACAACCTCATTCGCTACAGCCCGTGGGAGGATCTGGATTGACCAAGTAAATATTTGCATTCGCCAAGTGCTCGTCTCACTGGTGCTTTCGCTTTCGAGGTTCTGTAGCAATTCGGGCCCCATGATTGTGGACAAAGTCTTTTTTGCCTTTGTGTTAAACGTGCGCGATGAGCCTTCGAGACCATTGAGGTCATGCAGCGTACGCTTGGTAACCAAGTCGTGACAAGCAGGAGCGGACAGAGAAACAAGACGTCAAGATGCCCGTCATTCTGATGACATAAATCAAAACCACAAGCCTCCCCGCACATAAAGGAATGGAGGCACCATGGAATAGCTGACCAAACCATCTCAGGTAAGAAGAAGTCGACGCCATGACATCCCATCGGCCCCATCACCCCTTCACCGCAACGCCAGAACTCAAGACGCTTGCCCTCATGAGACCAGATGCGGAACAAGAAAAAAAGGTAGGCCCTCGAAACATGACATGTCGTCCGCTGTCCGATACCCTGAAAAGGACACTCTTGTTTCGAACACGCAAGCCTACAAGAAGAAACCCAGTACCGCATTCCCTGCTGATTCATCTGGAACCAGCAATTGTCAGCCAGCCTCTCATCACTTCAGCAATCATATGTACAGAATTCCGGTGTCAGCAGCTCCCCCGGAGGACCGGTCGAGACCGGAGACATAAAATACGCTAAATATGTACTCAAAGATGAGCATGACCAAAATGAAGTGAAAGAAGAAAGGGAAGATATGGTTGCGTCGCATGCCTGCATCGCATCATGTGGTACCACCTCGCCGCCGCCTCCCACGATTAGGACCATCTGGCCGCTGTGACAGGACCTCTCTAAGCAGCGGATCATCCTTGTCAGTGCCCACGTGGTGAACTCGAACATGCCTGATTGTGCATCGTTGTCAGCATCTTACTGAGGAAAAGAGCTGCTGACGACTACGTACCTCTGAAGGTTATCCGGGCGCGGATACTTGTGCTCTCTATCGGGACAGAACGGGCAAACATATCCTGGTGATTCGTGGACTAGGCCGTGTCGAATCATCTCGTTTTCCTTTTGAAACCTTTGCCGCCTTCACTACGCGGGCATCCCGGAACAGCACAATAGTGTGGTCGGGCAGACGAGTGTACGTTGGCATGAGAGTTCAGAAGGTACTGCGTCTGGAAGGGGGTGCTGTGCAACCTGCGAATTCGCAAATGAAGCCGCCTGGTTGTGGATTCGTGAGACCGTCGATGCTCATGCGGTCGAGCATTGGCACCGTTGACCCATGTAGTGATGGCTGGTCATTACTCGGGGTGTCAACGAAACAGCCAGATTTGTCGTTTCCCATTCGAGGAGGCCCATTGTGTGTCTGATAATAGTGACCGGGTGAGATGAGAGACTGGGCAGGCGAAGGCAGATCGTGTCGACCATAACCATTATTGGGCGATGTGGGCGGCGACGGGTGGCGTCCAGACAGTGATGGTATCGAAGACATGCGTGGTACAATTGCCGGCGAGGGTCGAGGGTACGCGGCGACGGCAGAGTGTAAAGGCCCCGGCAACTCCTTGTCAGGGGACAAAGCTAGATCGCCGAAATGTTGTCTGATGGAGGGCAAGGAACCGTGGCCAGGACTATCTGATTTCGGCGAATCGATTTGCAGCGGAGGCAGACCCCCAAGAGCGGGCTGTAGTGGCGACATGGGCGAAACAACTTCAGCATGGCGCATCGAGTGGCCAGGCGGCGTAGCGGTATAGAACCCTTCTGAAGGGTAGAGGGGCTCGGATACTGTAGCACCTAGGGGGCGATTGAAGCGAACTCGTGATGTTTGAGGGGCTGCAGAGCTCATTGTGTCGCTACGAACAGATTCGACAAGTGTCGAGTCTGCCGTAGGTTTTCTCAGGGGGTCTGGGCCGTTGCCAGTGGTGAAGGCTAGGGCGCCCGCAGCAAGGTTGATGAGATTGATTGCGCCGGGTTCAGAAGGCGAGGTTGAGACCGCGGCAGCGGTGACGGCGGCGAGGTTGAAAGGGGGAGACTTGCATGATGCAGAAGACGTGGAGGGCCTGGAGGAGATGGATGGATCGTCCTCAGCGCCAGATGCGGCGTCGGAATGGTCAGAGTGGACAGCGATGGCGCGGGCAATATCAGGGCGCTTGCCATTGCTCAAGAAATTGATCAAGACCGCATCCCCCTGTCTGTGGGAGGCCTAAAATTGGGATCTGGTCAGATATTCAATTCTCGAACAGAGACCTCAGACGTGGACGTACCGCAACTGGAGGGATCTGAGGTGGCGGGCTGGGGGAAGGCTCCAGCTTGGGTCTGAAAGAATTCATCTGGGGACTGTCGTGAGGCAAGACGTCATCAGGATCGTAAAAGTCGGATACAGCAGGCTGGTAGTGGTTGGGTTGTTGAATCGCTGAGGTGATCATGGTATAATGATTGTGCGAGGCTGACGTGACGGCGTGGCGGTGGTGGATTCAGAAAGATTCAAGGTCAGATTCGGGCAAGTCTTCGTTAACTCGCCATGTGGGCGGATTCAAGATGAGATCCAGGCGAGGGAGACAGGCGGACGCATAAGCGACGTGAGTTCACGATGAAGCGATGCTCGGTAGCTGCGTATTTGGTTCTGTGTCCTTGAAATCCGGGTCTTCGTCGTTCTCAATAGTCATGTGTTCTTCGGCGCAAGCTGGCACGACTGACTGAGAGTGAGGGCGGTGAGGATCGGCGTACTGAGAGGAGAAGCAGAGAGAGAATTGTCGCAAATTGAAAATCCTCGAGTCGCGAGGCACAGTTGCCTGAGCAGGCGCCTGGCCCCGAAGGCGGTGCGCTGCAAGGAGCCACAGTCGCAACCAGGCAACGTGCAATGGCTAGAGGTGAAGACGAGGCAAGGGCAGGCTCAGGCAACTGGATGCTTCTGTAAGAAGCGGCTGGCACAACCTGCCAATCTGCTGAGATGTTGGGTTGGCTGGCTGTCGCGACTTGCTCCCCGGCACACTGTGGGAGTCAAAGAACTTCAGTCGGGGAGAAATATGTGCGGCAGGGTCAAGGTCGTATAGTCAGTCACCGAGTTCGAAAGCGCGAGAGGTAGTGAGAAGCGTGACGCGCAGGCCGCCCAAGTGATGGAGAGAGAGAGGGGGAAAAAGAGAGAGGCAGAGGGGCGATACAGAGGGTGCGCCTATGTCTGGGCCTGTAGATGTTGCCTACCTACCTACCCTATGAACTTGCCTGCCTTGGGCTGCCCGCGGTGCGGCGGAACTGGTGCGGCGTGCTGCTCGTTCCTCGCTCCTCGCAGGGCAATTTGAAGGGCAGCCGCTACCTTCCCTGAACAGTGTGAGTGGTATGTACCCAGGCAGGGTAGGCAATGCGGGGGTGGAGGCGGGCGGGTGAGATAGAGAGGTACACCAACTCGGCGCTCTTGCTTGGCACTGTTGCCCGCTCATCAGGGCGAGACCAAGTAGAGCAGTAACAAATCATGGGCTAGATGAGGCGAGAGGGTGGGGTGTGGGCACGAGGGCGCTTGCCAAGGCCAACCCCCGCCCTCCGTCTTCATGCTCAGCCAAGACCATGGCAGGGTCTACCTGCCACCTTCATGCCTTGGTACCACGCTACCTGACCTGGCCTGAGGGACCCCTCGGGGTGCGCTGGAAAGGGGATGGTTCAACTTCCTGCCCTGAGCCCTGGGCACAGGGTACGCGGAGCCTCCCGCCTCGTGCCCACCGGCTTCTACCATGACACAGATGCTTCCAGGAAGCGAGCGCGCTTCGGATAGGTGACCACCAGAATAAGTACAGGGCCAGAAGGAGAAGAAAACCCGTTGCGAAAGAATATCCACATCGATCGATTTCCGCGCAATCTTCATGATATCTTGGTCAAGAAAATGGAGACGGGGAAAGGCCACGGTGGTGGGAGAGGGGGGCCAGCCAAGGAAGCAGGCATCGAGGCCGGCATTCATCTGTTCTCTTGCGAACATTGCCATGCCCGCGGCTAACGCTCCAGCCATCGACTCCACCTTGCATCTAAGCCTCACTCTTGGCACGCATTCCCTCCTGCGATTGGTGCACCCTTCAAGCACCCCGATTCTTCATGCTGCACAGCACGTAGGCACTCCACACTGAACCTTTTTGTTGCCCACCAACCTGTGAGCCCGCCAGTCCGTCACCTTTTGGTAGCTAGTTTGTGAGCAGTCTGATGTCTTCGGTGAGTGGTTTCCTGCACGGCAGCGGACCACTCTGTGTCTGGGGCATGCGACATCGGCTCGAAGGAGCCACTGAGCTGGGTGGGTGTGGCGGGGCAGAGAAATCTACCTTAGGTAGGTACTAAAGAGTCAGGTGCTTAATTTGGTGAGGGGGGGTACGCGGGTGAACTTAGCTGCCAGCAGGAAGATAGGTATACATAATCGTTTCCTGGCATCCTGCAGTTGCTAGTTTGCAGAACTTCGGATCCCTCTGACAACGTACCTGTGTACCTGAACACTCGAAAGTGGAGTTCCGGTAACCTCACATAAGGTAGCATACAGCTCGTCCGTTGTGGGAGACCAGGCAGACAACAAAGTCTAAAAGCCTGCGATTTTGACGATTCGCTTTGGAGTTGTTCGCTCTTACATCAGTTCTTTGAGCTTGAAGAAACAGTGTTGAATGAATAGGTCCATTTGAGATTCTTCAGGAGCCATGTGATCCGTGGGACCGTAGGCAAGTAGGCAAAGCAGTCTGCCCATTCGATCTATCCAAGTTTGTGATCGTAACAGCGCTCATTGCGACCGTGTTACGGTACGTACCGCTGCAACACACACTACCCCTAATAATGCCACTTTGCGCAGGAAGCGAGAGACAGAGAGGATTTTCTTTGAGCTGGCGAGGAACCCATCTCTTGTCAAAAGGGCCACTCATTCTGGTGTGTTCGAGGCTCGATTTTTACTTTCATCTGCGCTTGGACGGCGCTTGATCTGGCCTCCGAACTCCATATCCAACACTTCACTGCCTAATGGCCAGCGACAGCCGCTGTTGATGCTGCCTTAAGAACGGATCATTATTGTTGCCATCAACTTCGGTTGTAGCCTCCTCGCGGCGTGCACCGCCGTAGCAGCCTCAGACTCGCGTCGCGACTATGTTCTGCATTTGACCGTGTACCTAGGCCTTGACAGCTCTTTAGCGAGTGTGTTACTGTTTCCATCATTTTCTTAGTATATGATAAGGAAGAAGTACACGTGAACGACAGCATCCTGGCTAGGTGCGGTGCACATACCGTAATCGAATTCGTCCAACTTGGAAGCAACCCAAAGCCACGTCAAGTCTTCGGTGATGCAAGACCATGCGCCATCGTCTTTAGCACACGACGGTACTTTGGCGCGGGGAGCGCACGGCTGACCTCCGGGGGTTTATTGAGAACAATGACAACGTGCTCTTCTGCAGGTGCCAGCCACCCAGCGCTGTCGGGTGTTCCATTTCGTTTGCCGGTTCATAACACCATTTCATGTAACGATCGATCTGCAGAAAGAACCCTAGTGCGTCGCTGTCTGGTGCTGACCG
The DNA here is from genome assembly GCA_019188255.1 of Verticillium longisporum. Lineage (NCBI taxonomy): Eukaryota > Fungi > Ascomycota > Sordariomycetes > Glomerellales > Plectosphaerellaceae > Verticillium > Verticillium longisporum. The sequence goes on from JAETXT010000007.1 coordinate 923,838, forward strand.
GCTTTCATCAAGCCCTGATATGTTAATGAGATAACAATGTGGTGCAGAACTTGTAGCAGAGCTGAGGTCGTCTAGCCTCTCGGCAGCCTGCCTCAAGCTACAATCTCATGCCTGGCAAGACGGTGCTCCTGTCCGAGTTGTTGAGAGACAAACGCTTTTCGACCAGATGGTGTGGAGGCAAGTGGGTGGTTCTTCTTCTAACTTAGACTCGAAAAAAAGCCGTGGCGACATGCGAAAGATCCGTGGAACACTGCATCGCATAGCCCAGTCAAAGCTACGCCGAGATCAGTTTTGTCGAGGCTTGACAATCCCATCGTGCACAAGATAATAGGATATGGTGGAATCTGCGTGTATGACGGCCACGAGTATCCTTTTGTGGCGCGCAGCACCTCTCCAATCTCGTCCGGAGGACAGCATATCCCGCTCCGCCGGTTGTACCACGGTCCCAGGTGGCAGCACGTCCAAATTGTCGAATATAGCGGAGAATTTGCGAAGGGACAGCTTCTCGGTGATGTGAACTGGCACAACCCACTCAAGTTCTGGCCGTTGTGCAGCCTGTGTGTCGACAGGTTGTCCGGACTGGAGGGCCTCGATCTGCTCGTCGGGGTGCACATAGATTCTGCGCGGGGGCAGGCCGCTCAGAACAGGTCGGGGCAAATGGCCATCGACGTTGTTGGCAGGTGACTGAACTCGAATGTTTGTCCAGTCATGTTGGTCCCGAAGATTGTCGACTACCAAAGCAGTAAGGTGTGAGATATGCAAATTGTGAGGCTCCATAATTCAAGACCACAATGTAAGTTGTGTCTATGGAAGTGCTGAATGGTGAAATCTGCGTTCATCCGTTTTGACAGGTTGTTGGCAGGTTGGAGTGAAGTTCTTTCAGATGGTAGAGGGGCTTCTGTTGGCGAAGTGGGTCCTGGTGAGGTGTACAAGTAGGGGCTTACAGTGAGTATGGTTCATTGCACACGGTACCGCGCAACGCCTCATGATCGGGCACTCAGGATGGCATGGAATTGTCTAATGGTACATCAAGTACGGTTGGACGAGCATGAGGCAGGTTGATGGTCACAGACGACTGTATCTCAATGATCCCGACATTGTTATTTGAAAGTCATGACAGGCTTCTGGAGGAAGATCGCTCTTCCCTGAAACGCAGCGTCATTGAATAAACTCCGAGGCTCTGAAGGTCTGGAATAGAACCTTTCCTGGGTACCCAGGCTTGCCAGGTAAGCACCTAGGTAGGTACCTAGGCAAGGTACATACCTGAGGTACCTAGGTGGGCTAGTGAACGTTGTGGCGGCCAGTAGGCGCCGCAATAGCGCAATAGCGGGAGCCTGGCTTGCCTGGCAACTGGCAAGGGAGAACAGATTAAGCCGCGCTCCACATCCGCCAAATACCGTACAGGTATCATCCAGAAAGACCCCTAACTTCGGAACCCTCTCAACGCATCGTATTTAGATCAAATGCTCTGGAATTCCACATACTAGATATTTGGTGACACCTTTGTTGGCAGATATACTTTTATCAGTTTTGAGCTGATGTACAGTATAGTAGAACGGTTCAGAGTGAGCTCACCTCTAAGGAGTATGACTTTTTTTGTTCCTCCTTTACCCGGCTAGGTAGCAACGATAGGTCCCGATCTCAGACGCTGAACGGGAACTTCGGTGCGATGGGAACTGGATCGCTGTGAAGATTGAGCGCTCACTGTTTCGTTGGTGACGACAACGATGACGGCTGTTTGCTGCAGTACCTCACGAAGATTAAGCCTGATTGGATGACACCCCAGCTCACTGCCAAGAGCTACCTCATCACCCGTCATATCATCGACAGGCGTGTCTCTCATGATAACCTGCTTGTTCGCCTCCAGACTGTTTCCATAATACTTCCGTGACATCCCACTTTTCCTCGAACGCGTTCAACAATCAAAAAGCCCATTGAAAACCATTCCTTCGCCGAATACCAGCGCGTTATCTTTACCATACTTCCACAACCCGGGTCCGAAGTCAATCCCGCCCCCCTCCTCTCTGTCCTCTCTGTCATACATTAGCAACTATCGTAACGCCATCAAACAGCAGTCGAGGAGAATTCGGACGACCCGTGCTACGCACTCTCCTACCATTTTTCCAGCTCCGAAATCGATATCCATCCGCACTGCACGAGTTGCCCGTCCATTAATCAGAGCACAACGCACTGCATGACAGCGAGAAATGCCACCATGCCTGCACCGAGCCTACCAAACACAGCCAGCGATGATAAGAATCCAAGTGCCTCTTCTTCGGCGTCTGCTGCCAGGGCAAGGCAGGAAATCATGACCCACGCTGAACCCTTATCCCGGGGAGCCACTTCTGCGGCCACTAATACCACCGAGCCATCTCTATCGGAGCCGTATGAGAATGGGTATCACTTCCCTCCACGACACTCCCTCAAAGAGTCGACACAACTTGGCGCCATTGCTTTTTGGAACTACGCATGTACTCCGCTTGGCTTCTTCGTCGTTCTATATGGGCTTCTAGTGGTAGCATGGGGGGCAAGCTTTTCCTCCTACTCTGCAACGCAGCCCCAGCCATGTGCCATCCCTCATGTGAGCATATTGACTCACCACGACGCAAGTGGATTGAGTGGGATTCGCAGATTGTCAATGCTCTTTTTTGCGTCACGGGCTTCGGTCTTGCCCCGTGGAGATTTTGCGACCTGTTCTATCTACTGAGGTACCGTCTTGGCTCCGAAGAGGAAGCACTGCGCCACTTGGCTGGTATTCATCGCAGCTGGTTTCGCCTCCAGGGCTCAGATCGACTTCCTCCAAGGGTGGGGCCCCAAAGCACCGGCGACCTCTTCGAAGACCGACCACTCGCCAACGTTCCGTCGCCGGAGAGCAAGATTCCAGATGCGCCTTTGACAGGTGTGCGCGCCGGGCCTACTCCGGTATGGAAGATGGACTTTGTGATATGGTTCATGGTCAGCAATACGTTTCTCCAATGCGGACTATCCGGCCTCATGTGGGGCATGAATCGTTACAACAGACCAGCTTGGGGCGTCGGACTACTCGTTGCTCTAGCTTGTGGTGCTGCCGCTACTGGTGGGCTGATGATGTTCCACGAAGGCAAGAGAGTGAAGAGGATTGAAGGTGTCCCAGTTAGCGACAAGGATGCAGAACGACTTGCGAGAGACAAGGAGCTTGGCGTGATCCACTATAACAACATCAAGGACAAGAAGCCAAAGGAGAAGAGGAAGAAAAGAAAAGCAAGGGAGGCCGAGGATAAAGAGGCCGCTCAACTTAGCAGCGCTTAGACCACAGCGATGTGGCGTCTACATACTACATGAATACGAGCGAGTTTTCACCTGTTCTTAACCAACCTGAATGGTTTTGGAGCGTCGGGGACAAGAAATCCGCATGCCACCTTTCTACCTCTGTGATCCATCCGCTGAATCATCCTCCAGGTACCTTAGCGAGGTACTACATGGTACTGGGTTAGCCACATAGGGACTTACATGTACCCAGCCTTGGCAAGGTACCTTAGGCAGCTCATGTGGACCTTTCAACCCATGCCTCGGGGTTGGGCTGGTGACCCCACAGTGGAAGTGGGCACGGGCTACTACCTAGGTACACGGTACTCATCATGTGGTTGCTATTGGAGCCTATAATTGGCCGTCAACAACATAATAATGGGACTGCCTGGACGAAGAAGCCTACTGATACTCCACAACGTGATAAGCCCGAGATACAGGTACCGATGTCACCGTGAGGCGTGCCTGGACATCAACTGTTCCCCTCCCGCAATCGGCCCAGATCCAACCATTTCTACTCGCTCAACAAGGACGACAGCGCCTGTTGAAACTGTCCGAAGCCGAAACTACCAAAACAACTGGGTTCAAAATATTGAATCTAAGGCACCACAGTCGGGGCAAACTCAGCCGTACATCACCATGGCGGCACGGTCTATGATACCGTTCCTCGTGGGCATGATGCTTCTGACTGGTTGCTGTAACACTATCCTTACAAAGTATCAGGTCAGCGCTTTCTTGATTCCCCTCGTCCTGCAGTGATTGCTTCTTACTGACTCCTTGCGCCGTCAGGACATGCAATGCGTCCGAAACTGCGACCATCCCGACGTCTCGCGCCGCGCTTACTTCAACCAACCTGTCCTCCAGACGGCTCAAATGTTCGTCGGCGAGATGGGGTGCTGGTTGGTGGTTGGAATCATGGCTCTGTGGCGCCGTTACGTCTCTTGTTTGACGCCTCAAGGCGACGGGTACGAGGCGGTTAGCACTGATGATACCCACGCCGATGAGGCGAGGACAGCCCTCGTCAACGACACGAGTGATAGGGGGCCAGCGACAGACGACGCGATACCGGATTCTCCTAGGCTACGTGGTCGATTGCTATTTCTCCTTGCCTTGCCAGCAGTTTCCGACATTTGCGGCACCACGCTCATGAACATTGGCCTGCTTCTTGTGGTGGCCTCTATCTATCAAATGACAAGAGGCGCGCTCGTTCTCTTTGTCGGACTTTTCAGTGTTGTATTCCTACGGAGACATCTCCATCTGTTCCAGTGGCTCTCTCTGGCAGGCGTCGTAACCGGTGTTGCCATTGACGGCTTGGAAGGAGCTATTTATCACGAAGAAACTGATGAAGAGTTCAAGGGTGACGCGACGCTCGTCCAAACAGTCCCTACCTCAAGCGCCCTTCTCTCTGTCATTGGTGTCCTCCTCATCGCTGGAGCCCAAATCTTTACTGCCACCCAGTTTGTGCTGGAGGAGTGGATTCTAGAGCGTTGGGCGATTGAACCTATCCAGGTTGTCGGCTGGGAGGGCTTGTTTGGTTTCGTTGTCACACTCGTCGTCATGGTAGTTCTTCACGTCGCCGTGGGCAGTACGGATGCCGGTCGCTACGGCTTTTTTGACATGGCGGAAGGCTGGAGACAGATGACATCGGACAGGAGAATCGCCATCTCCAGTCTCCTGATTATGATCAGCATTGGGTAAGAGATATACGAGCTCTGCCACCATCTCACATTATGCTGACAGTTTTCTTTAGCGGCTTTAACTTCTTCGGACTGTCCGTTACGAGAAGTGTCAGTGCAACCTCACGATCCACCATCGACACGTGCCGGACACTCTTCATCTGGATAGTGTCTCTCGGTCTTCGTTGGGAGACCTTCAAGTGGTTGCAGGTTGTTGGCTTTGCGCTGCTCGTCTATTTTACATTCGTCTTCAATGGCATTGTGCAGCCACCCTTCAAAGCGTTACGACCTGATGAGGAGATTGAAGAGCTGTTGCCAGAAGATCCTATTCAACATTAGGGAGGGAGCCTCCGACATCGGTCAAGGAGGATGGAGGCAACGATCGAATTGAGAGGCTATGTTCACGCAAGCCGTGGATATATCACGACATGCAAGTATCATCGCTTTCAAGATGCCCAGATACGGGTTCTCCTTACTTCTCGATATTCGAAATGAGGCTACCTTGGGAGGCAACCTTGTGCTTCATTTTCTTGATAAATACCGAATATTTATATCCTCAATTACTGCTCTTTCCACGTGACCCAAGGCCAATTTCGGTGCGGGGTGGGGTGTCAGAAACCGAGTATATTTGCCGTGGGCGACTGTCGACTCCAGGCCGGCCAGAAGTCCCAAATAAGAAACCTCACGTCACGTTGCAGAGGAGCTCCGCTTCCAGAATGAACTTGCCCTCCTTGTACTTCTCAGTAGTTTCGTATGCCTTGTCGTACTTCCATCCCACCGTCTCCTTGCACTGTCGGCAAGTGATGTCACGGACGATATGCCTCCCGGTTGTCATGTTGCGCTCGCTTGGCTCGCCCATGTCAATGTTCACGACATTATTGAACAGATAGGCTTTGCCGTGCTGGCCTCGAAAGTTCTATCAAACGATCCGAACCGTCAGCAAATGCGCGATGTGGTCCGCTAAGCTAGGGGGGAGGTCGAGGCTCGGGATCAAAATCTCACTCGGCTGATAATGTCCTCATGATTGGCGAGGTGCGCTTTGCACGTCTTGCAGCCGTAGATCTTGCTGCTGTTGAGGTACGTGTTGTAGGCAAGGCCCATCTTCTACGTGTACCTGACTGAACGACGGGGAACAGTGCAGAGAAACTGAGGGCGGGGCCAGTGAGCGTGAGCTGCAACGCGTTTGATATGGGACTTGACTGTGTCCACAAGGTTGCAGCTGCGCGAAGCAGGGATTGCTCGTCTGTTTATTGGCCTCCTTGAGAGTTCGGGTTCAGGCCTTGGTACAATAAGTTCGCAATCTTCCCTGGAGGAGTGAGGCCAATGAAGATTGTCGCTGGGGGGCTTGGGAAAGAGACAGAGAGGTGAGTACCAGTGAGGAGTAGGTTCACTTAAGAATGACGATCCAGTTCAATGTGTGTGTACGCCCAAGGGATCGGAAGAGGAGCAGGAGGAAAACCAGGCCAAAACCTAAGTAATCTGTTCTGATGACAAGTCGGGTCTGAGAGCAAGAAAGCCTTATTCTACACAACAAGACAAGGGGTGTAGGCAGTCCAGGTGGATGTTTGCTGCCTACCTTACCAAGGAGGCAATAGCGAACTGCGGGGCATGATGACTGCAGTCCAGATCTGACGGCTGTCACGGGGGCTCGAGTGAGCAGCTGACACCTAGCAGGTACCTACCTACCTTATTACTAGGTGCTCCCTGACAAGCTTCAGGCCAAAAAGTTGTGTCATCCCGTTGGTGGGGATCTGGCCGAGACCCATTTATTGATAGGTATTGCAGTATGCCATATGACGCACTAACGCGGCTGACTGAGCACTAACGTTGAGGCGGGATGAGGTCACGAACACAATGCCGTTGTATATCCTCAGATTACTGCACCTAACTGCCTTACCTACCAAGCACTTGACAGAAAAAATGTCCCACCAAAAGGCTCTACAGTAGACTTACTACGTGACAGCGAGGCATGGGCCGGCCTTGATGGGGCGGCTCTCTCATTTCGTCGAACAATTTAACATCGACCACTTGCTACCTAAGGTACCCAGTTGCCAGGGTGCCACATGCCCACATCTGGCAGGCGGACAAATGGGCAGGTACTCAGCGCCAGGAATATCAGGGCAACAGGAACCGAAGCAACCATCTCAAGGAGGCTGTGGTACAATGGGAACCGACCTCTGTGTACACATTGCCTGCCTTGCTGCCAAATATGTGTACACAAACCTATGGCGAACCGAACATGGTGGAAAACACGAACAAACGGGACAGATAAATGTCGTTATTGGAAGAGGCACAAGCATAGCCATGACATGGCCTAGGTTGGATACAAAAGTTCCCTATATGTACAAAGTAACCCGCCCGTGTCGTCTCTACATTGGTCGGAATGAGATTCTGTATTGCCCCCTGAAGCAAGACAATAAAAAGTGACTCCTGTTGGCGTTACCAAGAGAAAGCTTCCTCCACAAAGTCAATCTCGCCATCATACTGGCGAGCGCGCACAGCGCGCCGCACGTCATCACTGAGAACACCAGGTCCACAAACGGTGACCCCCATGGCGCCGACCTGTTGCTCCATCTCAGCAGCCAACAGAGTGTCAATGTTGGGTCTGCCAGGAAACATCTGGACCGTGGCAGAGGGGCTGTGTATTTCCTTGCTCGAGCGGGGCCTGCTCACGAAAAGCATGATGCGGAGTACATCCCGGCGTTTGTCCATGGCCAAGATTTGTGTCATCCACGGCCGGATCCATTCAAGATGTTCAGGGCTCTGGATGACCCAGACCAATGTAATACGCCTCGTGGCCACAGTTCCATTGGCGTAGCCGATGACAAGATCTCGCACGTGAGGCACTGCTTGCGTGATTCCCACACCGCCAGCAAACAACATGACCGTGCCATAAGACTTCATGCTGTGCAACTCGCCGTACGGTCCTTCAACCATGCAGGTTGTGTGCATCTGGCCACGTGGGCACGCCGATGCCTTTGGAAGAGCGTGTTGGTGAACCCTGTTCTTCCTCGGATGACAAAGGACATGGTGGTTTTGCGCATCTCCAGAATGTCCTGCCGGTTCATGGCAAGCTTCTCAGAGCTGGGATCCTCGGCGTCTTCGCTCCAGGCCACAGAGAATGGGTGTGATTGCAGGTAACTGAGTGACGGCATATACATGTATGCGTGTTGCCCAGGCCTGAAGGTCCACGGTCGGGCCATGTTGACGGTTACACGCACAGCATTGCCTGGAAGTGCCTCGACAAGTGCTTGGCTGCCACCTCGGCCGAAGTTGCCGTATATGACCCTGAAAACACGCCAAAGACGGTCCACGGCCCAGATGACAATGGCGGCAATCAAGTAACGAAGCTGCGGGAGATCCTTGAGGTGGAGATGATACCACGTTCCCATGACAGCGAGAATGGCGAGGGCAATGTGCAGAAGCTTGAATATTTCGTAAAAGGCGTGTCGAATAGGACTCCAGGCCTGGATGAAGATTGCGGCGAAACCACACGTACCCTGCACGCCGTTAGCATGTATTTCTTTTGAAGGGTCTAAAGCTCCCGTTACTCATGGCCCGAGGGGGGCCATGTGGCGATTAGAGTGACTTACTAGGAAGCCCCAGAAGAAGGACGGCACCGCGAGAACGGTCTGGAACCCAGCCTCCCAGCTTTTCGAGTGGGCTTGAGCGGACATGAACGCCATGGTGTGGGCAACAGCCTCGAGGATGACAATGCGACCAAACCAACGGTGGAGAAGATTGAACGTGTCGAATGAGATGCCCAAAAGGTTGATAAGAGGATTGTTCCTGGCGGCCATGAGGAACAAGGGGATCATGTTGACGACAGCAAGGACACCAGTTCGGTTTCTAAAGGCTCTGGCGGCATCATCGTAAGTGGCTGCAAAGGGGATGTCGATAACGGAGAAGGCTACGTTGGAAGCAAAGTAGCCAAACAAGAAGACCAGCTGCAGGCGGGTGGGCAGGGTGCCAACGTTGACGGCGCTGCTCAGCTGAAATTCACGGTTGTGGCGCTTGCTGAATATGGGGGCGTACATGACGTTCTTCTTGAAGAACGAGAGCTTGGTTGATGCCTCGGCGAAGTAGCGCTGCGAATCATTCTTGAGGCACGCAACAGTTCGAATATAACGATGTAGGTGAGTTGAGAGTCTCCAAGCGATGAGGACAATGGAGCAACCAGTCATAACGTAGTAGAGGTAGTTGCTGAGGGATGCATTGAGGGCAGATGCGGCGGCCTTGGCGGCGATCGCCTCGGGCGAGTCTTTGCCTGGTCCTGCCATGGTTCTTGGGTCCGCTTGTAGATTCTTGCGACTTTGATGAAGAACCAGGCCCGTATCGGAATGTCGATTTGTCTATGAGTTGTGGATATTGTTGAGTGTGTAGGATCAAGACTGGAAGAAATGAAGCAGTGCGAGCATGACCAGCAAGTCGATTCGATAGAAGGTATAGCGAGCGGCGGTCGAGCAGAGCAAAACCAGATAGAGCAGGGGCAAATTAACCCGAAAAAGAGAACTGGAGTGAAGTGAAGTCGATGGGAGGTGAGTGTCGTTAGGCTTGCGGGAGGCCTGTCCCAAGAGCTGGAGACTCACTGAGGGATTGAAGGAGGGAAAGGAATGTGGATGACGGCCAGCCAGTTGACGAATAAGTACAAAAGGAAGGCAGATGGGGGAAAGAAGGTCGAGCAGACACCAGTGAAAATGAGGTCGAGGGGATGTACTGTACTTACCTTAGGTAGGTACCTAGGATGGGTAGCTTACCTAGGTACCTTGCCTACCTAGGTACATGTACCTAAATAGGCACTTGAGGCCAGAGGTCGGGAAATGGGGCCAGCATTTTAATGGGCTCAACATCAAGTGGGGAGTGATAGGCGGCGCGTCTGATGAGGTCCGGCAGGGCAAGCAACTAGGTAGGTAGGTACTGTACATCTGGTGATGAAAGTACATGGTAGTGCTCAAGGAGCAGGTTGAGAGATGAACCACACGGCCCAGCCTTCGTTCTGGAGATGATTTCCGAGGATCGGGGCGGCGCGAGGGGGTGGACGGGTGCCACTTCACCACGTATACACAGCGAACAAGGAAATGTTAATATATTCGAAGCGAGCAGTCCAAGCCCCCTGGCCGTGTCGGAGGTACCGAGGACGGCAGAAGCTCAAGGTAGATGAAGCCACCTGGGATCGCTGCCAGGCAGTGCGCCGTCGCTTGACTTCCATCTGGTCTCGTCTGTCAGCGGGACGTGTCAAGCAAACATCTGTCAGGGGCGACGGGCGCGAAAACTGAGTTGGGAGAATGGCGGGGAATTCCAGGCATAGGCATGCTCGATCTCTCTGTTAGCGCGTCGGCATTCCCCTCAGACCTCGTCACAATGACCAATCATGCTCTCAACATATGCCATCTCGAGCCGCCGGGTGGGTAGAGTGGGGTGGATCTGTACGGAGGCAGGGAGGCAACAGGGGTTCCCGGCCACCAATGCGCCGATGAAACAGCCAGACACTCGACGCGATGCAAGGTACGCTGGTCCAGGAGGCAGGCTCAGCCCGAAGGAGAGCAATGATCGGCACGCCTCTGCTATCCTTGCACCTGTTTCCTCGTAACTCCATACTGCCAAGATGATGCTCATGACACGCTCGATTCTTGCACTGACCCTCTGCTGTCTGCCATCTACGCCAGCCTGATAATGCATGCCTGATGTGAGTGAGCAATCGATGGCCCTGCAGAGCTCACCTACGTGCTTGCTGCGAAGGTAGGCACTTGAAGTCTAACAGTCTCGACAATGTAGGTAGGTAGTCTTAGGTTGGCAGATTTGTGAGGTCATCATTGGAAAGCATGACTGCCTTGGCCCAGCATGGGCTGCAAGGTGCCCAATCTTCGCCTCGTCGCACAGTCTTGTTTCGCAGCATTGCCAAGCCTGCATTTTGATTGAGTGAACGCCTCTTTCCCTCATACAATAGCGCACGCAGGCACGCTGCTCTCATCTTTCTTGTTCGTGTCGCACCTTGCGACTGATCTAATTCTTTTGCCTCCGACACACAATGGCTTTTCTGATGTTGATAGGCTGTCATGGCAGCCCGAGGCACACATGGCCCACCCCCTCCTCATCATATCCGCCCACTTGTTCTGAAACCAGGTACATTAGTTAGTTCCCTGGAGGCCTGACGCTCGCTGACAGCAGAAAGTTGGAATGGCCAGCCCCAGGTCCTGACCTTGGCCCCTTTTAAAGAACAACATCGAGTACAAGTACATGGTGTGTGCATGGCACGCTGATAGTGGTGACCTTCGCTCATGCCATTCGTCGTTCCGTTCGTGGCGCACGGCCGGCCAACGTGGTGCGGCAACAGACTAGCATCAAGTGATGCCTTGGTCTGTATTCTGCAAGATCTACTACGTGCTAGATACGCGAGTCCCTCAGAATCCCAGCTCATCGTCACTCAGCCGCGCCTGTGCTTGTGGCTGTCGACCGCTGATGTCTCCCAGTGCCTGTCGCTTGGACTTTGGCCTCGCCGCTACCGCGGCCCTTTGCTTCTTCGTCACAACGGCATCTGGGGTCCAAATCTGCTGTTTTGTCGGTGCAAGGACTTCTTGCACAGTGCCACCGACTTCTCCCCACCTTCGTCTCCCCGCCGGCCCCATGGCACCCGCCATAGGGTAGCGACTGCAAGGCCGCTTGGGACTTGCCACAACCCATTCACTAATACCTTCCTCCCACCTGTATCCCCCAAATGTGGCCTTGTTGACGCAATTCTGTTCCATCGCAGGGTGGTTTGGGCCTGATACAACAGTGCTCATGCATTCAGCAAATGCAAGGTCGCGCAGGTCATGCGTCTTATGCGCCAGCAAGAAGGCCCCGTCCTGTCTGAGGCTCTCTAACCCAGGCAACCCGGCCTCCTCGAACCGGTCGCAGAGCTGTGAGAAGAAATGATGCGGCGCCACTAATGTCGTCCTTGCTGATGCGCGCGCAATCGAGCATGCCAGCCCTGCTGTCACATTATACCGGCCGACGGTGAGTGTTTTGGGAAAACCCTTCCCTCCTCGAGGCCAGTGCTTTCTCACTTCTAGCATGTATCCGTCATTGGCTGTGTGGACAGTGTCGAAACCTGCTGCTGAGACGACAAATATGGCAAGTTCGAGCATATACAGCGCATCGTCATTGCCCTTCCGCCTTGTACTCCTGGCCAACGCTTCATGCAAAATGTAGACGACGCGGTGGAGTGCATAATTCTGGACGTGGCTCGTCTTTCCGTCTGCTGCTTCTGCCAAGGATGTGTGCCCCTGCGCCGCCACAGACATGGCAACAAGACCGCCTACCACACTGGCAAGAGTCGAGAGAATATCGGTCATTGTCGTGCATTGCGATCGTGGCGGCGATCGTGTAAGGCAGGCTAGAGATGCGACTGCAGCTGACGCGTGCTGCAGGGCGTAGATGCTGGTTCTTGGCTCCGACACAGCCCACGATGCTGCTTTCCATAGGTTTGATAGAGCCTTAGTCGAGAGCCATTCAGCAGGAAGTTGCCTAGAAGACAGGAGCGACGATGTGCTGCGTGAGAGTCTCGACGCCATCGCTGGCTGTTCAATTGCTTCGACTACCAGAGATAACGAGGAGAGACGACTGTCTTCTTTCAACTGACTTCGAAGTGATCGTGGGGCCGGGTAGGTTCTCTCAGCCGTCGTCTCCAATATCGTAGAAGCGTCATCCGTGTAGCCGAACTGATTGTAGTGATGTGCGATGATGCCTGCAAAGACAGGCTCGATCAGTCCCTCCGTGATTGCCTCTCGGATCACCCAAAGTGCGTGTGCGCGAACCAGAGAGGCAAAGTATTTCCACCCAGCATCGGAGCCGCTCATCTGCTCGAGGTCGGTGTATAAACGAGTCGTTGCACTTGAAGGAGTGAATAGCGAGGACGCTCCTGTTCTTGATGCGTTGTTGGCTTCCCAGGCCTCAACGCCGGCAGCATACTCTGGAATCTTACGCAAACACATGTGCAGAAGAGACTTCGTGTTGGAAACAGAGTCAGGCGTCGCTGTCGCACGGAGGAGGGTGTCCAAGGTTCGTAACATGCTCTCGTAATGCACGTAGCGATGCTGAGCCACGGGCGACTGTGCTTTTCTCAAGCAGCCGATCGACACAATAAGCGGTCCAGATTGCGTCGGATTGCCCGAGTAGGACATGGATCGGCTGCTCCTGTTGCGGGTGCCCTGGCCGTCCTTACTTGCCTGGGTAGACACATCCTTCTCAGCTTTGACCAGCTTGGTCCGGCGGAAGATGGGAGTCTGCGGCATGGGACCACCGAGAGTTCGCGGCTGGTCCTCATGACCCCAGCGTGTCGTGCCAACGGCGTAATCAGCTCCGGTAGCCTGCCTTTTGGAATAGGTACGGCATGGTCTTTTCGTTTCGTGCAGCTGTTCTCCTTCTGATATCTTCCGCTTCTGCGATAACTTGGCAGAGCCGTTGAGGTTCTCAGGGTGTATGGGAGGGAACGTGCGCTCTTGAACATATATCTCCTTCCGTAGAGCAGCTATGCGATTCTGAAGGGGCCGCAGCAATCGATGACACCTCGTTGCAGTCCATGACAATCGTGACTTGTCAATTCGCGGTGATCGTGTCGCTGGTGTTGCTTTTGATGACCTCGTAGTCGTAGAAGGCGACATTCTGGCGTGAACCGATTTGATATGAGAGCGGGCTTGAGGCCGTCACCATAGAAATGATGCTACAGGTTGCGAATGTTTACTTTGATGCCAGAAGACAAAGAAAAAGAAAGCGCAACTCCAGATGCGTCTCGAAGCTAAGGACTCGAGAGGGGAAATGTAAGGTTACTTGGAGCAAAGAGTCTTTTGTGAAAGGACGGGTCGTCTATCGGTATATGTGAAGCTTAGGATCAACGACCGATGAACGAGGTAGTGTTTGGTCATGTCCCTTGTTTACTCAATTGCCAAATTCGTACTAGCGTCACCAAGCATGCTGAGGTCACACTGCATTGAAGGCGATGAACCGAGCTTGTGCCGGCACATTGCCGTGGAGCTCAGAGGCCCACAGATTGCCGCTTTCTGGGACACATGGTTGGCTAATGGAGCTCATGCGACGGCTTCGACCCGTGGACGCTTTCCCTTTTTTCCCCGTCCCGGGTTCCTGACGCCCCAGAGAGAAGGGACCCAATAGGCGGCCCGGGCTAAGCTACCTGGTACTTCAGCGACTGACGATGATTTTTTTTGCCCGTTCAGTGTTTCCCGAGTTTCGTCCAACATCCACAACCCCTTTCCACATCTCCACGCTTGTACATTCCCTTTGTCTGTCACAGGGAAGCCTATAAGCTTGTGACAGTGTTTCTTAGTATTCGATTCGTCTGCACTAATCCCTTCTCCGGAGTTTTCGATTTGCCTACCGCCTGTACAACATCGAACTCATCATTCTCCCCAACACTCTACTGCCTTGCTTTACGCTTGGTCACAACGACACTGCACCAGTAGCTCCGGATCTTCCCACCTCCTGGATTTGTAGCAGTTGCTACAAAAAACCATTGTCGCCATGTCTTCCGAGAAAAACGAGGTTCCTACTGGGTCGGGTGAGCAGACAGTCTTCCCAAATTTCTGTGTCCCTATTCATTGACTCAATCCAGTCCCCGCTGCCGAAGACGTCACACCTCAAGACAGCGCTGGGCAGGATGCCGCGATTGCCGAAAACGAGGTTGATCAGGAAGAGCACGCCGCTGAGGGTACGGCAAAGTCTACTCACTGAGACGTAATAGTAAACTGACATGACGACCAGCCCTCATCAACCTCACGATTGGCCTACCGCAAGCGCCCCACTCCATGACGATCCTGGTATGCTCTACTGCTTGACGACTGCTTCCGATTACCCTGTAGTACCTTATCTAATACGAGCACTGGCAGGTCTCGCCCCAGGAGCAAGTTCACGAAGTTCGTCAATCCATCATCGACTTGCCTGCGGCCTTCCGGTACACTTGCTTCCACCTCGAGCACAACGGCGAGCGCGTCAATGACTTCATCCCCATCTCAGAAGTCCCCGGCATTGCTGAAAACCCCAATGTGACGCTGGTTGAGGATCCCTACACCGAAAAGGAGGCCCGCATACATCTTGTTAGGATCCGTGAGCTCATCGGTGGTGCGGGCGACCGTGCCGATGTAGTCCAGGGTATCCTGCCCGGCCTCTCGCTCCTGGATTCTATCGATGTTACTACGAAGCATGGCTCCGAGCGGAACGAAGATCAGCCGCCTGCTGAGCAGCCTGAGCCAGTGGGAGAGTCCACTTTTAGCTCTCCAGCTTCGATTTCTCACCTCATACCGCCCCCACCAGAAGATGCTCCCAAGACCATCAAGACCATCACGCTCTCGTCCTGGAACCCGCCTCCGAGCCATCTGTAACACAGGGGGCACCTACTCTACTTGGTCATCACGCCCAACGAAGGTGAACAATTCCAGGACACCGCACACGCTGGCAGTTTATACGTCAACAAGTCTCCCAACAGCAAGTTAGGACCGCTCCCGCGGCCGGCTCCTAAAGGACAGTCTGCCCACTCGCTGCTGAGCCTACTCGAGCTCATATCACCGTCCTTTGAGTCGAGCTTCAAGGCTCTGCAGGAGTTCAACAACCGCAAAGACCCTCTCGCCACGTTCCAGATTGCCAACGCCATCCCCGCAGCACCCTGGATTGTGCCCTCCACCACGTCGCCCCACTGCACACACCTCTCCGACCCTACTCGCTCCCAGGAGACGTACCTTATTGCGGGCGTGGACAACACTGACACGCTGCGGGACTGGAACGAGGAGTTCCAGTCGGCGAAAGAATTGCCGAAAGAGACTGTCCAAGATCGAGTTTTCCGCGAAAGACTTCTTTCCAAGCTCTTCGCGGATTACAACGACGCTGCCACCCGCGGTGCGGTCCTGGTAGCTCGTGGCGAGATCCCACCTCTTAACCCTACAGAATGCAAGGATGCCCAAATTTTTGTTTACAACAACGTCTTCTTCTCTTTCGGAGCCGACGGTGTGGGCACGTTCACTTCAGAGGGCGGAGATGAAGCTGCGCGGGTTGCCACTGGCAAGGACGTCGCAGGCGTCAGGCTAGTGAACCAGCTGGACGTTGACGGCCTGTTTACTACTGCAACAGTTGTCGTCGACTACCTCGGAAAGCGCATCGTTGGCCAGAGCATTGTTCCCGGCATTTTTAAACCCCGCGAGCCTGGTGAGAATCAAATCGATTACGGCGCTGTGGAAGGCAAGGATATTGTAGCTGCGGATGATCGATTCGTCTCGGTCTTCGAGAAACTGTCCCGTGCGTTGAGGGTTAAGAAGCATCCAGTTTGGGACAAGGAGAGCAAACGCATCGACCTGGAGGCCAGTGTTGAGACTAAGGGCTTGATGGGAACTGATGGACGCAAGTACGTGCTCGATCTTTACAGAGTCACACCCCTGGACGTCGCCTGGCTGGAGGCTTCGGCTGAAGAGGGCGAGTTCCCTGAATACCCTCACCGCATGACCGTGCTGCGTCCCGAGCTTGTGGAATCCTTCGGCCGGAAGAAGATGAAGGAGTGGGTTGACGAACAGCTCGCGCAGCGCGCTCAGTCGAAGCAGGACTCCGCGGACGACACGACAAAGCAGGCCTCGGCTGCCGACAGCATAGGCGAATCGACCGAAGCTCAAGCAACTTCCGAGAAGGAGAAGGACCGCATCGATCTCTCTCAGTTCCAATTCGCTCTTAACCCCGACGCCTTCAGCGGCCTGTTGCCCCAAACTCCTGACGAGAAAGCGGAACTTGAGGCTGACGAGAAAGATGTTCGTGTCGCCTGCGAGTATTTGACCGATCGAGTCATTCCCGACTTGGTGCGCGAGCTTCAGGATTGCGATATCAGCTTCCCTATGGATGGCCAAGCACTTAGTCGTTTGCTGCACAAGAGGGGTATCAACGTGAGATACCTGGGTAGGATTGCCTCCCTGAGTACGGACGCGCGACTCCAGTGCCTAAGGGATATCGCGATCCAGGATATGGTCGCCCGTTCGTTCAAGCACGTCATTTCTTCCTTCTTGCGGGAGACTCCCAGCCCGTTGGCCTCGTCTTGCGTTGCCCATCTTCTGAACTGCCTTCTCGGCGCGGAGTTGAATCCGAAGCCTGTTGCCGACGTGGATCCCACCATGAAGGCGCTCTACTCGGATCTCGATACCTCGTATGAATCTGTCACTCCGCAGACCTTAAGGACTCGTATTTCTGAAGAAACACACCGACGATACAGGTTCAAGCTGGATGGCGAGTGGTAGAAGAGCATTAAGCCTCTTCAGACCCTCAGAGAAATTTCTCTCAAGCTTGGCCTCCAGTTGCAAGCCAAGGAGTACTTATTCTCCAAGACGGACAGTACCGAAGCTCCTGCTGAAGCCAAGCCCGCTGAAGCGACCGCCAATGGTCAGCTTAATGGCGAGTCAAAGAAGAAGAACAAAAAGAAGAACCGAGACGCCTCGCCTGCTGCAGTCGCTACCACTGGAGCACCATGCACGTTCAGTGCCGATGATGTCATCAACATTGTCCCTGTCGTCAAGCACTCCTGCCCTCGCAGCGCTCTTGCCGAGGAGGCGCTGGAGGCAGGCCGCATCTCTATCATGCAGTCGCAGAAGAAACTTGGCCAAGAGCTTCTGCTAGAGTCTCTCTCCCTGCACGAGCAGATTTATGGCATTCTTCACCCAGAAGTTGCTCGTGTGTACAACACACTGTCCATGCTTTACTACCAGCTGGATGAGAAGGAGGCAGCCGTAGAGCTCTCCCGCAAGGCTATCGTTGTTTCTGAGCGGACCGTTGGTGTCGACTCAGCCGAGACTCTGCTCAACTACCTTAACCTGAGCTTGTTCCTCCACCAGACGGGCGATAGCCAAGGCGCTTTGTCGTATGCCAAGCACGCCCTTCAGCTTTGGAAGATAATTTATGGCCCTGACCATCCTGACTCGATTACGACTATCAACAATGGTGCCGTCATGCTCCAGCACCTGAAGGCCTACCATGAGTCTAGATTATGGTTTGAGGAATCGCTACGAGTCTGCGAGAAGGTCTTCGGAAAGTCGTCGATCAACGCTGCGACACTGCTGTTCCAGCTTGCTCAAGCACTGGCCCTCGACCAAGACTCCAAGGGCGCAGTCAAGCGCATGCGAGAATCCTACAACATCTTCTTGAGCGAATTGGGCGCTGACGACAAAAACACCAAGGAGGCAGAGAGCTGGCTGGAGCAACTCACCCAGAATGCCGTCTCCATCGCAAAGCACGCCAAAGACATGCAGACTCGCCGCCTGCGCACAGGCATCAAATTCTCACCTCGAGGCGCCCCTTTCGAAGCTGACGCACCGTCTTCTGTCGCCTCGACCTCTCGCCAGACTCAGCTCGATGGCTCCTCTCAAATGGACTCGCGTAGCATCGATGAGCTCATCAAGTTCATTGAGGGCAACGACCAGCAAACCAACAAGTCTTCGAAGCGGCCAAGCAGGGGTAACCCCAAGAGGCGAGGCAAGGCTTAAACGACGAGCCGAATTGGAATTCTCCCGGAATTTTCCAGCAACCACTCTGCGGCAGCGTAGTCAACGGGAGGGCTTTTCATAGCGTGGAGAATCTTGTTGTATAACGGACATATCAAAAAAGAAAGGTTCAAAAGGTCAAGGCATCTGATGATGCCGCTTTGGCTCATGTGGTTTGCATGGTGAAGGGGCTGGGCGAGTGGACCGTCAATCAGAGCATGTGGGCCAACGAAGGCGGCTCAACACAATACTCAATCTGTGTAATCAAAATTCATCTTCACTCCAAATACGCATGATCCTTAATTTTTGACTACAGACAGCAAGGTGTTTAGCATTCAAGGCCACACGAGAAACCACTGACTGCCCGGCAGGGGCGAACATCAAGGAGCTTGTGGAACATGGAACCTGGACCTATGGCTTAACTCTCCGCAGCGAAGCACAAAATCAAGGCTTGTTTCCACCGAGAGCGCTCGCTATAGCAAGACCACGACTGACTGGAGCGTGGTATGATCCTATGCTTTGGAAACCCCTGGGAACATTGGTCAACAAGATTGGATGACAGAAGACGCTTGCGGAACTTACTTAGCCAGATCAAAGCCTTCCTCCTCTTCAACCTCAGGTGGTTCTGCAGCGGCCTCCTCTGTCTGTTCTCTCGTGTCATGGCCCCGCGTTGGGCTCGTAACTGGTGAACGTGCAGAGCGGGGCGGTGGGCTGCTGCTCTGTGGAGGGAGCCGGCCAGCCATTTTCGTAGGACTCAAGTCAAGATGACCAATGGGTTTGAGTGGTGTGCTGCCAATATCAGCGTACCTCCAGAATGGAGCAGGCGAACTAGTTGGCATGTGTTGGCTCGGCCGCTGCGCAGTGCTGGGAGGAGCCAGTCTTGGATGCACGCGGTGAGGCGCGGGCGTCACGAATGAAGTTCCGTCCTCTGGCAGGTATGATGATGTTAGAGTCGGGGACTGGTCTTGGACGCTCGTATAGCTCGACGAGGCTGGCGCCGCTGCACTCCTACGTGGTCGCGGCAGTGGGCTTCCATCGACGGTCAATGCCGTTGACATTGGTGGAAGGTGGCGAGAGGCACGATCAGGTGTGGATTGTACCGCATGCAGCGATGAGCTTGGCGGCGGAGATCCGATGGACCGGAGTTTCCTCTTCCTTGCCGAACCTGTGACCACATCCCCAGGACCATGTGTAATGTAGTTGAGCTGACTGGGCGAGGAGGGTGCCGAAGAGCCACGATGGCCCCCTCTGCCCCCTCTATACGCTGTGCGAGTCATCTCTTCGCGGGCTTCTGGAACGATCTGCCACTTCATGCCCTTGCCCGGCTCGTCTGTGGATCGTGCTATCTTGTCGAACGATTTGTTGAGAGAAAGGTTATGACGAATGGAATTCTGCAAGATAGTCAGTTTGCGGCATAGATTATCGACATGAACTACTGCAATGACCGTGACGTACCTGCCAGCCAGCTGCGGGCTGGTGCCTGTAGTAGGCGTAATTTGCAGTAATGAAATTGTAGATCCCGTTCAGATTGAGCTTTCCATCTGGTGTGTTGATGATAGCTTGCGTTATCATTTGGGCATAGCTGAACTGCGGTTTGATGTGCCTGTTGTCATCCTGGCTGAGGTCCACATCGTTGGCACTTAGCAATAGAGTACCTGAGCTGGAGTAGCCAGGCGACTTGTGCTGCGCGGACAGAACCTTGCTTCGAGCGGACGGTGGTGTGCCGGGACGCTTGTAGTCGGGAGGCGCAGGCGCGATAGGTTGACGAAATGGCTGAGATCTTCCAGAAGAGGCTGGTTGTGACGAAGGCGGTTCGTCTGAGGGGCCTGCAGCTGAAGGTGGTGGAATGGGACTCGTCACGTCTTGCTTGGGTATACCGAGTCTCTTGAGGTAAATCGGGTGGATGTGAAGGGTGCTGATTTCTGTAGGCAAGACAAACATCATCTCCGTGCCGCCAACATCGAGCACCTCGCCGCTCTGGAGCGGACGGGAAGTACCTTGTTTTAAAGGACTATTATTGGCTTTGACACCGTTACGGCCGATAACCTCGAGGAACCAGGACTCGTCTTCCGAGTTGAAGAAGATACGTGCATGGCGTCGAGAGACGAGCTTGCTGGGACCGAGGTCTATATGCACAAAGTCGTCGGACTCAGGGTCCTCCTGTTGCTGAGTGCCCGAGGCGGCGGGATCGGCGGCTCGGCCAATATTGACGTTGAGCTTGGTGACATAGAAGGTCCAATCCTGGGCGGCGATCTTGGCATAAGCCTTGACGCCGTCTTGGTTGGCCTCGTGGATGACATTGGCATGATCTTTACTGGCTTGTATGGGGCCTTCTTTGGGATAAGCTAGATGCTGAACAACCTGCGAAAGGAGTTGATCGTCCGAGTTGCTAGGACCAGAGGGGTCGGCAGTGAGAGTCGACTCGTCGTCCTCGGCGGGTTCGGAGGGGGGCGGTTCTGGAGCCTATGGTGAGCAAGTCAAGTCAGCGGCGTGCCACATCATAGACACTTGGCATGAGGCACGACGAGCGTGTGAAGGAGGGCGTGATTTTACCTTCTTGCGACGCTTTGAAGGGCGGGTTGGCGAAGGTTCTTCGGGCCTTTCTGGAGGATTGGGCCTGGTGCGTATGACGCCGCGATCGCTGTATGCGTTTCGCAGATGGAGGCATGCTTCGTATCTGGTGGCAGCAGCCAGCGGCCAACGTGACAGCTGAAGGCGATGCAACAGGCTGGGTTTAGTGCCGGTGGTAGTTTGCGAGCAGTTGGGTGGCAGGACTTGAGTACGCGCTTGCGCGACACCTCTCCGTTCGGCAGGATATGGTGCGATTGGGAAGACCTCAAGTCTGACGGCAGTGATGGGGAAGAGGATGCCGAAAAAAGTTCGACGGCTTCGCAGAATGTGGTTGTGTTGATATCTGTGCAGAGATGACGCGATATAGGGAGGGAGGGTGGGTGAACAGAGTGTCTCGTGGCAGAAAGCTGCAGGCTGGCAAGGGAATCGCGAAACACGAAAGACCGTAATGGAGCGCGTCACTTGAGTGTTGCGCCTCGTGCACCAAAGGATCGAGGGTCAAGGAGCCGGTTCAGTGCAGGGGTGTCTCAGTGCATGCATGTACCTCTACACACCTAGGTAGTCATAGAGAGGTGCCATACCTCAAGAGTGGATACGATGGAGGGGGTCAAAAGGAACAGGCCAAAGAAGAAAAAAAACTTAAGTACCTGGCTGGGTAGTTGGTGACCAGATGAGTTAGCGTGGCATTGGTCATGACGACACGCACCTCGCTCTTCTGCCGACTCGATCAAGAGATGCTCACGGGCTCAACGTAAGCATACTGAGCATTTGGCAATTCGTTCTGAGGCCATGCCACAGAATGCCATGGACTATCGATTCTCACCACTGTCATTCGACACGAGAGCTTTTGGCATATGTGTAGCACTTTCCGGTCGCACAACAAAGCCCTAATCGAAATCCGGGGTCCAGTTACAAGCCCCCTTGCAGACCCAACTGTAACATCAGCTAGGTACCTGAACAAGCCTAAGGCGCCTGCCTAGGGACCTACGTGCCTACCTACCCAGTCACCACGCTACCGGAATCTGCGTCGTCAGCACAACTGGACCTCATGGTTCAGCTCAACACAAGGCCTCGGTGATCAGGTAGGGAAAAACCGAAATGCACGAAATTATCACTCTACAGCTGGGCCAAGCCAGTAATTACGTGGCTACTCACTTCTGGAACACTCAGGTCAGACAGCCTCGCAGCCTCATTCTGTACACCATTATCACGGTCTCTCGCCCTGTCTGGCGTAAGGTGCTAATTCAACCCTGTCTCCCCGTTTACAGGAGTCGTACTTTTCATATGCAGACGATGACGAGGAGCCGTCCGTCGACCACAACATACACTGGCGGCCTGGGCGAGGCGCTGATGGCGCCGAAACCTTCCTGCCGCGCACCGTTGTGTATGATCTCAAGGGCGGCTTCGGCTCACTCCGCAAAATAAATGCCCTTTATGACCCCGGCGACGACCCTTCTGCCGCGCTCTCCTGGGACGGCGCATCTGTAACCCACAAACTACTACCCGTTGCTCCCACGGCCTACCAACAGAGCTTGGATGCTGGGCTTGTGCCTCCCGAGCTCGACGAAAGTCATGTACGCTACTGGTCAGATTTTGGCCGTACATTTTACCATCCCAAGTCGCTTAACCAGCTTTACGATTATGAGCTCAACTCATCAATCAGGCCTTTCGACAAGTGGCCCCTAGGCCAGGAGCTCTTCCAATCTCTCGACAAGGAGCATGACATCGCCGACCGCGATTTCCGTCCTTTCGTGGAGGAGGCAGACCAGATGCAAGCCATCCAGGTCTTTACCTCTCTTGACGATGCCTGGGGAGGCTTTGCTGCCGAGTACCTAGATCGCATGCGTGATGAGTACCCCAAAGCAACCATACTTGTCTGGGGCCTCCACGCTTCCCAACAAAGTCGCCTTCACCTGACAAACGTTGCCCGTTCAACGGCGGCCCTCTGTGAGCATGCCTCCCTCGTCATACCCATGAGGATACCCCGCGCCGGATTGCCTTCCAACGTCCGCCTCAACTCCGACTCTCCATGGCAAACGAGCGCCTTGATGGCCACCGCAATCGAGACAGCCGGTCTATCGTCCCGGGCCAAATTTGGTTCGTCTCGCTACACCCTCGGCCACTTGACCGAACGCTTGAACCAGAGCGGAAAGCAAACCTTGGCTCGACTCCAGATGTCTGCCTCTGCTAGCACAACTACGCCGCTCGAACCACACGACTCCAGGACAGGGAAGCAAATGGCGAGCGATGAAGACCTGCCCCTGGATATAGATCTCCTTGACTTGGCCAAAACGAAGCCTAGGCTCAGTCCAGACCACAGCCAGCCTCATGTCTTTGGTAGGGAACGGACTTGTCGTGGATGGTACTCCCTAGTTCGAGGGCAACATGGCGAGGCCGAAGTCGCAACCAGCTCAGCACGAGGCCGGGCTACCGAGCATGTGTCAGTACTATTCTTATTGCCTCACTGTTCTTTTTTCCATCTGACGACCAGATACACAGCCATTCCTTTGATATTGCATTCCCCATACTCGATAGTTTCCCGAAGATCTACACCGCCCAAGAAAAAGAGCCAAATGAATTCGTCGGTGTCGAAACGTGTCTGTCGACGGATAGTGCAGTGTCAGAGGCTGTGAAAGGATTGCGCACGCTGACCACCCCTTTGCTCGGCATCGAAGACCGAGAGAACATTAGCAACGATCTTGCGGAGCTAGCTGAGGCGTATCGGGATGGGTGGTCCAGTGGCAGTGACGATGGCGACGATATTTGAATGGACACCCCAGCTCAAACCTCAAACTCAACCACCAGTGATGTGTCATTATGTCTTCAAGTCAATTCAATTCTCAACTAGCTAGCCCTTGAGAGGATTATGAATACATCAAAGGTTTGCAAATAGAGTGCAGCCGTCGTCAGATTACAAACTAGGCACGCAATGCCCGTTATACGCGCCAGTTACAACAAGTCAAACAACTACAATGAACGAAAGTTGCCCACTGGATTCCTCCTGACGCTTATCTTTTGTTGTTTGCCATCGCCTGAAAACACGCCAGCGGCGCGTGGACACTTCCCCTGGCCGGAGGCATAACATTCTTCGCAACTCCTCCTGCCTAGCAGAGAATTGCTGGAAAACAACTTACGCTTTTTCCCCGTCTGGGTGAGGTCTAGTTGAGGAGTTGCGAATCTGCTACAACCCAGCTTGACTGACATAAGTAGCCGCATGAAGCAACTTGCCCATGGAATATGAACATGGCGGTTCGAGAAGTATGGGATCGAGTACACCCTAAAAGAAACGGACGCTTCGCCCGGAGCTTGTCAGTCGAATCTGTAGTCTCACAGATTGTGCCACTACCCTGGCGCCACAAACTTCCGTGAGAAGCCATATCTTCTCTACACTGCCAAAGTATTGGCAAAAGCTGTATTGTTCGGCAGTGTGTACTTGCAGGCATTCAACTGTATGGTATCAGCCAGCGGCTGCTGTGATTGAAGATTGCTGGCGCTTCGCTGGTGGTTGCGCTTCCTGTGATAAATGAATTAGTCTTCCCATCTGAATACAGAGCAGCAACGCCCCAGCGACAGCCAAAGCTTGCATCAGTACGCTGATATCTTACCTCCGAGGCGCCGCGCTTCTTTGTCTGCGCCGAGCCGTTTGCGCCAGCTGCTCTCTTCTGTTGCTTCTGCGGCTTCTTCTCGCCTGGTTCGAAGAGATCGTCGGGAAGATTGAAGCTGCATGTTGTCAGCCGAAGACCGCCGAAAGAGTCGCACCATCAAGCTTACTTCCG
The DNA here is from genome assembly GCA_019188255.1 of Verticillium longisporum. Classification (NCBI taxonomy): domain Eukaryota; kingdom Fungi; phylum Ascomycota; class Sordariomycetes; order Glomerellales; family Plectosphaerellaceae; genus Verticillium; species Verticillium longisporum. The sequence continues at coordinate 948,642 of JAETXT010000007.1, forward strand.
AACGTGTTGCACCGTCAAATGGTTAAGCTTTGCGCTGTACTTCTCCCACTGGCCGCATAGTTGCTTAAAACTGTCGACTTGATAGGAGAGATCAAGTGATTTTGCGCCTGACTGGTCAGTGTTGCCAACATTGAATTGGGTGCAAAATGAGAAAAAACATGGACGGGGTTCCCGAAGAGTCAGTCTTATGCATGTCATTACTTACCTTCGCCCAGCTCGAGACCGATGTAGTGAGTGGTAGTGAAAACGTCTGTCGGCCATGTCTGCACCTCTTCTTCGACCCCTTCACCATTTCCGTTGGCTTCAATTCCCGTCTCCGTAGCTCCATCCACTGGTAAGTCGTCTAACGCAAGACCGCCTTCGGTCTTTGCATCCGCGATTTCGGGGTTGGGGGTTTCTATAGTCTCTTGCCCGGCAAGGTACTGTAAACTACCTTCCTGAACCTGGCTGAGCTCTGTCTCGTTGTGGCACACGTGACGACGATCGTAGCCTTTGTTGAAAGCGTGAGCGATAGCAATAGATTGATGCTGCTCAAGTCCTTGGACAAGCACGCGGACCTTGGACTCAACATAGCCAGACCATATTTTATGCGCCTCTTTGGTAGTGCTGGTAGTAACAACGGAAATGTAATACTTGTACCCTGAGGTGAAGAAGGTATGTTTGATGAAGAGGTCGCCCCACGGCCGTTTGGAAAGCATGACGTTATCTGTAATTTCGCAACCGCGTTGTAGCTCGCGCTGTATAACCGTCATGGCCGACTTGGTAATGTTGAAGGTCGCACACATAGACGGGTACGCGGGTGTGATGATGGGCATCAAGTGGAATTGGTCGCCACGGTACAGCTAAATTCAGACCATCAGTAATCGGACACGTCCTGGGACTCAATAGACCAATATTTGAGATGCAGCGCCAACCTTTGGGTTCCAAACGCGGACCTGTAGAGGCCCCTCTTCGACTGCCTTGAGGAGGACAGGTTGAGGCCAGGGCCACCGCCTCATGATGTGGAAGAACTTATTAACAATGACGGAACTGGTGGCCTTCGGGTACAGCTGGCAGACTCGAGCCACGAGCATGGCCCACGCGACACCGCCGGGGAAGCCCATAATGTTGGCGTATATGGCTCGGCGTTGGGCCCAGAGCTTGATTGCTCGCAGAGCAAGCCGGAAGGTGCTGGGCTCAGGTACCAGGTTTATGATCTCGTCGGTGACACGTGTGCCATTCAGGGACCGAAGTTCTCGCTCGTCGAGACCCCTGAGCAGGTTGGAGTCTGCAAGACTCCATTGCGGGTCTTTGGGAAGCTGCTTCAGGCTGGCGATTCGCGAAAAAATCAGATCGATGCTGATGCCGAAGAACTCGAACTTGATGATGGGAACGAATGCGTCAGATACCACGGCCAAATCGGTAATGGCGTCGGCTGGTGTCATTTTCTGGAGAAGGCCCGGGAAGATTTCGAAGTAGTCGTCGCGCGTGACGTACTTGGGAACGACAACGAGAGTATCGATATCGGACCCAGGACCGTAGACCCCAAGCCTAAAACTACCATAGGTGAAAATCCTACCTCGGGCATCTTTAATCAATGCTTCGCTGCCTTCTTCTCTCTTGCGCGCCACTTGTTTGACGAATTCATCGCAGATGGTTTGGAGTTGCTCGAGTACCTGGTGTCTACTCTGGGGATTAGCAGAGGAGTTGGCAACCTTCCACTGTCTTTCATACGCTGACAGACCTCTTCTGTGTTTCTGCTGGGGACTCATACGTCAAATGCTGTTACAGTTCTTCAAGCATTGTCTTGTTGGTCGCATGCTCGGCTTCGGTTGGCAACGCGGTGGAGATCGGCGGCGTTACGCCGAGGGGATGGCCCTGCCCAGCCATGGTAAACAAACGTTGTCAGGTACGATCAAGTTGCGGATCGGTAAATTGAGCAGTGTTTGAGGTTGAAGGTGCAGCGCAAGGCCCTGGTCGCAGGGCGTCAACGGGTACCTTAGGCAACGGCAGGAGCAGGTTCGTGACGACCCCAGCGCCAACAAGCCCGGTCTCTACCGATAGCCAGGATGTATCGATGCGTCGCAGTGGCGGTGATTTCCGGAACGCAAATGGTTCGCTACTGAATGCCAGGGCGTACTGCAGGCCGCCTGGATGTTGATTGTCGACAAATCTTCGGGAGGGCTGGTAACTACGTGAACTGCAGGAAGCTCGTCTATGGTGACGGCTGTAGTGCAAGAGCACGAGGTATGGACCCACCCACTGGGGTCTGCGCTTAATAACGGATCACTATCGGCCTCGGATGTCATCGACAGACGTGAGCACCCGCGCGGCTGCATGCAAGGCACCAAACATGTATCCACTGAGGCAATACCGATCCGATCCAAGTGAGGAAAGGAGACATGCCCCGGTCAGAGAGGGATTTCAATGATCTAAACCGTAGGTATGATGAAGAATGACCAAATCCAACAAAATATGCTCCGAACACCTTACATACTCATCATTCAAGCCAACCGAGAGCTGCATCTACGTGTTTCACGAAGAGAGCATCCAAAAAGCTACACAACCCATCACAGAAGCACTGCCCGCAAGTTCCAAGGCAAACCAGCCCGTCCACCTCATCTGCAGCCCCAGCTGGACAAGGCCTAATGGATCTTGTGGCCTGACATTCGACTCTCCTGACCTCAGACTTCGGCGACACTTTTTGGCCGCGGAACCAATATCGCGTGAGGTTAGTATCAGAGCCGTGCGTGCGTCGATCTCCTCTGCTCTCTGGCTCTTTAGCCACTTTGTCCTCTGTTCGTAAAGCGCCCGGTCGCATGCCACACGCTCCCGGACCAGGCTTCTTTGCAGGTCGGAGGCCCAGTCAACTAGGCGAACCTGGGTCCATTGTCCCCAATTGCGACCACTCGGCGACCTGTGAAGGGCAGCCGAGACTACTTGGCTGTCTATACGTCGTGTTGCGACCCCGCAAATTGTCGAATCCCTTTCGGAACAGCTAGCTCCATCTTGCCTCTTGCGCCATCTCACCAGCTTTCTCGCCGTTGCATGACGCAGCCGCGAACTGCCTTCTATGCTGAAAATATGCTCGAGAAGTGCTGTGAGATCCGATGGAGCTAGAGGGGGTATGTAGTCAGGATTCATAAGAATACTTGCATCCATGTTTTCTTCGTCGGTGCTGGAGTGGCTCGAAACAGCAAAAACGATAGGCACCTCCGCAACCGTAGGTGTCGAATCGTGGAAGATGAAGGGTGCGAGATTTGCTTTTGCTAGTTGCCTGAGGATGAGCTCCTTGCTACAGTCGATCTGTGCAGAAGTCATCGTATCTGCCTGCGCTAGAACAGGTATTATGCTGGTTTTTGGCTCTAGATGTCGAATTAAGTCTAAATCGCGTGATGAAAGCCCTGTTGCTTGTCAGCCAACTGGAGTTCCCCCCGATGTGCCAAAGTAGTGTAGCTTACCGCAGCCCGGTATCATGAAGATCACAGCGTCAACTAGGACACCTCCCCCATTGCTAATAGTGGACAGCACGTTCGACTCGTCAAGCCCGCTCATCATGCTCCTTCGTAGATGCTGGTCGATATAGTGCGAAGTTTCAGCGACAATGGACTTCTCAATACACGTCAATAACCCCCAATCACGCCAGCAGCAGAGGTATCTCGAGACTTACATCATTAGTTGTGTTATAGCCTGTAGTGTCAACGAAACAAATATTTCGGTCCAAAACGGAGTCGCCCAGGCTTTGCCGACGAGGAGAAAGGCTAACATCGTCCACAAGGTTCCACCAGGCCGGGTATGGTTTTGTGCTAGCGAATGTTTCTGATATGGAAAGGCGAGATCGGTCGGCTGTCTGATGTCTGTCGACACTGTCGATTGAGTAGCCCATTCTGTGTCTCGAGGTGCATTCCGCGGGCGGGTCGACATGGGTGATGTGTTCACAGCTTTGGATAATGGCCCTGATTAGGGAACTTTTACCAATACCTGGCGAAAAGAGACATCAGTACATGACAGTGATCGCGATTGAGTGAAAATGAATTGAAAGTACCTGTGTCCCCGGCCACGAGCAGCTTAAGTCGTCCTAGGGCCTTGCCCTGTTCTGTAAAAGGCCTCCGCGTCGGCACAGCAAGTGTGGGCATGATAAGTTGCGACTCGATATGGTCCATAGACTCAGGGGGCCGGGATGGATGATCCGTAATTGAATCTTCAAAAGCACTCAAAGCATAGCTTCCATGACCTTCAGAGAGTGAATAGGACAGGGATCCTCGACGGGAAGATTGGCTGCTAATGACTGAGGTCGGCCCAGATAACACCGGTATCGACTGTCCGGGCGCATGATTCATTGCTCTCGAATACCCTTCCGGGGGTGTTTGAGGCGTAGGAGGGCTGTGAAATGGAGGTGGTGTATTCGCCGACGAAGCCGTCGCCTTGCTCTGGTTGCTAGCTCGACATGAAGATGAACCGTTACTAGGATGGTAGATGCCTGATTCCTTCCGCGATCTGCCAGGACACGACGGTATAGCTGGTGGAAACTCGGGCGAGGGCCGGTTATCGATCGCAATATCGTCGGTGAATACAAAGCTCATGGGCGACGAAGCGTTGACGGTGACGAACGAATGAGTGGTGTCATCACCGCCGGCCGTATTCTTGGAGATCGTGTCGCAACCAGGTAGGGGTCGCATGTTGCCACGAATGGAGCATAAATTATTCTTCGATTAGATAGTCGAGGAGCCTTTGATCAATACTCTTAGTCTTTGGATTTTATTCCAGCAAAGACAGTGAGTAGAACAGATCAAGAAACAACTTCGTGCAAGGAGGGAACTACCGGCGGGGTGGTCGATGGCGATAAAGGGACAGTGATAAGCCCAAACACCCCCGCTTGGATCATCCTGATCTACCTACGTACCGGGATGTGATCCAGGCTGGTGCGGATGAGGGGTTCAAGTACTCCACTCTATGGCTACATGTAGCTCTCCTTGATCCAGAGCGGGACAGTATTCGATTTCGTGCTGTCGCAATACTTCGCTTGATCCAGATAAGTCAGCACTTCAAGGCGCCTGATCCTGCAGACCATGTGCCCAACAGTGCCCAAAACAACGATGCCTTATACAGCTTGACAGCACTGCCAGAACCACGCCGCTTAGATGGTGGCTCGCGGCACATGGCCTCAATGCACAGGTTCGCCGGCCATGCCACAAGCCAACTCATGCAGTAAACGCTTGGATTAAAGCCTCGCTGTTCCACCCGCACTGCTTGTGCTTTTGAAGAGATTCAGGTCCGACCCTTCTTAGAAGAACGGGTGATCGCGCAACTATCTATTTTGGTGATATTACAGACAAGGAACAATAGGGTAAAGTGCCTTCAGTGGTAGTACCTAAGGTACCTATCTAGGTACTTAGGTTTGTAAGTAGTAGGTAGGTAGGTACCACGTAATCAAGTAGGCTTCCAGGAACCGATAGACTGAGGTGATTGGAAGCACCCGCCAATGAGGCTGCCGATTCCCATAAGGGATGTGAGCTCCACTAATATGCCACCGCCATGTGACTGGGTTGTCTAACCTACCTACCTAGCGGAAGAATCTCCCCACCAGCAGCGTCCGAGGCCAAGGCAGCCTCTCTTGCTTGACCTTGCTTCCATCACTGCACATCTGGCTTCGAAACAACATCTCTAATCCCATCTTTCCCACTGCTGCCTTGTGGTGTAGCAAGAATTTCACGACAGACGGACATAGTCAACCATCAGGATTATCGATTTCCCCGCAGTCAAAGCATCCCCAAGAAGCCTTTCACCCCACCACCCTGCAAATTGAGTATCGAGCAGTGTTTTGGTCAGTCAGAATGGACGGAAAGCGGCATCCAAGCTCTTTCCAACAGCTCGAGAAGCTCGGCGAGGGAACTTATGCGACAGTAAGAGGTCTTTTCAACCGTTGTTGGGTGGGTGCTGATACCGCATCGTTTGCACACAGGTCTTCAAAGGTCGTAACAGACAATCCGGCGAGCTGGTTGCGCTAAAAGAGATTCACCTTGACTCCGAGGAAGGCACTCCGTCTACCGCCATCCGAGAAATATCCCTTATGAAGGAGCTCAAACACGAGAACATTGTCGCCCTCCACGATGTTATTCACACCGAGAACAAGCTCATGCTCGTTTTTGAGTTCTTAGACGGCGATCTGAAGAAGTACATGGACACGAATGGCGACAGGGGTGCTCTAAAACCAGCACAGATTAAATCCTTCATGTATCAGCTGCTTCGAGGCATCGACTTCTGCCATCAAAATAGGGTTCTGCATCGCGATCTCAAGCCACAGAACTTGCTCATCAACAGCAAGGGCCAGCTGAAGCTTGGTGATTTTGGCTTGGCTCGAGCCTTCGGCATTCCAGTGAACACCTTTTCGAACGAGGTTGTCACCCTCTGGTACAGGGCACCCGATGTCCTCCTCGGCAGTCGCACCTACAACACAAGTATAGACATATGGTCAGCAGGTTGCATCATGGCGGAGATGTACACTGGTCGACCACTATTCCCTGGCACCACGAACGAAGATCAACTCACAAGGATCTTCCGCATCATGGGAACGCCGACGGAACGAACTTGGACCGGAATCACTCAGCTTCCTGAGTACAAGCCAACATTTAGTCTATACGCTACGCAAGACCTTCGCCAGATCCTTCCACAAATTGACCCTACTGGTATCGACCTCCTTCAACGCATGCTGCAGCTGCGCCCAGAGTTGCGCGTCAGTGCAAACGAGGCACTCAAGCACCCGTGGTTCAATGACATTATCATGCAGCAGCATCAGCAGCAGCAAGCTCTACAAGCCCAGCTCGAGCTTACACCCCGGCGCAGGGCTCTTATGAGGGCTACTAGTCAACTGCCCCGGACGAAGCCTAGAGCATGATGATTAGGCGTCAACTATCCCGTCTCAAAACTGTCTTATACTGCACTCCGTAATGCTCCTGCCACGAAAGCCGGCGCAATGATCTCTTTCGAACCCTAGGCGGTGGCCTTTGCCAACTTGGTTCCCCTGTTACCAGGAGCGGAATCAAAGAGTCCTCATTCCTTGTGGACGAAACTGCCGTCCACTGGACTTCTAAATACCGTCTTGGTGGGCTCACGTAACCAGGTTTCGGCTCGTGCGAAGGACGGGTCGTCTTCTGGATATCCTGATGCGGTTCTCAGGCGTGCCACCTGGCTTCTCACCAGTTCAGCCACCTTCTTTCTCAAGTGTATGGCCTCTTCCAGCCCCTCAAGAGCTTCCGGAGCAAGAGGTTTACCGGATTTCTCAATGCGAACTTGGTGTTCCTCCACCAGATGTCTCCACCTCTTGCGAAACTCGCCAAAAACTTGGTCCACATCTACTGCATCACCAAACACAACCCTTACTTTTCGCCCGACCCGCGGAAGCCAGCGCGGTTTTCCTCTATTCTCATGCATGATAAGATGATGCCCGTCAATGAACATGGGTACAAATTTTGGCGCAGGGTTGCTCTCGAGGATCATGCGAGAAACGCCCCATTTGAAGTATCGGAGTGAAAGTTCGGGGTGCTGGTGGACGCATGCTTCTGGGAACACATGCACCCAGGCGTTGCGTTCTTCATCATAGGCCGAAGGGGCAGGAAATACCTCACCCGCTTTGGTGGTGAAAGTAGGCCCCAAGGCGCCGGACGGCGGGCTTGTTGCTTCTCCAGAGAGCACGCGAACGGCCTCGTTCATGGTTGGCTGAAACAGGCCCCCATGTGGCGAATGTAATAGTCTATGGGTCGGTAGAACCTGGCCGAGGCTAAAAAAAGTTGACATAAACTTGCTGTATATTCGTAAGCGCTGTCCGTCGTTGTCGGGGTATGTCGGGGTCGCACTGACTTCTTGAAACATATATCGTGAGCTCCGAGCCCCCAACGAAGATTTCGAGGCTTGAACGCATACTTCAGTGGTAACACTCCCCACGTAACTGGGTCATCTAGCCTAGGGGATTTGGTCAGGATGAAGTATCCATGTATATGACATGCATAGCCTTACACGCTGATGTGGTTCGAGACTGTCACCGCGCGTTAGTAATGCCTAAGACCTTGTCTCGTGAACAGCGCGATTCTCACCTGTAATGAGCCCCTGCCGACGATTTCCCCCCTGCCGTTCATCCAAGAGCTTAAGGAATGGTTTCAGGCCCTCAGTCTGCACGTCGTTGAGACCGTACAAGAAGGCTCTGGAAATGGCGCCAGTGAGGCCCATTACAACCGAAGAACTCAAGCGCCATGCTAAGCTCCGCCGCAAGGGCTGTAACTCGCCCCGGGCCATACTGTGGTGCTGGGATGAATGACACTGGCTTTGCGTGTACTTAAAGTGTAGATGCTTGGAAAGACCGGGAAGAGAGAAAGTACAGGTGCTGCCCTGTTGAGGACCATGAGGCCCCATCAATATGGACGTCAGTGTTGCTATGGAGGAATCTCAACATACCTGGATCTAAAGCCAAGAGTACATGCCGCGAAGTCGACTTTGACGTAGAAACGAGTGTCGCTTACAATAACGTACAGAGCTCCCACGCAGGGCGTCCTTGGGGAGGTTGAACGCAATTGCCAATGTTGTCAATTGATAGTCAGAGAAACAAACACAGGCGATCGATTCGAAGATTTCGGTACGTGCCGTGAACAGCTGCCACCAGATGGCAGAAGCTGCTGATAGCAGCCAGGCTAAGCGCCGCATACAGATGCGAATCAATCCAGAATACACATCTGTCGGACCTCGCTCCCCAAGTTTCCCTCCTGTGCCACGCTGTCCTCTCACGCAAGTTTGGTCCGACTCTACTGACGAAATACAGAATTTTTCTTGCAATGTCTCACAGTAAGGCGAAGAAGCCACCCCTCCCCAAGCACGGATCTGTCGCTTAACTTGAGAACAGGCAAGCGGAACACCTCCCGAAGCGTCTTCACATCCTACGAACGCGACCTCGCAAAAGCCGCTTGGGCGTCCAGCACTGCGCGACTCACGCGCGATTCATACCTCCCATTTGGGTCATGCTATCTCTGTCTCGAGATAGCTCGTGATCCGGTATCCTGTTGTCGTGGCGATATATTCTGCCGCGAATGCGCCATCTCCAACTTGCTCGCCCAAAAGAAGGAAATCAAACGCTTGATGCGCGCACGAGAGAAGGCGCAACAGGAGCTACAGGATGCTGTAGATCGCGACGACGAGGAGGCGCAGAAGCGCGCAGTCAAAGATTTCGAAACGATACAAGCTGGCCTGACACTTGCGCCGCAGCGAGTCGGGCCACAGTCACCAGCGGAAGACGAAATCCATTCCTCAGTACGAACAGGCAAGAGGAAGGCTGTTTTTGACGAAGAGGAGGCAGAGAGGATAGCGAAACAGGATCGTGCTAAGGCACGAAAAACTATCAACCAAGAGACTGTAGGTCCACAGAGACTTCTGCCACTGACCAGCTTGCTAATATAATCCAGTCGAAAGACAAGATGCCATCGTTCTGGACGCCCTCCCAGACGCCAGGAACCAACCCTCTGGAGACAGCCGTGTGGCAGCAGAGGAACAATAAGGTGACGCCGGTATGCCCAGCTTCCACTAATGATGCACAGCACCCCATTTCTCTCAAGACACTCCAGCAGGTCAAGTTTTCAAAAGAGGAGCCCGACACCAGCGCTACCACGGCCCCCAACCCTACGGAGCCCAAGTCCATCTGTCCATCCTGTATGCGAACTCTTGGCAACGCGTCGCGGCCGATGATGGCCGACGCATGTGGTCACGTAATGTGCCGAAACTGTGTCACCAAGTTCATTCAGCCGAGAAAGACTGCTACTGCTGATGCACCAGACCAGGGCTGCTTCGTATGCGACCGGCCCTTGGTTGCTAGCCCGGTTGGCGGTAAAGCCAGCGGCGCAGTACCCGAGTTTCCGGGGCTTACAGAATTACGCTCAGACGGAACGGGCTTCTCGGCAAGGGGGTCGAATAAGGTGGAAAAGAATAGCGTTGCTTTCCAATGTTGAGTCGATCCAACAGTATGGCAGTGTATTGCGGCACTTCGAACGGTTGAATTAATACCCATGTCTGTTATAATAAGTCAATTGACAGTGATGTATGATGCTGCGTCATGACCTCTTGCTGATATATGACAATTGACCTGTGGGCAAAGTTGTCACAAGAGACTCCTGGTATCATTCCCAGACTACCTCGCCCTGGCCGAACTTGACGCTCAAACGATGCCCCGCGCCAATCCATTCAGCCTTTCATCCTTTCTCCTCCAACGCCCTGAATCCCAAAGCTGTTGCGCCCCGCAAGACCAAGTCAACCCTGTTGATGCATATACCAATGCCGCACGAGACAACCACTAAAACTACAAAAGACAATGTCATAAGTCATACGACAGTGTTACCTTACCCTCGGCTGCTGACTGATGGTCTCCGCTGCTCCTGCCCTTGCATCCCGAAGCTTGACGATCGTCCTGGAACTCCGAAAACGACAGCCGAGTCGGGTTCGCCTGGCGCGTCCTCGCCATCTGCTAAATTAGATAAGTGGCCTTCGGGTAGCTTTTGCGCCCCAAAGCCCACGACTTTGAATATGCTTGTTCGGCCGCCGTTAGTTGCCATTTGCAGCTGCTCGTGCAGGCGGGCAAGCTGATAATTGCGCTTGATTGGGTTGACAACTGGTTGCGGCACCACTGGCTGGGGGTTCCAGTGTGAGAGTGCGCTCATGACTGCGGCAGTCTCTTCATCAGAGTCGACGGGCCCCGTATTGGCGTCATCCTCGTCTTCGATCGGTGCTATGGCGTCGAGAGCAGCTTCTGTGCAGATGTGTTAGATTGTGGGCATGGGTGCACCTGCTACCATGTTGTGGCAACTTACTCTGTTGTTTTGCCTGGTTTTTCTTCTGGTAAGCTGCCAACAGCATATCGTACGGAAGAGAACGTCCAGCGACCGCACGCTTTGCGCCCATACTATGGCTTTTGCATGTCAACGATCGAGCACAAGGCATGCCATTGGGAAGCAGAACGCCGCATTGCCGTTCGACGTCCACAGGACCTAGAGTGGGTGATTAGTCTCTTGCCACAACGTTGAATCCGCAAATTGTTTGATGAAGCTTACCCTTGGGTTTCGGGACTTTGGGTTTTGGATCTTCCTTCTTTTTCTTGGTCTTGGGTCCCTTGTCAGCGTCCCCTTCTGCCTTGCGTTTCTTCCCCTTGCCGGCATCCCCATCCGCCTTCTTTCCAGCGGCCTTTTTAGCAGTCTTGCTAGCGCCCGCGACGCCTTTCTTGTCACCATCCTCGTCACCGTCACTATCGTCGTCTCCTTTGCCGTCGCCGTCTTCATCAGCCTTCTTGGCCTCCTCTTCGCGAAGAGCTTCTTTGGCCCGCTCTCTGGCCTCGCGAGCTTCTTTCTTCCTCTGGGCCTTCTCTTTCTTTACCCTCAGACACTGAGCAATATGGCCCTTGGCTGCCGTCTTGAGGATGCTCTTCTTGCAGTGCTTGCATTGTTGCAAATCGGGGCTATCTTCAAGAGGCCGACCGGTAGCGAATGTCTCTCTGGCAGTATCATCGAGCGGGTTGACTACAGGTCCGGGCGAAGGCGCGTCCGCAGCGTCATTTCCCTTCCGCTTGCGCTCATCTGGGATCCACGATGCAGTGTCAGCGATAACTACCACCCATGTCACGGTGCAAAGAGAGGGAACACCATACCATCCATAAGATTGCCATCCCGCCATATGCCCGGTTTGTTCGGTTTCGGGACCGGCTTCTTCAATTTGATGGTTCCAGTCGCTTTGTCCTTTTTTGACGCCACTTTGATGGTATGTTCTTCGTCTGTGAGGGTGTTGTCAGCAGGGCCGAGAGGATCGACTAGCATCGAACGAGCGCGTACTTTCCCCGGCTCCCGAGGCTGTCGCCATGATGTCCCGCTCCCTCTTTGGCGCGACCGATATGGCTGCTACGATTGCTCAGGAGAGATGAGGGCCGTCCAGACCAGCAAGAGGTCGCTGAGTGGGGTTGATCATCCGACTGGCGTCGTTATGTATTCGAGACCGGCAGGCAACTGTGAATGAATATGCACAGGGCTTCGATGTTGGTCGCTGTCGGTCGTCGCACTAGTCGTTGTCGTTGGTTGTCGTCGCGTCAATGCCTTGGGGCTAGTCATGCGTCTGTTCACAGAACAAGCATATCATGCTATCAAGCAAAGGCTCCACATTTGCCAGACCATGCGCCAAACATCAGCCGCGTGTGGGGCAAGCGCTGTAAGCGCGCCAGCTGAGGCACATCCACTTACGCAGCCTTGGATGAAAGGGACATCGAGGTGATGCCCTGGAAGAACACAGAACACCACGTCACATCGATACGAAGTCCGACGATCGTTAATTCAATGACGTATTGACTCGTCATTGGGTTCGAAATCAGACGCTGCTCGTTCGTGACTATCCATGGTATCAAAATCTAACAATGTGTTCACCCGTTTCTTTTCCGCAATCCATCTCATGTCAGAGTCCACCCGGGCAGTTCATGCCTTGTTTTCTTCATTTGTAACGCCAAAACATCGAGCGGCCGTGATATGTTTTACCACTCGTCGGACAAAATGCCCTCGACTCCAGTCCTGTCCAGGGCGTCCTGGTGAGCACGCATAGCCTCCATCATGGAACGAGCGTGCAGCATCCCCATGTCACCCCAGATAGTCTGTATAATGTCCAGTGCCCACGCCCAGTAGGATTTTGGCACGCCCGGAGCGCAACTGGCCACCTTGAGCTGGAACAGGAGGGCAGGCAGACCTGCAGCACCAGACCCGCCACCCCCTGCACTCTCGACGGTGATCTGAGCTGCATCGTCGAGCAGAGGATGCCTCCAATGGCTCGGTGTGCTAACCAGTACATCTCGTGCCAGCGCTCGGATCGTTTCCAGCACCTGTGCCCGCCTAGCAACCGACACGAGGGGCAAACTCGATATCGGGTTCTGGTTGATGAGATCAAGCAAATTCTGGTCCACCAATATCCGAGCCCAGCGGTAGTAATTCCAGATCCTGGCAAACCACACATCGAAGTATAGATGGTATTCTCCTCGAAAGACTGCTCGTGGCGGGAGATCGGGTGCTTTCTCTGTGCGATAGAGCCATTGACCCTCTAGACTGTCAGCCCAGGCCCCCAGCTCGGTGTCGAGGCTCAAAAGCTGGCGAATTGTGTTAGTAGTTTTTGGTTGCCCGTCGCTGAGAACATGGCCTTGTATGAAAGACGATATTTGGACAAAGCGAGCAATCAGGAAAGCAAGGTCTGTGGACGGCTGGTCGGTAGGGTGCTGGAGTCGAGTGCCGAATGAAATCCAGTCAAAAAATTCGCGGGGTACCTCCATTGCAGTAACTTGTATGGGAATGAACTAGCAGGCCCAAAGTCAACTCTGTTTTTGCACCTTTAACGCAAAAAAAAAAAAAAAAAAAAAAAAAAAGGCTTTGGGTGCTTGTGATGGGCTCTGGCATTTGCTTACCATGGAATAACACAACTGCATCAAGGCTCTAAATCCTCCAAATGGGGCGTTGGGTAAAGGACACCAGCTCCTCATGAGCGCGGCGCCACCCATGACATGAGCGTGCACAGTGCCCGTGGCGTGATGCGTGCCCTTGACGACCTTGGAGAAGGGCTATGTCAGTATCCCGTGGTCATACTCCGGCGAATCAATGAAACCTCACCTCAAACATGGCAAGCATGACTACCGACCGTATAGTCACTTCGAGACTCGGCGCGTTCGGTGGCTGAATCAACTGGCCGGTCTGGCGCAGTGCTTGGCCATACTTTTGCCGCGCCGCGGCCATCATGTCTAATGGGTTGAATGTGAGCAATCGGGAGCCTCGAATGATCCCATCATGTCGACGACATACCTGCATTGCCCGTGAGATTTGACAAGCCCGCGAGCCCGACTGCCGCCATGACATGCTGGAGGGCGGGATTCCAAAGCCAAGCTGACGAACCAAGCTCGCCGATCGTTTTGGGCTCGTCTGGGTGACCGAGGAGATATCGGTCGACATAGAACTGGATACCACGTTCCTCTAGGCTGGGTCCTATCAAGAGCGAGGACAGCGCAGGTTCGGCTGGCTCCTCCTTCACGACGACCACGGCATTCGCAGCCGAGGGCATACCGATCGAAGGCGAACGTTGCAATCCGCCGGACTGAAATGGTGACGGAGTGCTCCATTGAGGATCCGGTTTTGGGGGTTCAGGATGCGTACTGGGAGAGGACCTGGCAACAGCGGAAACGGAGAGCGGACGTGGCGGCTGAACGGGGGAGAGGGAGATGAGATTGAGGTGGAATTCGAAGGTCGCCGGGACACAGCCGCGGTCGAAACAGCGACAGTGGACGCAGCATCTGACGCGGAATCATGTCCCCATTGAGCATGCGCTTTCTGAATGACCTTGGTGCTCTCATCGCGGAACATGAGCGACAGCTGATCCCGGTATCCAGGGCATTTTTTGCCTGCACGAACACACTGCGAGCATTCGGGTTTGGCCTTGTTGCACTATGTGTCTTGCTGTTTAGAGACAGAAAGCAGAAATAGGCACTCGTGAGTTTCTGTCCATGGCGACTTACCTTGATGCGGCGGACTCGGCAGTGCTCGCAGCCATGTGAGGCCTTACCGCAGTAAACCATGGTGTAGATGAGTGGAAGCGCGGGGAAAGGGGGCGTGGGGGCGTGAAGAGATCCGTATACTACGGCATGAGAGTAGATGACTCGACTCACTGGTTTTACCAGTGTCCACCAATGTAACAGTAGTCAGTCGTCACCGAGAAAAGCTAGTTTCGTGACGAGAAGAATCCTGCTGCTACTTTGGCTCACGAACGTGGCCTAGTCGTCCATGTCCCAAAACAAGAGGCCGGCAGTGCAGGGCCACAAGATCACCTCCACAAGAAAGTCAGCGCCCACCAGTAGACGTTTTGTTGCATAGGATAGGTAGTGCCGGTGCGCGTCGTGCGTGGTGTGTGTGTGTGTGTGTGTGTGTGTGTGTGTGTGTGTGTGTGTGTGTGTCCTCGGGCGTTTGTCGGCGAGCCAGTTGAGCTGATGGCAAATGGCTTCCCCAGTCCGTCAAACCTCCTCCTTGACGCTGCAGGGCCTACACGGGGTCCGGACGCTCAAGTACGACAGGTCGGTCCTATGCTTAGGATGGTGGTTGATGGAGTCGTATTTCTCAGATAGGCAAGACAAGGTAAGGCAAGGCACCAACTGTTGGCGCGATACAGTGGAGGTGAATACAATGCAGGGGAGGGCGCTCAAGATCGGGGGCGATGCAATGTAGGTACGATGCACTGAGAATACACTGGTGGTGGGTTCATGAAACGTCCTGATTGATAATCCGAGGCAGCCGTTCGTCTTCCCAATGTTCAGCGCTCACACACCCATCCGACAGGTCGCCGCCCGGACGAGGAGATGGGGAGCTGGGGAGCTGAGGAGGTTCGCAGTCCAGACCCCCGTCCTTAGCCCCGTGTCTCAGGCGGACCCTGGCGCCAGCTCTATTCCTCGAGTTGGTAGGTGGTGGGTACCTTCCCTTCTACAACCTTTGACCTTAACTGAGGTAGGTAGGTACCTAGGGACCTAAAGCACCTTCTCCCATCCGACATCACGTGCTGAGGGGCCGGCTACCAGGCTGGCCCGCCTCCGTCGGACTACGTTACTCCGCTGTTTTTCGAGGACCAAGGCTCTGGGCCCCGGTGATCACAGGGGCTGCTGTACGGTAGCCTTGGGTAGCCTGTAGGTTTACCCGCGCTCTGGTTAAGTAGGTGCCTCTTTATAGGCAGGCAGGCAGGTGCAATATAATATAGGTGGTTCGGTGGTCGGGCTTGCCAAGAAGCAGGGAATCTATCGGTTCCCTTGCTGTTTCAACTGGTTAGGCAGGGTCGGCCATTTACATGTGAAGCAACTGATTCCCAGGTTCGTCTCTGGTGACCAAGTACTCACAAACAGACCGTGCATCGGTGCTCAAGACTTCTGAGTAGGTAAATGTACCTTACCTAGGTAGGTAGGTAGGTACCTCCTTAGGTAGGTACTTAGGTAGGGAAGATTACTGTAAAAGCATTCCAGGTTCCCCACACCCTCTACAAAACATCCAGCCCAGAAGAGAGTCTCGACGGGAACCACAGTGAATTACCTCGAGTTGACCTTCAGGGTCGAAGAGACCAGTGGCAATCATCCCCACCCCGCCATGCCCCGACGTGTGGGGAGGTATGCACTGCAATTGAATGAACGACCATCGACGCAAGATTGCCGTGCCAAGCTAGGTACATCATACATCCACACTTGCAAGGACGCGGCTGATGGCCTCCCACCAGGGTAGAGGGCTTCAACCTGAGCAGCCGCTCCTGCTTACTGCCCTCACCATATATCCTGGTCTGATCCAGGCACTGACAGAAGATCATTACTTCTGGCAGGCCAGAAGGCAAGATGGTTTGGGTAGCAGCCTGTATGACGTAACACGTGGCGGCAGTGATCTTCTGACCCAGGGCCCTGGCTGTCCTCTGAGCTGGCAGGTCTGACCCTTTCCGTTCTTCCCGTCTGGAGTTGGCCCACGACGTCATCAGCTGTGATGCAGGACCAACCTCTAAGATGGCGCCCGTGACCAGGCAAAGAGGGACAAGCTCAGCCCAAGATACGGGCACTCAACCCCGAGGTACCAGGCCATCCCCAGTCTTGGCTAGTGAGTCGCCTTGCCAATCTCCCTGGATACGTCAGATCGCTCCTGGTGCACGACATTCTAGATATCATAAGAACCGCGACTTGACGCCCCCGCCCTCCAAACCTCAACCATCACAATCATCACCCTCTTCCCTCACCCTTCTCATACTCAACGAACAACGAACTTTGGTTAAGCAGTACTCTACAAATTAAATCGTAGCACAAACCGCCTGCATCATATTCGGACGGATACTGGGAAATCCGACATAATCAATATGGAAACGATCACAAATGTAACCAACGCTGCCGTCAAGGCCGTCTGGGGCACGTCCGAGACCAAGCAAGAGCCGGTCTCTGGCGTCCAGGGCAACACCGCCAAGGGCGAGCCCTACGATGCTGGTAACCTAGGTAAGCCTCTTGTCTAGACCACAGTGGTCCCTCGTTCCCGTCTTAACAAGGTGAAAAATCACACAGAGCCCCAGAGTGTCCACAATGATGTCACAACCCCAAGAGCCTTGCCAGACGATAATGAGAAGCAACTCCAAGACGCCAAGAACACGCTCGGTGCCGGCGCCGACACCAATGCCAGTACCGACATTGGAAAACCAGAGCTCGCCGATGCCAAGCCCGAGCACATCAACAAGCCCGTCGCTGCCGACAGCTCCGTCGGCGGCCAGCACGACACCCGGGACCCCAAGGACAGCCTTGAAGATGACCCAGTGCCCAACGTCGACTTGAGCAAACCCGGCCCCAAACCCTTGGAGACGGTCGCGAAGGAGCACGGCGGCGACGCTGGCAATATCAGCAAGGACACTTCCCAGCCAGGAACTTCCTCGACCAAGGCCGTGGCAGCAAATGACACCTCGGATGGCCCGCAGAGCGAGAGCCACGGGACAGGTACGGGCGAAAAACACATCAAGACAACCGGCTTCGCTGCCGAAGGAGGAGACTTTGACGCTGCGAATGCCGGCGCTGCCATTGAAGCTGACCGTAAGTTGCCATCCATTCTTGCTTGGAGGCCTCACTGTCTCTTATACCGATCAATTTAATAACGTTATACCAGGCCTGGTCAAGGAGGGAGGACATCCCGGCCCCAGCTCCCCAGGCACGGGCCTTGGCCACACAGATAGCAAGGACAGCAGTGGCAGTGGGGAGAAGAAGAGCCTCAAAGAGAGAATCAAGGCCAAGCTGCACAAGCACTGAGCTGAGCTGGCCCATCTCTACTTGGCTGGATGGGCACATGCTGCGCATCGACTTGCTCACTTGGGGCGTTAATTTCACGACATGACACAGCTTCTGGACAATATCCTGGTAGTGAGCTACGATACTGTTGGGTATTACTTGTACTCAAATATTTTCAATGATAATTTTACCGCAAGGACTGAAAGAAACCACCCAAACTGTCCCGTAACACAAGCACAACAATGTAGTCAAAGCGACTCCTTTGGTCTCTGTACATAGCATTCCGAAGATCTAAGCCAAGGAAATCTGGCGCCATTTGCTATGGCACTTCACAGCTGCTATCATGGGCCATGCTCATAAACCTTCATAACATGAGTTCGTCCTATGTTCGCACCCCCAGAAACCTGCCTGCAGAAGCAGATCCCACATCTACCTGTCTCCTCACGCAGTTCTTCGGTAGCAGAGATGCGTTTCAACATATCCAGAAAGGACTGACGGCTGTTCGTCTGTTCCTCGTCTAGATAGCTACCACCACCTCTGCCACCCGTCTGCGACCCCCCCGCTCCTCACTACAGATTCGAGTCATGCACTAGAACATTCCTATGAAGCTGACATTGCAGGACATGGTATGACACATATGCCATATCGTCGCGCTGGAGCTCTGACAACGACAGTGTGCTCTTTGCCGGCGTGAATAAAAAAAAAAGGCACGCTGAGTGATAGCTTCAACCCACCCTTCCTTTGATAAAGCCGTCCTACGCAGACTCCGTAGCACGGCGCAGAATAGGCCGACACAAGCCTCCAGCTCGCCGGCCACTGTCGTAGGCCGCTCCGCCATTGGCAGTCATTTGTCCGTCCTCTTCACAGGACACCGCGTTTCTTCACCGGGCCTTTTTTCGTCTTTTTGTCCAACTAGGCGATTGGTCTTCACAAGCAACGCTCATCAGAGGAAGCCCGACTCTGCAAGAACTCTGGAGAAGATAATTCAGTCAGCCTTCAACGTTTCCGCTTGACAGCGGGCAGTCCGCATCGCCCACAATGACTCTGAGCCATGGAGAGGATGGGAAGATGCAGCAAGGTGTCCCTTTACTATTGTAGACGAATTCGACGTACCTGACAATCTTCTCGTCTTCTCGCTCGCGAGGCTCAACCTGCAAGCTCTTGTCGTACATCTCATGCACATCGCCGGCAGCCTGCTTATTTGAGATGATATACTCTTGTAGTTCGGGGACCGGCTGCAGAGAATACCCTACGGCTTGGTATTGTTGTATATCACGAATGACCTCAGCTGTCTTCGACCTTTTGGCGAAATTGACGAGGTTAGTTTTCTTGATGATCGATGGGATACCATCCTCGATAAATGTCAAATCGGTCAGGTAGACGCCTATCGATAATTGTAAGCAAAGTTGATCCGCGCGAACTGGTCCGCTTCTGTCATAAATCGCTTACCAAAGAAGGGGATGCATGGCGGATTTGCCACATGAAGCGACTCGCGATACTCGCCAAAGTTCTTGGTGCTGGCCATGAGTCGTCGCATGTTCTCCAGTACACCCTGAGTCCGCTGAGGAACCTGGTCCCATGTACGTTTCAGACGGGCAATGGGCGCAGTACCGAGGGCTGAGATGATGGACGTTAATGTAGAGAAGTTGTTGAGACTCCGGCATTTCTGTCCGCAACTTTAGCTCCCGACGAACAATCCTCATGAAGGCGTGTAACTTACATCAGCGACCGCAACGAAGTGCTTGATGACGACGACGCGTTTCTTCACATCCATTTGGGCCAGAATCATTTCGGCAACCCAGTTCGTCATCTGATTAGAGTGAAGAATCAGAAGCTTGACATTGGGTGCTGGCTCAGGGTCTCCATCGGCAACCTTCTTTTGCCACGTCTTGTTCAGGCACTCGGTTGGCTTGATTTTGCCATAGAGTCGCGACTCGATGATCGTGAGCTGGCGGGCAAACTCGGTAACATCAATGTCGAGGAACTTGAGCTTTTTCATGTTCTTGGGCATGATGGGCGCAGGCGTGCTCTGGTTGACCGTTTGAATGATGCGTCGAGTGCCTGCTTCCTTGCCACTTAGGCGCTGGTCCAATATCGACATGAGGAGCGCTGAGCCAGGCGTTTCGGTGGATTTAACGGTGTCCCGAGCGAAGGCATAGACATCGCGGATTAATTGCTTGGACTCTTCGTTGAAATCCTCCATCCAGAAGTTATCGAACCAGCTCCTCAGAATGTTGACTACACGCACGCGGATGAGTTTCTGTTTCTTGTCTCTCCAAAGCTCGAAGTCAGTGGGTGCCAGTCCTTCCGGCGGCTGAATGCCGAAACGACCAACAAGAAGCTCGAAGAGCTCTCTTGCTGAAGTGAAAGATCGATATGTGAGGAGAAAGGTATTGTTGAAGTTAGAGTCCAACTTGTCGTGGCGTGTCAGTTGCTCTACGAGGGCCAGCAGCGTGCCTCCTTTGACTGTCGGAGGCTGCGTTTTCGTATCCCATGAGATATCAGCCTCCAAGTCCAGGAGTAAGAAGTCCGGCGTATCATCAAGTTGCTGCTGTACGGAACTCTGAGGGTTCGGGTCATCTCCCAGGATCTTCTTGACCTTGGAGTAATCCCCCTGAAGCTACCGCCTGTGGGGTCACCTTCGCTAAACGAATGTGAGGTCAGCAGCGGAGGGCGCGTTGGGGCTGTCCTGGACTCGCTGCGTTGGTGTGGACGTTCATACGGCATAGTTTCACCCCTGCGGAGCTGATCACGTTGTGAGAAAACATCTCTTGGCGCGGGTTCCAGCTGCTGTAGTTGATGTTGAGGCTGAGTTTGAGCTTGAGCTGGTGCTTGAGGTTGCTGCTGCTGCTGGTTGATGGAAACCTGCTCTGACAAAAGTTGCAGAGAGAAACCGACGTGGGAAGAGTTCGTCTCGAGAGCCTTGGCGCACTGCCTGGCATATTCGAGTCGATTTTCCAGGGCTTCGCCTCGGACCTCTGCCCATTCATCTGCGAGCGGCCCTGCTACAGCTTGACAAGCCAGTAGCAAATCGGAGATGTTGTCGTATAGACTCTGTTTGTTGACGCTGAAGTCGGCTAGCTGAGGCGTTTGGAAGCTGTTGCCTAAGGATGACAAGTTGATGGATTCAACCATTGCGATCCAAGGCTTGAAAGTCTCCAAAACTTTGCTCCCGGCTGAGCAGACATTATTTCCAATGACCCCGTGTCTGCAAGGCGTCACTATCTTTTCGGTGACGACAAGGTTCTTGTCCAGCTCTCGAATACTGAAGACGAGCATGCGTTTCAGCTCGTCTAGTCTCTCAAGCAGCTTGCCGTCTAGTCCCGCAGTAGGCTCAATGACGCCCTCCTCGTCCTCTAGAAAATTCGCGGTAATGGGGTCCCGTGGTCCCAGTCCGTTGTTTTGCCAACTGCCACCCGTGGAACTGCCGACGACGAACCCGGGAAACAGTCGTGGAATTTCCTCTCCACGCTGCTGCCGAGCAATCTCAACGTAGCTGAAGACGCCAAGCAGGACACCATCGGCTTCTTGCAGGCATTTCTGGACCGATTCGGCGTTTGGCCAATCCGCAGCAGCGATATGAGAAGAGATGACGAGCTTCGAGAACTTGGACATCATGTCTCGGAAATGAGGATAGAGGGCTTTGTTCGTCGATATGATTGATGGCTGACCGGAATGATTGTCCGTAGTACCGGATCCAGCGGCAAGAAGCAGTCTAAGATGATCTGAGATGTCTTCGGCACGTGCGACATACTCAGAGCGGCTGTTGTTTGTTATGGCTTCGCGATAGCGATCTACGGCTCGTCGCATGTTGGAGACAAGGCGCGTCCATGTCAAGGGTGGAGTCGAACCATCGTCAAAGAATGAGCGCGGCACGGTACTTGTTGGTGGTGCATTGTATGACGTGCTGGTAAACGAAGTGGCCGAGGCGATCATGGGTGTTGGTGTCACGCCCAGAGTCTGGGTGGTAAAGGGATCGCCTTTCAGACGAGCCGCGGGGGAAGCTCCATTCATAGAGTCCATCGAGGTTGAAGGCGACAGGCTACTGTCGTTGTGTGAGCGACGATTGCGAGTCTGCGGGACATAAGATCACGTCAGCGATTTTCACCAGCGGTAAGTGGATCGAGAGGTGTGAGCATTACCCCTGAACCTCGAGAAGCGAGCATTAGTGACTCGCCCTCCATCTCAGATGCTGAGTTCGTTTCTGAATCCTCGTCTTCGTCCTGCGTCAGACCGCGGGCCATCATCTCAGGTGGCGGTCGTGTTCGATCTGGTATGCTGACGTTCATACGGTCTCGGGGCCCGGTCTCGCTGGCCGACACGGGGGACTCAAGAGGAAGTTCCATACTGCGGTCACCCGTCATCATGTTGTAGTAGAACAAGCGGCCGTCTGGAGTTGCTTGTGGTATCCAGAAATCGGCTCTCGACTTGTCGCCAGGTTGCGTGCCCTCGAGAGGCAGTCCATTTGTTCCATCGTGATCCGACTCGTCCTCTTCGTCGTCGAACTGCTCTTCAAACTCATGCTCGTCTTCCTCTCCCAATGGTTCGTCTTCTACCTGCGGCATCTCGTCCGGGTTTGTGATGACCTCGCAATAATTGGAGGGGAACCAACCGCGCACACCGTTCAAAACGCCATCCCACCATCCGGTCTCCAATCTGTTGAGAACGCAAATGACGTCGCCTTCGTTGAAGGTCAAGCTCGTCCGATCCTCCGCTTCGTAGTCGTACAGGGCGCGGACGTACATGTTGCCCTGTGGGGCAGTGCCCGCAATGCCATTCATGTTGGAAGTGGCTGTCAAGTGACTCGGGTCTGTTTCGGCGTGGTAGTCGAGGGATTGGTCGTGCGGCAATCTCTTGCGCGCGTACTGGGTACTTTTCTTCTGAGGATAAAATTGCGCCGACGCAGCAGTCTCTGTCATGAGCATTGTGATGCGCGCTGAGCGCCGGGATAGCGACGTTCGAAGGAGGAGGAGGGCGGGGGGGGGAAGGTTAAGCCATGATCCACCTCCACAGCCTCGCCTCCAGGGGGATGTTGAACGTTAGTCGGTGGTGGTGGATGAAGTGGGGCGTCCACTGAGTATGTGATGCACCCAAAGACGCAACGTAGGTTCTCAGAATGAATATGGTCGAGACGCGCTGATTGAATTGGTAGTTGCGATATCCTTCCTCTAACGACAAGTTGCTACTCCAGTAGTCCAAAGATGAGCAGATGCGCGATGGGGTGGGGCATCCCGATTTGGCACACGGGGGACAGGAGTGTGTGGGTGTCACGTGGTTTTTTCATCAATCTGGCGCGCTACTGATACTGTTACTGGCGTGAGGGGATGGCAGGCTGACAACCCAAAGTCTGGGTGACTGGACAGCCAGCCAGTGACCCGTTGGAGGGTCCTGGTGCGACTAGTACCCAATCAGCTGAGGTTGCAGCGCGACGACTCGCAAAATGGCCGCCTACCAACCCAGTCAGCCGACTACGTAGCCAATGGCGAGCGATTTGCCAAGTCTCCCCCTGAGAACCGAACCTCTTTCTGGCACTTGCCGAGGGCCAGCCAACCTCGTCTGTCCCAAATCGCAGCACATCAACCAGCGAGCGTCTCGAGGTCAAGGGTTGTTAAAGTGTCTGTCCAAATAGACAAACGGGCTTCTTTTCAAACACCAGATTGACCGAGGGTCGAAGTTTTAAACACCGTGAAGCATGGACAGCCCGGCCATGGGGGCAAAGTCGGGGGAACGATACGAGACAGGGCGCAGAAAATGATTCACGGGAACAGCCGGGCGCGGGCGAGACGCGCATGACGAGGAGTCCGAGAGACGTCCCAAACGTTTAAAAGTTGTTCAAAACCACTGCCCCGGCTAGCTGAGCACTGAAGGGACATCCTGTGCTGTTGTGAGGATGGCTCCAGTTGGGTCGCGGGGCCTCGGGGGCTACCACGCGGATCCGCGGCAGGGCGATCCCTGGCTTGTGATGGCTGGCTGCTTCGCAACACTCCACTCTAGCCTTTGCCATACAGCCTCGACCTCATTCACCATCGGCGCATTTCAGGCACACTGAACAGTAGCATCGAAAGTCGTCGGCTGGCCTTGGCGAGCTTCGGTCTCCGTCCGCGGTCGATAAAATCCAGACGAGACTAATTAAATGTGAGGGATGAGTTGGCGACGAGTATCGAGGTTGGCTGCCATGGCAAATCCAGCTTCCGTCCGCCTACAGGCCCCTCTCTTGATCCCTTCACCGACTCAACATGCTGCTGAAGGCCCCATCCACTATCGTGGTGTCGACATGTACAATGTGGACTCCGATGCATGGTAGAGATGCAGCTTTCACCGCTCTGACGGCTCAGGACGAGCTGGGTTCCTGTAGAAGGCAGCGCACCGCCACCTCGGTCCATGTGCTACCAAGTAAGCCAAGGTTGTCGTTAAATCGTGGGTCTCGACAAACGAGGTGGCGATATGACTCTTATGTAGTATGTAAGGGACGAACTGTAAGCAAAAAGCATTGGGGCGGACAGCCCGTGGTCGCTGGTGCGAGAGGGGCAGCTGAAATGAAGGGCGAACTGTGCCATTGCTCATCCGGGTCAAACTGGAGTGGGCAGTTGATGATGACAAGTAAAGCAAGTGATGAGGGTTTCGCACCTCAGGCAATAACCAGGTATGAGGCCAGCCTCACTTTTCCGCTCCCTGGCTCCGCGGTCCCCGGCCCTGGTCCTGTCGGCGGCCGCGCTGTCATGGTGCTCCAGCTCCATGCTTGCCATCTCCCTGGCCATATCGCCAGGACGGCCTGCATAGCAGCACAGGGGACGGAGGCATGTACTTTGCACAGTGGGTGCACCTAAGGCAAGGCAAGGCAATGTCGGTGCATCACGCCAGGTGTGCACACCGGCGTGGCTGATGCGATCAGAGCAAAGAGAGAAGGATGGCCGATGGACGGATGGGTGGAGGACGTAAGGAGGTGGTGGCTCGTGCTGCCTCACCTGCCTCACTCTGTCGCTCCCGTCATGCGGGCCGTGGGCTGTAGCCGTCGATGGTCTGTGGTTGCAGTGACGGCGATGCGATGGCTACTCAGGCGTGGCGCGACGCGGCGCACGGTAGTGAATCCCGCCCATCCCTATCGTCCTTGATTCTGGGACACCAGAGTGGCATAGCTGAGGTATGATGATGGAGGTCGAATGAACAGTTGGTTTGTCATGCTGAATGCGATCCACTTGAGTCGCGTCAAGTGGATTGAGATTACACGTCCAGACAA
This sequence comes from Verticillium longisporum, assembly GCA_019188255.1. Taxonomy (NCBI): domain Eukaryota; kingdom Fungi; phylum Ascomycota; class Sordariomycetes; order Glomerellales; family Plectosphaerellaceae; genus Verticillium; species Verticillium longisporum. The sequence goes on from JAETXT010000007.1 coordinate 973,667, forward strand.
CAAGCACTGCGATGGGCTTCAGCGCACTACGACAACACAATGGGCGGACACTGAGACGCAAGGATTGCTGGGGCGAGAAGAGCGATTGGGCACGAAACAGCGAGACAGCGCGGCCGCGGGCGAGGCCGTAGTAGCTACATTCGTCGCCCCGCCGACCCCTCCAACAAGTGACCCCCTCCTCCTCCTCCTGCTTCTAATGGCCCCTCCTGCTGGCCATCCCCCTTCCTCCCCCTTCTACCTCAGCCTCCCCCTTCTTCCGTCACGTTTTCCGGAGTCTTCCTGCATCCCGTTCGTTCTCATCAGACTTTACGTGACGGGACGGGACGGGACTGGACTGTGCGCTACCACCTTCTATCGTGACGCGACGGTGGAAATTAGCACTGGGTACGAGCAACGCAGATAGTGGAGAACAGGTCTTCTCCTTTTATTCCCACAGACCCAGTCATGGCAGGGATGCTTTCTCCCCAGTTCCAACTTCCGTTGGGCCACCCGGGAAGAGCCCGACTGGTACCGCGGCCTCTATTGACCCCACCCGTTACGAGAGTGGCTCCGTTCTGTAATGTTGAGAGGGGCATCGGTGGACGGAAGCTCCAGAAAGAGCTCTTCCAAAGCAGCCCCGTTCATCCCCAAGCAGCTCCAACAGCTCCAGAAGCTCCATCTCTACTGCGTGCCTACCGCGTGTCCGGTAATGTGCGTTGCGCCTGCATCTGGGGGAGGGCTCCAGCTGCCAGGCAGCCTGGGGGCCCAGGGGGCTGGCTCACCTCACCGACTTGGGAAAGGTAGGTCGAGTCCCGCGATGGAGCGCTAGTCCTGTACGTTTTGTACAGCAAAGCAAGTTGAATGAGTGCCGATGTGTCTAGGAGGCTCCATCACCTCGAGAAAAGCACTGTGACGGTGACAGGGAGCAAAGGGGGAACGTCAGGAGCGACTGTAGCGACAGGAACGACATGTTCGATCGAAGAGGAGCAAACTGAACCCAAGAGTGGAGGAAGCCTTGCTATCCAACACATTCGGAGCTGTCAGTGGCCGAGGCAACACCGTCAAACGGATACGTTTCCCTTCGGACTCACCTGTCAGTCCAGTCAAGCCCGTGCCAGCCCTCGCCTGGAAGGTAGAAAATTTTCTGATTCTCTTTTTTCCCCTTCCACTTTGCTTCTGTTTGGAACCGGCCCCTTTCCATCCTCTACTTTCCGAACCCCCTGTGCACGTACCCTTCAATACACGAGTACTGACACTCGAATGTGTGGGTTTTTTTATCTGGTACTGAGCGGTTGGTGTGGCTCGGTAGCTCGGAGGGGATATAAGGGGAAGAGCGGGGGCAATTAAAGTCATCATCATTGGGTTGGTACCCGGCAGACAGTCCACGGTAGCTAGCAGCTTGTCGGTATTCGTTCCTTATTCCAGACGAGATTAGCTGTCCCATGTCTCCCGAACGCCCAGGTGGAGGTGGATTTGTACGGACTCAGTCTTCTTCGGACTGACAGTGAGGTGGCTCCACCACTGAGCACGACGCTACCGGGCCTGCTATGCTAGCAGGCATGTAGCTGCTAGCGCAGAAGGTACCTGAATAGACCACGAGCCGAAGACCGGCACTGTGTGGGGTCTCCCCACCCCTCGCAAGGTGCACACGGCACACACGACACTGGGAACTGGGTACGCAGTGCTGGGCGCTGGCGACGGATCGCGCCTTCCTGCTATTCTCTCACGCGCTGACACGATCATGCTCCCCTCCCCGCCTGGTGGTGTCGCTGGTGCGCTGGAGTGCTGGCTGGCCGTGCTCTGATGGCCGCCCCTCCCTCCACTTTCCAGTGTCCCGCCTCTGCCCCCCCCCCCTTCCCCCTCCCCCCTTTGGTCACATCAAAATCCCACCAGCAACGTCCCAAAAGTGATCTATCTCCCCCCCCCCTTCTTTCCCTCCCCCACCCTTCTCTCCTGTCACATCCATCCTCCCACATCCCTCTTCAACGAGCCATCCCCCCCCGCGCCGCTGTCGGTCAGAACAGGTGCCTGGTCCCATCCAAGAAACCCCACACCAAAGAACATCCCATGAGAATACCGAACCAAATGATCTCCCACATCGCTCAGACCCAAGCCACGCTTTAATCGCCCACGGCGTCGTGCGAGGAGCGCCAGACGACTTCAACATCGCTCCTTCATCGAGTCCGCTCAACTGTGCTTTTGGAAGCCACTGTCCAGTCGTTGTCAACCGTCGACGTTCACTCTCCTTTTCTCGATCGCATTCATCGTCGAGCGCCAAAGAATCAACACGGAAAAGAAGCTCACCAGCCACCCTTACCGAAATGCCTGCTAGTGTCGCCGTTCTGCCACCGGCAGTCCCCGCAGCCCCGGCTTCTCGAAAGACTTCGCTTGCGCCGGAACGCAAGTACAAATGCCAGGTATGTTCATTTTGTCGAATCCCAACGAAGGGCGTGACCTCGCCATACTGACACGCTGCACAGTTTTGCGCTCGCGCTTTCAGTCGATCTGAGCACCGAAGCCGCCATGAACGATCTCGTGAGTTGCCTCCGACCCCCGTCTTCTCTTGAGTCGAGCCCTCTCCCTTCCACAAGGCCACGCAGTCCGTCGACCGCTGCCTTTCTCGTACACTCCCCCTCGTGGATGTGTCGAAATGATATGACTGACTTGTTCGTGCCACAGACACCAAGGAACGCCCCTTCAAGTGCATGAAGTGCCGCAGTACCTTCGTCAGGCGTGACCTTCTTCTTCGACATGACCGAACCGTGCATGCTCGCGATGCGTCAGGACCTCCACTTCACAGTGACTCGAAGCGCAGGAAGCCGCGTGGTGGCCCTGCCAAATCCCCGATAGCCATCGATACGTCCGCTCTCGAACAAATCGAAGCCACCAGTGATGGTATTTTCGATGTTGAGACGGCTGCCATGCTGGTGGCCGACCTTCACCATAAGGCCACGGCTGCCATGCGCAACGGAAGCTATGATGGAAACTCGCCAACGCCGTATTCCCCTCGCGGATCCGCCCTGTTGGAGCCCTCAGTGACATACCCCTCCGGCGCGATTGCGTTGCCTCAGTGGGACTCTTTCATGCCTCAGTCCGCTGCCGAGTCCAAAGCTCACTCCATCACGTCTTCCACGTCGGGCTCTTTCGAGTCCCAACAGTCGTTCACCACGTCGAGCACAATGCAGCCCCACATCAACCAATTGCCTCCACTCAACGGTCAAACTTGCAATGGTTTGGTGCCGGCGCTGCAGTCCATGATCAGCTCGTTGCCCAATTCGACTGTGGGTACGCCCGTGACGCACAGCTCGCACATGCACGAAAACGCTGCGTTCCAGACCCCGCAAGTAACCAACGACGATGCCCGCAATCTGATTCTCGACAACATCAGGGCCATGGATTCGGAGCACGCCATTCCTGACGGCTTCCGCCTTCCCAGCTTGGCGTCACTGAACCGGTATCTGTCGACGTACTTCGGCCTCTTCCACCACCACCTGCCTTTTCTTCACCCGGCCTCCTTCGACCCCACTTGTGTGTCTCCGGCGCTGCTTCTTGCTGTTCTGAGCATTGGCGCCCTCTACGCCTTCGATCAAGATCAGGCCTACATGCTACACATTGGCTCCAAGGTCCTCGTCAGCCAGTTCCTCCAGAACAAGGAAAACTTCAGCTCGAGGAAGTGCCCCCTCTGGACCATGCAGGGCTCATTGGTCAACATGATCTTTGCCAGCTGGAGTGGCGATCCCAAGGGCTTGGAGTGGGCTTGCTCGATCAAGAGTCTGCTCGCCAACATGGTGGCCGGAAACCGGTACGAACTCAAGCTTCGGCAGGAAGCCCGTGGAGGCGCCCAGCCCAGTCGTGCCGAATGGGTTGAAGACGAAGGTTGCCGTCGTACATACTACGCTGTCTACATCTTCTTCGGTCTGCTGACGCTCTCCTACAACCACACTCCCGCCATCAGCTTCAACGAGTTTGAGGATCTTCACTTGCCTTCTTCAGAGGGCCTCTGGAACCTCAAGGTAGCAGACGATACCACGTGGGCCGAGCAAATGAAGAGTTTGCCTGTTGTGACTTTCATGGAGGCGCATGACAATCTGTTCCAGGGAGAGACACTCAGGTACAGCGCGTTTGCAAGCCGTGTCATGATCAACGCGCTCTTTCTCGAAGTTTGGTACCACAAGCGTAGCCCGGAAGCTTTGCAGGACGTGGTGACAGAGTACAAGCTGCGCCTCGCTCTGGAGACGTGGGAGAAGTCCCTCGAACTCTGTGAGCCGGAGACGTCGGCTGTACCCCTCAGCGCCCCTCACAAGGGACACCCTCTCATCTTCAATGCGAAGGCTCTGTACCGCAATGCACGAGCTCGTCTCGAGGTGGACCTCAAGGCTGTGCAGGAAGCCCTTCGCTACCACGACTCGTACGAAGTCGCAGCTGCCATGTCCAACGCTCGTGATCGTGTGAAGAGATCAAGCGAGATGATCAAGGTTATCCAGGAGTGTTACAACTGTATTGAGATTGCTGTGGTGCAGGGTGTGCGGTGGGTTGCGCGGACGTCGCCGACGAACTGGAGTGTTGAGCATGCGCTCTGCGGTCTCGATCTCATGATCATCCTCTCTCTGTGGCTTTACCGTCTGGAACATGACGAGGAACCTGCCACAGAGGAGGAATTGGCCATGTACAACAAGGTTAGACTCCTCTTCGACAAGGACCTCGATGAGGCCTACGCCACACAGCTCAGTTCTGTCGTGGCCAGGCTTTGGGGCTCCATGCTCGACGAGGTAGTCGTATGGGGGTAAGTTGCCTCGACTGTCTTCTGATGACCCGTTGGCTAACGTATTTTACCAGAATCACCCGACTCATGGGCGAATCATTCCGCCATCACGCGCAGGCGCTCGTCGGATACGTCGACGATATGGAGGCGTCCTCAAACGTATCAACCCCGTCAATGATTTCTCAGGGGGCTGATGAGGATAGCGTGTATTAGTTCGAAAGAGACGACTGAAACGATTTCCTTTGTTTTCTTAAGGGTTTGCACGGGGGTGGTCTCCGTTTTCCTTGGCATCATATACCTCTTGGTTTACATCAGGCGTTACGGGACCCGAGGGCTCATACCAGCGCCGCCGTCCAGCCTTCGCGCTGCGAAAGTGGGAGGGTGCTGACGGCGCGGGGCTGCAGGCTTTGCGTGTTCCGCATACGCTGCGTTGCATTTTGGTTTCCTTGATTTTTTCCGTTCCCTTTTCCTTGGACTCTTTCCTTCGCAATCGGGTCTGGCCTCGGATCAAGGGCAATAATGGGCTGGATGACTTTGGTGGCGGCTCACCACGGCTTGCGATGTGCTGGAAAGGAAGGGGATACTCGCACACGCAAGCTTTGGAGCGGTCCTCCTCGTGTTGGCTGGTCCAGAACTGGTCTCGCTGTAACGGACCCTGCGTTTCGCCTTTCGTTGTCGAACAGGTTGATTTTGACCGACGGCACATAACTATCTCCTAATCACTCAGGCTGCGATGTCGCGTCGATTCTTTTCCTCACCCTCGGTACCTTCTCTTCTTCACTTGACTGCGTTTCCTTATCCTTTTGCTCATCGTATCATTCTTTGTCTGTTGCATTTCATGTCGTCTTGCTTGCTCTTCCCTTTTTTATTTCCTGCTTCGTTTCGCCCCTGACTTTTCAGATACCTTGTTCGATATACAGATTGCACCTGTTGATTCCCTTGGAGGGATGGGGTTCTGATGGAAGCTGAAAGGCAGCAATGGGTTGGGCTAAGGTGGATTTTTGCGAACAGCACGACATCTCTCCTGATCCAGACAGGCGGGTTAATGGTGGCAAGGGTCGGGACTGGGATGGCGAGCTGTGCGCAAGCATGTGTACCTATAGAAAGGCCCACTTGGAGTTTTCGTTGTGCATCTCGTTCCAAGCTTTTTTCTTTTCCTTTCGAAGTCAATATCACATCTCTTCCAACATCAATGCTCGCAAGATATCGGTCAGGATGCGGTGAGCTGTGGTGTGTGCGACAGCATAACTGGGTGCTTCAGCAGATCTTTCCATCTGGAGAAACCGCTTGTCGTGTAGGCATCCATCTAGCAAGGTTGCCATCCTAAGAACCCGAAGTGTCGTCCGTCTCGCCGAGAGAGGCATTGTGTCTCCGTGGTGGGTAGATTGACAAGCTAACGTCGTAAGGGCGCGGTGAGCAGATTTCTTTGGCAGCGAGTGTGCATTGACATCTCGAGGACGTTGAAAGCCACTCGGCGATGTAGACTAGGCCACACAGAAGTACCTCGTTAGGCTCGGGACTCCGCGCATCTCCATGACTGATGATGATGATGCGGAGCTCATCCCTGTTTCCAGCGACCCACACTCCCCGCAGCATGACGATGCGGGGAATAGAGGCGGCGCCAGCTCTAAGTGAAGCAAGATTCTCATAACTACCAGGACTACCTAGGTACCTTGCTTCATAGCTCCGCGATGCAACTTTGTTACCACATGTCTACTCCGCCGCCATGACGCGACCCACGCTGGACATTGTGCTTAGGAACAACACAACGTCTGACAAGGCATATGCGCACATCACGGGCCTAGACTTGAACAAGGGCAATGCCGTCTTTATAATCCGCGCCGATGGGCATTCGGCCTACTACCCAGCCTCTCCCAAGGATATCTTGAAGCCGCTGGAAGCAGACTGCAACATCCCTCTCGGGCCCAGGGGGTCATCCACCAAAGTCACGATCCCCCAAATCGCTGGCGGTCGCATTTGGTTTTCGCTTGAAGGGCCTCTGACATTCCTGCTGAACCCAGGACCGGCTGTTGTCGAACCCTCAGCCACAAACCCCACTGATCCCAACTACAACCTGAACTGGGGGTTCTGCGAGCTCACCTACAACGCTGCGCAGCTGTACGTCAACATTTCCTACGTTGACTTTGTCAGCCTGCCTATCGCGCTGCAGCTCGAGACCGATGACGGCAAGGTCACTACCGTGCCAGGCTTCCCCGCCAACGCCCTCGACGCCGTCTGTGACGCACTCGTTGCGCAGGACACCAACGAACAGGCCGGCTGGTCACGTCTTGTCGTGCGCGCGGCGGATGGAACGGCAAACCTGCGCGCCCTGAGCCCCAACTCGGCCATGGTCATGAACCCAGATCTCCTCAACACGTACTTCCAGTCCCACGTTGACAGCGTGTGGAAGAAGTATCGCGACAACGACCTCGTCGTGCACACACAGGCTGAGTGGGGCGACGTCAAGGGGCGCGTAGGTGGCGACGACAAGCTGACCTTTGAGGGCATCGGCTCCTTCGCCCGCCCGTCCACCCGCGACATCTTCGGCTGCAGTTCGGGGCCGTTTGCTGGTTACCCTGCCGACAAGGCTGCTGCCATGGGCAACATCGGGGCACGCCTGGCGGCTGCTTTGAATCGATCGACGTTGCTGTCCAACGGTCGCCAGCCTGAAGGTGAAAAGGTTGAGGCCTATTATCAGGAGGCTGAGACGAACCACTATTCGCGAATCTGCCACGAGGTGAGCCTCGAGGGGCGGGGTTACGCCTTTCCATATGACGATGTGGGCCCCGCCAATGGCCATGATCAGTCTGGGTGTTTGTTCGACTCGAATCCCAAGGTCCTCACGGTCACAGTGGGTGGAGCGTAGTGATGCGGATGTCAGATGTATTGACTCGAAATGCGAATGTGTCCTTTACCGTGCCAGTTTGTGCGTGTGCTGCTCTATTCAACATGCTGTGCGCGACGTTGATATGCCATGTTCGGTCCAAAAACGCAAGCTCACGCATGTGTGGCCAGCTTCAAAACTGTCTGGCATGGAAGCAGTGTCAGCCACCCAATAGTTCAGACTGCCTTAATGCCAGCCCGCATGTATCACGGTCGAGGACCTGACGGTTATGATTCTCGTGCTCCGTTGCAGCGCACAAGGCTGCCACGTTCCACTGGTTTCCTGCATATACACGGCATGCTCCAACATTGTCCTTCACGCGAATCTCCGAAGGTGACCACGGAGCTCGAGTATAGACGAGGTTTCGGCTGGCGATCATTAAGCTTCCGCCCCCGCAACTTCTTGAGCCAAAAGCAGCCCCAGGGCTGATTTGCCGTCAAATGAATGCACTTGCGAAGGCCAGCCAAACAGACTGGCACGGCGCCATGTCAGAGCGCAGACCAGACGAGAACAACCCACACCGGCAGGATCATGGCGACGTTCTGGCCACTCGCCGCCAACGTTGAGTATCAGCGCGGCCAAGTAAGCGTGTGGCTTCTTTCACCAATTATCGAAATTGCCAAAGCCGCCACTCTTTGCCTTCTTCTTCGGCGGCTCGTTCCATGTGTCCAGGTTGTCCCCTACCACTTCCTCGCTGGGCTGTTGTGAGGACAAATACTTCCCTACGCCGCCTCCAATGGTTTCGCCGGCAGAAGTGCCATCCGCGCGGAGTCTCTTGCCCGTCCACGTGGTACGGTCGTCTTCCGTGCCACCACTTAGCTTGATGGCCTCCTTGGCCTTGTCGGCCTTTTCGCGCTCGAGCTTTTGCTTCTGGAATTCATCAAAGGGATCCACATAAACCACGACGTTCTTCATGACAATGTCGTCGATAGGACGGTCGGAGCTATCTGTAGCCACATTCTCAATCTTGGAGAGGACATCCAGTCCCCCGACGACCTTGCCGAAGATTGTGTGCTTGCGGTCCAAATGCTTAGCAGCGCGGTAAAGAATGAAGAACTGACTCGAGTTCGTGTTCTTGCCCTTGTTGGCCATGCTCAGCAAGCCGCGCGCTTCGTGTGTCAGAGGGCCCTCGAATTCGTCCGGAAAGTTCTTGCCCCAGATGCTTGTGCCACCTTTGCCCGTCCCTGTGGGGTCTCCGCCCTGAATCATAAAGTTGCGGATGTTGCGGTGGAATGCTACTCCGTTGTAGTAGCCCTTCTGAGCGAGCTTGATAAAGTTCCATACAGCACGAGGAGCGAATTCTGGGAACAGCTCAATATTGAGCTCGCCAAGGTTTGTTTCGATACGAACGTAGCCCGAAGTCTTGATACGCTTCGGCTTGAGCATGTATTCCTCGTCCGATATGAGTGCGCGCTCGCCGCTCGTCTCCGGAGTCAGTCCCGTGCTGGTGAAACTGGCGGCGGCACGTCCTGTGGTGTAGACGGCAGCGTTCGGAGCCTGCTTCTTGTCGTTGATCATCGACGTCCTCGGCGCGACGGCCGCAGATTTGACCAGGGCACCGCCGGCCGCCGTCCGGTTCACATCGCCACCGGCCTCGCGTTCCTTGCGGGCTTTTTCCACGGCCAGTTTCGCCCTGAGAACCTTGTCGCCGATACGGCCTAGCGCATCGACGTTGACGTTGCCGTTCTTGCGCTCCTCCTCCTGCTCCTTAGTCAAGAGAGCCTCTTGGCCGTCGTTCAGATATTTGAATTGGCTAAGGTCGCGGCTCGCGGCGTTTTGTGGGTCTTGAAGCGTGATGATGTCGGCGCGAGTGAAGTCCTCGTCGTCCACAAGATCCTTCCAGTTCTTCGCCTTGATGTTCATCTTCTGCACCGTATCCCACGCAAAGACATTGGCGTAGGCGCCATGACGAATGGCAACGATGTGTGTATTGTCGGTGAAGACTTTGTACGAGACAGGATCGATGAGATCGCCGCGGCCGTCGCTGAATCCAGGCGTGCGCGAGTCGGTCTCGGCGTTGCGAGCAAAGTTGAGCTTGATGAGGTCCTTGGCGCTCAGCGGCTCGCCATCCACGGGGTTTGTCTTGTGTTTCTGTAGCCACGAGTCGATGACCTCCACGTCGAATATGGTGCCGCTCCTGGTGCACACGGGGTTCTTGAAGGGCTGGAGGCTGGCGGCGCAGAAATTGAAAGGCAGTCGGCGAAAGGAAGCACCACCGGAGCGCGACTTGGCGCCGGCGGAAGCCGAGTAGTTGTCGCCGCTGGACCACTCGCTGTGGGTGATGTAAAGTTTGTCGGTGCCTTTGCCCATTGTCACTTGCTGGGAGTCTCGCGAGAGCTCGATAGGATGCTGTTGTTGAGTACCGAGCGAACCTCTGGCCGGGGCTCAGATGGGCCCAGTGATCGCTGTTGAGGAACTGGTAGACTTTACTGTGGGACCTCGAGCGTCCCGCGTCATACCAAGGGCGGCTCCAAGCACGCGCCTAGTGGATCACCTAGCCTGATCCCAGGTACCTAGGTAGGTAAGCCTGATCCCAGGTAGGTAGGTGCCTGCCTAGGTATACCTACCTACCTACCTACGGTACCCAGGCTTGCTAGGTACATTAGGTGTCCTCGACCTCCACTTGGCTTTGAAGTAAGGTGGGAGCACTCTCTTTCGCGGGAGCCTTGTCGCAACTCATCTTCGACCACACCCATCCCTTCCGACACACGGTTTTGAACGCGGCATCTCCCAACCGGAACACTCCACTCATCACAGCTTAAGCAATCAGACAACCATTGAAGAGTTAGCGGCACATCTCGGATATCTCTTTGATTCCCAGCAGTGTCCCCATCAACGCCGACAGGCGCCAGCCCAACTTCGAGGCATGCGCTTCACTGTTTCAAGCATTCGATCAACCCAAACAAGCTGTCTGTAGCTTCCTAGCTTTTGATACAACCCGAGGCCGCAGCATCTTCGTCGCGACTCGACGCCGCCCAGCTTCGCCATGAAGTCATGGATGTCCGGCCTCGTCATGGGCCTGTGCCTATGGACGGCCCATGCCATGGAAGTCAAGATAGTATGTGAAATGCCCAACCCGGCCCGCTGGTGCTCCCACATCCAGAAACATGTACTCTATGCAGATCCTGACTTCATCTCCCTCGTAGGATCAGACAGACGAGAATCGACAACGATGCGCCGGAATGTACAGCCGCAAGGCCTGGGGAGGACCGGTCGACCCCTATATCAACATATTGTTTCCCGCTGTTCAGACCGACAAGGACGCTGTCGTGAGCGTCGTCGTTTTCGAGTGGAAGGACGAAGACCTCATTGGAATTCGTGAGAACCCCGAGTCGCTCAAAGTAAGCCTTTCTTCTGGCATATATATGTTCGTTGTGTTCGGCATGATCTGACCTCGATATCAGAAAATCGGCATTTGCGAAGACAAGTGGGTAAAGAAGGGATACTGCAACGAGACTGATATAGGAGAGTTCATCCTGGCTGAAGGCGCCACCGAAAAGTCCAAGAACCTGATCCAGACATACGCTGTCAACCTCAAGGATCCCGGCAAACCTACAAAGTACATGATCTCTCAGACAGGCTACTACTGCGTCTTGACCGATCGCTTTACCGCGCAGAATTACGAGGCCGTTGTCGAGTTCCGCAACGCTTATGGCGAGCTTCCAGCCACCCAGATACCTAAGCTGCCTTTCTACGGAGGTGTCACTATCCTCTACGCCCTAGTCGCAGTGTTCTGGGGTTTCCTTTACTACCAACACCGACATGATATCTGTAAGGACCATGCGAATGATAGTTTGTGTTAGGGACCCATGCTAACAGTGTCAAGTGCCTGTGCAAAACTACATCACTGCAATTCTGATCTTCCTGGTCGTCGAAATGTTGATGACGTGGGGCTTCTATGGTATGCTCTGCCTCACCTTATCCTGGAGCAATGTCCACTGACGCGCTTCAGACTATCTCAACCGGAACGGCTCAAACATCGGCTCCAAGGTTCTCCTCGTATTGGTGGCCATACTGAATGCCTTCCGAAACTCGTTTTCCTTCTTCCTGCTCCTCATTGTCTGTATGGGATACGGTGTGGTCAAGCACACGCTTGGCCGGACCATGATCTGGGTGCGCTGGCTAGCTATCGCGCACTTTGTCTTTGGCCTCGTTTATGCAGTCACCAGCCTGCTTGTTACTCCGGACGAAGCTGGTAAGTCGTTACTGGAAATATCTTGCTCGAGCCGACTGCTAATCTTAACAAGGCATCTTCGTTCTATTGATTGTTCTTCCCCTAGCGAGCACGCTCACTGCGTTTTACGTGTGGACCTTGAACTCTCTGAACTTTACGCTTAAGGATCTCAGGGAGCGCAAGCAGCATACTAAAGAAGCCATGTACAAGAAGCTCTGGTGGTGCATTCTCATCAGCATTTTTGTTATTTTCGGCTTCTTCTTCTTCAACAGCTTCTCATTCGCCTCGGTCAATGATCCGGACTATGTGCCTTTCCACTGGAAGTCTCGGTGGTTCATTCTCGACGGCTGGCTTAACTTGGTCTACTTTGCCGACGTTGCGTGGATCGCATACGTCTGGCGGCCTACTGCCAACAACCGCCGCTTCGCCATGAGTGACGAGATTGCTCAGGACGACGACGGCACTTTCACCATGGCAGATATTGGAGCGCCCGATGACTCGGACGACGAGGAGGCCCAGCTTGGCAAGGATACCAACCCGCGGCAGACACTGCAGGAGCAGCTGTACACCCAGCCTGGCTCAACAACGCGTGCCGGTCAAGCGGGCGCATCCGCCAGTGCCTCTACAGCACCGGCACAAAGGAACCTGCCTAGAGAGTCCCTTGACGGTGAGACCATCTTCGCCGTTGGTGAGGATGGTGACAGATTCTCGGATGACTCGGACGAAGAGAATGTGAAGCTAGTTCATTCTGGAAAATGAGGGGGAGGCGGGGGTTAAACATTTCTTTGGCCACGCTACATCATGTATGAATAGGGGTTGCACCACAGCGGCGCCAATAACGAATTGATTACAATAGAGAGCACCAACATGCTCATGTGGGCAGATCTTGATCCTATGTCTCCCTTCTCATAATCATACACACTGTACACTGATTAAATCAAGGTTATACATCGCCACCGAACCCGACCGGCCGTCTCTGCCCATCGTTCTCCGGTAATATGGCCATGACCTTGTAGACCTTGCCCATACCCCCAGGGCCCCTATCAACCAGCCTGCGCCATGACTTCTCGATATCCTCGGCCCTCTCTTTCGGCAGGCCAGCCCGCTTGCTCAGCATCTCTGCCCTCTCTTTGATGCCCATCTGGCCGAGGAAGCCCGCCTGCTCGACCGGGCCATGCACCTCGACACCGTCACTCGCCTTGGTAACAGCCTCAGCGAGGGCAGCAAAGTCTACATCAGCGCTAAGATCGACGAGCCCAGGCTCGGTGAAGGGGTTAACACGACGGTGGCGACGAATTCCGCGCAACGAGTTGATCGGTATCGTGTCCTCGGTGCCGTAATCAAGAATCAGGGCAGCCCCGGCGGGTCGCTTTCTCGGCGCCTCGGCGGTGCCGCCAATGCGGGCGGCAAGGTCACCGGCGAACATGCTCGCGTCGGGACAGACCTCGATCACGGAGCCCGGTACAGACTTCAGAGCTCGGTAGCGCTGGGATGACTCAGGTACGTAAAGGGCATGCTTCGTCGGGGCCGGGGAGAGGGTGAGCTGGAACTCTGGTACCATATCTTTCTGTTCAGACGTGGGTGTGTTGAGCGTTGCGTGGGTCGCATCCGGGGGTGTGGGCGAAACCACAAGCTCGCGCCATTCGAAGGCAGAAAGGGGGCTAGCCTCCACGACGGAAGGCTCTGTTTGGGTTGGTGAGTTTGGCGGATTTGAGGTTGGCATCCGAGGAGGTGTGGGAGGAGGCGCCTTCTTTGCGCTCTGGAAGGCATGAATGGGCAAAGCGTCGAAGAATTCGTGCGCCACCATGAGGGGCATCTTGTCCGGGCCTTCCGGGATGGCCTTGACGACTCCGGTCCAAATGATGGGGATGTTGCCGTACTTGGATATGCTGTGATGGCCAATCTTGGACTCGGTCATGGGCGCATCTGGTCCGCACAGGAGGTTCTTCTGCGCCTCCCGCAGTGTTGGGCTTGCTTCCACCATGTAGATGGCATCAATGCTATTGGCGAACTCCTTGAAGTTTTGGACTGTCCTGAGTATGTCGTCCATCAGGGTTCCTCGGCCTGGTCCCAGTTCGATCAACTCGACGCCCTTCTTCGGCTTGCCCTGGCTCATCCACTCTGTGACGAACCAGATGCCCACAAGCTCGCCAAATATCTGTGAGATCTCCGGCGACGTAACAAAGTCACCCTTCGTTCCGAACTGATCTCTTCCTTGTTCAATCAGGCCGGTGTAGTAGCCTCCAATGTCACCCGTCATGCACATGCGCATATAACTGGCCAAGGGAACGGGACCGGTGATCTAGAGTCCCAACTTAGCATTGAAAACAGGAGTAAGGGGCGCCAGTGGGGTATGCACACCGAAATTGCATCCGCAAGTTGTTTCGCCAGTGGCGTTGTCCATTTCCTGTCTTCGCTTTCGCTCTGGCGACGGCATGCGCTGCAAGACAAGTTCCGTGTAGCTTGCGACAGACGGAGAGTTTGCGGTCGTAGAGCACATCGTGAGGCCCGTAAAATGGACTGAGGCGCAAACAAAATTCTGGTAGCCATGCTGACGCCAGTGGTCTAGGCGCTCGAAAGACCACCCTAATAACAGAACGAGTAGATGAGATGACTGGAGGAGGAGAAGCTCTTCGGTCTGGCTGCGTCCACGCAAAACCATCAAGATCAGCGGCTTGAGCTCCCACGATGCGATAAGATAAGCGATTGGCCCAAGCCGGGCAGGGGACTCGTCCATCCACCAGCCTCGCAAGATACAATACCAAAAAGCTCATTGTACTGTCTGCGAATCCAAACCCCTAAGCTCACGCGACACTCTTCCGATATTGCAACTGTAATTCCGACAACTCAGAGGATCTGCATCATGGCCGGCAGGTGGGCCGACACGGAAGAAGATGCCGCCTTCGAAGCAAAGCGCAAGCAAGAGAAGGAAGAGAAGAAGCGCCTGAAGGCGCAAAAGGCTGAGCAGCAACGCAAAATTGAAGCAGAGCGCCAGACACAGGAAGCAGCATTACAGGCGCCAGGCGCAGAAGAACACGACCGGCCTTCGAAGAGGCGTAAAACTACCCCAGAACACAACACAGCCGACGGAGACACCCAGGGAAACGCTAAGCTACTACGGTTCCCTTTGCGCTCGTGGGGGAAGTGTCGCAGCGTTGAACATTACGACAAGCTCAACGACATTGAAGAGGGTACTTATGGATGGGTCTCCAGGGCCAAAGACACTGCCACTGGCAAGGTTGTCGCGCTGAAGAGGCTGAAGCTTGAGCCGACAGACCACAACGGACTGCCAGTAACTGGGCTTCGCGAGATTCAAATATTGAGGGATTGTCAACACAGAAATATTGTGAATCT
Organism: Verticillium longisporum; assembly: GCA_019188255.1. NCBI lineage: Eukaryota > Fungi > Ascomycota > Sordariomycetes > Glomerellales > Plectosphaerellaceae > Verticillium > Verticillium longisporum. Next base: position 988,820 of record JAETXT010000007.1, read on the forward strand.
CGAAGAGGTTGTGGTGGGTGACGACACGTCGAAAATAGAGCAGTATGTGCCTTTCACCCTCATCAGACGGTCTGAAGAGTGCCCAGCTAACCGTAATCTGGAACAGCATATTCTTGGTCCTTGAGTTCGTCGAACATGACCTCAAGAGTATCCTTGAGGAGATGCCCGAGCCGTTCCTCCTCTCCGAAGTCAAACGCCTGCTCCTCCAGCTCACTTCAGGCATTGCCTACCTCCACGAGAACTGGATACTACACCGCGACCTCAAGACTTCCAATTTGCTCCTCAACAACCGCGGACAGCTCAAGATAGCCGACTTTGGCATGGCACGTTACGTTGGCGACCCGGCGCCCAAGATGACGCAGCTTGTCTTGACTCTCTGTTACCGCGCCCCAGATCTCCTTCTCGGCACTAAGATCTACGTCTGGTCTGGCGCCATGTGGAGCGTTGGCAGCATAATGGGCGAGATGCTCACGCGCAAGCCCCACCTTCAAGGCAGCAACGAGGTAGACCAGGTGACCAAGATTTTCGAGCTCTGCGGTGTGCCGACGCAAGAGTCTTGGCCTACGTTCCGCAGCCTCCCCAACGCCCGTACACTGCGTTTGCCCAAGACGTCGCTCGTCACAGGGTCCATCATTCGTGCCAAGTTCACTTCGCTAACGAATGCCGGCTGCGGCCTGTTAAACGATTTGCTCGCCCTTGACCCAGACAAGCGACCTTCGGCCAAGGACATGCTGCAACACAAGTACTTCAGCGAGGACCCCAAACCCAAGCAAGAGAGCATGTTCCCAACCTTCCCTAGCAAGGCCGGTCAAGAACGGAGAAGGCGTCATGAACCCCATGCTCCGGGTCGCGGACAGCAAGCGGCAGATCTTAAAGAGGCCGACTTCAGTGGCATCTTCCAGGGGCGAGACAGAGAAGAACGCGGTGGTGGGTTTCAATTACGCATGGTGTGAGACGTAGAGAGAGAGAGAGAGAGAGGCATGTGCAGTTGAGCAAAGAGTCGAAATGATATCTACGCCGACATTATATCCATTACCCAGTATGATTGATGATGATCAAGATCAACCCCGTGAAGACCAAACCTGTGTGGCCAACGCCGCCCGAAAAAAGCCACCAGTCCCAACCAATCCCAGCCGTTCGATTTGCGTGCATCGTTTGACAAGACGACCATGAACCAAACAGTTGTCCAAATTGCAGAGCAAAGCGCGAGAAGAAGCAGCAGGCACTCCATTTAAAAAATGGTACCTGACACGAACCAGGTGAAACTTGCTACTGTCGCAACACTCATGGTCAGAGCGAAACCAACGGCCTTGGAGTCAAATGCAGGAACACCAGCGTTACATGTCGGACAGGTCCAACCATCCTTTAGATCTTCGTAGCTGTTGGGTAGGTAAATGTCGAAAGTGAAGCCGTCATACGGGGCCAGGTAACCGGGTCGGGGAGTGGCCTCGGGGCCCTCGTCAGAGTCGTAGACGACGAGAGTATATTTTCCGTTCGAAAGAGCCATCTCGGCACCGGCTGTAGCGTACTGCTCGGTCTCCCAGACAACGTTGTTGCCCATGGTTGAGTAGGTCATATTCTGCGTAACAGTCCAGACGTTGTTGCCCAAGGCCATGCTGATGAGCACATCGACAGCAGTCGGCTCGGCCTGGACATTAGTGTAGTTCCATCCCAGCGTGATGTCATTGCCAGCCTTGTAAAGCTTGAGCGCCGGGTCGGTGGGGGCAGGGGTCGTCATCTGAATACCGCCGGCAGCCGCGAGGTCGTCGATCGAGGTCGTCCTTGTTGACGACCTAGTGTTCGTTCCTGTCGGGATCTCGGCCGTGTTCAAGCTACCGCCCCTGCGGCCAGTGGTCGTAGCAGTCTCCTCCTCGGTGCCAGAGCCGGTGGTGCGGGCTGAGCCCGTCGTTCGAGGCGCCTGGGTTGTCTCGGCGGCCGAGGCTTCTGCAGAAGCTATGAGGAATTGTCAGCGTTTCCGTTGCGTGCGAACATATGTACCATGGCTGTACATACCAGAGGCGGCAGCCGTGGTTCTCTCATCGTCGTTCTGACGGACGACGAGGGCGTCAATCTCAGGGAGCCACTGAGGCCAGGCAGAGGCCAAGGGCGTCAGTGCTGCAAGGCAGACGGCGAGAGACTTGGCAGCCTTCATTGTGATTTTTGTTCCGATGAATCCAACGCTTTCGGCAAAGAAGTTTTTCGGTTCTCTCTTATCAACAAGACGAGCGAATGGGCTCTCGCAGTCTCTTGGGCGTCCACGGGCGGGGATCTGCTCGTCCAGGTACTAGTGTTTGAAGGCGTGTTTTGGTCGGGCCCCTTTTCAGCCAACGAGAGCGAGTGGCAGCGATCAAGTCGCGAAGGGTATTAAAACAAAATGATATTGGAGGAGTGAAGTTGAAAGAAGAAGAAGAAGAAGAAGAAGAAGAAGAAGAAGAAGAAGAAGGCGAACGATTGTGAGAAGCGAGTGTCACAAGGCAATGCTGCTTGTAGAGGAGAGGGGATTGTGTCGGGGAGGATGGCGAGAGAGAGGAGGCGCGGCTTGCACGCAGGTTGAGCAGACAAAATGCTGAGGTGATGTGGTGACCCAACGGGGCTTCTGGCACGGGTTGAGACTTTTCGGGTACAGGGGGTGGATGATGTTGCAGTGCCACCACAGCCACAGCTCGTAATCAAGCATCCAGCCAGCGGCATGATCTGATCGTCGCCTGGGTGACCCTGGCTAGCCTTGCTTTTCGGCATCGTCTTACTATATCGAGACTAGCGCCCTCCACTGCATCGTATTCTGTCCTGCTGTGTCTTGATTTTTGGCCCCCTCATTATACCTCTTGGATGTACTTGTACCAAGGGCGGCGAGTCGTTGGTGCCGACAAGTATGGAGCTCCTTGTGCCGAGCGAATGCAATGCCTTGCTATGCCCGTGGGGAGTTTCGCTATTAATAGGGCCTTCCGCCTGCCCGTCACCGAGACGCTGTGTGACGGTGTCAATGTGCCCAACCTCGAATGGACGACTCCGTCCATGTGTCAGCATATTGATTGTGATCCATCTCTTTTCCAGCATGCAACTGCTCACTGGTCTCGTTTCCTCTTTGTTAGACGCCGTAGTATGCTTGCTTTTGTCCAAGGTTATGTCTCTCTTGTGGAGGCCAATAAATAATCAGAGTCCTTCGGCCATTCTATGAAACCACATTGCTTTCAATCAATCTTACAGCGTTGCTTGCTTTTCCGGCATGGACAGCTTTCGAGCACACCGAATGTGCACTTTTCTATCATCAACCCGTCTGCCTGACCACCGGATCATCATCAACACAAGGACAAGAGGGTGAAATGCTGTAATGGGAGAAACAGGGTTTGGATCGCACGTTTGATCCTCATTATATTGCTACGTGTATCATTGACGGGCCTGGATGCTAATTATCTAAGGTGTCGCTGAACTAAGCAAAATCACAACACAGAACTCCTTCATCAACCGCTATTGTAAAGCCACACAAGTTGGTCCCTTAGGGTTGCGAGGCAAAAGTATCGGTTTCGTCCGTGTCTTCGCTACTCAGGCCACCAGGATCCAAAATGTGGAATCGATTGGCCATGGCAGTAAGTTCCACCTTTGACCAAGCAGCAGCAGCACGAGCTTGGGTCTTCGAAACAACGAGGCTCTCGAGCGGCGCTGTACATCCATCGGCATCCCACTCAACCTTCGAACCCTTGTATTTGCTGCGGCATAGTCAGCATCGAGCGAACTAGCTTGCATGTTCCATGTTCTCCTGTTGCACAACTCACTATCGACTCATCATGCAGGTGCGTGCGAACATGGCATTATACACTGAATTGGTCTGAATGAAACAGCTCCCAGCTTCAAAAGAAATTCGGATGATGACAAGGTTGTGTATGTGCTCCAGGTCATCACGTATGCTCTCTGCTGTGACTTCGGGGCTGCAGCGTCGCACAATCAAGTTGCGGGTCGCTCCACTGCCGATTTTGTGGCTAACGTGGCCTGGTAGAACACATTGTCGGTCGCTCCATTTGATGTTCACCTACTCAATGTCAATTTGCCGGGATCACGCCACGCATACTCTCTGTTGTCTCTTTCTTTGAGCCACAACTTACCCTCTTTTGTCGGATGTACAGGTCATGTCGACGGACATGATTGTAGAAGGCTTGGGCGCTTTCCGCATGTAAGAAGGAGATCTGAGCCGACCGATCATGAATTTTGATGAGCACTTCGAGCAGCATGCCACCTCGAACGACATCGGTGATATCGGCATGTGTTGTGGTCTCTGCCAGATCATATAGCACAACCGTGCGTATTGCCGTTTTTGCGTACTGCGCGTGGCGAGGCCGCCTAGTTACGGCGTCATTGGGGGGTGTTATCTCTTCAAGTGCTGGTTCCGGAACCACAGTTTCAGTCTTGTGTCCATCATTCATGGTGCGAGGGGGTCGCCTGTAGTCCCCGCCCTCGAGAATGCATCCACCAACGGTCGGGGTTTTCCAGATGGCCTCTGAGTTTTACAGTGGTTTCCCTTGGCATGGGAATCACCACGTCGACCAGGGGCATTGAGATCATGGTCTTGAGGGGATCGATGATCATAACCATCATGAGTGTCGGACGATGCAGCATCAGCTTTGGGCTTCAATGTCTCGTCTTGGCGCAATGACTCTTCACTGCTCAAGAGCTTTAATATGAGTGGTGTTAGTATTGTCCAGTGGTGTGCACTATTTTCATAGCCAACTCACATCGAGGGTGGCTTGGGTAGCACCGCCATTGATGAGATTAGAGCACAGATTGGCTTGTATTTTAAATCTGTTAGTGACGAGTACACGGACTCATGATAACACTACAGAAACGCTGTTACACACCATAGTGGCGAGCGACAGCCTTCAGATCGTCGTACTCGGGCTTTAGTACCAGTATTGTGCCGTCATTGATGGACGTTGAAGCTAAGTCGGAGGGTAAAAGAGACGCGGACGGCTGGTTCTTTAGCACCCTGAGGTCAGCTGAAGCTTTGTGGAACACAAGGGTTGTACGCCTACGAAGTTGCACCTATGAAGGACAGACCTTATTAGCGGACACATCCCAATGGACAAGGTAGAAGCGGGCCGAAAACCTAAGTACTGTGGGGAATACAAAGAGGAGTGGATGGTACTCTATTTACCAGGGTAAGGTGAGATAACATACCTGCGGATCAATGTGTCGAAGTACGCACGACTAATCGTGACAGTTGCTGAAGACTCCATAGCCATCATACGTTCCCTACAAACGGATGGTCAACTGAATGAATGATGGAGTTCAATGCCGTGTTGCGTCGCGAGAATACCTAGACTGGGATGAGAAGAAGTGTGGTTCTAGACTCCACACTTTTTAACCTTCTAAGGCATGTGCAGAAGCTGAAAGTAGGAGAAGACCCTGGCCACGCCGAAGCAAATTCCTGTTTTACGCCCGATTCGGGATTATGGCAGGTGCCATTTGGATAGCAAGTGGGGCTTCGCGTGGAGGCTCTTGTTAGGCTCGTGCAATGTACCTTCCCGAGAACCTAAACAAACGGCATGCTGGCTTTCCAAAATTGAGACGGTGCTCTCGATCACCACCGCCAACTCAGCTTCACAGTGGAATTCTTACGAATAAAGACAAACTCTAACGTCAGCTGTACGACTTGCTATGCCACACATGCTAAAGCATGGGAGGTCATGTTCTTCCTTACCCGGAAACCCGATTTGCCATCTCACCATGGTCCGCTGAGCGGGAATTGCTTCTATTTTCCGCCCAGTCCCTAAATCCATGTGCCCTGCCCCCCTTATTCTTCTCCTTCGTTCCCTTGATGAAACAAAGCCGATGTTCCTATGATTGCCGTCGACCCCTTGCCCGTTCCATGACCTCCCATCCACACCCACCCAAATGTCCAGCGTCTACATGCCATCGCTCCATGTTGTGCGCTGGGATGATGCCTTGTCAACAACAAGTCTCCTAGTTACTTGGTGTTATTGGTTGCTGAAGCCAAGTAGCTAAGTAGGAAGTTTCGGTCGGCTGGCGAAATGGGCGTCTGGCTACCCCGTCGAGATTCGGCCACATCGTCCTGAGCGATCTGCCCTAATAATGGCAGTCCTCTGCTAGCTGCAGACCCTGACCTCGATGTAGTTTCTGGTGCAGCTGAGTCCGGAACTCTACCCGCAGCCTCTGTTGTAGTAGGAGCAACAGGTGGAGGTTTGCCAAAAAGTGAAAGCAGCTTATTTCTCTGTTCATGGGACATGGATTCCTTTCTCTGCAAGGCCACAGGCGTAGGAAGTGATGATGTCGCTGGCGGACTGGCGAGGCTTGTAGGTTTGTCTTGTCCAATGGCCCTGTGCGCTGCATCGACAGACACTTGACGCGGTGCTGTTGTTTGCCCCAAGACCTCAGGACGTCTCAGGATTGTGAAAGGGGGTGTTGGAGTAGCTCCCTTGTTCGGCTGCATGCGACTGAGGTTTGAGGGTTCTGCCAGGTTAGGTTGATGTGCCGCTGAACCCTGTTCGGCCTGCTGCATAATCGGCTGAGAGGACAACGGGTTAAGTTCGACGCCAGAATGTCCAGATCCATGTGTGTGCTTTGAGCCGACCGTGGCTATCTTGGGCGCCTCTGAGCCTTGATTTGCGCGCGCCACCCCTGTGGTGGGAGCGTTGTCTCCCTCAGGCTTTTTAAACATTTGCAGTAGCGCAGACCTATGCTCCTCAGTGCCTGTAGTGCTGCGACCAGGACCATTCTGGGCCGAAACATGGGCCGAACGAGGCGCTTCCTGTTGCCAGAAGGCCGGCGAAGACTGGTATTGCGCGGACTGCACATTGCTGCCCGGTTGATGTCCTTGTTGCTGCCCGGTTTCGTTCGTAACGATGTGTGGTTGTTGGCAGTTGCCCCCTGGTGCTGGATTAGGAGATTTAGATCCGGACTTGAGGACACCTAGCAATGCCATAGAGTGGTTGGTGAGTTGAGTAGGTGGTGGTTTCGGAATTGGCATATAATTCTGGGTAAATTGTGCAAGCCCCTCTGGACGCGAATATCCTTGCGGACGAATCTCGTGCCGAGTCGGCCCATCCACGCCTGTCGGATACTCGGTTGAGGGGCTAGGATTGCCATACGTCGCTCGTGGTGAAGCAGCATGGAGGCGCTGGTGAGGCTGCTGGAAGCGGCCTTGTACAGGAACACCCTGGGCGAACTGCTGATGATGGGAAGAATATTGGACCGGCACATTTGCTTCCAGTGGAAACTGAGGGGGCGGCTGGTAGCTCGAGAGAGGAGCCCGGGGTTGTGGATGGTGTTGGTGATGCAGCCTAGTTGTCTGGATTGAAGCATTCTCGATGTAATCGATCGGGGTATGTGGCACCTGAATTTGCGGACCACTGTTTTGGACTTGGCTATTTGCCTGCAGAACTGCGAGAAGAGATGCACCCTTGTCCCAGTTGACATCGGACATGGATGGCATTTGAAGGCCTTGCGTGTTTGGTTGAACCTTGAGCAACCTTTGAAGCTCTTTGGTCGCACCTTCAAGGGTATCTAGAGCAGGAGTGTGCTCAACCACGGCTGCCGTTGGCTTATTTTGCACCCAAGCATCGTCTTCAGTAACAGGCTCATCGTAGAGATTCTGAGGCTGAAAGTGAACCTGTTGGGTGTTCTTCGCATTGTCTCGTTTCTTCTGTTGCACCACCCACTTCTTCAGAGGGACGAGGAAAGGAGCAACCATATAGAACTTCTTTGCGTTCGCGGCGACGGCGGAAGCCGCGGCATCATTTTGATTGTTGCCTTTCTTCCGAAAGGCGGGGAGTTCAGAAAGATTGTACCAAGAGATTTTGCTGATCTCCTTCCTGGTACGTGGCGCGAAATGGGTATCCATGGGGACATCCCGAAATACGTAAAGCCTCATCTGCTGCTCCCTCATGGTTATCTCGATATGCTTAACATCCCGATTGGGAGGAACCAAGCCGGCAGCATGGAGATCGTATCCCGTTTCTTCATAGACCTCTCGGATGGCGCATTCCAAATCGTCCTCATCCTTGTTGATCTTGCCACGTGGAAAACTCCAATTGGCGCCCTTCTTCCAACCTTTGACGAGAACAGTAGAGTCCATGTCCTCATTGAGAAGAATTGCTCCGCGTACGGGCACTCGTGTTTTGTACTGTAGAAACTCTTCAAATGCGCGAGTGTGGTTCTCTACCGAGAATGGCGCAAGGAGAGGGCAGTGTTGGAAGATCCTCAAACTGAAGTTTCGGAGGGTCATGGAAGGTAGGGTTGGGTCGAGCGGACGGACGAAGTCCTCGTAAAACCATTGAGCTTCCTCAATTTGAAAGCATATCCGTGCTACGGAGGAGAGGTCCTCCTCGGGGAGGTTAATAATGAACCGGACGCACAGGTCATCCAGCCCTATACACCTGTCAGTAAGAGCAACATAAAGAAGCTCCTGTTGGACTTACAATCTTCTAGCTGCATCTTGTAGGCGGCCATGCTGGAAGCGATGTCAGGCTCATATCCGAGCCAAAGTCTTTGGGGTAGAGTTGATCCGATGATGGCGAGACCGCTTAGGATTTTCGTGTGTTCTTCCGTAAAGAGATATCTAGCTGTAGTTGCATGGTAGTTGGCAAGCGGGAATGACGTGTTTGGCAGCGACCTGATCGAGGAGTACGTTGCGACAGTTGAAGCGCAAAACACCACGTCCAGGCACGGGCAGTTTCGTCGCACACGGGTCGGAAGCTCGACAGGGGCGAATAACAGTGCAGGTGGAACCGCTTTGGGCAGCTTGAGAAAACGGCAATCGTAGGATGCACCAAATCTGTCACAGCGAATGACGTATCGTGATGGACCTCGTTGTCGACGTGATGTGGTGGATGAGAAAGCGAGCAGAATACGCAACCAGACAAGAGCCCGTGGGGCTGGACTGGGCTGTAGCTCGGCTGGATCTGGGACCCAAGGTACCTAGATAGGAGCTATCAATACAGTGTTCTTGGAGGCCATGGTCAGCTCATACAGGCCCCGGTCCTTATTGGCGGAAGAGGCGGATCACAGTATCGCCTAAGGTAGGTACCTAAGTAGGTGCTATACCTAGCCACATCAATGTGGCTGTGTCTCATCACTCTGTGGCGAGGCCTCCCGCTTAGCCTTTGTCATCCGCTCGAGTGTTACCGGATCATGGGTAGATTTGGCTGTCGCCAGGTGCGAACGGCCTGACGCAGATGGCATGACATCACTATCGCGGTCAAAGCCAGCACTCAAAACAGGAATCACCACTACGTGGCTGACCAGGGAGTAACTCATACAAAAGCAAATGCCCAGCCTCTGTGGTGCAGTATCGTTAAAGGGACGTTACACCCTTTCTTCAACTTGACATTGTTTACTCGCTCATCGCACGCTCAATCATACTGAGCCGCACCCCACGGACAACCTCAATCGACCACAGAACTTGGCGTGGAGTCTCGAAGGGTCGTGCCAGCTGACACCCTACGCGCCGCATAAGACACTGCCCCAAGCCCGCAGCCTGCAGGGAGGGTCCAACCCATTCATGCTGTTGAGTGGCGTTTCGAATCGCAATACATAAGGAGACGTTCGTCACCTCCAGCCGCTTGGCTTTCATCGCGCCCGCCCCCGTATTCGAGAGAGCGGAAGTTTCCAACGTCCAAATTTGCTATCATGGCTAGCTTCATCGTAAAGTTCATTACGAAGAAGATTCTCAAGGAGAGGGTGCAAAACAATTTCGGCACTGAGGTTTGCTGCTCCACTACTCAATCCGTTGGCTCCAATGACTAACGATGACTTAGGACCCTTACTTTGAGACCGTTCCAGCAACGCGCTTAGATGGCAAGCCTACGGACAAGGTCAAGAAGCGGCCCAAGGCTCTACCACCTGGCGTGTCCAAGCACGATGGCAAGGTGCTTACCAAGGTGAAGAGAAGAGCTTGGCGGCTGGATATGTGCTTGTTCAGTCTTTGCGGTGTACGCTTCGGTTGGGGCAGTGCCATCGGCCTTATTCCTGCGTATGTGCTCTTCTGGAATTCCCGAATGACAAGGCTAACCTTTTGCGTTTAGCATCGGCGACGCCATTGACGCGTTGATGGCTCTCATGGTTTTCCGCACCTGCTGTAAGGTCGAGGGTGGCTTACCCCAGGGTGTGAAGACAAAGATGATATTCAACATCATTGTCGACTTTGCCCTCGGCCTGGTACCATTTGTTGGCGACATGTTCGATGCCGCCTTCCGATGCAACACGAAGAACGCGGTTCTCCTCGAATCATATCTGAGGGAGAAGGGCAGGAAGAACCTCAGACAGAGTGGTGTCCCAATTCCGGAAATAGATCCCAGCGACAGTGTCATCTTTGACCAACGAAGAAGGGATGATCCCGACTCTGACGGCTCTGTTCATGTGGACCGCCAACCCCAGCGCAACGGCACCATGTCGTCACGGCCTGATGGTACTCGACGTCATGATCGCACTGCGGAGCCGACAGTCCCGGCGAATGCCAAGGTCCGTGATACCGGCCGTTCGGGCTGGTTCAATTTCGGTCGAGGCAGGGCGACGGATCTTGAGGCCGGCGGTGACAATACTGCTGACAGATCTACGGTGCCGACGCGTCACCAGTCCAACAACGAACGCCGTAGGGAAATCTGAAAGAAAGGCAGTGGTTGAATTGCGACAGCCAATGGGTATGATGGTATGAATTGGGTTCAAATGTGGCGTTGGTCGGTAACGCAACTCAGAACAAAGGTTGCAGGTCATGTCACCAACGCGTTGGTCTCTCAGCTGGGTCTGTCGGCACGCTTTCGTATTATACAATTGTGACTATGTTTTCTCTTGGACTACACGATTTCCTTCGTGTGTTGATAACTCACCAAAACAGAGCTCGAATAACTTATTTTGTTCAAGCGACATGACCAATGTTATGGTGCAGTTCTTCTGCTCGGTCCCGATACGCCGACGAAGGGCGTCATACCGAACTGGCGAGGGAGTTGCTCGGCCGAAGACGACGCATCGGGATTCACTTTTCACGGGCTATTACATCAGCTCTTTGACTGCTTACATGATGATCTACACAAAAAACTACAAGGAGACGTGACCAGGTCGTGCCTGGTTGCCTCGAAGGTGTCTCGCGTGCGTGTGCACCTCGGACCTTATCAGATCTTCATCCTGGTCGACATAGACCAGGCACCCCCGCCCCACCATGACGGAATGTGGATTGAGCTGGCCTGGAAACATACCCTGCCTACAACTCAACCATTTGGGTTGGCTTCGCCCCTTGCGCAGATTGGAATAACACAAAGCACGCGGGAACTGGTGAAGAGTAGGAGGGGAACGGAATGACCCAATTCCAGAAAGAGCCAACTCCTGTCGAAGACGAGTCCATGCAAAGGTTGCGAAATGCCAGTCCATGTCAGAACCAGGTCTGGGCAGCTCTGTGAGACGCTCTTTACGCGTCGAGCATGGAAACCTCCCCTCCCCCCTTCCTCCCTGACTTCGGTTGGCCGGGGTCCCGCCATGGACCCAAGCGCGTTGGCTGGACAGAACACGGGGTGGGTCGTACAGGGATTAAAACACGCCCAAGGGGGCTGGAGTGGGACTGGTGCACCCAAAAACACGCTCAGAACGCGTCTCGACCACACGTGATGGCGTACCACTTTGTTCTACAAAAAGGCCGGACGCCTGGACAGCACCATTTGGCTCCCACTCTGCAACTCCTCACACCCTCACAACGTTTTGGAACAACAACTCTACGGTGAATTGACATATTCGAGCAACGTCAATTCGTCATTATCGTTTCCAATCCTTCTCTGGTTCACTGCCAAACACACCTGTCACAATGTCTGTCGAGATTACTCCCTCGAAGCAGGTACGCCGCGCCATCATGATCCCATCCGCCTTGGAGAGAAAAGGCAAAGCTGACAATCCTTCGACAGGCTGCTTCCGCCATTGAGTCGTTCAACATCGAGTCGCCTGTCAAGAAGCTTGACTTCAACACCGCCAACAAGGAGAACCACGCCGGTTCCGAGGTGGACTCCCTTGTAAAGCCTATGGACGAGCAGGCCAAGCCCATTGCCATCGAGGCAAAGAGGGAAGAAGGCGACAAGGCAGTCGTGGCTCCGGGAATCAAGGACTTTGAAGCCGATGAGCCGCTGCTGAGGGAGAACGGCCAGCGTTTCGTCTTGTTCCCCATCAAGTATCACGAGGTACGTGCACGACGCGTTTTGACGCGTAAAGTGGCTTGAGTGTCGCGTTTTGTACTGACATGTCCACCAGATTTGGCAAATGTACAAGAAGGCAGAGGCTTCCTTCTGGACCGCCGAAGAGATTGATCTATCTAAGGATCTCCACGACTGGAACAACAAGATCAATGATGATGAAAAGTACTTCATCTCACACATCCTTGCCTTCTTTGCCGCTTCAGATGGCATTGTCAACGAGAACCTCGTTGAGCGCTTCAGTGCCGAGGTCCAGGTTCCTGAGGCTCGATGCTTCTACGGCTTCCAGATTATGATGGAGAACATCCACTCCGAGACTTACTCGCTGCTCATTGACACCTACATCAAGGAGCCTGCCCAGAGGACCTATCTCTTCAATGCCATCGATACCAGTAAGTCGCAACCTATGATATATACCTGCTACATCAAGCTTACATTGCCTTTAACAGTTCCCTGCATTCGCAAGAAGGCTGACTGGGCCTTGACATGGATCACCGATAAGAAGTCTACCTTTGCCACCCGCCTCGTCGCTTTCGCGGTCGTTGAGGGTATCTTCTTCAGCGGTGCCTTCGCCTCCATCTTCTGGCTCAAGAAGCGAGGCCTCATGCCTGGCCTGACTTTCTCCAACGAGCTCATCTCTCGTGACGAGGGTCTTCACACCGACTTCGCTTGTCTGCTGTTCTCTCACTTGAACAACCGCCCCAGCAAGCAGACTGTCCAAGACATTGTCACCGATGCTGTCACTATCGAGCAGGAGTTCCTGACTGAGGCTCTTCCCTGTGGTCTGCTTGGCATGAACGCTACTCTCATGAAGCAGTACATTGAGTTCGTTGCAGACCGCCTCCTCGTCGCCCTCGGCAACGAGAAGGTTTATAAGGCTACCAACCCATTCGACTTCATGGAGAACATTTCTCTTGGCGGGAAGACCAACTTCTTCGGGGAGGGTGTCGCTGGTTACCAGAAGGCTGGGGTCATGGGCAGCACCACCCAGAAGGAAGAGGAAGCGACCGAGGGTAAGGGCGAGAACGGCGGAGACTTCTCCTTCGATGATGACTTTTAAGTCAACCCCCTCGTCTCTTTTGCGTCTTTTCTCTTGATACCCTTGTATTATCTACAACAGATCGGTACATGTCACGACGTCCGTGTACTCCTTGATGGAGCGCGGATGTCCCAGCGCATACACGGAGCAAAGCGGCACGCGTCGCGGGCTGGAGGTCAATTCTCTCGTAGGGTTCGCCTGAGCTGAGCTCTCATTTCATATTTTGTCGGACATGAACGGCGTTGAGGGGCGGTTTTCGTTTGAAAAGAGCGGCAAGGAGCTCTCGTACTATTGGATGGAGGCAACGATAGGGAGGACATGATGACGCTCTTGAAGGAGCATATCTTAGGTTAGTGTTTGCAGACCATGTCTGATAATTGATTTATGAAAACAACTTTCCTCGAGAATGCTCCTTGTGCGACCAGACGATTTTCGGCAGCCGAGTGAGGCTATCTGCTGTTTTCGCATGACTTCCCAGCGATCTTGCACCCGCACACTAATGCACTCATTTCTTGCCCTTCTTCTTCTTCTTGCCCGCACCCCCTTGTGCATGGCCTTGCTGCGACTGTTGTGCCTGCGCCGGTTGTCCTGATGCCACCTTGCCATCGGGCGCCTCCTCTTCCTTGCCAGCCGCGGCCGGCGCATCAACCATGTCCTCCTCGGCCGTCTCCGGCAGTGCGGCCATGCCGCGTCCCAGCCGACCGAGACTCAGAATAAGGCGTGAAACCTCGGCGGCCTTGTGGGTTCGGTAGCGTAGGGTGACGCCGCTCACGGGATCGAACGTCTTGAGAACGAGACGGCCGCGTGGCGGCTTGAGCGCTGGGGCATCAGGCATCGCAGCGTCGACACCCGCGCCTCCTGACGTCTTTGCGACGCTGGACTGGGCGGTCTTGATTGAGTAGGCTGTTGTGATGCGGGTCTGGGGTGGGGGAGCGCATTAGGGGTTAGCTCTGCTGCGTCGATGGAGTGGGAGGTTTGGGGTCATGATATTGTTCTGATAGGGAGCGGGCGCGGGCTGTCATACGGTTGATGGGCGGGCTTTGAGGAGCAGCGAGGACTGCTCAAGCCATTCCTGGCTGGTGTTGTAGGTCGGCATGATTGCGTGAGGGGTGCTTCCAATGGCGGGCTGTGGCGTAGCAGACAAGTGTCGCTTATGGCGTGGAGTACTCCGAAAATGCACGAGCAGCTTCGAGTAATGCGGTATGCTCGAGGCAGTCGGTTGAGTGGCGCACTGGGTTCTGGAGGAGAGCTTGGGTGGTGGGTGTCGTCTTTGGAGGTTGGCCGTGATGTTGGAAATTCGCTGTCGTGTGTTACTCGCCGCCGCGGGGCCAGTTTCTGGTCCCACCCAGGCCAGGTGCTCGACAGACGCCTTGGTGGCCCCTGTCGCTTCCTTCCAAACCTCTGGGGTAGGCGCCCCACTCTAGCTGGCGTCCACGGTTCTCAGCTTCATCGATCCGGAGGGGTTAAGAACACAAATACTTCCAAGTAGCATAGTAGCAACATAATCTGACGACGTTCTCTGACTTGGTCTGTATTCGAATGCATCCGAATCGTATAGTCCAGATTTATGGTGGCAGCAATGAATTTAATAACGGCGTGCAAACACAAGGTCATTCATTGTATATGATTGGCAGTGGTTACATGTGCATGGCAGGCATCGCCTCCAGACATCCTGCTGGGTATCTTCTTCCGTCGATCTATGTTATTCAATTCGTCCGTGCCCTCAGCACGACCAGGTCGTCACACACTCCCCTTGCGGCTTCAAGCATGGGGGTCCGGCACCCAGAACAAAACCTCCTGGTCTGCTGTGGCGAAGAAGTTGTACCGGGGATTCCAAGCAAGCACGGCCGCCTCGCGCTTGTCCTCCAGAACTGTTAAAGGGTCTAGAACCTGCTCATCGGACGGCGTACCCTGCGTGTCCCATACCAAGACATCCTTCTTCGACCCGCTGAGCACGTACCGGCCGTCCACTGTGAATGAGCAGTCCCCGCTGCTTTCCGGGCTAGATCCTTCGTCTGCGCCAAAGCCTTCGGCCGACTCTCCCGCTGCCCGTCGCCTCGTTCCTCCCTCGGGCTTGCGCAGATATGCTTTTAGGTGACCATCAAATGCATCTAGCAAGAAGTGCCCGTTACCTCTGGTTCCTAGAAGGATGTGTTTTCCGTCGTTCGAAAACTCAAGTTTCGTCCAGCCTTTCATGGAGAAGTCCTTGTCGACAGAGCGGACAGCATCGACGACATCAAAAACTCAAAAGGGCGCCTTGTCAAAGTTACGGCAGTCATATGGGAGGACCGAGCCACTGGCTGGCGAAGCCACGCCAAAGACATTGCCCGAGGGGTCATAGGCGGCCAGAGTAGGTTGGTTGAGAAAGAGCTGACCACACCACTGCTTTGACTTGATATCCCAGAGGCGGACTGTGTCGTCCTTGGCGCAGGAAATGAAGTTGTCCGTGCCAGGGTGTACTGCTAGGCACGTCACGGCTTTCTCATGGCCCTCGAAGTAACGGATGAAGGAGTTGTCGTGGGTCGCGAGGTATCGGATCTGGTCTAGGTTGTCGTCATTAGCTTCAATCTTGACAGTTTCTTCTGTGGGAATGGCGTGTTTCTGCCTACCATTCTGCTTAGTACTGGCGTAGATGATGCTGGACGTTGTATGGGTGAACTTGGCTAGCTTGACGCCATATTTCTTGCTCAACAGGCTCTTCTCGTGCCTGCCCTCTCGAACATTGTAGATCTGGATCGTTTCGTCGCTTTCCGAGGTCATGAGAAGCTCGCCAGGGTCGTCAAAGTCAAGGGATAAGATGTGAGGAGTGGAACGGCCATCTTTGATGTCTTCTCTGCGGAACAGCTGCTATTGCGTCAATACGGAGCAAGTGAGTTTAGCGACATCAAAAGTAGGGCGCACCTTTGTCGGCCGGAAGCTTAAGATGACGTCGCTGACGCGAGATGTACTACTGGGCGTGTTTCGCGTGATGTTTAATGAGTTGCCGTTTGTCGAGGCGGCGTCGCGGTCCAAGTCCATCGGCGTGGAAGCCATCTTGGGTAGCTATGTAGGAGGGCACCTTCGTAGAGGACCAGAAAGTTGTCTGCGTTGCTCGAAGAGATTCGTGTGGTGTTCCTCGGGGCAAAGAATGGTCCGAAAGGGCGGCGTATGTTTGGGTCAGAGTCGATCGAAGCAAGTCGCAGGTGGCCTGGGCAGGGTCGCGTCTGTCAACGTGAACAGTTGGTGCTGGCTCTTGGGAGCAAGACGATGGAGGGGCAGCGTACTGTGCAGAATAGTGCAGCGTAGGAACGGTCCATCCATTCAGGCCAAAACAGCTTTCTGCTGGAGCTTGGTCTTGGGCCTTGGCATGTTTCCCAGCTTCTCAGTTTGCTACCCGGCAAAAGCCGCCCGTGTGGGGATCGAGGTGAGTGACCCCAGCGTTTTAGGGATGGCAATGCAGGGACCGTCCATTGCTCATAACGCTTGAGCCTTGGGGTAGGAAGCGTGCACGCGCCCTCCGGATATCGGACTTACTGAATGAGGTTGAAAATTATGTCGCTGTCCGGTGCCGCGTGGCAGCATTGGACAGAGCTATAGCAGCGCCTGTTACAAAGTCAAAAAGCCATTGAGTAAGCCAATTCCAATCAAGGTCAGCACAATTGTCAGCCTGCCACGTTGTCAATTGTTTGTCCCGAAAACCGCTCTGTGGAAAGCTGCTGCATGTGCTGGTGCATCTCACTCAGCAAGGTAGAGAGAGGTCCTTACACTCCTGAAGCTGCCCACTACTTGCCTAGGGGTACTATGCTAACCGCGACAAGCCGAGCCCGGCATTGCATCGCGACCTCAATCCGACTTTCGACTCACCAACCTTCGGCGCACGACCCTCGACCTACAAGCTCTCCTGCAGCATCGCCCAGCACCCTTTGACCTGTGCCAGAGTCGCTCCAGAAGAACCAGCATCCGATCAAGTCTGGTCTCGAAGCCTCCGGCGCCATGTCAACAACGCTGGGGTAATTCCTTCCCACGCTCCCCGTCCCTGGCTTTGCGCCGATGCTCTTCCCGGCCAGACCCAGCTGACTCTTTGTACAGCGCCTTCCTCGCTGGTGGCATCGCCGCCTGCGGTGCCGTCACAGCCACACACCCTTTCGAGACGGTCAAGATCCGGTGCGTCCCCGTTATGCGGATACGCATGTCTAGTATATTGAAATCCTCGGCTGACCGTGACACGCGCCGAACAGGATGCAGCTTCAGGGCGAGCTCCAGGACAAAGGCCATCAACCACACAAGTACAGAGGACCCCTCCAGGGAGTGTCGGTCATCGTGCGGAATGAAGGCGTCAAGGGTATCTACAGGGGAATAGGGAGCGCATACATCTATCAAATCCTGCTCAACGGCTGCCGACTTGGTTTTTACGAGCCCATGCGTGGCACCCTGACCAAGCTCGTGTTTGATGACAGCAAGGTCCAGAGCCTGGGCGTCAACATGATTTGCGGTGCCGGCTCAGGTATCATCGGTGCCGCCATGGGCAGCCCGTTCTTTCTCGTCAAGACAAGACTGCAGAGCTTCTCGCCATTTCTACCCGTCGGCACCCAGCACAACTACAAGAACGCATGGAACGGCTTCACTTCCATCTACAAGGCCGAGGGTGGCCGTGGTCTCTACAGAGGCGTTGGCGCCGCCATGATCAGGACTGGCTTTGGCAGCTCTGTACAGCTCCCCACCTATTTCTTTGCCAAGAGGAGACTGGTCCGTCACTTCGGCATGGAGGAGGGGCCCGCTCTCCATCTCGCCAGCAGCACCGTCAGCGGCTTTGTTGTCTGCTGCGTCATGCATCCTCCAGGTCTGTCCTCTCTCTTTCTTGTTTTTTTGGTAGCTCCCGAGTTGCAATGCTAACTCACAGCCAGACACAATCATGTCTCGTCTTTACAACCAGAATGGAAACCTGTATAAGGGCGTCTTCGACTGCCTCCTCAAGACCATTCGGACCGAGGGCTTGTTCGCCATTTACAAGGGCTTTGTCCCGCATCTTGCTCGCATCCTGCCCCATACTATCCTGACATTGAGCTTGGCGGAGCAGACGAACAAGCTGGTCCGCGTTTTGGAAACCCGTATTTTGAGCCCGGTGGCGTTGGAAAGCCCATGAGGCTTCTTGGTTGGGATGTAACTGTGCCATACATATATAGAGGACAGGGATAGACAAACAAGGCGGTGGAGGTGTTGTGGGGTGTAAAAACGTGCGGACGGCCGCCACGAGGAAATCATCACTGGGTAGCGTCTGTGTCGAAAGGGGTGCATCTCGAAACCATGTACCTGTTAGCCATACTCGTCACTGCGAATATTACTTTTTTTGACCTTTTTTCATTCAGTACCCAGTAGCCCTCAACCGCGAAGGGACCTTTCGCAGCCGTAGCACAACTGGTTCGTGGTCCCCAGCGCCGCAGCGTCATCCACCGTCAGGCCTATCTCACCTTTCCAGCGCGCCTCTCCCAACTCATCCCTCGTCATGCCACACATGCCACAGGCGTCCCTGCCGGCAGGCTTCTCGAGCTTGCCTGTCGTGCGCACGACATTGGCGATGACATTAGGGTACTTGTCCTCGACCTCGGCAAAGTGCCGCGCCATGACGTCCTCGATGCTCAGCTCCTTATGCGAGACAACGCTGCCGCTGGCAACGCCGACGCCGGGGTCATCCGCCGTCAACCCGGCCATGGCCACATCGGCCATGCTGTTGTAGGCGACAATCTCCTTCCTCAGGATGTCACGCAAGGGGTAGTATACCGGAAATTCCCACTGCCGCCCCGCTACATTACGGCTGCCCGTCTCCGTCTCCATCTCAGTCTTGCCCGTCAGCGCCGCAAAACTGGTCAGAGGGAAGCTGCCGTCAGAGACAAGCCAGGGAATGGCGTATCCACGCCCCTTGGCCGTCTCAGACAGGGTCAGCTCGGCGAGGGCTGTGGTGTTGTAGCCCATCATGAGCGCTGTGCATCCCCTTTGTGCAGCAATGTGGAAAAGGAGATGACGAAGGAAGAGGCGGAGGACGTCGACGCGGGAGGTGACAGATGGGAGGCTCTCGAGTAGGTGGCGCAAAGCGGCGGTGGGCTCCACATCAGCTTTTAACCCAGGCAGAGCTGTCCAGTCTATGGTTTGGGCATCGAGAACAGCGCTGATGGGAACGGAGTCGATGCATATATCTGGGAACCGGTCACAGTATTTCTGCAGCAGGTTGGCTGAAGCTAGTTGTGAGGCGGGCGTGGATGGTGCCAGGTTGGTGTCGATGTGGACGACGTGGAGTTCATAGACATTGCGTGGATTCGCATCTTTGAGCCACCGTAGGTTGGCGTCCAAGACCTGTAGGAGGCCCGCGGAGGAGGAGCCGAATGAGAGGCCAAGTAGGTATCTTGGTGGCCGACCTGTTGAGGCGCGGAGTTCCTTCAGTGGTTGGCTCAGGCGCTTGACGACCTTCTGTGAGACATAGGCAGAGAAGCAGTTACTTCAGATGTTAGAATGGGGGTTTCAGTCGGAATCATTGTGGTCCGGAAGACATACTCGCAGAGAGAATCGAGTCTTACAAGGATGGTGGCGGGGTTCACCTTGCATCTCTTGCACGGCTTGTCCTGCTTGTCCCCCATCGTAGTTGCGCTTGGGCATCGATATCAATATTCCGGAGATGTCAATAACAAGATCAGGTACCCAAATTTGCAGGAGCCAGGTGAGAGACGTGGGGTGGTTGAGATTCAGGTGGTATGTGGTATGCTTTCTGTTGAAGACAATGATGAGTCAGGAGAATTTTCTGTGCATATTCTCCATGGCCAAGTGCTCTTTACAAGCTCAATCAATATATGGCAAACTACTTAGCCTCCCTATCTATGTTGTATGATCAATGCAATGCGTAGACTTAAATTCAGCACGTGCATCTTTTCCTCCACTCAATAATTCACCCAGCCAACACACCAACGTTGGCTCTCGCGAATGTATGAGTGGAATTACTGGCGAAGTCGATTTTTTTTTATTCTTTGCTTCTTCATGCACCAGCCAATGTGGGACGGAGAGTATGTCAGCGCTCCTAAGGATAAAGACACCGGGCCCAGAGCCTACAAGTCCAAGAAAGCAGAGCTCTCTCATCGTGTAAATTTCCAGCAAAGAGCCTACATAGGAACTGATCATGCGCTGTGGCGCACATGCATCTGACCCATGGTCGCTGAAGGCACTGATCTCGATTATTTTGTTTTCAGGTTGATCGATTGCTTGTAGACGAGGATTAAGCCCCACAGCCTGTTTTTACGCCCCGAGTTCACTGACCGCTCATTAAAAGGAGAATTGAACAAAACAAGCTTCTGGCTACAAGCTAATCGGAACAACACATCTCAGATCTGATGCAGCAGACCCCCCAGACTGGCGTAATAGGGCGACGAGCGAAGAGTTCAGGCAGTAGCGCAGAAGTGGAGGCGTGTCTACAGGCTGTTTCAGACGTCCAGCAAACACATGGGTGCGACAAGCACTGAGCAAGAGCCACCGCATGGACTGCTGTGAACTTAGGTACAGTGGGGAGACAAAAAAACGACGGATTGCCATTATGAGAAATACTGACTTAACTTTCAAAATATTATTATAAAATAGAGAAGATAGACATTAGTAATCTAAAAAATAGACGCTACAGATTTAGTAAGGTTCTATTAGACTTATTAGAATCACTATTTACAGTGATCTATAGGATAAGTAGTAGAGGTCAGAAAACTATATATTTTCGTGTGGAATCGGAAATCCGTCGTTTTTTTTTATCGCATGACTGTCAAGCTGGTGCCAAAAAAAAGCCGCGTGGCGATTCCACCACCAATTCCATCACCACTAATTCTAGCTATAGAGGCCAAGGTAGACCTCCAAGCACATCCAGAAAGCGTCAATCACTGAATTGACTAAATAGTACAGATGATGCGAGATATAATAGAAATAAAGGCCAGGATAATTGAATGATAGAAACTGGGAAGTACTTCTATTGATATAGGGGTCCCTAACTAATACAAGTACCTATCTTTTTCCCACGCGGCTCTTTTTGGCACCAGCCTGACTGTACCTTAGACACCTTGTCTTAGGATCCTGGTAGGTAGGTTGGCTGAGAGGCTATCACAGTGCGGACCATAGGCACCTTCACATCCATTCTACCTACCACCTGCCATGACGTCAAATACAGCATCCCAACATAAAGGTACCTAGGTACCTACGTACTACCTACCCCTCGTAGGTACCTTACTTTGGGTGCGGCACAGTGCAGCATTGTCTCCACTGATGGGCGATGCGACTAGAGCGGTCACCGTAATCCAGACCTTTCCAGCCCATCCTCATCTCTTTCCCTCTCCTCCAACCGACTGCTACCCACATGGACCCATCTGCCATTGTCGAGGCTGGATGAAACGAACTCTACTACTTGATTGCTGACCCTTGATTGTTGCCATCTCCCTGGTCTGTACCCGCCGTCTCATAATCGCATGAAGCAGATCTGCGCCTCCGCCCCTGGCCCCGCCCGACGGCCTCACCATCAGATGGCGCTTCAGTCTTGAAACCTGCGACACCTTCGTGCCAATCCTTGGAAAGCTTAGCACTCTGCACATGCCGCATCCTGACTGAGACACCCCTTGATCACCACGAATCCTGCGAGGAACCACTACAACTCGACGGATCGTCCTTCGGGACACACTCGAGCTTTCCCTTCGTTCTGTTTGTTGATTGTCATTGCACTTCTTGCTCCTTCTTGTCCATCCACCTGCCTCCCCAACAACACCGTCATCGCCCACTCTCCTGAGCGCTACTCGCCAGTGAGGTAACGCCCGTCAACAGCCGACGCCAATTCTTTTCCATGCATCGCTTTCACGACTCAGCAACTAATAGTGATTTCCGCTTTATCCAGACGAGACCAGGCTGGCACCCATTGGCTCAAATAATCCAGCCGTGAACGGCCTCATCACCATCCCCCTCGAGAGCTACCTCGCTTGACGCATGCATCACGGTCACCTACCATGGCTGCCGTATCACAGCAACTGCGCCCCGTGCTTCCCGAGCGAGGTACAACTATCGCCATACCAACCGCAGCACCTCCAGCGTTGATTTCGAGCGACGCCAATCAGACTCGTCTACGGAGCCGATCCATGCTTGACACTTATGCTTCTCCTGTCAACCAGAATGGCAGCTTCGAGTTTGATCGCGAGGTCAAAAGCGGCCATGTACAAAAGCGCACCCAAAAGACCAAGGTCAGTCTACCTCTGGCCCATATCGAATTACCGGACTTCCGCTAACGTACAGGCAGACCTGGAAATCCATCTACCTCGTTTTGCGACCCAATGCCCTTTCGCTGTACAAGACGGACAAAGAGGACAAGCTGAGACACAAGATCAACCTTTCCGACCTTACTGCCGTAGCCCTGCTCCGTGATCCAAAGCAAAAGCGAAAGCATGTCTTCGGCTGCTTCTCACCCGCCAAAAACTACCACTTCCAAGCGAAAGACGATAACGACGCCCAGCAATGGGTTGACCTAATACGGACGTATGCAAGGATTGACGAAGAGGAGGAAGAGTTGCTGCTGGCAAGTCCCGTCGCCCAACGAGGATCGTACCTCCCACCTATTTCGAATGGCAGCTACGCCGATCCGGCTTTGCGTGAAAGGGTGACATCCAGCTCTCCCGAGCCTTTGGACCCTCCTGCGCCTCGCTTTATTTCTACCGATAAACGTCGTCCGTCAAACATGTTGGACTCTTCGGGCTACTCTGGCAATGAATTGGCCTCTCATTCCGACTTTTCCGACACTGAAAT
Organism: Verticillium longisporum; assembly: GCA_019188255.1. Classification (NCBI taxonomy): domain Eukaryota; kingdom Fungi; phylum Ascomycota; class Sordariomycetes; order Glomerellales; family Plectosphaerellaceae; genus Verticillium; species Verticillium longisporum. The sequence continues at coordinate 1,011,818 of JAETXT010000007.1, forward strand.
GCAACGCCTTCGGGGCATGTCCATTGAGGATCTCGCTGGACAGTCCCCACAAGACAGCGGCGTCTTGTTAGACTCAGGCCTACCCGACAGACCACAGATGAAACACCGGAATTCAAGCCAGGTCAGCGGCCTCAACCTCGAGCACGACCCAGATCGTGTCATTTGGCAAGGCTGGCTGTGGTTCCTTCGCAACAAGGGAGGGGTAAGGCAATGGAAGAGGCAGTGGGCAGTGCTGCGGCCTCGAAACTTCATCCTCTACAAAGACGAGTCTGAGTACACTGCGCAGTTCCTTCGACCCATGTCAGCTATCGTCGACGTTGTGGACATCGACCCGGTCAGCAAGACCAAATGCCACTGTTTGCAGCTCATCACCGACGAGAAGAGCTACCGCTTTTGTGCTCCTGATGAAGAGTCGCTGGTGCTCTGTCTGGGCGCCTTCAAGAGTCTCCTTGCCAAACGGCGAGAGCTAGAGGCACGAGCAGCCGCAAATGCAAGCCATGCGACTGCGATACCGGCACCAGTGACCACTGTGTAAACTGCACACCGCGTCTTCTGCAATTCACTTTTGATTCTACCTTCTGCTACCCAAGGGTGGGTGTCCTACCACGGGTAGGCGCCATTGTAGGCCATGAGGCCATGTATACTGCTGTATAATCTCTTTTACGACACGACGTATGAATCCCCACGATGTAAGACTGGAAGCACGTCAATTGCGCGACCCAGCTTGCTACCCTGTTTATTTTGTCAGTTCGAGCCAATTGATAGTGTTCCCTAAGCCTCAGACGGCCTTGGAAGACAATCTTTGTACATAGAAAACCATAGGGGTCTTCCTCACTTGTCATTGACATTTGGCCCTCCCACTCCCGTGGAATCCAATGCGATTCAGATTGACTCTTCTTGAACGGGGCTCTCCCCCAATCCACAATGATAGTTGGCATGTGGTCGATGACCACCTGCTCAATGGATACGACGATGCAACGACAACAAAACCCTTTGAATGCGATGTTCTTCTCGAGGCCCGTCCTTCTTGGGTGTAGCCGGTGTAGGCAGGCAGGCAGGTAGGTAGTAAATTGAACCACGTGTATGTGATATCTTCACAGCATACGTGTTGCATGTCTCTATCATTTCATTTCCAAATGAACTGTGTCAGACTTCCTTGTTGTCACTGACATCAAGTCAGTGTGAGTTGTGGCCATGGAATATTCCGTACAAATCAAAGTGCAGGTTGCTGTGTCACAGACCTGTGAGGAAAACCACTACACCACATAAGACATGTTGAAGCATGATGCTCGGTCATTAACGCGTGTCGTTGCTGGGAAAGCGTCGACCAGTGCATCCCTGTTCTAGACCACCAAGACCCAGTCCTGAACGTGCCGTGTCCCCCTGTCCCTCATGCCTAATTTGATAATCCAAAGAAAGCATCGTCGAACTGCACATCGTCCATGTTGTCGCCAGCATAAAACATATCGTCGAAGCTGCTGCCGTCCCCGTTATTGCCAAGGTTCATGTCAAGGTCCATGTTGCCACCGATGCCATCCAGATCGAATATGTCATTGTCCACGGCAGCCGTCGACTGCGGGTCGCCCGCCTTCTGGTCGCCTTGAATTTTAGGCGGTTCCGTAGTTGTCACGGCCGTGCTGGCGGTAGTGGCCACTGACTGCACAGGAGCTGTGACTGGCAGCAGGCCATCCAGGGTGGACATTTCAGCCGCTGCGGGCACACCAGACGTCGTACCCATGTCGGGCTGCGGTGCCACGTCCGCCGTTGGTTGGCTTTGCGAGTCCACAGACGGATCGAGACCGAAGGTGATGTCTGTAAAGTCAAACTCGGACCCGTTGCCCCCGCCTCCTTGGTTCTCTCCGCCGCTAAGGTCAAAGAGACCATCCATCGGCGCTTCGGGGGCCGACGCCATAGAGGGCTCCGGCGCGACAGGCGACCTTGCTGGAGTCTCTTCTGATTTAACAGGGATGCTATCCATCGGAGCCATCATGGCCTGTGGCACCGACGGCGTTGGTTCGCGCTTGATGTCCGCTTTCGGCTGTACGGGAGTCGGCATGCTGTCATTGCCGCCCATGTCAGGTATGGGCGCCATCGGCGCCATCGGCGGCGGTGCAGGACTTTCTTGCGCAGCAGAAAACGGAGCAGACTGGGTAGGTTCCTCCTTGAGCGGGGGTGAGGGCGGTGATTTCTGGGCAAGTTCAGGACTGGCGACAACCAGGGTGACCGAGGCTGGTGATGCGATCATGGGCGCAGGCGAAGCCTTGATCGCCTCTTCTGGCTGTGGCGCGCGGCGTTGTTGAAGACGGTCCAAGTCCCTCTGTAAAGCCCCTTTCGCTCTCATCTGCAGAGACTCGTCAGCAGGGCTGTATGGATGGATCGTGGTAAGGGAAAGGGTGGGCTTACGACTTCACTTTCTAGATCATTGAGCGCCCAGTGGAAATTCTCAATGGTTTCTGGCAGACGAGTCTGAAGCGATGCATGGATCTGAGAGACATTTTGTCGATTCGGTTGCTTGGTCGATGCCTTGAGGGCCTTGCCAATCTGTATGATCTGGGTGCCCAGGGTCAACATCACCTGAGTCGGGGGTTTGGAGGGAGAACGACTCACGACGTCGTTCAGCATGTATTGCAGCTGGTCAAGAGGGTCTTTCGGTTTATGTGACATGGTGCTTTGATGTATGACGACAGGAACGGCGGCGGGCCTGCTTCTTGTGATCGCGAAGTAAGTAAGATGGCAATTGCAAAAGCCAGCGTGAGGATGAATATGAGGGTTCGTCACTGGCATCCAACTGACACCCTACCGGCCTGGGTTGACTGATTGAGCTCTCCTTTCTCAACTGGGCAGTCCCACCTGGGGGTCCTGTGCACGGGCCAGCGACCATTATCTGGGCATACCAGCGTTTCAGCAAATCACTGGAGACCAGCACGTGATGGGGCGTAGACTTTCGATTCCTGGACGTCTTGCTGCCAAGGTCTCTGGTTCGTGATGCACGTCTTTCCTGGACCAAGTTCGACGCGCAGCGCGTACAGTCAGCCATATGAGTATCGCTGTATATTTCATGAATAAATAATCCGTCATGTGGTTCAAATTGTTAGGCGAGGCACACTCGGCTTATGTGTCTGCGACTCACACAATTAGACAGGCAGCTTGCATCCAGCCCATGAAAGCATATGAAGACGCCTATATATGATTGCCACGCACACAAGAACCAGGGCTTGTCTGCTTGCCGCTAATGCGCCCCAAGTCCATATCGATTACGCTTGCAGAACATCGATCTACACCAGGGATGTGCAAGCACCAGCCGAGGGCAGAACAGAAAGACCCCAGACAACCTACACAAACACTAGCAGGCGAGGATGCTGATTATCAGGATGTTGATGTCGCCGCAGTTTTGGTCTTATATACATGCTGAGAAGAAGAGGATCCTACTCTCTGCGGCCCAAGTCCATGGCATTGCTCTCGATGCTATCAATGTTCGATCCTGGTCTTATATCCGACAGAGCCATGGGTTTGGGAACCCCGAGCGGCTTTCGAGTAACACGTGATCAGCACTGCAAGAATTCAAATCTATGGAGCCTGCCAAGCTCAAGGCAGTCTTTTTTTTTAAAAGGTACTGACTGTACTGGACGTCGCATTACACGACATCATGACGAAGCTACCAAGTTCGGGTCCTGAGGAGCGCTATAATCTCATTTCGTGGTCCAGCTTGTACAAAACAGGTCCTCGCAACAACACGGTCGTGAACTCATTGGTCACATCAAGGTAAACGTGTATTATTGGTCCACATGTTGCAATGTGTATTGAATAATTGAGTGTAGGATTGTTATTGTGTGAGATGTCCGTGAACCTGGTACACCGTCCAACTTGACAGGTAAACAACAGGATCGTTTGACCGTAAGTAACATCGGACTAATGCTTTGTTCACCGGCTACTGCGATTAGAAACTTTCGACCTCCTTTCGTCGCCTTGATCCCCTTATAACGATGCACCACACCACAGTTCATCAAAGTGAGCGTTTGAAAGCACCACCTCAACGACACTCAATGCCGATGGCTTCTAAACGAACGAGCCAGAAAGCATGTAAGTCTACTCGACTCACGGCTGACTTGACGTGCATATTGATCAATGGGACAGCAACTGCCCTGTGCGATCATGCTGCCATTACCGTCCATCTCAGCCAATGTTTGCCTGTGTTGCCAACTCGATTACGAGGGAAAAGCGCCTCACATGTAATGCTATCATTGCTGGACCAAATGCATGCAGGAAGCATGCCGCGTTTGCTCTATTATCTTTTTTCTTTTTTTCTCGATAAGTCAATTATGGGATTGGACTGATCCAAGACTTTCTGAGACAGGTTTGTCGGTGAGACAGCTTTACCCGCCGTCAATCTTTATCTACCTTAGGTACCTGGGTACCTGGTCCTCAGGCACATGGGCATCTTCCCGTGCCCCGAAAACCCTACATTGCTCCCCACGCTAGGTACCTTACCTAGCCTGTGGCTTTTCAGGGTGGAATCCACATTCCTTCAACTCCGAAGAGCTGGAGTAGACAACAGCGCCATTGTGTACTTTGAACGTTCTGCGTCCACGTTGCCTTTCAACCAGGGGTCTCGCGAGTAGCTGTCATGTCGAAGCTTGCCATGCTGACTGGATCAGTGAGGCCAGGTCCCATGCCTGTGGCACCTTGGCGCGCTGGAGGTTAGCCTCTGCTGCCTCTCAACGCCAACACACATCAGGCTAGCTCCCTCGCTTAGGCAGGCTCGCCACGGATACAATAGTGCTGTGGCTCCAGTCTACTTGCCTTCCTCGCCCTTATCACCCGAGGGGCGGAGTACCCTGAAAAAAGAGCGTAGGTTGGTATTAAGGTGGATAAGAGTTGTTGTAACTGGCTTAGTTTGCGGCCGACGTGCCCCCAGGGCTACGTTTTATAGTCCTTGCTGACTAACTGAATCAGAGCAGTGCCTTCCTCCACCTGAGCTCCCCTCACTAGCAGCGCTCATCTCACCTTGCTGCCCTGCCACTCTGTCTGCCTCTTGCTGTCCAAGTCTGGTCTCCACTCACCGTCCCATCATCCCCTCATTCAGATCCATTAAAGTTCCTCCTCCTCACGTCCCATTTGTCTTCTCTCCAACGTTCATCCAAAGAGCAATATCGGAGGGCAAAGCGCGTTACTACTCGTAGGAGGGCTTCTTCAGTCTTTTTCCTTTTTTTCCTCTCCCTCAGTCTCCGTCTCCGTCTCCGTCTCCGCCGTTCTCGTCCTCTCGTCAACGTCTGGTTTCTCATTCCTCGTCCCTTTACGGCCCACCGCATCTTCCTCAGCGTGCGCAGTCTCACGTCCTACGTCTCGGCCTGTCTTGCTCCAACGTTGCCGCCTTTCGTCCCGTTTCGTAGCGCTCGACCCTTCCGGTACTTTCCCCCGCCTTCATCCGCCGACCGTCTCGACAGCAAGTCGCCGAAGCTCCTAGCCTTTGCGAACCAAGCTTGCGAGACATTCGCTTCGTTCGACCGCCGCAGCATTCGGAACTCATTTTTGGCCGTCGACCAACCTCGCCGCAGTCGGGACAATCCAGTTCTCGGGCGAACCACCAATCACCTCGGCGCAACTCTCTCTAATTCAGATACTGCAGACTTGCCGCCATCGCGACCAATCTTCCAATGGCCGACAACGGGACCAATGCAGCTCAGCTGCCTCCCCTCCTCAGTCCAACCAGGGCGCACCTGGCTATGAAAATGGCCAGAAGCCTCCCCCTCCCCTGCACATCCCGCAGAACAACAATCCCATCCCGACAGCCATCACCTCACCTTTGTCTGGCGTTGACCAGGCTCTTTCGCCTGGCAGCGCTGGAGGCTTTGGCCGCCGTGCTGCTCCGGAGCCCAACAAGCGTGCCCTCTACATCGGGGGCCTCGACCAGCGCGTAACGGAAGATGTCCTGCGGCAGATATTCGAGACGACTGGCCATGTCCAGAACGTCAAGATCATCCCCGACAAGAACGTAAGCTTCACTTCTCGTGTCTTGGCACACGACGCGCAGCTGACACGATTTTTCAGCAAAAGGGCTACAACTACGGTTTCGTCGAGTACGACGATCCTGGTGCGGCCGAGCGCGCTATGCAGACCTTGAACGGACGTCGTGTTCACCAATCTGTACGGCTTCCGAGAACATGATTACCCCCAGCTCGCCCACTGACATGTCACAGGAAATCCGCGTCAACTGGGCTTACCAGTCCAACACAACGAGCAAGGAGGACACCTCGAACCACTTCCACATCTTCGTGGGCGACTTGTCGAATGAGGTCAATGACGAGATTCTTTCTCAAGCCTTTGCTGCCTTCGGATCCGTCTCTGAGGCTCGTGTCATGTGGGATATGAAAACTGGCCGATCCCGGGGTTACGGATTTGTCGCCTTCCGGGACCGCCCTGATGCGGAGAAGGCTCTGAGCTCCATGGATGGCGAATGGCTGGGTTCCCGCGCTATCCGCTGCAACTGGGCGAACCAGAAGGGCCAGCCCTCGATTGCCCAGCAGCAGGCCATGCAGGCCATGGGCATGACCCCGACGACCCCTTTCGGTCACCACCAGTTCCCCGCGCATGGGATGGCCTCCTACGAGGTCATTCTGGCTCAGACCCCGAACTGGCAGACGACCGTCTACGTTGGCAACCTCACTCCTTACACTACCCCTAACGACGTTGTACCGCTCTTCCAAAATTTCGGCTTCGTCGTCGAGTCTCGTTTCCAGGCAGACCGTGGATTCGCTTTCATCAAAATGGAGAGCCACGAGGCTGCCGCTATGGCCATTTGCCAGATGAACGGCTACAACGTCAATGGCCGGCCCCTGAAATGCAGCGTATGTACACACCCTCCTTTCTCGCTCCCGCTATTTCCTTTGCGCCCAGAAGTCACGACGTGCAAAAAAGCTGACGCAGTTATAGTGGGGCAAGGATAAGACACCCAACGCCGCGGGTGGCTTCGACCCTGCTCAGCAGGGCTACAGCCCGCAGAGCGCCACTGCTCCTGGTGCCTACCCCGGAACGCCCACTGCGTACTTCCCGCAATACGGTGGTAAGCAGAGTATTTCGTCCGTCTCGAGTGTTTTTAAAACTAATGATCGCATGTTTGTAGCGCAATACAGCGGTCAGCCTGGTAACTACGGAGGACCGGCTGCTCAGTCACCGGCCGGCTACGGAGCTCAACCCATGGCATACGGTGGACCCCAGAGTGCAGGTGGCTACGGCCGTGGGCAGCAGCCCCCAGCGGCCAGTGGCAGCAAGGACCTCAGGGTCAGGCTTTCAACAACGGCTACGGCGGTTACCAAGGTTAATGCGAAATCGACTTGTTGCTGTCATTTCGATTCGCCGCGGCAGCCTTTCAATATGGGCGGAGGATGACCACTGGGGCCTCTGTCCTCCAAGACGTTGACCCCTGAGGTACACCGCCAACCCCTTTCTGCGTGGGCATATGCCGTTGCCAGGAAAGACATGTGTATGTCGATGAATCATGACGACGATCATGCTGGTCGTGCGCGACGGCGGGATAAGGAGATGAAAGTGACGGCGGGGTCGTTTGCTTCCATCGCACGGTGGTGGATTTTCAGTTCTTTCTCATGGACCTGTCCCGTCTTGCTCTCTGGTTCTCTGTCTTCGTCTTCGTCTCTGGCTTTATCTCTTCCTTGTCGTCTTGCCGTGATTCACTCTGCCAAATGCATGTTTCCATTCCCCTACTCTGTCACGCGTGGCTTCAAAATTTCGAGTTCATTCGGTCTCCTCTCCCATTTCTGTCACACAAGAAACGCATTCATATTTTCTCTGCTCTACTCGACAAGTCACTGCTTTCCTCATCAGACCCTACTGTTGGATACCACCTCCGCAAGACGGAACTGTTCATTAACGAGATTATGACTTGTTTTGCAATACCCAGTTAGCCCGTCGGACTGCGAAGGAGCGGGCACTGGATGCCAAGCCGAAGAGAGGAAGCTACGAGATGCGTGCATTCGACCGGTAGCCGAGACGAGGAGACGGACAATTCTGGTGTGCGACGGACACGCCAAGTTGGACGGTTTGTGTTTAAACCTGTGTGTTCACATACTACATGTTTGTTCGATATGTATCAAATGAAGGCCGTGTCGCCGTCCGTCACATATAAAGCTGTTCGCACTGAGCCCCTTGCGACAATGGCCATGGACCATATGTTTCAAGAAGGCTCACAACGGCAAAATAAACGAGCCCGAGGTTGACCATGCAGCTCTTCGGCGGGGTCAGGAATCCCACATGTCACCGTGTTAGTCCACAGACTACATCAGATCGCTGAACATCTAGGGAATGGAAAACTGACAGCTAGGCCAATGTTATCGACCTAGGAGATACAGGGCGTGCTTCATGGGGTATGCAGTCTGAAGCTTACAGATGGAGGCAAGTTCGTGGTTGGGGATCGAGGAGCCTGAGAAACCCGGGCGCGGTTCGTCTCGCCATGTTCATGCCGAATCATTTTAGGTAAAGGTACCTCACTCGTGCCAGGAAGGATAAAATACTAACTTTTCCTAGCTCCACGAGTCTTGAACGCCAATAGAGTTGGCCAAAAGTGGCCTAAACACCAAAAGAGTGAGCCAGCCATGCGGTAGTGATCCGCCTCGGTTGCCTGCGTCCTTGCTGGACGGCACGATGAGATGCCAAAGGCCGCAATACGCCCGGACTGTAAAAGGCATATCAGACGAGACCGGACCGTAGGTAGACGGGTGGCTCAAGCACATGGCTGTCCTCCATCTCCATTGTTCGATCCCTCTTGACTGGACAGCAATCCCCAAACGAATGCGCTTATTTCCCACTAAATTCTCTGCATTGGGTGCACCCTCTGAAGACCCTCGAATCCGATGCGTCTTGAAGCTGGACGCGATATTTTAATGGGACGGGAACGCAGGTACGCTTTAGGCTGTGGCCAAGGTACCGACCCTGGGAACCTACCTACCCACCTACCTTGCGTACCTACCTACCTACCTTGCGTACCTAGGTACCTTACCTTGCGTACCTTTAGGTACCTTATTCGCCGAGGGGGCCAGCCTTGGTGGCTTGTTTGGTGGTACTGGGCGTCCTGCCCACGTAAGAAGTGAAATGGATGCAGGCACTTTCGACAAATCACCCTGGAAACATTAAACCCAGGATCTTAACCTGGGGGGGTCAGTCAGGCACATTTGGAACCCAGTCTGACGGCGGTTAGGGAGAGAAAGAGGGAGCAACGAAAGACGCACGCATGCGACCCTCCTCCCCACTCTTATGCTCTTACGTTGTTTGATGCCCCATCCTGCATACGTCCGCCTGTCCTCCCGCTGCCTGCCCAAGCTCAGGCCCCTCCTGTCCTTCTCCTTCCTCCCCAGTCCCCTCCCCCCATTTGCCCCCCAACCCAACCCAACCGTCAAGCACAGCCAAGACCTCAAGCCAGCAATAGCAGCAAGCAGCAGCTGCTGCATTGTGTGGTCTCAGCCCAAACCGGTGCGCTCGCCCGCTCCGACGCGTCCTGTCTACTCCATATCCTTACTTCCTCCCTCACGCACGACTTTCTTGTCGAGCAACTACAAGGCCAAACGACGACATCCTGCTCCAGCGCCCTTGCGAAGCGATCCCCCTTGGGCACGACGATCGCCGAACCTGAACCTGAACCTGCTTCTGCTTCTGATCTGCGCCTCTTCTTGTTTCTCTTGCGATCCCCGCCCCCATCCTTTCCTCCTCTCATCCATCCACCTCTTTTTCCACACCATTCGTCTACACATTGCCAATTCGCCCCGTCGTAAATCCCGCCTTGGGCATCTCGTCCGCCCACCCGCCCTCCTCCTCCTCCGCCCCCAACCACCCTGTCTTTTGCCATGGATTCTCAATGGCAGCAGAGCTACGCCGACTCGGGCGCCTCCTCGCGACGATACAACAACGGTGCTGCTCAAATCCCTCGCGATTACGCTGGTCAAATCCCCCCCCAAGGTCATAGTCACACCCACAGCCAGGGCCATATCCAGGGCCAGAACCAACCCCAGCCGGCTTCAAGTACGAGCAGTATCAGCAAAGCCCCGGCGCCGCCCCTCTGCTGCTACGCCCATGGCCTCGCCTCAGGTGCGCGACGGCAACGGCGACGTCGCCATGCAGGACGCCCAGGACCCCTACGCCAGCATGAAATATCCCATGAGGCCGCACCACCAGTCTCACCTATCCGGCAGCCGTCCTGCCAACCTGCACTCGCCCCAGGAACCTTCGGCAGCCGCGCAGCGGTACTCCCCATGGAGGCCTTATCGCCCACGTCTCCCTACGCACCCAAGTCGGCCGTCCAAGGTCAATTCGTCAACCCCCGACCAGAGGCAATCGCCCACGAGACAGCAATCCGACTACAACCCTCAGAGTCCCTACTACGCCGGGCGCCAGCAGGCTCCTCAGCTGCCCCCATCACGCCCTATACCTCGACCCACGATGGATACCCATCCTCGGCTGTCGCCAACCTCGATGGAGCTTTCGCCGCTGCCGATCCCAAGTCACCCCGTCGCCCCGTCGCCGCGCTCAACAAGAGTGTCGTTCCCGAGTTCAAGCCGGTTCGCGCTCTGACCGACCTTCGACCAAAAGTCAGCGCTCAGCCGCCGTTTCGTCGAGCGAACCCCGAAGGGGGCTTCATCAGCGTAAGAATCAATATGCCACCGAAAGCATTTGTGGTATCACAGCATCCACGGCTAACGCTCGACCATGCAGCCTCTGCAAGCTCTTACAGTCCACCTCCCGGCCACCTACCGCATCTGCAACCCCAACTTCAAATACGAGTCGTCGCGCAATCCCCGGCGTGTCTTGACCAAACCGAGCAAGGGCGTCAAAAATGACGGTTTCGACAACGAAGACAGCGATTACATCCTTTATGTGAATGATATCCTTGGTTCGGAGGAGGCTGGTCACAAGTATGTCACCACTCGCAGTGCCCAGGGAGTATCGATTGCCTCCATGCGCCGCTTACTGATACGCCTTTGCTTAGGAACCGATATCTCATCCTCGACGTGTTGGGCCAGGGGACATTCGGTCAGGTCGTCAAGTGCCAGAACTTGAAGACTCAGGAGGTTGTTGCCGTGAAGGTTATCAAGAATCGCACAGCCTATTTCAACCAGAGCATGATGGAGGTGTCTGTCCTTGATTTGGTACGACAACTAGCCCTTCCGCCCGAAGGGCATTCGTTTGCTAATCCAGTCTTGAACAGCTCAACACCAAACTGGACAAGAATGATGACCACCACCTCCTGCGACTCAAAGACACATTCATCCACCGCCAGCATCTCTGCCTCGTGTTCGAGCTATTGAGTGTCAACCTCTACGAACTCATCAAGCAGAACCAGTTCAGGGGACTCAGCACGACCCTCGTCCGCGTCTTCGCGCAGCAGCTGCTCAACGGCCTTGCGCTTCTCAACAAGGCCCGCTTGATCCACTGCGACCTCAAGCCCGAAAACATTCTTTTGAAGAACCTTGAGAGCCCTATCATCAAGATTATTGATTTCGGCTCCGCGTGTGACGAGCGCCAGACTGTCTACACCTACATTCAGTCTCGGTTTTACCGTTCTCCTGAAGTTCTGCTGGGGCTACCGTATTCGTCTGCCATCGACATGTGGTCTCTTGGCTGCATCGTGGTCGAGCTGTTCCTGGGTCTCCCTCTCTTCCCAGGATCGTCCGAGTACAATCAAGTCTCACGAATCGTCGACATGCTCGGCAACCCGTCCAACTGGATGATCGAAATGGGAAAACAGGCCGGCGAGTTCTTTGAGAAGCGGCAGGACGAGTTTGGGCGCCGCACATATCAGCTCAAGCCCATGGAACAGTACGCACGGGAACACTCAACCAAGGAGCAACCCAGCAAGAAATACTTCCAGGCGAACACTCTTCCGGACATCATCAAGACTTATCCCATGCCGCGGAAGAACATGAAACAGAACGAGATCGATAGGGGTACGCCTGGCCACTATGGTATGATGGGGATGACTGCTGACAGATTGTGTAGAAATGAACAACCGCATCGCCTTTATCGACTTTGTCCGCGGGCTGCTCAATATCAACCCGCTAGAGAGATGGTCTCCACAGCAGGCTAAGCTGCACCCTTTCATTACCCAACAGAAGTTCACTGGTCCCTTTGTACCCCCATGAACCTCAAGTCGAGCTCGCTTAACAGGTCTCCGGCTCCTGGTACGCAGCAACAGCAGCAAGCAGAGGCGCTGAGCAAACAGCGTGCACAGGCAGCCCAGGCACAGGCCAACTCGGCGGCGCAGGGGGCTTATGCATCAATGAACGCGCAATACCAGCAGGCCGGACACGTCCCGGCAACGCAGTCCATGTATGGCAGTAACGTCATGTACTCTCCTGGCGGAAATCACGCCCCACAGCCGCCTGCCTATGGCCCGCAGCCGGGTGGTTATGGGCAACAGCAGGTGGTCTTGTCTCAGGCGCCGCAGCAGATGCCTGCAGCTCCTTACGGCCAGCAGCCCAACATCAACCAAGGCGGTCTTTACCCGCAAAACAACATGCGCGCCGGGCGCCAGCGGGCTTCGACAATGGACCAGCAGCAAAGCGGGATTCCTGCTGCCATCCAGCGCGTTGCTAGCCACCTCGACCCCAGTCAACCCATCAGGCTTCAACCGAGCCCAGCATACTACCCACCACCGGGCGAAGGCATGTCGGGGGTTGAGGGCACGCCAGGCAGGGCAGGACGACGCGATAGCCGTGCGCAGCAACAGGGGCGGAGGGGGAACAACCGCGACTTCATCCGCAACCTCGAGGAGCGGACGCTCGAGGAGGGCTTCATGGGTAGCCAGAATAACCCCTGGCACTGAAGAATGACCTGACGTCGTCCAGTCGAGTGAGACGGCGACAGGCTTATCGATTGGCCGAACCCCAGAAGTTGTCAGAAGCAGCCGGGGTTTTGTACGAGGGACCATGACCCTTCAGACATTTCATCCCACGTGCTACGAGAGCTGGCGCAAAACGCCCATTGTCTAGTAAGACGTACAAGAGCCGGCCCGTGTAGAAAGCCCGGGCCTGAGCCCGGTCAGAAACCCACGAACCCAAGGGCATCGATGTGGAGGAAGGGGTGCGGCGCATAGAACATGGCTCGGACAAATTGGCGCCAGGGACAAACGTGCTTTTGACTACCACAACGACGACGCAGCCCCGACCAGATAGAAACCACGTGTGGCGCTGCTGGCAGCAGAAGCTGGAGATTAAGAGGATGGATATCATGAACGACGACGAAAGGGAAGGGCAGGCGGGAGGGCGGACGGGAGGGCGGACGGGAGGCGGGAATATTGCAGCATCTTATAACGCGGATGGAGGGCATTGGCGGCTTTCTTCTCTTCCTAGGTACCGCCAAAGAGGGGAGGGTGGGAGGGTAGGACGGGGAATGACTTTGAGCAAAAGGAGCCTCAACAGGCTTTGTACTTTGGATCCTATCCAGGCTGATCAAATGCTGTCTGTACTCAGTAACAGAAAGGGCAGTCCTCTTGAGAAATCAAGTGTGCCAACTTTTTGCGGATTCTGTATTGTCGTGTTCTGCTAAGTTTTCTTTCAAAGCGGCGGGACACGGGTTAAAAAACATTACACATTGTCCAAATGCGCATTTAGCACCATAGATGATAGCTTGATGTGAAGTGTGCTAATGTCCTAGGGAAAGTGATGAGACCAAATGTAGGCGACGGCTGGTAGGCAAGCAGGAAGGCGCGCAGTGGGACGCCTTTCGAATTGGCCATGAGGTGTCTAGACTTGCCAGGCTTGCTAGGTCCCTGTAGGGAAAGACTTTTGGTGGGTTGGTGAGTTTGGCTGGCCTCTGAAGTGGACTGTGGCGCTCGAAGAATGGGCCACGAATAAGTACCTGGGTGTCTGGCTTTAGGTAGGTAGGTACCTGGTTAAGGCTCCCTGTAGGGGTTAGTCCAATTGATTACCAGGTAGCTTATTCCACGCGTTGGAGCCGATGCCTTTACCAACTCGACACAAACTACATACTATACCTAATCACCAAACCGCGACCCCTGGGTAGCCTTTTGCGCAAACGTCACAGTAGAGTCTTGCAACCTGCCTCTCTCTCTCCTCTCTCTTGAGTCCACTTAGGACTTTCTGTCGCGACTCCCATTGGCCAGCGCCTTCAAGAACAGAGAGCGCACCCATCCTCTTCTCGGCTCCCCTGTCTGGCCTGCTCTCCTGCAAACGCCACAAATCACCAACAACCATGGCCAAGGTCGCAGTCGATTTCGAGAAGATCGTTCACGAGGGTGGGTAGCTCTGGCCGCTATGCTAGCGAACCGACAGCATTCTGATGATGTGATACAGGCCGTGAACGTCAGAAGAATCAAGCCCTGGCCCAGAAGATCTTCTCCAAGGACAGAAGACAGAGTGCTCCGTCCAAGATCAAGCCCGGGACAGGACCTTCACTTGCGAGCAGGGTGGGCGTCAAGAAGGTAAGCCATTGAGCAGTCAACCCGTGTCTTTCTGCCTTGATGGCGTGTGGTACGAAGCTAACCTGGGCACGTTCTGCAGCAACGCGCCTCCCTCGGCCCCGCGAAAGCCTCGAGCGCGGGCAACATCAACGGCGAATGGACCCACGATCTCCACAGCTCCGTCAACGACCCCAGGAACAACAGCCTCGCGTCGCGCATTTCGACGCCCGGGAGCAAGAATGTCGCCGTTGGGCCCAAGGGCAAGCGGGCTGAGAAGCGCGCCGCCAAGATTGTCGACGCCCTCGAGCGGACAGACTTGCTCCAGCAGAAGCCGAGCCCCGCGTCCAAGGGCCCCGGCCTGTCCATCCGCGGACTCGCAGGGCCGTACGCCGTCATGGCGCAGAACTTTGCGCCTGGCACCACGGCGGCGGACATTGAGAGCGCCATGACGCCCGTCGGCGGCGAGATGATCAGCTGCACCGTCATCAAGACGCAGCCCATCATCATTGTCGAGATGGTCTTCTCGTCCAAGGAAGGAGGCGAGGCGGTCATTTCAACGTTCAACGACCAGACGGTATGCTTTTGCTGGCACGGCGCTCGCCGACATGAATCGAATAGTTGGCTAACCCGGATGTGCTAGGCCGACGGTCGACTCATCAAGGTGTACCCCAAACCGGGCGGTTACAAGGACCCTGCCACGCAGAGGAGTGCTGCGGCCCCACACAACGCGCCCAGCGGGCCACGGGCTCAGAGATCGAACGCCGGCAACATTGTCGACGGCTCGCACGGGTTTCAGGACGAGGACAGGGACGACGAGGAGCCCTACTACTACAGCACGGAGCGAAGCGGTCTCTACAGCGATAAGCTCGTTGGAAACAGCCGCAGGGGTCGGGGGCCCCAGCAGCGCAATAGGGGAGGCCGATGAGCCTAGGGATGTGAGCAGACGCGCATGGGTCAGGGCGGCGGGACACCACGGGCGTTCGGTTGCGGGACATTGACTGCCAGTCTTAATGGGCTGCTGCACTTGCCATCTGAAATCTTGCTTGTAAGGAAGGGAAGAACGGAAGAATCTGGCTGATTCACTGTATCATAACACGAGCAAGGTTGCTAGATTGGGTATATGACTCTAATGTGAACGGTTGAGCGAACACGGGCGCCGACGTGGGCGTAACTATATCCATTATATGACAAGTGTTGTACAGTACCGCGCTGTTCAGCGGGGCATTACCACTCCAACTTTTCCGACATTGGTCTTTCAGCGTCACTCTCCTCTCCGATGATGCTGGCCGGCAGCTGCTGTCGGAGTTCGGTAAAGACGACCACTTGCCTGTTAAGGCTGTCTCGCCTCGTCTGCAAAACTTTCATAGTCTTCCTGTCGAGTACGTCCTCGACGCGCCCGATGCGCCCTGCAATGCCGACCATCTCGCGCGCCAGCCCGACGACCTCGTTGACGCGTTCATACGCGCTGGTGTCCCTGATCCAGGGCTTCCGGCTCTCGACCATCCTCGGCAGCCCGACGCTCTCGCTCGCAAGACGGTACGGTTCCCAGACCTTGTCGAGCGCGTCCGCGAGGCGCTTGCAGTACGGCTTCCACTCGTCCATGTTGGCAGGGGAGAAGTCCTCGCCGCGGCCTTGGACGAGCTGGAGGTAGAGGGCAAGCGACTTTGGATCCGTCCGGCCGGCGGCTGACATGCTGTCCACTATGGCGGCTGCGTTGGCGGGCATGCGGGCGCTGTTCTTGTCGCGGAGGCAGGTGGCGAGAGCAAGGCGGAAGAAGTAAGGGGTCGCGAGGGGCGGGGATGGCGGCGGCGAGGCTGGCAGCATCGGCGCTGGCACGTCCGAGGTGGAGGAGGCGAAGCATCTGCTCCCACAGCTTGGCGTCGGGTTTGACGGCGTAGGTGTCCAGGATGTGATGCCAGTACCGGGTGCCGGCGCGGGTGAGGCGGGCATCGGTGAGGATGGTGATGAGCAGAGACAGTGTGTTCTTCCCGGGGGCAACATACGCCGCAGTTCTTTTACTCGAGGACTTGGGCGATGGAGCCGTGGGGTCGACGGCATCGTGGGGTTTGGCGTTGCTATCCTTGTCGAACCTCGGCAGGTTCATCGTCTCAGCTGCCAGGGCAAGAATGTCCTGGCTGCGGGTTGATTTGTCGAGAAGTAGCACACGGCCCATGGCGCAGACGAGATGCTCGTCAATGACGAGGTCGCCCTTGCGCCAGTTGCGCATGACTTCCTCCCATAGAGACTTGCAACGTTCAATAGTCTGAGCTACACGCTCTTTCCGCAGCTGCTGCGATGCGGTCTTGGTAGACACGGGGTCTTCCGCCGAAGCGCGCAGACTCTGTAGAATGGCGGTATAGGTATGTGTGTCGGGCTTGAGCTTGCTGTCATCGAGTGAATCGAGGAGGGAAAACATGGCGTCGAGGTCTCCGGCGCGGCCACAAGCCTGAGGACTGCGTTCAAGTGGATGATGTTCGGCTTGAGCCTTGCGTCTTTGGTCATTGACTTGTACAAGCGGACTGATTCGGCCACGGCGAGCTTGGGATACGTCGAGCGGGCGCAGCCGCGAAAGATGATGGTGTACGTGAGCTCGTCGGGGTGCTGACCGCGCTTCTTCATGTCGTTCAAGAGACGGACAGCGGCGTTGAGCTTCTGGTTTTTCATCTGGTAGTCGATCAAGTGATTCCAGGAGACCACGCACTGGGCCGTCTTGCTGGCTTGTTGGACAAGGAGGAGGGCCTCGTCGTAGCGATCCTTTGCGAGAGTGCGGCTGACATGCTGTGCAATGATGAAGGGGTCGTCCATGCGCTCAAGGTGCTTCTTGACCGCCCATTCCAGCTTTTGCCTATCTTTGAGATCCGGCCTGGTGCTAGGGCGGGCCTGTCGCGGAGTAGTAGAGGCCACCGGGGCTCGAATCGCATCTTCGATCGATGAGGTTGCGAATGATCTGGTATATTGAGAGGAAGCGGCGATGCTGAGGATCGCTAGGTCGGTGGACATAGATGAGCCTGTCGCTGAGCCCAAGGCTCTTCGAAGGCAGGCTCTACATGAAAACATTGGAATGATTGCTGCGCGAAAAAGACCAATGCATATGATCGTATCTGAAGCGATGATACACGACCATGCCATCGAGTTCCGTCTCGGGAGTTTTTTCGAGAGTCTGGGAGATAAGGTCCTATCTAATCGTACGGTATCCACCCACAGGGGGTGGGGCTAGAGCATGGGTTTGAAGGGAGCGCGTCGTCAAGTGAGTGAACGCGCGAAACGCGTGCTGAACGTGATTAACGCGTCTCCTAACGCCCACTTTGTCTTGTCACAGTAGGTGCATCGACCAGCCAGAGCCCCCTGGCAGGACAACCATGCTCTTGTCCACACCACTCACCACCACAACACTTCCCCGCCAATCCTCACCAGTTCTCTTTCCATTCTGCTGATTCGATCGGTCATGAACCAGACTCTGCCATAGTCCAACTCTTCGATTCACCCCGTTCTGTACCATGGGGAAGACAGACAGGCGCGCCAAGCTGGCCGAGCTGAAGGCTCTCCGGCAGGCGGGCAAGAAGGCTTTCGACAACTACCAAGTCGACGATATCAACGAACTTTACGAAGAAGTCGACGAAACGCAGTACAAGAAAATCGTACGTGATCGTCTCAACGAAGATGACTTTGTCGTAGACGACAACGGCGAGGGCTATGCCGACGACGGTCGCGAAGAATGGGATCGTGTGCAGCAGTACCACTACGCTTCTGACAGCGAAGAAGATGGTTCTGGCGCCAGGGGAAGGCCAACAAAAGCTTGTCAGTACTCTGGTTCCGTCTCTAACACCTTCCGGCGGCTGACCATCCGCAGCCAAGAAGAAACAAGCCGACGACGCAGCTAGGCGGGAGGCGAATGATCGAGATATCAGTACATACTTCACCAGTGGTGCCGGCAAGACGCAAGCGAAATCAAAGGTGAGTCGTTGGATCCCAATCGAATGAGTTTGGCTCACATAGCCATAGGTTGCCAAAACGAAGGAAGACGACGACTTCCTCGCAGATCTCCTCGGTGAGGTCGACACCAATGTTCCCGCTCCAGTGCCCCGTTCCACGAAACGTCACCGATCACCCGATCGCCAACAACGGAGAGTTCGAGTCGCTTCTCCCCGCCACATGAGCGGTCCCAACCGCTGGCGAAGAGAAGTAAAATTCAGGATGATCGACCATCGTCTCCTCCCGCGGCGGACGATATGCTCATGGACGACAATTTTGTTCCCACTATGGACGACGACGAACTACCGACCCAATTCCCCATGAGCGACCCTGCTCCCTCCTCGCCGGCAGCCAAAGTCGCAGAGCGCAAGGCCCAGATTAAGAAAGAGCCCGACGATGACGATGACGACATGATGGAGGTTGCTCATGCCGGCACCGTTACTGCTGCCAGTGTCAATATTGCTGGTTCCAGACCACCCAAGAAGTTGATCAAGCCCGAGCCTTACCCAGCACCCATCACGTCATCACCTGTCAAGCACGAATCAGCTATTGACCCATCCGCGTGGAACGACATCACAAACAACCTCAATATCGTCAGTAGCTCGGCCTCGGAAGTCAAGAGCATCCGCAAGATCGACTACAAGGACGCCATCGAAGAGGACGGTAGCCTGAACATGTTTTGGACGGACTACACCGAAGTCAGTGGTAGCTTGTGTCTCTTCGGCAAAGTCCTGAACAAGAAGACTGGCCAGCATGTCAGCTGTTTCGTCAAAATCGACAACATTCTGCGCAAGCTCTTCTTTCTACCACGCGAGACTCGCGTGCAGGGTGGTATCGATACGTGCGACGAAGTTGGCATGGTGGACGTGTACAATGAAGTGGACGCCCTCATGACCAAGCTGAAAATCGGCAAGCACAAGACCAAGGCTTGCAAGCGAAAGTATGCCTTCGAGCTACCAGACATTCCCAAGGAAGGCCAGTATCTCAAGTGCATGTACCCCTACAGTATGGCGTCAGTTGATGCTCGCGAAACGGGTGAGACCTTCTCGCACGTTTTTGGCACCAACACGGCACTCTTTGAGCAGTTTGTTCTCTGGAAGAACATCATGGGGCCTTGTTGGCTGAACATCAAGGATGCCGACTTCAGCTCACTCCAAAATGCCTCTCACTGCAAGCTCGAAGTCCTCGTTGAGCACCCGAATATGGTCGCACCTCTCCGTGATTCGGAGAACCTCGAGACCCCTCCACTGACCCTCATGAGTCTTGCTATGCGAACGACTTTCAATGCCAAAGACAACAAGCTCGAGATTCTGGCTCTTAGCGCTCGGGTTTACGAAAAGGTCTCGCTGAGCGACACCACTCCGGCCGAAAAACTGCCGTGCCGGACGTTCACTCTCGTCAGGCCGAATGGGTCAGCCTTCCCTGGCGGATTTGAGAAGCTAGCCAAAGACAGGAGCAGCAAAGGTCTAATCAAGACGTTCAAGCAAGAGTCGGAAATTCTCATGTTTTTCCTTGCTCAGCTCGACATAGTGGATCCCGACGTGATATTGGGCCATCAGCTCGAGGGTGTGGACTACAGCGTTCTGCTCAACCGGATTCACGAGAAGAAGACACCGCAGTGGTCTCGTCTCGGTCGCCTTCGACGAACTCTATGGCCTTCTTCCATTGGCAAGACTGGTGGAAACGTTTTCGCGGAGAGGCAAGTAATGTCAGGACGCCTTCTTTGCGACTTGGCCAACGATGCCGGTAAATCTGCCATGTACAAGTGTCAGTCGTGGAGCTTGACGGAAATGTGCAGCCTGTATCTCTCGGGAAACAACCATCGCCGAGAGCTCGACAATGATGCCGCGCTCAAGACGTGGGCTTCCCACTCGAAAGAAGGATTCATGGACTACGTCACCCATATCGAGGCGGACACGTACTTCATTGCGGCCCTGGCCTTACAAGTTCAGCTGCTGCCACTGACCAAGGTCCTCACGAACTTGGCTGGTAACTCCTGGGCCAGGACACTGACCGGAACTCGCGCTGAGCGAAACGAATACATTTTGCTCCATGAGTTCCATCGAAACAAGTATATCTGCCCCGACAAACAAGGCTTCCAGAGGGGCAAGGGCGCCAAGGAGGATGAAGAGGGCGACAGCAAGAAGAAGGACAAGTTCAAGGGTGGCTTGGTGTTTGATCCCGAAAAGGGTCTGTACGACAAGTTTGTCCTTGTCATGGACTTCAACTCTCTATACCCGTCCATCATCCAAGAGTCAAAGATTGGCTTCACCACTGTCGAGCGAACCGCTACAGTAAGTAGACATCACAACAAGACCTTAACGCTCGAGCACTGCTAACTGTTTTATAGCTTGAGGATGAGGAAGAAGACCCCGAGGAACCCGTGGACCAAGAGCAAGGTATCCTTCCCAAGCTTATCGCCACGCTCGTCAGCAGAAGAAGGCAAGTCAAGAGCCTCATGAAGGATAAGACTGCGACGCCCGAGCAGCTTGCCACTTGGGACATCAAGCAGCTTGCCCTGAAGCTCACAGCCAATTCTATGTACGGCTGTTTAGGTTACACCAAGTCCCGATTCTACGCCCGTCCCCTCGCCGTCTTGACGACGTACAAGGGCCGTGAGATTCTCCGAAGCACTAAGGAATTGGCCGAGAGCAGAGCTCTCCAAGTCATCTACGGTGACACTGATTCCGTCATGATCAATGCCAACGTCGAAAATGTGGCGGATGCTTTTAAAGTCGGCGCCGAGTTTAAAAAGGCTGTCAATGAGCGGTACAGGCTGCTTGAGATTGACATTGACAATGTCTTCCGACGCATTCTCTTGCAAGCAAAGAAGAAGTATGCTGCCATCAACCTTGTCGAGAACAATGGCAAGTACATTGAGAAGATGGAAGTAAAGGGTCTCGACATGAAGCGTCGCGAGTACTGCGGGCTCTCAAAGGAGATTTCGGGGAAACTTCTTGACGAGATCCTCTCTGGCGAGGACACGGAGGTGTCAATTTCGCGTATTCACGACTATCTACGTGAGATCGCCGCCAAGATGAGGGAACAATCGATTCCCGCACAGAAGTACATCATTTTCACACAGCTTGGAAAGGGCCCAAAGGAGTACCCCAATGGCGACACGATGCCTCAGGTCCAGGTCGCGCTTCGTGACATCGCTCGCGGCAAGAACGTCCGCAAGGGCGACGTTATCAGCTACATCATCACAGGCGACGGGCAGAGCTCTGAGCCCGCGCCCAAGCGAGCGTATACGCCGTCTGATGTACTGAAGCCCGAGTCGGGACTTGCACCAGATGTCGAGTGGTACATTGCGAAGCAAATCTTCCCCCCCGTCGAGCGTCTTTGCGCCAACATTGTCGGCACCTCGACCATGCAATTGGCGGAGTGTCTGGGACTGGACATCAAGCGATATGACACGTCGAGGAGACATGACGACGGCGTAGAGAAGGATATGGAGGTTCATCCTCTCGAGTCCCAGATCCCAGACGATGTTCGCTTTGCCGACTGCACCCGCCTCAGCCTTCGCTGCCGCACATGCAAAAAGTCGTCTGTTTTCGAAGGCCTCTACAGCCAGCCAACACGAGTGTCTCCTGCTGGCGTCCTCTGCGACCACTGTGGCGCAACCATCAACCCCCTTTCGGTCGTCGCACAGGTGGAGCATGCGATCCGAGTCCAGACAGCCCGCTATTACGAAGGCTGGCTTGTATGCGACGACTCATCCTGCGGCATACGTACGCGCCAGATGAATGTCTACGGCACGCGCTGCCTGGGTCCCAAGGGCCTCGCGCGAGACTGCCTGGGCCGTATGCGCTACGAGTACTCTGAGAAGGCAATCTACAACCAACTCGTTTACTTCACCAGTCTCTGGGATGTCGACAAGGCACGCGACAAGGCCGTTGCTGCCGCCGCGCCGGGCTCAGAAGAGGCGCTGTCGCAGGCGGACCGGGAAAATATCTTGGCTCTGGCAGAGCACAACCGGGTGCGGTTCGGCACCGTCAAGGGTGTCGTTGAGAAATATCTCGACAAGTGTGGCAGGCAATGGGTGGCGATGGACACATTGTTCGCCAAGCTGGGGTTCAGCAAGGCTCTGGCGCCAGCTGCGTGAGATATCCACATCAGCGGCTGAGGGGGTGGTTTCCAGGTTACGAACGGGTATGATAGTTGACTGGTAATGGCGCGGGTTCAGCCTTGGCTACTGTATGGGCAACATGTGCGGGAGAGAGGCTTTCTTCTTTTTCCTTAAGGCGTTCGTCGGAGAAGCGGTCCAGGAAGGGCATGCCATTTGTCACGTAGTGAAGAGTAGTAGGTGATTCGCTTAAAGTGCGCTCAAGGTTTTTCTCCATTCTACCCGTTCAGTTTTGTGTATGCTTGTCTGGACTTTCCCGACAATAATGCTGAAACTTGCGTTCGGTGCTCGTCCCCTTCTAAATGGAGGATCATTGCAGCATGACCATCAAGCTCTTCTATCCTGCCATGGCCTGCAGGCTACGGAGCATGCCCACAACTTCCAATGACGGATTGAATTCAAGCGGACAGGTGCGATGTGCCAGTCCAAATTGAATGAACGGAATTCTTAGCACGAGGTCCTAGAACGAAACACAATATGGCGATCCAGCATTGATGACGGCTCAAGAATCTTTACGACATACACACTCAGGGTAAGCAAACGCTCATCAGTCCGTCACGGCCTGCCACGAGGCCATCGGCTCTTCGCTCCTCTTGCCAGCAATGTCGAAGCGAGATTTCTGTAGAGATGCGTACCTGAGAAGGTCGCTTTCATGCCGTAGGGTCTGGCAGGCTGTTCACATAAAGCTCGGGAAGGGACATGATATCACAGTAGAGCAAGGGCGGACGCCTCAGATAAAATGACTTGTTCAACTGTCCTTGTCGACTAACTTGTGCAACAGGCCCCCAAAAAAGTCTTCAAAAATGTGCTTTTCGTGCGTCATGCCTTCTCCCATTTGGATTCGCTACCCAGGTACCATCCCAGTCCAGCATCCACCCGTCCGTCCGTTCCTCTTCTTTGTGGTCACTGAAGAAGATTTGAATGCGCACCACCACATCATCGTACAGCGACCGATCCTTCCCGTCACCCTCTTCCACGGCACGTACGCGCTCGGTTGCCATGAGACGCGAAGGCAGTGTGAAGGCGAGGAGCAGCCATCTTCCATCAGCGTGTGTACCAGAGCACGACGAATAAATAGAGAAGAGTCAATCCTCGAATCAATCGGCTCGCATTAGAAGAAAATAAGACGACGTAACGACAAAATGCAAGACGCAAAAGTAGTGAAACAGTGCCGAGGGCGACGAAGAGCCCGCGTTCCCTCCGCGAAAAGGGGAATAGCCCGCCGCCTCCTCCCTCGGCTGATCGTCCCAAAGCGGCTCGTCTATGTCGGTGTCTCGAAGGTGGTATCATGGCCGATGGAAACGATCATCAACTTTTGTAAAACACTTCCTCAGAAACCCCTCCCATGTAAATGCACGAAAACAACCTCGCCCGTTCTATTTGGGAAATGCGTTCGTTGGACTCTGGAAAATCAAAACCTCTAGCCGTCCACTCTCCTCTACTTGCTCTCCTTGGCAGCAGTGCTGTCAGGGACAGCCTTGGAAAGCGCTGGGGAAGCTGCCGTCGAAGGAGGGGAGGCAGGGTTATCGTTGTCCAAGTTGGCAAGGGCACTGAGGGGCGAGTTAGCAACGTGTAACACCGCGAATGTCAATCGTCGGTCAAGCTTACCTAAAGGCGTTCGTGTGTGTAGTGGGAGGCGTTCCCGTGCGCGACGAGGCGTTCGAGTCCTCGCCAGCGCGGCCCAGCGAGCCGCCAGGTCCAAGTCGTCGACCGCTGTTGCTACGCGAAGAGAACATGGACGTAGGGCCCAGTGTGACGTTGCCGCTGGCCGCACGACTGGTGGCACCCTTCAGACGGCGCAGATCATCCATACCAACCTGGTTGGATTGTTGCTGAGTGTAGTTGCTGAAGCTGCGAGCATCGCCGCGGCCGAAATGGGGACGACCGCCTGGGGCACCGCGTTGGCTGCCGCCACGGGCGTTCTCCTGAGCCTTCTGAGCAGCGGCGGCTTCGGCCTGTGAAACCGGTTAGCTTGGATGTTACAATACGAAAACGAGGGGCGTGTTGTTGACTTGCCTCAGCGCGAACCTCATCAAGGGTCTTGGGACCCTTGTTGGCCTCCTTCGTGGCCCATCCGGACTTGCGCATGTCGACAACGTCCATCAGCATGAACTTGAGACGGCTGGGAAGGTCAGGCATGTTGATAACGTTCTGGATGCGGTCAAAGTAGGCATCCATGAAGCTCTTGCCCTTGGGGCTTGCGTCAAGGTTGGCACCAATAGTCCTGAGCAGTTTGCAAAGCGACTCAATCTCAGCCTCTTCAGGTGTCGTCTCGTAATCGACCAGCTTCTTCACGCAAGCATGCATGATGCGCTCTGTCAGCATACCCAGTTTGTACAGCTCACCAATGAACTGGACAAGACCAAGACCGCGACGCTTGGCGGCGGCAGCAATGTAATATTCGTCAGACAACATGGCGGCTTCGGCGGATATCTTATTTTCCTCCTCAGCCTCCTCCGGCTTGGCGGGAATGTTGACCTTCCAGCCACGCTCGAATTCTTCTTGACACCTGTTGAGGAGGTACTTGCGGAAGAGCGCGCCACCGCTGACGACCTCGCCGTTCTTGTCCTTGAGGTTCTCGTCGCGAATCTCGTGGCTCATGGTGTCGAGCATACGCTTGCAGAACTTGGCATACATGGAGGCCCAGTGAGCCTCGTCAGTAGCCTTCTCGAAGGTGAGCTGGATGACCTGGCGAAGCGTGCGTCCATCCGACTCGGTCTTGGACTGCGCAACGATGGTCAGGATCTGGTCGGCGATCTTGTCGAACTTTTCCGGCGTCATCTTGTTGAGCGCAGCCTTGACCTTGCGCTGAACCATCTCGGGGTCCATGTTGCCAGTGGGCGCCGCCGCGGCAGGACCCTTGCCCAGGCTCGTGGGCTTCCAGCCCGAGGAGGAAACGGTGATAGGCTTCAGGTCCATTCCCTGCGTAAGAGGCATGGTCTTAGCAGCCTGCGCTTCCTTGGCACCAAAGTTGTCACGCCTGCTATTGCCCCTCTGGCTGCCACCAGGGCCGCGACGCGAGTTGGACGGGTTGATATTGGACGACGACGCGTTGCGGGAGATAGGGGGTCCCATGGGGAATCCACTGCCGGTGCGGCCGAAGGAGCCCATGCCGCCGGCCGCAGGGGCCGTCGCACCGCTAGCAAGAGCCGCGTTGGACATGGCGAATCGCTGCTTGGACGTTGTGCCACGCACGCTCGGGTTCGAAATGAACTGGCCCATGTTGGGCTGGCTCGGGGTGAAGGCCCCAGACCTGGAAGGTTGTCGGCTGGAGCCGGGGCGAGGGCTCGACGCCGAGCGAGAGCTATCCTCACCAATCAAGGCCTTAACCTGATGGTGGAACTCCATGGAGGGCTGCTCGGTGAAGACCTTCTGGAACTGGAGCAGGAACTGCGCGTCGTACTTGAACGTCTTGCCCTTCTTCGCAACAGCAGCGTTCAGCGCTGGGTTGGGAGAGCTAATGCCAGCTGGGTAGATGTCTTGGTTGATGACCGTCAGGAAGCGGGCCGACTTGAGCGACTGGAGGGCAGCGCTGGGCTGAGGGGGCTCGACAGGCTTGGTGTTGATGGGAGCCAGGTTCAGCGCAGCCGGCTTGGTAGCGCGCGCCTTCTCGGCAGGCGCAGCCTTGGATGACTTGTCTCCAATATTGAGGTTGGCGAGCTTGTCGGTGACATCACCGACCTCCTGGGGCGCCTCCTTGCCCGCGAGGGCGTCGGCGACTGATGCAGACTTGCCGGAGGCTTCGGCGGCCGCACGCTTCTTTTCCTTCTCCTCTTCGAGACGCTCAGCCTCACGCTCGGCGTCACGAAGCTTCTTATCCGCCTCGGCCGCGGAGGTTGCCTTGTTCTCGGCCTCCAGCTTCTTCTTCTCGGCAGCGTCAGCCTTCTTCTTAGCCTCGTACTCGTTGGCGGCCTTTTCGCGACGGGCATCCTCTTCTTCCATCTCACGAATCATGCGCTCCATCTCGTCTTCTTCGCTCTCGACGTTGGCTGCCGGCTCAGCGGGCTTCGACTCAGCCTCCTTGGTCGCCTCGGCGGCGGCGGCGGGCTCTTCAGCAGCCTTGGGCGCTTCCGCAACCTCCTTCTTGGCCTCTGCGACGGGTGTAGCTTCAACAGGCTTGACCTCGGTCTTAGCGGGCTCAGGCTTGGCGGTCTTGGCGTCCTTGGGCTCGCCGCCGGCAGCCAGGAGGACCTTGGCGCGCAGCTCCTCCTGAATCTCCTTTGCCGTCTTCGGTGCGCTCTCCGTCCTGTTGTGGTCAGGGCGCGCAGGGGTGGCGCTCTTGGGTGCCGGAGAGGGTGTGGTGGCGATGACAGGAGGGGTCCTGGTCTGCTGGGTGCTCGGGGAGGGCGAAGCAGGCGTCTTCATGCTAGAGAAATCGACCGTCTCGCCTTGGGCGTTCTTGATGACCACAGCGGCACTCTTCTTGGGGCGCGTGAAAGGAAGGGCCGCAGCGCCCTTGCCTTGAGCGTTCTGCTGAGGCGCACCCGAGACGATGACCGGCTGGCTGGGCTGGCCGGTGCTAGAGGTGGGGCGTTCAGAGTGCGAGGAGGTGCGCGACATGCTGACTGGGGCAGCGGTGTGGTAGGGAGGAGGGACAAAGCCCTGCTGGTAGTTGCCCGCTGGCGAGCCGCCGGGGCCTTGCTGCATGTAGGGCTGGGGCATGTAGTAGGGTGCCTGTCGAGCGTCGAACTGGCCGCCTTGGGGAGGGTATCCATACTGTTGTTTAGCTGTCAGCATTCGTTCGAAATTGCCCGATTCGGGAGAGAGATCAATTTTAGCAGGTGACTGGGTTAGTAGGCTCTTGTGAGGGGGAGGAATTAAAAAACAAGGGGCATCCGGGTGAAGTGACAGCGTAGCGTTCAAGGGGCCCGTGTTGCGACTGCTGAGAGCTGCCTCTTCGGAAGCTTGTGTCCATGGCGCTTCTCCGCATGCTACTTCTCCGCGTCTACTTGGACGTCGAGACTTTGAGGTCTGCGCCTTGGACAAGCCGCGATGGCGAGAGTTGATTAGCTGCCGGGCATGGTCGGAATACTTCTCCTGATCGCGGCGGCCAGACTTCTTCTTGTCGGGCTTGGAAGGAAACGAATTTGCAAGGAAAGAGAGGGTATGTACTTGGTGGGGGCATGCCAGGTGCCGGGTAGTGGTACTGCGTCTGGTTGGGCATGCCGTTGTGCATCTGGGCAGGAGCCATGTTGGGCGTGCCGGGTTGAGAGTGCGTCAGCGCCGGGCTACGCGCGGGGCCGGGAGAGTTGGGATAACCCATGGGGCGATTAGCCGGATGGAAGGCAGGGGGCATGCCGCCGCGGCCGCGGCCGGGGCCAGACTGGAAGTTAGGAGGGAATCCCTGGCTAGCATTAAAAGGAGGGTGAGCCGGGTTGTAGGGCGTGTTGCCACGGCCACGTCCGCCCTGGGGAGTGAAGTTGGGCCGGGCAGCACCGCTCATGTCACTCTGCTGAGAGACGGTGGACTCGCGGCGGATATGGGCACCGGGCTGAGAAGCCAGGGCAGCCGGGTTCTGAGGCGTGGGAGCCTGTCTCATGTGACGCTGTGCACAGGCTATCGTTAGCTCAGGGCCTTCTTGAGAAATACGCATCTTGGGGAGACAAAAACGTCTTTTCTGGGGGGCGGGCAAGAAAACTCACATCGCCATCACTGCCGAGGCTGCCAAAGGTCATGTTGCCCTGCTGGGCAATGCCCGAAGGGGGACGACCACCACTGGCAGAGGGCTGGGGGATGGGGGAGGGAGAGTGCGCGGGAGACGGGACCCTGGCGCTCTGATTGCCACCAGGAATGGGGATGGGGGCGGCGGACATCTGGGGCGAGCTGTGGGCGATGGCAGGCGAGTCCTTGAAGCCGAACTGGATACCGGACTTGGAGCCTCCTCCAGCAGCACCACCGTTGCCGGCGTAGCTGTTGGGGCCGTTGGCGCTGATGGTGACGGAGCTCTTCCGGCTATGTTCGCCGGCGCCGTTCATATTGTTCGAGTTGTTGTTGGAGCCGTGAGCAGCTGCGGGAGCAGGCACGGCAGGGGTGATGGGAGGTCGTCCGTTTACTGGTGAAGGGCCGGAAGACTTGGCATGTTGCGCGGAAGAGCCGCCAACAACCACAGGAGTAGACTGGTTGGAGCCTGTCGCGATCAGAGGCGTCGAGGCTGGCTTCTTGGATGCACCTGCTGCAGAGGCATACGAAGGGGCAGAAGCAGCAGAGGAGTTCGGCGCCGGGTTCTTCTGAGAGCTCGCAGTCGAAGTCATATGTGGATCAGCGTTTGTCGCGTCGTCGACGAGGGACGAAGAGATCGGTGGCCGGAAAAGACGCTGGTGGTGAGCGATGAAAGACGGGGGCGAGGAAGCAGATCGAATCGCGAGTGGGATTCGGAAGCACGAGGAGACAGGTCGTGAAAGCTCGATGGGGGCAGCGAGCTGGAACGAGCCGGCGGAAGGACGAGCAGACGTGATGCTGATATGTCGGTAGATGGAGGCGATGGAGGTGTCGCGACGAGGTATGTCGAGGTCAGGACTGATCAAAGACAGGCCGACGTCGATAGAATCTCGTGTGGGAAAGAACGGAAATCGCAGCTGCCAGCGAGCGAGTGCGACCCAGAAACAAGCGTCTCGAGGATTAGATCTGCCGTCGAAAAGAGGGAGATCGAGATCCGAGGAAGGGAGATTCTTCTTGGGAAAAGGGTATTATCCACAAGAAAGAGAAGTTGGCCGGGCAAAGAAAAATATCTTGCACGGGGGCCAAATGGATGGTTGTTTGGTGATGGGCAGGTGGAGGGTTTTGCGAGAGGGAAGGGCCCGTCCAAATTTTTTTTGGGTGAGGAGATATGGCTAACCGGGCAAGAGCTGGGGCGCGCAAGGGTGGATGGGGGTGAATGGGTGGATGGGCCTACCGAGACGGGGGGCTTTGGACCACTGGGGGGGGGGGTGCAGTGAGCCGGCGCAACATCAGTGTTGCTCCATTTCCCTGTGGGAGAGTGGTGTGTGGCAGAGGGGAGAGCACAGAAAGTGAGTGAGTGGGTGGGTCCACAGTGCTTCTAGCACACCTTGTCGGAGACACTTCGTCCCCTTCCCTTTTCCTGCCTTTTTGCCTGTGTCGGAGTCGGGTTTCCTACTGTACCTACCTACCTTACGCGTACACACACAGTACCTAGCCATCATAATTTTTTGCCTCGAAAAATATACTTTGCTACCAACCTTGAACAGTGTGAAAACGCAACGACGGGAGCATCGACAGGCCGCCGACACTAGCCTTGATTACCTCTCGCAAACTCCCATTCACCAGTGATGGAAGGCGCTTTATTATTACCCGTTGCCAGTGTTTTCCAAATGCAATATACGGATTTCCCATCACTTCAACACCCCCCCCCCCCCCCCCGGCGTATGCATTGTCTGTCGGTTTGTCCAGGCATCCAAGCAACACAGGGTACAGCAAGCTACCCAAACAGGGTGCTGCAAGATGAGCAGCCCATCACATGCATCGAATCAACACGCGCTCTTGGAAATACTCGGAGACAGTTTGATGGGGTGGTTTCGTGCGCAAACAGTATACCTAGGGATAGGGCTGTGCCACCATCA
Source organism: Verticillium longisporum (assembly GCA_019188255.1). Classification (NCBI taxonomy): domain Eukaryota; kingdom Fungi; phylum Ascomycota; class Sordariomycetes; order Glomerellales; family Plectosphaerellaceae; genus Verticillium; species Verticillium longisporum. Next base: position 1,041,915 of record JAETXT010000007.1, read on the forward strand.
GCTCGTGCGTGTGCGACCTGCATAATGGGGATTTCTTCTTGCCAACATTTTAACTATCCGAGCCTGTGGAAGAAGCAGCGTTCATTTGCTTTTGCAGTCAGCCCAGACGGATGGGTGCCCAAACGAAAGGGCCTCAACCACCCCCCACCGTGCCCTGTGCCAGATACCTTGGTACTGGTTGTCGGTTTATCACTCACTGGGGGGAGGGGGGGTCTATTTGGCCTCACTTTGCAACGTTTCGGGGTACAATGTTATGCAAAACCACCTTATTTGCCCCGACCGTTAGATGGGGACAGAAACGAACCCGAACGAAGAGGGCACCTCATCATCAAAATTACCTCGTCCTTGGCCAGTTTCAGAAGCATCACCACGCTTCGCGCCCCGAGGAACAATTAACCCACCCATGGCCGAATGCTGGCACGAGCGCCAAAAGGGGCCTTTAATTGAGGGTTGAGATTCGGCCCCAATTTAGCAGTCTGTCCGTGCCCACCTTGGAACCTGTGTTGCGCGCAGGCAAGCCATGCCTGAGATTCGCCTTGTTTCTCATCTATGTACGGTCTTCTCCCCCCCTTCGCTCTTCGACTCCTGCACTGTCACCTGCCAATATGTTGCCGGCTCGACTGCCAGGTACCTGGGGCAACCACCTTGTCCGATACTCCATCATGAAATAATAATGGGGGCTCAACTTGGATATGCATGACCCCCGAAGCACTCCAATTGTTCACGAAACTGCCTGATGGGCGACGTGCGTGTTGCTACCTCCCATCCCCATCCCCATCCCCCCCCCCTTGCCCCGTCCTGTCCTGCTCTCAGACCCTCGCCACCCAACCTTGACCTGGCAGTACCAGGCGCAACGCCGACAAGACGCGCAACCATGTTTTTACCCGATCTTTTTTTGCCAACGTCCCCGGAACACTTGCCGTATGGCCTGCTCGGCTTTGGGTTGGCTGCCTGGAGGCTAGCAGATAGCAGCTTGCTCTGCTGCCCTAGGGCGAATGTGGCCAGAGGCGCTCACTCATCAGCCTGTGTGCGCGCTGGTCTCGAGCGCCGAGGATCAGCAATGCGAGCTTGTCCGAGTCTTTCGTCATTGTGCATGGCGCGTGGGAGATCTTGTCTGCTAGGGCCCCAGACTGCTGACCCGTCGAGGGAGGTCATTGTACTAGCTAGTATTACCATTGGTGTCGTTTTCCCGGGTCCGATTCATTCCATATATCGCACAATGTTTGAATGCCGTGACTCTCTAGTTGTGAAGCAGTATGTGCTACAAAGGTGCGTGCTGGAGCCAGCATATGTGAGAAGACTACTACCGCTATCAAGCGTGTCAAGTGCAGACCTGTGTAAATGTCCTGGGGCTGACAACGGCAAACTCGTTATCATGTCTCCTGATCGTTTTGAGCAGATCCGATAACGACAATGCCATTTTCTTTGAGTCAACTATTTAGTGAAATCGCAGACAGTGCCACGAGTTGAATCCATAGTAACAGATATCAACATTCCTTTTCCATTTACAGCATGTGCCTGCGTTATCGATCCATTTGCTGCCTTACGGATGCATATTCGAAGGGCACACGACTGTGAAGATGTTAAAGTAGAGGAGTACGAAACCACAATTTAGGCTCCTGTAGCGCTGGATAACCACCCTTTGATATTCGCTAATCTAAGGTAGGTCCATGATCCTTACCCCACTGCCGTCCAAGGCAACCGTCAATCGAACAAGTCTACGTATTTCAAGTCATCAGCCCTCCGTTCCCGCAGCCGCCGACTCAGGATCCCCCTCGCCAGCCTCCTCATCGCCAGCCTCTTCTGCAGGCGCCTCTTCAATAGCCATGAGGCCAGCACCTCCCGGATTTTGTTCAGCCTCGAGCTGCTTCACCTTCGTGTTGGTCATCTGGTACACGAACTGACCAAGGTGCTCAACGCCCTCCATACATGCTTCACCCGGCACCTCTCCGCTTTCTGAGGCGATAAGTCGCTGAGATGGCCACATTTCACCAGTGACCAGCATCAATTTGTCTGGTCGCTGAAAGAGCTGCTCGAATGCTGGACGTAGTTCATAGCATGCCTCAAACACATCCCGCCGTCCCAAGGTGTAGAGACCCAGACGAGCTCGCGAGAGAGCGACAGTCATGCGTCGGACGTCTCGCAAGTAGCCAACCCGAGACGTGCGTGTCAAGGACAAGATGATATCTAAACCAAATGTCAATTTGTGTCTGATTTGTATGGAGGACAATTATGAGGCACTTACAGTCATTTTGTTCGCCCTGATACTTGTCGACAGTAGAGACGACACGTGGTCGTCCAAAGATGGCTTTGTTGCTGCATCTGTGTGCCAGTACATCATTGACCAGGGCGCGCTGCCCGGCGTATGTCGTGAGAATGCTGATCTTTGACGCGGGATAACCCAGAAGCCGCATGTATTGGTAGATGGCCACGGCGTATTCGGCTTCGCCGAGGTTCTGGATGAAATGAGGCGTTGGCTCTGCCTCGCCCTTTCCCTTGTAGTCGGGCACGTTGATAAATTGATAATCAAACTTGAAGCCAGCATTGGCCTTGAGGAACTCGTCGCTAGCTTGTACGTGAGGCAGGCTGTCCAGCTTGGGATACCTCCACTTGTACAAATTGGCAATCGCAGGTCGAGCTCGGCCCTGTTGATCAAGATTGATGGTCGGGACACCGAGCCGCACGAGTCGTGAGAAGAGTGACTGCTCAAGGTTTGCATAATGACGGAATGCGTGGCTCTGGATAACGGGCGAGTTCTGAAGATGATCGCCGCAGAGAACAACACGCTGTAAAAGATTCTGCCCGTCTTTTGGCTTCTGCATAGCCAAAGGAAGGAAATTCTCTATTTCCGTAATCTGTGCAGCCTCTTCCATGACCACGTTGTCGTACCTGAAGCCGAGCGAGGCAATTTCTTCGCGCTTAATAGCAGCATGTGTCGAGGTCATTGCAATAATACGTGCCTCATTGATGAGCAGGTAGTTGGACTTGTCTTTGTCCCTTCGAAGAATTTCGAACGGCAAGACATCAGCCAGCTCTGAGAAAATCTTGGAGATATGACGATAACACCCTTCGGCAATTTCCAGCGCCTTCTGGTGATCGGCATCATCAGGAAAGAGGGGTTGAGGTGCTGTGGAGAAGAACCTGTGGAAGGGGAAGGCCTCGATTACAGTGGCAGTCGTAGCTGTCTCCGACTTTGCTGCTTCCATGAATTTGGCCCACGCAGGCTCAATGTAAACCGAGTTAAAGTAGCCAGCCGTCTCAGCAGAGTTACCATGCGCCCCGGGAGCACCAATACTAGATGCAAGAAGATTGACCTCTTGGAGATAGCGGTCACGGTTGTCCAGGAACGACTCGACTCGACCATGTTTGCTGAAGCTCCCCTCCGTGTAAAGATCTTCTTCTCCATGGCCTAGACGTAGCAAGTGGCGCTCATCAATGTCTAGAGCGATAATCTTGGCGAAGAGTTGGTTCAATGCCTGATTACTGTGTGCGATCAAGAGAGTCCTCTGCTCAGGGAAGTTGTGATAGATGTTGTTGATGATTTGAGACGCAACGTCGGTTTTTCCTGTACCCGGTGGCCCGACAATGACCGTCAAGCCTGGCTGTGACCCGGATGTGATAGCCTCTATCTGGGCCGAAGTGAAGCGAACAGCATTCAACTTCGGGGCGTCAACTGGGAAGGGACCCTCGTTCGGCGGCTTGTATGTGGACACTTTGACGGTTTCCACCTCTACCGACAGTGGGGGCTCCGCGTCCCGTCTACGCTTCTTGGTGGGTTTCGGCAGCAGGACAGCTGGCGTATCTGCAGCCTCCAATACGTACGGCGGTCCGAAGCTCCCTGACGCATCGTCGTTAGGCTCAATAATTTTGCCAGGCAGGCTCTCAATGAGGTGTTGCCAGTCAAGAAAGGTGTCCCGATAGTCGAGCCTCTTGACTCGATTGGGTAATTGCTTGTAGGTTGCCCCGGCGGGATCGCCATATCCCAGGAATACTTCGTGAAGCCATGACGCGACAGGTACATCGGAGAGTGTCAGGCTGCGTATAGACTCAAGCACCGGTTTGAAGTTGTTCTCTCGTCCACTCCGCCTCAGAATGACGTTGATACGTCCATAGACGGCAGGTTCGTTTTCACCCGTCAGCTCAGCATCTCTGGCGTACGTACCAGCATCGAGTTTGAGGCGGAACGTGCGCTTCCCGTCGTGGCGACCGTTGAGCTCCCGCGCGGTTCTGCCCTTGTCGTCTGTGATCGCAATGACTTCTGCTGTCCGGATGACCGTAACACCTAAGCGCTGGGCTTCAGAGGTGGTCCCTTCGCCATTGGCTGTGCCGTCGGAGGCCGTAGGTTCGATGGCCAACAAAAACACAACATCATCCGGACGGAGAGAGTCCCAATCTCGGCGGGTGCCCTCGACGACTCGTCGATAATCTACAGTCAGCTCTGCTCGTACAGTCGATGGTTTGTCGTCTCCGACTAGCGCAGGAACCACTTCAAGTATGCTGTGAAAGAAAGAAACATGTGAGTTTTTGCAGATACGTATTGAGATGGCACCAAACACTTACGAAACTTTAGATGCCGGCAGGGCCATCTTTGAAGAGCCTAAAAAATTGACTTCGCCAGCTTTCGGTGCCTCGGGACGGAGTCGCCGAACCGCGGTCTCAACGTCCTTTCGAATTCCGTAAAAGGCCTCTGATCGGTAAAGCGTCAGAGACCTCCAAAGAAAGTCGCCCACGGAGAGGTATTGCAGGTTCAGTTTCGGCATCGCAAGAGGATGAGTTCCATCATACTTTTCGGCTCGGATAAGGTTGCTTTCGAATAAAGAATTTTCCGTAGGCACCAGGCTGAGGTTTTGGGCGATCTGCTGGAAGGTTTTCCGTCCCTCGTAATTGGAAAGGAGGATCTCGACAAGGAAGCTGTCCTTGTCAAATACTGATTCCAAGCCCGCGGGGTAGCTGGTGCGTAGGCTCAGTAAGCCTACGAGCCGTTCTAGTTCCGCCCGAGGCAGAGGTCCCAGAAGAGCTGCAAGATCTTCCCTCTTGTCGATTGAGCCTACATTAGAGAGCGCGAGAACCAGCAACTTGTCTTGGAAGTGCTTCATGCATACTCTTTGCAGTCGTCCGATCGCAGCGCAATGTTTCTCGTACGCCTCCGTCTGACTTAGTTGTGCTCCGGTTTGGTCATCGATTGTAAAGTACGCATAGTGGCTCAAGAGCACATGCAAGTCCCGGAGAAGGCCATTGTCTTCGTCGTTCAGCATTGGCGAGAGCCGCATAGCCGGCAAGAGATGCAAATCAGCTAGCAGCGTATTGACATATCTTCGAGTCGGCAACTGACTGAGAAGATCTGTGAGGAACTCGACGAATCGCTCACAGTAAAGTATGTGTTCTGTGCAACTTTAGTCGAAATTCCGCAGAATAGGGTGCGACCTCACTTACCAGGCTTCGTGTCTTCATCGTACAATCGTTTCAAGAAGTCCAACACAAGCGTATACAGCCAGGAGCGCTCGAAGCGCAAGCGAGCCTTAGTGACTTCGTCTGCTGCATCATGCCTCTTCGCGGCTGCCCTCCATGCCTTCCTGACATGGGGATATTGCTCCAGCTTCGTCTCCCTGAGCGTGTCTGTCGAGAGATTGTGCCAAATGGATATTGAGACCAACGGCGCGCACTCTTTCCGCACAATAGCGCAGTCCAGGCTCTGGAAGGCTGATATGAGGAATGACAGCAGATGGCTTCTGATGCTCGGGGAGAGGGTGTGATCCAACGTCATGGTCAGAACCCGGCGGAAAAGACCGGAAAACTCGTCTGGTCGATCTTCGAATATTGTCCATGACTCAAGCTGCTCCCTTCGCTTGACGTTCACGAGCAGAACGATCAGGATGACATGGTGGTTGGAAGAGTCGTCGGAGTAGCCAGGCCACAGATAACTATAGAGGTACAGATTAGCTTAGCTGTGACATGATGGAACCAGACATCTCACAAACCTCTCGAGCGTCTGGAGTCCCTCAAGAACAAGCAACGACTTGTCGGGGAAATTATCCCGCTCCAGAACCGACCATATATCCTTTTTTAGTATGTCGTTCTTGACCTTGACGGCCGAGCCCTTCTTTCTGGGTTTCAACCAGTGTTTCCGCGCCAACTGAGAAAACTCATTCTCGCCTTCGATCTCGGAAACAGTAGGTCGATCACCACCGACCGCTGCAGCTTCTGATGGCGCCTGATCCTTGGGCTGGGATGCCGCCCCCTTCTTCTGTCGCTTGGCTGTCGGCATTGTTGAGCTCCTACTGCTCAGACCTGGGCAATGAACTCAACTCGCACTTGCATATCGCGAGCTGAGGATCGGTTTCTATCGCGAGCTTTCGGCTAGATGTTGCGACAAGGTGACGATTGGCGAGACAAGAGGTGATGGCAAATGTCGTTGTTGACGTCTTTGGAAATTTCAGCCTCGTCAAAGTCCCACGCGACCGGGTCGCGACTGGTGGGTTATCTGGCGGTTCAATGGCGTCGATCGTGCAGGGGACTCTGTCAGTAGCCGCCCCACTGCCGGCAAGTTTATGCATTTAAAAGCTGGAAATATACCTCCTAATGTGCTTGCAGAGCTCCACCCTCAACTGGACCTCAATTGGCACATGGTTCTTGTAGCCTCGCCATCCTGCTGTTTCTTGTTCAGACACTGTGATTGCGACACCTTCCACGGCACCTGAACCCTGACATCGCGAAGCGCACGACGCTCTGGAAGCTGCAAAACCCCTAAACAAAGTTGGGAACTTCGCTGATCGCCTTCTTGATATACTTTCTTGGCTAATGTCGGTGCGCCATACCGGCAGCGGCTCAACAACGACCAACTCTCGTTCTCGACATCTGCTGCACCGACAATCACCATGCCAGGAACAATCGTCAGCGATGGGCGCGTGTCCACAGTGGCCGATGTTTCGGCTGTATTGAGCGACCTTCTCGACCGTGCAAGAGGAACGAAACCTCCAACGATCGAGCCAGCGCTTCAAAAGTCCGACCTGGGAAACGACATTGATAGGATAGCCGCCATCTTTGCCGATGGCCGTGGTGCTGAGGCTACTGAGAGCGCGGCGCAACAGAGTCAAGACAAAATCCGACAGTTTGCCGTCATCGAAACCGCTGTCCGCGATCTCTTCAAAACCCTTGTCGTAAGTCGAGCGTCTGTGACCAATCAGGCCCTGTGACTGACGTGTTTCGTAGTTCAACACCAAGATTGAATCCCCGGAGTTTGTGCAGCTCTGGAACCTCTTCGACATCGTTTCTATACTCTCCGATAACGGATCGTGCGACCCTGCGCTGCTCTTCTGGATGGTCGAAGAGCTTCTCGACAGTCAAACGATCGCCGGCTGCCGCAAGATCTTCGATTTCCTCGAGTCCAGGCGCGAAAGGATTACCTCGAGCCATTTTAAGCAGAAGCAACTGGTGATCCTGCGAACTTGCAATGAGCTACTACGCCGTCTTTCTCGCGCTGAAGACACGGCTTTCTGTGGTCGTGTCTTTATCTTCATGTTCCAGAGCTTCCCCTGGGAGACCGAAGCTCCGTCAATTTGCGCGGCGAATACCACGTGGAAAACGTTACAGCATACGATCAATCAACGGCACCAACGGATCCTGACGCGGACAAGATGGAAGTGGATAAAGATGCGGCTGCTGTACCCGACACGAACAAGCAAAGCTCTCAAGACGGCGCTGTGAACGCTGATGCTCTGTATCCAGTCTTTTGGTCACTTCAGGAAAGTTTCAGTCAGCCCAAGAAGCTGTTTGATATGACGAACCTAGAGGGATTCAAGCAAGGCCTAGAAGCGACGGTCAAGGCGTTCAAAGTGGTCCAGAAAGAGCAGGGCAGCAGACCACCCAAAGCTGCCGACAGTGGTACAGGCGGTACCAAGCGTAAGCGCAACCATGACGACCAGGGAGACCAGTCGAACGCATTCAATCCGAAATACCTCACCAGCCAAGACCTTTTCGAGCTTGAAATCAGCGACCTGTCGTTTCGAAGAAACATTCTGGTCCAGGCATATATCATACTTGAGTTTCTGCTCTCACTCTCAGCGAAGGCGAAAGAGAAGCTCGCGACGATCAAAACGCAAAACAAGTCTGTCATGTACATGGACCAGACTTTGAGTGAAGAAGATGTAAGTATTCAAAGACTTATTCTGGTGGTTTGGGATTGGCTGACTGGGTTGCTTAGACGAAATGGGCGAGTGACATGAAAGAGGCTGTGGAGGACGGCCTGAAACAGGGCAGCGACGGACCGCATTACCATCGTATGGTGGAGACAGTGCTGGTTAGGGACCGCAACTGGATACGATGGAAGATGGAGGGCTGCCCTCCGATTGAGCTGCCCCCTCTCTCGCCAGAGACTTGGTCGAAGGCCCAGGATGAGCTTTACTCCATCACAAGGAACAAGCGCATGAAGCCGCCCATGGGCTCGCTGCCTCTGGATTTTATGCAGGACGAGGACGACGAGAAGGCTCTCGACAGACTCAGGGCACCTGATCGATACGAACTTCCTGAGCTTGAGAGTTTCAAGAGGAAGATTGCGGATGACGATTTTGAGATTGAGATGCCGACAAATGACGAGACGAAAGCAGCAGCAATCGAGTCCAAAGCGAGCAAGAGCTGGCGTGCCTTGCGGATAGCGGCAAGGTCGAGACTGGGTCTGTTTGACAAAATAAGCGACCCAGAAAAGATAGACGCCATTTTTGGCGAAATCGAAGACCCTGATGCGGCCCCTGAACCCGAAGCAGCGCCGGAACAGAAGGCCGTCCTCCCCACCGACCAGCGACCCGTTGTCATCTCAGGCCCTCCTGGCGTGGGCAAGTCGGCGACTACTGAGGTTCTGCTCAGCCGTCAACCGGGCGCATTCGCACAGGTCGTTCGCCACACAACGCGCAAACCCCAAGACGGCGAGGTCGCGGGGCGGGATTTCCTTTTCGTCGACAAGCAGACCTTTGACATGCAGCGCGACGGCGACGCTTTGATCGAGTACACCACGATCGACGGAGACGACTACGGCACCAGTCGCAAGACAATTGATGGGATCGTCGCAAGCGGCAAGGTGCCGATCCTGCACATGGACCAGGAGGTAAGTCGCGTCGTCATGGATTTTCCCCTCCACAATCTCATCAGTCCCTCACGCTAATTCTCCCATCAGGCGACGGAGCAGGCCAGGAGTTTCGGTTTCGAGGCTCGCTTTGTCCTTCTCCTTCCACCAAGCCAGGAGACGGTGGAGGCGCGGCACACAGCCGCCGAGAAAAGCGAGGACGCCGTTAAGGCCACAGGAGCCGCTGCCGCTCCTTATTTCGCCGAGGGTTCCACACTCAAGGAAGGGTTTGACGAGGTGCTCGTGAATGAGGAGCTCGACGCCACATTCAAGGCCTTAGAGACGTTCATTTACGGAACCGAGCAGGGGGTCTTGGAGCCGGAGAAGACAGACGAGAAGCCTACTGAGGAGACGGAGGCGCAGACAGAAGACAAGTTAAGCGAGGATGCTCCTGCAGCCGCGGCAAACAACAACGCAGATGATGCTGTCATGGCTGACGCGGCGCCGGCAGCCGAGGACGCAGACAAGGCACAGGAAGGTTCAGGGGAGTCCAACCCTTCGCCAGCGACGTAACCAGGGCGAACGGGCCATTTGGATGGGCTATTCAGACAGACTTGGTGTGAAGCGGTGCAACCGCGAAAAGAATAATTGATACCCCCATACAGAGCCGCCCTTCGGGCATTGATCACGGTGACGCGTCATGTGAAACATCATTCATTCAACTCTTGCTCTTTCTGTGTCTCGCCCACGATATCATGCTATGTAAAATCTTGTGATGGCAAAATCTTTCAGAAACTGGTATGTGTAATGTGGTGATGCCATGCAAACAATCCTCCGCCATACCCATAGCACTATGCTTCCTAACCACTGCGGCACAACGCCTTCTTGATTGGAGGCCGTCGGGAATAGCCGACTTGATGCCCTAGTCATTATATCCAGAAAGAGAGGTGATTTGACAGTCTTGAAGCCCCCAAAACTGCCAACGTTGCGATATGACCATCGGCGGATTTGGAGACAAGTCGGGACAAGCGGCGTTAACAGCTAATCCCCGCCTGCTTCAGAGGATGCGACACTCTGAGAGAGACCTGGCCGGCCGTCAATAAAGTGGCCCCTGATATATGATCGCCTTAGCCCGTTGATTCTTTGAACAAAAGACTAACGAGGGCCCAGGGGGGGGAGGGACAGCAACAGGGCTGCGGTGTAAAACCGCCACAGAGTAAAAAAGGGCAGCGCTGGCTTACCACCTATTGGCTTCCCACTCAAGGACCCAGGCGCAGCAGATTTTGAGTCGTTCGCGAACACTCTGTGTTCCTAATAACCTGTACTTCTCGGGTTCCTTGGCGGGAAGAATGCTGGCAAACCACCAGGGGAACTGGGCTGCGTCAACTGGGCATTCCCCATAGATTGTAAGTATGCGCTGGGCAAGCCAGGGAACACTCTGCTGGCTCATCCTTTGCACAAATGAAACGGCAAAGTCAAGTAAATCCCGGGTAGGCATCCTCGCAAGATCCTCCGTCGTCGTTGTTACTCTGGGTGGTGTCCCCGAGCCACTATGTTGCGATGTGTTGCTGGCGACACGTTGCAAAGATGAGTGTTGAATTTCTTGGACTTCAAGCTCTTCTTCTTCCGCGATGCTGACGTCGTCGATGCGATCAATCTTGCCGACCATGTAGCCATCGAGGACCCCATGCCTCACAACCTTGAAACGAGATATTCCGATGGTTTCGATCAAGCTGCGGCCGTCTGGGAAATATTCCGCATTCACAATGCGGAGAAGTGTACCGTACTCAACAAACGGAGCGTCGTCTGCATGCCGTGGTCGTCGCGACATAACCATTCCAAACGTTCGATCACCTTCCAACGCACGTCTTATCATGAGTCGATACCTTGGCTCAAAGATGTGAAGGAACGTTGGCATCATTGGGAATGCCAGCGTGCAGACGAAGACGGGAATGTCAAACTCTCGATGTCGATTCAACGCCTCAGCCGCTAGGGCATCTCCTCGGGTTAGCACGGCATCAGCCCAGAAAGTGTTGATTATCTTCGACAGGCTTTCATTGGATGGGCATGATTGTCGATGCAGTAGAGGGCTGATTGACAAGGCTCTCCTACAGATGGGGCAGTAGAGTGAGTGGTCGAGGACGCGGTGGAGGCATGAACGGCAGAAGGTGTGGCCACAGACCGTCGTCAAAGGATCATAGAAGAGTGCGTAACAGACCTGGCAGTCCATCTCGGTGCGTACCGACTCCTTGACTTGCATAAAGACAGCCTCGTCGACGAGAGCCGCCTCATCACCAGTCAGGGAAACCTCGGCAAACGACACCTCTGCAGCATACTTCAGCTCGCCCTGTTCGGCCAGGGTGTATGTGGCGACGAGCTTCCCTCCCTGACCAATGTGGATTTGTGATTCCTCTCCGCCATGGAGCTTAGGCCCGCGACCGCCCATTCGTCTTCGTCTTGTATCGATACGTTCGTGAGAATGCTGTCCAAGGCCTCGAGGCTTTGGCCCTGCAATATGGCGTTCCTGAAGTGTTCGATTGCTTTGCTCAAAACGACATCCGCGCTGGTATCGCTCAGGGCGTGTTGTTTGCCACATTCGGGAAAGGGGCAGTCGAAGCCCTGAAGGCGGGCTGGCGTCGCGGGGTAGGAGATGTGTTCCCTCGTGCGCGACTCTGGCAGGCATTCTCGGCAAAGACTGCGACCGCAGGGCAGCGTAACGGGGTCGTTCAGGGGGTAGGAACATTTTCGGCACTGTATCAGACGAATGACGGCGCGCACCTGGTCGGCCAGGATGGGCTTGCTGGTGGTTCCATGTGACTTCTCACCGTCCGCCTCGTGGGCAGGATGGGAGGTCAGGTCGGACGGCCTACTCTCGAAGGCTTCTGGCGTTTCGGAGGACATGAACATAGGCGCGCTGCCAGCGCGGGGCGGCCAAGGCAGGGCGCTGCCAGACGGCGTGGGATTTTCCGGGAGCCTGGCCGGTGTAAAGCAGAGTCAATCCCAAGGGGTTGCCGTAGGAGGACTGCTATCCTTCGACCTGTTGTTGTTGTTGTTGGGAGGGGAGGGACTGCCAGCGTCGTCCAGTCAAGAACGTCGATGTTGTACGTTGTATAAAGAGGCGGAAATATAATGGGAGAGCGGGTTCGTTTTCCGGCGGCGTTTCACGTCCGGTGAAGACAGGCAAGAGTAGCTAGGAATAGACGGAGCTGGCCTGGGGCTGTCGAGTTCATGTATGGGAGACGGGGGGATGATCAATGAGGGTTACACCAGGAGCAGCAGATCCCATGATGCTCGAGGCGTGGGAGACTTGTAGAAGTACAGGGTGTGGAATGATCAAGAAGGGATTACTGGCAGCGTGCCGATGGGACCAGGAGGCAGGTAGTAGCAACCAGCGGCAAAGGGCAGGGTTGCGAGGCGGAAGCATTCGCTTCCAAGGGGTAAAGAGTCGTCATACATAAAGGATGGTTTGCCAATCAGGAGGGTGCTGGTGCTAAAAGCAGGTTGAAAAGCGTCGGGTGCGTGGTGCGCGTGTGGTCTTGGTGCGATAGCGGGCGGGCACCAACTCTGGCGACGGGTGGGTGGGTTGTGCGCTGTCGAATCGACAGTGGCCTGCGGGGGAGTGCATGAGGTCAACGAAGCCAAGTGGATCGGTCTTGGACGAACGAGACTGGCAGCCGTGACCCTGGAGGTACCAGGCCCGACGAGGGAAGGCGTCGGCCGAAGCCAGCATGCCCCGCCAAACGTACTCGGTACTGGTTCAGGGCGAAGCCTTCCAGCAGCCTGCCGCCTGGTGCACTCGCCCACACTGCTGAGCCTACCTACCTACCTAGGTAGATACATGTAGGTCTCATAACCAGGTACCTGAAAGGCCCAGAGCCCGCGCCACAGAAGACTTTCTGGTGCAGGTGTCACCAAGCAGACTGCCGCCTGGGTGACATTTGGGCCGGCCGGACCCTGGTACCCTTCCACCCACCCTGGCGCGTCGAAAGGAAAACCCAGCCTTGCAGCGGCTGTTGACCCTAAACGCACCTAGTGTCCAACGGGTTCCTCAATTTTCATTCTTGGTGAAGCGGGAGAATGCTGGTGATTGGAAAGCTGGTTTACAGTTGCTCGTGCAGATCACGCAATGGCCGGTTTTCTCGCTGTACAGTACCTCGGGTGCCTCCTTTCGTTCAGCTGGCGCCCAGCGCAACGGTTGCCCATACCAGACGGCCAAGGCAACATGTGTGTCACAGGAGGCTGCCAGATATGATTTTCAGGGTCCCTGTGTACAGAGAACCCTTTGCGCTGAGAGGTAACTGATCCCCGAGGTCGTGACGTCATGAGTCCCGTCCGCGCAGCACCATCTCGAATGACTTGGAATTGTTTGCGACAGTGGCCACACGACAATTGCCCTGGTTTGTCATCCCAAGGACTGAAATGCTCCCAGAAGCGTGTGCTATGGGTAGGTAGGTAGTTCGACACAAGTACGGTGTCACCATCTCCGTCGAAGAGCATGTCCGGCTTCCTGGAAGAAGGAAGAAGGGCTTGCATCCACACCTCGTCTGGGACAGGGGGAGCACGCTCGCACCTCACAAAGGCCCGAGACCCGATTCGGACCTCTTCAACAGCGATCCTGGCACGTTACCACGATCTTTCCGATGAACGACGTCCTGCCCATCGGCGCCATCAAGGCCAGCCAGGCTACCTACGATTCGATTCGGGGTCCTACAAAAAAAGAGAGCTGCGCCGCCTCTTGATTCGCCCACTATGCGAGACAGGCCACCAGGGGTCTCTAGAGGTTGATATCCACGCGTCATAAAAGCTGACGCTAGTCACAGCTGCTGGCTGGTGCATACGCCTACACAGACTGCGCCCTTGACAGACCTGAGGCACGAAAAAGGGATCTCTCGATGCATTTAGAATTCCGTCAACCACATCCAAGTGCAGTTGGCACCCGGTCGGGTTCGCTCCCGGTGCGGGCCAAAGTCATGCCTGGGTCCTTTGTTCAGACAGGCTCAGTTTCTTTGGGCAGCCCCAGGCGCCTCAACAGATCCCTGGCAGGAGATCTGTAGATCCAGAGATCTCCGAATGACTTATCCAGTAGGCTGTCTGACCAGTAGGCAGTGTGACCAGTCCCGCCCTCCTTCGCATTGCTGCTCTCACTAGCAGGAAACCCGAGTTCGCAATGGGGGGTCCCCTCATTGCCATGCTCGACTCACTGGTGATGACCTTCATGTCCTGCTCTTCGCACCACCGCCCCCCAGCCGAATAGGATCTGGTTTCACCCAGTTGCAAGGGTCGAGACGGCCATCTTTAGTCTTGGCAAGGCGCTCCGATTCAATCATGGCCGGACAGCACTACTACATGTACATTGCCAACCCTGCTGTGTAAGCTCCCTACAGAGCGGCGGGTCTTGCCACAAGAAGTATCATGTGCATCAACAATGTCTTTTTCTTCGGGATTTTTCTTTACCACTTACACCATGCGCCTGTATTCTACTTCCAGCAAATGAACACCGGATCATCTGTGCCATTCCATCATGTTTCCCTAAATATCAAACATGATGAAACCATGCCACCAATTCCGTGCGATTCGTCGTACGCACACCTATCGATCGTAGCTAGGATTCACATCATACTAGCCCTGATGAAAGCGAAATGTAGCAGTTTGCAGCGGTAAGTGCCGCAGAGATGTCACGCTTGCTTGCAGTGAAAATGTTGGCGTGTTGGTGTGCTGAAGACACCCCTGTGTTCTCTTTATTCAACCTCCAGCCTCGTGGGTATCCGTTACACAACAATCTTGACTATCCCAGACAGTACACTTCCTCATCCAATCCTTTTCTCAAGAAAACCACACCAATATTACACGGACCACCATGCAACCAAGCAGGACGCGAAGCATGCAACTCACATGCGCCCGCTCGTGTTGTCCCAGCTTGCGCTAAGCACATCGTCCCCGGGCAGCATATGGCTTGCTCAAGGCGAGTCTGCGGCCAATGTTGCCGAAGCACACGCAGCTACAGAACAGGACGCTCAGCATCCAGATTCCAGTCTCCATCGTCTTCTGGCTGGCAAGGCCGCCGAATGTGAGGGAATCCGAGACCGTCTCGTTCCGAAACGACGACGCCGACGGCGTGGGCACCATCTCGGGGTCAACGCCCATCAGCACGGCGGAACCGATCAGGCCCACTGCGGCGGAGAGCAGGAAGCCCGGTTTGGAGCGGTCGATCAAGTACCACAAGAAGGGGTTGACGAGGGCCAGCGTAAGCGAGAGCTGCAGTGTCGACGCCCACGGAAGACGACGCTGCATGAATTGTTAGCTTGCAACGTCCGTAGGTAAAGTGCGGCCGGGGTTGGACGAACAATGGCAAAGACTATGCCCACAAAGGCTCCGATGCTCCGGACCCCGAGAGCCCAGTCCGTACTTGATCTGCTCGCGTTGTCTGACGTCTCGTCCCGCCCACCGTCGACCACGGCCATGTCACCACCAAACGCTTCCTCCCAAACGCCATCGAACCAGGGCAGCAGAGCACCGAGGAGAACTCCGCAGATGCCCCACAGCGTCAAGTATTTCCAGTTGAAACCAGGCCCGCTGGTCTCATCGGCCGGTAAGGCGGCCAAATGATGCTTGCCGTGTAGCCTCGTCACCAGAGCGCCGTAGCCCATGCCCAGCAAGAAGAGCACGGCGACCCTGGCCGTAACGTAGAGTGCCGACGCAGCAGTGGATGGCGCTGAAGGCGCAGGTCGTGAGGACCGCCTTCGCAGCGTCTGCGGGTGGAACCTGTCCTTCAACAGCTCAAACGTCGTATCGTCTAGACTCTGCCTCTTCACGGGGGTCTGCGACCCAGTCCCCCACGGTGTCTCGAGGTCCGGCCGGATCGACCGGTCCCTGCCGGTGGACGAGGGTGAATAGATGCCGAAGAGGGTCGATGTAGTCAGGTTCACTATGGACTGGGTTCGGCTGATTGATGTACCCGACTCGGAAGGGGTAGCGGCCCGGAAGCCATTGGGTTTGGGCGACAGAAGCCTCGACGTCTCGAAATTCTGTCCCGGGGCTGGACTGGGCGAGCTGGACACGCCATCAGGGGGGGTGTCGGGCTCGTAAAGTTTATGTCGAACGGGCGTCGAGGGATGGGCCTTAGGAGAGGGGGCCCGTCTTCAGACATGGTTTGGAGGATTCGAGAGGGCACGTTGCGGTCGGTAGCTGGTCGGGAGGAAGCTGTTCGTGTAGATGGTTTCGGAAATGGCGGGAAAATAGATTGACAGCGTTCGTGGGGCGGAGCGGTAAATAACAATAATAAGAAGAAATTGTTGAGGATCAGTTGCCTAGGTACACGATTGAAGGTGTGTCTTGAATTGGATAGACCCTGGTTTCGACGGTGGAATTCGTGAGGGGGAGAGGTGCAGCACGTGCAAGCTTCGGAGCCTTCGAATGTGGAGGGGTGTAGATAGATACCGAGATTTCACGTCGTTTAGCGAGGGAGGCTGAGGTTTGTGGTCTTAAATATTGTCGAACTATGCGCAAGCAAAGACTGTTCTGCGCCGCTCCGTCGCATCTGTCACACGGATCTGAAGAGAGGGGAAGCTGAAGGTAAGGTAGTGAGCTTGTGGAGGACGAGAGAAACGATGGAGGCAGAGAGGGCTGAAGCGTGACCAGAAGGGCGACAAGGCATTGGGAACTACGGAGCGTGGTCCCCAGCAAACACGAAGAGCCGTCCAGTGAGAGGCGCTGCATTTGGAGCTGGGTGCATTAGTCGCATGAGCTTCAATCACATGCTCCCGCCGTCCTTCCACCCCCCCATTCGGGATGGGATCGTCGAGACTGTCTGGCGAACGGCGAACAGCAACGTACGTGGAATTCGTGCAGGTAGTGAGGAACACCTGTATCTCGCTACGAGCACCTACTGGCCCACGGGTTTCTGCAATGCTACATCATAAGCGCTAACATTATCCCGAAGCGTTTCTTCCCACATAACTGGTCGGAAGAGGTTCAGAACAGGCTTCTTTGGCATCGTGATTTGTCGCGCCCAGCTATTGTTACCCCACATTGCCGAATAAGAAACGCGAGGGAGGGGTTGGGGAAGCCCGTACGCTTACGGAGATGCATATCTGCACCTCGTGGGCCGATCCATGCGCCTTTGTGTTGAGGCTCCGGATGAACATCACCTCAACGTTCTGTTTCGGCCCGTCACAGCTTTGGAATCATTCTGGGTATCAGATCTATTTCATGCCTTTCTGCATCAGGCTTCTTCCTCATCGCTTTCTGCCGCGTCTTCCTTCTCGAGCTCCTGCATCAATTCCTCATCGCTGTCCACAACATCGTCCGGTCGGGGTATCATGGCAAAGGCCGCGGTACAGGTGATCCTGTTGTTCGTGTCGTAGCTTCCCACGAGCGAGCCCAGCTGCACCGTCTTGTCGGCTGTCTCGCTCGCCTTGAGCTCCTTTTCTGACACTTTCCAAAGACGAATGTTCCCGTCACTGCTACCGCAGACGAGATAGAAGACAGTGCCCTGTGTCTCCTCCCTCTTGATGATGTTGAAGTCCTTGACCCGTCCTGTGACGCCTGCATCCTTGCCGCCGATCTGAGCAACCAGCTTCGCCGTCGGCAGTTCCTTCACCTTCGCATCCGCCGTCCTCTCAGGTTGCGTCAAGTCGGCCTCCTTGGTCGAGCAGATGACTATGCGCCCATCCTCAGTGGCCACAGCAATTAGAGACGACTCGCTCTCATCGCTCATGGCTACGTACTCAAAGTTGTGAATCTTGACGCGAGAGTCCGGCATGACCCGGCAGCGGGGCAAGCTGTCCATACCGAACACGGCAATGTTTCGGTCGAATCCCACGGCAAACTCCTCGCAGTCCTGCCCGCCGACGGCCGCGCCCCAAACTACCTTCCTCCCCTCACCGGACGAGTGCCTGCCCTCGCCGACGTCTTGCAGCAGATCTCTGCTGAAGTTGAGGACTGCAGCCTTCTTTCCGGTCAAGAGATTCCACAGCCGCATGCATCGCTCTCCTTTGCTGACGCTGATGAGCAGCTTCATGCTCGGGTGCACGGCGAAGTCGTTGACACCGGCGGGGGTGCCGCCAAGGGGAGCCGTGTCGCCGCTGGGCCTGCCCTGCGCCTTCGGTATTGGTGCCTTGATGGTGCTCATGGGCTCCCAATTCCTCGTCTTTGCGACGGCAATGGTCGAATCCTCGCTGGCTGAGATGAGTTTGGAGCGCGTGGGGAACACAAGCTTGGTGACGGTTGAGTCGTGGGGTTGTAGGCGCCCAGCTCGCGGTTCTTCGAGTTCTCGAGAATGGGGCGGAGAGCAGCTGACGCCATTTCGTCCCCATCTCGCCGCTTGGGAGGGTGAGCGGAGATGTTGTAAATGTTGATCTTGGGGTCGGTGCTCCCAGACGCCAGCAGCACCTTTTGCTCCTGGCCGGGAATGGGGGCCGAGGGGGCGGACAGGGCGACGCAGCGGATTGCCGATGGATGCGCCGTGAACAGGAACGTGTCAACAAAGCTTGCCTGGCCCTGGGGCTTGACAGTGGCGATGAGGCCGTGGAGAACTCGGTCGTAGGAACCGGTGACAATCTGGAGGAAGAATTCTTCGTCCGCGATTGCCTTCTTGGGGTGCGTCTGTGACTTTGGTGGGATGGCCGGCTTCGTCTTCTTTGTCGGCTTCGTTTCGCTGCCCCGTATACTGGCGGCGGCGACCTCTGAAATCTTTCGTTTCGCCATTTCGGAGACGACTGTGTGCCAGGTATCCGTGGTGTAGCCACAAAGTTTCGTCTGCAGTATGAGGATGAGGGAGGGCCTTGTTCGTGGATCTGTATTGAAGTCGACTTTCCGAAAAGAAAATTTACCAGCTTTATCTAATCGATAAGAAATCCATCCCCAGCCTGGCCCGTTGTATTGGGGGAAGGGCACCTCAAAAAAGACAAGCTTGACAGGGTGGGATTCAAGCGGGGTGGATGGGTTTAGCTTCGAAATAGCACATGTTGAATAGGGGGCAGAATATGCAAAGAACATGTACCTCTATATCGGATAAAGGTGTCCCACTGTGGCGGTCTGATCTGAAAGGCAGCAGCACTGCCTTCCTGCCTGGAGAGGGCGCTATGGAGCTGACTGGTTGGTAGGTAGTACGGGGGCCGTTCACCCGCCCCTCAAGGACTCTGGGGCACTGCCTAGCAAGACCGTGCACCGCTGTGTAGGTACCTTACCTTGGCTGCCCTGGCCAATGTTTATGGACAGACCTACGTATGCGCCATCTTGGGATTTCCCAGTTCAACGGACCTTGACTTCCCACGCCGCTCCATCAGTTGCTGGAGACCAAGATACTCTTCCTTTCCTTTCGACAATGCCTTGTCGGTAGCCCTACGAACCCCTTGCGGCTGTTTACCGTGTTGTAGCTACACATCATAACCCAGTTTCACCCATCTCCGAACTCGCATGAGACCCCTCCTCGAGCCTCCCTCCAGCACATCGCATCACCTCGATTGATCGATCGAACCGACACTTGTCAAGCCTCTGCCACCTGCGACGTGCTTGCTGCCTGCCACCACAGTGGCTTCCTACGTCCGTCCCGTGGCCGCGTCTGCCACCCCGACCCGCGCAATCTGCCTACTACCCAGTTCCCGTGCCAGGACACGCCCCAGCAGCCCCAGCTGGTTCCTTCGCCCCTGGTACCAAGATTCAGGTCGGCTCCCATCGCGTCGTCATACAGAAATACCTCTCCGAAGGTGGCTTTGCCCATGTCTATCTCGTCAAGCTCCCCAAGCCTCTCGACGGTACGGACCTGGCTGTCCTCAAGCGCGTTGCTGTGCCTGACAAGGAGGCGCTTCGCTCCATGCGCATCGAGGTCGAGACGATGAAAAGGCTTAAGGGTCACCGCATGATCGTCACATATATTGACTCGCACGCCTCTGAGCTTCGAGGTGGTGGCTTCGAGGTTTTTCTCCTCATGGAGTACTGCAATGGCGGTGGCTTGATTGACTTCATGAACACCCGGCTCCAACACCGGCTGACCGAGCCCGAGATCCTCCACATCTTCACCGACGTGGCGGAAGGCGTTGCCTGCATGCACTACCTAAAACCTCCGCTCTTGCATCGCGATCTCAAAGTAGAAAACGTCTTGATTCTGAGCCAGGGGTCTAAGAAGAGGTTCAAACTTTGCGATTTCGGCTCAGCAGCACCTCCAAAGCCCGCACCCCAGACAGTTGTCGAGTGTAGGCTCCTGGACGAGGATGTGCAGAAGCACACAACCCTGCAATACCGGAGCCCGGAGATGATTGACGTCTACAGAAAACAACCCATTGACGAAAAGTCGGATATTTGGGCCCTCGGTGTCTTGTTGTATAAGCTGTGCTACTACACGACCCCCTTCGAAGACCAAGGCCAATTGGCCATCTTGAACGCAAGCTTCCGGTTTCATAGTCACCCAGTCTTCTCTGATAGGCTGAAAAAGCTCATAGGTATGGTCATATCGGTACGCAAGGAATTGTAACTCACCGAAAACCAGCTTCCATGTTGCGGGAAAATCAGCAGTCGAGGCCCAACGTCTATCAGGTATTACGAGAGGCTTGCGCCATGCAAGGTCGCGAGGTTCCGATACATGATGTGAGTCCATTGGTTTTTCCCATGCATCTACATTTGCCAATGCAATACAGATCTACGCCGCCAGGGCGCAATCCGAGCCCCGACGCAGCGACAAACCGCAGCTGGAAAAGTCAACGCCTCCAGTTGTTGGTGCTGTCTTCTCCCCACCACCGAAAGAGACCCAAACAATCCCTGAGGTGGTTCCTATGAGGAGGGGCAGGCTTCCGGTAGCCTCTACGCAATCAGCCTCTCAGTCTCAACGACCAAGTCCGTCGCCTGGTCGTGTCACCAGCGGCGATCCATTCGCTGCTCTCGACGCCAAAACGAACAATAGCACCGGGGGAGGCGATGAGCTTTCGTCTCGCTTTCCCACACTTGATCAATTTTCCCTCCTTCACAACAACGGTGGAGGGAGCTTTGACTTCACCTCTCCGACAACACCCCCAGCTGCACAGCAGAGTGATCTCAAACAGAAGGTTACCGAACACCTGGCGGACGAGGCTTTCGCAAAGCCCTCCAGCCCCCCTGAAGCGTCAGAGTCCATACGCTCGCACACCGTAGCACAGCCGGTTGCGCTTACGCAACCTCCTGCCAGTGACGAATATCCTGCTACAGGTACCGTCGGCTTGAAGAAAACAGCATCTGCTCCACCGAAGCCGTCTGAGATGAGCCGAGCATCAGCGATCATAACTCAGAATCCCGAACTGCGGGCAATCTCCTCGCAGTCCACGCAAAAGTATGTTTCAACCGGCACCATGACATCTACACCACCGCCATCCGACAAGGCGCGAGAGCCACCAGCGATCTGGCGAGTACCATCTACCGATCACCATCGTTCTACAAGTCTACCACGTAAACCCGACGACAGTCATCGTGCAGAGGCTCGTGAGGGTGGAAATTCTTCCGGACCACTGTCTCGTCAAAACTCTTATCGATCTCACACACGCCATCCTTCGTCATCTCGCCCATCTTTGGAAGGGGGTCGCCCCAGCGCAGATCATCTGGGAACATCTTTACAGCCAAGAATGGCGATCGGACGCCAACGTCCAGCCAGCGCACACCTCGAATCTAGCATAGATTACCTGCGCGAGCGGCAAATGGCTTCAAAGCCAAGTGGATCGCCAAGTATTCCTTCGCCCAGGTTACCAGAACGGCCTGCCGATAAATCGTCTTCTCCCGCGCTGATTAGCCTTGGGCCGGAGGAAGAGACTAACATCGAATCAAACGTCGAATTCTTGCGCAGCATGGAGGACTCAAAGAAAGATCGCGGCTCGTGGCACGGAAAGAAGAGCAGTGTCAGCTCGACCTCCGGCTCTCGACACATCCTTGCTGGCAAGTTCGGAGACGCTTTCAAGATCTTTGAGGGGAAACACTCGACGCCGGCAGTTCGGACTCCGTCTCCTTTGAAGGAACACGACCGCCGCGATCTGACCCCCATTGCGGGTTCCGAGGCTACCGACGGGCGGAGTGATGACGGGCAAGCTCAGGAAGACCAGGATGACATGACTCCCGAGATGCGGCGTGACCTGGAGCGACAGCGACTGGCGGAGGAAGAGCGACGAGTCGAACTCGCCCAAGCTGAATACCGCCAGCGCATCGCCAGCAAGCCCCTAGGTGTGACGGGACGCCCAACACCGCCGCCCAAGCCCGCCAGCGGCTCATCAAGAGCCGTCAGCATTCAGAACCGAGTGCAGAGCTTGCTGGACGAAGGTCAGAAGACCTCATCGCAAGTACAGCGTTCGGCTCAAGGGTACGGCGTCTACTCCGACGCGGCCACTGCCGCTAGTCGGGTCGACAAACAATTGCCGGAACTGCCACGGAAGCCAGTCACCACCAAGTTTCGGTCCACTCCCCCACCGATCAGCTCTCAAGACATTGTCGTCAACAAGCTGAGGCATCCAGCCAGCGAGCCTCTGCCGATCAACAGTCGGCCCATGACGGGGAACAAGCCGCCGGCGCCCCGCAAGCCTGAACACCTCAACAGCGTGCCGACAGGGGGTGCCGCCGCCTCTCCGCCGAAACGGTCCCAGCTGGCAGCTAACGAGCAGCTCGTGGGCGCGGACATCCCCGGCCGCCCGGTGCTGGACATGACGGCCAGGGAGAAGGATGACTACGTCGAGGACTTCTCGAAGCGGTTCCCCAGCCTCAGCGCCATCGAGATGGTGGAGCGGGACATAGACGCCGGGCCGCGCGAACGGCCTGGGAGGTAGACGCTCCTGCGCCGTCGCGGTACGAGTCTGGGCTTGTTGGAGGGTCTTTGGCAACACGATGAGTAGCAGGCGCAGTCAACGCAATCAATTCCCACCCATGGCATGAGCACGTGTAATTCTCGTGACTAGAAGCACAAAACTAGTGATGTAGATTCAATGTGTAAATTCTTCAGTCGAGCAAGAAGTTACTTCTTCTCCTCAGGCTCGGGAGCCGTACTGAACCATGTCAGGGAAGGTCACGCCCTCCATCACTGGCGTGGGAAGGATCTCCACAGCTCCCCTCTCATACAGACAGAACCAAACCGCATCAGCATTGATGACCTCGAGCGCCTCGCGTGCATCGTTGTCGTGCTCCAGTCGATCCGCCAGCAGCGCCAGCACGCCGTCGTAAATTTCATCCTCGATCCGCACGTGACGTACAATGGCGATGAGTAGCCGAACCACAGCCTCCCACGTCTGTGCCGCCGACGCAAAACGGCCCAGACCGCCGCCTGAGGATGGCGAAGACCGCGAAATGTCTTTCGTAACTGTAGTCTTCATCTCACGCGTGCCACCTGCACGGGCTGGTACGACGACGTCGTGAATGGGCGTGACGTCGTGGAGAAGGGCGGCCTTTCCGCGGACCTGGCCCTGGCCGTGGCCCTGGCGAGACTGGTTGTCGAGAGCCTCTTGTTTCTTTTTTTGACACCACTTGTGGAGAGCATCCGACCACTCCGTCTTGATGCGGGACGCGAGGAAGTCACCCGC
This sequence comes from Verticillium longisporum, assembly GCA_019188255.1. Taxonomy (NCBI): domain Eukaryota; kingdom Fungi; phylum Ascomycota; class Sordariomycetes; order Glomerellales; family Plectosphaerellaceae; genus Verticillium; species Verticillium longisporum. The sequence goes on from JAETXT010000007.1 coordinate 1,065,489, forward strand.
CGTAGCACACAGGATGGCGAGGGTGTCGCATGCGGCGATGACGATGAAAGATTCGGCGTCATACAGGCGGGCGACTACGACGGGCCAGACGGTGTTGATGAGGGGCAGAAATGAGTCTTCGTCGGCGGCGAGAGCCGGCGCGACTGTGATGAGGAGGTCGAGGAGCGACTTGCGGAGGGTTGGGGTCGGGGAGGTCAGATAGTGCTGTGTTAGTGTTGCTACCTTCTCCAGGAGGATATACGTTGGAGTCTTTGGGGGCCTCTCCTGTTCGACTTCGCCGCCGCCGGCTTCGTCATCGTCTTCCTGCTTCTCATTTTCAGGGCCCCAAGGTCGAGGAGGGTGGCCGTAAACCGTGCTGTTCTCTTCATCTTGTTGTTGTAGTTTCTTCCGTTCAGCGCGCCGATCGAGGTAGGCGATAATGTCATCGATGTCTGTCGGTCTGGGCCGCCGCTTCATGTGGTCCGATGAGCCGTTTTGGCGACCCTCGAGGAGGAGTCTGTCAGATCTGACGCCCTGCTCAACAACTTCCTTGAGAACGGCAAAGAGACTCTCAACGAAGACAGGGTAGCCGTGATAATTATCGAGTGCTGCAAATATGGAAGCTACCACGTCGTCTAGATATGGTATGAGGCGAGGGCCTGTGAGGCGGGTCATCATGATAAGAACCTTGGTGGACGCCGGTGATATGTCGAGTGTGTTGAGCCGAAGTGAAACCGAATTGACCATGTAGTCAAAGTTTTCTACAATGAGCTCCGAAACACTAGAGTAACCACAAGAGCTCGCGATGATGTTCAAGGTTGTCATGGCGTGATCTCGTATTTGGGGGGTTGATGAACCCAGAAACGCTGCAATGGGGTACAAGACATCGATGAGCTCGGGTCGGAATGCTTCCCTCGAGCGAGATGCTGCGTAGGCCACTACCTCAAGAGCCACGGCCTCAAGTCGCCAATTGACATCTGTGTTTTCCATGCTAGCGTCTATGAGTGACACAGAGAAGGCATAAAGCTCGCGCAGGGCCGTCTCGGGATCTTCCGACTCTGTGGTTACCGATGACAGGTCAAGATAATCATCAACGTCAGAAGTTCGAGTAAATGCAGCTTTGACAAGCTCGAAGGACAGCCAGAGGGAAGAGACTTGAGATGCGTCTGTCAGTTCTTGCGAGTAGTCCAGCATATCGAGCGACAGTTTCACTTGTTGAGACGCAGATCCGACTTTGGAGATCAACCTCAACAATTCAGATCTTGTGGTCATCTGACTCTCATGGCCCAGGACTATCAGGCTGTAGTCCGCTGCAGTACTATCGGCCCGGGTGAGATCTTTCCCTGAAAGTGGGACGAGACTCGACGACACAGACTGAACCACCTGCTTCTGGCCGTCGCCAGCCAGGAGGGAGGACACACTGTCTCGCAGGGCCATAGACACGGCGTCACTGAGCGTGGAAGAATCCAGTTGCAAACGTGTCACCAACTCGGTGCCCTTCAAAACATTGCGAATCGCGGCCTGCTTCTTCTCTTCTTCGGCCGACTGCATGATTCGCGGCAGGGCGGTCAGCCAGTTATATACTGTGACCTTGATTACTTCCGCTAGTTCAGGATAGATGGTCGCCAAGTCCTGTAGGCTGGTGGTGAGGGTGGATGGTGCGTCTTCTTCGGGCTCCAACATGGTGGCTGATTCGACCAGAATGGAACTGCAGTTTTCTAGGGTCGTGTGGCACTCATCGAGGAGCGTCAGGGACAAGTTTGCGAGTGCATCACGGACCTCATGGGCCTTGCTGTTGCGAAGCTTCATGACGGAGGCCAGAGCCAGCTTGATTTGAGCAACGGTTGCGTTCAGCCATGGCCGACTCAGCACTTTCTGGTTGTCAGCTTCAGAGTTTGCGGCAGTTTCTCTGCTGATGGCTCTCGTTTTCATATCACCGAGAACGGCAACAAGGACTAGCCTCAAGGTCGTGATGGCTGCCGCGAGTACCCGCGTCTTCTCGTGGGCTGGCATGGACAGGAGCTTGGTGAGGGCCGAGACGACACCTGGTAACAGGGTGGCCAGCGCGGCGTGGTCTTTGATGCTACCGAATACCGCCTGGAGCGCTCGCAATGATTCCAGCTGGATTTCCGGTGTTCTTCCGCTGGCTACACTGTCAATGACCACCGTGACGCCATGTCCCAGTGCCGGGATGGTTTTGGCATCGACGAGGGACGCGGCGGCCGCGGCAGAAGAGCCTGCCGCCGTGATCAAGGCTGTCAGTGCCCTGAGAGCTTCCAATGTCGTCTCTTCTGGAGATTTATGCTGGTCGTTTTGTCCAGGTACCCCCCCAACAATAAAAGTCAGCAGGATGAGAAGCTGCTCGACGATCTGGGGGGAGATGCTGCCCTTCCAGCCGTGAACAGTGACGGCGGCAAGACACCTGAGGGCAGCCTCCAAGAGACGGGCAGGATAGCCCTCCTGGTTTCTGAAAACGTGGGACAGGGGAAAGAAGACATAATCGGCCAGCTTGTCGTCAAAGACGGAGGCATCACGGTTGATTTGGGTACTGATAATGCCGTGAAGCTCTTCCGTCAGGTTGACAAGCTGGCGAATTGCTGTGGCTCCCTTTGGTGGATCAATCGCTATCCGGCTTATGGACACGCAGCAGGGTTTGAGCTGGCGGAATGGTCAGATGGGCGGGCGGAACGCGAGAGTAGAGGGGGTTGCCAACCTGTTGGAAGAACTCATTGCGGGCAGGGTTCGGTGAAACGTTGGCCATTGAGGGTGCGGCTACGAACGCATTTGAGGCTCAAGCCATGAGCATTGGCAATGTTGATTGTAACGAATGGGACGGGCAGTGTGTTGTGGCTGCTTCTTGGTGTATTGATCGCAAGAGCCGAGTATTGTGTGAATAGGACCTAGGTATGTTTAGATCTAAGTAGGTGCTCTACCTAACTGGGATGCAGCAAGGTGGAGGGGGATGTCAAGTCCTGATGAACGAGTTGTGAATTGTGCACATTATGCATACCGTGTCTTGCCCGTTAGACACTGTACCTGTGGGGGGCAGGCAGGCAGCGCTCTGGAAGCTCTTGCACTATAACAGCCTGTAGTGGAGGGCAGTAATTAGTAGCTCAGCACCTTCGACCAGCGGGAAAGAGCAGCAGGAAAGAGGGGCACGAGTCCTCTCCATCAGGTAATGGATCAGATCGAGGGCCATTCTTCGCTGTTCAAACCTGTTCTTCTCGATTCACTGCTCGTGAAGACAATCAATCTTTGTGAAACCCAGAGCCATTTCGACCTCGACTCTTGTATTTATTTGTCTCATACCACACATGATGGACACACCATTTGTTTGCATCGCCCACCCTTTCGAGTCCGCGGGAAACATCTCCCACGCCTACGAGTATGGGCCGGTAAAGGCCCGCAAGGCCATCATCTTCGTCGGCGGCTTGGGTGATGGGCCTCACACGGTTCCATTCGTTCGACCTCTGGCCACTCACTTGGAGGAGTCGGGACTGGACTATTCGGTCTTCGAAATCCGCATCAGGAGCTCCTTCACAGGCTTTGGCTACTCGAGCCTCAAGAAGGACGTCGAGGACATTGCGGCCATCGTCAAGTACCTCAGAGGCATCGATAAGCAGAAAATCGTGCTCATGGGCCACTCGACGGGATCCCAGGTCGGTGTTTCTTGTCCACTTGGCGACCAGCTGGCACGACTGACCATGGCAGGATTGTGTCGAGTACGCCGCGAATGAGGACGATCCCGTCGATGGCTTCATCTTGCAGGGCCCCGTGTCAGACCGCGAGGCCGCTGCCATCCACGTTGACGCTGAGAAGCTCAGGGAAAGCGTCGAGCTTGCCGCCAGTATGATCGCCGAGGGACGAGGAGATGAGATGCTACGACCTGAACAGGTGGCTCATACTTTTGAGCCCATCACGGCCTACCGTTGGCACTCGCTCATTTCCAAGGGCGGCGACGACGACTTTTTCTCGTCTGACCTTGACGAGGAAACGGTTTCCAGAATATGGAACCGGTTCCAGAAGCCGGCGATGGCTCTGTACTCGGCCGAAGACGAGCACGTCCCCGCTCATGTCGATAAGCAGGCTCTTGTCGACTTGTGGAAGAAGCTAGGCAAGAATGTCCACCCCCTCTCAGGGCTGATTCCCGGAGCAGGCCATACCGTCAAGCAGCCAGATGGACAGGCCTGGCTCAACGATCATGTGGTACAGTTCCTAAAGGACATCTAGGCCAAAAAAGATGGCCGTGCAGGAGCCCAGTATCAACTGCCTTCATTCACCGGATTCTGTCGGCCCCACCCTTGGAGGTCGGCGATACCGGAGCGCTCGGCGGGGGTTGAAGCCCGTCTGTCATGTGGTCGCCGACTCGCGGTAGATCTTCGATGCCGGCGTATCCCTAGTTTATCTTTAAGAACATAAAACGAAACCGTCCCCCCAGAGTCCCTTCGCTTCAGGTCCCAAATTCCTTGCTGTCTGCATCAGGCAGCTTCCAACATCAACACAAGCCAAAGCTGCAAAAGCTGAAACCCCGCACCCCGACTCCGCCCACAACCCTCCACTCATTTTCGTCTTCATCATGTGTATGGGAGCCACTTGCGGAACCTGTTGTAAGTCTTCTATCCAGCCGCGTCACGTTTGCCATACTGACCCGCTGGTCGCACAGCGAAGCGAACATGGCGCGGATGCGGAAAACACATTTCCTCCGCTATGGATGGCATCTCCGAGGATGAGTGGTGCACCTGCACCCCGCGCGTCAAGGTCGGCGAGAAGGACTACCCGCCTGCTGCCTCCTTCCAGGTCCCGGGCTTGTCCTGGTTGACTGGTGGATCGAAGTAGGAGTTGCTATTGAAGCTAGACTCTGGAAATTGCCTTCTTTTAACCGTACAAAGCTCAATCTAGTCCATCTGTGTTGTTTTGAGCCTGACAGCCTTTTCGACAACGTTGTGGGGCAAAGAGGGAGTCAAATGATGTGCTAACCCGCTGCTCATCGTTGCAGGTAGTCCAGTCCAAAGGAGCGTCGATTCTCAGTAGTGGTTACTTGTCGGGCCTCAAGTCGAATCTTCGAGTGTCACTGTCTGTCATTCTATCACTGCAACGGAGTTTAGGCAACGTTTGCCACCCCAGACATTGCCTGCTTCAACACACCTCACGTCAGTTGAGCGATAAACCAATTCAACAACGTCCCGTTCTGGAGCATTCTGGAGATGAATAGTGTCACGCTATATCGTGTGATTCAACGCAAGATGGATGCCTCGGATGTCTGACGATTTCATTGACGATGATGTGTTCGCATGTTTCCTACGGCGTGAGAAGTACATGGCGAGTTTCTCCGCTGGAAGAATGGTGGCTATGATATGACCATGACAGGCTCGTGCAGTCTGCCATGTTCAACTTTCAATACTGCTGGAGCTTCAAGGATGAGGCCACGGGCATGGTGAGTGCGCGATATGCTCGGTACAGGAACTCGGATGGGACCGTCACAAATGGAAACCTGCTCGCACGAGAAGTGGTTATCCATGGGACATCCATTTTTGCCTCGAATCTATCACAGTATTCGCTTTTGCTACCGGATTCGTGAGCTATCTTCCTTGATTTGTTCGTCTCACATCGGATTTCGTCGTCCCACGCGATGCCCATCTCGACGCAAACTTCAGTCTCCCTGTTCGTCAGATATCCGCCACCATCTCAGGAAGAGCCAACATCCGAGTCCAAAGTCCCAGGTAGGGTTGAGTGTCACGTCGTGTGCTCTGACGTCTACTGTTTCCAATGGAGGGCCCACTCGAAATTGTAATCACAGCCACGAGTTCACTCATCCCCAGTCCACCGAGGCCAGTCAGTCTTGGCGCTTCAATGCAGCGCAAACCGATGTCTGTGCGGTTCTCGGCGAATCAATCCACTGTCAGGTGCTCCCCCTTCTTTGCAGCTGAAGTGCCGAGTCACCTTTGGCCATGTTTCCGTATCTCTCTCGGCCTTGCTCCATCGGGCAAATAAGTGTTTGGGATCTACGTACGGCCCGCACGCGCATCCTCTACCAGGAATGGCTTGTCGCCCCTAGTCAGACTTGGCCTAGCAGACGCGACTAGAACCTTTTGACGTTCTGAGACTAGAAGCCAAGCCGACTTTCGCATTCTTCCTGGACCATTCACTATCACTCAGAGGATAGCGACCAGTCTCTCGATGGAAACTACCCGGCGCTGGACAACGGCGGTTGTTCTACGCAGAGCCTGGTTGATGTACCTCTACAGTTGGACTAGATGATCCAAGTTTTTTCTGTGATGATGGATAATTACCCGCCGCCCAAACCCCCTTCCCGAGTCTTAGAGACACACTAGCCAGCGCAGCCACGATATCGTGCTACCCACAGACATGGCTCACTGCTGTCAGTGCGGCGCGGCAACGTCTCGACGACACAGCACGAGACCGCAACGCACGGCATCCATGTTCCCTGGTGCTGATCCCCCACAAGCTAATTCCCGTCTCATTGGCCTCTTTTGGTCTGAGCCCTCGCTCGTGTCGCTCATCTTCTGTTAAGTAGACCCGACTTGACATCGGGTGCCAGTCAATGCAGGTCGCTCTGGCTCCTGGACTCTCTCCCTTTCTGATCCTGCGTGCGGGCACGGCCATCTTATCCCCTTTTGCCTTGTAATATATTACGTCGTCTCCTTCTCGTTCCCAGTCTGGCACTGGCTGTCCTTCTTTTCAGTCTATAGACATTGGGGGTTTGGCGTCGACACGGAGTGCTTAATATGAACAGAGGATGAAGACCCCGCCGCTAGACATCATTGCGAGCTGGCCGGTCCCCAACTATGTCAATCCGGAGACCAGGGGGCCTGCAGCTGCCATTGTCGCCATTACCCTGCTCATCGTCGTCACATTCCTCGTCGCCATCCGCGTCTACACTCGCAAGGTCATCACAAAGGGATTCGGCTGGGACGACATCCTGATTCTCTTTGCCTACGTCGCCACAGCAGCCTTTACCGTGATCGGCCTTGTCGCATCAGCAAACTATGGCTGGGGTACCCACGTGTGGGATGTGCGGCCTAGGTTGTTCCCGGGAGCCTGAAGCTCGCTCTCTCCAGCTTTGTCATGTTCGACCTCGCCACGAGCTTCACCAAGTTGTCCATGCTGGCTCTGATCTATCGACTCGCCTGCCAGACGTCAAAGACGGTTCGCTACATTGTCATTGTCTCAATGGTTCTTATCAGCGCCAACGGCACCTCTTTTCTCCTCGTTAGCCTTCTGCAATGCCGGTAAGTGAGGAGACGCCCCCCTGGACTCCCCTTGGTTCCGACTGAAAGACACGAAAAGCTGAAAAGTACTCCCAGGCCTTTGTATCATTACTGGAGACTGTCATTCGAACCCGTCAACTGCACCGTCGACGAGGCGACACACCTCCTTGCTGGCGGCATCATCAACACCTCGACCAACTTGCTAGTCGTCATCCTCCCTTTGGCCATCGTCCGCCGCCTCCGCCAAGAGGGCAAGCTCTGCCCCGCCAGGTGACCATTGTCTCGATCCTGTTCGCCGCCGGGTTCGTGGCCTCCGCCGCCAGCGCCGCCCGCGTCTACTTCACCCACCTCATGACGAGCAGCCGCGACCGCGACCTCTCCTGGCACGCCTGGCTAACCTGGCTTATGTCGTCCATCGAGCTCTTCGTCGGCATCATGGCCGCCAGCGTGCCGGCCACCAAGCCCTTCTTCGCTCGCTACCTGCCTCAGCTCATCAGCACGGCCTCGGCATCTCGCGCCCGCTCCGTCGGCAAGGCGTCCATCAAGCCGCCCCGCGAGGAAAAAGACCGCCCCAAGCGCGACTCCCTCTCGACGATCCACGAGCTCGAAGAGGAAGTCGTCTTCAACCGGCCCGTGCGCACCCCCGACTTCTCCGAGCCCCAGCACCTCGTCTTTTACGACGTCAACAAGCCGCTGCCGCGCATCAAGGAGTCCGTCTACTCCATCCCCATCGACTTTGACTTTGAGAACACAGAGAGGACCCAGTCTCGACCCTCGTACGAACGGACAAGCAGTCGAGGCAGCGACACCGCGACACGGAACCTGACCGAGGAGCGGTCGTTCGTGTAAGCCAGCAGACCGTGTATTAGTGTATATCTCAAGAATCTCTCATTTTATCTTTTCCCGTGTCCCGTTTCGCAGTCTGCGTCTTCATTGATGTTCTTGTCATTTCTATTTGTGCGAAGGAAAAAACGTTTCGCAACTTGTTTGTCCAGGCTGCTCTTGTGTTGCCGGAGGCCGATGGTCCCCCAGTCCCTACATTCGAGTACAGAATGGCCACTCCCCATTTTACTCTTTGAGGATCGGCTTCGCAGCAGTGAGTGGATGGTGCATAAATTGTATCGTGGTCGTCAAACAAAAGGTCTTTGAGCTGCCACGGCTCCGTTGAATCACAACCTCGGGGATGCCGGGTCCATTTGGGAAAGACAGTTCACACATTTCAAGCTTCAACAGCATGAACAGCAGACAGTGTCACGATGTGATAGGAGGGGTTGCATGTTTTTACTACGAGCCGTGTATTTGGTCCTTCTGTGGTGCCCTTCAGGCGATCTCATACTCTGGATACATCTAGTTCTTTTCAACACACTCTCCCTGGCTCACAAGATCTTGTCCTGGAGTCGTTCGCGGGAATCCTCACAAATCTCTTCTACAGACACAACACCGGTCCTGCTGAGCTCTTGGCTCTACATGATTTTCCAACACCCTCCTGGGCGTGGCTTGGGTATCTCATGACCTGAAGCATCGTCTCGGTTGCGGCGGTGCGGCTACTTGACCGGGAGTCGCACGATGCATGCAAATCACTGGGACATTTTTGTTCCAATGACCTGGCTTTGCGTCCGGTCTGCAGCTTCCGGCCTTGCAGCGTTTGCCACAACGCAGGTCGCCGCATCTTGTCGACGACGTGCAGGGCCGCGAGGTGCGTCGTCTACTCGTCGTCGACAGAGTTGGGCAAGGCAAGGTCCACGCACTTGCGTCGGACCCCTCCATTAAATTTTCATCTGGGTGCAAATAATTGGCACAAATTCTGTAATGCACAGAGATGTTAGATAACGGCTCATGTTAACAAGTGTGGCTTTGCTACGAACCTGGCAGCGTTCATCCAGTGTTGTTGTAAGTCCTGCGGACAGTTTGCACAGTCTGCCCCTGGCTCAGGGTAGAAGCCATCTTTCCCATGGTGTTCAGGCGACCCTGGGCATCCTTGATAAGGTGCGCAATGGCAGCGTTATCTGGCTGGGCAAGCCCCTGAACAATGCTTTCAAGGGCCTTTTGCTGGGCAATCCATTCCTCGAGGAGTGGCCTAGGAGCTTCCTGTTCCTGGGCAGCGGCGACCACAACACTGGCCTTGGCGCTGGTCTTACGGCTGACAGCCGGAATGACCTTGGGAGCGTCCTTGCGCTTACGACTCTTAGCAGCCTGCTGGGTGTGGCCCGTGGTCGAACTGGTAGGCGACCCCGGAATTCTGCTGTCGTTGTGTACACGGCGCATGTGATCCCGGAGGTTCCACTGGCGGGGGAATCCGTTACCGGGAAGAGCACGATCGCATCCGTCGTACGAGCAAAGGAAGGGCTTGTCCCCGTGTCCGTGCATAGCGTGGGCCTCACGCTCGTGGCGAAGAAGACAGGCAGTTGACGAGAAACGGGCGTTCTCGCAAGAGGTGTCCTTGCACCGGTAGGGCTTGAGATGAGAGTCCACAAACTTGCTGTTGGAAGAAAGCGCATGATTAGCAGTCACTCGAGTGTTGCGTTGCTGATCCTAGGCGGACTTACTCGTAGTTGCACTTAAGCTTCTCGGCCTTGTGGTTGCAGCTGGCTTGTCCTTCCCAAGGGCAGTGGAAGAGGCCATCAGGTCCGGGGGACGCATTCTTGTAGAGAGGGTGATCACGAGCAGATTCGCCCTCATTGACAGGCCGACGGGCAGTGTACGAGGGAGGCAGAGCGAAGTCGTCACCCATAGGCATCACGGTAGCAGACATGTCGTCCGAAAGCATTTCCTGACCGTGGTACTGGCCGTCCAATCTACTCAATGTGGTTAGAGAAATGAAGCTCCGTCCAAGGGGTTGAGGCACGACGCACCGGAGCTGTGCCTGGATTGCAGGGGATCCGTTCTCGCTGTGGGGAGGAGAGGCCAGGGGTTCGGGAAGTGCCCAGTGATCGGGGCTACCTTCAGAGGATGGCCCAGACATGTGTGATTCCGAAGGGCTGAACGTGGCCCAGGAACCCGAGGGCGAGTGGCTGGTCAAGCTCGCATCATGATCCAGCTGGATGTGGGTGGGAATAACGTGCTGCAGGGAAACTTCTGTTGGCGGAGAGGGCAATCCGTCGGGACCCATACCAAGGTCCAAAGACATTCCAGATCCAGAGTACAGCATGTGGGACGAGGCGCCGCTCGCATCAGAGTCCAGGAAAAGGCAGGAGTTCACATCCATCATGTGTGCGCCGGGTTGAGTTCCTGGGGCGAAGACAGAGCTGTTACCTGTGATGTCCATGTTGGACATGCGTGAAGACATCTGTGATGACGAAGCAGTCATCCTGGTCTTGGATGAGGGCTTGGTAATCCTGTGCTTGTGGCTTCCAGTGGATGTTCGCGAAAGTCCCCTCCTCATCGGCTCCCCGCCGATAGGAGCAGCCACGGCCTGTGGCGCCTGCACGCGAGGGGTGATGTGGCCATCAAGATGGAAGGAAAAAGTTTCAGCCTCGCCCTGGTGGGCAGATCCAGTATCAAGAAAATCTTGGTTGAAGTTCTGTGAACCTTCTCCTGTCGTGTCCCACGACGAACCACTGATGTGGTCCGAGGATGGTCCTGTTTGAGAAGAAAAGGAAAACATTCCCGTGGGTGCCATTGCGGCCTGGTAGAAACTGTAGTCACTGGGTGGAGGTTAGTGTGCTGTGTTTCCACTAGATTCAAAAATATCAAGACCATTGCAGACGACAAGAAAAAAGGTCATCTCAAGGTGGCACAACTTTGTTCCTACATGTGTCGCATGTTAGCTGTTATTCATACATCAAGTCTTGGACAGCGGTGTTTACAGACCAAGGTGAGAGTAGACCAGCAAGCAGCCTTTGGGACAAACATCCGTTCCATTTCTCCGTGGGCCAGTGGGGAACACTCCAGGATGAAGGTAGATCAAATACAGCAGACAAACATTCCGGGCGTTGAATTAGGGGTGATTTTGGAAGTCCACGTCGTCCTTGAGGTCGCTTCAGGTTTGAGGGTAAGTCGATGAGAGCAACGAATCATCACAAGGTTCCGAGTGGTGTGTAGGTGTAAATAATCCGTGGCTGGTTTCAAAGGATGTCACCGGCAAGTCCACTAGTCGTACCACCTGGGAAAAGAGCCGTCTATGCGTACATGTGCGTTCAGTCCATCGTCGACATGAGTTGTTGTAGCACATGGTACAGCTCAGGGAGGAGTCCATAGTAGTTTCAGTAAAATCATAGTCGCCCCAGTCGCTGTCCAAGGTGAACGGGATCGAGTAGTCCAGTGGTGCTTCCGAGGTCATGGTGAAGGTGTCGTCCACGTGTAGATGTCCAGGGTGGTCAAGCGTAATGATCAAAAAGTCGATGTCCTCAAGTGGTCCACATGCCAGAATGCACAAAGTGCGAGCAAAAGAGAGTCCTGAATACCGTCCAGGGGGACGCCTGGTTGAGCCATAGTCTCGGGCGAGACAATCCTTAGTCCAAGGACGTGATTCCATGGGCATGCAATGAATACATAACCAGTCAAGTCCATATCATGGGCACTGTCAAGATCCGACGTAGCAAAGTGTCGTTGGTTGTCGAGCGATACTTACTGGTACAGCACGATCGATAGATCAGGTGTACGTTGAATAGAGTAATCTTTGATCCTGCGTCTGGAACGACGTGTCTCATGGGAGACGCCTCCTGAGGGGCGCTCGAGACTGCCCGCAAGGAGCATGTGGTTTGGTTCAAGTTCTGTAATCCTTTGAAGAGAGGTCCTGTGATCCTCGTCTCGAGTGGAAGTGTCCTGGATCCGGGAGTCCTGTCCATAAATCCTGGGTTGCATCCTGTGGCTGTCCTTGATCTGATGAAGGCCTGGCGACCGTGAAGACAAACGCTTGAACTTAGGAGAAACAAGACTTGCGCATACAGGATGTGTAAAAGCAAACGAGGCCGCCGTGGGACAGAAGAGTGAAAACAGTACCTAGAGGGCGTGTGGACATCGTCCATGTCGAGAGATGTGTAGCCAGGCATATCCGGGCGTGAGACAACAACGGATGTCATTGAGTCCTGGGCAGACTTGATTGAGTTCAGTCCTGGAGTGGGATGCAAGTCTCTCGGAACAAGAGATGTCGAGATAAAATGCGATCCTTGGTGGCAAAGGGGTCTTATTTGAGAGTCTCAAGGTTGAGAGAAGTTGAGAGGGGGCTTGTAAGAGAGAAGGTAGTGGGCAATGCTTGGAGAAGGACGTGTTGAGGGGATGCTGGGATCCGAAACTGATCAACAAGACGCAGGCGGTGGTTGGGCTGGAAAATCGGGAGTTGGGCTGAAAAAAGAAGACGAAGAAACGAAGTTGGGCAGGATGAGGGGGCGACTGGGTTTTAATGGCCAAACCAGGCAGACCGCAGTGATCAACCGTGAGGAACGGGGTTGGGAATGGCTTCTTGCGTGGCCCTTGCAACCCCTGTCAGCATGATGCCCTTGCGCGTTGGCAATCTGGTTGAGCGCGCTGTTTGGTTGTGACGACGGTGAGGGCCATCACACAGGCCGCAGATGTGTGAGCTGGCTGTCGGAGACTGCGCTCGCGATAGGTTCGCTGTGTAAAGTTGGCGGTGACGGGATTACTTCCTTGATTTACAGGGGGATCCGCGGTGGGGATAGGAAGCGTGCCGGACCTATCGTTGGAACGGATGAGAAGACGTCCGCGACAGCGGTAAGGGATCATGGCTGCAGCGACAGCACATCAGTGCAGTAGACCACCACGACCACGCGCCGTCTAATCATGGGAGGGTGTTGTGCCCGTCTCCAACCCACTGGCAGCCCCTGTTTTCCCGACTCGAGACCTCATGTCACCGAGTCATTTAATGTCGCGTCTTCATTTCCACCACTCGACGGTCCTGTCGATCATGGACATTACGTTTGAAGTTTCTTCGTGGAAGGACGGAGTAAACCGAATCGACAATCGCTACGTCGTGGCTCTGGCAGGTTTTCGCTGCGACAGAGTTTCATGGTGCGGGAACGGCGTCAACGGGAGGGCGGGAAGAAGGGCGACGAGAAGACGGTTGGTGCGGGAGAAGCCAGAGGTGGGTATGGCTTACGAGCCAGCGTCAAGCCGGCGGGCGCCCTTGGCGTTAACGGGGTGGGTGATCGCATGGCTAGGGCGGAGACTGTGACCTCTTGAGCGCTCGGCACATGTTCCTCCATCTGCCGTTGTGTCAGCGAGTCAAGCGTGTTCAACGTCGAGTGGTCGCCGACGACGCCAACGTGACTGGCACGCACACCGGCTCTGGCACCGACATGCTCTCCTCACCAATTGCTTGCTTATCGCCTGGCCATTCCTGCAGATGCTGCATGAGGGCTCATGCAGGCCATGGCCACTTGCTCAGCGGGCTTGGCGTCGCAGGAGTCGGGCGTAGTGGCTCCTTGCCATGGGCGAGCAAAATGTCATACGCCCTACTCCGCAAGAACTTTAGCAAATCGTTGCGGCTCCGATGATATCGCCAATGCCTCCTTGTTGATGATGTGTTTGACGCTGGGCCACCTGTTGTGCGGGCGGCCAAGGGGCAAAGAGGGGTAAGGAGTAAACAGGAGCAGTGACTGGAGGAGGGGAGCTGTCGTGCGATGTACTGACAGCATCCACCCAGCCTGGCAGGTGTGATCGATTTGAACCTGCCCGCATGTGTGTGCTGGCTATGCCGTATCGTCTCACTCTCTGCATCACAAGTGTCAAATGCAGGAAGGAAGAGGTGGTGTTCCATGGCTTCACTTTCCTCTGCCTTACTTCCCATACCTACCTAGGTACCTACAGTACCCAAGGTACCCAGATACCTTGGTACCTGGGTGTGGTAAGGTAGGTACCTAGGTAGGTAAGGTAGCTCGTGGTCCACACACATGTACGTAGTCGTTGTTTCGAGGTCATCGTGGAAATTGTGGAGGCGATTATCTGATCAGGTCTTTCATAGCATCAGCTCTTGACACACATGCCCTGTTCTCGACCACATGTTACGTCGCGATCTTTGGAGGCTTCTTGAAGGCAAATTTGTCATGGGGGATTGCCCCGATATGATTCCTCGGTACCCCTGGCCAATCTCAAGTCTTCAGTCCTCACTCCGCTGCCCGGAGACTCAAGACGGCGGCCCGCTTACCACGGCGCTATTGATATACTCATGCCATTGAACCATGCTAAAAATCTGAAACAATGGGATAACCGCTTTTGCTGCAGCTGTGGATCTACAAAGTGGCTTTCATACCGTCATGCCTCGGCGCTTCCCAAGCTTGTGAGCTCAAGCAGCTTTTGCATCTCCAGCATCTCGGGCAGGCGCTCTTTGCCCATAGCGTCCTCCCAAATCTCCCGAAGCTTTCTCTCCGCCATGGTGCCTTCAGTCCAAGCGACTTCAGCAAGCGACTGCTTCGTGTCCTTCCAGTCTCGTAAGTTGAGCAAACGGCTGACTAGCTTAATCTTACCAGCATATACTGCCCTCCACATATCGAGCTGCCGCTGGCCTTCAAATTCGGTTGCCAGCCCAGCCGAGGCCACGGCCGCCCCAAAAAGCACACTCCAGAGCCAGAGGTGCCGGCTAAAAGTCCCGGCTACCATGTCCTCCTCTTTGAGACAGATGTCATCAATGAGTTGCTCCAACAGCCAAACAGTCAGGACGCAGTCGACGCGGCTGTCGTTGACAGCCATGAGCACGTAGAAAAAGGTAGCTATGTAGCTCGCCCTGCTACTCTTCGGGTCGCTGTTCAGCATCATTGTGATGTTGTGCTGTGGGTCGAAGCCTCGCGAGAGCTCCCAGTTGAGATTCTTTGTGTATCCCTGCCAGAGTCTGTCCCTCTTCGTCTCGTTGGCTTCCCACCAGCCGTATCGCGGCGCCTCCCTAGGTGGCAGGCTGCCTAGATCCCATAATGAGGTGAACAAGAGAGCAATGACCGTTGGCTGGAAGTCCGCCCCGATAACATCATGGAGTATTCCCACTTCACCCCTCTGCAGTCGGTCCCCTGCCCTATACACTCACTATTCAGCATCACGTGCCTCCAATGCAGCCATCGGAAGCACTTACATCTCAAGCATTTGCTGTGCGGTATTGAGCTTGGCAAGGCTGTACCCGTTCTTTCTCAAGGTCAGTTCGTGCAAGCCTCGAAGGTGCTTCGAGGATGCATCCAAGTCACCAATGGCCCCCTGTTCCGAGTCATGTTAGTTGCCTCATCCGTCCAACCTTCACGTGTCCGAAGCATACCTCTGCCAATGCCAGCGTTGCAATGGCGAAAACAGTGGTTTCTGTAAATGCTTGTTCTGGATCGAGGACTTGTTGCCGCGCAAACTCGTACGCAGCTGCTTTGTGGTGAAGGAATGGTACCATGACATGGTCAAGAGATCCGGTCACCCATGCCCATTGACATGCTGCGACGACGAGAGAACCATGCAACAGCCCTGGATGAAGGAACGTTCGTTGCATGCTGTACTGTTAGTCTGCAATCCAACGGCAACGGTGCAGGCGCTCCAAAGAACATACGTGAATACGTTCTGCCCTCGCTCGATGGGCGTTTGCCCTCGCACATAGAATGTTCTGACTGGTGAGTGGCGTCGTCGTTAGTGAATGTTCGCACATGGGCCGAACCCATGAACAAGAGTGATTCACGGGTTCTAGGATGTTCTTGCAAATAACCCACACTGATGGAAGAGCCATTTTGACTTGTTAGACAATTGATAGTCCTTGCCAAACCCAGCAAAGGCATGGCTGGTCGGCAGGAGAGACGTCGGACTGGGAGTAACTGTGGGTCGAACGAGGACGGCGTCCGGCGGCGTCGTTTTTCTCTTGGCCTCTGCAGGCGGAGGATAGCGGCATTGTGTGCCATTCTGCAGACAATTGGTGCTATGTTGAACTGAGCGTCAGACTGGTCCGTCGCTGTTTTCGCGAGCACGAGGACTCACCAGAGCGGCTTTCTTTCGTCGCATCGGACATGGCGCTCCTTGCAAACAACACACCCATTCTTGCTACGGCGGTGAAACTTGCGAACTCGCGTCTTCGGGGGTGCCATCTCGCGGGCGTTTCCTTGTCAGCTGTGCTGACATTGCATGTCGTGCTTCAACCGCCTTGAAAGCTCCCTCGGTTGCCTTGGCTTCGTGACGTCGTCACTTGTGATTTTTTTCGAGGTCTTGAAGGAGTTTTTCGCTGACAACGACGCAGATAGTGCGATCTTGCGTCGTACCTGTGGCAAACAGGTGAGATACAGTCAATGGATTATGTGCGAGATCTCACCATCGTTTCCCATCATGGGAATGAGGTCACGGCTAGCCTCACGTCACATGAGGAACCCATCAGTCCTAAAGGAACAGATCCAGCAGAAACGATGCAACTAATTGGCTGCCCCCATTTGACGCTAGAGTGCTACACGAGAGGTGCATGAACCTGGTCCAATCGGAAATATCCATCAACGCCCACTACGACCCGCACTGCTTAGTCATTCATCCCACATGCCCTTCACAGTTTCCCAAGGAGTCGACTGGAGATTTCGTTCGAGAAGGAGATCCCTTGCAGGGTCAACAGCTAGAATGACGGCATGCGACGGAGTTCTTATACTACCTAGGTACCCTATGTGTCAACCATGTTGATTGAAGGTCATCCACTTGCTATTAGGGCTGGGGCTGTCGTCTCCCAAGTCCCCTTCGGCGCGCCCGATTCAATACCGAAACATGCTCCTCAAGCACTGGCCGCGGAGGGGAGCCAGCGACATTCCTGAAGCCTGGATTTGTCTCCCACCGACAATCTGTCCAAACTGGTGATGGACTGGATGCATCTGTTGCGAGCTAAAAGAAAAAAAGGGGGACATGAATGTTAGCAGCTCGCATCGACAATAAATGCTACGTAGCAGCACAAGGTACCCAATGTTGTAACACCTTTAGACATCAGTGGAATACTTCTATCTTTCAAGACGAACGACATCAAGGTTGCGGCTTACATTTACTGTTTCTCACGAAACCAAGGATGTCGTTGGCAGGCATGATGTCCCCACGCTGTGGCAACGCCTCACGTGCCGGGAGGACGGCTGATTTTACGTATTCGGGTCCGAATATGCGTATTCATCGTCAAACACCATCGCCCTTTGCCCACTTTTCCCCATCGATTCAGTCATCGCTATTCAGGCGTATGGGGAATTTTCGTTTTTTTTCCCGAGTTAATTGAACCGGAGCAGGCGCAAGGTCCTCAATTGGGGGTCTGCGTCGTCGATAGGGGTAGTTTCATGATGATACCTAGGACTGTTTTTAGACTACATGGCATCCACACCGTCGTCGTTTAGTTGATATATGAGGCCCTCGTTTTCACATGATGCGTTCCATCCAAAGCTCTCAGCGTTGACTGTTTACCGTTGGGACCGAATCTCAAGCTTCGACAAACCTCGACCCGACGACAAGCCCACGAACTTCTACCGACCGAGTCTATTGTTCTTCACGACATCTTCACACGCAGATCCCATCATGTCTGGTGTCAGCTACGATGCCGAGGGGCCTCCTTTTGGTCCCATTGTCAACGGCACGCAGATTGTCTTTTACCACTATCTTCCAAGCCAAGAGGCAGGCTGGACTTTTGTTGTCATATTCGGACTGGCTACGCTTATTCATATATTCCTGCTGTTCAAGTTGCGCGCTTGGCACTTTCTGCCGCTCATCCTGGGCACCATCGGTAGGAACCATTGTCGCGGCACCTCAAACCCCGGCCCTGCTAACTGTGCGTGCCAGGCGAGGCGTTCGGCTACTATGGACGAGTGATGGCCCACAGCCGTCCGAATGTCGCTGGTCCCTTCATCATCCAGAACCTCCTGATACTGGGCATGGCCCCGCTCATCGCCGCCACAGTGTATATGAGCCTCAGTCGAGTGATCAAAGCGCTCGACCTCCGCGAGCACCTTCCGATCAGTCCAAGGCTCACGACGGCGTTCTACATCATTGTGGACATTGGGTGTTTTGTCACCCAAGTGTTCGGTTCAATTATGCCGGCATCCGGTGACCCCCAGGGTATCGCGCTGGGCAGGAACCTCATCATCGGCGGGCTGATCGCGCAGCTCGTGGCGCTGTCCCTCTTCACGTTTTCCAACCTTCACGCCCACCGCTGTGCTAAGAGACTGGCGATGGTGAAGGTCGGAGGACCAATTCCACTGAACGGCTCGCGATACTTCGCGGCCAGCTACGTCGCGACTCTAGCCATGTTGACTCGGGCGTTGGTCAGGGGTGTCGAGTACTTGCAGGGCGGCGATGGCGTCGTCATGAGCCACGAAGTCTTCCTGTATCTGTTTGACGCCGTTCCTATCACCCTGATTCTGGTTCTTTACATGTTTATTCACCCAGGACGACTGGTCAGGGAGGCCGGCAAGAAGAGTTGGGGCATGGAGTTGTTGGAGTCGAGGCACTGATGCGTTGGCACCGACATGTCTTGAATTACATGTATGGGGGGGGCACGAACGACGTCGGGTACGTGCAAGCGTCGATTAATAACCGATCCCTGGGCGGTGGCGCTTTCGTTTACCAGGTTTCTATTGTTTTAATTGAGAGTGGCATTCGGCACATGAACCATCTGGTAGTTGTGTGAGGATGACTAAGTCATGTCTTCCTGCTTTTGTTCTTATCTGTTCCTTTGGCTTTGCCCGTGCATGCATTCACACATTGGCAGGCAATGTAGTAGTGTAGTACCTAAAAGTAGGTAAGGCAGGTGAGGTGATGCATCTCAGAGTTAGGGTCGATGCACCAACTCGGTCAGGCTCCACGGCGCTAATATTGGCCGTTCTGGTGCTGGTGCTGGTACAGTAACACACCTTGTTACACGCACACACATGCACACATTCGCTCCGCCCGCTCTGTCCGCTTTGCCATGTTTGCCCGCTTTTCTGCCTGGGGGGAATATGTAGGTCGGTTTTCCAATACCGGTTCGTCCCCGCCGCCAGAACAAGGACCCTGACTCCCCGAGATCTGTCAGATTTCCCTTCCGCTGATCGGCCGACTGGGCACCATGACAGACCTCGTACGCACATACACGATGAGATCGCTCTCTCACCCCTCGCCCCTCGCCCCTCGCCCCTGCCCTGGAGAGGTGGGTAGTGCCCGGTGCCCGATCTCTCGTCGCCATTTGATTCTTTCTGAGGTCGAGCAGACTGCTAGGGGGCGATCGGGCGACAGCATCGCCCAACGAAGTCCACGTGTGACCCACGATCCAGACCCTTCCCCAACGCGGCGCGTTGGCTGCCGTCATCAGCCGACGTACCATGTACGCACTTGTCTCCGGCCAAGCGGTCCCTCATCCCGTAGGTAAGGTAGTCGGGGTCAGGAGACGACCCAGTCACGGCGCAGCTTGGCTCAGCTGAGCTGAAGCATAGTTTTCTGGCGATGTGAGGTGTTCGACTTTTTTTTATGACCGGGATCCAATGGAAGCGATGGAGAAGGGGTCCCTTTCAGCGGGCGCCTCACTCTCTACGTGGGAACCCCCCTCTGTGCTGCCCGTGTACATGTAAAACAGGGCCGCCAGAATTGCTTTGCCTCGCCTTCCCTTGCATCGCGCCGAGGCGCCCATTCAACAAACTCGCCTCACCACCTCAGTCAGCAGAGATGAGTTTCTTTTCCAGCCATTGAGATCGATGCTTGCCCGAGTGGAGTGGGCATCAAGGCATGGCCTCATGCAGAAGCAGGTTAGGTAGGTAAGGTACCTTAGGCAAGGTAGGTAGGTAGTTGGGCATGTCCATCGTGTCGTAACGCTTCATGCCTAACCCAGCTTCCTGTCACCGCTTTTCTCCCTGCCAGGTACTTCCCTGCCCCGACTCATCCCACCCGCTACATCATGTCTACCCCAAAACCCCTCGGGCAACAACAACACCACCCTCTTCCTTCGCCTGCCATCGGACGAGCCTCTGTCTGTGGTTGAGTGATCATCGTCACGGCCCAACGGTGCCCTACGGCATGAGCATCCTCCGTCTTGCCTGTTGAGCCCTCCACCCAATCACGAATCCAACCCAATCCAGTCCCACCCCCCTTTAAGACCATATTGTCGTCTGGGGTACTCCCTGACGGAAGCATCGCTGTCGTTCAACCTGTCGTCACTTTTGCTTCATGGGTCAAGTTGCAACCTCACCACGATAGACGCCGATCCTCCCTTGCCCACAACGTGCCTCATACCACAACCCCCCCCGAAAGTCACCAGCGCCAACCGAGCCGAAAAGGAGGAACCCCAGAGAAGCCGCGAGACCCAATCTTCTAGTGCTAGTTACCTCCCCCTGGCAGTCACGTATCCTCTGGACCATGCGGCAAGTCTACGCTTGAAACCACAGTCGTCCCGTCGTGTTGGTGGCTGGGCGATCGCGAATTCTGACCATCCTAGCCACGCGCTTCACGCCCGGTCCTTGTTCTTTTCGCCGCTCACCCTCGAACGGGGCATCCGTCAGACTATCACTGCCTTCTCGACCAGGATCAACCTTTCTCACTTCTCTTGACCCCGGGTCCCACTCAGAAACCATTCCAAGCAAACATAAAATGCCTCCGATCCGATATCTCTAGCCGCCATTCTCGACCACGCTCATCCTTTAACCCCTCGTCCGCCCTGGGAAACCGTGTATTTGATCTCTTTTTTGGTTTGCGCCAGCAAGACAAAACACCGCACTAATACTCTAGTGTTTGCCGTCATACCTTCCCCCCACGCAGACAGACATACTAGAAGGACCCCTTCAGTTGCTTTCTCGTGGAGACAGGTCCTTTTTTCTTACCTCTTGGGACCGATCACCTGCCACTTCACCTTTATCCACACCGCCTTGCGCCAACCAGGTGCGCTTTCCCAGGAGCCCTTACCGAGACGAGGTCTATTCTACCGTGGATTCCCTTGTGTGTCTGTGGAAGCCTTGCCCCAGGATTACCAGGAATACTTGGACCAAGAAGAAAGAGACTATTTCCAGGACACTGTCGGACTCCAGGCTACCTAGCTTGTCCAGTTGAGCGGAGCCCCTGCTCTTATTTCATGCAGTCTTCCCACGCCAGGCTCTCAGGATTGTTTATTGCACAGCGCTATTTGCTTCTATCACTTCAGACCAAGGAAACAGACATGAGCCAGCCGGACATTGCCTACAGGAACACCATCATGTCCAACGGACCCTGGAATCCTTCACGGAGGTATGGACCTCCCTTGGCTGAGAAATGGCACTTGCAACGCGGCCTGCGACTGACACGTTCAAAGTTCGATATACAGTGATACCTTCCAAAATGGAGGTTTTGATAACAATTTCTATCGAACAACAACAAGGTATGGACAAGAATACTACGCCAGACGCGAGGCCTATTTCTTCTCCCTGCATTCTAATGCGTATTCGTCAGTGTTTCACAATATTCTCCTGCCGTCAGTTCATACAACCTGCCGTTAGGAACCAACGGCCATCATGCGGCAGCCACATCGTACTCTACGCGGCCGTTATCCGGGTCGCACGGCACCAGTGGTGCAGCTGCATACGGGTCGTATAAGAGTACGACTTCGCAAGCCTGGGACTCTCAGGGAAGATACTCGCCCACGGACTCCGTAGACGACATTATTGCTTCCCCCAACCTTTCAGATTACTCTTTAGAGAACGGGACCGAGCCGACGTCATCAGGCAAGAACAAGTCCGGAGGGAAGACTCGTCCCCGGCGTCGACCCTCAAACCGCGATGAATTTGATGGTCCACACCAGTTTCTCGCTCGCCCCCACAAGATTATGTCGCGCAACAAGAGCGTGAGCTCCCTCATCTACCCACGAACCTCCTTGTGCAGGAGCAAGATTCGGTCCTGTCGCAAGTCAACGATCGACTATCACAATGTGCTTTCGATTTTGTCGCCAAATATCAGTTCCCCATTCCTCTCACCCAGGACATGCGACCGGTTGAACGGCCACAGGACCGCGAGTGGACCGAGTGGGTATATCTTCTCAAGCGACTGGCGACGAAGCGTCGCATCCCCGCACGGGTCCTGTACAACGGCCAGATCAAACAGTTTGTCACCATTCTGGAGAACTCACTCGAAATGCGACATGCTGCGAAACACCAGAGCCGGCCTCTGAAGGACGACCGCAACATCCTGCAGCTCATCTCGGCGGGGATACAGGTGGCCAAAATTTTGAAAGATGCGAGCGCCATGAAATATCTCGACCAGTTATACGTTCAAACGGAGAAGCAAATCCAAGATCGGGCTGCGGCGGCGCGGTTCCGGGTTTGAGGTCTTCACCCCCTTTTGTGCCCTCTTTTCAGCACTGGTGTTCGTTCTTCTGGGGCTTCTTGTTTTCATCCTCTTTATGTTTTGCTTTGCGCCCGTCGCTCTCATGATCGAGCAACGACCCAGAGGGTGTCTCCATGTTCCAATTCGGAGAAGGCTGTGTCCCATCCTTACAAGTGTCAGAGCGGTGGGCCGTACTACCTTGACGACATGCATACACGCTACTACCCCGTCGATGTTGCGGGAGAAAGGATGAGTTGAGCAGCAGGCCTAGAGACCGGGTTGTCCGGCCATGCCCCTGTTTGATGACGCGAAGCACCAGGTCTCTATCTCATCAACCCAACCCCGGTCCAGGATACCACAGATAGGACTGACGAACTCATGTACCTCATGAATTGACAATGACCATTTGAACAACCCAAAGTTGACAGAGTTGCGTACTTGACTTGCATGGGTGTGACTGACGTGTGCTGTCGTGATGTGTGTCTATTTGAGGTTCTTTGTTATGGGGTTGCTGGGATTGGTCAAGCAAACTATCGGTCTTTGAATCCCGAGTGCCAGCTGCAAGTTCCAACTTGGACCGCGAGTCTCCCAGATGTACGGTTGGGCGAGTCATTCTGAACAAGCAGGAATAGACTGTTGTTCTGTTGTTGGTTCTTCATGAAGAAGTGACTCCATCGTGAGAGTGGCCCTGTTGCTGGCCAATTGCAGCGTAGCACGATCCGAATCAGGTCGTCGAGCTCGGTGTCCAAAATAGGACTAGTGAAGGTCGCCTACGGGGTCTCTGTAGCAAACCGAAGCGGAAGCTGATTTGGCAGTTGACGGTGTTTAATCAAGCTTGCATCAGGGTGGGACAGGCAGGAGCGGTGCGAGCTGCCGACTGTTGGTCTGGCTGGGCAGGACCAACCCCAGGGTCTTCGGCACCTCTTGAGAGGGAGCGTCTCTCTTCTGCTTCTCGTCCCGTCACAACCCCGGCGCTGACGAGAGCACCATGGCTTGAGACATCTCGAAAAGGACCTTTCGCGGAGCCGATTTATGAGATATAAAAGCCAAACAAACATGCTCTGGTAGCGACACATTCACGACGAACGAAAGATCGCCAACATTGACCATTAACGGCGGCGACACGCCAGGGTGAGGTGGGCGCGATTGACGAAAACGCCTTGCGGGAGAGACCCGACCGTCAGCCAGGTGTGGGACGACAACGCCGTCTTAATCAACGACGACCAGCGAACGGCTCAGTGCATCATCCCACCGAGTTTCCCTGGTTCGTGACATCACAGTCAGCCCTTGTATGAATAGAAAGGCAACCAACCCATCGGCGGGCACCAACACGAGCCCGCTAGAGTTCCAAGCTCCTCCGATCGATCTTCGCCGCCATCAGCAGCAGCCCACGATGATGTCGTCCCTCAGCGTGTCCCCGCAGGTCTTCCATTCCCATGAATTCGACTCGGCAGGCGAAACGGAAGACTCGTGGCAATACCTGGACTCACAGTACGCCAGTGGCTGCTCTAACCCAAGCTCACTCTACTTTCTCAACAGTCCCGGCGGCAGCCTCCAGAGCTTCATTCATGTCCCCAGCCGCCGCCCGTCCGCTTCCGCTCCTGGCTCCGGTGCCGGGTCGCCCATGGCCAGCCGGCTTTCGCCACCCTACCATGCCCATCCTCCTCCGAGTACGGGTTCGTTCCGGGACCAGGCAGAGACCCCACCGATATCGTATTCTCTCCATCCTGGCGATGGTGCTGCTGTCTACGCCTTCCCCACAGACACCGCCACAGCGCCGTCGATGCCCATGTCGACGACGGCCGCAGCGGTCACGATGAACGGAGATGTCGGCATGACAATGGCCCTTGACTATATGCCAGTCATGTCTGCCGATCAGATGGCAACTTTTCTTCATTCTGGGTTCTTCAGCCCGCTGCCTCAGCAGCAGCAGTTCGACATGGCTAGCTTCCCTTTGCCAATCCATCCCTACCCCATCGCGGCAGACTTGTCGTACCAGGCATCACAGCAATCATCAATACAACAACCGCAGGCTCAACAGCACATTCAACAACCGGACAGCTCGCCGTCGACCCAGGATCTGACCTTCGACTTTGACCAGGGTTTCCATCCCGAGGATCAACCCTTACGGCCAGCATGGACGTCCAGCGAGTCACAGCTACAGACGCAGGAGACTCCTATGGCCAAGGCGCCCAATGCACCCACTACCCGCCGTTTCGTCATCCACGAGAGCCCCTACTCCAAGGACCCTAGTCTCCCACGGCCGTCTCCCAGCTCCAGTGCCCCATCGGTCGTTGCCCGCCGCGATCATAATCACCCAAACGCAGCCTCCAGTCGGAAGGCCAAACCGATGGGAGTGCAAAAGTCCAAGAAGGATGTTGACAAGACCTCCTTCTTCGTCTTCACCGCCGAGCAAGTCAATATCGCTACTGCCGCTGGCCGCTCAAACTGCTTCGACGGAGGCATGCACACCACGCAGCGGGGCCGTAAGGGCCCCCTTGCCACATCCACGAAGGAAGCTGCACTCAAAGTCCGGATAAAGGGCGCTTGCTTCTGCTGTAAGAGCCGGAAGGTCAGGCGTGAGGCAGATGGCGACTGTAGGAATTGCAGGAAAATCAGGACCGGCACTCCGCAGCTCGTCTGCTGGCGTTTTCCCGAGTTCATCCCCGTCCTCTTTCCCGAATTCATGCGAACCCACCTTCGAAGGGACGAGATGGCCGAGTTCATAAGAGAGCATGTTGGCATGCCGTCTCGCTCGTCAGAATCGTATCAAATTGAGCTACACTCTGGCGATCACTTCCAAACAACCCTGGTGCTCAAGGCACTAACCTTCCAGCCGAAGGACGTCGACGCCCATCACGGTTGGCATTCGGAAGTCAAGAAGAATGAGGTCCAGCTGCACAAGCAGGACTCTGTGCCACTGCTGTTGGATCTGGAGACCGACTCGCAGAGGGAAGCCGTCAAAAGGAAGATCAGTACTTACATTTCGTCTTTATCAACAGAGGAACATTATGCCAAGCAAATCACAGAGGAGCTGGGTGATATAGTTCTTCCCAAGAAAATACTCGACCTGGTTCAAAATTATGCCAGGAAAACAGATGTAAGACCGCCATGGCCCTGCCTCAGGAACTCTTACAATGCTGACGGCGACAGTCCAAAATGGTCAAGAAGGCACTTTCCATATGCACGGCGCATTACGTCTTGATGCACCAGCTGCTCTTCCGCAACAAGGACGCCCTTCGCTGCTCCACGCTCAGTATGCCCGAGGGTAAGCATCCAACCGCGGTTGTCCTTAACCGACAGCTCAAGGCCCTCATCGACGAACAACTCGCGCGTGAAGTGTCCGACTTGTTCCGCATATTCAACACGTCGTTGAAGCCGAGATCAAAACTTGAGTGGACCCCGTGCCTGGCTGCTTTCCTGGTGGTCTGTCTCTTTATGGAGGACATGGAGCGCGCGACAGACATGTTTGTCCTCTCGAAGAACGAGATAAGCATCCGAGCCGGCAAGCAAAGGCTCTATACGCGCAAGCAGGTGCTCGAGGTCAACGAGCAGGTCGAGAAGATGCCCTTTCAGCAGTTCATGTGGCAATTTCACCACATTTATCAAACACATAGCAAAGAGCATGGTTCAAAAGCATTCAACCCACTACTAGATGACGCTTCGTTGGCGACGGCTGCCACCGACGGCGGCGTGGCTGCGGCCGAGTTGATTGGGGGGTTACGAGGCTTGGTAGGACCGGATTGTGAGTATTCAGGATGCACCAATTCGGCGAGCTAGCCAGCTAATCATCTCTGTAGGGAAGGAACTTCACGATCTGGTCAAGGACCCGATACTGCCAATGTCAGAGACGGAGGAGCATCCGTGGCCGAGAAACCTTGCCGTCAACTACTGCGGACGGCTGGCGGCGAGGTTTCTGATGTCCTTCAAAAGCGAAGAGTACATCTTTGGTGTTATGCCAAAGCAGGGCTGTGTGCCGTTGCCCAGTGCAGCCGTGCGAGAATGGGTGAACAGCCAGCAGCGGGACATGATGGATCTCAGCGCGGCATAATGCGATCAGGGTAACAGAATGGTGCAGACAGGATTTTCATGACTCTCCTCCGATGTAGATCTCTTAGCATAGCGCAGCGGCCTGTTTTCAAAACGGAATGGCAGAATCAAGGCAATTTGGACACGACGAAGGATGTTCGTCCGATTTTAGTCCTACTGCCACACAGTTTCTCGATGGCAGTAGGGTGGAGCGGACAGGTTGTCTAGACCTTGAGTTTATTCTCCCACATACGAACGAATAAAATAAGTTGACACTCCTGCGTACTAAGAGCGCGGGGTGTAGGCAAGTCGTGGGTTGGCCGTAGCCGGGGGGATATAGTCAAGTGGCACGGAGGCGCGCCATCAGGCGTTCTCTCTTCCAGTCGACGGATGGGCACGCTAGTTTCTTCGAGAGACCAATAGACCAAATTTCTTCTTGCCGAGCCAGCCTTTGAATGTCGCGGTCGCTTTGGATCGGGTTGAGTGTTTTTGTCCCGTCGAGAGCTTCAAACATAGGTAGTCTGACCAGGCCGTCAGACTCGCAAGGACTGGGTATTGATATAACATGAAAAGATATCAATTCGTCCACAAGCTCAAGTACGGGACCGCGAGCCAGCAGTTGCATCGGTCGATTCAAGATGGGCTTGAAAAGGTCGAAGTTTGGTTGGAATCGGAAAGTCGGAAGAATCTTGTGTAGGGGAAGAGGTGTATGGCAGTAAAGATGCGAGAAATTTCGACTTTTGAACAGACGCCAATTCCAAAAAAAAACGCTAGTCCGAAGATAGCCAGACCTTATGTCAGCAGGTCATGTGTGCGCTCCACTTGAGGGCAGGCAGCAGGCAGGGCGGGCTCATGTGCCTTGTCCGCCTCGTCTGGCGCCGCGTCCTGCTCTTCTTCTTCTTTTCCCACTCATACACTTTTCGCACTATAATCAACCGGTCCCAGTTCGCCTACCTTGTCATCGGTCAAACTATGTGCTAGAACGGCATGGGTCATTCACTGCCTTTCTCCTCGGATTTGCAACGTCTTTGTGCGGCCGGTCTTCCCGAGACCAGTAGTGGTTCCCGACATGATATTTCTGCTTTTGCTACTGTGCTGCTCTAGCGCCAAGGTCCTGTCGCTCGTCTGAGCCTCTTATCTCCCAAGTACAACATCTCGCACCAAGTTTATTCCGTCATGTCTTGCCTGGTGACGATCGCGTTGAGTCATCCACACATTCAATTCAGCCTTACACATGTCTCTCAGCAGTTTCCCCTGCAGTATCAGGTCGTGTCAGGGCGGACCTAGATTGCGAGACCCCGCGATGTCCACATACCGGAATCCCATTACCGTTTTCCCACTGGTCCCAAGCGGGATGCTGCGATGCGCTGTGGTTGGCGAAGGAGCGAAGTTTCGCATCGCGTCGCTCGGCTTACCCATCCCTTCGGTGTCCCATTTCGTCCTTGTCTTCCAGGCTTCTACCTCAAGCTGCGCTCCCCGGTGTGTCAGTTCGAGACTCGAGGCCACCGAGGCCCTCGAGGACGAGTCCGCGAAGACGGGGCTGGTTTCTGGCGGCCCCAATTCTCCAGGCAGACGTCCCCATGTCTATGACCACTGCGCCCTGGCCCCCTGCCACTCTGCCACTCTGCCTCCCCTCGGTATTCTTTCTTCGGTGTCATGAAGTCCCCTGCGATATCTCGTCCCAATCTGGGCGGTGCCGGTGGCGCGTGCCGGGCTTTCTTTGCCCTCCACAGTATACCTGCCCAGGTACCTCTGCTGACACCGCACAGCGCTAGTACACGGGGCAATGGTTGTTCAACTTGGCGGGCTCGGCGGTGTATCTCGGCCAGATCAAGGATGCCTGAGTCGAGGCCGGACAAGACTTCGGATTCGACTCACTGATGCACTGTAGTACTTCCCCACGCCCTCGACTCGACAAGCGGCCCTTCTCACGTCGACGCAAGCGAACCCTGCGAAACACCCTCGCATGGAGCCAATCGAGCGCAGTCGACTTGTCTCCGTTCCTCGACGACTACCATATACGTGCCTTACCGAAAAATGGGGCCTCACCAGGCTGCCGCCTGCCATTGTACCGTCGTCTGGGTATTGTCATTGGTTTTGGTCTTGCGTCGGCATTTCGAATTCCACCTGATGGGCAGAGGCTAGAGTCGGTCCAGGGTCCAAGGCGGAGCTTCATCGCCTCGCTGCCTTGAAGGCATTTTGCATGGCACTTTCGGTACCTGGAAAGGGTTGTATCATGGTAGATGCCAGAGACAGTATGATGTATCTACGATTGCCTCTCTCTCTCTATATATATCCAGGAGCTCTACTCGTAATGTATATTTCGATCCTCGCACAACTTACTTCATCCTCGCCTTGATTCTCACCAGCCTACATAAAGTCTTCATCCGCCCTTCACAGTCTTCTCCATACTCAGCCAACATCTACATGCCTATCTGCGCTTCTATCCCAACCACTTCGTTGTCCACCATCTCCAACACAATGTCCACTTACAACGCTATCGTCGTTCGCTGCCGTACGGCCCTCTGCTCTGCCCCCCAGCCCGGTGACCCGAGTACGTTGCCCCCAAGCTCTTTCACACAACACCAGCTAACAGTTATGCTAGCCATTGGCTGAAGCTGCTCACCTCGATGAACGAGAGGCTCTCGAGATCCTACACAACACGAGATATACAGCAACACCAAACAAAAAGAGAAAAAAACGCCACAGAACCCCCCCGGCACGTTCCTGGGGGAGGGCCAAAAACGGGACCATCACCACTTAGAAGGCATGACTACACGGTCGATCCACCACGCAGTATACAGAACAGAACAGAACAGAACAGAAGCTCGTTGAGGAGCGCTGGCAGAAGTCGCAGGACGTACGGGCCCAGCGCGCGCACACACGCACACACGAGACGCAGTCACGGGGACAGAATGACGAGAAGGAACACCCGGGGAAATCCAGCAGGAGGGTGGCAGAGCGGGACTTAGACCTCGGAATGGGTTTGAACATGGCAGCAAGGTACACGAGGAACGGCCATGTTCGGTACAATATGATATGAGACGATACGATGCGCACGTGGAGAACTCCAAATATACGATATGACTCTTAAAACCTGGTCTGGCATTTTTTCTTTCTTTCTTTTTTCCCCTGCTTCCCCCCTGCTCCAGTGACCATGTGTGTCGTGGTCGAGAGGTTCTGGCGGGCTTTACTTCAAGCCTTGGCTCGCAAAGAAGCAAATCGCGGTCGTAAGTGGCACAGCCACAGTCATGTGATTGTGACACGCACTTTGTTTTTGCCTTTTCTGGGGAATTTCATGTTCAGCCTTATTGGCAATTCTTCTGGTTGGATATACGATCGGGTCGGTCTTCATTGGTCTATGGCTGCTGCCGCCGTGGTCGTGATGGTGTGTACCGTACCGAACTCCTACCAGAGATCGAACTGTAACCATGGCAAGGAAGTGTAAAGGAGGGGCGGTTGAGCGAAGGGGTCTGGGGAGAAGGGGGGAGGATGTTTGGTTTGGATGTCCTGCAGGGGTGGGGTGAGGTCCACTCTAGGCAAACAGACGTCAGTCAATCACCTCAGTCGAGACATTCTCCCTGCCACTGACTGCCTAGCCGCGCCTGTCAATATGGGATGAAGTGTAGGAACGCTGGTGTGCCGTCATACGAGATCTTTTTTTAAATTTTGGCATCGACGATCATTAGAACCGGAAGCGAGCTGTTGAAACACTTCCTCTCAATGACGGCGACTTGACGACCAAGACATCGTTGCCATGGCGGGGTCAAGGGCATCCTCGTTCCTTTCAGACCTTTCTGAGAGGTCCTCGCCAGACTCCTTCGCCACAGCTGTCCAGACACCGGGCGGTGTCGCAAAAAACGAAGACAAGACGCTCAGAATACACAACAACGATGGTGCTGCTATTCGTTCAACAATTGTGTACCACGAGGCGGCACCTCTCCGTCGTGAGCTGGAGGCGCAATGCAAGATCCTGCTCGAGGAACAACTCTGTACCTCCCCTCCCCTCCCCTCCCCTCCCCTTCCCCCCTACGCCTCACCCACGCCTCAACCACGCCTCTCGAACTTGAGACGTACTGACGCAGATTTCCAAGACACGAAAGCTATTTTCATGCTCGGCCAGATGCTCACCTCGGGCCATGCGCGCAAGGACGGTCTGCCGAAGCCAGCGACTGCCGCTCCCGCTGGCCAGCTGGCTCTGCTGTCCACCCTTACTGTGCATCCCCACCGCACGACGCGGCTCAAGGAGGATGACGATGGCGTCGTGGTCGGCGAGACCTGGACGTATCTGAAGGGCGTGCTCGCCATCGCAGGGCCGCTGAACGCCGATTTCAAGACGGCATTTGCATTTCGTGGGCCGTATCGGCCCCATCGTCGCCATGTCGCTGCTGGCGACGACGACGACGACGGCATTGACGAGGAAAAGATTTACAACAAGTATGCCAACGAGGAAAGCCTATTCCACTTGGCTGAAGACTTCTGGCACGTCGTCGGCTGGGGTTTCCTCTGCAGCAGCCTTCACGGGCATCGATGGCCATATTGGAAGGTTTGGCTGGAGTTCATGGTGGAGGCGCTCGAGGCAGATTGGTCGCAGCGGGCATTACTCGATGCCGATGAACCCGTGCAGTCCGATGACAAGCCTTGCACCAGGCATCGCGAGGAGTCTCTGTTCATGATGTACACCAACCATATGCGGTCCGGCCGCGCACGGATGAGCCGCACGATGAAGGCCATCTTGGCAGACGGCCAGCAGGTGTCGCGACGACTGTTCCAGGAGATATTCCGCAACGAATCCAAGCAGCTCACGCAGGAGGATAAGCAGGAAGCCCAAAGATCCCTACTGCCGTAGATGTGGAACAGGGCGAGTACGGGGGCTACATGGACCTTACGGATTCCGACGACGATCTCGACCTCGACGCCGCCAACCGTTCGCCATGGTCGACCCCGCGGAGCCCTCGCCAACTCATCCACGAGGACCCTCCTGACGGCATGATGGAGGCAGCTCCCCTGCGCATCCGCATCTTCGCCCTTGTGGCGGGAGCCGCTTTTGCCCTTCCCACAGCGCTGGCTGACTTTCAAGACGTTTTCGTCGAGTTCGTCCGGCAACTGAAGGACCTGCCGCCACCGAGGCTCCAGCTCTATCTCTCGTCGCTACTTGATGTTGCTACAGCGAACGGGGCAGACGGTTCCGTTGCGATCGAAGTTCTAGGCTTTCTTCTTGACAGCCTGCTGCCGCCAAAGTACGAAGATCCAGCCGACTACAACGAGGAAGCAAAGGGGGGCTTTTTTGTGATCACGGCGGAAACACTAACACGAAGCTTCCTGCCATGGCCGGCAAACACTGACGATCTGGATGACAACGTGAAGCTGGCGTTGGTGCTAGAAGCTGCGCTGCTGATCATCCCGGCGGACGACCCCGACACGCGTAGAGGGGCGCTACGGGCGGCAGCGGCCAAGGGAATCGAGGCCAGGAAGGAGAGGACGAAGAAATCGCAGGGCAGAGGTTTCCGCGGAGCGAGGAAGAAGGCGAACCCGCCGAGCGGGAGAGATCTGTACCTCAGAGAAATGATGGACCTGACCGGGGAGAGGATACTTGCGTACATCGACGGCATTGAGGGTGTGGATGCTTGATGACGCAAATGTGAGGCCTCAATGCTGAAGCTCCAATAGACGTACTTCCTTGACCATCGGATGCGTGGTGATGCGTCAATCATTGTGCCGCCAGGGGACTCTGTGAAACGCCCACTGGTGGATCAATATCAACTTGATTTTGTTCCTGCCAAACCCTGTAGATCTGCGCCTCATTCATGATGTATCGAAGGAAGCCCATCGCGAGATGCTGGTTGAGGTGACTAGGTACCTTGATGACATGTGAGCTCGACGTTGGGGACCCATCAAGCCATGTTGTGTGGAGGAAAGCGGAAGGCCGCCCATCTTGGGCAGGTGGGGTTGCAGATCGGGAAAATTCCAGCCCCGCCATCTGTCGAGCTTCCCTCTCGACAAACCTAGGACTATTCAACTTTGCCGACGACTAGGCCTCAATCTCGAACCGTCATGCCCAAAGGCTGATCACCATGCCCGTACGTCTCTTTCCCTCGATCCGAACCCTGTTCTGTACCCCCGCCATCACAACAGACACCTAATGGCGCCCAGCTCATCATAGTAACGGGCCTCCCAACATCGGGCAAATCCCACCGTGCCGCCCAACTCCACGCCTACCTCGCGTCGCACCTCGCGGCCTCGCCCTCGAAGCCTCCGTACCGCCTTCACCTCATCTCCGACGAGTCCCTCTCGATACCGCGTTCCGTGTACGACCTCTCCGCGACGCCGGCTCATGTGCGCTCGGCCAACGCCTCGGAGAAGGACGCCCGCGCGACGACGTACGCGGCCGTCAAGCGCGTTCTCTCGGACCGCGACATTGTCATCCTCGACGGGGGCAACTACATCAAGGGGTGGCGGTACCAGCTCCACTGCGAGGCCAAGGCCGTCAGGACCCCCTGCGCGCTGCTGCAGGTTGGCTGCTCCGTCGACCGGGCGCGGTCGGTCAACGAGGCGCGGCTCAAGGCGGCGGCAGCAGCAGCAGCAGCAGCAGAAGAACCTTCAGCAGCAGAAACTTCAGCAGCAGAAACTTCAGCAGCAGAAACTTCAGCAGCAGAAACTTCAGCAGCAGAAACTTCAGCAGCAGAAACTTCAGCACACGGCGACACGGCCGGCGACAACGCGCCGACGACAGAAGCCTACGAGCCCGCCAACTGGGAGAACCTCGTGTTCCGCTACGAGGAGCCGAACCCCATGACGCGGTGGGACAGCCCGCTCTTCACGCTCATCTGGGAGGACGACGACGCGCAGGCCAAGTCGGTCTTCGCGTCGCTGTGGGAGGCCGTGGCGGGCGAGGGGCGCAAGGCCGTCAAGCCCAACCAGGCGACGGTGCAGCGCAGCCGCGACGCGGGCGGGGACTACCTGTACGTGCTCGACCGGGAGACGCAGGACATTGTGCGTCGGATCCTCGAGGGGCAGGGCGAGGAGGGCGGCGGGACCGTCAGCGTGCCGAACGGCGGGGGCGCCCGGGCGAGGGAGCTGACGGTCGAGCTGCCGGGGCGGAAGCTCGGGGTGCCGCAGATGCAGAGGCACCGGAGGGCGTTTGTGGGGCTGAACCGCGGCGGCATCGGGCTCGAGGGCGTCGGCGAGTTCACCGTCACGAGGATGAGGGAGGGGTTCGTGGGGTACCTCAACGACGCCTTTGACAAGGAGGATGTGTAGGCTGGCAACCACTGCATGCTGGGGCTGCGGCCAGCAGGCCGGCTACCAAGCACCTGCATTTACGAATAATGATACCTCGAGGCAGGACTTGCCTCCATGCATTCACATTTTGGTCTAAGCGCTGGCCGTCATTGTGTGGAACAACATCTTTGGCAGCATAGCACATGTACATGTACTGCCCAAGCCACCAGGTCAGAAATGGCCAGCACCCTCGGTGGAAAAAAGCGGTGGCTTGACAGCATGCTCAGCGCTACAAGCTCGGCGCATGTCACGATGCCGAGACCCAGGCGGCCGGCACGCATCGTGGGTGCCAAGTGCCAAAAGACCAGCCTGGACCGCGACGGGCCTCGTCTGGCGTGGGCAAGCAACCTGATTTCGAAGGGTGGGCTTTCCCCTTTGGGACAACAATACGTCCTGAACCTGCAGCACACCACGATATCGACGTTGGCTTCGATGGCGCGTCGGCCGCATCGGGACGAGACGAACGAAGAGCCGCAGAGCACCCCGCTACTTTGATCCGAGCGGCTTCGCGCTCGTCAGGTTTCTGGTTTCTGGAAGCTTGGGAGGCAAGGGGAAGACATCTTTTCGACGACCGAGTTGTGGCTGGTTTGCACCGCCTGCGCACCTGTCTGTACAGCATGTAGCCCCAGCCCTACCTGCGTAATGACGATATTGTGAGACAGAGGATGCAGCACGACGCACGAATCTGGACGGCAAGAATACACGTAGCACAGTACGGCCATACCCGGCAAACTCGGCATCGCGAACGGCTCAGAACTGGTTTTCAGACAGGGAGCCAAGCACCGTGTGGAGGTGGCCTGATGGCGCGTCCTCCCTGCAGCTGGCAGCCAGCCGGCAGGGCAGATGTACTGAACTGTACATGTACAGCATCATCCTGATTCAAGCGCCTCACAGTGGCAGTTGACTGGTTGACTCGTGGGGGGATCTTGGCGCGCGGTGGTGCGAGAATGACGCAGAGGTCCACCACCCTTCCACAGAGCGGCCGGTGCGTTCCCCACGCGCGACAAGCTTTGCCAAGAGACAGCAGCCAAGACGGGCGGGCTGGCTGTAAAGTTTTGCGGACGATCCGCCGGGCTGGGGGTGGATGGAAGCTTTCAAAGGAAACGCCTGGGACGGCTGCCACTGCGCTTGGCTTTAAGCTTCTGTTATACTTTCCACCGGTGCCTACTTACGTGATGTGTGGAAAAAAAAAAAGCCCCTCAAACAAACCACCGGGTTGCGAGAGAGGGGCGGGCTTGAGAACGTGGGCTTGGGCGGACGGTTTATCGTGCGCATGGCGGCGGGCGTGGCAGCGAGGGCCGCTAGAGGTTACTGAGCATTGGGCCCATCGACTTTTGGCTCACTTCATCGGTAACTATCCCTGGCGTTCGCAGTTGGAGGGTTTCGTCCCGTGATGTCGTGTCCTTGCTGGTAGCAGTGTAGACATTTCCTGTACCCGCGTGAGTCTCTCCATTGACAGGCGGACAGTCCGGCAATTGGGAGAAAAGGACGAGCCAGTTTCGAGAGTACCCGATGTCAAGTGATTGTGCGGGGACCATGGTCTGGACTTTGCTGTCTGGTTTTAGGCCGGTTGGTAATTGGGGTGATTTATCTGACTGGGACTCGGTTCATGCCTACTAACCCCCGTACCTTGGAAGCGCGCGACGGAGGGAAGGCCATCAATGGTGTCCAGAGCAGCCACTTCAAAGAGCCCCTTGCCGTACCTGGATTGCTTGCCCAGTTGGATAGATGTACCATGTTAAGGACAGATCGGGGACGATGGATGGACTGGAGGAAAGAGACGACAGTAGAAGAAGAGGAGGCGTGGAAGAAACAGAGGAGTGACAGTCGGCGCACTGTGACAGCCCGCGAGACACGGTGCGAGAGAGGCCGTGGCTGGCTCGTGGGTGACAGGGCTAGCCAGTCAGACGAAGCGGGTCCACATCATTTCCCCTTTCCACCAGCCAACAGGCAGTGGGTCGGCTGGTGTGCTGCGTCGATGGTGCCGAAACGCGCGCTCCCACCCCCTCTTTTTGCAATAACTGTGGTGGGTGTTCGTCCTTTTCCGTCCATGTCCGTTCATAGCCTGTCCATGTGGGAGAGGGGGGGGACGGGAGGATTTGTGTCGCCATCAAATCAAAACCACCAGGGGGTCGACATGGGGGAGAATCGCAATGATCCGCAAAAACGGAGGGGTTGAGCACTGCACATCACACTGTACCCAACTGTGTCTGTATCAAGTTTTCAGTGCGGCGCTGTCCAACAGGAACCCCGAGCTGTGGGCGATTGCCGCAAAACAAGTCGACGTTTCATCACGACAACCATGAGCTTCGTGCGACACGGACGCGTCCAGGGCTCCCCATACGAATTCTCTCTCTCTCTCTCTCTCTTTTGTGTCGACGCGTCGTGCCTAATAAGGCAGCGTGCCTAATAAGGCAGGCATGTACTATATCTGAGATGGGACGCTTGTTGTGTCCAGTGCTGTGCAGTGCAGTTCAGCGCTTTGCGATGCACTCACTTCCCGAGTCTCGCATGTAGGTAGGTGTCCGTATGCTGTAGGTTTGCGGCGACCTACGGTGCCACGAGAGTGGCTGTCACTGTAGTGGGTAAGGGACCGAGGGCAGGTCCCTTACCCTTAGGTAAGGTACCTACCTAGGTACTTCTCGGTCCCTACAGCCCCCGATGGCGGTCCCCTGCGTCCCTTGCTGCTGGGTCTGTTCAACGAGGCAATGCAGCGCCGATCAGAAGGGGTCCATTTGGCTGGGCTGTTCTTCTGCAAGGTGCTGTGCTTCAGTACTTGTTTTGTTCTTGGCCAAGCATCGCATCACCATGACCGCAAATGCACCACAAGATACCGATCGAGGCCTTGATTGCTCGTTGTCATGTTCGGCCTGCGAGCCTACGAGCCTGCCAGCCTGGCGGCATTGTGGACAATCTAGTTCCGGGCATGATACATTTGGACAGCCAGAGAAAGTGACAGGTGAGCAAGGCCCCCCCTTGTGGTGGGCCTCACTGAACTCGAACCAGTTTTTAGTGTCGCCACCGTCCACTCACGGCCGGGTCAATTCAGATCTCTGCAAAGCCGCCAGCACGACGGCACGCACGCTTCTAACGTGTGCAGTGGACTGCTGGGAAGTACACCCAGAGGGCGCCCCCACACTGTCTGAATGGGCGAACCGACTGGCACGGTGCTCCTCCGTATCGCACCGTGTGCAACTGCTGCGCCTGTCTGGTTCCCCGGCATGGACCCCGGTTCCCCCCCCTTGCTCCTTCTGTTTCTCTCATATCCATCTGTCTCCCCTCGAAGTCCGGTTATCCTGCTGTGCCCGCGAGTCCGCCCGTCCACTGTCGCTGCCGCTTCCTT
This sequence comes from Verticillium longisporum, assembly GCA_019188255.1. Classification (NCBI taxonomy): domain Eukaryota; kingdom Fungi; phylum Ascomycota; class Sordariomycetes; order Glomerellales; family Plectosphaerellaceae; genus Verticillium; species Verticillium longisporum. The sequence continues at coordinate 1,102,521 of JAETXT010000007.1, forward strand.
CAACCACGCACCAAACATACTCTTGAGACAAATCACGGTCCAGACAATCCGGCCTCACAGTCCCTCGATATACAGCAAGCGAAACCCTGACAAGACTCACCGGCCCAGCCTGAACGCTCGTTTCTATCAATCCGGTTTTTGCATTCTTGAGCGAACCCCCCCTGGGAGACCAGTACCAGACACTTCCCCCAAATCTGCAGTACGCGTTCCCAAGCCTCTCGGCGCCCAGCCATCGATCAAGTGCCAACATCTCCACAATCTTGTCTTCCCCGACACTTGATGATCGCCTCTTGACATCGCCCTGACTTCGCCTTGTCTGGACACGATACTCGACTCTCGAAAACCCCGTCGCGACGACGACCGAACCCGGCGTTCCAGCTCAACCGACTTTGCCTTCGACCCGTCGGCTACGCTGTCCCGACTCGCACCCATCCATCTACCCGGAATCTCCCACAGCGCGCGTCTTGTGCTCTTCTTCGCCACGACTACGACGACGGTTCTCAATCGCGACACGACTGATCGACTACCTGCGACTTGAAGTGACGGTTTAACCCTTGCGTATTCTCGATCGCAACGAACACTCCGTATCTTCCGACCCAACGACTTCGGATCTCCAAAACCTGCTCATGCGACGACCATCCAATGGCGATTGAGTAGTCGCTCTCGAACACCTCGCTCCCTCCTCCTCCCTCCATCATTGAGCGGCCGGCCGCCTTGTGTGTCCTTTGTAGGTCACCACACGCCAGTTCGGTCCGCCACCATGGCTGCGAGCGTGAGTTCTTGGCTCGCGGCCGCGACGCCCACACCAACCCTCGCCTCCGTTGCTTCCAAATGTGCGACGACGCTCTCCGTCGGTGCCGTCCTATCCTTCGGCCCCGGCCACCCCTTGACCACGCTCACCCACGCTGCCATTCTCGAGACCCCCTGCGCCGCTGGTCAGACGCCGACGTCCTCGTCATTACCGTCCGTCCTGCTGGCCAACGCGGAGGGCATCGATGCCCTCGACACTGAAACGAGCGGCGGCACGTCACAATTCTACGACTTTCGCGACGCCTTTTACGATTCGACCTTCCTCGTCTGCTACGTCCTCGCCGCCACGACTTTCACCGCCTACATGCTCGTCATCATGCTCTTCGTCACCCCACGCTCCTTCCTCGACGGCGGCGTTGCATATCTCGGCCGCAGCGGTTTCACCGGCAGCTCGCCCAACGGCATCAGCATCGGTGGCCGCCCGTGGCTACAGAAAGTAGCCGCCATGACTGTCGCCATCTCGCTAACCATTGCTACTGCCGATACGTTTCGCGTCGCTGAAGAGCAGTATGCCTGGGGTGTGCAAAACGCAGATCAGTTGCAGTCCGAAGTCATGGACAGCACTGAACTTAAAATCATGCGCCTCATTTCCGACACGTTTCTGTGGCTGGCGCAGGCGCAAACCTTGATCCGCCTCTTTCCACGCCAGCGTGAAAAGGTCATTATCAAATGGACCGCCTTTGCCCTCATCACCCTGCAAGTCATCTTCAGTGCACTAAACAGCTTTTACTATCTCACGAGTGGCAGCAACGGCAACGCGAGGCCGCAGAGCTTCGTTGACGCCGTTCCCGCTCTCAGCTACTTATTCCACCTTTCTCTGGGCCTGCTCTATGCTGCCTGGGTTATTTACTATGCGCTCATGAAGAAGCGCTACGCATTCTATCACCCTTGATGAAGAATATGCCACTCATCTCAGCTCTTTCCATCCTCTCCATCCTTATTCCTGTTGTCTTTTTTGTCTTGGATATATCTAGGCCAGAATTTATCGGCTGGGGCGAATATGTTCGTTGGGTAGGTGCCGCCGCAGCCAGCGTGGTTGTGTGGGAATGGGTTGAGAGGATAGAAGCCCTGGAGCGAGAAGAGAAGAAAGACGGCATCCTAGGCCGCGAGGTTTTTGACGGCGACGAGATGGTCGAGGCTTCCGCCTCAGACTTCCCCTGGCTACGGCGCAGGAGGAACCGGAAAAGCCAGGCCGGCGGAGGGGCAGGAAGCAGTGGTGCAGCTGGAAATGGCGCCGGCGCTGGTGATAGCGGCGGCGGCGGCGGCGACGGAGGCCAAGGAACGTCGACGGCTGCGAGACTCATGGCGTGGCCAGGTCTGACGTCGATTCCTTCCAAATACCAAGGCAACTTTCGCCAACAGCAGCAGCAACAGCAACAACAACAATCGGCAGCACGTAGCGCCGACGCGACGCAGCAAGCTCGTGTATCAGCCGTCGGCACGATCCAACCACCACTGTGGCCAGCTCGCCCGCCTCCGGCCATAACCCCCGTGAGCAGGGCCGACACGGCCAGCGCAGCAAGTACGGACTACGCTGTCAGGTACAAGCCCGCTTCAGACACAACAAATCGTACGCCCGACACGCATCTCCGACGAACACCGCCGGCAGCGGCAACGATACCGGCATCGGCACCAGTCCGGCCATCTACTTCATCGTCGACAAGCCGGAGCACACGCACCACCGAGTCAGACAGTGACGGGGTGGCAGTCGCAGCACCCGTGCCAAGGCAGGCGGCTGTTGCCAAGAACATTGACCCGGAGGCTCAGCAAACCGACACGACGACGCAGGGCCGGAGTAGGTGGCGAGCCCTCACCACCGCGGCCAACCCGCTCTTCAACAGACAGGGACGTGATCGTCCGCCAGCGGCCGTGGCACCGCACACGGCGGCAGCGGCCGGTGAGCATCGGACACGGGATCAGTACGCTGGCAGCGGCGGGCGATGGGACTTGAGGGCGCGACTAGAAGACTTTGCGGCGACGCAGGCGGAGAAGGTGCGCGAGAAGATGCAGCCGACACCCGAGACGGACAGCCTGCCGGTGACGGTCATCCCGGCGCCGCCGCGGCAAGGAGCGGCACTGGCACGTCTCCTCGAGGAAGAAGGAATAGACGACCGCCGGTCGCCGCTGGAGCGAAGCACGAGCGGCGGATCGGGCTTTTCGTCGTTTCCTGGCATCGGGGCAGGCGCTCTGCCGCACGCCCTGGACAGGACGACGAGCGACGTGTCACGACAGGCGCCACGAGGAATGGGCGCCTCGGTCGACACGGCGTCGGTGAACGCGAACCCGAGCCGGCCGCCGCTGTGGCCGGGCGTGCGAGCACAACCGAGCTACGAGCGGGCGGCGACGACGACTACGACAACGTACGAGTACGAAGACGCATCGGACGTTCAGACACCAACGGAACACAGCAGGCGGGAGACGGAGGGCTCGCGGGGGCCGCCTGGTCTATGAAGCTCGCCGCGGCGTGACGACGGTTTTGCGTGTCTGGATGGGCTGGGTGTACCATTATTACTATTCAAGCGCGGCGCTTGGGTCTCATTGGAATTGATTGGGATGGGTGGGCTATCTACCACGGCCACGGCCTGGACGGAACAAGGAAAGGGTGGACGTTTAGCGAAGAAAAAGGTCCAACCCGGGATCATTTGGCGTTTTATCTGGCGTTGGGTTGGTAGGGAGAAGTCTATAGTCGTGTAGCGTGCAGCAAGCGGCAAGCAGCAAGCAGCAAGCAAGCAGCCAGCATTGCGGATGACCCGGGCAGCCATGTTGCATGGCAGGCCCCCAGCGGTCGAATACCATATACATATGTCATTCTTGTTAAGGGTTTTTTTTTTTTTTTTTTTTTAATCTTGGTCTAGCACATTACAGCAAGCGAGCATGTGACATGTGAATGCTGGCCGATAGATAGCGAGCCGGGCATGCATGCAGGCATGACATGCGAATGCACGAGAAGTCAGCGGGCCAGCGAACGGCGCTTGGCGCGGTCGGCGATGCGGTGGATGATTGGGGACAATCTTGGCAGACCCTCAACGGCTTACGTGAGGCGACCGGTCGTGTACATGTATGCTTGCATGTCGGCGAGCGCAAGCCAGAAGCAAGAGAGGGTTTCTGCAAGCCCAGCCGACGATGCCGGTGATGGGGGGGAGGGGGCGTCGACCCGGCTGTCCTCCCGCGCGGCGGCCTGGGCACGGGGTCGTCTGTCCAAACCATGTATGTTCAGTGACGTAGTGATCTGGCGTTTCTGGTTTATTCTCAAGCATCGCTTCCGCGGGTGTCCGGGCACCGGGGACTTTGTGATTCCGCGGACGCCCGGCCGGCGATGGACAAGGCGAGAAGGGGGGGAAAAAGATGCCTTGGGTATGAGACATTGGCGGGGACCAGGGGGGGAACTTTTGGTTTTTTGTTTGCTCCTGAGCAATTGCCCTCGGGTTCGGGGCGATGGTGCTGTGAGATTCGATTTTCGGGATCGACTACAGGGCTTTCAGGGGATCTGGGGGGCTGTAGTGAATCTTCAGTAGGGGACCCAAGGGTACCTACGGTACGGTATCTAGGTGGTTAAGGCACTAAGGGGACCCGCAGAGCCCACCCTCATCTTCAGTCTTTTCCGTCGTCTCAGGGGCTTGGGGGGCCTGGGGGGTCAGCAGTCAGAAGGAGAAAAGGAGGGTCTACAGCGCCAAGGATTTTCATGTGGGGTCCAGAGTACAAGGACGAAATTGCGACTGAGCGTCGATGCCAATGGGGAGGCAAGTGCGCCATGGGTTTGGGCTCGTGACACCCGCCTAAGAAGAAGAGGCAAGGAACTTTACCTTACCTTAGTAGGGAACTAGAGAGAGCTCATTTTTCATCCTCCCCCCCTCGTCTCTTTTTGATTAAAGACCATCCATCATCTGCTGCAACCAGCGCCGTTCCTTTGCTCTGTCCTTGCTGCGTCCTACCTCTCCAGCTCGACAAGAGGAAATCCTTCATCGACCAGTCCTCACTCGACCAGTCCACAGTCCATCGATCAAGACAGCCACGACTGGCATCACTCGTCTCGACGACGCCATTGAACACACACCTACCAATCCACCAATCCACCAAATCATCTACAAGCACACCCTCTCAGAACCTACGCCCACGGAGACGAGACGCACAACGAGACACACACGGCAATGCGCATGCACCAAGACCGGCACGCCTGACTCGACGCCTTCCAATTTCCTCGCGACCGCCGCACATAGAGCTAGCCTGCCGTTTGCTCTGCTGCTCTTTGTACATCCCCCCCTAAATCTCTTCTCCGACATTCTGTGGAAACACTGCCAAACCGCTCCATCCACAAACATTGGCTGTTGCTGGTCTCACTGCGACGTCCTCTCCAACCTCCCCCACAACCTTCGAAACCCGTACTGCTCCGAACCTGTGGGCTGCTCTGCTCCTCGAAGTCACCATGGAGGGCTCCGTCGAACCATTTCCCCTCCTCAACACCTCGGCCGACCCCGTTGTCGACACGACCGCCGCTCGCCGCCGCCGCAAGTCCAGCGCTCTCGGTCAAGACATTCGCGCCGGTGACACGGGCGCCCCTGCCCTCGCCTCGTCCCGCCAGAGCCTCTCTGCTGTCGACCGCCCGAGTCCCAGCCCCAGCATCAGCTCTGCTTCGTCCTCCAACAACACCGCCATGACCTCCTCCTCGCCTGCCGAGCCCTCGGCCCAGACGGCCGCCCGCCGCATCTCCAAGCGCCGCCGCGCCGCGGCCTCCTCGCCCGCGCCCGCCAGGCCATGATCAAGCGCACCTACCTGCTGCCCGCCGTCATCCTGACCATCTTTGGCTTCCTCTACGCCCTCAACCCCACAGAGTCCAACCCCGTCCACCGCTTCATCTTCCTCTCCTACCGCCTCGACCACGGCTCCGGCCACCCGCTGGCCCCGACCGACCCCGACACCCCCGTCCAGTACGGCAAGGGCCCCCGCGACATTGCCCTTGTCGCCTTTTACACCGTCGTCCTGTCCTTCACTCGCGAATACATCATGCAGGAGCTCATCCGACCCCTCGCCCGTCGCGCCGGCCTCCGCTCCCGCGCCAAGCAGGCCCGCTTCATGGAGCAGATGTACACGGCCATCTACTTCTTCTTCCTCGGGCCCGCCGGCATGTACGTCATGAGCAGCACCCCGTCTGGTACTACAACACGGCCGGCATGTACGAAAACTTCCCCCACCGCACCCACGCCGCCGGCTTCAAGTTCTACTACCTCTTCCAGGCTGCCTACTGGGCCCAGCAGGCCATTGTCCTGCTGCTCGGCATGGAGAAGCCCCGCAAGGACTTTAAGGAGCTCGTCGGCCACCACATTGTGTCCCTCGCCCTCATCGCCCTCAGCTACCGTTTCCACTTCACCTACATTGGTCTCGCCGTCTACATCACCCACGATATCAGCGATCTCTTCCTCGCCACCTCCAAGCTCCTCAACTACATCGACCACCCCTGACCGGCCCCTACTTTGCCGTCTTCATGTTCGTCTGGATCTACCTGCGCCACTACATCAACCTGCGCATCATCTGGTCTCTCCTCACCGAGTTCCAGACCATTGGTCCCTTTGAGCTCAACTGGGCCACCGAGCAGTACAAGTGCCGCATCTCCCAGGTCATCACCCTCGGCCTGCTTTCCTTCCTCCAGGCCCTCAACCTCTTCTGGCTCTTCTTCATCGTTCGCATTGCCTACCGCTTCCTGCGCGACAGCAAGGCCACCGACGACCGCAGCGAGGACGAGGACGATGAGCTCGACGAGCTCGACGAGGATGAGAAGAAGAAGCTCATCGAAGAGGACAAGAAGGCCAGGGCCGCGAACAAGGTCACCGAGAAGATCGCCAACAACGGCGCTTCGAGGTAATTATGGCCTCCCATTGCGAACCGACCGACTTGTGCGACTTGCTGTCTGCCGGCGCACGACATGTGAGAAGGGTGGGTGAATGAAGCGCCAGCGGAGGAGAGGGGGGCCTTCCTCATACTCCTCCGCTTGCTTTGCATATAACAGGAGTCGGAGCATCAACCAACCGGTACGGGGTTTTCAGGAGACGACCCCATCGGATTATGTTATTTACTCTTTTTTTTCTTTCCTCAACGGGTTTCCACCCTTCCTCGACGAGAGGCGCACTGCTGTAACCTTCCGAAAGGGGTTCGAAGGTGGGCTACAGCCATAATGAGGCGTTCGGTTCGGGTTCTAATGGAGGGGAGAGAGACGGAAAAAGAGATGGCGGGGAAAGAATTGCATCACACTCGCTTTGAAAAGGAGGCCAAGGCTGGAAAGGATAGGAGGAAAGATCCAGCCAGGGAGGGCCCCAGGATCTCGGTACATACCATGCAGGTACCGTTTACGACGTCATTCGCTACGAAAAGGAACTCGACAACCATTTTGCCCAACAGCCTAGCAGCCAAGCGGGCTAGTAGGTTATTCTTCGCTTCTCAAACCAGGTCATCTCTAGGCTGGACCGTCGCGGCACACAATCACGAAGCCCACATTCGCAATGTCGCCTGCGCCTGTGCCCGCGCCTACCATCGGCTGGCTCGTTCCCATGCATGCACGCACGCACGCACGCACGCACGCACGCACGCACGAGACCACACACACACGCACGCACACACGCCACCTAGCTTCGACTCATTTCATCCGATCTCACAAACACTGAGACAAGGACGAGAATAGAGGCCGTCATCGCTCATCAAACCCAGAAAGACAAGAAACACAGCAAGCAACACGTCAGATCGGCCGCGCCACCGCACAACCCGCCTTGCCCCGAATATGTGGAGCCCCCCTTCGGCCATGGTCACACGGCCGTCTATCATGGCGCGCGGGGGGGGGGAAGGAATGTGAGACTCCCCTAACCAACGACGAGTTGGCGATCGCGTGCACCACCATTACCATCCCAGCAACACACATCCCATGACGCGCATGAACGCATCCACTCTGCTGCAAAGGCGTGTCTTGCGTCAGCGTTGGTCAATCGGCGCCTGGGGGTAATCGCCTGGGGTAATAGCACGGCACAAGACTGCATGACGAGACGGAGCAGATGTGGCACGCGATCGGTTTTTGATGGAGTTGCTGGGGAGGTGCGTGTGTGCATGTTTGCTAGCGTTGGATCGGCGCGCTGCGATCAGAGGATCAGCTGGAGGGAGGGGTGATGGGATCTCTGCCGCGTGCGCCGCGACGACGACGACGACAGCAACATCCATCCGTGGGTGTCCTGCACCGCCGCTGAGCCGAGCTGCTCGATGAGGACGGAAGAGACGATGGCCCTTGTACACCATGTTTTGATTACCAAGTACATTTCACTATACCTTGTAATAATGAGCCACTACTATCAATCAAGTTCCTGCAACATGAAATAGTTTCGCGTGAGATTCCTACACTGCACACCTCATACATCGTCACACATAGCAGCAGCATGAATCTGGACCACATATTTTCGAGTAAACGGAGGACACAGCAACATGGGGGGGAAAGACAGCCATCTCATCTTTTTGTTTGCAACGCTCGCATTGGCCCAGCACTCTCTGCCAAGGCACCCTCTATGAGCAAAGAATTAAAAAAATAGAAAGTGCGAGAACCAATGTGTACGTAGTAGCCGTGAAGCCAGCTCATTTGTGTAGCCTTTTTCCCGCCTCCTCCCCCCTTACCGCCTGCCGTCCCCCAGACCGTCCACCGAGGCCAAACAAAGAGACAAGAACAGACAGAAAACAGAAAGGCAGACAAGCAAAAAGGCAGGCGTCGCCAACCCGCCTAACAGCCGGGGGGCTCTCCTGATAGAGAAGCCCTCATAGCTTCGCCTTGTGTTGAGAGAAAACGCTCTGCCTCTCGGAAATTAAACAAGGATGGGACTAAGTAAAGCAGCAGACAAGACCGGGTAACGTCGTGGTCCTGATGAGCAACGAGTAGTCAACACCGCAGAAACCTATAAATCCGATGCTAGGTCCAAGGGGGGATCTCCCGCCCATGGTAGCGGTCGGCATACATGCCTCCCCCCCTTGAACATCATGACGCCACATGATTAGACGAGATATGAAGTGAAGACTTCTCGAGAAAAACAAAAAAAGACTATCAGAGCCGCCACCTGCCGTGAAAGCTTGCGGTCGAATAGCAGCGTTGCTGATGGAACTCCAAACGCCAAGTTGCCAATAATAAGGCATGCAGTCTTCCTGATCCGTGAATCCGTAGCAGGTCGTGATTCTTCAACATTCGTAATAACAAAAAAGCCAGAAAACCGTTGGGATAGCGAGAAAGAAAGAAATGAAGGCTGTGCCTGCAACAGAACGCATGCTGACGGCAACGCAGCAACAAGATGTGATCGTGCTCGGTGAAAGTCGACAGATGTCTCAGGGACAGAAAAACGGCGTCTACTACCTCTCCGTTTCATCGTGATAGTTATGTGTAGAATCAGCGTCGGAACTTGTGGATGAGCTCGACGTGTCTCCGCGTGGTGCAGTGGCTTTGGAATTTTGGTCGGTTGCTCCAGGGAGGATTGTTGAAGACGAGAGGCTGTTGTAGCCATCCGACGTTCCGTCTGTACGGCCCTTGCTGACAATGTTGGCTTTGCGCATGAGTTTGTGGGCTTTGCGGCTGGCAGCACGCGCCTTCTCGGCGGCACGCTCGGCCTGTACTTGCTTCTCCCACATGGAGGCATAGCGACCCTTGGCATTGACAAGCTGCTCATGTGTGCCCTTTTCAACAATCTTTCCATTGTTGAGAACAATAATCTGGTCTGCATGCGTGATGGTAGAGAGGCGATGCCTGAATCTCTGTTAGCAAGCCGGAACGGTTTCAGAGCACTTAGAAAACGTACGCAATAATGAGAAGAGTGCGGCCGTGACCGAGATTGCCAAGCTTATCCTGGATTTCTTGCTCTGTGTGAGCATCAAGTGCCGACGTGGCTTCATCCAGCATGATGATCTTGGGATTCTTCAAGATGGTGCGTGCGATGGCCACGCGCTGTCGCTCGCCTCCACTCAATCGCAGTCCCCGGTCGCCAACCTTTGTGTTGTAGCCGTCAGGGAATGACTGGATCCGGTCATGAATACTTGCTGCGCGGCAAGCCTCGTACACATCTTCCTCAGTGACGCTCGGGTTAGCATACTTGAGATTGTACATCAAACTCTCGTTGAACAGGGTCGTGTCCTGCGGCACCACGCCTATGTAGCGCCGCACGGAGTCGATTGTCAAATCTTTCACATCCTGTCCGTCAATCTCAATGCTACCGCTTGTCGTGTTGTAATAGCGGAACATTAACCGAAACACGGTCGACTTGCCGCCTCCGGATTCGCCAACAAACGCGGTCGTCGTCCCTGGCGTGCACTCAAAATCGAGCTCCTTAAGCGCAGGCTGGCGTGGGTCGTAGGCGAACGCAACATTGTTCCAACGAATGTGCCCTTGACACTCGGTCAAGGGCTTCGCCGTATCGGAGTCCACAACGGTGGGCTTGATCTTGAACAGTTCCAGCAGCCTCTCGCCGGAGATCATTGCCTGTTGAATGGTACGGTAGAAGCTGCTGAAGAAGTTGAGAGGGCCCTGGAGCTGATTGAGGTAAGTGAGAAGCATGACAAAGTCACCGACAGTTCGGTGTTCGTTTGTGACTTGATAGGAGCCAAAAAGCAGAACAACAGTCATGCCAGCCATGAAGACGAGCGCCTGGATGACGTTCATCTTGTTCATGCCCCATGTGACCTGCGCCTCAGCCTCCTGGAAGACCCGAATGGCGTTGCGATAACGCCTGAACTCCCAGTCCTCAGCGTTGAAGTACTTGACCGTCTCGTAGCTTGTGATCGAGTCGTTTTCACGGCCTCCTCCTCTCGATCGGCGTTGGTCATGGCCCTGCGTTGATCGGCACGGGTTTGCGCCATGCGTATGGTGAGATATAGGTACCAGAAGGAGATGCAGCTGACGATGACCGCGTACGTTGCGTCGAATCGGACATAAAAGAAGAAGACGGCCACCCCCAAGTCGATGAGCATGGGTAAAACTTGGAATGTGACTTGCTCGAGAAATTGGTTGATCGAGGCACCTTTGTTGAGTGCCGACAGCACCTCGCCGGTGCGCTTACCAAGGTGGAAGTCTAGGCTCAGCGAATGAACGTGCTCGAACGCCGAGGTCGTCAAAGCTCGATACGAGTACTGGGAGATGGGTACCCAGAGTATGGATCGCACAGCGCCCAGGAGCATCGAAGGCCCTTGTAGTAGCTTGTAAATGATGAACAAGATCAGCGCTTTCCATGGGTCCTCGCCCTTGGAGAGGGCATCGGTGAGATGTCCAATCTGAAGCGGCACCAGGAGGTTCACCCAGCGCTGCGCGAGCAGCAGAAGAGTGCAAATAGCGAAGATGAGCTGCAGCCGCCACGAGTCCCGTGGCCAGAGGTAGGGGAAGAAGACACCATAGCCCCTTAGATACTCCCACCACGTCTTGTGAGGCATCTTCTCGGGTCGGTAGAACGCAGCTGACTCGTCCTTGACGAGGCTGATCGCCCCGACGGCACCGTTAGTGCTGGCCGTAGCACTACCATTGCGGCCACGGATGCTCCGGCCGTTAGCCTCGCGTGTATGAACCTCGCGGCCGTTCTGGGTGCGGTAGGTCGTCCGCGTACCGTTAAGAAGTGGTGTAACTTCTTCCGCGCCCAAACGTTCCGCATCCCGATCGTATTTGTCCCTGTTGTTCCAGGCTTTGCGGATCCATAACGCGGTGTAAGTGCTTACGAGGCAAAAGGCAAGAACGAGTCGCACGATGGCCAGGACGATGTCGATCAGATCCCATTTATCTGACTTGCTGTCGAAGTTGTCGAGAGGTCGTAACGCAGCGGTGCCGTGGGTGTCGCGGCGCTTTTCGAATATGGCAAGAGCGCAGGTAGTGATGGTCAGCTCGCCGGCAAAGGCCAGCGTCCAGGTAATGAAGTGTACAAGTGATGGGCTGTGGTGCCATTCGAGGATCGTGACGAAAAGGTATAGATAGAAATTGGTCGCGCCGATCAGGAAGACCTATGGATAAGACTTGTCAGCTTGTGCACCAGAAGCTGGTGAGGTGAGCCGGGGCCAACAGGCAAGAGGGACCTACGCTCATTTCTTCCGTCTCGCGCCAGACAACTTGGCCGTCTCGCTGTGCCGGCCAGACCTCGACTACGTGGACGAAGTGTGCGATGCCATTGGCAAAAAGACGAGAAACATGGCCAGAGAGAGCCATGCGAAAACCTTTTGAAGGCGGGGAGGGTCGGGACCCCAATGGTTGCTGTTGCCATCGCTGTTTCTTTTCCTCTTCTTCGTGGCGGGGAGAGGTTTGCCACCGGGACCGCGGACGCCTGGCTCAACAATTTCGTCCTCTCTTTTAGCAGTAAATATGCTGTAGGTGACGCCGGAGATGAAGAAGGCGATCAAGAGGGTTCCCGGATACCAGATGAGGGTGTCGCGGAGTATAGACGCGGCCGTCGATGTGTCGGTTGTTGTCGCGGGGTCCGAAGCCGGGTTGACAGATGTGCGAGCCTGCTCTGGGGACGCCATGGTAGTCTGTGGCGGGGGGGGAAGAGTGAGGTGTCAGAAAAAATGTATGTACCACAGCGTCAAAACGACCACTCGTGCCATGCAGGAACCAGCAGCGAGTAGGAGTAAGCGAGAAAAAAAGGTACCGGCAGCCAGAACAAGGAGCAGACGAGACGGCGAAAGAGCGCCCGTCCTCGTCACTGCACAAAGCACTTGGCTGCACTAAAACGTAGGAAGGCGGGATGGGATGGTGAAGAGAACCAAGGCAGAGTCAGGAACAGGATGAGAGGAGGGAGGGAAGGCGCAGATGGTGCGTCAAGACGTATAGGTAAGGTAGGCAGGTAGGTAGTGATTTTGCAAAGATACTTACAACGAGCGTTGGGCAATTGGAGAGATCGCAATTGCCATGAAAGAAGCATGGCCCTGGCCCGTCAAGAACCGTCGCGTGCCCTGTGACAAGAGCAGAGCAGCCTCGGGTGGAGAGGGAAGGAAGGAGGGAGGGGGAGGGGGGGAGAGGTTCGGTTATGGAGGAGGAGGAAAGACGTTCAAGATGGTTTGGAATCGGTCAGAACGACTCAAGACAAGACACGAGATCTGGAGTCTCAAGTCGTCAGTTGCAATACCAATACAGATGCACTAGCGCAAGCACGCTGTTCTCTCTCTGGCCAAGTACGGTACCGTGGGCGGCACCGCCTCGAACAAGCGGGCCTGCAGAAGACCACACCCCTGCACCTCTCTTTTGGGGGAGGGGGTAAACTTGGGAGGTTGGTCTAGGCTTTTGCTGCGAAGGCCGAGTCCGCGAACAGGGGTCCCCACAGAACGACCTGACCTGGTGGCACGGGGACGGGTGGTACCAGGCGCGAACAAGGGACGAGGACGAGGGACTGCAAATGCCTGACGAAGTACCTCCTGCCTCCCAAGGTGGACAGGCCTCTACTTGCCAGCATCCCAGCACGAGGAAAGTGGGCGGGTGGGCGCGGCAGAGGTCGGGTGACTGACTTGGTGGCAACAGACAACTTGTCGAGTGACTTGGATGATGGACCGACGTACAAGAGCTGGACTGATGAACGCCACTCACGGGAGGCCGCTCGTCTAGGCGGCAGGCGTGCTGTCTGCGATGCGAGCAAAGCGGGTTCTTTTCCTCGGTAGAGAGGGAGGCGATACGGAGTGTTTCTTGGTTTCTGACCCTTGGGTCCTCGTGATTGCTGACTGGGCGAAACGTCGCGCTGGGTCTTTGGTGGATTCGACTGGAGGCAAGGTACCTACCTACATTACCTTACTTGCCTTACCTGACCTACCTAGCTAGGTACCTTAGGTAGGTCGGTCCCGCTGGCTGACAGTGTGTATCCGGGTGTGGTGTGTCTTGTTTGGGGTGTCCCAGCAGTTGGCAGCCACTGCATGCCAGGCCCTGGTCAAACGGAGACCCGAGGCGAGCTGCACAGCAAGCGTGGAGCTGGCGTGAATAGATGCCTTGTAGGTAGGTACTGGAGGTAGGTAGGCAAGTCAAGGTACTTGCGTAGAGAGGAGCCTGGGCAGGTAGGTACCTTTCTGCAAGTACACAAATTCTTGGGCAGGCCCCGGAAGGAAACGGAAGTGGGGCGGCGAGATTGCCCAGACACTGATCGATCTGGCCCAAGGTTAGGTGCTCCGTGCCGTGTGCTGTCTGGCGACGTCCGTGTTTTGTTAGGAGAGGAGGCCCAAGAATGGTGCTCGGGGCATGTAAGTCTGGCTTGCTCGGCCTCAACCTCCTGTGTGGGTGCGCTTGACCTCAAACTCCCTACTTCCCTTGACAGCGAAGCTTGTTGTCCGGCTTGCCGAGTTCCCTGAGTTTCGCGCGCTCTGGCGCAATTTGTCGGACCGCGGTGGGCCTGGTGTTTGGGTTCTATAGATGTATAATGCAACGTGCTTTATTACAGGTTTAGACCTGGAGGGCATGTGTCAGTGCATCTCAAAGCTGACACGGGGCGTGGTTTTCCAACACCCTGAGAAAACAGGACATGGACCGGCGCGGCTGTCCTAGGCATATACATGGTGTTTTGAGAGGTTCAGCACAGTAAAAGGAGAAAACATGGGGTCTAAGCGAGTGCCGTAGGACAACAACGCTTTGAAGCCATCCAGTCCATTGCGTCAACAAGCGGCCATGGGAATTGGGGGTAATAAGCATGGACTTGGGCTGCAGGCCGGTTTTAGGCTGGCTCCGGTATGGCCAGACCACACTCAGTTCAATCACCGCAGAGGATAAGGCACGAAGGCCGAGCACTGCCTACGTACCTGCAGATGAGGGAGTCGAGCGAGCGTGGTCTCGCGGAGCTAAAGAGAATGCTCCGAAGAGAGGGCAGCGACTGAGTAGAGTAAGGCTACTTGGTTTGTTTCTATTTCTACCGAAAGAAGGGAGAAGTCGAGAACATAACAGAATTGAGGAGCAGAATGGGAACAGGTAATAGAAAACAACGATCGAGTCGGAGGCTCTGAGCTTATGCCGACAACAGGGACTGGATTTTTTCTCTCTCTCCTTTCTTTCCCTCCCCTCACTTCTCACGGCCTGGATTGAGTAAGACTGCTGACGCTGGATCAAGACGTCTGCAGGTGCCTGGCCGCACAGGTTTTGGTGAGGAGGGTCGGAATGTTCAGCTGGAACTACGTGGTGGTGTTGAGTGGTGGCCTGTCATACGGGCGAAGAGATGATCTGTGATTTCAGCAGTATCCTGGCGATGACGTCCCCAGACCGTTGCTGGGTGGTCCAGAACCTCATACCGGAGAGGTTGACAGGGGATCATTATCAGGATGGTGTGAAGCCCTGGGGGTGAAGGCTGCGACAGTCTTGATTAGTGGTGCTGTAGCGTGGTGATGTTGGTGCGTCCCGATGCGAGAGTACTTAGATAGGTAGGTTCAGGAAGGCGGGTTCCAAGGGGCGCAGCAAATCTGAGTAGTCCATCGAGGTGGGAAAGTAGGCGGATCGGTATTCAGCGATGATGCACCTCTTCCGAAACAGGTGTCGATGCTACCTTTGAAGATAAAACCTTCTCGTGTTGCTTGCCTTTTCGAACGCGCCAGTTTCTCTGTTGAATTCGACTGGCTGTTGCTACTTGACTACCTACCAGGTGATGCCATCTCCTGCCTTGCGCAAGGATTTCCAACCTTGCATGGCTTGCCAGAATGCCCACGTAACCAACGTACCTTAAGTAACGCAGGTATGACTTGTAGTGTCTTTGCGGAGAGAATTGACCAGAAATCAAGCTCGTGTGGCTGGCCGAACTGCTTATGCTTTGTTTTTTCCCAAAGGGTCGTTGCTTCTTTTCCTTCGCCGTTGACCTTGCCTGGTCTTGAAGGTGGTGGCACGAGTTGCTCATCAGCCGGTGGACTAGGTAAGGTACTCAGCATGCCTTGTCAGATGTCAACCGACAGACTCGACCTCTGGCCATCACAGCATTCCGAACCGTCATTCTCAGATCCAAGCGCAAAGGCGCCCTGATCATCACTATGCTGTGACGACTCTAGGCTACTTTTCTTTCCCTTAGGTACCTTCCTTCATTCGGTAATATGACTCGACACTTACCATTACCGCTCTTGCTGCTGCAATGTAATGAAAGGCGACCCCTGATCTCTGGGACACTCTGCACTTGATGGTGCTGATCATTTACCCCTCGGAAGTGCTTCCCCTCGGGTGTAAAATAGATACATGTTCTCGAGGTATGCTCCGACGAGGCAAGTACCTTTCCCAGACCGTTCAGCGCATCGATGATGAAAGACGTGAACCGACAGAAGGGGAATGGACCACCGACCAGGTGAAGCGAGGGGACCAGACCAGGGGGCCGAGCATGCTCCATGCCAGCGGGCCCCAGTCCTCCCAGCGTTCAGGGCAGGCTGAGCGGCAGGGACAAGGAGCCACCCAAGACGCTAAGGACGCAATGGCGACGCCTGGCGTGCTGGCGTGCTAGAGTCGTAGTCGTGGTCCCCTTCCTCCTGGACCCCATCCTACCTTGGCCAGAAAAGGGATAGCGTGCCTGCCGCACACGTTGTTGTCCCGTGCTTGGCTTTCCTGTTCTGGTCGCATTCTCCAGGTTGGCATGTCTTCACCAGGCTGTCCAGCTTCTTCATTAATCAACATGGTCAGCATGATTTTGTTCGGTGAGAGCTTGGCTCAATAAGCTGCATGTTGTATTTCGCAGACTGCATTCTTCCGAAACCATCACAGGCTCCTTCAGCCAAGTATGCTGTTCGACCATCTTCCAGTACGTCGGTTTCTAGTCGATCCTCGCGCAGTGCCTGGAAGCTCCGACCATCAACGATCGCCGAATCCAGACCAGGCCCCGGCCTCCGCTGATCTCGACGTTATACTGGCTTATTTTCTTTTGGCTGCGTGTATACATGTACGTGCCTGTGCAGGGAACTTTGACTACTCTACTTGGCTGCACTGGCCGACTAGCAACGGCTTGCCCTGGGGCATGTCAAACAGAGGCTCTTGATACGTTGGCGGTGCCGACATGGCGATCGAAACAGGAGCATACTTTCGAGAATCGCGATCTCTTCTCTCCTGCAATCACCGACTGAAATGCTTTCCCCACAAGGACTATTACCACGTAACAACAATTGGCATGATCTCTCGTCGATAAACTTTTCACTCAGCACTATCAATCGTGGATTGACGGTAAATACGGCTGGCCGAGCGACTGACGATCGCTACGACTGACCATCACAGATGATACCTGAGTCCCGGACCTACCAGCTAGAAGACGACGAAAGGAAGAAACGCCACAATTTTCAGAATGTGCGGTCAATAGCGACGTGTTCCTGTGGCCTTCGGCCCCATCAGCTCTCTTTGTCTGAAGGATAAGAAGGAGAAACCCAGTCTGGGTAGGATGTGACGGAGGTCTTTTTGCGTCCGGTTTTGCTTCTGTCGCCAATGGTTCAAACCCTGTCGCTTCCATGCCGGAATGCGTGACAAGCGACGAATGACAGACTCGACACCGGCAATGCGACGTCAGCAACAGGCGGGGGACTGGAGACACGACGACACCCGATGGGCAGATGAAGTATTGCCGCTGACAGACGAGAGACCTAAAGAGCGAAAACCACGGTAAGTAGCCATCGCTGTCGATGGTTGCAATACCCTGGCCACCGGCGAAAGACAATGGCCGGATCAACCAAACGGCTCTGTCCCTGACCTCCTCACCGCCGTCGGCCCTGGCCCTACCTGCGTTGTGTGTGATTCGGCACACCCAGTGCAGCAAGTTGCGTGTGGTGCTTGTGGTGGTATTGGCTGGTCGCCGTGCCAGTCGGTCCCTTCCCCACCCCCCCTTATTGAGGAAGCCATGCATGTCGAGGTCTTCATGGATTCTTGAGATGGGATGGCAGGGCATGCATAGGCAAGCATGGGGCGTTGTAGATGATAGGTGCCCCGAGCCCCTAGCCCCGGAAGCCAAGCCGTGAGAGGTGCATGGTGGTTTTTGTGGTAGATTTGCGGTGGATTTGCAAGCGAAGAAGCTGAACCTCTCAGCCCATCCAAGGTAACCCCGAATTCCGATGGCGGTGAAATGACCGGTCGGCTTCTGACTGATCAGAAGAAACCCGAATGGCATTCTGAGCAACCGCCTGGTAACCTACTGCAGTACCCTACCTTGTTCACCTAGGTAAGGTACTTATCCGTCTGACCTTGACCTGAACAACGTGGGTTGCGGAAGTGGGCAGCTCATTCACTATCCCTCTACGCCGGGTCAGTCAATGCCATCCCAGCCTCTGTACAGGGGACATGCCAGTCCCCACCAAGCCATGCCCCGGACTTGTCGAAGATATGGACAACTCTGCTGCGCTCGACATATCGCAAGCAAGGAAGAACAAGCGGGAGCTTGCGACCATTGACCGTTGAGCGGATCTCAAGGCCCGATGGCAAGTCAGCAAAACTGTCGATGGATGGGCGAGGCGTTGGCTCGACAGATGGATGAACTGAGAATCAGCTCAGAGCTCAAACCAAGCAGCACATTCCCCGCCTAGGTCTATTGGGCAAAAACAAACAACCAGGGCTAGGAGGGTTACCCGTCTCCGATACTGCACCCGAGATATGATCACGACTACCTTACCATCCTCCCCTGGTTCAGGGCCCATCAGGTAGCGGTACTGACAACGGTAGCAAGCAGCATGATTCTCCCGGGGCCATCTGTTGGCAGCGAAACAGAAATTTACGGACACCTCTCATACACGGCATGCGGCACGTCCACATACGGGAATGAGGGTCATATCAGACAAGCTTGGTTCTGTCAACAGTTGGATGAAGCCGATTCAGCATCTCGCTGGCATCCAATGAATCGATAAATAACACTCCTGCTGCTACAACCACAACCAGCAACTTTGGGTTTCCGGATGCATCTGCAACCGCGCTGCACTGGACTCCTAGTTGACCAACAAGTCGAGAGGTAGGCAAAAATACGCACTCTCAGCCAAGCACACCTATCGGTCAAGAAGTGGGGCCCGAGTCGAGTCGAGCAATCCGGCGTCGGCCCAACGTCACGTGTTGGGACTTGAGAGGCATCCCAACAAGGGCCCGTGATTTTACAACGGCCCTGAACCCGTTCTGCCGGTGCAAGCAGAGGAGCCACCGAACATCGTTGACATGCCGCATGCGTGGCGTTGGTCCAGATTTTTCGATATGCCTCCTCTAACTTTAAATTCTTGGTTGCTGCAACCCATGTAGTGTTTCCCTTGGCAAGGTGTGCGAGACTGTACTTTGCCTGCCGCGGGTTGTTGACACTAAACATACCGCCTCTGCTTGGTTTCTTCTCTTACGCCAAATGCTGACATGCCTTGAGCTTCACCTCCGTTCGTTTTGCCGTGGCTCGACTGACTTTGACTCAACTGGCACCGACTCGACGGAAGGTTATTGTGGTTGCGGCGAATACAGAGCTGAGGCTTCGCACACAACACAAAATGCCGTATGTTGTTCACTCGTTTGATAACCAGGACCATCGCAGGTGAACAGATGAACAAACGACCAGCCTCTGGCGGGTACCGGGTGACTACGACGTCATTCGAACACAACCTCATGCACCACATTTGAGGGGGCCCGCCTTGTCCTCCCTGGATCTGGGGGATCGTGGCCGTCTTACCAAACACAACAGGAGGGGGCGCCTATGCCGGTGCGAGTGGGACGTCAAGCCAAGGCCTACCCAGCTTGCCTCCCTGACAGCCCACCATCCATCGTGAGCAATCTACCCCCATCCACCCCCACTCACACAAGTCGAGTGTTGTTCAGTTGAGCCGCATATCCAACCTCGCATCTCGCCGCGCTGCCTGACACTGCATCACGGCAGCTCGCCACCTCATTGAGTGTGACATATAGTGTATAAGGACACCACTTATGGCATTGCATGGTGACACAATGTGGAAACCTGTCCACCGATCGTGCCCTGCTAGAGGTGTGCTGTATCAGATCCTGACTAGATTTCTCATGGTCATGCACGGAAACCCGCATCATTGAGGGCGGCCTGTCTGCGTACGCACGGTAGTTCGGCCGATGTCAATTGCGCCAGGCTTCTGGCATTCGATGGTACACCATCGTCTGTGAACCGCAACATGTCCCACAAGTCAAGACCTGATACCCTATGACCATCCTTCTACCCAAACTCCACTGCCGCCTTCCACGCAAGACCATGACATGCCTAGATCTCAGTATCTTGGTTGAGAGGCTTCGTCTGTGAAGGGACGGGTAGCGGGTCAATAAGAGGCGTGTTCCGGGCTGTGCGGCCACCTTCCATGACATCAGTCGCTTTCCACGATGGCTTGGTAACTCTCATTCTCATGACAAGTAGCCTGCCCTTTGAGTAATGGCTGTAGGGTGGGTCCTTGATCATGTTGTATCACTCTATGGCTGATGCTGTACAATGGCGGAGAATGGTGTGAATTTTCCGAGGGCCTGCCCAGTGCGGGGGGGAGCGACGGTGCTTGTGGCGCTTCAACTTGGTCATTTCTAGTTGGGAAGATCCAGGGGGCTACGGTATGCTCAACGAGGTGAATTGGATCATTGGATGTTCGTGTTACACGACAGTCCAGCGGGCGGGTGGGTGAATTGGCGGGGAAGGGGAGGCAAGGGGGCACTGTGGCACACATGTCTGTTTTCTCAATTGCTAGGATATCTTGGATCTTTTCCAGAAGCCTGTCGTCTCAGCACTCTGCGGCTCGAGTGAGACAACAGGCCTGTCCGCCGCCGAGACTTTGCTTGTTCGACATGTGGCCGGTCATTGGTGACAATGTGTCAAATTGACCAGACGCACGCTCTACTCATACAACGGCATATTCTAGACTCCCCTTACAATACCATCACATAGTTGCCACAAAACGACCTGACTCTTCATGTTATCAAAGTGGTTGGAAGGTCACTGGAGATAGCAAACGCCAAGAAATTATGTCCTTCGCCATGTTTTCTTTCGGGTCAACTCCCGATAACGCAAAGCCCATGATCCTGGCGCTGAAGCAATACCAGGCTAGCCGGGCTATATGTAAAGTTACCCTCACAAGCCTCAGCAACACCAGGAATCGAGCCAGACTGGCTGAATGACGCTTCCCCTGTGTCAGCTCCAACCCCCATGGCACCGATCGACGTGCCGTTCGGCACTCATCCGGGGGCCTCGCGTGTCTGTAACCGAGACGACAGGACGCATCCCTGCCGCTGCCGCTGCCGCTGCCCCCCCCCCCCCTTGCTGAGCATCACATCTTTTCTCCCTGGCAGCAAACCTAGCAGCCGCCACCCTCCCGGGTCCGAATGCATTGAAGGCGCGCCGCAGGGAGAGAACCGGCACATCTAGTTCTTTCGCAGTGGAGCCCAGGAGGTCCTTGTGCGACGTGTTGCTTGTCAAGGGGGGGAGAACAGGGGGACAGTAAAGGGGGGAAACGGGGGAAATGGGGGGGGGAATACGTAGAAAGTTCACATCTTGCAGTAAGAGACGTCATCTAGTCGACCACGCATCATGCTGGGGTCACCTGCTGCGGGAGGGGCATGGCACGGGCCGCTTGGGACGACCTAAGAGGGTGTCGCAAGCAGCCTCAAGGTGGCGGACAGCCAGCAAGCAGCAAGCAACAAGCAAGCAAGCAGGATTCATTTCCCTCCCATAGCGACAGTGGCCTTGGGTGGAAGGAAGGGGGGAGGGGGTGGGCAAGGGAGAGAGACCATCGTCTGAGCTCACCGTACAGGGACTTTCCATCACGTACCAGTACGTTTGCTGCTCACCGTGATTTCCAAGACAGGGAAAAGGCGGTCCGCATTGTTCCGTCCAGAGAGCGCATTTCTTGGGTCCTGATGACGGCAGTTTCTTGACTGGACGTTGGCGGTGGGCGGCCTTGATGAGTGTGAGTTCCCGGGTGTGGAGGCGATAATGGCGGTGAAGGGGGGGGAGGGGATGGGTTTGGTGCTGCGGGCGGGCAGGGATCCGAGCTCGGCGGTTGTGCCGCCGGTTCGAGGCACGTACTCTTTTTGCCCTGAGCCTGTTGATCTCTCATTTCTCTGGTGGGTGATAGTCGATAACATTGGATAGCCGTAGCCTTGAGCGCAGGACGGGGGTGGGAGAGAAGAAGGAAAGGGGAGGGGAGTGGGACTGAGTCTCTCAAACTCCCACCTGAGCACCGGGGAACATCTCGGCGAGAGGCATGACAGAGAGCGGAAGTGTCGACACTGATCCGGCCGAATTGGAGGGGGACACATGGATCTTTAGGCTGGGAGATCGCCCATCGACGGGGAGCTCGGAAGAGCCCGAACAGGATGGAGGATGCTTCTTTTCCGGTCAGGACCTTTGAGAAGGGTGCTTGCGGCTGCTGAACTGATCAACTGCGGTGATGGCGCCCTAGGATCTTGACTCGATAAGAGTCGGAAGGGGAGGCGAAGCAAATAGGATCGCACAGCCGGAGGCAAGCTCGAGGTTGGTGATCAATATACTTACAAGGTGCAGCATGGGGCGGTCTGTGAGCGGTCTGGGCGCGAAGATCTCACGTTGGCTGATCTTTCGTGGCTTCTGAGTAGAGATAGACAGCTCAAGGGCAAAAGACGCCAACACCGCTGGAGCTTCGCACAGGGGTGATATCACGCGAGCAGTGATTGCCGTCCATCGACTGGCCTTCGTCGCTGGAGCCAAGGGAGCCCAAAGCTGCCTCGCGTGGACTTGTGAACGTACGGAGAGCCCTGGATGGGAAACAATGGTGATAGAGGCATGAATGGTGCGACGCAAGGGCTGAAGACATGTGGACTCTGCGAAGAGGTACCACTGAGAGTCCATTGAGGTCTCAAATCGTCGAGCCATCAGTCGACGCCATTGCCGAAGACGAAGCTGCTAAACACGGCATCCCCGGATGGTCCATACACGTGTTTGTCAAGGTATGGTGAGCAACAGCAGACATCCAACGTGGCGTCGCTACGGAAGAGCTTGCCTAGGTCAATATCAGCCAATGTGCTCGCACGCCAGCTTCGTGAAGGCAGTAAATGACAGAGAAGGAAAGGTGTCGAACTAAACGTACATGGGTCATCAGCTGCGGAGGTCCGAGATCGTGGAATCAGCCCATAGCCGTTGGGACTCAACAACGTTCTCATCAATATATGTTGTAGCGAAGCAAGAGAACTAGACGTTGCAGGCAATTGTTGGACGATGACAGAATCGAGCTAGAGAGAGGAATCCCAAGAATGTACGACCATGTGGAGGCGTAACACATTGATCTACCTTGATTCCAGCTTCAACTGCTTGCTCCCCCCATTGAACCCCCACGTGCTTTCCCCACGGAACCACCCCCACCAGTTGTCCCCATCTCATCCAACAGTCCATGACGACAATCACGGTTCACGTCTAGTTGCCTTCACAACAGCATCAATTTCCAGGCTACCAGGAACGTAGTTGATTTAGTGCATGAACCAGTCATCGAACTCAATAGTAACCGTCATGTGTGGTCGTTATGCCCTTAATCTGGTCAGTATTCAGCCTCATTTACGGCCGAATCCTACGTCGTCATTCTTACTGACGTGCATGCTCTCACAGAGTCCATCCCAGATACGCCGGATGCTTCAAGATGAAAACATGCCTGTTGACGATGCGCCGCCCGACGAGGGTGATGAGTCGCCGCGGCAGAGCTACAACTTTGCACCGGGCTACCACGGCATTGTGTACCGCGCAGACACATCTGCCCGCGGCGCCGGGTACCAGCGAGAGGACAAGCACACTTCAGGCCAGACGCAAGATGATGGAGTGGACGCAGTTTCTGCGCATGAAAAAGCGGCCGTGAGATATAAGCTGCAGTCGATGAAATGGGGCCTCATTCCATTCTGGACCAAGAGGAACCCCGACTATGGATCGATGATGAAGACCATCAACTGCCGTGACGATTCGCTGAGTACAGCAGGTGGCATGTGGAGCACCATGAAAGCCCGAAAGAGGTGTATTGTACTTGCGCAAGGGTTCTATGAATGGCTGAAGCACGGCAAGGAGAAGATGCCGCATCACGTCAAACGAACGGATGGCCAGCTCATGTGCTTTGCAGGATTATGGGATTGCGTTCGTTATGAAGGCTCGTTGTCCCGACCGATGCTTCAGACCAATGACCGCTGACGGCGAAACACAGACTCAGATGAAGATCATTACACCTACACCATCATCACGACGGACAGCAACAAGCAGCTCAAGTTCCTCCACGATCGTATGCCTGTGATCCTCGAACCAGGCTCCGAGGACCTGAAGATGTGGCTGGACCCTGGAAGACACGAGTGGTCAGGCGAATTACAGGCGCTGCTTAAGCCCTTTACTGGAAAGCTCGATTGCTATCCCGTCTCCAAAGAGGTTGGCAAGGTGGGAAACAACTCCCCATCATTCATCATTCCCATCGACAGCAAAGAGAACAAATCCAATATCGCCAACTTCTTCGCCAACGCCGAGAAGAAGCAGAAGACGACAAAAGCGAGCGTTGAGAGGGACGCCGAACTAAATGAGACTGATGATCACACCGCATCCAAGGCACAGGTCTCGCCGCAAAAGCAGCCGAACATTGTCATGACCGCCGATGATGGCCCAAAAGCCCTCCCCAAGAGAGCCGCATCTGATGATCTCGAGAATGAGAAGCCACCAATGAAAACGCCTGTCAAGTCGTTACCTCGGCCTTCGCGGCCTTCCAAGATTAGCGCCACCAGCAATAAGAAAGGCAGGGTGGTACAATCAGACAAGCAGCCGAACCAGAAGATCATCCGATTCTTCGGCAATAGTGCATAACTGCGACTCAAGCATAGAATGGTGTACACTGCACCATAACGGCATCTATACCAGATGATACCATGAATTCTCAGCTTGAGCATTGGGTTCGCTGTAGACTAATGCCAGTTGGTGAGTCACCTAAAGCCTCAACATTCGCACCTCCGATGTACCATCCAAGCGGCAAAGCTGGATCAAGGCCTTGATCCTTAGAGCATCTTAGAAAATATTCCAAGTATAGGCAACCCCTACTGACATATCCTGAAAGTGTCTTGGAAGCATGTAGCCATCGCTCATGAAGTCCTCCAGCACCTAGCATGTCGACTACGTCAATCAGCATACAAGTTCATATCTACGATTCGTCGAACAACTCACAGGCTTTCCTCCAGGAACCTCGTACGAGCTGATGCCCTGGTAAATCTATCTTCGGTTTCAGTACGAATGCCGTGGTGATGGCCAATTGCGACAACCCAGCGAGAGGCACGACTCACATTAACCGTGTATCCCGGATCAGTCTCCTTGAAAGCACCAGGAATGTCCAACGTGGGGTTGAATCTCCCGGCGTCGGCAGAGCTACCAGTCACTCTAATCTGCGCGCAGCTCGTGTAGCTAGGGTTAATTAGTCGCCAAGTTCCATGTGGACGATGGACAACATGCGAAAACCTACAACTGCGGGATACCGGCTGGCCATGGGTTGTGGATGCCCAGCTGGCTCACCCTGAGGAGGTACTCTCCGTTCGGCAAGCATGTTGGGATCTGCCCTTCGTACGTCTCTGTGCAGAATCAACACCATCAGCCCGGAAAGAGAGTATCGCCTTGGGCTGCGAAACTTACGTCGAAGGGGCCATGTAGCTTGGCCGTTACTGAATGTCGGTCCAATATCCTTGAACTTGAGCCACTTTCCCGAGCCGTCATAGGCGCGAACGGAGCTCGGCGCTTTCGACAAGAAGCTGTGCCAGCATTAGCGCCCACGATGGAAATATTTCAACCCGGCGATATGCCTGGGCTGTAAAAGGCACGCCCCATGCGTGGATACATACAAGGAGATCGGGCCCTGGTGGTAGACGGCCGTGTCGAGGGTGAAGGAGAACGTTTCGCCAGGCTTGACGTCGATCACGGAGGTTTGGGCTCCGGAGGCACCTCCGACGTTACAACGGAGATCGGGCGAGGCAAGATCTGCGACCTGCGTCAACGGGGCCGCGGTCTTCAAGGGAGCTCACCAAAGACGGCGAAAGGGCTCTCATTACCAGTGACGGGATGGTTTTGGTTGGTGTTCTGTCGGATTCCCTCATAGACACCATATTTGGTAGAACCAACAGCGAATCGCTGGAAGATGTAATGGCCGGACGCCTGCGACACGGCCAGGCCGACGACGGCAGCAATGGAGGAAAGCTTCATGGTGCTTTTGGCGGCAGCGAAGTTTACGATATGTGAATTGCGAAGCAGGCAATGGAGCGATGGGAGAGGATTCAGAATCCGTAGTTGAGTCTGGTATCTTTATATAAACAGAACAACCTTCTCGACAAGTAAGCTTGCACAGCGAATGTGACGGTGGCGGAAATCATTGCCGACATGGCCAAGGCCGTTCCCCATACTTTGTCTCATTCCATCCATAGATTAACGCTGGGATCCCCCCACGAGGGGGCGGTCCTCATGATGAGACAGGCGCATATTGCAATACTATGGCTAAAGACCACGACGGGTGTCACCCGGCCGGAGCCTGGCTTCCCGTACACAGCACCAAACTGCCACATGCGGCAGGACACTAGAAGAGAGCCCCCCTTCTACGGGGATTACCCTGCACTGCCGACTGACATCAGGCACGGCAAGTGCTATGTCTTGCAGGTCGATGTTTCAACGAGATGCTTACAACGCCAACCGTAAGGTTGCACTGCGTCAGTGACCATGACGGAGGCAATAGCATTCAGCATGGTATGAGTGGACGACGACCTGTGATTCATATTGCCTACCAGAAGGAGCGCGAGCTGGGACTCGCTCGACTGAGCAAAATGTGAGTCCATGAGACGTCCTTTCGGCCGGGTTGTTGTCTGGATGCCGGCCCGACACTGGGGATCAACAGAGTCGCAAGCCAAACATGTCGAAGGATGTAAATGATGCCTATTTCCGTGGCGGAGGCCAGCAAGGAGTCAACGGATGTCAGGCTGTCATTGTATACACGCACGATACGGAGTTGTCGATCTTCGAAAAGCCGTCAGCTTAATGTAACAACAAAGCGTGTGATAAAAGCCGTGCCTCGGATAAAATGGTTTCCATTCATGAAGCGTTACAGTGATTACCAACTCCCACAAACGCCGGTGCCGTCTTATCCATACACAGTATGACTTTGTCGACCTCAATGCCTTTTCCTCTCCTGTCGCCGTTTGTTTGTCTCCTCCGTCCACGCGTCTTCGAAGAGAGCAGGTCGCTCGGAAATATCACCTGACTGAAGGGCCAAACGACGCACAACATGGAAAGCACCAGTTCCGACGGTCATGGTCTGGCCCATGATGATGCACTCACTGACACCTTCAATCTTATCCGTCTTCATGCCCGCAGCGGCGTCAAAGAGATGATCAGGCGTCTTCTCGAACGAAGCCAGCTGGAGAACACTGTCTCTCATCTTGGAAAGTCCGAATCGTGTGATACCGAGGACCTCGCCCTTGTACGTCATGACGTCGGCCAGTAGCTGCATGTGCCGAGGATCAATGTCCATGTCACCCATGACCTCGCCAATCTCATGCGCGATGGTGCTCCTTGCTGCTTCAATGCCCAGGATATCGCGAGCTTCCATGACGTTGTTGGTCGAGGTCTTGGTGCCGTCGACACCTTCGGTGTTCATGCAGGCGCGCAGACCATAGCCTTCGACCAAGACGGTGTGAGTATCGTGCTCCGACGTCTGAATAATCGCTCGCGTCGCGTCCGGATAACCCGAAATGGCAACAAAAGGGACTAGACGGCGGAGATAATTGGCGCGAACTAGCAAGTCCGCCTGTTCTTCCGAGCCCTTGGCCTTGGTTCTCTTAGCGGCGGCGTTCTCGTCAACTCGCACCCTAATCTCGATCCTGCTCTGGCCGATGTGCAAATCGCCGCGCTGAACTTTGAGCTTTCTGTGCCTGCAAATCGCCTCGGCTACATCGTGAATGCCAATGCCCAGTTGCATGTCTGACAAGGCATCCATGTCGATTTGCAGAACGACGTTACCAGCATTGGCCATCCACTCATCCTCGATGTAACTCAGAATGTCGGATACATATGTCTTCTCAATTCGGGCCTTGACGATACGTGCCGCCCTCATTTCTTTGTTCTGCACGAGCGGACATTTGATGACCGGCGTACTAATGAGTTTAGACGCGTTGATGATTTCCTTGATACGCGGCACACCCTGAGTAATACTCATACCGGCGACACCTGCGAAATGGAACGTCTTCAGTGTCATTTGTGTGCCCGGCTCACCAATAGACTGGGCGCCAACAGCTCCGACAGCGTGGCCGGGCTCGACGTGAGCCTTCTTGTACTTTTCGAGACACAACTTGATGAAGAGTTTCAGAGTATTCTCAGACACCTTGGCGACACGGTCTGCATAGGCTTTCTTTGCCTTTTGCTCCTCGTCGATCAAATCGATCTCCATGTGCGCGCCAAGAGGGTCGGATGTCAAGCCAGTGAGTTGCAGAATCCTGGTGAGCTTGGCTGCGCGGCCCGCGACGTATTGCTCGACTGACCTCAAGAAGTCTCTCGCACCCTCGTGCTCATCTGTGTAGCGATCTTCTGTGTTGTCATACTCAAGGTATCCCTGCCCCACCAGATCGCGTCTGGGGTAGCGAGAGCGCTCATGAGATAACATGCTGTCACAGAAGCTTAGAATCTCGTTCGGCAGCAGTGCGGGATCGGTATTGCTCCATGTCAAGTTCTCCGCATGCGACCATGTCCGATCGAAGTGAACCGGCTTTGCCGAACCCTCCATGTCCACGGGGTCAAGCTTATCCGCACCAAATTGGAACTGAACAATACCTCCGCCGGAAGTTCGAACCGTATCATCGTATCTCGTGGAAAGATCCTCGAGCGACTTCATTAACCTACGGGACATGTATCCCGTTTCAGCCGTTTTGACGGCTGTATCGACCAGACCTTCACGTCCGGACATGGCGTGGAATATGAACTCGGTGGGCAGGAGTCCAGAGTAGAAGCTGTTTCCCACAAACCCCTTGGAAGGAGGCTGGGGTGCGTTCTTGTGAAAGTGAGGCAGGGATCGGTCCTGGAAGCCGTCCGCCACACGGGAGCCGCCGATAATTTGTTGGCCGACGACAGCCACCATCTGAGCCACGTTGATCTCACTACCCTTGGATCCAGACTTGGCCATGACCAGAGGGGCGTTGTTCCGACTGAGAGTCTGGATACATTGAGCTCCTGCTTGGGTTCGAACTTTGCTCAGCAGGCCCGAGATGGAATTTTCAAGCGTCTGTTCCATGTTGCAGCCCGTGGCCTTCTCGAGCTTCCCCTTCTTGTAAGTGTTGATCAGCTCGTCAACCTGAATGTTTGCGTCTTCAATCAACTTCTTCTTCTTCACCAATAGCTGTTCGGTGGGGAAGACGTCGCCTACGCCAATCGAGAAACCTCGATTGGTCAGTTGCCTAGCACACAGCTTGGCCAAGCGGTTCATGGCGGTGACGGCCTCATCGGGGCCGAAATCTCGGAGGATGACGTAGAACACAGAGTCCTTCTTTCCACCTCCGACTGTCGACTTATCCATCCTGCCGCACATGACCTCAGAGTTGCGAATCACCAGCCAGGCGTCTTCCGGGTCCATGTCAGGACACTGCCCGGGCTTAGCCTTGTACTCTCGACACTTCGCGTCAAGGTTGATCTTGACTTGACACTCCTTGTTCGGTCGTAGCATCATGCTGAAGACCTGCTTGCCGGTCCATAGTGCTTGCGGCTTGAGAATCGCTGGCGGCGGAAGATCAAGATGTGTGATGCCGTCCATCATATGCATGACAATGTACGTGAAAGTTTTGCGATCGAAGAACCTATCCTTGCCACTCAGCAGATAAGCTGCTGTGATGAAATCCTGCGTCGCCGCAATGATGGGTTCTCCGTTCTTTGGGGTAGCAAGATTGTGCTTGACACCCATCAGGTTGATGGCCTCTGCACGAGCCTCTTCAGTCTGAGGAACATGGAGGTTCATTTCGTCGCCGTCAAAATCAGCAATGTATGGCGTACAAACACACTCATTCAGACGGCAGGTTCGCCAGGGACGGACCTTGTCCAAGTCACTCATGATGCTGACTTTGTGGAGTGATGGCTGCCGGTTGAAGGGTATGATGTCTTTGTCCTCAATGTGACGCTCAACCACGTCGCCGACTTTCAGATCGCGAGCCACCTGTCTCCTGTTGCCGAATTTCAGGGATATCTTGTACCCACCCTCATCGCTCTTGATGACCTGCTGTGCACCGGGCCAGACATCTGGGCCATTCTGAACACATTTTCGGAGCTTCTTCAGGCTGTAGTCATTCACCCTTTCCGGATACGTGAGGTTTTTGGCGACAAGAATTGGGATGGCGACCTGCGTGATACCAAGGTTCGGGTCTGGCGAGATGACGGTTCTGCCAGAAAAGTCTACGCGCTTGCCGGACAAATTGCCTCGGAAACGGCCTTGTTTGCCCTTCAGTCTTTGACAGAAACCGCGCACCGTCTTGCCAAAACCTGGTTGCTGGAGACCCGGCACATCGCTGTTGACGTACATGGCGATTTGCAACTGCAAGTACTCCCATTGTTCCATGATGGTCTGGACAGGGGAGCCTTTCTGAAGAGCAAGTCGAATCATGCCGCTGATCCATACGATATCGGCAAGTTTGGTGGTCAAATCGTCTTCCGTGCTTGCGTTATCCTGGGCGACGGAGGGTCGAATGCAGACGGGAGGAGCGGGCAAGAATTGCCAGATGAACATTTCAGGGCGTCCTTCGACGGGGTCCAGGCCGAGCAGCTCGCAATCCGTAGGACTAATGGTCTTGAAAAGGTTGAGGACCCTGAGCGGGTTCAGATCTTCCATGGCCTTGCGAAGATGCTTGTCAAGGTCCGGGTTCTGCTTTTTGCCTCATCGAAAGACGCATCAAAGGCAATCTTGCTTTCCGGAGGGACTTTCTTCATTGATGTCGACTTGTTGTAGGCAACAAACTTATCGTGAACTAGTTTAAGCACACCGACCTTCCGAATCTGACCGTTTATGGATCCGCAGTAGTGGCAGGTTTTCGTCTTCCTGCATTGCTCGTTGATCTTCTTGCAGATTTGCGTGCGACGGAGATTGTCAATAAATGGCCGCCTCAGCTCTTTCAGGAAAGCTCGGCGCTCGGGCTCGGTCAACAAGATACGGCTGCAGTCCTGGAGAATTTAAGTCAGACCTGGATTTGAAGGGAAGAAGGTGGTCTGGCGAGAGGTAGCCTTACTTTGCAAATGTCTTGCAGAATGGTCCTGACGAAGCCGAGATAGCCAATGTGAAAGGCAGGCAGGGGCAGTCTGACATGGCCAAAGTGACCGGTACAGTTCTGTAGTGATTCCTGACATGTGTCGCACTTCCCGATCTTGCTAGAGGTTCCCTGCACATTGAGTCAGTCAGCGGTTGCCCATCGCATGCGGCCCGGTGATGGCGCATTGTGAGTGGGAGAAAGCTCACCAAACGCGGGTCTAGCGGACCGTGTTGGAAAGGGGCTCTGTTGTTGTCGACATCGTAGAGAAGACGGTCGGAAACTTCTAGGACGGCCTGGTTGGCAATATCCTGGTTGGATCTGTCGCTACGGTCAGCTGGCGATGATGCGAAGAGGGGTGGGAGTCATACTGGATGCCAAACTTGATGCCCTGGAAACGCTTGGGCAGATTGTCCACCAGCTGGGACTTCACAGGTGCAAGTGTCGCGGTAGCCATGGTACAGACGTTCCAAAGTGTGTATAGCAGCAGTTGTCGCGGGCAGAGGACGCCGTAGGCTGAGGAAGTTGGGTTTGAGGTCGCTAGCGCAATGCGCCTGTCTACCGATCTGTGGCGGACTCGGGGATGCGCGTGGGTGGCTCGAGCATGACGTATTCCTCAGGCACAGAATAAAGTCGTCACTCGGGGCCAATGTGATTGTTCGGCTCTCTATGTCTGCCAGAGAGATATTCGGTGCGTTGCTAACTGACTGGGTGTCGTCGTGTGGTGGACTGTCGCAAATCGTAGATGGGGGAAATTTTGACACGGCGGGTGGGGTGAAAGGCTTCAGAGGAAACATCGCGACGGGAAGAGCTCGTGCCCCACCATCCAACCTAGTCCCCGTGCGTGTGGTGGATAATGGCGCTGACATGGGTGGGCGTCGACAGGGACAGCTCAAGCTCAGGTACATGCATGGATGTCATGTTGATCAGTCCAACCTGAGAATTCTTGTCTTTCATTCTCAAAGTCCCGCTTCAATTGATCATGAGGGACTGACTACCTACATGTACACACGGAGCTCTTTACTCTGTTGCTCTTGCGTACAGAATCGGGCCCAATATGCTCCTGCATGATTGTTGCTGCTTGTCAGTGTTTCTTTCTTTGGGCATGTTTCTGCGAGGGTAGATTCATTTCCAGTACGTTTGCAGATTCTTGAGTTCCATGGCTCTCAAGACAATCACATGCTTGACAGGTGGATGGGTAGGTAGTCATTCCAGGTGCCTTAGGTGCAATCGGATTACTGCTCTCTTTTGCCCTGGCTTGCCTGGTCTCCATGCATGTCACACAGCTCGCTCCCTGCTGCTTACCTATCGACTGGCTAGAGGCATTGCACCTAACACACAGGGTGGGAGGGTGGCATGCCAGGGGCATGAGCCAAGCAGGCGCCCCCCTCTCTCGGGTGGTGGGGGTGGTGCCAGCGGCGCTGAAGCCACGTCCTGCCCTCCAACGGGGTCCTATCACATGCCCACATGGCACTTGACGTCAGGGGATCAAGGCACTCCCATACTATCGATGCCTTGTAATAAAGCCTACGATACTCCAACCTCACCAACGTGGTCATTGAGCGCAACTGAGGCATCTTCCGCCATCGTTCACGGTCCTTCGGTTCGGCTCCCCATTACGCCGTGTGGCGTTTGTTTGTTTCACCTTGGCTGGCGGGTTTTCATACAGCAGCCACGTTGGCGCTGTTGTTGACATTGCGTCGGCGACCGAGGGGACAGCATCTTCCCTGGCTTCGGTCTGCAGCTTCACGGTGCCTCGGCTCTCCCCTCCGGGACTCACTTGCTGCATGGCCCTCAGGAATAGCACCCACCATGCCCCCTGGTGGTGCCGATAGGAGACTTGAGACGTCGTACCTCTACCCTGCAGTAGATTCCACCAACCCCTGGACCGCCAGCAGCCGCAGCACAACTCTCACGCCCAAGGATGTCCCTGTCCAGCAGCAGCTCGTCAAAGGCACAGGATCGGTCGCTGGCGACCACAGCACTACCCATCTATACGGCTGCAGCGCGAAGAGCTATCCCTCGGATTGCCCCCCTCTGAAAGTCCTCTGGTTCCATGCCGTTGACGTGCGTTGATTCTCCTCCCTTGCCGCCTAATGCATTTGAACTGGTTGTTAATCGGCAAGAAACTCTCCAGATACCCAAGAGAAAGGCCAAATATGCCTCATCTAAGCCCGTCGACGATTCCAAACCACCCCAGCAGCCCAAGAAATACGTCCAGTTCTCTTCCTCTGACTCGCGAGCCATCGAAGCCGCCTACCAGACTCTACTCGAAAAGAGCGAGCGCAGTCCAGCAAAGTCGGGCTCGCGAAGCTCGTCCCCAAGCCCAAAGAAACCAGAGAATATACTCCGTGAAGCCCACTCAGACACTGCGACAGGTGCATCCGCTGGAAAATTGCCCAAGACCACCACAAACGTGCCCGTCAACGAAGACTACTTGTTTGACGTGAACATTGAGCAGAGAGAGCTTTCGCCAGTGTACTGGATTGGCCCCGTGTATGATGTTCGACGTGGGACGTGGTTCTACCAGGAAGGCTCAAGCTTCGTCCGTGTGAGGAGAACCTGGCGTCTCAACTGGAAGACGGCTTCCTCAAAATCAAGCCTTGGCTTTATCCTAAGCCCAAAGTGGCTCAGGATGACAAAAAGAAGGAGACGGTTAGCATACCGTCGACGGCGGTTTCTGGAGACGCATCCATAGCTCCGCAAAGTCCGATGTGTCTGCAACGTCTGCGCAAGCGCCCATTCCTGGCCCCTTGGGTCAACCTCAGTCACATAGGTTGTTCGGCACTCACATGAACAGTATCGCCACATATCAGGACTCGAACACGGCATGGTTGTCCTCCGACACTATGCTGTCATGGGTCACGTCTACCATGTATGAGCGGTTCTCTGGTGGTGGTTACATGAGTGGTGTTAAACTGGTCCGCGGTTGGTCAGATCTCGCCAAGAATCCTGAGGCAAAAAGCACTACGGACCAGCGGCCAGCGAAGCAGACAAGCACCGAGACATCTGTAGATCTGGACGAGAAAGAACAACGCAGACTCAAGAGAAGATCAGCCCCGCCGTCCACTGGTCCCGGTCGGCGCGATACAGAAACCGGTGAGATTCGCAATGATCAGCAGTTCAGGGAGACTCAGCTCCAAAGGCAACTGTCATCGTTGATGGGGGACACCGGCAACGCTGAAGAGAAAGAAGAGGCCATGAGGCGACAGGCTGAACAAGAAATACAAGACGATTACACTGGCCTCGCCGATGAAACTCAAGGTCGCGACATCGAACACTTGTGTCTGGTGACGCATGGGATAGGCCAGCTTTTGGGAATGAAGTTTGTCATTTCCAGCAGTCATCTGAGTGATTCTTGCAGAACGACTAACAACTGGCAATAGGATGGAAAGCTTAAACTTTGTTCACGACGTCAATGTCATGCGCAAGGTCATGAAAACAACGTATGCTAATTCGGTAGACCTTCGCGCTCTCAATGGAGAGCTGGGTGACGGGTTCAAGAACTGCCGGGTCCAAGTTCTACCAGTCTGCTGGAGACATTTGCTAGATTTTCCCAAGAAGCGCGAAAAGAAGGACGAACGCGACCTGGCTGATGCAAGCAACGAGGAAGATGAGTGTACGTCTGACTTTGGTGTTCTGGACCCGCGCTCCGTATACTGATGACTGGCAGACCCCTCACTCGACGATATCACAATCGAGGGTGTGGCCTTTGCGCGATCCCTCATTTCTGACTTGGCCTTGGACGTCTTGCTCTACCAGAGCGCATATCGGGAACAGATATCCGAAATCGTTTTACAAGAATCAAACCGGATCCATAAGCTGTTCATGAAGAGGAACCCGGGTTTCAAAGGCAAAGTTCATATCATGGGTCATTCGCTCGGTTCGGCCATCATGTTCGACATACTTTGCCGACAGAAGGAGGCTACCCAGCATCAGACAAGCTCGCCAATCCTCTACGCTTCTGGCCAGCAAAAGACAATCAAGACTTACCAAAAAAGAGGCACGATCTTCAATTTGAGTTTGATGTTGAGGACTTTTACTGTCTAGGTTCCCCGGTTGGGTTGTTCCAGATGCTCAAGGGACGGTAAGAACGAGACTGGGCCAAACTTGACCGGCAATGCGTGAAGAGACTAACCATTACAAACAGAACCGTTGCCGCTCGACACCTTGCGGACTCCCTCCCCTCCGAAAGTCCTCTGAACCCCGATGACGTCGATGATCCGTTCCTGTCGGTCAGAGCCGATGCTTCTGCTGGGGAACGAGTATCGCAAGTGACCGGTCTTCCCTTTTTCGGTCTCGTCACCCAAGGTTGCGCAGCTTTACAACATCTTCCACCCTTCTGACCCCATCAGCTACCGCCTTGAGCCGTTGATATCGACGTCGATGTCAAGTCTGAAACCACAGGTGCTCCCATACACCAAAAAGGCATCTTTGGCAACGTGGCTCCACAAGGCTTGACTGGCATTGGTGCGAAGGTCGGACAAAGTGTCAGCGGTCTCTGGTCGAGTCTAAGCGCCGGCATCGCAAGCAACCTCCTGAACCGCAGCCTTGGCCTCACCAGCGACGACGTCGCAAAAATGAACTCTGCGTCAGAACAAGGGCGAGCGGCCAACAGCTCGTTACAAGGGGAGCAGCCTCTGATGTAGATGCGATAACGAATGCTTCAAAGTTAGGTCAGAAAACCAACGAGCGAAAGAATCAGCTGGCGTCGCCTGCCGGTGATGATGCTCGGACAAGCATGAGTGGCAACGACCCTACGCTGATTGACGACGAGCTTGAGACGTTGTACTCGAAGTTTCAGGAGAAGTTTACGCAAGGGGTTCCCGACGAAGGCCTCGCAGCTGAGGATCGGGTCGGATGGGACCGAAAGGCACGCAAGTTGCGCCACGAAGACATGAAAATCCGCGCGTTGAATCGCAACGGCAGAGTTGACTACAGCATCCAGGAGTAAGTCGTATATATCAATATGGTGCCTAGTCGACGATGTATAGAGAACTGTGCTAACTCGATGCAGGAGTGTTCTGGATTTCAACCCTATCAACACCATTGCATCACACATGGGATATTGGGCAGATGAGGACGTCAATCACTTTATTTTGTCGCAGCTGCTGTCTAGCAAGTCGAGAGACTCCAAGAAATCGGGATCTCGATAAGAGCTCTTGGACCAGCGAACAGCTTTTATCATGGGCGCAAGACGCCTGAATCGTTAATGACACCCCATTGATCAGGCATTCTTTGCGCAATATCATATGCTGACTTTCCTCCGTCGCTCTGTAAAGACCTGATATCGTCACCGGAAGTGTCAAGGCGGCCAATGTGTGCTGCCTTGGCAACGTTTTGTGCAGATTCCGGGAAGCTCTCTGTTGGCAGTGACGAGGCGAGCCAAAGCAGAAGCCACAAGACCTCTTCTCGGCCTTTCTCCACGGCCAAGTGCAGACCACTCTTGTTGTTGTTAAGGGGATCACGGTAGCGGATTAGGTGGCCCAGTTGAATCGTGTCGCCACCGAGCTCCGCGCTGGCATCGTGGAGCAGCTCAACAATGCCAGTCGCGTCGCCCTCGGAGCACATAACGTGATAAGCACGTGCGGGCCTTGCCTCGGGGTGCGCTGCGAGATAGGCTTCCTCCGTCACCGTGGGGAGAATGTCGAGGTTGTCCTCGATGCCACCCTCATTGACATAGCGGGCCAGAATGACGGAACCCGAGGACGCAATCACGATCTGGTTCGTCGCCGAAGGACCAGCCTCGTTGGTGGCAAGGTGCGTCTGGCATGAGGGGCACTTGAGTGATATGGCCACCTCGGACGATTTATCCATAAGACATTGCCTGTAGGCTCTGTCAGCGCTTGAGTCGATAACATCTAGGCGACGACAAGAAATAAATGAGAAATAAGTGAAAACTCCTCCCCCACCCCTGACCCCCCCGGTTCCCTTACCAGTGAAAATGACAACCGCAGCGGAGTTCGAGATCATCCGGAACAGTTGTTGCCTCTTCCTCTCCGTCGCTGTCTGGTCCCAACTCGAGGACCAGAGGGTCGCTGCATTCCTTGCAGTGATAGGACATGGTCGGTGTTCGTTTTTCGACTCGACTCAATTGTAAGATTTGATGGATAGGCGGCAGTTCAGAACCCGCATCAGCTAAGGGGGAAATGGTTTGGAACTAATGTGGACGTGTTGTATCCAGGGTTGTGAAGTACTCTGGGTGCAGGTTAAGCATTTTCTTTAGACTCCCTCGCAGGCGACAACAGCCAAGCATGGAGGGGCAAATACAGCAGATCTGGTCAAAGAAGTGGGGCACAGCTTACCTGTTCCGCCGGTATGTCGAAGTCTGTAGCGATGTCCTACACTGCACAAGTCGCCCACCCGAGCAAGCATGTCCCAAAACTTGCACTTGGTTGGCTAGCTTGCCGCGCAGGTGCACGACATCGAGCACAAGTACACAGTGAGACCATTGAAATGAAAAAAAAAAAAAAACCTCCTTGGGACCCGCTACAGGTAGGCAGGTAGGCTGCAAGAATAGGTACACATGTACCTGATAGAACGCACGGGGCTTGCGTTGCTGGTGACGTAGGCCGTGTGGCTGCCCACAGATGTAGACAATGTAGACAACAGGTACCTACCTAGGTGGCCTAGGATTGCCTGCTCAAAGCCACGTTAACGTGGTGTCGATGCAAGGTACCTATCTACCTGCCGCAAATGTGCTGCTCTGGAATGCAAGAGGCGAGGAATGCCTGGAAGAGAAGGGGAACTGGATAAGCCCAGCACCGGAAATGGGCATGCCTGACGCTGGCGCAGTCAGGCTCGTAGACGCCCGAGCTATCCGAGCTCTCAGGAACAAAAAGCCTCTACGGAATCTCCACAGAGGACGCGAGCAGAGAGGACCATCTAGCGAGTCCTAGGTGCCTGCCTGCCTCGCTGGGCGAGCACCACCAGCCAGCTTACCTGTTACTCGAGGGTACTCTTTTGTCGGCGACAATGAGATGCAAAGGTGCGACATACCTTTCAGGTACCTCGACGTTGCGCCGAATGTGATTCGAAAGGGCGACAGGCATCAAGCAGTCGTCCCGGTCAGAAGTGGGGTCAAAAGTTCGGTGCATTACATCAGTCCACGCATCCCCGCCCCCGCCAACGCCCAGCCAGCCCAGCCCAGCTTGCTCTGTCTACTCAGCCCAGCTCGGACTGCCTGCCAACTTCGCATTCGTTTTGCGCTGCCTAACACGGCTGCTAACACCCATATTAAGACGGGCCCTGTTTGCTGCCCGCCGTCGCATGAATACCCGCCGACCCGTTTCCTCATAGAATTACCCGTTACCCGACGCATCGCAATAGCCCAGGGTCGCTTTGGCAAGCCCGCCTAACCTCCACACGACAAGAAGCAGCAATCTCCTACCTCCATAACCCCCCCTTTCTGCTGTCTTACGAACGCCCCATCCTGTGGTGAAGCAGTCTCGTCCTCTTCTATTCTTCGGAGACAGGGGCAAACTCCACGCTGCCACGATGAATGTCTTGAAACTTCAGAGGTTTGTGGGCGCTCTCTTCTCTGGCCAGAGAAACACCCTGGAATCCACTGCCTCATTCTTCCGGCGCTGACCCCTCTCGCGCGCAGGAAGTATCCTCAATTCCCGCAAGATCAGATCTTCGGTCTGACCGACGCCTTCCGTAAACTCGATGTCGACGACAAGGGCTACATTGATGAGGCTACAGCCATCAAGGCGACGCAGGCCAGTGAGCGTCAGCCGTATGACGTTGTGCGACAAGCGCTGAAAGAGGTCGACCTCGACTCCTCACGGCGTGTGGAGCTCGAGGATTACGTCGGTGTACGTTTCATTCCCCCCATGCCGAGAAAGTTCCTTATTAGTGCTCTGCGCAAAAGCTGACAACGAGATGGATTCGTAAAGCTCATCGCCAAGCTACGTGATTCCTCGCCCGCGCAAAAGCGCATGTCGACCGGCCCAGCGCCGGGTGCCGCCGCGAGCATTGTCGCGCAAGCCACCGGCGGAGGTGGACGCGCGCGTGCCACCTCCAACGCCGGCAAGATTCACGTCCAAGGTTCCAATGCCAACGTCACGCACACCATCAACGAGGATGAGCGCACCGAGTTCACTCGTCACATCAATGCCGTCCTCGCTGGCGACCCTGACCTCGGCAGCCGACTTCCCTTCCCCACCGACACGTTCGAGATGTTTGACGACTGCAAGGACGGTCTTGTCCTCGCCAAGCTCATCAACGACAGTGTGCCGGACACCATTGATGAGCGTGTTCTCAACTTGCCGGGAAGGAAGATCAAGACCCTCAATGCCTTCCACAAGACCGAGAACAACAACATTGTCATTGAATCTGCCAAGGGTATCGGCTGTTCCGTCGTCAACATTGGCAGTGGAGATATCATTGAGGGCCGCGAACACTTGATTCTCGGTCTCATCTGGCAGATTATCCGTCGTGGTCTGCTTGGCAAGATTGATATCAAGTTGCACCCTGAGCTTTACCGGCTTCTTGAGGAGGACGAAACTCTGGAGCAGTTCCTCAGGCTGCCCCCTGAGCAGATCCTTCTGCGCTGGGTCAACTACCACCTGAAGGCGGCCAACTGGCCAAGAAGGTGTGCTTTCCTCATTCATGAAGTACTGACTTGTGGCATCAACTAACACGTCCCAGGGTGAACAACTTTTCCAGCGATATCAAGGACGGCGAGAACTACACTGTTCTGCTCGCCCAGATCGGATCCGAGTACGGCAACACACGCGCGCCACTGCAGACCAATGATCTCCTGCAGAGGGCCGAGCAGGTTCTCGAGAATGCTGACAAGATGGGATGCCGCAAGTTTTTGACTCCGACGTCGCTCGTGGCCGGAAACCCCAAGCTCAACCTGGCTTTCGTCGCGAACCTATTCAACAACCACCCTTGCCTCGACCCCATTACCGAGGAGGAGAAGCTCGAGGTCGAGGATTTCGATGCTGAGGGTGAGCGCGAAGCTCGTGTCTTCACCTTGTGGCTCAACAGTCTGGATGTCCAGCCGGCCGTTCAGTCTTTCTTTGACGACCTGAGGGACGGCACCATCCTGCTCAAGCCTACGACAAAGTCATCAAGGGCTCGGTGAACCAGCGACACGTGAACAAGCGCCCCGCGCACGGCGGCGAGGTGTCGAGGTTCAAGGCTGTGGAGAACACCAACTACGCGATCGAACTTGGCAAGCAAAACGGGTTCTCTCTCGTCGGTATCCAAGGAGCCGACATCACCGACGGTCAAAGAACGCTCACCCTCGGCCTGGTTTGGCAGCTGATGCGCAAGGACATTACCCTGACCCTGTCTGCGCTTGCGCAGCGCCTAGGCAAGAGGGAAATCACAGACTCCGAGATGGTACGCTGGGCCAACGAAATGTCAAAGAAGGGCGGCAGGAACTCGGCCATTCGATCCTTCAAAGATCCATCGATCGGCACCGGCATCTTCTTCCTCGACGTCCTCAATGGCATGAAGAGCAGCTATGTAGACTACGACCTCGTGACGCCGGGCCACACCGATGACGATGCGTACCTCAACGCCAAGCTCAGCATCAGCATTGCTCGAAAGATGGGAGCCACCATTTGGCTGGTGCCGGAGGACATTTGCCAGGTCCGCAGCCGACTTGTCACCACCTTTATCGGTAAGAAAAATCGGAAAAGCCAAGCCCTTGTTGTGTAACATGCAAGCTAACCTGTGCCTTTAGGCTCTCTGATGGCAACATCGGAAAGGATGTAGATCGCGATTGGAGAAGTAAATGTGCAGGCGCACTTGGCCAAGCGATGCTGCCATGCGAATGTTGTGGACTCGATTGATTGGGGTCATTTTGTCGGTGATGGGTGGGGGTCTCAGCGCCGTCTTGTCACCAGCCAGCATTGTGCTCTGGAAGGTTCTACGAGTTCTTGTTCTACATGCGTAAAACGAATCACCTATCAAGTTATTTCTTGTGCTTACAGTGTGTGATGCGATCAATATGAGGTCATCCCGGTTCAATCCATAAAGCGCAACCTGGCTGCTTCTTCAATTCTGCCGCTGTGTCATCTTCGTCGCACCATCGTAGGTATCGAGATCAAGAGAAAAAAATCCGAATAAGGGAATCCTTGAACTAACTGCCTAAATTCTTGTTGGCGGCAACGATGCATGTTGATAGAATGTGAGAATTAAGGACAACCTCAAGGATGCCGGCTGTGGCTGCACTTGGTGTCGTCACAGGTCGACCGGTATTACATAAGCGTGGGAGCTGTTGGCTGACGGATTCCCGAAACTTTTGACGCATGCAACCAGAGGCACCTATCCTCCCCCAATTCCTGTGGTCAACGCGCATCTCTTGTTTTTATCACCTGTGCCTGCCTATCGAGAACACTCGTCGCGGCATTCTTCTCAGCCACTCAATTGAAAGTACGATACATACTCGCTTCTTCTTCTTTGTTTCCGCGCATTCCGCCAACACTACAACCATGTCGCGCGGCGGCGGAACCACGTTGTACGTCACCGGCTTCAGCCATGGTACTCGTGCTCGCGACCTTGCCTACGAGTTCGAACGGTATGTCCAACTGCAATCAATCAGCCTTACGTTGTCGATGCCTCCGCCCTCCTCTACCTCCACCTACCTGCCTCCTGCGCGCGATCCTTCCGAGCTTTCGACTGTCCTCCCTCCCTGATCCTCCTCGTCGTCGTCGTCGTCGTCACTCGCTCTCCCCGTAACCAACGTCACTGGCTGTCGTTCAGCCTTGCGCCGCCCTCCTCCCACCGTTCATCCCGCCTCGATTCGGTCCCGACAGGCAACTTTTGTTGCGCCGACTGCCAGCGACTGGCATGCTCAGCGCATCTATTGTTTGGATCAACGGTGGCACATGTCGTTGCCCTCCTGAAACCCACCTTGTTTGAAGTCACTAACATGAACTTCTTCTAACAGCTACGGACGATTGGTACGATGCGATATCCCGGCACCCCGATCCGCCTCGAGCAGACTGTGAGTAACTGTCGAGCATCTTTCTTGAGGTCCGCATTCTGAACACAGGTATCATCTAGCTTTGCCTTTGTTGAGTACGAAGATCGTCGTGATTCCGACGATGCCTACCACGAGATGCATAACAAGCGCATTGGACGTGACGATGTTCTGAAGATCGAGGTCAGTATCCCAAACCATATTACACACTCCTGTTGTTGCAGCGCCAACTGACCTGCTTCGCAGTGGGCCCGCACACCTCCTTCTGCCTCTTGGCGGTTCGATTCCGGTCGCGATCGTGAGCGCGCCCCCAGACGCTCCTCTCCCCGTCGTGGACGGTCGCCCTCTCCCCGCCGCAGCCCGCGCGACTCCTCCCCCCCCCCTCGAAAGGAAGCCCGCCGTGATCGTGACCGCGACTATGACCGCGACAGCCGCCGGGACCGATCTCGTAGCCCCGACCGACGGTATGATTAGAGACCCTTCAATCGACCGTGTTGCTCAGCGATATTAACTGATGTAGTGGCGACAGCCCCCGCGACGCTAAGGACGACCGCGACGTTAAGGACGACCGTGACGACCGGGACCGCCGCGACAGCGGTGCCAATGGCGACGACCGCAAACGTACGTTCTCACCCCTCACACTCGCGAGCAAGCAGGTTTGCTGACGATGCCCGCAGCCATTGACAGTCCACCTCCCGTCCATGACGACCTGGACGTTGCGGAGTAGTGAAGTATATTGGCAAGTCGCGGCTCTTTATGAGCGATCCAAAACGGCTGTTGGGCGCAGGCTTTTGATCTCCCTTTTCTCCAAGTTGTTCCGAGTCTGCCAAAATTTTCCCTTACCTACAATGGATTTTCTAGTCTCGATGCGCCCGAGCCCTTGCTCCATCTCCCACCCCCTCTTCCGATATCTTCTTCTACGCCCTCCCACAACCCGAACGACCGAGCGACCGATCCTCCCCCCTTGGACCTGCGGAGCCGGCGGAACAACCATTCGAAGCACGAAAGCGGACACGGACAGGAGCACTCTACCTCTGGCGCACAAGCTCACCTCAGTTCAGCAGACCCAGGGCCTTCCCAATATCGGACCATCGGTTACGAACACTTTTGTAGATTAGGTAGCGGATGTAGGTCAATTTCTTATTAACATGAAGCCCTCCGCCGCAGAACTTGCACCAGCTGCTCCAAGGACGTGCTGTCTCTCCATCCGAGACCACCACGGCCCCAGCTGGTCACACCCTGTGACCAATGAATTAGCTGTGACTTACTCGACAATTACCGTATTGCTTGAGAATGAGTCTTAGTGTCGTATGACGACTGATTGAATTCGTGCACATCCCTCTTGTGATGTATGTCCTTCGTCCTCTAGCGTGCCACCGTCGTTTCCAGCGATTTTGCATTCATGTGCATGCTGCAGAGGTTCGTGATCCAGTGACTCGCTGAATTGTGGTCTCCCGGCGGAATGAGAGCCTGATACGTTGGAGGCAGCCAAGAGGTGAGTGACCCAGCTGGTGCTGGCGTTACAGGACGGCTTCGGGCGGTTCAGGGCCTCGTTCGCTGGAGGACGACCCACTCTAAGGATCATCCTGTCCAAGCTGCCAAGCCTTCCTTGGCCACTCATTGGCAGAAGCCCACCAGCGTACCCCAAAGCACCTCCACTATTGAGGTCACGGCCATGGCAGCGGCTTGTGACCGAAGCCAGCGGGCGGGTTCGATCTTGCGTCAAACCTCTCCTAGTTTGGCCGACAACTCGTTCCCCATTCTCCCGACACCAACGTCTACCCATGATCCTCGAGCAGCTTGCCGGCCTATTCTGCGGGGGCACACCGGTCACTGTCATTTGCGACGGCGTCTTCTGAGGCTGCTACCTACGAACACTTTCGCCTGTACCACCACAGATTGGACTCCTTCGCGCTGTCTCACGGTATCAACGAGGACGACCTATCTCCTACGGAGGAACCGACTACATAGCGCAGCTTTTCGTCGACAAGCATTCACAGAGCTTCTCCCTGACTACGATCTGGCTCATTCACCAGCTACGAGGTGCGGCTGACTTAATTGATTCGATCATCACTTCACCAACGGAGTATGCGGCGCAGAACTGTGCTTTAAACACATCCACAAGCTTCCACGAACCACCCGACTATGTCGCCCTACCGACAGTCCAGATACCTATAACGCCATACAAGCTAGCCAAGATCCTCCTTTTTCTCCTCTACGAATACGATCTCGCCACACCTATATTTATCTCTATCCGATGATAGCAATTGCATTATTACGCAAGACCGCACCTATTATTTCCTTGTTATAGGCCCTTCGGAGCTAGTATCATTCTTTGCGCTGCGAAAGGCTCGAAACGAGATCTCTCTTCGTTGGCCGTCATGGTAAGTTGACGACCCTGTACTGGAATGGTCAGACCTGTCTGTGAAGGGATATGGCTCTTATTTATTGTTTCCCCAGTCCGAAACCGAGATCGCTGAAGCCCGGGTCGCACCCGTGGACCGCACTACACAATTCTACGAAACGATATCACAACCCGTTGTCGCGGCCTTTTGCGCCGGCGGTGTGGCCGGTGCTGTGTCGAGAACCGTCGTCTCCCCGCTGGAGCGGCTCAAGATTCTCTTTCAGATCCAGAGCGCTGGCCGAGATGCGTACAAGTTGTCCGTCGGCCAGGGCCTCAAGAAGATGTGGGTTGAGGAAGGATGGCGAGGTTTCATGCGCGGCAACGGAACCAA
This sequence comes from Verticillium longisporum, assembly GCA_019188255.1. Taxonomy (NCBI): domain Eukaryota; kingdom Fungi; phylum Ascomycota; class Sordariomycetes; order Glomerellales; family Plectosphaerellaceae; genus Verticillium; species Verticillium longisporum. The sequence goes on from JAETXT010000007.1 coordinate 1,147,150, forward strand.
CTGCATTCGCATTGTCCCGTATTCTGCTGTGCAATTCGGCAGCTACAACTTTTACAAGAGGGTATAGTTGCAACGTCTAGCCTGCTTGCCTGCTCGCTCCATGCATGCTGACAAGAAGGCGTCAAGAACATATTTGAAGCCTCCCCAGGCGCGGAGCTCTCATCGGTAACACGCCTCATTTGCGGCGGCGCGGCTGGCATCACGTCGGTCTTCTTCACATACCCGCTCGACATCGTCCGAACCCGCCTGTCTATCCAATCTGCCTCGTTCGCCGAGCTTGGGGCTCGACCAGACCACTTGCCTGGCATGTGGTCCACCCTGAAGTCCATGTACAAAACTGAGGGTGGTATGGCTGCCCTATACAGAGGCATCACACCTACAGTAGCCGGCGTGGCGCCATATGTGAGTGTCCAAGGCACGGACCTGTTCCCGAGACATTGCAGCTGACTGAGAGTTCTTGTACAGGTCGGGCTCAACTTCATGACGTATGAGATAGTGCGGACGTATCTCACACCTGAAGGAGAGCAAAACCCGAGCGCAGTGAGGAAGCTGTTGGCTGGTGCAATCTCTGGCGCTGTTGCGCAGACGTGCACATATCCATTGTAAGTCCTCACCTCACAACGCCACCAAGTCTTTGTCATCTAACGCCTCCAAGCGACGTTCTACGAAGGCGTTTCCAGATCAACACCATGTCTGGTATGGGGTACCAATACAAAGGCGTCACAGACGCCATCAAGGTCATTCTTGCGCAGGAGGGCATCAAAGGTCTTTACAAAGGCATCGTGCCGAACTTGTTGAAGGTGGCGCCCAGTATGGCGTCAAGTTGGTTGAGCTTCGAGCTGTCCCGGGACTTCCTCGTGTCGTTGAACCCGGGGGACGAAGAGGTCGTCATTTGAGTTTGAGACGGCGTGGTGGTTTGATATTGTACAACTGGTAGACGGTAGCGATCATGAAATCGACTTGTGCAATCAAGAGAAGTTGAATGTTGAGAACCTACTGCATCTGAGTGCCACCGCATCATCTATCTTAAGAATACTCAAGTGCCTGCCTTTTGAGAATGGAAGAAGTCAGAAGTTGTATACAAGTTGGAGGTTGGAGCAGCGTGATGTTATGCAACCTTGTTGATTGATGCTACACCGAGAATTCACCCTGTCTCTCACCGAGGTAAGAGAAACGCATGTGGGGCGCTAGGCCAATCAAAACCATCATGCCTAGCGAGCAAAGTCCCGCCCTCGCCATCTCTCATGGTCCGAGCGTCTTCACAACTGCCCTAGTAATTTTCGCCCACAATTCCCCTCCCACCTCCAGTCTTTCCAAGGTGTGGGAATTTCTCTTTTTTTCTTTCTCGAACGAACCTTCCGACAGCGACAACCACCACCCATCGACTTAGTTCCGGACATCGCGAAGTCGACGACAAGATGGGTACGTAAACTCCCACCATCCGAGCCTTTATACCATGCGAGTGGAGTTACCTTCGGGTGCTCTGCGACCTGGCACGCGCGCACTTGCCTCCTCGCCGAGGACGAACCGCCGCAGCAGTCCTTGAGCATGATCGATCGAAAGGCTGACGATGGATTCTTCCCCTCACAATAGGCATTGATCTCAACCGTCACCACGTGCGCGGCACTCACCGCACGGCTCCCAAGAGCCAGAACGTGTACCTGAAGCTTCTCGTCAAGCTGTACCGCTTCCTGGCCCGTAAGTTTTCCCGTCAAGGCTTCCTCAAGAAGAAAAAGACTTGGATCGAGAAGGCATGGGGCTGACCGAACGTGACAGGCCGTACCGATGCCAACTTCAACAAGGTCGTCCTCCGCCGCCTGTTCACGTCCCGCATCAACCGCCCTCCCGTCTCCCTGTCCCGCATTGCGGCCAACATCAAGGAGGATGAGAAGCGCACCGTCGTTGTTGTCGGCACCATCACCGACGACAACCGTCTCCTGACGGTCCCCAAGGTGACCATCGCCGCCCTGCGATTCACCGCCACCGCCCGTGCCCGTCTGGCTGCCGCCGGCGGCGAGGCCATCACCCTCGACCAGCTTGCCCTCCGCTCCCCACCGGCGGCAACACCCGGCTGCCCCGGGGCCCGAAGAACGCCGGTGGGGGCGCCAAGCACTTAGTTTTCCGCCCCCACCGCCACAAGGTATGCCGCCCCCCCTCACCCAACAGCCTGTACCTTCTCCGCAACGGCTTGCTGACCCCCCTCTGCAGAAGCCCTACGTCGCCTCCAAGGGCCGCAAGTTCGAGCGTGCCCGTGGTCGCAGACGCTCCAGGGGTTTCAAGGTGTAAGCGGGTTTTACAACGGAATTGGACGATCTGGGTCTGCTGCGGTTTGGCTCTCGCGTTCTTCGCGCCACGACGCTCAACGGAAGACGCGGGATCGGTCAGGGAAATGGTTATGCATGGTACTGGCGTCGATCGGTATCCCAAAATTCGACGTATGCGAATACACACTCTGGCTTTTTGCCTTTACCAGGATTGGCCCCGGCTCTTGCATGTACCTTTCCATTCGTGGCATGCGGCCCATATCATGTCCCCAAATCCTAGTAATCCTTGCCTTGACGACTGTCCTCAATGTGTGTTTGATTCTTCGTGAAAGGCTGTCATGCAGCCTTCATCGAACATGTATTGATACGTGTGACCCCTCCGAGACATTGCTTCTGGCGCCCGTCTAGACTTGCTTGCAGTCCGCTCGTCGGGCTTTGTGCGAGTTATAGTCACTTATTGTGCTCATGATTCCAAACATCATTCGTTCGGCACATAGTACAGGCAGGCGGCTATATGATGGTGCCACTTGACGTTCCCGTACGATCACAATACGAGTCATGCGTGGCGAGGTTAAGGACTGGTCATTTCTAAATACGCAGGCACCCTCTCGCGTGCCTTGAGCCGCGGTGCCTGCCAGTTCCTACTGATACAAATCGGCCCTCCCGGGCATCGTCTGCCCCTTTTTTGGACATGCAGACTTTGAAGCTCTAGTAGCCAGTTTTTGAGCTCCTCAGGCAGGCGTTGCTATAGTACTATCCTGGTGCAAGGCCACGAAGCTGGGGATGCAATACTGTGGTGGATCTTTTCTGCGGGCTCATCGGCCCTTTTGGCCATCTCATCTGCCGTCATCTACATGAAAGGGGGCAGAGAGAAGGGGTATCCGCCGTTCTTGATGCGGAAGACGCTGAGAAGGAAGCTGTACATGATGAACATGACGCCAGCACCAGCCAAGATGGCTATTTGCTGCTTCTTAGGATCAGCAATTCGCGGCACCTTCACAGTCAGCGCGATGGCGCAGAATGCTAGGACACCATCTGGGAGTGCATTAGTCAAGTCACCCGTGATTGAAGGGTTTGGTGGCAACTTACAAATGGCAGCGACGATCTGTGTCTCCATGCCGAGCTGGTTCTGGAAGCCACCAGTGAAGTAAGTGACGCCGCCCTTGCCATTGCCGACAACGTACGGTGTCTTGCGAATCAGGGTGAACATGTAGCCGCTGGTGAATAGGAGGATCGTGATAAGGCTGAAGACGGCCCAGAGGTTGCGGCTCCTAATGACAGGAAGGACGTAAGGAGAAGCCGTGATGAGGGCAGTACCCAGGCCAAGCGTGACGACAACAGTCGAGATCCATCGCATCCAGTTGATGGGACGCTTCACGCTCGGTTGGGGGCGGCCGACCATGTGGCGAGCGAGCCACGAGTGGACTTGTTCGGCAACCTGGGGTCTGTTCAAGTTAGTGATATGGCTCAGGAGATACATTCCAGTCTCAATTAGACATACCCGCTGGTGAAGTCGTAGCGCAAGGGCTCGGAAGATGCGACAGCGTGGGGTCCGGTAGTAGGCAGATACAGCAGTAGAACAGGTGCGGTTTGAAGTCCGAGCTAGGCAAGAACGTTACGTTAGCCGACTTGTCTGGAAGTGCTCGCAAGCTCCAAGGCACCCTGGGCGTTCGGATTACTTACCGACATGAATGTATCCCGGCCATCGGCGAAATCCAGAGTTCCGAAGATCATGCGGGACTCGGCTTTCTTGTCACCCTTGGTCCAGCTGCGTGACAGGATGTCCCACTCGGGTTGAAACTCGCGACACAGCTGGCATCCGAACTTGGAGTCGAGGGCCGTCAGCAACACCATGGTGGTGTAATCACGCGGCAATGCAGTGATCTGCTTGAAAGTCTTGTCGTTGAGCTTGACGGGCGAGGACGATAGTGCCTTGGTGTGGAAGTCCTGGAAGCGCTCCTCTGACGACTTGGCGGCCGCTAGAGCTCCTGACGCCAGAAGCGCAAGGCGAAGGAGGGAGGAAAACCAACGCATGGCGGGCTGAACTGAGATCGACGAACGATGGTTTGTGACTGTATTCAATGCGGTGCACAGTCCCGCGTGCCGGAAAAATTGTCTGGTGCGTGGTGGGCGTTGACGTTGACGTTGACGATGTGGCTTCCACCACGGTACTTCTGGTGCATGTGTCAATTGGAGGTCGTACTGGACACTTTGGGCAGGAGCACTGGGCAGGCGGACCAGAGTAGAGGGTACGTACCTTGCAACTCTCGAATCGACTAGCTGTCGACCTGATTGGCGCATACTAGGCATTCTGGGGCCTTGTCTGTGTGAGTTACGTGGGGTAGGTGTGCACTTCCAGCCAAGAGCTCATGCGGTCACATGACAGTGACACTAGTTCATTCTTGGAATCATGTTTACTTACGCCACGCTCAACATCCAAACACACGAAGATGTAAGATCTCTTACAGAACAACGTCCACGCATCGGATCTTCCATACTCTACAGTCTTATCCTGCTCTTGTCTGTGATAAAGGCGTCTTTCGTCGCGTCTTTAGCACTCAAGTTCAGGTTACCCATGACAGATATCTGACAGTATCACGTACCCCACCACATCGTACGCGTACGTGACTGGCGCGATGCCTGTCAACACCCGTCTTCTGGACGCTGAGCAGGTATGAAATCTCTAAATCAGCGAATAACTACGGCCAGGAGCTGAGCCGATGATTAGCGTCAGCAGCGTATTCACGAGCACACCATGGCGCATCAAAGCCAACTTCACCAATCCGAGCTTGTGGTCAATGACGAGAAGACACGGAGGCTGAGGGTACGAAAGCAGCTATTGGCAGACGACAATGATGCTTTGAAACAGCGCCTGAAGGTCTGCGGGTCCCAGATCACTCAGCTGTCGGGACAGCTCGAACAGGCACAGTCGGAGGTGAAGGCAGCGAAGCAAGCCTATCGCCAGCTTAAAAAAGCCCTCGATACCCAAGCACGGGAAGCCTCACACCTCAAGGTATGTGCTAAACGGCTCTAGATCATCTTCCATTCCGCCATTGACGCATTGTCTGCAGATGGAGCTCGAGTCGCTCAACAACACAGCCCAGGATTCCACCAAGGTGCTAGCCGAAAAGCTGGCTCTCAGTCGCGAAATTGCGCAATTGAAACCGGAACTTGAGCACCTACGTTCCCAGCTGGCACATCAACAGACTGTGCTTGCGGAAAAGCTGTCTTTGGAGCGACAACTCAACTCGGCTGAAGTTGAGCTAGCCGCCGAAAGGCGTGCTCGGTTACAATCCGCGGAGAAGCACGAGCTTGAAAGAGCCGACGGCGACGAAACAAAGCAGAAGCTGAAGTATTTCGAAACCCGATTGGCAGTCGAAACACGAGAATCTGAACGACTTCGTCAAGAACTTGCATCAGCGCAAGACGATTCACGATCACAAGAGGAGAGGACCGCCGCGGACGCAGAACTGCAGGCAAAAGTCAAAGAACTCGAGAAGTTATTGGCGACTGAGAAAAACGAGGCCAAGCGGGCGAAGAAGGAAGCTGAAGTTGCGCTGTCTGAGCTGCAGGCCCAGAATGAAAACCTCGAGTCCAGGGTGGACAGCCTCAAGACGAAGTTGCGAAGCACTCAAAGCGAACTGAAGGGATCCAAAGCGGAGCTCGAGGCCATGCGAGAGGCACATGCCACGAACCTCAAGGGCGCAAGCCGCGCACCAGGACCCGATCACCACGCTACGAAGAAACGACGAGCTGTAGATCTAGGTGCTGAGGACATCACAACTGAGGCCACTAATGATGGCGATTGGAAATCTCGCCGACCCGCTAAGAAACGAGGGCTTGACCAAACGCTACTTGGAGAGAAGTCCACATTCTCGATTACGCCTTTCCTGAATCGCACCAAGGGTGTGAACGTCGACGCGTCTGTGGACGAGGATGCAGAGGAAGATGAAGCGGATGTGAGCCATATTCCTCATGCCGAAACGGTCCGGAGGGCTGAGGCCGAGGCTGTGGATGCAGTTAAGGACGTGGAGAGGGCGCTCGTCTCTGCCACATCCGGAGCTGAAGGAAAGCAAGGCAAGGCTCGAGGAAGGCCTAAGAAGGCTCTTGCGTCGACGTCCCCCAACATTCCACCCCGCGCAGTCGCTCGGCCAGACAAGATGAAGAAGGCTGCAAGGAACGTTGCGGTGCTGACGCAGGTTACTGAGGAATCGACTGAAGTTGAAGCTCCAGCAGCCGGTACAGTCAGCGCTGCGCATGATGTTTCAGACCCCTCTCTTGACGCCTCTGTCGAGAACGGGGCCGTCAAGCCAGCTGTTCGGGTTCTCGAGAAGAAGAAGAAGCGCAAACTGATCGGTGACAGCTCAAAGACGATATTCGACGAGGAAGACGCAGAGCCTGTAGATCTACCGGTCAAGAGGAGCAACCAAATCAAGCTTGGACCGGGCAAGATTCTGAAGAACCCCAAGCTGGGCATGGCTCGCAAGGCCTTTGCTGGGGCGGCGTTCTCTCCCCTCAAGAAAGATCGTAGGGGCGTAGGCGCGAGTTTTCTTGTATAGGTCTTGGTCCGGGACATGTTTGAGGTTGGCAGGACTTTGGTCCAGTTTGGCGTTATTGATTTGAAGTGTAGGGATGCATTAATCGGCGTACTATTGTGACTGGGGTGTCACAGCAGGTTAATGGTATGTTGCACGTTTTGTGCAATACGAATATTACGTTCCTAATTGAGGAAAGTAAATGACAAGAACTTTGTACCACAAGAGCCAAACCTTGAAGTAACGTGACTGATTCTAGCTGCCGAAACCTCTTGTAACAATCAAATCCCTTATTCATACCTCTTCACTTGTAAGGCTCTGGACTTGAAGATCGCAAGTTCATCTCATTCGTCTGTGGCTTAGTCAGCATATCGCCGGAGCTTGGGCCTTGGAGAGTTCACTGATAGGTAGGTATGTTGTTGAACATGGAAGAGACTGATGAAATCACAAAGCATTGATTTAATCGTCCATCCTTCATTTCTTCTGCCACAAGCTGCTCGCCATTAATATAATATACCATACTTGATTGAGATTCTTTTAGTAACCAGCTATAAGCCATGAGCAGCAGCCTGGCTGGCAGGTTTCATTTTCGACGCCTTCCCACGTCATCAAAAGTGACGATTCCAATATCGTCCAGACTTACCATCCTTCCTCAACGAAAAGGGCCACAGAATCAATGCCGTCTATCGTCATCAAACAGTCGATGGAAGGCACGTCAGGGCAATGATGTTTTTGCACGAGAGGCTCGAGTGCAGGGACTCAAGAGCCGTGCTGCTTTTAAGCTTCTTGAGGTCGGTACACTCAAATTTGGTCACCACATGGCCATGTCCACCTAAACACAAGTATGCTGTGAGAATACGCAGCCACTAACTGTCGCTCCTAGTTGGATAGCAAGTACCGCATATTCAAGAAGGATCAGGTAGTCGTAGATCTCGTAAGACCTCCCACTCACTTCACATGTGTCTCGGTGCTGATGGAAAGCCAAGGGTTATGCTCCAGGGAGCTGGTCCCAGGTCGCGGTGGAGCGGACGAAGCCTTCAGGTAGTGTTCTCGGGATTGACCTGATCCCGGCACAACCACCACGAGGTGTGTCTACTATCCAGGGCGACTTTCTCTCGCCAGCAGTACAAGGTATGGTCAAGGATTTTCTGGTCCGGGCACAACGACGCCGCCGCCCCGACAGGAAACCGACAGTAAGCGCTGCGCAACCCGGCGACCAGTCTCACGGCGAAGTTGAGTCTCTCGGCGATGAGCCAGCCCTCAACACCGTTGTCGAAGACAAACCGAGCTACATCGACCTGGAACGGGCGGAGACGGCAGACCCAACAACAGCCGAGGAGGCGAGCAAGAGTTTGAAGTTGGTAAACGTATGTGTCTCTCTGCTTCTACGCTGCCGGCCCTGTTGGCTCCCTTTCCGCGGCTGCCGTGTGATTTGAACGTCTAGGCTTACCCATGCTAACTCGGCGAAAGGTTGTGTTGAGTGACATGTCAGCCCCATGGGACCAAACTTCCGGCTTCGGCGTGAACACACTTAGTAATCCTTACAACAGGATGATGAACACAAGCGGCGTCACCTTCAAAGACCACGTCGGCAGCATGGTCAGTGGAACGACTTTTGGTCTCTTATCGTGTTTCTAATGCGGGGCCGAAACAGGACCTCTGCTACGCAGCGCTCCAGTTTGCCAGCGATACCCTCAAGCCTGGCGGTCACTTTGTGTGCAAATTCTACCAGGGCGCAGAGGACAAAGAGCTGGAGAAACAGCTGCGGAAGCTCTTCGCCAAGGTATTCAGGGACAAGCCCGAGTCATCGCGGAAAGTGAATTAGTTCCCGCATAGCGACGTGCTACTGAAGATACTGACCCTCGGTATAGGACTCGAAAGAGGGCTACTTTGTTGGTCTGAACAGGAAGGCAACAGTGCACCTGGGAGATTCGAGCGACGAACCGAGCACATAGGTGTACCAGGAGCAGGGAAAATAGAGTGTAAATTCCACAAGACTTTGCAGATAATACGCCATCTACATATGGCCTTGGTTCGCACAACCGAGGCACGGATATGCTGTCGTTTCGTCACTGAAGCATCACACGGGTGCTGTTACATGAACCCTTCAAGGTAGTACTAGTGCTGCTCAATAAGAAATTTTGAAAATTATTCTGGCTCTGGGTTCACCCATGGATAACATGTGCATGACGTATTTACGATGAACATGTCTTAGGACATTGATCGTACTCTCATGAAAGTACAACCCTGCCGAGGCTTCATATGGTGTTGCGAACATGCCTTTGGGAATTGAGGCTCAAGTGATACTTGTGTCACCAACAAGGTCCTACAGAGATAGATGTAGTATCTCCAACTTACGTACGAACTAGCACACTCGCCCCTTCACCTGTTAAATCTCAACACGTTGCCATACACTACAGACATTTGAACAGCATCGGTAAACTGACATTTAACAGCGAGATTCAAAAGGACCAAACATTTACGTTCACATTCACTTGACTGGACGGATTTTGGTTCATGTGCCAGGATTTTCATTGGGGTCGTCTTCTGGGTTGATGCCCAGTCTCCGTTCGATGGCTACCTTTTTAGCCAGCGTGCAATCATCCATCCCCTTAACGATGTTGATTGACCAACCCTGTGCATCCGAAAGACCAAACGAGGAAGCCAGCCTAGGACGCCCGCCATGATCTACCATCATCTCCAGTCCTCCATCCCCTGCTTCAGCCGAAGTTCCACGTCATCACACAATGCCCTTTACTCATCATGTCTAGGTGCTTTACGCCCTGGACATGACACCCCAGGCGCGGATGACGTTGTCGGTGTAGCCGGCGAAGAGGGTCTGGCCATCGGCGCTCCAGGCCAGGCTGACACACTCGGGCTCACGGCTCTTCTTGCCGACGGCGGTGAACTCGGGCTTCAGCTCATCAACCTTGCTCTTCTTCTCGAGGTCGAAGATGATGATGCTGGTGGCGGTAGCGGCGCACAGCCAGTAGCGGTTGGGGGAGAAGACGAGCGTGGATCTCGTCGTTGGCGTTGAGAGAGTAGAGGTGCTTGGACTCGTTCAGGTCCCACAGCATGGTGGTACCGTCCTTGCCACCGGAGGCGCACAGGGAACCGTAGGGGAGATGGTGACGGTGTTGATGTAGCCGGTGTGGCCGATGTGGTCGGTCTGCAGCTTGCAGGTGTTGAGCTCCCAAACCTATCAATTGGATCAGCACATGTTTTGCCATGACAGGTATGCCGTGTAACAATTTGTAGCAGAATTTTAGAAAAAAATAGTTCGAATAAAAATCAGTGCATATGGTGAATAGTGGTCTCATGGCCTGCGAACAGGCTCTGAAGTAGCAAATACTTTTGGTTGCAATGCATCATGTGGGTTGCTGTGGTGCTCCCTCGTGGGAGGTCGCGAATGGGACAAGTGGAGTTTCGGCTTACCTTGACGAGCTTGTCCCAGCCGGAGGAGACAATGACGGGGTTCTGGGGGTTGGGGCTGAAGCGGACGCAGGAGACCCACTCGGTGTGGCCCTTGTCGGAGATGGTGAACTTGCAGTCACCGAGGGTGTTCCAGAGCTTGATGGTGCGGTCGCGCGAGCCGGAGACGATCTGACGGTTGTCGGCAGAGAAGGAGACGGAAAGAACGTCGTTGGTGTGGCCGACGAAGCGGCGGGTGGTGGTGCCGGTCGACAGCTCCCAAAGGCGGAGAGTCTTGTCCCACGAGGCGGACAGGGCGTAAGCGCCGTCAGAGGAGATAACCTGCCAGTCCTGCATCAGCCTATTGTCCACAGCAATCGTGACTTCTCTCAGTCGGTGGTTTCGAGGTTAAACATACGCAGTCCGAGACGATGTGGGAGTGGCCGTGGAGGGAGCGCTTGGGGTAGCCGTATTGGGACTCGTCGCGGGTCAGGTTCCAGATGATCAGGGTCTTGTCACGGCTACCGGACAGGAGCATGTTGGGGCTGTGAGGGTGTCGGCGTTAGCAATCGAAGATTCTCAGTACGACTGGCGCTGGAGGCTGCGTTTCGATCTGGGCGTGACGCAATGATGCTCGACGGGTGACGAGACCAAGGTTTCGTGGAAGGTTCGCTTACTTCTCGATGGAGGTCGCCAGACTGGTGACCCAGCCATTCTGCAAAGGCGCTGTTAGCAAGTCTTCTTTTTGAAATCATGTCGCGAGCGACGCTGCACCCCAATCTTGCCTGCCAGAAAGTTCCGACTGCGGCAAGATGAACTGACAATAGGGTGTCAACTTACGTGGCCCTCGAGGGTACCCTTCAGAACCAGCTGCTCAGCCATTCTCAATGCGCGATTACCGACACAGATAGATAGATGAGAAGGGAAGAGACGATTGTCGCGGTGTTGCAGGTTCGAGAGGTCGGAGTCCTGAAGCAAAATTCGTTGCTTTCTGTGGGAGGGAAATCGGATTTTGAGGTTAGGGCAGATTTCGCGTGGGGCTAGAGCCAATCGGAGCCAGCGTGGCTAGCTCGGTGGTCGACTGCCTACGTCCTCACCGAGGCTCCACCGAGAGCCAACCATCTGTTCCTTCCTTGCTGCACACTTGCCCAGATCCCCTGCCATCTTTGCAGTCCTGCAAGCGGGGCTTCCCAACCGATGTGGAGGCCCATTGCGGAAGTGGATTCAGGACTAGGGATTATGGATACGTCGACATTCACAGTCTCAAGTTCATCATATTTCTCTGCAATATATAGATAAACAGTGTTGAAAAGATGGTTCCACGGCACTTTCAACACGCTTCTCGCCTTGAATGCTTGGGCTCTGACTGGGCTTTTGAGTCCTTGGAACGGGTTTGGCATGCGAACAGCGGGCCTGAGATGTATCAATCGGTAGAGACTTGCGAGTGTTTGCAATCTAACATATGGACACTGCGTCCGGGTATCATTACTTATGTATCTTCCCCCACTGCTTAAACTTGTGCATACAACCAAGACTGCCTTGATTGTCTCCCTGGATGTATGGCACTGGACCACGGCAAGTGGCCATTATGAGAAGAGTGCTAGCTCAGCTGCCAACGCCGGACTGTCCTTGCGCCCCGGAGCCTCCGGTCCGTTTGCCCTGCCGCGGCACAGGTTTCCGTAGATATCTCGAATCAGCGTTGACAATCATGCTATGGTCGGCGATTTCAACCTGCCCGCTCTCGCCACCGTCCTGCTTCACGAACTTCTTCATAGCTGCCTCCCAGAGCTCATATCGGGATTTGGTAATAGTGTCGCGCTTGGACAGGTCGCTGACTTCCTTCTGCTTGCGCATCTTGGACGCGCGCACCAAGCCGCGGAGGGCCTCCTCGCCCTGCTTCGAGGCCTTGGCAGCCTCTTCGCGAATCTTCTTTGAGTCGCGGCCACTGTCGTCCTCTCTCGGCGTGTAGCGATATGTGTGGAGGCTTGGGAACTCCGGAAAAGGTCTGGGTATATGAGGTCTCTCCTCTTTCTCGTGCCTGCCGCTCAGCTCATCGGACAGCAGTGGCAGGGCGGCATCTGCACTCTCGTCGTTCAGCAGGGCGTTGAAGTAGGAGGGCGTCAGGTCTTCTTCAGGAATTGGGTTCTTGAGATGGGGCTTCAGCGAGGACGTGACGAGGGCGAACCGCCGCATGGTGGTCTCGAAATCGGCAGGTGTCGGCTGTTCTCTGCGGGCACCCAGAGCTATGCGCTTGAGATCGTCGATGAAGGATGCCAGGTCTGGAAACCGCACGTCAGCATCATGTCAGGTTGGAGAAGGCAGTGGTCGCAACGCACACGTCTCGACGAGGGACACATAGCTGGCCATTGCTGTTGGCTCGGCACCGTCGAATCCTACATGCTTCAACGCCAGGCCGATCGATCTCTCCAGGCTGCATTGGGATTGGTATTCGAGCGATGGGATGGTGACGGAGGAGCTTGCGCAGCTCGTCCCAGGGACAGGTTGGTCTGCCTCGTTCTGTCCGTCAAAATCGAGTCGCTGCCTCTTGTTGTTGAACTGAAGCTCGTCACTAGCCTCAAGGCTTGCGCCTCGTTTGCGTGGGCTTCCTGACATAGCGAAGATGGGAAAGGGTCGACTGTGGAAGGGCGGCTCGAGTGGGCGGGTAGCCAAACTGAGCGGCAAGATAGGGTTGTACTTGGAAACGGGCGAATTTAAAGGCTACAAAGGAACCGTTTGAGTACTGGCGCGCCTGGCTCAGTTGCTTCTGCGAGGTACGGATGCTGAGGTGGTTGTTAATGGCGTGACGACGTTTGACGCGGATGTTGGTGGTCGCGCAGCACGGTGCAAGTGGAGGTGGGTTCTGCCGAGTCACTCGATCAGTTCCGCTAGTCTCGCTGCTTTTAGAACCAGCATGCCAAAAGCCACCCAAAGTGACACTCACTGCGCGAACAGTGTAAGGGGGGAATGGATTATCCAGAAGGTAACAGCACGGTGGGAGGCTACCTTGTCGTACGATAAAAGCTTCAAGAAAGAACTGAAGTGGATGTCTACACGCTTCAAAAAGATGAATTAAAACACTCACGCGCAATCGACGTGAATGGGTCACCGAATTCATGGTGCTCTACTTGATGGATATGTCAGTTTAGCCAGCTCGACAGTCCGTGCACGACAGAGTGACGGCCTGTGGGGGCATGTACGTGTGGATCAAGCGAGCATCCAACAACAACTCCCTGTGGTGTAGTTGGCTATCACGTTCGACTGTAACTGGTATCATTTCCAATCGAAAGGTCACCGGCTCGATTCCGGTCGGGGAGATCACCACAAGAAGCTTAGCTTCTCCAATCTTTTTAAACTTTTGAACATCTTACTCGTGTTGCTTGACCAATATTTTGACCTTTCTGACCTTTCTTGATGAGAGATTCGTCGTGCCGACAGCCGAATGTCGATTTTGAGGTGCCACAACTCCTCCTTCCGCGGTAAAGAGGGCGCCGCTTTGCTCTCAGGTGCGACCCGCCCTCAGCACCTGCTTTCCCTGACCACCTCTCTGGAGCCTACGTTACCTGGACGCTCCCAGTGCGGTCAAGGCTGCCTCAACTTACCCTGTGCAACGCCATCTGGACTGAAGGCTCATCCAAGTGCCTAAACTTACCCATCTGCTTACGACGGGGCAATTGAACTGCTGAACGGAACGACGCGAACCATTTCGACGTTCCATCAGGGAGCAATGAAAAGAAGACGCCGCGTCAGTGAAGCAAGTTGGCTTGACAAGTGTTGGGTCGCCTTTTCGCCAGTCTCGAATTGTCACACGACTTCTGATCGCCCGCTCTCTTTTCGCGTATCTGCAAATTCGGTACCTGTCAAGTCTTGACCATGCATCTATCTGTACGCACACATGTGGGCATGGTCTACAGATTTCCCTCATCGTCGCCTAGCTATGTACACTTTTATTTCACATGGCCTAAAGCTTTTCTGTCCAGCGGCCATTCGCGTTTGCTTGCTAACCCCCCAGCCAGCGGATGTGACTTGGCCATGTCCCTTGTCCGGCTCGGGCTACAGTGACAGGTGCGGCCACGCGACCTCTGCTGGCTTGATGAGACCCCGCTCACTCACTCACTCAAGTCTTCACCCTTCAACCTCTTCCGTCCAGGCAACGCATGCTGGCAGCTTTTTTCGTCTACACTACGCCTCAGCCCTTTGCTGCTACGAATCCAACCACTGGCCCTCGAACCCATTGATAGACCATGTTCCCGTTTGACCAGTCGGCCCTACCGAGCCTCCCAAAGCGAAAGGCTCTCTTGGTGATTGATTTCCAAAGCGATTTTCTCGATGCTGAGGCCCCGCTGCGTGTCACGAGGCCCCATGGGTTCGTCGAAAAGACTGTACAGTTTGCCGACGCGTTTCGCCAGCTGGGCGACGTCATTTGGGTATGCTCCGAGTTTGACAAGGTGCGGCCCATAGCCGGCGAGCAGATACTGGCGACCGACGAGACCCCGAAGCCGAGCGCTGTCACTGCTGCCGGAGCTGCCTCCGGTCGGCGGCGAGGCCCCAAAGTGGAACTCATCCCAGCTCCCGTCGCTGATACCGATCCCGAAGCCTTTCTCAGTGCCGGCGGCATTCCATGCGTTCGCTCGCCCTCCGGCTCACAAATCCCTGGCAACGTCAAGGACGCATCGCTGAAGCGCGACGTCACTTTCATCAAATCGCATTACTCGGCCTTCAAGTCGGGCCAGCTCATTCATCTGCTACGGGGCAAGTTCATCACGCACATTTTCATAGCTGGCTCCCTGATGAACATTGGCGTCTTTGCCACGGCCCTTGACGCAGCCATGTACGGTTACGACATAACCATCGTCGAGGACTGCTGCGGCTATCGTTCGCAAGTGAGGCAAGGGAACGCCATCCAGTCAGTCATTGATGTCACTGGATGCGAAGTCGACAGCAGCAGCACAGTCCTTGAACAGCTTCGGGCGAAGCCTCCGTCCGCAAAACCCGCTGTCGCATCACCAGCCACGTCTTCCTCATCTGCGACGACAGCCAACAAGAAGGTTGGTGGCCTAGCCGGCGCCAGGACCCCGCCCATTCCAGGTCGTGTGCGTGGCAAGGCGTCGACGTCTGACCTACATGAGAAGCTGGCTGCTCTCAAAATTGGCAGTACCCCCGGCGGTCGCATTGAACCCGACTCTGATCCTAATAGCCTGGCGCTGGAGGTCGATCCCGATGCCCAGCCGTCCTTACACGACCTCAACAGCCCGAGGCGCAAACCATCGTCAGCTGATGACCGTGACCCAATCCTAGAGCTGGAGGCGATCAGAAACAAGTACAGAACTTCCAAAGATACACGGACGGACACATCACAAGCCAGAAAGCTCAAGCAGCCCAGACTGGCAGACATGGCAGCTCAAAACAAGCCCGGGCCTGTCGTCCCGGCACGCGTAGGCAAGAATCTCGAGCCGAAGATCATCGAACCAGAAGTCACGGTGCCCGCCACCGCCCACTCGGACTCGGTCTCGAAGGATGACCATGATCCTGCCACTGCAGAGACTTCACCAGAGACCTCTGAGCCGCTCTGCGAGGGTGATACTGTCATCATACACAATGTCCTCCCGCCCAACTTGCGCGAAGGCGTGTTTGAAAGATTGAAGGATGAGGTTGGTTGGCAGACCATGTCGCATCAAGGCGGCGAGGTTCCCCGCAAAGTAGCTGTCCAGGGACTCGTTGCCGAAGATGGTAGCATGCCTGTATACCGACATCCCGCGGACGAGTCGCCCCCGCTCTTTCCTTTTACCAAGACTGTTGTTGAGATCAAAGCTGTGGTCGAGGAGAAGCTGGGTCACCCACTCAACCACGTCTTAATCCAGTTCTACCGCGACGGAAACGACTACATTTCCGAGCACAGCGACAAGACGCTCGATATTGCCAAGGGTTCTTACATTGTTAATGTCAGTCTAGGCGCCGAGAGAACCATGATTTTCAGAACCAAGCGGGACGCGAAAGATCCCTCAAGAAAACGGATGACATCCCCGAGGGTGCGAAGCGCAAGACAACGCGCAAGCAGCTGCCGCACAACTCCCTCTGCCGCATGGGCCTTGTGACAAACATGCGATGGCTCCACGCCATCCGCCAAGACAAGCGTGCCGAACGAGACAAGACAGCACCTGAGCTTGCCTTTGCCAGCGGCCGCATCTCTTTGACGTTCCGCCAGATCGGGACCTTCCTGGACCGCGATGGCACCCTGATCTGGGGCCAAGGCGCCACGGGCAAGACGCGCGCTGATGCCCACCCTGTCGTCAACGGGCAAGGACCCGAGGCCGTGGCCATGCTGCGTGCCTTTGGAACCGAGAACCACGCGAGCGAGTTTGACTGGGATGCGCACTACGGGCAGGGCTTTGACGTGCTGCATATGAGCAGCGCGCCACGCTTGTTCTTTTCCGCCGATGCCGTTGTCAATATGCGCGTACAGCTCGCACTGGCCGAGTACGGCATTCTCTTCGCCAAGGGCCGCATGCCGCCATCCTTTGACTGGAAGGAGGGGAAGGCTGAGGCTGCTGCTCCCGCCGTCATCTCGTCGGCTCTCGAGAGTCTGTCCATCAAGTACGTGGACAATGATGCCGACCGGTCGACGGTGCAGGGAGACATGGCCATTCTGCTTTACCTCGACGGCCTCCACGGGAAGCGCAGTGAGCCCAGCAAGGGCCAGGCTCGTATCTTGACGCGCTTCCAGCAGGGCCTCGCCCTCCTTGATAAGTGGCGCGCTATCAGATCGCAGGAAACAGATGACGTGACTGTGAAGCAACCAGCCAAGCCGCTGAAACGGGAACTCATAGTCTGGAACGATTATGCCGCCGAGAATGAGAGCATCGCAGGCGAGGTCGTGTCCATTGCCGACTTTGCCGTCTGGCCGGTCCTGCACGATATTGTGCAGACGCTCGGCGAGGGGGTCCTCAACGGTACGAAGTCCTTGAAGAAGTATTATCAGGCGTTCTCAGAGAGGGAGGCTACGATGAAAGTATTGGCTGTTGACCCGCCGGTAGCGGCGGTGACAGCGACACAGCCAGAGCCAGAGGATCAACCTGCAGCAGAGGCAAAGGCAGAAGGAGGGGCAAAACCTGCAGCAGAGGCAAAGGCAGAAGGAGGGGCAAAACCAGCAGCAGAGGAAGATGCAGGGGTAAAAGCAGAGGAATAGGTAAAGGCAGAGGGAAGGAAAAAGCAGAGGGAAGGAAAAAGCAGAGGGAAGGAAAAAGCAGAGGGAAACTCAGAGGCAGGGGCAAAAGGAGAAGACCGCGAAGGAAAGACTTTCACGGATGGTGGAGCGAAAAAGACGGATGATGCCTCGAAGGCGCAATAGTTGACAATATAGCCCGTCATCTGGAGGTTCAAATTGAATTCAAGGATCGAACCAAAATTAGTTCCACCTGAGACGACCGAGCCGACGTGTGCAGGGCACGGCACCCGGGTGCGTCATGACCATCTAGTGTACTGAGTGGTGACATGGAGTTCCCCCTTTGATCCAGGCCTGTCCAAGCATGCTGTCGTGTCAAGACACCATCCGACTGCGCTGTGCGTAAAACCTGTTGAAGATTCGGTGGCCTATCTAGTGCGAGGTAGATACAGGTACATACGCAGCATAACGAGTTAAGACGCCAGCCCGCAACTCCATTTGCAAGAAAGAGAGAAATAAAAAACAAGTAATTTCTGGCATCATCGTGCACCAGTACCATGTAGACGTGATAGGAGGAAGTCGGTAAGCAGAAACGCAATGACTCAATCTTCAAGGTTGTAAGTACATTTCATTCGTCTTTCGATCACACAAGTCTCACCCCGCCGCTCTATGCGCGCGAGGACACCCAGGGAAAAGGGTAGGTTCCGACCCAGTCGGACACCTCGGACCGCAGCTGCACAATCTCGGGGTCCGAGTCGCCGTTGCCCAGGTGTGCCATGAAGATGCGCTGCAGGCCAGGCTTCTTCTCGCCGCGCTCGGCGGCCGCCTTCTTGGCCGCCTTATCGATGCGCACAGCAATGGTGACGGCGCGGTCGATGATATCAGCGACGCGGCCAAAGTCCTCCTCGCTGAAACCCCTCGTCGTCATGGCCGGGGTGCCGATACGCAGGCCGCCGGGTACAAGCGCCGAGCGGTCACCAGGCACGGTGTTCTTGTTGGACGCGACGTCGACGAGCTCCAGCACACGCTCGACGCGGCTGCCGTCAATGCCCTGGGGCTTGAGGTCGACCAGCACGAGATGGTTCTCCGTGCCGCCGCCAACGAGCTTGTAGCCGAGGCCACCCTTCTCCTTGGACTCTCCGAGGCGGTGGGCTAGGGCCTTTGCGTTGGAGAGGACCTGGGTCTGGTAGGCGCGGAACTCGGGGGTCTGGGCCTGCTTGAGCGCGACCGAAAGGGCCGTGATGGTATGGTTGTGGGGGCCGCCCTGGTGACCGGGGAAGACGGAGGAATTGATGGGGTTCTCGAGGTTGTACAGCTCGTCCTCTTTAGTCTTGGCATTCTGCCTCCTCACGCCCTTGCGGAAGAAGATCATGGCGCCGCGGGGGCCCTCAAACTCTTGTGGCTAGTGGTTGTGACGATGTCGGCAAATGAGAATGGACTGGGCAGAACCTTGGCGGCAACAAGACCGGAGATATGAGCCATGTCAGCGAGGAGGTAGGCGTCTACCTTGTCGCAGATCTCACGAATGCGCTTGTAGTCGATGAGGCTGCTGTAGGCACTAGCGCCAGCGACGATGATCTTGGGTCGGTAGATGATGGCCATCTCCTCGAGCTTGTCATAATCAATGATACCGGTGGTCTCGTTGAGACGGTATGGGACTGTCTCGAAATACTTGGAGATGGCTGAGATCTTCTTGGTGGGAGTCTGGTATCCGTGGGACAGGTGGCCGCCGTGAGGCAGGTCGAGGCCCATGAGGCGGTCATGGGTGTTCATGAGGGCGGAATACACGTAGAGGTTGGCCGGCGCACCGGAGAGGGCTAAGAGAAGAAAGGGAGGTCAGTGAACCAGAGCCAAAGAAAAAATCGTCCCTTGGGTAGTCTTTCTCGTGTGTCTACATACCTTGAACGTTGACACCCCATTGGGAGGCGTCGAGATCGAAGGCCTCCAGCGCACGCTGCTGGCACAGCCGTTCCGACTGGTCGATAAACTCATTGCCGCCGTAGTACCTTGCTCCGGGATAGCCCTCGGAGTACTTGTCTTCGCCGGGCGTTAGATGTATACTGTCCCGCGGTTACGGAGGTTGGTTCCTGGCTTACTCTGCATGACACTGCCCAGGGCGTCAAGGACAGCCTGAGATGTGAAGTTCTCGGAAGGAATGAGGTTGATGAAGTGCTTCTGCCTGTTCTTTTCCTTCTCGATAATGTCGAAGACGGCCGGGTCGGCTTGCTGCAGGTTGCTCGAGAGAAGCTGTGTACACCACCAATGCGTCAGTCCATGGCGGCGGTGGTCAATTGATGCAGCGAGACATCCTACCTGCTGCTGTCCCTCGACATTCAGGGAAGACAGCGGCCTGACAGCTCCACGCGACAGGAGGACAGGCGCCGATCGAGCATGTACGGTTGGCCTCTTGATTATGGCGGCGGCGGCGGGCGAGGCGCAACGGCGCAAGGCACGAGACGTGCTTCGGAGGGCGGAGGCAGACATGGCGGCGGAGAGGTACGGCCCGGGGTCTTCAATCGTTTATCCTGGGACACCACTTGAGCCGAACAAATGCCTTGACAGGGAGGGGGGGGAACGGCTGGTTAAAGTAGTAATGGGTAGGAATGAGTCGACAACGGGCGGTGTCGGCGGGGATTGGAGTCGTGCGTCTAGCAACTTGCCACAAGAGGGAAGCTCCAAGAGGCACTGTGGTTTCCTTTCCGCTGGTAGAGCCGAATCCAAGCGGTCATCCGTCAATCACCCCGCCCGAGAGAGGGAAGGCGAGCTCCACATGCCTGAGAGCCGACAACGCTGTGCACGCGCCAGCCACTGCCTATCTACGGCGGGCCCCCCTTGCCTGTACCTTCCACTTCGTCCCCCAAGTCCTTCCCTGTGACGAAAGCGAAAGAGCGGAAGAGAGGGCTGGGGCAGGCTGGCACGGTGCCCGTTAGATAAGCAGAAAATCGGGGCCGGAGGCTGCCACTGGCTCACAGTGCTCTCTTCCCTGCGTCGTGGGCCTGTCAGTGTGCGTGCGTGCGTGGGTGAGAGAGAGAGCAGGAGCCGTCAATAAAATGGCCAGTCGCCCTCCTCGGCTCTGCCTGCTTTTTCTCTTCTTCTCTTCTTTACAACTAAATTGGAGATGATGAGACCGCTTTCAAAACTCGCATACTGCTCGTTCCGTCTCACGGCCGGGAGCATGCTGACATGTCCCGGCACACCTCACCACCTTTGCAGGGACAATTCTGAAGCAATCTGATCCAATCCATGTTGTTCGTGCTTTCGTGGTCTCTTTTTGGCTACCTCCAACGCCCATTTACCCAACTCTTACCCAATCTTTGTCTCCCGAGCCTGGCCACCATTGCCCTCGCCCCCTCCCCTCCCTCCCATTTGTGCATCTGTTCCGCCGCGGCCCATGTCTGGCGCCGCTCCATTTTTGACTCGGTGCCCCGACTCGGTGCTCCTGAATCGGCTCGCTGCAATGAGAGAAATGGGATGCTGTTGCTGTTGCTGCTGTTGCTGCTGTTGCTGCTGTTGCTGCTGTTGCTGCTGTTGCTGCTGCTGCTACTGCTGCGACCTTGTGCGCAACTGATAAGCTATTTTTGCGCACCCTTGTGATGGCACAATTTCCAAAGTGATGTGACAATGTTCGGCATAGCTCGCATCGTGAATGAAGAAAATAGTTCTCAAGCCACAATCCGATTTCACACCTGGTACCTGGCCCACGGTCAACGTACCCAAAGGTCGGGCCCTATCACCTGCGCCATGACACGATTTTGTAACACCGAGGCACACACATTATTGGAAACCATCACTCTTCCACTCCCTTTTGTTCGGTGTTCCTGATAACTGGTGCCTAGGGTATCGAGTTCGTGGAGCCTTGGCATTTTTACAGACATGCAAAAGAAGTGCAGACCGAGCCAAGTAAGAGTGTCATGTCTTTTCATTTGCATGTCGACGCATTCCATTTTTTCAATGCTACATGCCAAAGCCCTGCTCGTCACCGCGACGGCCAAGTAGGACGCAAAAAAGAATGACCCAACCCGATGACTCCGAATGTAGCCTCCTCAGGACCGTGATCGAGATGCAGTCGTCTTCATTTATTTGGTCTCCTCCTCGTCGTCGCCCATGAGAGCGTTGCGCTTGGCAGTCTGCCTCTCCAACTTGCGCTCGCGGGCGGCCTTGGTCTTCGCGCGCTTGGCGTCCATCTCCTCCTTGAGGGCGGTCTCGCGGGCCTTCTCGGCCTTGGCACGGTGGATCTGTGCGAGCCGTGTCAGTCATCCGCTGTCCCATCTCGGATCGGTTGCTCCACGAAATACGTACGTGCTCGACAAGGGCGCGCTTGTGCTTGAAGGTGTTACCCTTGCTCAGGTGGTAGAGCTCGTGGTACAGGTGCTTGTCAATCTTGCCGTTGTTGCGGTACTTGACCAGGAGACGGCGGAGGACGCGGAGGCGGCGCATCCAGAGGACCTGGCTATTTCGGGGGTCAGAACCGACGTCCCTCTCGCGGCGTCTGACGACTTGTTCAGGAAGAGCACGAACCTGGGCATACGGGCGTCGGCGGTACCCTTCCTCTTACCGAAGCCACGGTGACGACCGATGCGACGGGCAAGGTTGAGCTCACGGGCGCGAGACCTGGGGTGCATGGTGACGGGCTTGCGGATGATGAGGCCATCGGAAACGAGCTTGCGGATGGACTGGCGGGAGTTGGCGTTGCTGATCTCGCTGACCTCGTTGGGGTCGAGCCAGATCTTGCGCTCACCGCAGCCGATGACCGACGCGGCCAGGCGCTTCTGGGTGCGGAGGTTGACCCTGTGTGCCACCGAACATTAGTATCAAGTCGTAATTATGAATTTTTGTTTCCCTCGTTTTTTCCATATTGAGTCGCGGCCGGTGGAGTGGTGTGCTGGGAGAATTGAACGTCGTCGATCTTGGTTGTGGGTGAGTAAAAATTGTCGTGGAAGTTGCTGGCTCCTTTCGTGTCGTCAAACTGGCCCCTCGCGGTGCCTTCTTGCACAGGGTCGAATCGTTGGCAGGTGTCGAAAATACATCTCGATCGAATCTCCCAGCATCGCACCCGTACCGCTGCTCAATCTCTCAATGAATCTCTCGTAGCCAACTTACATCTTGAATGCTGTCCTGGCGGATGGTCGTGCCCGGGTTAGTTGGTCGTTGAGAAAAGCTGAAGAGGGGAACGGAGGCGGGTGTCGAGTTCAGTTCAGATTTTCGAGACGTGCTTGTGGGTTGGGTGGAGCCCAGCCCGGGCGTGGCGGACGATTCGTCCCACTAAGCGAGGGCTCCTGCCGGATGATTCATGATGATAGTCACGTGATGAAGCCCATCAATTCGATTTGAAGGTCGTGTACCTGTTTAATGCATACCGAAGTCATCATCCCGTATCGATGCAGTTACATCAAGTACCTGAGATGGTAGGTCCCTGTTGAGTCCATTCTGCCGTGGGCCCTTCTCGCCTTCACTGTACCCGCTCATTTATCAGCCAACAGATCAGAGCAGCAAGTGACGCCAGAATCATTCACCAGGATACGATCACCTCCCCCGTCACGGATGCGTCCACGAGAAACAGCTGTTCCTTGTATTCTAATTTCTTTTTGTAATCAAATCGCAGGTGGCACCTATTTGCCGAAAATGTCCTCTCCCACATCTACCTTGCCCACGCTCCAAATCTCCTTTTCGTCTTCAACCTCATCATTGGACAATCCCAGTCCGCCCTGGCCGCCCTCCGCCTCTCTTCTCTCACGCACCTGAGCTCCTAGCCGGAGAGCCACACGCTTGAAGTAGTCCTGCATGCTCCTCTTTGCATTCGGCGCAAGACCAGCATTATCCACAAACTTGTCAAATACCTTGCTTTCCTCGTCCGCCACGTTGAACAGACTGACGAAAGCAGCTTCCGCCGCCAGCTTAACGGGGATCACAGGGTCCCTCACGCTCGCAAACACAGGCGTGGCGAGCAGAGGCGTGTGCGGGCGTACCATGTCCATGTCAACGCGGCTCAAGGTGCGTGCAACCACCAGAGCCAGACGGCGGGAGTCGGTTGGCTGGCCAGGCTGGATGATGCCTGCCAGTGTCTCAAATATCTTCTTGTTGGCTTCAAACGTCTTGGGCGATTCCGAAAGCAAGTACTTGCCCGTGGCAAGGATGAAGTTGTCGGCGATGAAAGGCTGCCGATATAATTAGTGGGGTGCAAAAAGGCATCGTGTGCTTGTTTTCACTTACAGTCTTATTTGTCATACCGTGGCAGAGAACCTCAGGGAGGTCGTCGGCCAGCGGCCCGCCGAGCAAGCTTTCTGGTGACTCCACCAGCACCGCGTTCAGTGCCAGAACGGAGGACTTGCTGATTTGGTTTGTGATGACACGGTTTCTCAGAAGACCATGCGCGGCATCCTCGGGAACGTTCTTAATCAGGGCTCCCAGAAGCTTGGCGCTCGTGATGGTCATTGCAGAGTCCTTTTCGTCGCCTTCCGTATCAACGAGGCCCAGCACCGCGGGACGCCACGTTCGGCCCATGCTCGCGCCGGCCATGCTGATAACCACGTAGAAAGCGCCCAGCATGACAGTCTTGACACCCGCATCAGATGTTTACGATCCGGTTACAAGCCCGGCGATGAGGGGATCGATGCGAGGAGTATACTTGATCAGAGTCCCCAGGGCCTTGGCAGCGCGGGCTCGCAAGAGTTCACTGGTCGTGTCTGCCAGCGACTTGGCGAAGGAGCGCTGAAGGTGAGGGAAGGAGGGCTTCAGCGCAATCGGCATCTTCTCCAACAGGTTGTTGAGAGTTAGGAGAATAGCAGCCTTGACTTCGGTGGACCTTTCAGACACCACACGAATGAGGGGTCCAGTAATCTGGGTGACGAACGGCTTGAGCGCCGTCTCACTGGCACGGTCTACAATGTCGGAAATAGCTAGAGCAGCTTGTGTGCGTTGCTCTGCTGTGCCATTCATCAGACCCTGCAAGAATATAGGCAGAACAGCATTGATGCCCTTTGGTAGCTCGAAGCCCTTCAAGCTTGCGCCAGGGACACCAACATGCTGCAAGGCCTGGCGTGTTGAGAACACGAGCGCCTCCATTTCCTCCTTCTTGAGCTTTCGCGTGAACTCGTTGAGTGCAGCCCACGAAGCCTTAACAACATCGATATCTCCATCGTCAAACGAGACAAGCAACGACCTGATAATATCTTGGTTGTATCGTGAATAATCGACCTCGCCAGCAGCAAAGAATTTGGCGAGATGATTTGCCGTCGCCTGGCGTCGCCGATGGTCTTCGTGTTTGGTGAGTTGCAGAAGCACATTCATCACCGTGTTCAATCCGTCATACTCGTCAATCGACAGAATGACAGTGTCGAAGGATGTCTCCAGATCAGCGCGTAGGTCATCCTCCTTGCAATTGACAATGTTATCCATAAGAGAGTTGATGATATTGGGCAGGCGCCTGTTCATGGCGGCACCAGCAACTCGGGACAGCGAGGCGAGCGCCTTGGCATCGAAAGCAGTAATGGGCGGTGTGATGAGTGTGGGGATTAAGTTGGGTAAGATGATGTTGGATCGCGTCGTCTCTGTCAGAAGAGTCAAGAGAGCAGACAGAGCATTGTCGGCCTCGTCTTCTGAGCGCAGAAGGTTGAGGAGGTAAGGAAGAACTTGGTCCACGGCCTTCTTACCCAGGATCTGCTGTAGAGAGTCGAAGGCCTCGGCAGCGGCTTCTCTGACCTCGGGGTCAGAGTCAGTGAGTGCTGTTCGGACGACCGAGATGAGAGTCTTTTCATGATCCTCCAAAGCCTCCTCGGATGCAGACGAGATGAGCTCCTTGAGAGCCAGACAGATGCCCTGCTTAGAGTCCGAGTCCGTCGAGGTCTGAAGTCCTTCTTCGAGAGTAGGCAGGAGCGTAGACAACACACCATCTCCGGCCTTGCGAATAAGCTCGCCAAGGGCGTTGCTTGCAATAACCTTGTGCTCCATGTTGGAGCTACCCAGGCGACGGATGATGAGTTGCGTGAGAGTCGGCACAAGTTCCTTGAGGGTGCGGGGGCTCGAGACAAGCGCCTTCCAGACACCAATGGCAGCAGAGCGAACGGCGTTGGCAGTATCGCAGCGGCAGACGTAGAGTGCAGAGAGAATCTTGTTGCGCTTCTCCTCGCCGAGCACTTCACGCAGAGAGGCGCCGGCTTCTCTGGCCATCTCCTCCTCCTCCTCGCCAGGTTCAGCGTTACCAGTGATGCCGGTGAGGTTGAATAGAAGGTCACCGACAAGTTCCACGGAGCTCAGACGGATACGGTAGCTGTCGTCAGCCAATCCGCGCTCGAGTTCAGGGAGCAAGAGGTCCACGGCCCTCATGGCAAAGTTCTTGACAAGCAAGCGGCCAGCGCGAAGCGCCGTCTCACGGATAGACTCAACATCATCGGCAAGACCAGCCAAGATGGGCGGGATGATACGCCCGAGATAGCTGGCGAAGCTGTTTCCGAAACATACGGGCAAGAAGATGAACAGAGACATGAAACCCTCACGAACGGCTGCCTTGGACGACTCCACGTTCTGGAGAATCGTGGGAAGCGTTTCCTCGAGCCTTGTCGTTCCAAGACCGGCAAGAACCTCGCTGAGAGCTTGCGCCGATCCCAGACGGTCGCCGGCTCCGGTGTCGGCCTTGAGGGTTTGCATGAGGCCTGGAATGAGGTCTGGCAGTGCCTCTTCGCCCAGCTTTTCCATCAGAGAACCCAGTGCCCTTGATGCCGTCGCACGCGTCGTCGGTACTGGATCCACGATAGCAAGCTTGAGGCCAGCAACTAAGATGGGCAGGTGAGAGATGAGGTCCTTCCGCTCGGTCAAGTGAGCCAGACTGCCAATGACCTGAGCAGCCTTGCGCTTGGTGTTTGACCTCTCGCCAAGACCTCGTTGAAGGATCCTTGTTACCAAAGCCAAGGATGGGGCGTCGAGGTAGTGAACGAACTGAACCTTGATCAGAGCATCGAGAGCGTCGTCTGTGTACTTGGTGGGGTCACTGAGGGCCTTCAGGAGGATGTCAACCAAGCCCTTGACCTCGGGGTTACTGATGACTTCGCCGAACCGCTTCAGACTCTTGTTTGCCCCCGATCTGACCTCCTTGTGACTGTCGTTAAGGACTGCGGTTAGGGGAGGGATGATATCGGGCAGGCTCAGAGCCAGTTGCTGGGGATCCAGATAGGCCATGGCACCGAGAAGGTCGCAAGCACCCTTCTTACTACGCCATTGCTGGTCGTCCAGACCACGGAGCAGCGTCGGAAGGATTTGCTTGACGCCATAGGAACTCAGCTTAGCAAAGCAAGCTTTGGCTGCAGCAAGACAAGCATCGCGGACATCTGCATTGCTGTCGCCGAAACCTGTCAGCAATTCAGGCACAATCTGAATCACATAAGGCTCAAAGATCCGGCCAAGCAGTGATGACAGAAGCTCCAACGCCATGAGGCCAGCTTCGCGTTGACTGGCTTCTTTCTTATTCTCAATTGCACCCTTGAGCGTGGTCATGATGCGATGATCCTTCAGGGTGGAGATGCCGCAACCCTGCACGAGACCAGCAAGTCCGTATGCAGCGCCTCGCTGCTCAGAATACTTTTTCGACGTAAGAAGCACGCCTAGGACCTGTTGAAAATATTTGGGAGTCTGGTCCCGGCATGCCTGAACCAGAGGGGGGAGACATTCGGCAATGGCGTATTGCACAGTCTCCGACGGCGTGCTTAAAGTGGCCAGCAGCCGCTCAACCACAATCGGGAGTTTGGCATCTCCCTTCTTAAGATGCTTCGCCAGCGCGCCGTACATGATAATGACGGCCTCACTGACGCGATCAGCGGCCTCAGTGCTCTTGTCCGGGCCTTCCAGGGTCTTCTCGAAAGCGGCCATCAGCCGGTCTATCATGCTCTTTCCGTGATAATCGATAGCGCCAATGGCGGCTTCCAACATCTCACTTCGAACTGCAGCGTTCTGGTCTCCCAGGGGCCCCTTCTGGATAAGGAAGTCGAAGAAGGGGTCTAGCTGTTGCTTCTTCATATGGGGACCCAGCTCCTTGAAGGCTGAACCAATGCCATGACGACCCTCCCAAGGGTCGGCGAGGTCAAGCTTCTTTGGCATGCCGTACTGATCGAGCTCCTGCTGGCGAGGCTTAGCAAGTTCGGCATATGTCTCTTCGAGCTTTTCAATCAGCGGTTCAATGACCTGCGGATGCACACTGCTAGCTTCGGCTAGTGATCGAGCTGCAGCGCGTCGCAGTTGACCATCCTTGCTAGACAGGTAGGGCAACATTTCGAAAGCTAGCTTCTCCGACACCTCGAAGCCTTCCGTCCAAATCTCTCTGCCAAGCTCGGCGTTCTCTTCAACGTCATCATGGCAAGCAAGCCAGATCTCTGTCGAAAAGGCAGCTTCGCTCATATCAACCTCAGCGCTGATAGACTGGAGAACGGTGGATCTCACAGAAACCTGTGGAACCAAGGAGCCACGAGCAAGTACTCCGATCTCTTCTGAAGTGATGTTCGGAGCTATACAGCGACAAGCGTCGGCGAAGCAATCCTTGATGATCTTAAAGTGTTGAGTGTACTGCTGCATTGCAGTGACCAAGACGGATAGCACTTGGCCTCGCGGTGTTGTCTGATCTTCGCAAACGTTTGTGTGGAAGCTAAGGAATTCAATTGCAAGGACAAGCTGGGTATCGCGATCATCAGGCGTCGACCCAAGACCACCACTCTCGAGAATGAAAAAGATGAGAGGGAGAGTGTAGGTAAGAGAGATGGCATCGAAAGGGCGCTGCTCGCCAGAAAATCGAAGACGATATAACACTCGTGTTACGAGCTCTTCGACCGGCTCTTGCATCTGGCTCTCGGGCAGGGATGTTACGCCCCGTGCACGAAGTGTAGCTACACCAACAAAAGGCCTGAAAGGACCCAATCTGCTCGAGATCTTCTCAGAGCAGGCGAGATAAGCAGTAGATGCGGCTTCGCCGGTTAGCATGCTGGCTCCAGCGTCGATCACGCCGAGCAAGGCAGTAATTACGGGGCCCATCCACAAGGCTGCCTCTGTGGGAGGGCCTAAGGCAAGGCTCTGAATGATACCAATGCCCCTGAACAGCCTGGCTTCAAGCAGACGTATAGAGTGCCGGATGGCAGATTCTTTCTTCAGTTGAGCGTTGACGCGTGCCGTTTCCTCGGCAGTAAGCTTCTTCTGCTGCCCCTTTTTCTGTGCCAGCGACGAGCGAAGTTCAGCCTCCCATTTGAGAATATCGTAGTCCTTGTTGTTCTTGTCCGGGACGGCGTCTTGTGCCTTTTGGCCAGCACGTCAACGAATGCTGTGCCCTCTGGTGTTCTGTAAATCGCAGCCTCCAAAGGTCCAATCTTCTTCAACTCCTCTACCTCAAGGTCCTGCTCAATGAGTTCAACAATGCGAGGCGTCATTGTCTCGGGTGCAACGAAGGCGAGCTCGGCGGCGGCGTTGCACGCAGCCTTTTTGACCAACGCGGAACTTTGTTCGGCGCCCGATTTGTTGCGGATTTCGTCGAGTAGATCGGCTTCGTACCGACGAGCCAGGTCACCAGGATCCTTCTCTACACGCAGACAGAGATCGATCCAGTTCGATCTTGGCAGAAGCTCTGGCCGTGCGAGCACAAACAGAGCGCAAAGCTGGCGCTCTAGATGCTGCTCTTCAGGGACTATTTCCCGCTCTTGCCAGTCTTTCGGAGACAGGCAAATAGCCCTGACCACGAGGTGAAGGCTGTTCCGCTCTGTTCGAGCTAACACAGCCGCAGTATCCTTTTCACCCGCATCTAACGCCTCGAGCCAGTGCCAGATGGCACCCACGATTGCTGTGGAAATCAACGCTGGTTGCGCGGCGTACAGGCTTGATAGGCTATCAAGGGCCAATTGTCGAATCTTGGGCGTGACAGCCGAGGCACATATCAGGTAGAGAAAGGCTTCTGACCAAGCAGTTTTGACATCGCTAGGGGTAGCCACGGTGAGGCCAGATGCGGCTGATGCAAGAGCGCGGGACATCCAAGTGAGCTCGTCCTCTGTAGCGATTTTGCCATAGACGCGAGGGTTGAGTAGGAAGGAAGGTTTCGGATCCAAAGTCACGGCCTGCTTGAGGATCGATGCTCTCGCGGTAGGCAGCTTGACGGCTCCAAAAAGCTTGCTACCAGAGGCAGAGCACAGAAGAGCCACGACGACGTAAGCGCCAATGGTGGCATTGTTTTGGGCAGCCAATTGTGGGTTCGCAACAACCTCATTGTGTGCATCCACGAGCTTAGGTAAGATGCCTTCGGCGAACTTGAGGGTGGACGACGATGTTGACTGGACTTTGGTTACGTCTCCAATGACCTCTCCAGCGCGAAGGATCCAGATCCTCCGAAGAGCAGGTTTCTTGTCTGCCGCACCCTTCATAAAGGCGTCAAGGACGGGCTTGGGCACGTCGAGATCCGACTGTAGAAGATGTGAGGTTGATCTGGCCAACGCCGCAGTCTCTGCTGCTACAGCTGCCTCGTTTCCTTCCTTCGCAGTCACCGTGGCGAGGGCCGTGGCGATCTTCTCCACAACCGCATCAAATTGTGGGAGGGTCAATAGCATCTCGCAGTGTAAAATCCTGTGATCTGCAGACGCCAACTTTCCCCCTTCAAAGGAGTAACGACCTCATCACAGGCCTTTTCCAAGGCCTTGCCATCGTGGCTCCTGGATGCGATAAGGTCGAAGGCGGCGACAGTGCTTGACCTGATGGCAGGGTTGCTGGATTTGACATTGGCCAAGATAGGCTTAAGCAAACGCTCGCTTAGGATTTGTGAGAGATCATGGGAAGGTGGGAGAGAGCGGACGAGAGGAGCCAGAACCTCCAAAACAATCTCAGGGGCTCTCAGCAGACCCTTCTCGACAGTTGGGATGACGTCTTTGGTGAGCTCGTCCAGTGTGACAAAATCGGAGAAGAAGTCACGCAAACCAGCAGCGACATGATCAGGCACGGCGACACGAGAGCCCACAACCTCTCTAGTGTAGAAGGCGAAGTAGGACGCCTTCAGGGTCTCCAAGACTGCGCCAGCGTCAGGCTTGCGAGAGGCGACCCCAGCGATGACACCGAGAAGGACGGCGTTCTTGGCGGTAGGCTGCGCAGCCTTGGCCGTGAGAAGTTCGACAGCCTCCTTCACGGTCTTCTCCAAGTCGGCGGTAGGGGCGAGCAACTTTCGCAAACCTCTCCGGGTCACGACAATGGCGGCGCGGGCCACAGTTCCTCGTCCTGCGGGTTGCTGGCATTTTTCGAGTGAGTCGGCATTGGCGAGCAGTATTTGAGGAGCAACCTGGGGCCAAGACGGCGTGCCTGACAGTTCCTGCATGAAGATGCTGCACCATTCGACCAGCACGAAAGCGCTGGTTATGGCAATGCCAGGCTTGACAGATTCGGCCCGCAGGATGGAGGCAAGTTTGGCTAGCAATTCGGGTTCCAGGCCGCTAGCCAGCAGGGCAGACAGGCATTTTTGCGCACCGAGACGGGACTGGCGGTCGACGTAAAAGGCATGTGTCCAGAACAGGAGCTGAAGAAGCTTGGGAACGAGGGGCAGGTCGAACTCTGCGAGGCACAGGTCAGGTCGAGGCTACGGAATCGCAACGAGGTCGATCGGTGGGCATTGTGGCAGGACGTACTCTTTTGGGTTATGCGTTCTTGTAGTGCGCGCAGCTGATCGACTCTGACTCTGGTGGAAGAGGAGGTCAGAGCTCCTTTGAGAGCCGCGAAGTCGACATTGGCAGAGCCAGAATCTGCGCCGTTGGCGACAGGCTCGGCTTCGACTTCGTTCATTGCGACGGCGTGTGAGATGGGACACAAGAGACGTCGGTCATCTGTGGCCGGCGCTTCAGTTGTCCTGTTGCGCCAGGGACAGAGACGCAGGCGGTTGGTAGGGTTTGAGGTGAGTTCGGTAGGGGCGTGCTTGCTGGTGGGATACTGGCAGAAGTCGAGTGTTTGAAATTCCAGCGATTATCGAAACCACTGCACACAAATGGAGCGAGTACACCTCGCACCCAAGCCTACCTTATTATTGCTACAAACTGCCTGGCCTAGGCATTTTAGGATTGGCTTGCCAGGGCGGAAATGGTGGGGTACAGCTTCGGCCAGCTGAAAGGAGCAGGCGGTCAGGATCTGGGACTTCGTTGGGAGTGCCCGCGTTATACCTAGGTAGGTACTGTACGGAAGGGCAGGTCAAGCCTGCCACCTAGGAAGGCTTGCAACTGCCTCGAGACCAAAATCCAAGCACCCTTCCACATCCTCCAGGTACCTATCCAAACTATCGTCCCATGTGTAGTGAGGTAGGTACATAGGTACATGGTCCAACACGCAAACTTGGGGTTCTTGTTCTTGCACACCAAATGAATTCGGTTCCCACAAGGGACTCAAACAAGCCGCACATAACTGGCTTCGAGACCATCTGTGCTCCCATGACAAGTCTTTTACGTTGAATTGATGCCCATAACACTAGCCTCAATTATGGGAGCTCGGGTTTGACAACGCATAGCATTTCCATCCCGTGGCAGTGGACGTCTTTATCATTGTAGCGTGCGTACCCAAGCAAGCCAAGTAGCGTCATGGATGCCCACATTTACTTACTGCTGCCCCACGTACCAACCCTCTTAGCGGGCTGTTGCGGGCAGGCAGGCTGGCAGGGAGGCACAAACGGGTAAGGGCAATCGGGCAACATCTCACTTCGCAGTCTCATCGTCAAGCAGAGCGAACCTGTACCAATTACGCACAACACGCGAGCCACCCCGTCCAGAATCTCAGCACTCTGTAGGGCCTGCCTCGCACTCATCCATCACGGAAAGAATCCTGCCGCAGGGTCTGCTGTCAGTCCCCTCGGCAGTTTCTCATCCTTCTTTGACGTCTGTTCTGAGGAATTTGGAACTCACATGATGGCCAACTTGTCCCTGATGGAGATACTGTCCTAAGAATCAAGTTTTCATTGCAAAACACCCCCTCCTTGCTTATCTTTCTGTTCATCCCAGCTTTTTTCTTTCCGGTCTCAGACCGTAACTTCACCCTTCACTTGGGGCGTCAGCGGCGACAGTACCACCTGCAGCAGCAGCAGCAGCAGCAACAGCGAGCGTCGTTGCTTGACACATCCCAACTCTTGATCAAACTCGGACGACACATACGGACATCAACATCATGGCCAAGAAGAAGAAGCCCGCCAACAACCCCGCACGTGGTTTTGCGACGACATCCGTCGCCTCGAAACCTAGGCCCGAAGTCCTCGAAGGTGCTGAGATCGCCCCTGACGTTGCTTCCCAACCAAAGCATAACGCCAAGGGCGGTGCAGCTACAGCCTCGGGTGCCCAGACACCAGCTACAAACGCCGCAGGTGCTGCGGCCACCAGCGACTCTGCTGCCGAAAGCAAAGATCTGAGCCCAGAAGAGTTTGAGAGGCGACTTGAAGAGTCCGAGTTGCAGTTGATGGTAGAGAAGAATGCTGCAAAGACGAGGCGCGATGTCAACCGACAAAAGACTCGCCTGGAGACAGACCGTCGTCTGCTCAGAGGACAGGCAGAGACGATCAATGTACGCAAGTGGCTTCCCCAAGAGCTCATGGACCACATACTCGATCTCGTTCAGGCCGAGGGCCGTTTCGCCTCCTCGAACGTCTCTGCAGAGCACAGCACCAGCGGCAAGATGCCACCAGAAGAAGACATGGTCATTCGCCTTTGGGCACTGCAGCAGACACTTTCTTCCGTGGGCTTTCCCCAGGAACGCGTTCAGGCTGTCACACAGCACATTCTTGATATATCGCCCAATATCCCTGCCACAGCAAAGGACAGCATTTGGGGTCTTGAGGAAGCCATGGAGTGGCTTGCCCGAGAGTTGACGGCCGATGAGTTGCCTGATTACGAGGGTCGCGGCAAACCCAGCCTGAAGCCTACAGGTGGGCTCTGTCCTACCTGAACCCGGTGTATGTAGGATTGATTGCTGACCAGAATAGAAACGCCAGCCGACAGCCCGCTCACGTCAGGCACTACAACTCCGGGCTACTCCGAAGCTCCTTCCCGTCAAACCAAAGGAAAAAACGGAGGGCAAGCGCAGGCTCAAATATCTAGCAGAAAGGCTGCCATCACATGTGACAGCGATATAGAACCGGATGATTTAATTCCTGTATACATCGAAACCAAGTCAAAGCTCTTTTCAGCAGAACGGGCACAACAAGAGAGCAAACGATCGAAGCCATCCGTGCCCATAGATGAAGGAGTCATCCCGAGGCTGCAGGCGAAGCTGGAAAGGATCGAAAAGGATGTACTTTTCGACAGATATCCCGCTGAGCAGCAGTGGAAGGCTAAAAAGATGGCGCTGGAAAAAGAGCTCGCTGCAACGAGAAGACAGAAAGCCCAGGACGCAACCTCGGAGGCTACAGAGACAAGTTCCGAGCCAACTGAAGAGCCTCTCACCGGAGATGTCAATGATGAAGCTGAACGCATGGCCGCAGAGATCCTAGCCGAAGGTGCAGACGACGATGATGACAATGCACTGGCAGGTCTATTCGACAGCCTACCAACCAACGAAGTGGACGCGGACACTGGCAAAACGAATACAGTTGTCAATGGCCCCGACGGAGTCAAGGTCACTATTCGGTCATTCGGAACATGGACGGGCGTGAGCCCCATGAGGGCGTTGGAAGAAGCCTGCCGCGCCCGGGACTCATCCGTCAAACTCCAGTACCGTCTCATCTCGGAAGTACCATTTGCCAACCGCCACATGTTGAACATCAGTTGGAGCAAGACCCAGGCCATACCACCTGCATCCTCAGACGACACGGTGCATGTGTCTGCTTACGCCAAAGCCTTCACTTATAGCATGAGATCTGTAGCAGCTCCCGACAAGAAGCAGTCTGAAGCTTTCATTGCCACGTGGGCCCTATACCATATTTTTGGCCCCTCGCAAAAGGAAGAAAAGGTTGGACTACGTCTGCCTCCCGTCTGGAAAGAGCTCTGGACCGAGCTTGCCGAAGCACGCAAGAGCTCATTAGACGCCAAGGACCGAGAAGAAATCAAAATCCTTCGTGCCATGGTACGGC
The DNA here is from genome assembly GCA_019188255.1 of Verticillium longisporum. NCBI lineage: Eukaryota > Fungi > Ascomycota > Sordariomycetes > Glomerellales > Plectosphaerellaceae > Verticillium > Verticillium longisporum. The sequence goes on from JAETXT010000007.1 coordinate 1,181,554, forward strand.
AGAGACAAGACCAAGAACTCGAGGACGGTGTGATACTCCCTCTGCCTCTCGTGGCCGCGGAGCGGCGCGAGACGCGCGGGGAATTGACCGAGGGGGCCGCGGATCCAGCGCAAAGGAATCGCGGAGGGCCTCAATATTTCCACCAAATATGGGCCAAAAAGTCCAGTACACCTCGGTATCAAACTATGCTGCAATCTCGAATGCAGCTCCCTATGTGGCAGTTCCGTCAGCAAGTCGTGGATACAGTCGACCGCGAGCAAGTTGTCATCATCTGTGGTGAAACGGGTTGCGGTAAGAGCACGCAAGTTCCCTCGTTCCTGTTGGAGCATCAGCTGGCGCAAGGCAAGCCATGCAAAATATATTGTACCGAACCGCGCCGTATATCTGCGATATCGCTCGCACGCCGTGTGAGCGAGGAACTCGGAGAGGGCCGGGGTGATATTGGCACGCCAAGATCGCTCGTTGGCTATTCTATTCGCCTTGAAGCCAACACATCCAAGGAGACGAGGCTAGTGTTCGCCACGACGGGTATCGTTATGCGCATGCTTGAGGGCTCGAACGATCTTCGAGAAGTGACGCATTTGGTACTCGACGAGGTGCACGAAAGATCCATTGACAGCGACTTTCTTCTTATCGTGTTGAAAAAGCTCATGCTCCGACGAAAGGACTTGAAGGTAGTTCTCATGTCTGCTACGGTGGATGCCGAACGCTTTTCCAACTACCTCGGGAACGCCCCTGTTCTGACAGTTCCCGGTCGGACATTCCCTGTGCAAGTTCGCTACCTGGAAGATGCCATTGAACTCACAGGTTTCAGCACTGGTCAGGCGAATCAGGAGAAGATGGTTGATCTCGACGATGACGTGGAAACGGAAACGGAAGGTCCAAAGACGACTGTTGGGAGCGAATTGACCAAGTATTCTGCCAAGACAAGAAACACGCTGGCTCAGATGGACGAATATCGGATCGACTTCGACCTCATCGTCCAGCTCATTGCCAAGATCGCAGCCGATCCGTCGTACTCGCAATTCAGTAAGGCAATCTTGGTCTTCTTGCCAGGTATTGCAGAGATCAGGACAATCAACGACATGCTCCTTGGGGATCCTTCGTTCGCAAAAGACTGGCTCATATATCCTCTCCACTCCAGTATCGCAACAGAAGATCAGGAGGCTGCCTTCCTTGTCCCTCCGCCGGGCATCAGAAAGGTCGTCTTGGCTACAAACATCGCAGAGACAGGTATCACTATCCCGGACGTGACTTGCGTTATCGACACTGGGAAACATCGCGAGATGAGATTCGATGAGAGGCGGCAGCTCTCCCGTCTCATCGATACGTTCATCTCGCGCGCGAATGCGAAACAGCGAAGGGGCCGTGCCGGTCGTGTCCAAGAAGGCCTCTGTTTCCATATGTTCACCAACCATCGGCACGATGCGCTCCTCAGCGACCAACAGACCCCTGAGATGCTCCGCTTGTCCCTGCAGGACTTGGCGATTCGTGTCAAGATTTGCAAGATTGGAGGTATCGAAGAGACCCTGAGTGAGGCTCTGGATGCGCCTTCCGCAAAGAATATTCGACGTGCTGTCGACGCCTTGATCGATGTTCGAGCGCTAACCAATGCTGAAGAGCTAACGCCCCTGGGCCATCAACTCGCCAGGCTTCCTTTAGACGTGTTTCTTGGGAAACTCATTTTGTTGGGCACCGTGTTCAAGTGTCTGGATATGGCCATCACGGTTGCCGCTATATTGTCATCCAAATCCCCCTTCTCTGCTCCGTTCGGACAACGAGCGCAAGCTGACATGGTACGCATGGGCTTCCGACGTGGTGACTCCGATCTCTTGACTATTTACAATGCCTACCTGGCTTGGAGGCGAGTTTGTCAAACCACAAGTGCTTCTGGCGGAAAGGAGTTTCAGTTCTGCCGCAAGAACTTCCTCAGCCAACAGACACTTGCCAACATTGAGGACCTTAAGGGCCAGCTCATGGTCTCTCTTGTGGACTCGGGATTCTTGTCTTTGACCGATGACGAGCGACGCGCACTGAACCGTCTACGATACTCAAACAACTCACGCCGGCGTCATCAGCAGTTTTTTGAGATTCCACAGCGCGTCAACCTCAACAGTGAGAACGACGCAATCACTACAGCTGTCATTGCTTGGAGCTTCTACCCCAAACTCCTCGTGCGCGACACACCTGGTAGTCGTGGTCTGCGCAACGTGGGGAACAACCAGTCCATCAGCTTGCATCCCTCATCGGTCAATAAGGGTCACAACGAGATCAGGTGGCTGTCCTACTACCACATTATGCAGTCCAAGGCGTGAGTACCGCAGTCCCTCTAGACCATTTTTGCAGCAGCTGATTTTCTTTCCTTCAGTGTCTACCACGCGCACGAGACATCGGCAGCCGACGCCTTTGCTATCGCCCTGCTTTGTGGAGATGTCAAGGCGGACGTAAGTTGCTCCTCATCCACGCCTTTCTCGCGGCTGGCTGGCTTTATGTACTGTAGAGCAATCTGCTGACACCGACCCAGATGTTCGCGGGCGTCCTTGTCTTGGATGGGAATCGCGCAAGATTCGCGCTGCCGGACTGGAAGACAATGCTAGTGCTCAAGGTCCTGCGCACCCGGCTTAGGGAGGTGCTCACTCGCGCATTCAAACAGCCGGGCAAATTGCCTACGGCTCAACAGGAGCGCTGGCTCGAGGTGTGGCAGAAGATCTTCTCACAGGACGCCCACAAAGAAAACGGATCGACGGCGGTCACCAAGGCCTAGAACCTTTCTTCCGGGCGCAATGAAAGTAAAAAAGCAGATCCCCTGTAATTTGGCAATGAATGTAGCGATGCCGCAGCCCTGTGAAGTTTCTCGTATATACCCATGTTGGGTCTGAGTGATCGGCGTGTCAGTTGTGTCGCATATTAGCCGAAAGATCGAGATCAAGATGACAGATCACACGCGACACGTCAAATTGAGGTAAAGGCATAAGAATTGAAACTCGTTCTCGAGTTTCTTGGAAAGAGACCGGAAAAGTCCGGGCCTCTGGAAGGGAAGAGGGGCGTCAGCGTGTTCCCCCCTCCCCTCTCAGTGATGGATTCGAGTTATTGATACATGAAGGCAGCTTCCCCTCCCCCCCTTTCTGCCTGTTCCTTTCATCTCCTCCTCGGAGGTTGGCAAGACCTCTTGACATGAAAAATTGTCCAACATGAAAAGAGGGATAAACGCCGTATTAGATGCTCACTATTCTTTCGTGGCCCTTTCACTCTTTCTTCTTGACGTCCTCATCTTCCTTTCCATTGGTCGTCGAGGAGATGCTGCCTCCGCCGAGGAACATGGCTTTAAACTCAGCGTTGCTCTTCATGGGCTTTGGCGGCGCGTCTCCCTTTTCCGTCGGCGGTGCAGACACAGCGGCGCCGTTCGCCTTGGCCGGCGCGGCTCCCTTGCTCGCCACGAACCCGAGGCCACGCTTTGCGCCGCCCTTGCCGAGGACAGGCCGCCTGACGGTCGACGGCGCGAACGAGGGCTTACTGCTACCCGCGGACGCCTTGGCGCCGTCCTTTTTGGCGCCGCCGCCACCATAGACAATCTTGTCCGTCCGCATCTCGCCCTTGGCGTGCCGAAGCTCGTCGACGGAACCGGTCCGGAGTTTCCGGCCGTCGAGAAGGTATCCGTCCAGCTGCAGCGCGGCGCGTCCCGCGCTCGCTGCGTCTTCAAACTCAATGCTCGCGCCGCCGTGGCTCGGCTGCAGAACGAGACCTGTAAAGCCGGCGATCTTGCCGACGATTTCCTTGACGCGTGCATCGTTTACCGTATCAGGAATGTCGAGCAGGGCAATGCTCCGCGCGGCGACTTCTTCCCGCGCTTGCGACTTTGATGAGTCGCCGTTCGCGTCTTCCATCGTCTCGTCACCCCCGTGGTCACGACTCGGCGCCGGTGAGGCCGAACTGCGCTCACCAGACACGGCGGCGGCGCGCTTGTAAATGACGGGCGTTGACAGTGCGACGGTCATGATCGAAGTGCGGAATTTGGTGCTGTTTAATTCAGCGACGGCCTTGTTGGCCTGCTCCTTGGACGCGAGCTCGATATAGGCAGTGCCGTAACCTTTGCCCCCTTTGTTGCGCGGTATACTCACCCGCTGAACGGGGCCGATCTTGGAGAAGACCTCTCTGAGTTCGTCTTCGGTGACGACTGGGTCCAGATTGGTGACGTGAAGCTCGCGACCCTCGTCTACTGCTCCGTCGCGCTTCTTGGCACGAGACGGGTCAGAGAACATGGCTGTCAGTTTATACTCGCCGTTCAAGAGCTTGCCGTGTTTCTGCGTGGCTTTTGTCGAGGCCTCCCGCGTCCTGAAGGTAACATAGCTGAAGCGTCGACGCACATTGCCCTTCAGGCTGGGCATGCGGACGCTGATGATGTCGCCACAGTCCTTGAACAGGTTGCGCAGGTAATCGGGGCCTGCCGTCGGAGGATAATTGGTGACAAAGACGGTCAGGTCGGTGCCGGGCTCGACTCCAATCTGAGCCTCGCCAAAGTACTTTCCATCGCGCAGCAGCGCCGACTGAGCCTCTTCGGGTGACCTGAATTCAATCACGACAACTTGGGACTCGCCATCCTTGTCGGCGACAGTCTGCAAGCTGTTGATGTGTCCGTAGTCTTTGAAGTATTGCCGGATCTTGGTCTGTGTGACGCTTGCTGGGATGTTGGTGACAAGGACAGATGTGTTTTCGCGGTCCCTTTTGAGACTCTGCTGCGTTGATGCAGAGTCGGCCTCGTTTCCATGATTTCGTTGACGCTTGTTGGATCCCTCACCCGGAAGCTCTTCCTCGTCTGCCTGCTCGTCTCCGCGCTTCCGCTTGGAGCCCGAAGGTGACTGATGATTCGCTTCCTCCGCGGCATGCGCTGCCTGTTGTTGCTGGAGCTGGGCGGCATAGAGCTCTGCCGCCTGAGCAGCCTCGAGCTCACGACGTCGGGCGGTCTCTTTTCGAAGCTCAGTCACGCTGTCGGTCGCGTTCCTCACGGTGCTGGGAAGCTCATAGTCGTTGCAGTGCTGGAGGTAAACATCCATGACCCTTTCGGGCCAGTCCAGCGTCTTACGCTTGACCGCACGACCCAGTACGGCTGTGGCTACGGAAGGAACCCGTAGGCCCACGGCAGCGGTAGAAGGCGTTGGGCTGCGGTCCTTTCCATTAGAGGCGAACACCATCATCTCCCATAGATAGTAGTTGAGCCAAAAGTCGTAGCTATCTGCGTAGAGCGACTTTTCCGCCAGCTTGTGCCACTGCGTCCTCGCGTCATCTGGCGAACGTTTCTTTTCCGTGAGATACTGGATGTAAATGCGTTCGAGGCGGAAGGCGGGATCGCCGCGGTACTCATCTCCGTAGCGGTTCTTGGCTTGGTCGACAAACTCGATGGCAGCCTGCAGGCCCATGTCGGCAATGTCGACGGCCTCGTCGGAGGCGTTTAGATCCATGGCAGTGCGCTTCAGGAAGCCACACCAGCCAGCGTACATGTCGAGGAGGGCGGTCATTCCATTCTTGTAGAGGTCGGGGTGGCTCGTAGCCTTGTGCTTGATCTGTTCAATATCATGGAAAGGAAGCCTAGCCTCCTCGGCGCTGAGGATGTAACGAGACCACAGCGCCCCCGACCACGGACAATGATCGACAGCGCGGCGAATGACGTCTAGCATGGCGTATGGGGATTGCGCAAAGGTCCCCGAGGTTGAGAGGAACCGAATGTACTCCATCCATACGTATTCATCGAATGTGAAGACGCCAGTCAGGGCGCGTGAGTAAAGACCGCGACACAGGTCGCCCGTCGTCTCCATGGTCTTGCTGCTCCTCTTGCTCTGCGAGATTTCCCAGTCTAGATATTCCTTCAGCAGGGTTTTGTACTCCTCATCGGCACCGTCGCGGGCGGCCTTGCGTAGCTTGGACTCGAAGATTTCGCGATCTTCGACGAGTTGCTTGGCTTCTTGAGACTTGGCCGTGACAGCCTGCATCGTGTCCTCCCAGGCGGATTTGTTATATGTGGAGAGGAAGGTGGAAAAGTCCTGCGCAGTCTGGTCGCGTGTGACGTGGGGTATTTGCAGACGGTCGGAGTAGAGGTGGGTGATACGCCTTACACCCTCGGCCGTCCTCGTGCGGTCGAGGAGGCCGCGCTCGAGGGAGATCCAGCGATCCCACAGCTCGTGGCTGTCGCTGATGCGGTACTGAATGGCTTCATAGCCTTGTTGCCAGAGGCTGAGGGCGGCATTCAGAGAAAGGATGTCGCGACTCATGTGCTGCTCCTCCTCGGACCAGCCGGTTTCGCCGGACTGACAGTCGACATAGAGCGACCAAAAGTGATCGCAATAGGCGCGCCAGATTTTGAGGCTGCTGGGTTCGGCATCGACGGCGAGCTTGAAGAGCTCGATGACGTGAACGTGTTTTTCGAGGTCATTCGCCTGACGGCTATGCTCGGCGACGTAGTCCACCCAGCGGTCTTCGCCGACGGGGAGGGGCGGCGCCATGCTGACGGTTGTGTCGCGCCGACAAGGGGCGGAGCATGGATGGAACGCAGGCGTCGAAGCACGCTGTCGCGAGAAGAGGTTGCGGTTCGATCGAGGCACAGCGTCTTAGGTAGTCGAGTCAAGCCAGAGCTGGGATGCTCAAGTCGCAGGTCCGGTTGTCGAGGTTAGCGTACGAGAGAGAACACGCCAGGATTTGGAGGGCGAAATGTCCAGCGGAAAGAGATGGTTGGAGGGTCCCGATTCGCGACTTGTCAAGAGATCCGTGTGTTGGGCGCTCGGAGGCTGTTGGGACGAGGCGCAAAACATAAAAAATGGCAAACCTGGTGCCTGATGAGGGTCGCGGGCAGGTCGGGTTGTCGGACAGCAACCAGAGAGAGAAATGGCCAGGGGAAAGAAGGACGGTTGACAGCGCAAGCCGATTGATTGGCAGGAAGTGGCAGGCTGACAAGGCTGGGTCGTGAGTGGTGAAGGGTTGAGCACCCAATGCCTGTGGATCAGGGGATGGTCTAGAGACGGGCAGATTTTCCAACCCGTGTTTCTGAGGTGAGGTAGGTACAACTGTCTTGGTTTCTGATTGCCTGCCATGACCTGAAATCCCAGGTACCGGAGGCCTGCCTACCTGCCTACCTGGTACCTACATGTGCCTACCTAGGTAGGTACCTACATGTGCCTACCTAGGTAGGTACCTACATGTACCTACCTAGGTAAGGTACCTAGAGGCAACAGTGAGCAGGCACTGTCAGAAGGACCTCCCTCTGGTGGGTGGTTCCTTGGTGGGTCGGCCCTCTGTGCCGGCGCCGCCTGCTCTACATGTACTACAGTACCTCTCTGGAGGTGATGCCTCTAACCAGTCAGATCAACTGCTTGGGGGCAGTACCTTCCTTAGTCATCCACGCCAGCCGCGAAGGAGCAACCCATCTGAAGCCGCATGAATCGTCAGGTTCGACTCTCCATCGCCGACAAGAGGCCAAACATGACAGGAATGCCTAGTACGGCACAGAACATGACGCATCCCCTCTCTGATTCACAATCACCCCATCCCATCATGCCCGTCTCTGCCTTGAACGGCCCTTGAACCGCTGGGGGGCCCAGCTAACGCCGTGGGACTGCATTCGCTGTCCTTGACTGGCCGAGAAGCCCATTTGTCGCCATGGAGCCTGTCACTATGATGCTCTATGGTATCATCCAAGACGCTTCGACGAGCCAGCAGACCCGGAATGCGATCTACTAGATCATCTCGAACGCTGTGATGACTCTCAGCTCCAGATAGACGTGATGATACCTGTGATGTGCACCCTCGAGTTGAGCTTCATTCCACTGGTCATCGCTGAGAATACCGTGGCCTCCCGGAGCCAACTCCGTGGCACCGATGTCCCTGGATTGGAGCATCCAATGGTTCACCACCACTACATGCTCTCCCTTCTGCAGGTGCACCTAGCCCCCAGATAGCCTGCACGAAGACAGCTGAAGACCACGACGCGCCCCCGCATAAGTCCGCGTACCATGCGGTGATCAAGAAACGAGGGGGGGCCCGAAGCCCTGGTTTTGACCCCTTTCGTTCTCATTGCCGACAATCAGCTGCCACATTTCGTTGGTGTTGCCCCTTTCGTCTCCCTGAAACAGTCAATTGCCAAGGATGGCCACCATCGGTTTTCTTATGCTCGTCTTACGCTCGTCACAAGAACGACGATTCAGAGCCATGACTTGTCGAACGTGATGCGTGCGCTAAATTGTCCTGTAACGGGCGCGATGTACCAGTCAATCGACGTCAGGGAGCGCCCTCCCCCTTCTTGCGCTTCCCGGAGGCATGAACGATAAACGAAATGAGGTTGCCATGCAGCCGTGTTCCCGTCCGCTGTTACTAGAACTCCCGGCTCGGATTGATTAGATCAGGTTTGGCGCACTCCCAGACTGTTCAGGCTGCTGGGGGGCTTGGCCAGCCAGTGCCAGTCTGATCCGAGGGTCGACCCTGGCGCAGATCCCACGGTGTCCCTTGTAAGCTTCACCCTCACATCCCCCCCCCCTCTACTGCCGCCCTGCTCCTCAGGCATCGGAGAATCGTCTGGCGGTCGGACTTCGCATAGCCCTGGGTCTCTCGTGTCTGCCGACAAGAGGTGCGCTTGTCAACGAGCCGGTCAATGGTCGGGCTCCCATCATCAGACGATAAACGGTGCTCATTGTCGTGCCCATGCGCCACGGTATGCTCAGACCGCTTCTTGATCACACAAATGTCATTTCTTGGTCCGAACATGGCCAGAAAGCAGAGCACGCCGCACACAGCCTCCTCTGACTGCCTGGCACGGCATGTCCGCCCGTCAGAGATGCTCGCCAGGCCCGGGGCTGAAGGGGCCCTTGACCAGGCAAACCGTCAAACGTTTGATCGCCTGGACGGGACGATGATGTGGCTGGCTCGTATGGTCGGCTTGTCCGCCCTGGGACATACATCCCGCTGCATTCATCCGTTGCGCTGAAAAGGCTGTACCGCATCCACTTTTGCTGAGTGCGGATTCAACGAGCAGCGACCCCTCATCGCCGGCTGTCCGAATGACATGGCTTGACTTGACTGACGACGATCAGTGACGGGCTCGGTCTCGCTCGTCCCTTCCGTATTTCCTTCCACGGACGTCAGTCGAATGCCAGCCACGCCTTCTCCCCGCCCTCTTCCAAGGCACCAATTGCGCAGCGCCGGTTGTCCCTTCCCACCCCGTTCCCCTCCCCCTTTGGTAGAGGTTGCCCTCGTCGACCAACCACTTGACCCTGGTTCGATCTGGATCTGAAGGAGCTAGTAACTAATCTGGCAGGAAGGCACATAAGGGTCCGGGGTAGGGACAGGGCACCAACACCAGGCAGGTAGGAGGTCTGCCAATTGCCTGGTATTAATTGCGCTGCCGATGTGCTACGTGATAGAAGCAAGAACTTAATGCGTGACAGTGGGCACTGGCCATGACAGCAGACGGAAGGGAGAGAACGTCTTGGGATCCTTCCAAATCGGTGTCCCCATTCCAAGCCTCCGCGCCTGACCGTCGACTAGGTATCATCCATGTTGTCCCACCCCTCTGTCGTCCGGGGCTCGTGCCATTGAAAAACCTCCCTGCCTCCCGCTTATCGACGCGGCCCTCATTCCATCCCTCGCCCAGCCCAGCCCGAGACTCAATTTTTCTTCGCATCGTGTCGGAATTCTTGAGAGGTCTTCAAGTTCTTCGTGCCCTCTTACCTTCTCTTCTTCGACGCTCGGTCCGTCTCCTTCTTCGAATACTTCTCTTTCGAGTGTGGCCTGCATCATACCTACGACGACTTACACCATCCGCGTGGCATACGCACATTTGCCTGGCCTAACCACCTACGTTGGGGCACACCAGTATATACGCCATATATTCCGAGTGACAAATCTTGTCGCGCCTGTCTAATCCAGACGTTTTCGGCCATTGAAGCTGGACTAAAGCATTCCGCTACCAAAGTTGTACAAATCACACTTTCATCTGCCGCTACCTCGTCCCGCAATACATCACGTAGAAGCGCGGTATAACCGGTCACTCGACTCTCAAATCTTTGACCAACGGAGCCAGATAATTTCCAACCGCTGTGCACCATGCACAAGTGTACAGCCGTGTAACAACTCCCGACACGCGCAACGCCGAAGAGCACCAACGTCTGCCCAGCGACTTAGTTGGAAGTTTATACGGAAACTCGGTTTCTGGCCTTACATTCAAGGGCAATTCCTTTCGATTCCCGCAATGCGTTCGCATACTGCTACGGTCCTTGCCGGCCTAGTGTTGCTGGCTGCTTTGGCCAGCGGACAAGATCTTGCGTCTTTGCCCCCCTGTGGTGTAAGTGACTCTTGGAGCCTGTTTCCTACGGGTCTACTCCCGCATCTTCCGAAATAAAATTACTGACGCAGTCTTACTGTAGCAAACTTGCGTCAATAGTGTGATTGCAAGTGGCCTATCTTGCGACTCGGGCGATACAAAATGTCTGTGCGCCAATGACAACTTCAAATTCGGCCTCAACGACTGCGGAAAGCAAGCCTGTGACGCGGCCGTCGCGCAACAACTTGTTGCGTATGCAGAGTCGCTCTGTGCCGGTAAGAATCGCCCAGGATGCAGCTCCAAATCTCAATGTTAACAGCATCCAGCAGCAACCCCTGGGCCGACGACAGCGGCTACTCCAGCTCCTGAGACCACGCCGTCTCCCCCACCTGAGCAACCATTGACATCGGCCACAGCCACGCCGTCGCCATCTCCAACCCCCGAGTCTGTCATCTCATCGACTACCACTCAACAGCAGTCGCCCACTCCGTCAACCGAAGAGCAAACTGTAGAAGGAGCAGCAACAACCTCTTCAGCGGCGACCTCAACGTCATCTGTCAGTAGTGCCTCTGCAATCACTGAGGCGCCGACGACGCTGGTACGTCTCAACGTTTCAACACCCATGTTGCTTCTCATGACTATGTACTGACCTGCTTTATAATAGGTGCAAAGTTTAACCCTCATTGTTGCCTCGCCCTCTGCTAAGACGGTGATTTCGGATTCGCCAACATCATCTTCAGAGCCGCCCGCTTTACCAACCAGCGCCAATGGAGATGATGAGAAATCAAGTAATGCTAGTGGTGTTGCAGACAATGAAAATGAAAGCACAGAGCCAGCAGCTGCAAGCGCTCTTTCGACCACAGCGAAGATTGGAATAGCCGTTGGTGCAGGTGTCGGAGGTCTCGGTATTCTGTTGGCTGTCTTCTTGATACTGCGACGACGACCAAGCAAGCGTGCGCTTCAGATTTCTGACCCAATGCCTGGCTCTGGACGAGATTATTCCGGTGGCATTCAATACATATCCGAGAAGAATCACTCGGAGCTCGAGATGAATTCGAGGAGGTATGAGGACATGGTTCCTCGTCAGACGCCACGTCATATGATTTAGCGACGAGCTTGTTACACGGCGATGGATGTTTACAATGTTTTCTTTGGTCGCCTCCCAGCATCCTCAAGCAAAAGATATCACAACCCGGCCTTGCCGTATGTACATGGGATGGCCGGTGTTGCAGTGTGGCGATGTGTTCTATATAGGCAGTACACGTTGTTAGCTATGATAATGAATTACGATACTGATTCCCCTCGAAAATGTGTCTTCACGGGCAGGTGAAGGTGTTGAGCGATTGTGGGCGACTTTTATTCGCAATGGCCATGGTTGCAGAGGGGAGGCCAGGCTCGCTTTTTGACAAAAGTCAGAGAGAGCGTTTATGAGTGTCGCTGATCGATATCCTTTCTCAAGTACATATTTTTACAAATCAGAGGTATTACATGAACGACGAAACCCATTGGTCGTTGGAACCTGTGCCGCTGGGCAGTTCTCGCCCTCGTCGCGGCCTACCACGAGTAGTACGGCCTCTGAGCGGTCACGGGCCTGTTAGGAAGATGGACCCAAGGCTTGCGCTTGGCCTCTTTAGCCACCCTCTCGTTGTGTTCACGTATCCTTGTCTTCTCCTCCTTCAGAACGACCGAAATGCCTGTGGATCCAATCGTCAATTTCAATTCTTCTGCGCCAAGAGATTGCAGGGCAAGTCCACAAGGGACCAAATGTTCAAGAGAGAGGAGATAAACGCACCTGTTGACGGGCTGATAATGACACCTGTCCTGCCTCGGCCCTTGAACTCGATGCGACGGTTGCGAGACGGGCCCTTGTTCACCCACGCCTCGGCGACGTACAAGCTCGAAGGGTCCGTAATCTTGAGCGTCTGGCCGTCCTTTGTCTTGATCTTGATGAGAGCAGCATCCTTGTCTCCGCCGGGGGCGGCACCCGCCTTGCCGAGGCCCATGCCGCGGCTCACCACGGCAAAGTCGCGGGCCTCCTCGAGCTGGAACTTGACCTCGCGGGCCATCTTCTTCTTCGAGTAGGTCATCTGGGTGAGGGCGTCCTGGAGCGTCTTGCCCTGGATCTGGCGGGCGAGCATGACGAGCTTCTTGGTCGACGTCTCGAGGAAGGGGGACTTGTGGGTCATCTGGCGCTCGGTCTGGCGGATGCGCTCGACGCGGCGCGCATAGTCGGAGGGCTCGGACGACGCTGTCTGGCGCTGGACCATCTGGATGACCCTCTTGCGCTCCCAGCGGACGCGGGAACGGGGGTCCGGATCGAGGCGCCAGGCGGCGGCCTCGGCGGGGGTGGCCTGACGGGCGCCGTCGGGTACGTTGGTGCGCGCGGCGAGCGAGTCGGAGGTCGCGGCCTCGACTTCATCCTGGAAGATCGAGTCGGAGAGGGCGGGGGCCTTGGTCTGCTGCTGCTCGGCCAGGAGGCGCTGGCGGACTTTGGGGTCGTCGAGGTCGTGGCCGCCCGAGGAGCGGTTGCCGGGGTCGGAGGCCTTGCGGCCGCGGCCGAAGAGGCTAGGGAGGGACCATTTGGTGCGGCGCTGGTTCAGAGGAAGGAGGCGTTGGGACGAAGGGGCGCCGGTGGCCAGAGAGGATAGCGTAGAGTGCGCTGGTGCAAAGGAGTCGTTAGCGATGCTGTAGCCAGTGGTGATGGGGCCGTATGCAAGGCAGAAATGGACAGTCAAACTCACCAGATAGAGCTATCCTCCTGCTCGGGAGGTGGGCACTCATGCTGGGCGACGTTGGCTGTTCGGAGGGGGTGCGATCCGCGACAGCTTCAATTGCTTGATACCAATTGAGAAAAAATGGCCTAACAAGCTCCAATGCTGCTGCACCTTCGCGTCAACCCAGGCACGGGGGTGGAAGGCTGGACGGGGCACATGGACGCCGAGGTTTATCCGCCGACTTGTCCTTGGTGGTAGTGGTAATGTGCCAGACCTGAATGACCGAGCGTCCGGGAATTGATCAATCACGTGAGTCGGTTTCTCAGCGCGAATATCGTCAGGCCATTTTCGAGAGCTTGCCGGCTGCAATCAGCACCACCCGACGCCCGATCATCTCGACTGCACGCAATCGCCGCTCCTTCCACGAAACCCTACCAACACCTCACGAACATCAATCACAATGGCCGGCGCTGTTGCTTTCAAGCCCATCACGGGCGTACGTCTCCCCTCGTGAATTGGCGACGCCGGAAGGATGGGGAATGGGAACTGACTGGACTTGAAGATGCTGCGACGAAACCTCGTCCTCGATCTCGGCATCGGCCTCGGTGAGTGACAGATCCTGCCAATCGATTTCGCTCGCCTCCTCAGGATAGTCTTCTGCGGTCGCAAAGCGACCGCGGGCTGTCTGTGGAGTGCAACACCGTCCCGCAACGTCATGACTGACTTTGGATACGATAGGTCTCGGCTTCGCCATGGCCAACGCCTACTGGTACGATATCCCTCCCCCGACCTAAGTCACGAACGGCAAGGAACGAACGAATGCAAAGCACGAACAATCGACCATTTTGCAGCTGTGCAATTGAACAGAACGGCAGACTAACCAATGCACGTTACAACAGGTACGGCTACCACATGCCTCGCACCCACGCTCGCGACAACTACTACACCAAGCTCGAGCAGCAGAAGGCCGAGAAGCGCGGTGCCCAGGCATAGAGAATGCATTGAGGAAACAGGATGGCGGATGAACAGAGAGAGATGAGGATTGCGTCGCTGTGGCATTTAGACAAGTCGCGGGTCTGACGACCTTGTATCATAACCTGCCAGCAATACAAGCTTGAGGACCACCTACTTTTTGTTTCGTTATCGACCCCTCTGATGCTTCGCGAGGAGTCTGGGTCGCAATTGTGGTCATTGGGGGTAGGGTCGTGTAACGGAACCGTGTGTGCCATGATGTGATGCAGGAATGCAGTGCCCGATACGACCAGGGAGACACACAGGGATACTTTTTACAAGGCTCAAGGAGAAATGTCAAGGTTAATCATCTTGATAGAAGGAATACATAGTCTTGTCAGCAACGCTCGTCCCAGGATGCTGATGTGAAGCCGTTGCGCTGCCGGCGGCCCCTACTGCCGCCCCATTGGTGCCTTCCCACGCCGTCGTCTCGACAGAGAATGTCCCCTTCTTGTCCTTGCACCTACACATCAGACTGTCAATCAATGCAACCACCGCGCGGCAGAGCAAGCAATCAAGGCAACACATACTCTCGAAAAAAGCGATTGACCGCCCAGCACCGTACGGGACTGTTGGGTGTCTGTGGCTGCTCAATCTCGCAATGATACTGGGCTAGGCTGCGCAGCTTGCATTTGGACAGGTCGACGCCGCCGCCGCCGCTGTCGCCATCAAGCTTTCGTTTCCGGCCCCGGACGTCGGCCTGGACGTGTGCCGGGAGCTCCGAGACTGGAAATACGTGGCACGGTGGTGACATTGCCGGTCCTTGATGGATAGTGTGTCTGCCGAGGCGCGGGCGGGAGCACGGGTACTGGGCGAAATCGAGGAGACGTCCCTTGATGAGGTGAGCGCTTGATTTGCTTGAGCTTGACGTTATGAACAGTGCGACGAGGTTCGAGTGCGATCGTTTTCAAGATGGCTGGGCCGTGGCGAAAGCAAGGATTTGTTCGAGGCGGCGTGATGGGGACGGAGAGCATGACACAAGAAGGATGAGTGAAGTGTCGTCGGACTTTACTACGGCGTCTTCCGCCTGAGGCAGTTTTCGGATGTCCCATTAAGACAACTGGCTAATTCACAACCCATCGTCTAGATTCTTGCCGAACTTCGTCATGCAATTGACGCAACAAATACGACGACAATATCGAAGCCCATTACCCACAATGTGAATAAGTCTCACAGCTCGTACCCCATCCCCGGCCTCGACGCCTTGGTGGCCCGCCAGCGGCAGGCTGCTCCAGCATCACCACTGCAACTGACCGGTCGATACCTCCATCTCATTTACGCTCTCATATCCACTCTCATCGCAGCACCTCATCTCAAGACCGTCGTCGTGATCGACCTCGAAGACCGTTTCGATGCCACACGATTGACAGTCGGCAGCGGACCGAATGACGATGCTGATCACGACAAGCACGATATCGAGACGGACACTGATGACCCTCTGCGCCACGTGCATGTCTACCGCCCAGCACGTTCCAGCATAGAACACCTCCGGGACGTTATCGCCGCCGCCGAACACCGCATGCTGTACGGCCGTCACGACAGCAGGACCCGTGAATGGTGGGGAACCATTGTCATCGGCGCTCCCCTGGCCGCAACCACCGGCTCCTCGTCCGCCGCCGGCCGGCCCAGCAGTAGCGTGCAAGTCACAGCCAGCTGGCGCGGCTGGATGAGAGTCGACCGCGATGAGGTACGCGGCTTCCCCTTGGGTGCTGGCGTCGGAGAGGTGTTGGCAGATAGGGAGAGGCGGCAGGCTGCGGTGGATGAGGCACCATGGACGGCTTCATGCGCATGGGGATCGATAGTCTTCCAAGAGAAGGGCGCGGCAGCAGCGAAAGATGAGCCTCCATTGCATCGATAGGGTTTACAGCCTTCCAAGCATCACGTCAAGTCCAGTCTTTGCACCAGCATCGACTGTGGCGAACACATGAAGGGTGGTTTAACATTGGTACGAGTGGCCAAGCACTCGTCGATGAGGCCGCCACGCATATTCCCAAGAATCTATGACGGCGGATGGGTTAGGTTAGAAGTGCCAGGCAGGCAAGCAGCGATGTACCGCACTGTTAGTTGATCAGTGATCACGACCCATGCTCTCGCACCAACATATCTCATGGCCGAAGCCGCTAGACCACATGTCGCCGATGGCTTAAGTCTGTCTAGCAAGAACTAAAGTTGCATAGACAGCGTTCGAGCCTATAGATTCTCTGACCCGGGCATCTCGCCGTGCCATCGCCATCATCATCATCATTAGCATGGGTCCGCCTCATCGCCGAGATCGATTCCCCGCCAAGAGGCCTCTGCCCCGATGTTTTTTTCACGGCGATTGCAAGAAGCCTAGCGTCCTGTGCCATTACGGCGAAAACCCCGTCAGACGTTCGGCGAGATGACGGCGGCGTGCGTCCCTCGCTCGCCCACACCAGAGCAACCATCAGCCGCCGACGCACATCTGCCCTTGCGTGCTGCCTGTACCAAGCCTGAAGTGAAGGGTGACAGGGGGGCCATGGTCGGGACCCTAGGATCAGCACGACCTTCTTTTGCGCTCGATAATGGCCTGCGAAACGAGCCAGCTCCGTCAGGTGCGGCAAGGGGGCAGAGAGAGAAAAAATACTCAGCGAACAGTTCGTCCATTCGGAGTGGCACAGGGCGTCACGGCCCGCCGATCATAACGTGGTTTCGGCAAGGCTAGCGGAATGGTGCTGTGCTTTGTTTTTTTTCTCCTTCCTCCTCGCTCTAGTCGCCGAGGCCGTCCCTTTCGCCTTGGGGCTAGAAGGTGTGTCCGCCATCTCGGTTTTGCGCGCGAATCTTGCACGGTGGTGGTGCACATGGGAGGGTCGGCACTTGGGGTGTGAGATTGGGTTAGGTCATGACGTCGGCATGCTTTTTGGTGGCGGGACCCTGTCTTTTGAGCCTCAGGGGGTTCAACCACTGGAACGACACGCCCACAGGGGGCTGAGATGCTGTGGTAGCAGGTAGCATTAGATCACATGAATATAGAGACAAATATCACTTTAGGACGGAGCAGACAAATATTTCGATGCAGTGTATTGTAAAGCCAGAATCATTCTAATGATGATGTACGCCAATGGTATCAAATGCCCGCCCAGCCAATGTACAAAAGGAAAAGAAAGAAGACACCCTCACGAAGAGTAGTGCATGCTAATGACGCTTTCGTAATGCGTTCCGAGTCCTATTCAGGAACGCTGCTTGACCCTAATATTCCAATTTCGGTGTGTGCGCGCGTGTGTGAAGAAATGAAAGATGCAAACAATCTCTAAGCCAGGATGGGCATCTCACGCTCCTCGAGGGGCGTCAGCACAGCGCTGTCCTTGCCAGTGAGGGCCTCGAGGCACGCCTGCTCGCCAAAGACGTCCTTGCGGAGGCCCTTGACGACGCGCTTGCGCAGCTCGCACTGCAGGCCGTACTTGACGGCGTCAAGAACCGTGTCGACGGTGGCGCGGGGCTTGTACGCGGGCTCGGTGCCGTCCTGGTACACGCCCGTCTTGACGAGGATGCTGTGCCAGTCGTTGTCCGCGTGCTCGTTGTATGTGTTGGTGCCGCGAATGTCGCTCTCGGGGGTGTCGCCGACAAAGTAGACAGTGTCGGGAGGCGCGTTGAAGCCGTGCTGGTGGCGACGCCACTGCTGGAGAAGACGCGTCGCGAACTCAAAGGTGCTGACCTGGGGCTTGCCAAAGGCATGGGTGTGAAGGGTGCCCTTCTTCTTGGTGACGTCCTTGAAGATGACCTCGAGCATGCGGCGCAGAGCACCCATGCCGAGTCGAACGTTGTCGTGAGCTGCTGACCACACGACATCGTTGTGAGAGAAGAAGATGGGGGGGCCCTCATCGAAAGTCTCGCTGAGAGTGCCAAGCTTGCCGCCCTTGGACATGGCAAGGTCGAGCATGATCTGAATGTCGCCAGCCCAGTCGCGGGAGTCGGCAAAGACAAAGATCGCCTCAATGGTGACATCGGAGAAATCACGCTCGCGCGAGTTCTTGTGCTCCTCCTCAGTGAGCTTGCGGAAAGGTGTTGTCGCGCTGTTGTGCTTGATAATGTCACCGGGGGTGATAACGTCGCGGAAACCGTAGCCCTCAGCCACCTGTCGGCACTTCTCGCCCTCACCACCGACAACGAGGACAGTCTTGTAGCGTTCGGCCTTTTCCCGCATGGGGGTGTGGCCACAAATGAACTGCGCGGGAGACACTTCCATCTCCATCTGTGCGGAAAGGTCGCGGCAACGCTCCTCCTCAGTCTTACCGCCACCGTTGGTCAGGAAGATGTATGGACTGGACCATGTTCATTAGCAAGGGCGTAGGACAAGGGCATCAGAATAAACTTACATCCTCAGACCGTACTCGTTCTCGCCGTTGAGAAACCGCATAGCCTCGACAGCCTCAGGGATGGCGCGACCGCCACGGATGAGCACGCCGTCAATGTCAAAGGCAAATGCGAAGCCGTCGGCGACGGGAGCGTGGAGGGTGGGGGTCATGGGAGATAGGGCGCTCGCCGGGCTGCCGATGGCGGGGCTGCCATTGAGAGAGATCTCGCCGGAGGATGGCAGAGAAGAGTCGGGGCTGCTCATGGACATGGCCTCGAGCTCCTTGCGAGCGGCCGTGATCTCCTCGATGAAGCTGCCGGTCGACGAGAGCCGGTGGAGCGAAGGACGGGGAGCCTGAAGAGACATGCTGGCGGTAGGTGGGTGGTATGGATCAACTTTTGTGGATGGTATGGGGTTTGGGTTAGGTGGGTTAGATGTGAGAGTTGTAAATGTGAATAGATCAAGAGGAAAGGGTCTAGGATATCCGTCTTGAGGTAAGAAGGTGAAGAAATGGGTTGTTGATGCTGATACTCGAGATTCACAACCTGTTTGGTGGAGGGGCCGAGGAGGATTATATATCCAGAAGGCCAGGGCCAGCCACGCCGTCTTCAAGTCACCATCGAGAGGGCCTCTTCTGTCTTTCGCTCGAGTCTGACGTCCTTGTTCCAGAAGTCTCCATAAAAACTAGGCAAAACGAGGTGTTTTCACCCCGTGCCTGGCGTGGACTGAGGTTCCAGAGGAAGGTACCTCTGGCGTCAGCGATCCCCGATGGGCTCTCTGTGTGTCGACTCATGCAAATGCAGCGCCGCGCTGCGTGGATATGCGGAGGTGGTTGCCATCGGGAACCCAAGAAGAAGCGACCCAAGTTCCCACAGCCTTGTCCCACAAGGAGGTGGGGCATCGTGGTGAGCAAGGCTCCACAGATTCCAGAAAAAACGTGACAAAGAAATGCCTCCTTTTCTGTACGAAGGCGAGCTAAATAGCGGCCGTTGTGGGGCTTGCCTTGTTTGAAGGGCTGAGTACAGCCAAGAGAGGTGAAAACAGTACAGAGTCGAGTGGTGGCCCGAGAGGAGGCCGAGGGAAGGCCAAGGATGATGGCAAAAGAAGCGGGACGGACGGCCTGGCTGCCTGGGTAGGGAAGCCAGGAGGAGCTAGAGGGGTAGTTTCAAGGGTCCATTCCATTCGATATGCGAGACAAGAAAAGCACAGTGACGGATGTGCGAATCAATGCCTCGGAGGTGCCATAAAAAAACTCCATAAAAGTCGTCGACGGCGCCGTGCCCGGCCCCGTTTTCGCCAACACTGGAGGTGGATACGCGAGAATGGCGACGAAACAGCGACACGGCCTTGCATCTTGGAAAAAGCTACATCATCATGTCGTTTGCGCTGATAGGTTGACAGACAGATGGTTCGACCAGGGCCGCTAGTCCTCTTTTGCCGCAAAATGCATTTCGGTACTTGTGCCTCTGAGGGGCCCCTATCATACCATGTAGTTCCATGTTGATATGTCTCGACCTCTCTTGCTCGGCTTAAGCGTGGTTGGAGAGTGGGAAATTGTGCGGCTTTTCCAAGCCAACAGGAACGCAAGGAAACTTGTAGATAACTGAACTAGCATCCTTGTCGTCATAGTAGGGTCAAGCCGGCCGCAAAAGGGACACCGGCCGTTTCGATTCTGCAGCGTCGAGGTTTCGGCGTCAGCCGTGAGCAGCGAAAAAGGATCGGACAGAACGGACGGTGACGAATGAAGGGAACCGGACGCCTTGCCGATAGTGACGCTGGCATCAACACTCGTCTCGATGAACTCGCGGTGCCCGCTCACTTGCCAGACGGATGCCGTCTGGCTCATCAACGCCGTCATCGTACCTGGGGAACAGGCCGAGGTGGAGGGGATGCCGGCCAGCAGTGGTGTATTCGAGCGATGGCAAGGGCAGTGCTTGCGTGAGGTGGTGGCTACAGGGGGTCCACGGGTCCCTGGCAGGCAGAGACAGGCGGTGGGGGCTGGTGTGGTGTTGATGATGTGCGAACAGCCAATAAATTCCCCGGCATCTTGGCAGCCGCAAGCACATGTGAAGGAAGAGGCGTTTTTGCTGACGGGGTTGGGCTGGCGCTGCAGGATGCAGGGCGCATGGCGGCACGACGGGCGGCTTGGATCTGGTGTAACGGCGTCAAGCGATAGCCAGGACCCCAACTTGACCGAATGCCGTACCAGCGCAGCCATCTACCATAGCCACCGTTCAACCCCTCAGCGCCCGAGCGGGCGGTCGGGCGGGCGGGCAAGCAGGTAAGCAGGCAGACGTCTGCTGGTGTGCGCCATGTTGCTGCAGCATGAGGTCGTGATGCTGTAGGTGACAGTCACGCTTGGCTTGGCGGGTCTTGGGTTGGCTTTGAGACGCCCGCTCGATGCCGCTGAATATACCAAGCAACCTCCCTACCGGTGAGCAGTCCTCTGGTGTCCTTCGCCAGTACATGTACAGCCTAACTTGGATCTTGGGCCAGGGTACATGTCGTAGCGCGGCTGGCGACTCATGCAGATGAGGGGTCTGACGTCTCAAAGATACCCAATAGTTGGTGCTGAACGCTTGCTACCAGTGTTTCGCTCAGAGGAGACCCTTATCGAATGGCTCCCTGTATGCCCTTGATGCCGTCAGCCTTGATGGCATCCATCAGAGATGACGTTCCACAAAAGCGAGTCGTCGTTGAACCTTGATTGCACGAGTCGTCGTTGTGCCAAGTCCTGCACGATGAAGGGTCCCACATAATGGGGTCCATCTCTGCTCCGCTCTGACGTCACTTGTGAGAGGGGCCTGCCGCGGGGGCTTCTAACCAGTCAGAGGCCACCGTCCTAGGTTGCACCTGCAACATGAACATGTCGTTAGCGCGTCGGTCCGAACGATTCACCGGGCAGGCGAGACGGAGGAACGGGGGTGCCACCAAAAAAACTCGCCCTCATTCGCTCCTTTTTGAGGCAGCCCCAAGGGAAAAACTGCCCTCATTCGCTGCGTCTCCGTTTCACCGTGTCAAGTGCACCCCCCCGGCCGATCGCCGGGGCCGGTAGCCTTCGGGCAACGGACGTCGACCGCTCACACCAGCGCCACAATTCTTCGTACCCTCAGCTCAGAATCCACGCTCCACGCGCTGACCCAGCAATCTGGCCTCCCAAGCATGTCGCCGATGGAATATGACCCGACGTTCTCCAGACCTGTCGCCATTGCCACCACTGTCGGGGAAAAAACAGCGCGAGAAAGAGAAGAAGAAAAGAAAACCCCCAAGGCGTACGCACTCGGCACAGGAAATAGCCCATCAAGTCACAGAGACAACACATTGATGATAGGCGCAATACAGATGCAAGAGTTTAAAAACAGCCAATGTCAGACTTTGAGCACGCCCATCTATCCGTCAAGGTGTATGGTTGGATCACCCAGGCAGGCAGGCGGGCAGTCAACTCAAACTGTGCGGGCATTTAGTGTGTCCTCTGCAACCCAAAACGTTGGTTGCCCGGTTTTCCTGCTTGGCACATGGAACACCGGCTGACAGGTGAAAGTCGATCGACATCTCATCTTTGAACTTGACAGATTGACACCGATTGCCCCTCGGGACTTCCACCTCCAGCCTAATCTGGCGACTGGCAAGCCCGGGCACGTCGTAGTGGCTGCACACCGACAGCTCTCACAGCCCGCCGCCGACTCGGTGTCTTGTCGATCAATCCTGGAAGGGAGGGCATCTTCATGTGCCAGCTGCCGCCGTGGCATGCTTTTCTTTCAGGTTTGTGAGGAGCGCCTTTCGCTAGGCACGCTTGCCGCCGGCCATTCTTCGAGTGAGCGCACCGACCGCATCCGTCTTGGAAAATGATCACCTCCTGATCGACCTGGCTGCCGCTTTCCGGGTCGCCAGGCCGAAAAATCACGACATTCTACCTTTTGCTAGCTGTGTCAACTTGAGCTACGCCATCGGGCATCCACGCCGAGCCTCCCCGTCCTGCATGCCCAGTTCAATGTGGTCATGGCGTCTTCGGGGTGCGTCGACGACATGTCTCGTCACACCGTTATTCCTGTCTTTCCAGCTGGGTCGTCTGAAGCATGTTGCTTCAATATTGACTATCCCTTATCGCAACTACAACGACAAATCGCGCTGGTTGTGGGATACCCGCGCCTTCCCCAGCACCCCGGCAACGACCATGTTGGAATCAGCAGCTTTGACCGCCATCAACACTAGGCACACTGCAGACGGCTGTCAAAGCGCGCAATACACAAAAGATACATGGCTGCCTGTCGCCTTGAACGCACTCCACCAAAGTCCACAGAAACCCACACTATATACTACAAAGTATGGGCCTCGGATGAGCAATCACGTCGTCTCGTCTGAAACTGGAGCAAGCCCAGAACCTCCACGATCGAGACATGTGGGTAAACTACCCACCCTGAAAAAAGGGGAGGGGATTGTGACCGATAGAGGAGGGGAAAGCAGCTGACGAAACCGCGCAAGGTGGGTTTCGCCTCGATTGCCTTCCCTTGATGGACGAGGTAGACGGGGTAGGCATAGTGGTGGGCACGACGCAGAACTCCAATGCGAATGAGCGAAGAGACAGAGAGGGTGGGAGGCAGCCGATGGCCTCAAGGGCCATGAGCGACCGCTGTTTGCTCGTCGAATGTCGGCGGTCTCCGATCCGTTCCTTCTTTCCGATGTGAGACTGTAGAGGTCAACGGCCCCGGGTCTACCCTCTGGCATCGGTTGCGGGCACCGCAGCACCTCAAGCACTCATCTCAGTCATCTCCTCCTGATCTGTAGTGGTCCGGACTCCGCAAAGGAAGTGTCGACGCGCAAAAGTCAGCGGCACGCTCACAGAGAATCGCAAGGTCACTCCAGACCTCAACTACAACGACACGATACGTAGTTGGCGGTGCCTGTTACCAAGCTGTATCACTGCCAAAGGCGTGACGAATGTCCACCCGCATGTCCTGGGAACCATAAACCCCAGCGAACCCACATTGAAGAGGCGCATACTCACCATGCAAATCATCGTGTCGTCGCATGCCCCCCTCCTCTTCACGAGAACCGTCCCCTCCTTTTCCCCGCCTTTCTTGGCCCAGCACAATGCAACGGCCCTTCCAGAGAAGCGTGGATCGTCCACAATTAAATTCACCGGGTTTCCTCTCTGCGCAGTTCCGGATCGCATTATTGGCCGACTCCTCGGGTTCACGCGATGGGGTCGGCCCCGAACGAACCGAAATGTACGGATTCGTGTGATGCAATCTTGCCGTAAAGTTGATGTTGCGGATCACGGAGTGACGCTCTCTGCACAAGTACTGCTGTAATTCAAGGAGTTCACGTTAGCGAGGCTGACTTGTCGCACAGGCGGCATCGCCAAGTTCACATGGGATGATGTGGCCT
Organism: Verticillium longisporum; assembly: GCA_019188255.1. Classification (NCBI taxonomy): domain Eukaryota; kingdom Fungi; phylum Ascomycota; class Sordariomycetes; order Glomerellales; family Plectosphaerellaceae; genus Verticillium; species Verticillium longisporum. The sequence goes on from JAETXT010000007.1 coordinate 1,205,279, forward strand.
CTTGAGGCATTCGCCTCTCAACGATCATGGATACACCCACAGGTTGGGCCTGACTGAGTTTGAAGGTCTTGGATGCGGTGAGGCCTTGTTTCGGGCGCAGCCAGGCCCCCGAAATTAAGGAGTTGTATGTGGATGGTGTGGATGGAATGTCGCATCTGACGTTCAAGACTGAATTATTCATCTACTATCAACACCTGGAGTAGAATGAGTGCGGTATGCTTGTCCAAGGTGGCTTACCTTAGCAAGCCAGCTGCTTGAATGTGGATACCTCGGGCCCGCCATGATTGGTCCGCAGAGCTTGTGTTTGAGGGGTCATATGTTTGCGTAATCATCTCTTCTCCAACAAGCACAGCAGCAAGTTTCGATAGCTCAGGGGTAGAGCAATCGGCTGCAGTCCGATAGGTCAGGCGTTCAAATCGCCTTCGAAACTTCTCTTTTTGCCCTTTCTCTCATGATCACTCCATCATGCAGAATCTTGGCATATTTGCCTGGTAGCAATTTTTTGCTGACTACACACGAACACATAGATTCCACGTGACGCGGCCGTTGCTGTATCTACCTAGGTAGGTGGGTAGCTAGGCTCATGATATGGTAGGCAGTTGATATTCCGCGGTAGGATATTTCGCATCGTGGTGAGTGATGTGTTTAGTTTCAAGTCTGAATGTTTCAATAGAATGTGTTGCTTCATTGCGACTCTTGTTCTTGTGGCATATCATCAGGAATGTGGTTGTCAGGACGCCCTCTATTGCAAAATTTGATTGCCGCATGTCGGAGCCACGACCCTTTTCGTCATGGATGCGTGGCAAACAAGACGCTTTGTGGTTCAAATCGGCCATTGACGAGTGCGCCGAGGACTTTTGTTTCCCGATTTATATCCATACCCCCTGGATGGTCAAGCCAGACGGGACCGTTGGATTCGTGCAAGTTCTTACATCGTCAAGGCATGTGGCTGCCCGTAGCCAGCAATATCGCGGCTTCTGGAGTGTGTTGATCTGACGTGGTGAGTCTCCCAGGCGGTGAGTACCGGACTATTTAGCCAGTTCAATGATTTTTCTGTCGTGTGTCCAAGCATGCTCCCTCTGTTCATCGCCATGCATCACTGTCATGTCCACGGCTTGAGGTCAATGTGGTCAACGTCATCAAGCAGCCACGCGTTGCTGAATCCCGAAAGGTGTGTTTAGAAACTTTGGTCTCACGATGTCAAAAGATCTTGGTGTTGTATTGCGATCGATTTCCCACGCTTATGGACTTGAGGCAAAGCGTCATTAAGACGAGACTGCCAGGCCTTGTGGCTAGTATACTGCCCGATATACACCCCGAGACCGAACCATCCAAACGGTGACAAGCTCCGCCATATTTCTAGCAGCGGATAGCACGCGTGAATTTGCCTTTCTCAGTCATAGCAGCAGCCGTAAATAGGTTACTTAGATATCCTCCGCCATCCTTCCAGATACTATTCAGGAAGAATAGCCATTCGTGTCGGATCTAGCCAAGTTCGCTAGGTTCGAGAAGATTCTAGGCCGAGGCATTGACTTTGAGAATGATATAGTGAGCGGCCTAGAGCTGGGCTATCCGCTCCTCTCTATATAGATCGTCGAGGAATGGCCGCTCTCCCGTGCCCGCCTGATGGCGCAGATTGTAGATCGCGCTTCTGACCACACTGTGAATGAGTGAGTGGCCAGTCATTGGGCAAGAGAGTACCTATCTGACTGAGCGTGCCTAGGATTTACTTCCGAACTTAGGGTGTGGGCGAACATGCCTGGCTAAACGGAGAACATGCTTGCCTCCCACATGCCAGTCCTCGAGGACCAGAGTCTGCTAAAACCTCAACCGGATGCTGCATTCGTATCCGCCGGATTTAGTCTAGAACACGTCATACCCTTTGCCGGGGACGAGGCTGGTGAGAGCATCGGCTGCCATGTACACCGACAGAGACATAACACCCTGCTCCTTGTCGCGAACCTGCCAGAAGAGCCATGGCCAAGAGATCTACATGTAAAATAGCTCAAACAACAGCACAGGAACAGGTCTGTGTACCTTATGGACGAGGTACACCTCGCCGGCACAGGCTCAACACGGCGCATGAGAAGTTCGCTTCAGTTTTCCGGCAAACCGTTGCATCCCAGGATGCCGATCAAGTTTGGCCAGAGACCTTCATCTCGATAAGAGCACTACTGGAATGGTGATGGATCAATAGTCACATGTTTTGTGCCCGGCGAACGAAGCAGTCCTGACGAACCAAACCCTTGAAATGGCCCATCCAGGTCCGGTTTTGCGGAACACGATGCAGACAAACACGCAAGGAACAACACCCAACAGACGCATCGATCAAAAGGGAGCACACAAAGCTCATGTCTCAGTTGGACCAGGACCATCAAGTAGATGGCCGTGAGCAAGGTCGTGTCATGTATACGCAAATCCCGGGGAGCCATCGTCCTCCCCACGCCTTGGTGCCCGCTTTACGCGGGGGCACTCGGCATGTTTTCTGAGCGACACGTGCAGTCACGACCGTCCTGCACGTTCCATACGTGTCCCCCAACCGCTCCCAAGCCGCCGAAGACACCACGCCAGCTGTATACATATCCTTCTATCCTCCATCCCCCGCCACATGCCCCTCACTGCAGGTTCACAAACAGGCCGCCGTCCACGAGCAGCTGCGCGCCGGTGACGTAGCCGCTCAGCTCGTCGCAGCCGAGGAAGACGGCGGGGCCGGCGAGGTCATGGGGCACGCCGGTGCGGCCGAGGGGGATGCGGCCCTCCATGTAGGTGCGCTTGGCGTCGTCGTTGAGGTCCTCCTCGTTGAGCTGGGTCTTGATGGTGCCGGGCAGCAGGGCGTTGCAGCGGATGCCGTGGCGGCCGAGGGCGACGGCGGTGCTCTGCATGAGCGACAGCACGCCGGCCTTGGTGGGGGTGTAGTGCGTCTGCAGGCCGCCGCCGACGAGGCCCGAGAGGGACGAGACGCCGATGATGCTGCCGCCGGGCGGCGACTGGGCGGCCATCTGGCGCGCGGCGGCCTGCACAAAGTAGAAGGCGCCGTCGAGGTTCGTGCGCACCGTCCGCGTGAACAGGTCGGGCGTCAGGTCGAGAAACTCGGCAAACGTGCAGATGCCGGCGTTGGACACGCAAATGTCGAGCCGCCCGTTGCCCGCGTGCTGCACGGCCAGCTCGACCGTCGCCGCCGCCGTGGCCGGCTCGCGGATGTCGCCCGTCAGGTGGGCGAGGCGGCCCGGCGCCGACGCGGCCTCGGCGATGAGCGAGTCGAGGTGAGGCTGGTCCTTCTCGAGGCCGAGGTGGTTGACGACAACGTTGGCGCCCTGGCGGAGGTATTCGAGGGCAATGGCACGGCCAATGCCCGTTGTGCCGCCCGAGATGATGGCCGTCTTGCCGACGAGGAGGTTTGTAGGCGCCATGGCGGTTGTGTGTGTGAGTGTGTGTGTGTGAGGCCTCAGGTGCCTGAAGCTGGTTTCGGTCTGGAGGAGGGGCCACCGAGGGGTCGTGAGAATAGGAGGGGCAAGGCAGCAGGGGCAGCAGCGAGTGAGGGGTCGTGACTGCTGAGGGTGAGCAAGAAGCAGTGTGTCGATGAGACCAATGAATCGGCAGAAAGTACGAATCGGTCAGACAATCGGCCAGACAAGAATCGGACAGAGTTGAGGTGTCTGAGGCAACGGAGATGGAGCAGATACGATGGCAGGAAAGCAAAATGTCACGATGGAGCGAGATGGAGTGTATGGACAGCCTATTTAACACACAAAATACAGCAAGGGATCCGCCGAGGCGTGACAGCCGCCGTGCATCCCGTGAGCAAAAACCGCCTACAGGCAAGGTACCTGTCCTGGGCAACTTGAGGTACCTGCCTACTTCCAGTGCTTGTAGCGGCACTCCTCCATAAGTCCGCCTTGCCCGCCCGTCTGTAAGTGCTCCCCCCTCTTCTTCTTCTTCCTCTCTCCGTCTCTCCTACTCATCCACGCAACGCGACTCGGTCCCCGGGTTGGAGGCTCCCAGACCTTAAAGGCCCAAGAGGATCCCGCCAGGGCACCGTCCAGTGGAACCCACTCCCCTGGAGGCCCCCTGACAGGCTTCCCTTGTGCCGCCAAGAGGGGGGGCAAGGGGGGTTTGCCAGCAGCGAGCGCAAAGGGGGGCGCGCGCAGATCCACTGGATGGGGGTCCCCTAGACTGCCCCGCGTCGCCCCGCGCTTCGGGCGCAATTGCAGCGAGACGCAACTTTGCGCGGATGGCGGGCCCCGAAAAATTGTACTTGGTGCAGCGGGCACACAAATCGCCCATCATGACACCAGCGAGCCACGAATGCAATGCTGTTTCGGAACCGTCGTCCGACAAATGGCATTCGACCTGCGGCGTCCGTAGAGAACAGCGTCGCATCGATGCAGCTGTTTCATCTCGCGTGATTGGTGGGCTTGGAGGGAGATGACACCATTTTCTACAGTACATATCCGTGGGGGCATCTCATGATGATCGATCATCGGCAAGTGAGTGAAAGGTGTCAGGGACAGCGCTACGACAACGAGCCTGAGACCATGTTCATTGTGTTTATTCCAAAGGCATCCCTTCCCCTCGCAATCGAGGCAAAAATATGCTGCGTGATGCTAAACTTGAAATTCATTCTCTACTCCAAAATTGGTATTCGTCTACATCATTTCGTTCCCAAGCCCGTACCCGATTTGTACAAACCGCACTCGCATGCATGCACCATCCTTCTTCCATTCGTCTAGTTTGTCGCCACGGGCTCGGCGCTGCCCGTCGTCAGCTCCTGCACCTTGGCCGTAATGTCGTGGACGACGCCGTTGACGCCGTTGGTGGTGGTGGTGGCGGTGCCGTTGACGCCGTTGGTCTTGGCCTCCTCGACGGGGGCGGCGACGGCAGCGGCGGGCGCCGCCTCCTCCTTGGGGGCCTCGGCGGCCTTGGGGGCCTCGACCTCCGGTGCGGCGGGCGTCAGGGCGGCGACGGGCGCCGGGTTGAGCCACCTGTCGGCGGAGATGAGCTTGGAGCGGGCGGCGGGGTTGAGCGTCAGGCCGAAGCCGGGCTTGTCGAGATCGTCGGGCGTGAGTTAACCCTTGTTGGGCATGGGCTCGTGGAGGAAGCGGTCGCCAAAGACGTGCTGCACGCTCTCTCCGTCGGGCGAGTAGGCGAGGTACTCCTGGAAGGGCGTGTTGGGCTGCGACAGGACAAAGTGGTAGCTGTAGGGGCCGCTGGCGTGGGGCACAACGGGAATGTCGTAGGCGGCCGCCATGGCCGACACCTTGAGCAGCTCGGTCAGGCCACCGAGCCACATGACGTCGGGCTGGATGATGTCGAGGTTGCGGCCCTCGACGAGCTTGCGGAAGCCGTAGCGCGAGTACTCGTGCTCGCCCGTCGTGAACTTCTTGGTGGGGTGGGCGCGCTTGATCTGCTCAAAGCCGTCCGTGTCATCGGGCGACAGGCACTCCTCCCACCAGTTGATGTTGATGTCCTCGCAGGCCTTGGCGAGCTCGATGATGTAGGACACGTTGAGCGACATGTAGCAGTCGACCATGAGGGGGAAGTCGGGGCCGACGCTCTCGCGCATGGCGCGCAGGTACTCGACGTTCTTCTTGAGGCCAATGTGGCCCTCGTCGGGGCAGTAGGGCAGGGCGACCTTGGCACCCCAGAAGCCCATGGCCTTGGCGGCGGGCGGGTTGGGGCCGGTGCAGTAGAAGTCCATGCGGTCCTTGGTGGCACCACCGATGAGCTTGTAGACGGGCTCGTTCCTCAGCTTGCCGAGGAGATCCCAGAGGGCGAGGTCGATGACGGAGATGATGGCAATCGGGAGACCCTTGCGTCCGTAGAACATGGAGGATCGGTACATCTGCTCGAAGAGGAGGTTGGTGTCGCGGGGTCGGCGCCGATGAGGAAGCGCTCAAAGTGCTGGTGGACGAGCCAGCAGGCCGGGGGCCACCGAAGCCCGTGGCGAAGCCGACAGTGCCGTCGGTGGCCTCAATCTCGACGAAGAAGGAGCCGAGGACGTTGATGCCCCAGCTGGTACGGGACTTGCGGTACTTCTCCCATCGCGAAGAGGGGGTCGAGATGGGCGAGTCGATCAGCCTGTATCGATGGGCGCCTTGTTAGCCTATTCTCTTTCTTCTTTGTTCTCTCTTCTCGACATTCTTTGGTTTCTTGCCCACCCCCCTCGCCTGGCTTGCCAATGCCCCGGGGGCCCGCCAACGCTTGGCACCCTGGGCATTGGAGAACCAGGTCGTCCAGAAAGCAGTTTTGTTCTTCACCCAGAAATGCAGCAGATCGGACTCAGAACAGAAGGGAAGAATGGATCAAACTCACCAGTGACCACCCTTGACGTTGTGGTAATCGCCTCCAGCACCGACGCCGTCGATGACATAGGACCGGACGGCCTTGATGGTGGGGAACTGCCTGACGCCGGACGCCATTGTGTCGCAGTTTCGATGTTGTGTGATGGAGAGAGAAAGAGAGAGAGAGAGTCGGGTGGGTTGACGGTGATGATGCGATGAGGGGTCGCTTCACACGTTGAAGATGGGGGAGGAGGGGTGAAGGAGGAAGAGGAAAGAGGGTGAGGAAGGGACGGGAATATAGTCGAGTCGAGAGGTGGGAGCAGAAGGGGGTTATCAATGGCCGGCCGTTACGGCACAGTGGTGCGGTCGAGGGTCGGCGTCAGCCTACTGTCGGGGATTCTCTCTGCTCTGGCCGATCCAGGGCAGGAACGCACCCACGGCGGGCGCGGCGGGCGGCACCTACGAATTGCTACAATGGGCAGTAGTGGGGGGCGGGCGCCATCGAGGAATCACGAGAGATTGATGGAAGCTTTTTGTGCATCGGGAAGAGATGCACCGACATAGTGGGACCGGTCCGGTCTGGGGGTGAGAGGGCCAGAGGGAGAGGGACAAGAGCCACCCGCACTGGAAGCTGAAGCCCGCGAGCTGAGCACGCAGGCAGACTGGCAGGCAGGTGAGGTGACAGAAGTCTGGACTATCTGGAAAAGCCGAATAGGGTAGCTGTCATGGTGCGTGGTGTTGCCGTTCTCGATCCGAGGAGACAATCGCATTCTGTTGACGTGGCCCCTTGTGTTGTCTGAATTCCATGTCTGTGTGCCTTTTACGTTACACGTAGCTACCTACCTACCTACCTACCTAGGCTTGCTAGGTAGGTACATAGGCAGGTACATGTTAGCACAAGGTGCCTGTGTGTCTCTGATGATCTGACGTTCCTTTCCTACCTACCCGATGTTCTGCAGACTCGGCGGCCGCACTCTGTCGGCTCCGTCTGGCGCTGCTACCCATGTCAGAAAGGTTATTTTTCCTGTTCAGGTATGCGCGACGATGAGGGATGCTTGGCTTTGCTGGCGCAAGAGACAAGGGAGGAGGGGAGGGGCTCGAGGGCGCGCGATCGAGGACCAAGGCCAACTGGAGTTTCCCCGTCGGACATTTCTGCAAACGCGGGGGTCACTTTCGACATGTCGATTGGACAAGACATCGTCATGTGCTCGATTGCCAGTGATTACCTAAGGGGATGTGCCCCTCCACACTGATCAATCTGATACTACATGTACATGATGGGATATTTATCCTGACCTTGCGTGCATGATCGGCCAGAGACTGTTCTTGCGGATGAATTCACCGATGCAATACCGGGACTCTTCAGTCTGCCTGTATCTGTGTGCAACGCACCTTGACGCCAAGCAGAAAAAAAAAGATTCCAAAGATAACAAGCCCCAATGCACAAGTCTGGCCTGGCCCGCGGCTGACCGAGGGTCGGCCATGTGCGGCGGCGCTGTTGTGGCCGCCAGGCGAGTCAACATGAACAGTGCCGCATGAAGGGACGAATGTTGGTGGCGGGGCGGAGGCTGATGCAAGTGCCGGGAAAGGGGGATTGGCGACCGAGAACTCCGCCCCGTGTGACTGTCACGTGGAAGCCATCCATGTCTTGGACGCCCGAGGCCCCCGAAGCGATGAACCGCAAAGGGGAACCAAACGTGAGGCACCGTACCATGGAGAAGGTGGTGGTGGGTAGGCTTCAAGCAAATCGTCCGACCTTGTTGGGATCCAGGTGGTCCTCGGGCCTATCACGCCTTGTCTACCACCAAATCAAAGGATCTCCAATGACGACGATCGCGGCGAGCAGGGCACAAGCCAGCTGAACATATATGCGTTGGGGGGGTTGAAGGCGACCGTGCATGCAAACGGCAGTGGCATCGCCGAGCCCCGAAAACGAGGTGCGTGTCGCTAGACTTGAGTCGTCTGGTCTTTTCGTTTCTCTCTCTCTCTCTCTCTCTCTCTCTCGCCTTCTTTACAGTGACCAAGTCTTGTAGCCGCTACATGTACCTTGGCAGTCTTGTGTACCCAAGCCGTTGGGATCGGTCATGTGTCTCTCATCGTGTTGCTTCCTTTTCCCTCGGATGCAGCCAGCGCCCCAACGTGACTGCAGTGCTGCAGGACTACAGCTCCAGCACTCCTGCCAGACTACCATGTACTACTGCTGCTGGACTGGACGGGGCAAGGGAAGGACCAATGGCAGCTGACGGGAATGGGGAAAGAACTGCGGTGCAGTTACACCGTGTGTGCTTGGCAAACACAGTGCACATAACACATAATACGGGCCTCGATGGGTCAGCAGCATCTCTGATTGGACAGAGTGTTCCAGAAGGCCCCCTCCGCAATTTCTTCCCTGGTGCTTCTCCGCATCGCGCCTGCCTCCAACAAAGCCCAAAGCCCATCTCGCCTGCCAGTTGGTGTGCCGCCATGGATTTCCCCACACAATCCATCGCAAATCCCCTCCATCCTCAATCTCCCGCTTCATTCGGCTCGGCTGATCAATCACTCTGCAGTCAACTCCTTTCCCCCTTTCCGCTTCGTCCCCGTTGGCATTGATCATTTTCTTGAATCGGGTCTCCAACGCAGAAGAGGATATCCCGGCACCAATCGAAGGGGGGGCGGCTCACCTGTCTTGTTTGTATAGGCCCCATCAAAAAGAGAAGAGGAAAAAGGACAAGCCCCAGCCGAGAAACAAAGAACAGACAGGGTCTGGAGCTGGCCACAATCCACACAGCATCCTCACCTCACCAACCTTACTGCTTTCCCCATTACCCACTGCCCATCCTCTCCACCTTGATCAGCAGTATCAGCAGCAACAGCAGCAGCAGCACTTACAGTACCAGCACGAGGGACCTCGGAACCCTGTACGAGTGTCCCCCCCCCCCCGAAGCTTGCCGGCACACGCCCCCCCCGAGTCAAATGCCCCGAGGTTTCTTCTCTCTCCTAATTTCTTCTCCTCTGCTCAACATTACCCCGAGGCCCCAGGTCGCTCATACGCATCCTCCTTGCCCTGCCTCGCGCCGCCCGCCGAGATTCACCTCTGTTGCCGTGCTGTTGGTTGCTCGGTGCCTGTTTCGCGTCTGCGCTTCCTCGCCCTGATCCCCCGATCATCGCATCCGATCCCGCATCGGCGCCGGGCCCTGTTGTCCCTTCCCACCGAGCTTGACGTCTCGACGTGTCGCTCCTTGACGTCGCAGCCTCGTCGAGAGCCGCCCGACGCACCGAAGAGCATGAGCATGCAGACCTCCAACGGCCATAACCCGTCGCCTCAGAGCGCTACTACTACCCACCATCACCACCAGCAGCTCCTCCGCCACGATCACGACTCCGAAGACGGCCATGGCTTCAACAGTGCCGACGAGAACGACAACGACAACGATGTCGACCAGGACGATCAGGACCCTCTGCGCCTGGGAAAGCGCAAGAGGCCCATCTCCGTCTCGTACGTTCAACCTGCTGCCCTGTTTCCCTCTACCCGAGCTCTGCTTCACGCACCCGGCCTCATCTGGCCTTGCCTTGCCTTGCCCTGCTTTACCTTGCCCTGCTTTACCTTGCCTTGCCCTGCCCTGTGGCGGTTCGGTCTTCAACCTCCCGTTCCCGCTGCCACCACCCCTCCCTCCCCTTTCTGCCCCCCTCTCCATCATCTCACTACACCTCACTTTACCTTGCCTCTCCTGTCCCCACAGTCTCTGCTCTCCCTCCCCTCTCTGCTCCTCTCTCCACATGCTTCTCTCCTTGGTCATCTCCGTCACATCTCGTCGCCCCGTCATCTCGTCATCTCGCTCCCCAATGCGTCTGCCCACTCCTCCGACCTCCCAGCCTCGCCCTCGCCCGAGTCCTCTCGACCCTCTTGACCTTCGTTCATGACCCTCCCCAATGACACCCTCGCCCGAACATGTCCCCTCCGACCAAGGTCAGGAAGCTAATCCGATCCCAAGATGTGAGCTGTGCAAGCAGAGAAAGGTGAGCTACCGTACCCGCCCTCCTCTTGAACCCCTGATCGACATGCGAATCCATTCTCAGTACCACGCAAGCAGACAATGACCCCTCTCCTAACACGGACCACAGGTGAAATGTGACCGTGGTCAACCTTCCTGCGGCTGGTGCAGTCGCAATGGTGCCATTTGCGAATACAAGGAGAGAAAGAAGCCTGGTCTGCGTGCCGGCTACGGGCGCGAGCCCGAGCAGCGTCTCGACAAGCTGGAGGGGTTCTCAGAGCGCACGCCGAGATCCTCCAGGCCTCCCTGACCTCGGGCCAGCACCAGCATCACCACGGGGCGCCGCATAGCCATGCCACCCCCAGCGTGCGCGCCAGCAACCCCAGCCTGCCTAGCGATCATGGCACCCCTAGGGAGAACAACGTATTCCGACCCTCGGAACCTACTCGTACGCCGCAAGCTGAGACTGCCCTCTTCTTACAGAAACCTTCTACCTACCCCTCCACCTCGCAACCCATGGAGTTTGGCATGCCGCCGCCCACTCCCTCGATGCACGAATTCCAGCCTCAGCTACCCATGGGCTCCATGCCCGCCCCGAACCAGGTCGCCAACATGCAGCAGCCCAGCTCGGCCGCGCAGGCCTACTACAACCCGAACCAGACGAACCAGCTTCACTCTCCCGACGTGCCCATGACCCAGGCCGGCCAGAGCAACGCTACGCCGGACCAAGACCTTCCGCCATACGATTTGCTCTATGCGCTCGTCGACTTATACTTTAAGCACATCAACACGTGGTGCCCGATCCTCCACAGAAAGACAACACTCGACTCGCTGTTCGGGCCCACGACCGTCGAGGAGACGGATCGCATACTTCTGCATGCCATTGTGGCCACAACGCTGCGATACTCGACCGACTCGAGGCTCACCGAAGAGAGCAGGAGCACTACCACTCCATTGCGAAACAGCGCGTCTTGCTCTACGGCATGGAGCACTCGTCGGTCAAGTCGCTCCAGGCACTGGTCGTTTTGGCCCTGGATCTGGTGGGCAGCAGCAACGGCCCACCTGGCTGGAACATCATGGCTCTCATCACGCGCTCCGTCGTCCAATTGGGACTCGCAGTCGAGAGCACCTCGTTCTCCGTCTCCCCAAACTTCACCTCGATCTACACGCTCAGAGCCATGATACTGCCGGAACCCAAAGACTTTATTGAAGAGGAGTCGAGGCGACGCTTGTTCTGGATGATTTACCTTCTCGACCGCTATGCGACTATCGCCACGGCTTTCGAGTTTGCGCTCGACGACAAGGAGATCGACAGGACGCTCCCTTGTCGCGACGACCTGTGGATCAAGAACCAAAAGGTCGAGACGCGATGGTTCAGGCTGCAGGAGCAGGAGGAGCCAAATCCGGAATACGATGTCAATAAGCCGGAGAACCTTGGTGCCTTCTCCTACTACATTGAGATTTTGGCCATCCTCTCCAAGGTGCACAAATTTCTCAAGCTGCCCGTAGACATCAGCGCGCTGAGCGACGTCGAGCAGTGGCAGATGCGCTACAAAGAGCTGGATAACATGTTGACGTCTTGGAAGTTTGGCTTGCCCGGGGAATACGGAAACATGGCCAAACTGTTCCAGCCCGGAAACAAGACACTCAACTGTGGATGGGTCATGTTGCACGCCACCTACCATACCGCCGTCATCCGGCTGCACTCGTCGGCGGCGTACCCCACAACCCGATCTCCCATATTCACGCCCTCGTACAGCGCATCTCAACGATGCCATGGTGCCGTCGAGCTTATTGCCGCGCTCGGCGAGTTTGACGTGATCTACGGCTTACTACCCAAGCTGGGGCCACCATTCGCCTTAACACTGAGGGTAGCGGCCCGTCTGCTCCTAGTCCATGGTCGACGGTCGAACACAAGCTGTCACCGCAGATTCAGTTTTTCGTTGACAGCCTGCGCGAGATGGGCCGTTACTGGCCTGTCGCGGCGCGATACTGCGAGCTGCTGCAGCGAGTGCTTGATGAGCATCGCGACAGCGAGCGCACCGGAGACGGTGTGACGCCGAGCTCAGTCAAGATCCTCTCAGACATGCGGCGCACCGCGTTCGACCTCGACTTCTTGATCTCCAGGCAGCCGGGCCCCAATGGAGTCATCACGCACAGCCGCATGCCGAGCGTGACGCCAGCACGAACGCCGGCGCCCAACGAGCTCGAGTACCTAGATGTCTTTGACTTCTTCAACGTCCCAAGGCTGCCATTTGGCGAGCAAATTGCAGGTGTGCAAGGAATGCCCCAGAACAACGGTGCACCACCAAGCATGGATGGCAGCAGCGGCGATGCGCCTCAAGGGCCGCCACAGCCGCCGCCGCCGCCGAGCAACGAGTTCAACATTACGAACTTTATGGTCGATGCCAACAGCGACTGGCTGTTCAAGCAGGAGGGTGGCAAGTACATGTCTTGATTGGTCATTGATCTTGGTCATGCGATTTTGTGACCACTTGTTTGATTGATTCCGGAGTTTTTGGCGCGACGGTGGGAAGGCTTGCGCGGGCTGTGTACATTGGATGAATGGTCACAGACGCAACGCAGTGGGGGAGAGGATGCATGGATGGATGTGCTGGGCTCAGCTGGGAGGGCAAGGAACACAAAAGGCCTTCTGGCCAAAAAAGGCCCGGAGAGGCCATATGATACCTACTTGTTGTTACTGATGTCAAATGATAATGCGCTGGCGGGGATGAGGATAATACATGTACGATGGTTCAGTGTTCACTCCATGGTCGAGATTCAGTGTGCAGAACAAGCGCCTGTTCAACTCTATACACGTTAGCATCGTGGTCGTTTGTGTTCCAGACCTGACATCTGGGGAAGCCCGACTGGCCATGGCTAACTGGTAGGCCGTGGGTAAGGCGAATCTTCAGGCCACGCGGGGAGGCTGCGGTGCGAGGCTGCGGCTGCGGCTGCGGCTGATGAGGCCGTTGATAGCCTAGATGGAGGACCATGGTTGTGTATGAAACGCGATGGCATGGATTGATAAAGAGGGAGGCCCTCATAATACGAAGATGCCAACATCCCATACACTGCGATCCCATGTTCTCGTCGCCGTTCCCCATCACAGCTCGCAGTTGGACGCACGCAACACCACCACCGCCCCCTGAATACCTGACAGATCCACCCGTCCAACACGGCCTCCCACACCAATGGACCTCTGCACCGCCTTCTCCTTCGCGGCATCCTCCCCGGCCGCGAGCGCCGCCGCCCTCGTGACCTTCAACGCCTGCGTCGCCCGCCACAGGCAGCACCCCGCCGACGAGACGCCCTGGCAGCCCGCCGCCGGGACGACGTGGCAGATCCTCCTCGACGGGCCCCTGGCCATGGACCCGCAGGCCCCGGCCGTGACGCCCGACGTCGAGGTCTTCGACGTCGACCTGTTCGCGAACCAGGCGTCCACGTTCGCGGCGCTCGGCAAGAGGGTCGTCTGCTACTTCAGCGCCGGGTCGTACGAGGACGGCCCGACCGACTCGGGGGACTTTGACGCGGGCGAGGGGGGCGATCTGGGGCGCGAGCTCGAGGGGTGGCCGGGCGAGTACTGGCTTGACACGAACAGCGAGACGGTCAGGGGGTGTCATGAGGCGGCGGATCGAGCTGGCGAGGGACAAGGGGTTTTGATGGGGTTGACCCGGATAATGTGGATGGGTTTGTATGTGCCTTTTCCCCTCGTGCTTGGTTGTTTCCGGCTTGATGCGTCCAGCCTCGTCATCGGCTGTCTTGGGATTTGAACGTGGCGCGGCAGAGGATGACTACATGAACAAGTCTGTCTACTGACGTGTTCAGACAAACCGCAACGGGCTCGGCCTGACGGCAGCCGACTCGATCGACTGCATCAGCTTTCTCGCGTTCGAAGCACGGAGACGCGGACTAGCCATGGGGCTCAAGAACGGCGGCAGCATCATCAAGAATGTGCTCCCCGTCATTGACTTCTCTGTCAAGGAGGAGTGCGCCGCGTACAGCGAGTGCGACCTGTACAAGGCCGTCACGGACGCCGGCAAGCCGTGTTCCACATCGAGTACCCGGACATGGCGAAAACGGGGGTGCAAGACAAGGATGCGCGGCGACGGGCCTGCAAGGCGAAGGGCGCGGGCCGGTTCAGCACCGTCATGAAGGGGCTAGATCTGGATGGGTGGGTTCAGTATTGCGATGGGGATGTATATAAGACAAAAGAGGACAAGGACAAGACGTGATGTCGGCGCCGGCGATGCTCAGTCACCTACATCTCGCTCAGCAGATAGACTGCATGATGAAAACTTGCAATTGATCGCGTCTCGCTAGGAACGTGGGTATTCAATTCGAAAGATGGATGCTCGCTAAATGACAGATGATTCTTTTTCCCCTCCTCTGCGCGTCGCTCATAGAGCATTCGCGCTGCTCATCCGCAGCATCCAGTGGGCTCCTCGACGCCCTTGGCCTGTTGCGTGGCGGCCCCAGTTTCCACCTTGTAGACGAGCCAGTCGCAGAGGAACTTGCCGAGGCCGGCACCGAGCAGGATGGAGATGATGATGTAGCCATTGTAGTACATGGCGAGCAACATGATGATGTAGGCCAGGCCGAAGAAGGTCGTGTGCAGCACGGCCCGGATGAGCTGTTCGACGGGCGAGGCGCGGAAGATGAGCGGCGCGCTGGGACGGGCGACGGCGCCGGGGCCGACGGCGCCGGTGTCGTCGCAGCACGAGGGCTCGACGGCGGCGGCGACAGCCATCTGGGCCGCGCGCGCGTGGAACTGACGCAGAAGCAGGGCATCGTACTCCTTGCCGAGGCGGCGGACGAACTCGAGGGTCACGGTGAGGAGGGCGACGCCAATACAGCTGGCAGCGAAGGCGCCGTTGCTGCCGACGTGCCAGGACTCGGCGAGGAAGCAGGAGTCAATGGTGTACCAGTTCCAAAGCATCTGGTGGTTTGGTGGTCAGCGAGCCAGCGAGCGAGGGCCATGGCCATGCAAGGCGAGGGGCAGCTGGACATACGGAGACTTTGCAGTCGGCGGTCGCGCCGTGGCCGCTGCTGTGCGACATGGCGGCAGAGTGTGAAGGTGCTCTACGTTGGGTGAGGATGGGGGATGAAGATAAGGTGATGATGACCAGTCAAGAGGAGTCAGTCAAAAGAAATGCTGAAGCTTGCAACTTGGAGAGGACAGGAAGAAGTCAAGCTGCGAATTGCGAGAGTCACGAAGCAGCAGCTCTCAGCCGAACCTGCCCAACATTGCTGGCGTGTCGGGGTAGATAAGATGTGGCAGGGGCTACGGAGGTTGCCCACTGCCGCCAATGTTCGCCCTTGCCCTTGCGCCCCCCTCCTTCGCACCTTCCCTTGGTCGGGCAATCGGACAATGGTGGGGTAGTAAGAGAGCTCTAACCCGGATGGTGTACAGGCATTGAAGGCGCGGCATTGGGTGCGCAGGTTTTCCAAGAGGGCCTGGGTTCATGGCGTTGCGCAAGTTTAGCAGGGGCAAGAGGGAGGGGGGCCCCCAATGTTTGAGCTTATTGGAGTCGTGGCGACTTGGAAACCCTGGGACAAAGATCAAAATCCCTGGGCCATCTTGGGGCGGGCTGGTCGTGCGGGAGATCTGATGTGCTTTGGTCCTAGGAAATGGGAGAAGGACGGGGCTAAGCAGCTACGGTCCGCTGCTGGTTGGTCAGAAACTTGCTCGCTCCGATGAACGGCCCCGGTGGATCGGATCCGCACGCAGCGCCCCGGGGTCCAAGAAGCACCGTGGTTCGGTCAGTCGCTGTTTCCAGATGCAAGGTGTGGCGCCATAGCGGCCCCACTAACTTGCTCAATCGTGCTCAGTCGCCCGGGCGGTCACAGCTGGCGGCGACTGCCTTGAAGCAACATCGACCAGGGAAAACCACCAAGAAGACGATCGAGAGAATCCCCGCCGACGCGTGCTGACGCCCAGACGACGCCTCTTCCGAGTTGCCTCATGCGGGCTCCCCAAGATCTACTCCTGCACATGGCACGCCTCCCGATTGCCGTGGCCATATGGCGAGGAGGTATGCCTCCGTTGGTTCGTCTTCTGGATCGGGCAATGCCTTTATTGACCAAGCCAGCAGACAGAGCAGCGAAGAGCCCCATGGCAGCTTGTCGGCCTGGGCACCAATATCGATCAGAAGGACGTCCAGTCGTCTGCTCGAGTCAAAAATGCAGCATGCAACTCCAATTCAACCACCCCCGTCAGAGGGGCGGGCATTGGACCCTTGGCCAGCCCGGGGAATAAACGCGCTACACCCACCACGTCGCATCGCCGAGTTCCAGACTAATAAACCTGCTCACTGTGGATCGCCGCCCGCCGCCTTGGCTACCCAAGCTCCCAGTGTCGAGACGAGGGGCCAGACACCCCACCAACCTGATAAAGCAGACACGAAACACCACTCGAAAAGTTGCTCGAGCATGTCTGTCTTAAGGTGCTCCCATCTCTCTCCGACGATCGCCACGAGGCTTTGATCCGCCTTCTAGGTTTTTCCTGCTGTCTTGCGATTGTGTCGAGATCTCTCCCGAGACACACAGCATCGGCCCGAGACATAGTCATAAACGCCCCTTGGCCAAGTGTCTCTCACCTACTACCGGCGCATATAGAGACGCGTTCGCAACAATACACAATGGAGGCCACCAAGAGCCTCCTGGCACCGCGCCAGCATATTCAGGATCACGATGCCGCCGAGTCTGTCATCCATCACTGGGGCTACGCTGACCGCGTGGTACCCTGCGTCAATGATCCTGGGTCCTGTAGATACCTCGACGTCGTTTACAATGCCCACGATGTTGGCATGATCTACACCGGCGTCATCTGGGCCACTATCGGTGGCATACTCCTGATCTGGGCCGTCATCAGGCGGATGATGCCTCCGCAGTCCCACCGGAACCCTCAGGCGCTGGTTGAGGGCGAAAAGCGGACGGTGGACACGACGACGAGAATTCGCCATACTCTTTGGTCTTACACCAACCGCTATCTCCTGCCCGACTCTATCCGCTCCATCTTTGGCCGCACCACGCGCCTGCAGGTTCTCGTACTTGCCATCCTCACCGGCTATCTTACCATATTTTCCTTCGTCGGCATCGTCTACGGCATCTGGATCACCCCCGTCAAGAATATGGAGGGCGTCTACAACACCCGCAGCAGTCTGGGACCCTTCTCTGACCGTGTCGGTGTCCTCGCCTACGCCCTGACGCCGCTGTCCGTTCTCCTGTCGAACCGCGAGTCGCTGCTGTCCGTCTTGACCGGCATTCCCTACCAGAATTTCAACTTTATGCACCGCTGGCTCGGCTACATCATCATGGTCCAATCCATTGTCCACACCATTGGCTGGACAATCATTGAGGTCAAGCTCTACCAGCCCCAGCCCCAGGTTGCGAAGAAGTGGATCGTGCAGCTCTACATGATTTGGGGTGTCGTCGCCATGATCCTGCTTCTCATCCTCTACGCCCTCACGCTACCTCCTGTCATCCGCTTCACCGGCTACGAGTTCTTCCGCAAGTCTCACTACGTTCTGGCCCTGGTCTACATGGGCGCCTGCATCGGCCACTGGGAGGGTCTCCAGTGCTTCATCATCCCCGGTATCCTGCTGTGGTTCATCGACCGCTTCGCCCGTGCCGCCAGGACGTTCCTGCTGCATTACAACTTTGTGGATGGCACCAAGCGTGGTTTCGTTGCCGCTCACGCCGCCATTACCACCTTCCCTGACGAGAAGGATGGCGACGTCGTACGTCTCGATTTTGAACACCCCACGATGCCTGGGCGGTCGGCCAGCACTTCTACCTCTGCTTCACCGAGAGCAGCATCTTCCAGTCTCACCCGTTCACCCCGCTGAACGCAGCCGTCACTGTCAACGGCCGCACCAAGCACTCGTACGTTTTCCGGGCCAAGGGCGGCGAAACCAAGAAGATCGCACAGATCGCCGCGAAGAAGCTGGCGGCCGCCGCTACTGCATCCGCGACACCATCCGAAGACAAGGACGGTGTGATCACGGCGGCGTCGGCCCCGACGACGCCTGTCGTGCTCACCGGTCCCTACGGTGACCCGATCATGCGCAACATCACCCCCGAAGCCAACATTCTGTGCGTCGCCGGCGGCACCGGCATCACGTACGTCCTGCCCGCCCTCCTCAGCCTGACCGCCAATCCTGCTTCGCCTCGCAAGCTCGAGCTCATCTGGGTCGTCCGCCACGCCAAGGATGTCGACTGGGTCAAGCCTGAACTGGCCGCACTTGAGGCCCTCGATGTGACGGTGCGCATCTTTGCCACGCGCGATGCCGCCTCGAGCTCATCTGATGCCGACCGCTCGTCCGAAGGCGAGGCCGACGAAGAGAAGCGCGCTGCCGGTGCTGTGGCCGTGCAGAAGATGCGTGCTCGTGGCGCGGCGGCCAGTGTCCGCTCTGGCGGCCTCGGACACCCGGACCTGGCGTTGCTCGTGCGTGAGTTTGTGCAGGCGACTGTCGCCGCCAGGACGGTCGTGTTTGCGAGCGGGCCTGGCGGGCTGATGACGGATGCGAGGGCGGCGGTCGCGGCTTGCAACGACGGCGGCAAGGTGTGGAAGGGGGATGAGCGGTTCAACGTCGACTTGATTCACGACGAGCGCATGGAGAGGTGAAGACGTGTTTGGATTTAGCGATGATACCACCTTGTTTAGCCTTGAACTCGATTCTTCTGCTTCATCGATTCGTGTATTCCTCTGTCGGAGCAGCACCTATGCAATGCTTCACTTCTACCACTCTGCCACCCCTGACCCTGACCCTGACCCCCTTTTCCGGTGTCGCCGCCGCACGCCGGTCTACCGCGCGACAGGTCTGAGCCTGCACAGGAGCGGCGGCTTGTTCCACGTGTTGAACGCCTTGACGTGGCGCAAGTCGCCCCCGACGTCCCAGAGATCGACCTCGCCGGGGGCCGTCGGCACGCGCTCGACGTCAAAGTGCCACAGCAGGTTGGCCAGGATGAGGCGCAGCTCGAGGTAGCTCAGGTGCTTGCCGATGCAGCCGCGCGGGCCGAGCGAGAAGGCCTGGCTCGCGTCGCGGGCGTCGCGCGCAAAGGGCGACGGCCCGTCGCCGTCGCCGTCGCCGTCGAGCCACCGCTCCGGCAGAAAGTCGTCGGGCCGCGCCCAGTTGCGGGGCGAGTGGGTGGCGGCCCAGCTGTAGACGGAGACGGTGGTGCCGCCGGGCAGGAGCTCGCCGGCGACCGTGTCGCCGCCGCGGGGCACGGTGCGCGTCAGGCCCGTGGGCACGGTGCGCGTCAGGCCCGTGGGCACGGGCGGGAAGATGCGCAGGGCCTCGTCGATGCAGGCGTTCATGTAGGGCAGGTCCTGGAGGGCGAGGAACTGCATGTCGGCGGCGCCGGCGGGGCCGGGGAAGGCGTCGCGGACCTCGCGCGTCAGGCGGGCGTGGGCGGCGGGGGTGCGCAGCAGGTGCATGAGCAGGCCCGAGAGGAGGGACGCCGTCGTCTCGGAGCCGGCGACGATGAAGAGGGCCGAGTTGAGGATAATCTCGTTCTGCGAGACGGTGCCCTTTTCGTTCTGTCGCAGGATGTAGTAGAGGAAGTCGCGGTGCTCGCGGCGGAGGCCCTCGTCGATGCGTCTACGTCGTCAGTTTCTGGCTGTTCTTTTCTTCCTACTTCATTTCCCACGGGAAATATGCGACGACGACTGGCAGAGGGGCACTCACTGGAGGCACTTTTCCTGGCTCAGCTGCAAGTGCCTGACGCGCTTCTCGCGCAGGTCGCTCGGGATGAGCTTGACGAGCGTCCGCTGCCAGAAACTGCCCGTGCGGAACATGCGCCGCGTCGCCTGCTCGTAGGCGCCCGCCTTGATCGTGTCGGTGATGAGGGAGACCCAGGAGTGGAACACGCCGTCCTTGAGGCAGCCGAACGGTTCGCCAAAGGCCATGTCGCCGATGATGTCAAACGTCGTAAAGTCTGCGCCGGTCAGCTTTGTGTGCATGTTGAGTCGGTGGTACTATGGGGCCGCCTCTAAGCCTGGCAAAATCCTGGCAGAATCCTGATAAAATCCTGACTAGGAAGCCTGGCAAAATGCCGAGCCGGCAAGGAATACGTACTAAACCAGTCGCACATGTTGACGGCGGCGCCGGACCGGGCCAGCGGCGTCAGCTTCTGCACAAAGAGGTCGACGTAGCCGCGGATGATGCTCTCCTGCTCGAGCAGCGCCTTCTGGCTAAAGGCGTGGGACAGCGTGCGGCGCTGGCGGGCGTGGTTGGCGTCGTCGGCCATGGTCAGGGTCGTGGCGCCGGGGAGGTCCTGGACGGAGCCGACGTGGATGGCTGCGATGATTTAGCCTGTCGAGCTCGAGAAGAGAGGCAGGCAGGCAGGCAGGCTGGCAGGCAGGCAGGCAGATACGTACGGTCCTTGTGAAACTGCGGATGGCCCTGTCTGTGGCCGTAAATGTCCTTCCACGCCGCCGGGTCCGTAAAGGCGAGCTCCGACGGCATGGTGCGCACAACGGGGCCGTACCGGAGGTGCAGCTGGTGCACGTCAAAGGGCCAGCGGCCGCGGAAGAGGCCGTAGATGCTGTAGACGGGGGAGATCTTGGCGAGGAAGGGGCCCGGATACTTGGCCAGCGGGTGGAAGTAGTAGTTGTACACGCAGCTCCAGAGGGTGTAGATGGTGAGCTTTCCGGGGACGTCAGCTTTTGCCGTGAGCCTTTGGAGCAGCGAACTTACAAACGCGATAGTGGCCAGGCCGGCCAGGCCGGAGTAGTCGTACAGAAGCTGAACTGCACCCATTTTCCCCATGTTTGTTGTTGGTCGAACCGTGGTGGTCGCCTCTGTACAGTCGATGCTCAGATGTCCTCCCACGCCAGCAAGGCTGAACCTCATATACTGGCCGTCAGAGGAATCAGGACGTCGGCCATTGGTGAGGCCATCTCCACTCTGGGGGAGTCCCTGTGACGTCTCGCGCTAGGGATACGTTTACCCAGCGCCAGGGCGGCCGCGTCAGGGGTTTGATGTTGTGCTGGGACGATCTCTAGGGTGGGATCTGGTCTTCCCGAACGGCAACAGGCAGACAGCTATTGGAGGGAAAGGCCATTTGAGTGGCCATCAGGTTCAGGGTGATGCAAATGCTCGCGATGCTGAAGCTTGATGGTGTGTATGGAGTTTGATCGAGGGGTCCAGCGTAGCGTTTGAGGCTGGGATTTTGATGCTGGGATTTTTGAGGCCGGGATTTTGCAGCACTCCACGAAACCAGGTGACTGCAAGACGAAAGAACCCCATCCAGCTGTTCATCCATATGACTCAAAGATGAAGCTGTCTGTCCTTGTCGTCAAGTCAAGTCTGATGGGTTTCGTCGAGGAGGCAGCTGTCGGGTGGAGCCTTGTCTTCGGTACTTCCTGCCCTCCTTCGCGTCCCCACTGCAATCACCAGTTACTGGCAAGACCGGCCGGTCACTGCGGGGTCACTTCACGACTCGGCTGGTGGGTTCGGATCTAGTTACCCGACCGTCTGATTGCATCTCTACGACTCATGAACATGATGCCAATGGCCTCGACCCAACTCAGGGGCATTCACTTGCCTCGTCATCATGGGCGTGTGCCGAAAGGAAGGCAAAGGCAAGGAAAAACACAAGGTATCATGACGACGCAGCTGTTGCTGCTGGCTTGAAAGCCCTTACAAAAATACACACAAGTCCAGCCCGCCCAACGCCGTCTTTGCCCCATGCAATGCTGACGCCTTCAAGATGCAACCCACGTGCTCGCCCGCCAGACGCGACGCCCAACTCACAGGTAGCCCGTCGGCGCATGCACGCCGTGGAACCCAAGCCCGATGGAGAATGGACATTCCGCCCTGCCCAGTTCCGTCAGGTCCCTCGCGTTGAGGCACAGCAGGTAGCTTCGCTGCGCGCTGCCATCGAGCACAACACTCAACAGCACGCCGTCGTCCTCGTCCGCCATCTCCCCCGCCACGGGCCGCGGCACAAAGATGGTCTCGCCTGGTGTGTGCCCCCGCGGACACCCCCAGAGCAGCGCCCCCTTCGTCTGCGTGTCCGTCTTGACCACCGTGTCGAGCAGCGTGCTTCGCCCCCGGTTCGCCAGCGAGTACATGTAGCGGTGTCGTTTCGTGTGGTATGCCGGGTTAATGACAGGCAGCTCGCCGGCGTGCGGTCCGGGAATCGAGGACACGAGCTCCCACTGGCCCTGCTTCTTGCCCGACGTGAGCGACACGCCGAGGCGATACCGGGCGAGCCGCGGGTGGAGTGTCTGCAGCCTGTTCTTTTCGCCCCAGAACTTCTTTGCGGCGTCATTCCTGTCGAGCAGCACGTCGTAGGAGAAGCTTCGGATGACGTCTTGATTCGGGTACTCGATGACGTCGCAGAAGAGGTCCACGACGGAACCATCCGGTGTCGTCTCCTCAAACGCATTGACCGAGTGGAAGTAGAAGGCGCCGGGTGTGTCAACGCTGGCGTCGCGCCCCCTTTTTCCCCCGGTGGGCGCCGCCGAGCCCCTTGCACCGCTGCGTCTCATCCAACGCCTCGATCGAGGCGAGAATGTTCCGGTTCCACGGCACCTTGAGCCCGGCCAGCCCAAAGTGCGCGACGGGGATGCAGAGGACGACGTAGCTCGGCGTCAGGAAGAAACTGTGCATGTAGCCGGCCTTGGCGCCGGCGTCGCTGATGGTGGCCAGTATGTCCGTCTTGCCCGTGGCCGCGCTGACACGGAACACGCGATACGTGGCCGTCCTGCCAAAGTCGAGGTTGTAGTTGAAGAGGTCGCCCGTCTCCGGGTCCCTCTGCGCGTGGGCGCATGAGCTGGGGCCCTTGAGGTCCGGGTGCAGCTTGGATTGCCGGGCGACGCCGACGGGCTCGAGGGTGTCGGGGTCGGCCTCGACGAGCATGCTGGCGTCGGTGGATATCCACACGTTGCGGACGCCGTTGCGGTGGCCGCCCGACGGGGTGTCGTCGCCCTTGGGAGGGCCATTTGGCGGCGACAGGCGGTCCTTCGGCGGCGACAGACGGTCCCTCGGCGGCGACAGGCCGGGGACGTTCGTGTTGACAGCGACGGACACGTTGCTGCCCTGCGGCTGCCTCTGGAACATGCTCATGACCTTGCCAAACAGGCCAATGCAGGGGTCCCGCCGCTGGCCGAACGAGTAGGCGTTGCGCATGCCCTGGGCCCTGATCTCGCTGACGAGCGTCTCGGCCTGGCGGCGCGACGAGTAGACGACGCGCAGGGGCGCGCCGGCGGCCTCGTCCGCGGGGACGATGCGGAAGAGGTGCGTGTGCGCGAAGCCGTCGAACCAGTGCGTGACGTAGTGGGTGCCTTTGGGGCTGTTCTCGACCTTGCAGGCGCCGGGGCCGGTCCGGTACAGCGAGCCGGCCGCCCAGTCGGGGATGTGGCCGCGGACGGTCAGTTCGAGGGGGCCGCGTTCCTCGGTGAGGCCGTCAAACTGGGGCTGTCAGGACGGAGGCATGATGGGGCGGGGCGTCGGGAGGGACAAGAGGGGGGATCCAACGTACGCCGGCCTCGTTGGGCCATTCCTTGTAGGTCTGGTTGGAGATGTTCTGGGCAAACTCTTTCCGGTCGGCGTCGGCATCGTGCGGGGTGCGCAGGACGGGTGTCGTGCCCGGCAGCGCGGCGGCCTCTGCGAGCATCGCGGCAGAGCCCATGAGACGACGATGGGTGAGCCGTCGAAGCTGGCAGAGCTGGCGGGTGACGGGTTGAGGGTTCAGATTGGCGAGCTGGGAGAGCGGCTGCGGTCCTTAGATAGGGTCCGGCTGGCAGGTCTCAAGGCGGTTAGGTGTCTCAGGGCGTAGCGTGGTCTTGGCTGTGGTCTTGGGCAAGGCGTGATGCGGCTGGCGTGGTCTCTTTTGGATGAAGGTGGCAGGTTATGAAGTCGACATGAGTGCGTCTTGGGAAAGAGGCAGTCGAGCTATGGCACCTTCTTCGGCCAAGATGGGTACTTGCCTTACGGTGTGCAGAAGGAAAGAAGTCAACCCCTCGATATAAGGCACATGTGGAAAGAGGGGAGTCGCACGAGTGTCTTGTACTGGATCGCGCTTGCCGTGTCCTGGTCTTTGCTTTCCTCACCTCACGATGCACTCTCGGTAGAAGACGAAGAATTCATGGCAAAACAGAAGCAGAAAAAGAAGCAGAAAATGAAGATGAAGAGGGAGCGGGGGTAAAGGGGGACATGGCTGAGCTCATAGGGGCGGACCCGTGGACTCGACGATGGCACTGATGATGCATAGTAGTGATGATGCCCTGACACGACAAGACACGGACATGGTCGCTCGCACTCGCACATGCTGCATGCACGAGAACATACGGACCTGCATCCCCCCGGCTCTTCTCTCCTTCTCGCCTTGCAGGCAGGGTTCCTTCTCGAAGAGGGGGGGGCCCACGTCTCTCGCTTAAGGTACTGAGGAGAGCTAACCGGGCCAGATCAGGACGACGGGCAATGGTCACAGGCCGAACCAGGCGGTCGGGCAGAGTGGCTGTCTTGCGTCTTTGCTTGGGCATGGCGGAATTGAGGCCGGGGCGGGTCGCTGGCCGAGAGAGGAGGGCCCCGCCGATGGAGGTTCGGACTTTGGGGAATCAAGACAGTGGCTCGTAGGTGCAGGGCGGTTTGATGCTGGGAGGTCCACCGTTCCCTTGCCCTCCGGTGCATCCGTTCATGGCATCGTCATCGATCTCTGGATGAGGTGGGACATGTCAACTGGCTGGCTGGCGACGAGAGAGAGGGCAAGCGGGTAAGATGCACGACACAACAGAAAGACCCCCAAGCATGGAGGCAATTCCGTCTTCTCGCTTGACCTAGCAACGGGCGAGCCTCATCACGGTTAGATCGCCGTCGTGGTCTGGCGAGCGGCTGAGGGAGCGCCCCCAGGTAATGGCAGCGGGGCGTGGGACAGCAGTGCCGGACCGCTCCAGCGCATGGCAGCCACCGGGGAAGCCACTGAAGCACGGGCAGATTAGCTGATCACCGCCCTGGCGAATGGGCGAACGGCGCGCCGGCAGCCGGGCTCCAGCGTCCCGACGCTGCGTCGAGGGGCCAATCAGCGGCTCTACGTAGCGAGTGCATCGGTGCTAGAGATGCTGTGCCTGTGATTGTTGGCTTGTAGAGCCTTTTGGCGGGCCATGTGTCTGAGTGCTTGCTGCCAGGTAAGGTACGGTGAAGGTCCTGGCATGGCACGTGTTTATTAGCCATGTTTATTAGCCACATTATGCGCCCCCTCCGATTGACCGCCTCTCCCTCATCCCTTGCTCGGTAGAGTCCTGCTCGCAAGACTCCTGCTCGCAAGACTCCTGCTCGCAAGACTCCTGCTCGCAAGACTCCTGCTCGCTAGAGTCCTCCACGAAGCCATCATCCTCCCAACGCCGCCAACGTGTCACCGCCCACCCGCTGCAAGCCACATGCGTCCTCGCAACGGCACCCTTTGACGAGCGTCTCGCTTACGACGTAGATACAGAACATGGTCGATCCCTGCGCGCCCCCAATCTCGATGCCCGCCCTGTCCTGTTGTCTCGAATGCCCATCCCAGCGACCCGGGCCCCGACATGGCGTGAGATGAGGCGACTGCATCTCGCCGCAGACAGGACTGCATCCCGCGGCAGCCAGGGCGGCCTCGTTCCGCTGAGGCCAAAGGGCCATGCAACGCCAGTGCTGTCCTCGCGAACTTGCTGTCTTCATGCAGACCGGATCATCTGGAACATGCGTTTTCTTATTGCCTGATGCTGCACTACCTGACCAACTGATCCAACACTGACCGACAATCTGCTCCGCCTACTGACTCTGGTCTCGCTGCCGCCGCCGCAGCCGCTGCTACATCTCTTGCTCTGTCCACCCTGTCCCGTGCCGTCTTGCTCCGTCCGGCCTGCGCATATCGTCTCTGCCAACTACCCAACCGTGCCGTCGTCCACTGGCTGCTCCTCCCTGACAGCCGCCAGCAACCGCTGCGCCATGCGCGGCTGGCGGCCCCACGACTGGAAGCACCGACGGCAGTCCGGGCACGACCAGTCCGTCTCGGGCCCCTGCCGGACGAGCAGCTGGAAGAGGCACCGCGCCCCAAACACGTGCCCGCACTGCACAATCTCCACCGGCACCTCGCCCTCGCAGTACCTGTCGCGCTCGTAGTAGAACGCCCAGTCCTCCCTGTCGCGCGACCTCTCGTCCGCCGACGTGCGCGAGTGCACCGACGTGCCGTGACTCTCGCCCGGACCGTGGCCCGCCGGGCTGGCCGCGAGGAGCTCGGCGCCGTCCGCCGCGTCAAAGTACGCGTTCGTGCAGAGCGGGCAGCAGAAGACGTCCTGCGCGCCCTGTGGCACGTCGCCGCCCTCTGGCACGTCGCCGCCCTCTGGCACGTCGCCGTCGCCGCCCTGCGTCTGGAGCTGCGTCCCCGCGCGGAGCTGCGCGCCCGTGACCTCGCGCGTCAGGAACCAGAAGAGAAGCTGGCTCTGCTGGTAGACCGTCTCCTTGGCGAACCAGTCGCTCTTCTGCTGCACGAGCCACGTCCTGCCCCCGTCGTCGACCTCCTGCAGGCCGCGCCGCACCGCCGTCGTCGTCATGTGCGTTGTGATTGTGCTCGCGAGCTGCTCGAGGGCCGGCAGGCTCGGCCGTCGCCGCCACGGCGCCGGCACGATCTCGAAGAGCCGCTCGAGCACGAGCTGCAGCCGCGCGTCCGACAGCCCAATGTCCTCGACCATCATGTGGCCCATGCACCGCAGCACGGCCGTCCTCACCCCGGTGTCCTGCGCCTCCATGTCGAGCATCCCCCGCTCGTCGCCCCACATCCTGTGCCACGGCCGCGACGCTCTGTCCTCGAGCAGGAGCGTCGTGCGCGCCTGGTGCTCGAGCAGCGTCGTGCGGAACTTGAACTGCGCCTCCCAGTACGGCTGGCACCGGGCCCGGCCGTCGCGGAAGAACGGAAACGCCTCTTTGCGCTCGGCATGCTCCCTGCGCAGCCGCGTCTCGCTCGCCGCCTCGGCGGTCGCCCGTTCGATGACTTCTGAATGACGGCTTGGGTGCACGGCGTCGCGCCGGTAGACGAGGTCGCGGATCGGCTGGCCTGCGCGCGTGGCGGCCATGGTGCGCAAGGCGGTGGCGGGGTTGTAGAGAAACCGCCTGACGTCCGAAGCGTTGGCGTCGCAGCGGCAGCGGTTGAGCCAGTGGCTGTGCTCCTTGCAGGCCGTCTCGCGGGTGAGCCAGGCGTAGGCGGCGTACATGTCGTCCCAGGAGAGAGCGCCGCGGGGTCCCCAGGTGTGGGTGAGGAGACAGCCGATGAGGGGTCGCATGTACGAGGCCCAGTCACTGACGTAGCGGTCGGCAAACTGGGCATCAACGTCGTCATGGCGAGGGGTTGTCCAGGTTACGACAACGTCGGGAAGGCCAGCGGGCGTGACGAGAGACGACCGGCCGGTGCATGAGGGGCAGCCGTAGGGATGACGGGTTTCGCGGCGGTCCCAGAGGTCGGCGGGACAGGGTTCGAGGGCGGCGCAGAGAATATTGACCTTCTCGATGTGCGTCTTGACGTCGCGCTCCTCCTGGCCGAGGCATGTGTAGATGCGTACGTCTCGGATGCACATGGCCGCATTGGTTAGGCGTGGTATCTTGCCGTTCCGTAGAAAACTGACTCAATTCGTGAGGGACTGTGAGGAACAAGAGAAATTGTTGGGTTAAAATGCCAATGGCAGGACCATGGTTTTATGAGGATCATCTGGACGCCGTCATGGCGAGCCGCTGTTGGGCTCGGAGAGCACTTGAAATGCTAGAAGAACCTTTGTTGCATCGCCTGAACTTGGAAAGCACATGGCTTCTTGTCCTGCATTCCAGCGAGATCTCGGGTAGGCTACACCTGGCAAAGGATGGTTTCTGAGGAAGGCGTGACAATGGGGGATGTGCTATCCTTTGTTCGTCGAGAACCCAGACAACAAGGGCCGGCTGGCTTCGATCATTTGGGGCATCCGGAAAAGGTAACGTCGGGAGTAGGCTGTTCTCAATACAAAGACTCTCGAGATTGCTTTGCCAGTGAGAGGCTTGGGAGGATGCTGTAGTCCTTGATCTGGGATGAAAGGGCGGCCATTGCGAGAATGGTGGTGGGATTGGAGAGCGTGGTTTGCCGATTGTGGACTACATTGGCGGTGAAAATGAGCATGCGGGAATGTTGGCTGAGTTCCAGAGTAGTCTGCCGTGATGATGGATGGGAAGAATTGATAGAAATATGCATGTGGTTGTGTTCCATCCAACCCATGGCTCAACAGTCGAGTAGATGCAAATGGCAACATGTCGTCGAGGTCCAGAGCTCTGCCCGGGTTAGGGTCGATCGCACCAGGGGTCGCCCCACAGCGGGAGGCCCTGGCAGGCCTGGCAAGCCTGGCCCATGCGGCCAACCCCGCTGACCGCTGGCCGCTGGCCGCTGCCCGCTGGCTGTCGTTGCTGGCCTCCGAGAATCCACCCAAAGTCAATAAACTGAGCCAGACCAAACCTCAACCTGCCTGTCCATCGACAGCTCCCGCGACTCACCGCCCCGAGCAGCCCTCATACGACAGCGACAGCCGCGCGAAAAAAGACACCATGGCACCCAAGGAAGACAAGGACAAGGATGCCTCCAAGGTGCACAAGCTCGCCCTGAGGGGCAGCGCCAAGCTTGTTGCCGAATTCGTATGTCGTCGCACCCTCGAAGCTCGAAGCTCGAAGCTCCCGCTCGACTTGCAATGCAATGCAGAAACGCTGACGATTCCTCACCTGCAGTTCCAATACTCGATCCACACCATTCTGTCCGATGCCACTGTCCAGTCTCTCGCCGCGAGCAACCGCTGACCAACCCCAGGTTCCAACGAGGTGTCTACCCCGCCGAAGACTTCTCCGTGTACGTCGGCGCCTCCGTCCCGACCTCGCCGACAACCTGCTGACCCTCACTGCTCCAGCGTCAAGAAATATGGCCTCAACATGCTCGGTCCGTCTGCAGAAACATGTCCAATGACCCGAAGGTTTTCCTTTGCTAAGCCGCAGCAGTCTCCTCCGACGACCAGGTCCGCGCCTACATCAAGAAGATCATGGGCCAGCTCGACCGCTGGATGAAGTACGGCAAGATCTCCAAGCTCGTCATCGTCATCACGAGCAAGGACACGGGCGAGCACGTCGAGCGCTGGCAGTTTGACGTCCAAATCTTCAACCAGCACAAGTCGTCCAAGTCCAAGGCCGCCAAGGCCGACCAGGAGAACGCCGCGCCCGTGTGAGTGACGCCTGTCCAGTCTTTTCTCTTCTTTTCCTCTCCTTTCCTTTTTTTCCCTTGTCTCTTCCCTTCCCGAGCTCCACATCTGTAGCCAGCTGACGTCCCTGCCAGCACCGAAGACGCGCCCGACAAGACGGAAAAGGAGATCCAGGACGAGATCGCCGCCATTTTCCGCCAGATCACCGCCTCCGTCACCTTCCTGCCCCAGCTCGACGGCGACTGCACCTTCAACGTGCTCGTCTACGCCGGCCGACAGCGAGGTGCCCGTCGAGTGGGGCGACAGCGACGCCAAGGAGATTGAGAACGCCGAGCGCGTCCAGCTGCGCGGCTTCAGCACGAGCAACCACCGCGTCGACACGCTCGTGAGCTACCGCCTGGCCGAGTAGATGGGGGGTGGTCACGAGCTTTTTTTTTTTTTTAATTCTCGGCAGTCGCAACGGTATGGGACTGCCAAGTGACGAGGAATAAGGGATATAGGTTGAAGGTTGCTTGGTTAGAGGAAGCAGGCAGGCAGGCGTACGGCGTTGACACCATTTTGGTTTGAGATATTCCTCTCCACAAACTGGCATGTGAGGACAGGCCATCATCTCGGCGAGGAGGTACCATATGTCTACCAAAGCTACCGACGGCGCAGCTCGCCACGAAATGGATCGAGCCTTTGCGCAAAGAAAACATGCCCCCCTGCCACCGTCTCCCTCTGCTTAAGTATTTGCCATCCGACTTCATCATTCATGCTTGTTGCTTTTAAACCCCTGCACCGCTACTCATGCTGTCCCCAACCTACTGTCCCCCCTGCTTTCATGCAGATGCAACCTCAACGCCATGTCAGCCATCCACACACACACATGCCCCCCACGCCCTACACCCTCTTGAAGAAGTAGACGTACGCAAACTTGCGCATCTCCTCGACCTCGCCTGCCTCGACCACCTTTTCGTCGTTGAAGAGCACCCACGACGGGTGATCGCCCGCCTGCCGGATAAAGGCGACGTAATGCCTACAACGAGTTAGCCTCCTGCACGGTG
This sequence comes from Verticillium longisporum, assembly GCA_019188255.1. Taxonomy (NCBI): domain Eukaryota; kingdom Fungi; phylum Ascomycota; class Sordariomycetes; order Glomerellales; family Plectosphaerellaceae; genus Verticillium; species Verticillium longisporum. The sequence goes on from JAETXT010000007.1 coordinate 1,235,766, forward strand.
TAGAAAGAAAGCCAGCAATCCAACTCACCCAGCGTGGATGCTCGTGCCCTTGTGGCACACAATCGACTGCAGCTGGAAATTCGCCGGCACGGCCGCGCTGCCCGCCGGCTCGGCCGGCCCGGCGCTCTCCGCCGCAGGCGCGGCAGCCTCGTCGTCAAAGGCGCCCTGGTCGTCGGGGTGGCTGAACAGCCACTCGACGGCCCTCTCGACGTCTCCGGCCGTCTCGCGCAGCGCCTTCTTGGCCTGGGGCGCGCCGAAGCCCATGGCTCCGAGCATGTCGATCTTCTCGGGATCCGCCGTGTCGCCGCCGGCCGCGGCGCCTCCGAGGTCGAGGGGCGCGTCAATGTCGGGGTCCTCCATGTGGGCGAAGAGCCACTCCATGGCCGAGTCGGCGCTCGCGTTGCCCGTGGCGTGGAGGGCCTTTTCGCAGCGGTTGCGCGGGAAGCCCATGGCCTCGAGCTGGACGACTGCCTCGGCGTTGGGCTCAAAGGACGGTGCTCTGCTCTCGGCGTCCTCGGGCAGCTGCTCCTCGCCGGGCTGGACACCTGGCGAGAGGTAGGCGTCCAGGGGGAAGGCTTCGTCGGGCACGATGACGGGGACGTCAATCTTGACTGGCACCCAGTTGATGATGGCCATCTTCTTGGCGTTGACGACGAGCACATCGGGCAGCGTCTTGAAGAGGGACCTCTTGGTGTAGCCGTCCTTGCTGCCGCAGGAGGAGCAGGTCAGCTCGACCGCCTCCTCGGCGGTGAAGTTGTCGAGACACTCCTTGAGCGTGACGGGCGCGTACTGTTCTGCCTTGGCCTCGCCGTCCTCTGTCGCGGGGAGCTTCTCGAGGGGGACGTTGATGAAGATGTTGTCCTGCTCGTTGGTCGTGTACCTCACCTTCTTGCATCCCGTGCACTGGAGGCGCTGCTCCAGAACGAAGCGGAACTGCTGGGTCGGGTCCTGGAGGCCGGCGGGGTGGTTCGTCCGCGTGATGAGCTTGAAGAGGTGCTGCAGAAGCTCGAATGCGTCCTGCTGGCGCATCGTCGAGAACTCGGGATGGCCGCGGCCGATGAGGTGCTTGAGCATGGCGGGGGCCAGACCCTTTTGATATGTGAGATGGGGCGTCTCGTCCGACACGGGAGCTTCGGGGTCGGGCTTGGAGTAGCGGCCAGAGTGTAGGCCGTCGGCCATCTTGCGCAGCTGCGTCTCGAGGTCGGCTGCGGGGTCTTCGACGACAGGCAGGTCGAGGTTGGGTTGGAAGTAGCGCGTCTTGAACGACGGCATATCAAAGAGGCACTGGATGATGCTCGCCAGGTAGCAGCTGTTTCCCAGGTTCTTCAGACCCGTAAGGCTGGGACCGGTCAAAGGCTTCAGCTCCTGGCCGTCCTCGTTGGTCATGCTGAAATCCCACTTGAGGTTCTGCTCAATCTGCATTTCCGTCAAGCTCTTCTCCGTCTTTTGCTGCTCGGCCAGGATGATGCCCCAGTGCGCCAGGTGCTGGTTGAGATCGCTGTCGATCCTCTCGTCGTCGCACTTGTAGCAGTAGACATCAGCGGTTCCCTCGGGCGTGATGGAGCCCAGCTTCACCGCAACGCCGTGACCAGATGCAGTGGCGTGCGCCAGGGCGTGTGAGTTGCCGTCCACGCCGCCCATCTGCTTTCTGCCGCAGCCGAGCGCGCCGCACTCGAGGCAGAGCCAGAGGTTCTCCTTCAGATCGCAACTCGAGCAGTGGCCGAGGCCCGCGGGCTCGATGGTCCGGCCCTCAGACTGCTGGAGCAGGAGGATGTGTTCACAGCTCGTGAGCTCCTGCTCCCAGGCCTTGACCTCCTCCTTCCGCGAAAAGGTGTTCGCCTTGAGGATGCCCTCGACAAGGGGCGCCAGCTTATCGCTCGTCTGGTTCAGCTCGGTGCAGCATTCAAGGCACCTGACGGTCGTCTTGGTGTCGTACCTGACCTCGTCCGTCTCGGCGTTGATGGCGAGCTTGGATATTTTGTAGGGAGGCTCGACGCGCACGACGACCTTGCGCGATCGACGGATGTTGAGCACGAGCGGGTGGCTCCACAAGGCACGGTGCAGCGAGGCGTGGTTGCGTTCGCCGGCACAGCCGCCGTTGAAGCACTGCAGGCAGACGTCGAGGCCGGCGGGGTCATCGATCGAGTCGAAACATTGCGTGCAGTCCTCTCGGTAGACGGACTGGGCGGCGTGGGGGGCCTGAGAGCTGCAAGGGGCACAATGTCAGTGACGATCGACGTAGATGATGACAGGCGGTTGTTGCAACGTGGCTGACGTACTCAGGGAGTCAAGGTGAGGACACGCCATGTTTGTGCAGCTCTCTGTGAGCTCTCTGTGAGCTCTCTGTGTTGCAGCTCTCCGTGTTGAAGGCACTGCCAGCTGTGGCGATGGTTTGTGCCTGGTGTGTACCAGGTAGTGGGGGTTGTCTTGCGTGGTGAGAGTCGGCAAGGAGAAGTCGTGGGGAAGATGCAGGCCAGAGGAGGAATTCGGATAGAGTAAAAATGGTAGGCAAGCTCCAAGGCAGCCAAGAGATCTAGCAGATTCGAACGTTGCCTTGTCAGCCTGGTGTTGCTGCACGACTTGTCGGTGTCGGTGGTGGTGGTGGTGGTTGCCTGTCTGCTTGGTGGATGCCAGTGCCCCGCATGTACGTAATGCCAGGGCTGCAGCTTGGGCAGCTCGAGACCCCGCCAGCCGCCAGAGCTGTCGCCTGCGTCGAGGTGTCTTGGGTGTCTGGGTGCCTGGGTGCCTGGGTGTTTGGGTGTGCACTAGCTGCCACTTGGTTTCAACCTCAGAGTCTCGGTTTTCCCATGACCAGCTTCACTTCTTTTGTGTCAGATGGGGGATACTCAGTGCTCAATTTGATATCAGGGTTTCTTGCAGGTCGACGTAAGATGTGTGCTATTCTTGAGGCACTCCAGGATCCTCTTCTTCCCAGCCTTAGGTACTACCTTGCTAGGTACCTACCTTGGATATGGTAGTCTCCTGATTCGAGCGACACGTATTATGGCCCATGTAATGCTCGAGGATAGTATCTACTGACTTTCGATATAGAACAATAGCAATGGTACCCCGCGCTCCATAGCAAAGGCCGGCGACAGAGATATCCGCGCTCCACCAAAGGCCATCCTCCGGTCAAAGACCGATGTCGCATTATCAATCATCACGGAGCGTCGACGGAGATGCACGCGCAAGATAAGCCTTCCCATTCACAGACTTTGGCCAGTTGAGCTTTCTCTCGGCTCGACCCTGCATGAAAGGGCTCCTCGCCACTAGCCTCAACTCGGCCATCAAGTGGGCACAGAGACAACCTATCACGGCAGACGCTATCTTATCAGATTATCAAGCAAGTGAAGTGAATAAAATCCGGGGAATCCTCTCCTGGAACCACGTGACCATCGTCGACGCCCGAGGGCCGAGCAAATAAATGACTTAATGACCGATAATCGGGTTTGCTGATTGGCCACAGCAGCTGTCCACCACCGAGATCGCCGCGCTGCTTCTCCGTCACTGCAACGCAAGTCCCGCACGCCCATAATTTCTGATCCTCGCCTCCTCCCTCTGACGCCTCCTTCTAGCTGACCTAGGATTTTGCCATTTCATCATTCCCTCAACACCACCACATCCTACGACTCGTGCCGGAAAACTCTCCAACGTCGCAATCCATCCGAACACCTATTTTCATCGCTCTAGTCCTTTGATCATCAAGGCGAAAAAAAAAAAAACACCAGCAAACCAGCAAACCATACACCCCAACTCCACAATGCTTTCCAGGACTCTCCGCGCTGCCTCGCGCTCCGTCCTCTCGACGCCCATCCGGCCGACCACCATCGCCCCCCGCCAGCTCGCCCCTGCCGTCTCCGTCAACGCGACGAGAGCCTACCACGAAAAGGTCCTCGACCACTACTCAAGGCGTATGACCTTTCCCGACCCCTGATATCACACTTGGCAACCAGAGGCTAACTTGGTGTTGGGCAGCACGCAACGTCGGCACCCTGAAGGGTGACGATGTCGGATCCGGTCTCGTCGGCGCCCCTGCCTGCGGCGATGTCATGAAGTACGTTTCCTGCTCCCGCTTTCCCGTTGCCGACAAAATGCACCCCGCGGCACGTCCCGTCGCCGTCGCGCGCACATGCTAACCCGTGCCCAAGGATCAACATCCGCGTCGACCCCAACACCAACACCATCTCCGACGTCAAGTTCAAGACGTTTGGCTGCGGCAGCGCCATTGCCTCGAGCAGCTACCTGACCGAGCTCGTCAAGGGCATGACCCTCGAGGAGGCCGGCCGCGTCAAGAACACCCAGATCGCCCAGGAGCTCAAGCTGCCCCCGTCAAGCTGCACTGCAGCATGCTCGCCGAGGACGGCATCAAGCCCGCCATTGCCGACTACTACACCAAGAACCCCAAGGCCAAGACCACCAACCTCGCCGGCACCGGCAAGACGACGCCCCTGGCTGACGCCGTCGCCGCCACGGCTTGAGCGGGTTGCTTGGATGTACGATGAAGAAGATGCTGTGTGTGTGTGTGTGTGTGTGTGTGTGTGCGTCGCCTTGGGGACGGGAGTTTGGAATGGCGAGGCGGGTGGTTGTGGTTTTTGCTGCCGAACGGAAAGGTTCAATGATACCGGAGTTACAGGGAGAAACTGGATTTCAACATGGAATTTTCATCTGCTTCGCGGACGTTTTGCTATTGGCTTGTGGCTTTCCCCAGTGAGGGAGCCGCACGAGGCTGCAAAAGGACTGGTAGGACGGCTGTTGCTGGAGGTCTGACGATGGACATGTACAGATGAACAAGACTTCACTCAGGAGACTGGACAGAACACGCATGCGTTGCATTACCTTGGTTGTTTGGCAGATGGGTGATGATCCAGTGATGTGTGCATTGTGAATATGCGTAATGCTCTGTTGACGACATCTGCACAGATCTAAATCAACTTCACGTGGGCGCAGAGTACAGCACGCCAGGACATGGCTGCAACCGGACGCTGTCATCACTTGACAGCAGCACCGGCATCCCTTCGGTGTTCATCATTGATCATGTCAACTCGGATCCACATCGTGATGAGCCTTGTAAATCGATCCCCTCCATCATGTCAAGAGAATCTCGCCACAATTATCAACCTGATAAAGAACCCAAACCCCAAGTCACATGCTTCGAGATGAACACCACGCTCTCGACGATTCAGTCTCCATAATGAACATGCACAGGTGGCGGCCGTCTCGTGGTATCCGGCCCCTCCGACCCCGAATGCCGCGACTCCGAAGACCGCCGCGACTCGGCCGCGCTGCTTCGCCTCGACAACTGGCCCCTGCTTCTCGAACCCGACGACGTCTCCGATGCGGTCTCGGCCCTGGCGAAATGCAGGAAAATCGCCCTGACCATGATCCCGACGACCACGACCAACGGGATCATCTGCGCAGCATCGGCCACGTCGTTCACGTCCGGTATGCGGTTCCAGACAACGGTCATCTGGACGGCAGCCGTCAGGGTCGCCAGGACAGCAAGCTTGACAAAGGCTTTGGCGTCTTGGACCAAGGCGATGTGGAGGCGTCTAGCACGGCGTCAGCGCTCGGGACAGAATCCATTTGCCCCCCCAAAAAGAAAACGGAGGGCGAACCTCGTCTTCCGCCGCCTGCGACGCTCTTCCCACACGGGGATTCTCCAGCCCGCTTTGACGAGCATGATGCCCGCGCAGGCGAGCATGGTGGCGATGCATAGCAGGGCATGAAACGCCACGAACAGACTGTTGCCCAGACGCACGGGGGCAAAGAAGAAGCCGACGTGGGCGCCGCGGCACGCGTCGTCTTCGTCGTCGGTGGGCACGCGACTCGTCCAGAACCACGTCCCCAGACCCGCGAGCGCGAGTAGCAGCGCAAAGTCGAGCCCCCTGAAGGCCGGGCTCGGCGTCTCGCGCGACCAGCGCAGCGGGTCGTACCGCGCGTGGCAGCGCGTCGCCGCCTTCCAGAGCCACAGCGGCGCGAGCGGCAGGTAGAGGCCCGTGACGAGGAGGAGCGCGATGTAGACTTCGACGGGCGCCAGGTGCGCGGCAGCGAGCTGGGCGACGAGGCCCAGGAGCGTCGCGGCGGAGAGGAGGAGGCCCAGGAGGCGGACGTCGCACATGTCGGCGATCTCGATGTATTCCGCTGCCAGGGCGCCGAACCACTGCAGGTAGAAGGCGAGCCGGATGCCGAGGCCGTAGAGGCTGGGACGGCCGACGGCCTGACAGAGTTGCATGGCGGGACAGACTCGATGGGTGGCCGGGCGGGTGCGATGCTGTTACACGGGGGTACGGGGGGATCGAGCATCTTCGCGGCACGAAACGGGGATAGGGGCGCACTTGTAGACACGCTGAATGATCTGGTTCTGTACCATGGGCGGCTAGCAAAGCTTGTCGTGCCTCACGGAGGAGCATCATGGGGACGTTGGACATTGCCAGCGAGGTCTGACATGCATGGCGATGTGTACGATGCTGGACGGGTCAATGTACTGGCCTGGCAGTGTTGCACGGAAGCATGTAGTCTGAGCTGTGTAGCCTCGTTGGCGCAGGCTACTGGATGTGACGCGAAGAGAAGCTCTTGTGGTGCCTTCTAGAAGCCTCTCGAGTTTCCTTTACAGCGAAAAGGGGGGTACGAAGCCTGCATGCGGCCGTCAAGGGCTGACCACGGAATGCCACGCGTGGGTTGACTAACCAGGTTTTGATATCATTGACCATCACTCGAATGTGGGGACGTCAAGGTCGTGGTGCAGTCTTGAAAGCGATGCTGGTGGATTCCGACGGCATACTTGATGTTAAGAACGACTTGATGAGCTTGGCAAAGCACGAAGGCTCCGAGGAAGCACTTGAGCGGTCTTGTGCTGAAGAAACTCAAGATGATGCTAGTCTGATCGCAGCGCACGTCCAGGTGAGGTGCGAGAAGCAAGCCTGGTATCAACGGGACCGAAACGAAGTATTTTTCTTGTGGTTGAAGACTTCGCAGCCACGCTTTCAGCATCTGGAATGGTGCTAGAGTGCGCTTCTCAGACATCATGTCATCCCAGCTAGGCGTCATGGAAGTCTGGATAACTCGTTCGATGACCACGGCAACGTTCAAAAACGATGCATGCCAGCGACCACATCAGGAATCGCCAACTCGCCAAGTCACCGAGAGAACTCGAGCATCTCGGTGGCTGGCCTCTGTCGCACCTTGTGGAAGTCTACCATGCCCGTACCCGTTCAACATGGGGAATGTCGCATACGCAGGCGCCCAATTGCGAGTGTCCACCGGATCGAGAACGTCGTACCGCATGCCATATTCGTTGGATCGGGTCGTACATCAGGTATGGAGCGTAAAGCTTGTCTTCGAGAAGAATAGAGGGGACGGAACCTCAACATGCGGGGAGTGTGGTGATACTGGTGCAAGGGCCGGACGATGGAGGACTGACACACCGCCTGTCGGAATGGCGCCTTGCACTTGCTGTGAGGGGTTAACACAGGGCTGACGGCCCGGTCTCTGCGCTGCTATGAACAATCGGCTGACTTTGAATTTGAAGGAGGCAGGCAGAATACGACAGCACCTGGGCGGTTGTTTGAATCGATGTGATGTCCTTCTGAATCAGGCGAAGCATACATCACTAGGCCTTCGCTTCTTCGCTTCCTATAATAAGAAATCGTGCGAAATGCCGGTCAAGCCGTCAATATTTCCTCCTTCTATCGAGATGCAGAGGTGGGAAGATCGAGGGCTTGGCTTGCTTCCGGCTGTCGGGCCTTCAGAACCCAGAAGGGGCGCTGTGCGCGAGATTTCTTCCCAAGGTCATAGGGCAATAACGCCAGTTCCAGAGGCATACTGTACGATCCCTCGTGGGAGGAAGAACAGTCCCGAACATGGCGAAGGTCTGACAAGGGCGTATCAGTCACAGATGTGTCTGACATTACGCCGAAGACTGCGAAGACCACAAGGAGGCCCGTCGAGGGCGCAAGCGCGCAACGCCACCAGGTGAGGCAAATGGCCCGTCTACAGCTGTCTCTCATCTCTTTTCGAGCTGATGATGCGGCGGCCGGGGCTGCTCGTGTCCGATATGCCCCGTAGTGCGTTGGCAGAGAGGGCTTGCAGGCGGATCAGGCAAGGTGCCTGCGTTGGGGAGGACGCTGTTGGTAGCTGTTAATAGATGATTCCAAAAACAACGGGTTTCGGTTTCCTGATGGCAGAGCAAAGTTCCAGTGCCTGATGGCAGAGCAAAGTTCCAGTGTTGATCAGCTCCGCAGCATCGAGTTAATGTCCACAGCACCTTCAAGGCACGGCAATGCTGTCGTGCCGTGCTTGAAGTTTGAGATGTCAGTCTGCACCAGAAGACCACAAGGCTAGAAGGCCAGAAGGCCAGAACGACCAGGGGCTCTCGGGAGACGCCAAGCGCCAAGAGGCGCCCAAGCGACAGGCGCCAAGGTGCCAAGCGTCTGGCGAATCACAGGGGGCCAGCATGACTCGAACAGGCTTGACAGGGCGGATGATGGGATGCGACCAACCAGACGCCGGACTCTGTCTCCTTTAGCGGGGCCTTGGTCCTGCCTTCCAGGAAGGGATATCCAGGCAAGCCAGGAAGGCACATTCAGCAAGGCACATTCAGCAAGGCACATGGACAGCCACAACGTCTTGAGCCACATCTTGGCCACGGCAGGCGAGGAAAGCGCAGGCGAGGAAAGCGCAGGCGAGAAAGCGCAGGAAGGAAAAGGAAAGCGCAGAACAGAGCAGAAAGAAACATCCTCCTCCTCTCCAGTGCCGTGTTCCCGTAGCCCATGTTCCCCCTCTCCATAGTCCATACCATGCCAGTCGAGACCATACAAAACACGGCAGATGCCACGCACTCCCTGGTACGTGGACACTAGCAGATTAAGCATACAATCAACTCTACCTTGATCCGACGTCGACCGACCACTCTGCTGGCGTCTGAACGAATTGGAGCCATGCAGCCCGGTCCCGGCATTCTTGTTTCGTCTCTTCAGTATGCTGCGAGACCACGGGCGGAAACAGAGAATGAGAAACAAGGCTCCGAACGCGTCTCACGCTGCGCTATTAATGGCTGAGAGGCCAGAGGCCACCACCCCGACGGCCCAAGACCTCTCAAGCCTTGGAAGCATTTATCTTCTGGGCAGTCCCCGTCGCCTTTGGCTTGGCCAACACCATGCCAATGCTGCGCCAAGTTGCCAACCCTCGCTTTCATTCTTCTCCTGCGCCAGCCAAGTTCGCCAAGTACCTCCATCCTCGCCGTCAGGTTTCGCCTCGGGAGCGATCATCACCGCCTAGTGAGCCTGCTGCTACTGGTGCTGCTGCTCTGCTCCCGCCACGCAAGCCCTTCCCGGCCATCTCTCGTGTTCCCAATATCCCTCGACGCCCAGATCTGCCCAGTCTCCGCCGAGATGTCCGCCCAGCGCCCAGCACCCGCCGCCCAGCGCTGACCTGGTGGGAATCAGGAATCATGCAACATCACCACTCGTCAGCCGATCGACGGTCCCCCCCCCAGGCCGCCCCCAAAGCCCCTTCTCACTCGCCCTTCTCTCCTACACAACTGGTCTGCATCCCCTTACGCGCCAATGCTTGGCTGTGTGAATAGTTTGCTGACCTGGTCTTGTGCTCCAGTCTCACCGCAAGCCATGGTGGCCCCGAGGGCGAGCCAGCCGCTCTCGCTGTGCCTGTGCCTGTGCCTGTGCTTGTACCTGGTGTCTGCCGTCGTCGTCGCCGTCGCCAGTCCGCTACCAGGCACGAGAGTGCTTGAGGCTTTGAGGCGATGTACTCTGGTCTTGATGCCCGTCCTCGGGAACGCCCATGATGTAAGGGCTACCGGGCAAGACCTCGTGAGATGATCCATCCGTCCTTTCCGCGTGCTGGCTCGTGGTCTCGGGGAACGCAGCATGAGAGCACAGAAAAGGGACGTGACAGCAACAGAGACATCCCACAAAAGATGTGCAACTGGTTACGCACCACCACCACCACCACTACCAATACTAATCAAGGCGGGGGCGGCTCTGACATGAAGCCTTGACATACGTATTCCTGTTTTCTCCTCCTGCTCATCGCCTCCCGCAGCATCATCGGCAGACAGCTCCATACTACGTCCGGTACATATCACGCAACGTTCACGCAATACGCAAGCAACACTGCACTGCCGCCGCGCTGTTACTGTTGCTTCGATACTTCAAAACGTCGCCGGTCTGACCGGCCCTGCCCTCCTCTCCGCCCCCCTAGAATTTCTCGAAACTTGCGGCGATCACGCACATCTTTCCGAAGGCTCCACGTATTTGCCCTTGGTTCTGGCTCCTGGTATGCTGCGGAGCAAGCCCGCCAGACAGGCTAACGTGGCCCGCCTCTTTTGATTTCCGTCCCGTCTCCTGACCCATCCATCCCGGACCTTGCTTGTCTTCGACATCGGCCTTGGGTTGGCGCCTTGCATCATCCATCAGTGCCTCGGGCTGCGACGTGCCTCTACATTGGGTCCCGTCCCTGACCAGACCTCCGCCTCAAACAACAACAGATCGCCCGCCCATAGCGCCTCCCGTCTTTGACTGCTCTCCGACTCTTTCACATCCCGAGAGTCTCGAGTCACCTTCCCTGGTCCTTTGATACCCAGCATCCTTCACTGTTCTTGTCTTGCCCTGTCTTGATCGGCCTTGGCTTATCTTCCATGCCGTTGCAAATCATCCCGCACTGCATGTATCAGCATAGTCCGATATATTCTTAGCCTGGAAAGAAAAGATTACTACGACGATACGACAGCAAACTCAACAGGGAGGTACCAGTTAGAGCCTCCCTCAAACCCCTCCACCACACAGACGCTCTTGTCGTCACCTCCATCGCCCACCCAGTCAGATACTGGGGGTACTCTGCACAGAGGCACTCGCCAAGGTGTCCGAGTCGATTTCAAACAGCCATTCTGTCGCATTTCGAGGTCTCAGGTTCCCTGTGGATCGCTGCGAAGGAACCGACGTTCACGAAATAAGCTATTTTCTTATAAGCAGCCCGCCTTGCACGCCCAGAGAACCCCAAGAACAACGCATTCCAGCCTTGCCTCAGAATCACCGTTCCCTTTCACTCTCTTCGACAAGTCTTAACCAAGACTTGCCCTCTGTCTCTCCTTCAACGCTCGCCCCGGTTTGGCGCAGGACACTACACGACAGGCAAGGCCCCCATCCCTCCCACCCCACGACCACTGTACTTAGCTGGCGTGGCACTCCCCGGCGGAATAAGAAATCCAGCAGGCCTTGATTTCTTTCCGACTTCTTGTCATCACTTGAGAGAGTCCACTCTCCTGCGGCTTGCCTGACTGTCTTCCCCACACCAGACCCTCGTCACTCGCCTCTTGCCTCTCATCCGCCCCCTGCACCAGTTGCTGTCCTGCAGCCTCTCCTCGGCCTCTCTTTCTATCCACCTACGTTGCGTGGCCAGCCTTTTCCGCGCGTCTTCTCGAGGCCCTCTCCTCGTCCTTCCGAGCTGCCGCTGTTAGTGAGGTCGAGCTCCTTCGACGACCTGCTTCCTCGCAACTCCTTTCACCGCCAGCATTCTTTGCTCAGCGTCCTGCTGAACGTTGCCCATCATGCCTGATCTCGGCCTCAGCGACCTCAACAGCATTCTGACCATCTTGGGTACGTTTTATGCCAAGAACCAAAGCAGCTGCCAGGGCGGAATTCTCCAGGATCTCAACCCTTGGCACTGCTGATTGCATCGGCAATGCTGACCCTGACCGTCAACTACAGGTCTTTTCATTGTTCTTTACGGAGTCATTTCCGTCAAGTTCAAGAACCAGTGGTACCTGGGTGAAGCCCGTATGTCGTCGCCTCTCCCCGAAGTAGGCTGCCGCTCAGTGCTAACGCGAACAGTGCCGGCCGTTATCATTGGCATTTGCCTGGGCCCTATAGCAGCGAAGTTCATAGTGTCAGAACGATGGGAAATCCCGAACCAGGACAGACGTCGGAAATCACTCTGGTCAGTACTCTTTGGTCTCCCCGTTCGTTGCCATCAAGTACTGACTGCTTTCCTCACAGGGCGTCATGCGAGTGATGATTGGCATTCAGCTGGTCATCGCAGGCTACCAACTGCCCGCTAAATACACCATGGCCCGCTGGAAGGACATGACCCTAATACTAATCCCCGTCATGACAATGATGTGGCTCTGCACCACCGTCTGCGTCCTGGCGACCATTCCCAAGCTGAGCCTGCTCGCCTGCATGGTCGTCGCAGCCTGTGTCACATCGACCGATCCCGTTCTCTCGCAGGCTGTCGCAAAGGGTCCGTTTGCCGACAAGTTTGTCGCTCGTCCCGTTCGTGAGGTCATCTCCGCCGAGGCCGGTGCCAATGACGGATTCGGCTTCCCCTTCTTAATGCTCGCCACCTACCTCATCCGCCATGCCGAGGGCGTCAGCGTCCAATCGATGACGGGTGAGAGTGACGGCGGTCTACACAGGCGTGCCGGCGATGTCGAGCGCCAGGGCGGCGGCGTCAGTGTGGCCATGGGCAACTGGTTCCTCGAGACTCTGCTCTACTATGTGATCATGGGCGCCGTTTACGGTGCTGTAGCCGGAACTCTGACTCGCTTCGCGGTCAAGTTCTCCCTCAAGAGGTGAGCCCGAGTGACCCGTGGCAGCAGAGTGTTTGACTGACAGATTGTCCTGCAGGAAGTGGATCGACAGCGAGAGCTACCTGCTCATCCCCCTCGCCCTCGGATTCCTGATGATCGGCAGCGCTGGCCTCGTCGGCACCAACGACCTGATTGCCTGCTTCGCCGCCGGGAGCGCGCTCAACTGGGATGGCGAGTACCTCGCCGAGACGCTCAAGCGTCACGACGAGGTCAACTCGAGTATCGACGTCATTCTCAACTTTGGCGGCTTCATGTACCTCGGCAGCATCTTCCCCTGGGCCGGCTTTCAGAACGCCGAGACCGGCATCACCTACGGCCGCCTATTTGGTCTGGGATTCCTCGTTCTCCTGTTCCGCCGCATTCCCGCCATCATGATCACCTATAAGCTGATGCCGCACTCGATCCGAAACTGGAAGGAGGCTCTCTTTGTGGGATACTTTGGCCCGATCGGCGTCGGTGCCGCCTTCTACGTCGAGCACACCAAGCACCTGTTCGCCCACCTTGACGAGACGAACGACACGGAAGTGAACGACTTGCTCCGTGCCCTGTCTCCCGTCGTCTACTGGCTCGCACTCTTCTCCATTGTTGTTCACGGCCTGTCGATTCCCATCCTGAACGCGCTTTACGGCTACTTTGGCGTCCAGCCGATCCAGGATGACGCTGTCGAGATGCGCCGCAAGTCGGTCCACGTCGCGGCGCCACCCAACGCCATTGAGGGCGACAAGGAGACCTTTATCGCCTACAACCGTTTCTCCCGTCCCGTGTTCGACAACAATCAGCTTCCCGACTGGCGCGACGAGAACCCCGAGCCCAGCCTCGACGTGGATCTCGAGCGACAAAAGTCGGAAGCGGCGCTCAGCGCGCCGCGCACGCCGCGCACGCCGCGCAACCGCAGCAGGAGCAGGAGCACGATTCGCTTCATGGATCGACGCGGGGCGAACGCGGGCATGGGCATGTAAGCCGCCAAGATGGCGTGCCAACAAACATGGCCTGCCACTGGTTTGGGGCTTCGCTGCGGTCCCTACGCCCGTGCCGATAACTACCATCACAATACAAACACCGGCAGCATGCGGAGAAGGATGCTGGCGGGGACTTCGAGGTCGTTTCGCGACGGCAGCTCTACCACGTACGCGTGGTACTCGAGACTTTTTAGTTGGACGTGGCACTTTTCTCTCGTGTCTTGTTTCATAGATGTGCATGGCCTGGTGCATTGCGAGCTTATTTTTTTCCTGTCTTGAATACAGGGTGCATCTGCATGAATGATTATTGGCAAGCGAGCTTTTCTTTATGTTTGATTCTGGAACAATCTTGATTTGTGTGACCGGCGTGGCGGTGGAGTCTGAGCACGGCATAGATAGAATTTAGATCTCATCAGAATACCGGTCACCTTTTCTGCTACGGAGATGTTTACGCCGTGGGACACTTGGCAGCTGGATGACCAGATGAAGAGATGGCTTCCATGTCAAGTGTGACGTTCGGAATGCGTCTACTTACGTATCAAAGGTTAGAAGGGTGTCAGCCTCTGACGAACAGGCCATTGACGTAGTTGAAGTCTCGGCGATGACTGTCCAAGTTTGTTCTTACGTCTCGAGTTGGCTAAGGGAGTGTGGTAACGTATTGGTTTGCATTGTATCACAAAGTGTGTCAAGACATTTCAGTCTGGGGGGCAGCTTCATCATTGACATCTCTACCCCAAACAAGCATGAATTCGGTACAGTTCCAAGGCCCAGCCCAATATCTAGGCAAGGTCAAGTCGTGGTGTTGAAGTCACGAGTCACGGCCCAATCAACGCAGGCAGACCCCCCTCGCAGACCCTGAACCCCCTTGACCCCCACCAGCGCCACCGCCGCCTCTTCGCCATTGACAGCGCTCGATAACGATAAGATAAAGATTTTTTTCTCCATCGCCCGTCGCCCGTCGCCCATCACAGCCAGATTGTCCGTTCGGCCTTTCCATCCCGCCAGTCCCACCGCCCCGGGTAAAAAAAGAAGGTTTCCTGCGTAGCCTTTCTCGACGAAAAGAAAGACGCCCTCTCCTTTCTTCCCTTTTTCGAACAGAAGCAGACATTGCAGAATGGCTGCGACGAAGCGTCTCCTCGCCGAGAGCGAGGACCACAGCGCCGCCGACGATGCGGCCCCCAGCAAGAAGCAGAAGGTCAAGGACCTGCCCGAGGGCGACGACGAGGCGGCGGCGGCGGCGTTGAAGAAGCAGAGGAAGAAGGAGAAGAAGGCGGCCAAGGCGGCCAAGGAGGGCGGCGGTGAGGACAAGGACGAGAAGAAGAAGCGCAAGGAGGAGAAGCGCGTGAGGAAGAGGCTCAGGGACGAGGCGGAGAAGGCGGCTGGCGCGGGCGAGGATGCCCCGATGGCTGATGTCGACGCCGACGCTGAGACGAAGCCCAAGAAGGAGAAGAAGGACAAGAAAGAAAAGAAAGAAAAGAAGGAGAAGAAGGAGAAGAAAGAAAAGAAAGAGAAGAAGGCCGAGCCACAGAACGGCGCCGCTGTCGCGAGCGCCTCGTACACGCAGTCGGCGGCCCTGACGGCGGTGCCGCAGGCCGACATTGACGCCTACTTGGCCGAGCAGGCGATTGTCATTGGCGACGACAAGTCGACCAACCTGCGCCCCGTTCTCGCCTTTGACCAGCTGCCCGTCACCGACCTCCTCGCCAAGTCGCCGTTTGCCGCCTACACCAAGCCGACGCCCATCCAGGCGGCGTCGTGGCCGTTCACGCTGTCGGGTCGTGACGCCATTGGCGTGGCCGAGACGGGGTCCGGCAAGACGATGGCTTTCGCGCTGCCGCTCGTCGAGTCGATCAGCAAGATGAAGAAGCGGTGCATCAAGGCCGTCGTCGTGTCGCCGACGCGCGAGCTCGCCATGCAGACGCACGAGCAGACGGCGCAGCTGGCGGCGCACCTCGGGCTCAAGAGCGTGTGCGTGTACGGCGGCGCCTCCAGGACGAGCAGCGCGCGCTGCTGCAGCGCGGCGCCGACATCATCGTCGCGACGCCGGGCCGCCTCAAGGACTTCATGTCCGACGGCACCGTCGACCTGTCGCACAGCCGGTTCGCCGTGCTCGACGAGGCCGACCGCATGCTCGACAAGGGCTTCGAGGACGACATCAAGGCCATCCTCGGCGCCATGCCGGCGCGCGAGGCCCGCCAGACGCTCATGTTCACGGCGACGTGGCCCGCGTCGGTGCGCCTGCTCGCCTCGAGCTTCATGGTCGACCCCGTCAAGATCACCATCGGCTCGGGCGGCAAGGAGACGGCGAGCGGCGCCGTCGAGCTGCAGGCCAACACGCGCATCACGCAGCGCGTCGAGGTCGTCGACGGCCGCGACAAGGAGCAGCGCCTGCTGCAGATCCTGCGCCAGTACCAGGCCGGCCAGGGCCGCCGCGACCGCATCCTCGTCTTCTGCCTCTACAAGAAGGAGGCCACGCGCGTCGAGGCCTTCCTGCAGCAGCGCGGCATCCACGTCTGCGGCATCCACGGCGACCTGCGCCAGGACCAGCGCACCCGCAGCCTCGAGGCCTTCAAGTCGGGCGCCACCTCGGTCATGGTCGCCACCGACGTCGCCGCCCGCGGCCTCGACATTCCCGAGGTCAAGCTCGTCGTCAACGTCACCTTCCCGCTGACCATTGAGGACTACGTCCACCGCATCGGCCGCACCGGCCGCGCCGGCAAGACGGGCGAGGCCATTACCCTCTTTACCGTCCAGGACAAGGCCCACTCTGGATCGTATGTCTCTCCCTCTCGACCGTACCCTGTGAACATCTCGCTAACCCGCTCCAGGCTGATCAACATTCTCAAGGGCGCCAACCAGCCCGTCCCCGACGAGCTCTTCAAGTTTGGCACGACCGTCAAGAAGAAGGCCCACGACACCTACGGCGCCTTCTTCAAGGACGTCGACATGTCGAAGAAGGCGACCAAGATTGTATTTGATTAAGCTAAACTGAATGGGGTACTGAATGGGGTATCTTAACCGGGCGCTACATGCAAGGGGAATTCCCATGCGCGGGGCAGACCAGGCACGTCTCTTTTCAGAACGATGGAGCGAAAATGGCAGCGGACACGTCCTTCGTCTATTCTGTCTTCCTTTTCCTGGCCGCTTGGTAGCATTGCAGGAGAAAATCGCGCTCGGCGAATAAACTAGAGGCGTCATGTTAGTTATGAATGTCAATTTTTTCTTTTCGAGTTTTCTTTTCGAGAATCAAGAAGAGAGAGAGAGAGGGAGAGAGAGAGAGAGAGAGAGAACATACACTAGCAGCACGAATGGAACGGCCGCCACGCCCACTTTGACAACGTCCCTGATGCCGCCCGCGCTCTGGGCCGTGACGCCCGTGAGCATCTCGACGAGCCTCGGCGCGACAAAGACGACGACGGCCGTGAGGTTGGCGGGGCCGAGGCGGGCGAGGGAGAAGGGCACGCCGGCGCGGCGAAAGTAGCGACGCACAAAGGCGAGGCTCCAGACGATGCGGCAGGCCATGTTCATGGCGTTGGCGAAGACGAGGCCGCGGGCGCCGAGGCCGAGGACGCGCAGAAAGACGAAGCCGGCGGCGGCAAAGGCCAGCGAGAAGGCGCCCATCCAGGCCGACTGGGCGTGGACCTGGGCCTCGGTGGCGACCGAGGCGACAAAGGCCTCGGCGACGCCGTTGAGGGCCAGGAGCGGGATGTAGTAGCAGTACGTGGCGAGGGCGGCGCCGGCGCCGTCTCGGGCCCAGCGCGGGCCGGCGACGAGGGCGAGGAGCGGCGCCGCGGCGGCGGGCCCGGCTGTGAGGATGAGGGCGCCGACGAGGATGCAGAGGCGCAGCAGCGTGTGCAGGTGTGCGGCAGCGGTGGTGACGGCTTCCTTGGGGGGCTTGCCGCGTGTCATCTTGTCTGCGGCCGGGGACGCCTGTGCGGCCTTTTCGGCAGATGTATCCGAAGACGTCGTTGGCGCCGCCGAGAGGAGCCGGCTGAAGTAGCTGCGGCTGCTCTCCTCGACGGGCTGGAAGACGAGGCGCGCGAGCAGACCGCCGTAGTTGTTGGCCAGAGCGTAGACGCCCTGGGCCTGGGGCGTCGACAGGATGGATACGAGAAAGGTGTCGCCCTGGGTGAGGACGTGCTTGACGAGGCTCTGGGCCATCATGGACGAGGCCAGACGCAGGGTGGGGCGGTAAAAGTACGACAAGACATAGTCGGCGCCTGACCCGTCCTCGGTGGTGAGTGTACGCGGCAGCAGCGAGAAGCTGTTGCCCGTCTCGGCGGTCGAGGCGAGACGGACGCCGGCGCCCAGGTAGACGAGCAGGAGGGCAACGCCATAGGCGAGCTGGCCGAGGGCGAAGGGAAGGACGCCAAGCTGCAAGCCGGACCGGGAGGCAGAAAGCGCGGCGGCAAAGGTGACGATGCACCGCAGGAAGGTGGCGATGGACTCGGCGCTGGCGCGGGTGCCGAACTGGAGACGCGTCTGCATCAGCACGAAGATGGGCTCAGCGAGCAGCTCGATGATGGCGGCGGCACCATAGATGCGGAGGGACAGGACAAAATAAGGCGTCTCGAGGGTGGCCTGCTCCACAGAGGACAGGTAAAGGGCGCCCAAGCCAACCGAGACGAAGCATCCGAGGATGACGGCGAGGTAGCCTAGGTTGACGACGGCCTGGTGGATGGGGGTGTTGGAGCGGGCGCTCGAGGGGCTCTGGCGTTGGATGGCGACGCGCAGGCTCTCGCGGGCGAAGAAGAGGACGGAGAGGTAGTAGACCTCGAGCTGGGCAGACAGGCCGAGGAGCGCAGCGGTCAGATAGCGCAGGAGGAGCTGGTTGGCGAGAAAGGTGAGGGCGCGCGAGGCGATCTGCAGGGTGATGAGCAGCGAAGCGCCATGGACGGCAGCAGACTCAGACTCGGTGCCAGCAGCGGCAGCGGCAGCAGCAGCAGGTGGTGCGTGGGTTGTTGTGCCTGGAGCATCTGCCGGCGATGATGGGGATGCCTCTGGAGACGGCATCATGAAGCCAGTCGCGATAGCATTGGGGAGGCAGCTTTGGACTTTGGAGGGGTTGAGGGCAGGTCGGAGGGCAGGTCCGAGGGCAGGTCTGAGGGCATGTCGTGGAGGGGGATCGTGGCGGGACTGATTTTGAATCGTGGCTCAGATGGTGGCTCAGTTGGTGTCGTGGTCAATGCTGCGCCGTGGATCAGATCTTGAGAAGGAAGTGACGATCCACCCTGGTCCAAGTCGAGGTCAGGACCATCCCAACATCAACATCCGCAGAGGAAGGACCGTCTGAGGAAGGACCATCCATGTCTGGCAGCGGAGCCGGGCGGATGGTAGAGGTACGTATTGATATCGATTAGCGTACCGGCCGGCGACCGTGACAGCAATAGCCCGCGTGCTACCGCGTGCTACCCGCTGCTCCCAAGGAGGCATTCACCACTCATTCTCAGAAAACACTCCATGCATTGTCGCACCAATCCAGCACCCAACAGCACAAACATCTGAACGTGTCGCAGCAATTCTCGGTGGTTGGGAATCAACATGGCAGCGCGGCCTCAACACCTGTTAGTGTCGTCATACTAGCGCCAATGGCCACGATTGATTGGGTCACAGCCTTCGAGGACCGTCCCTCGAGTGCCTGCAGTCGCAGCGCCTGGGGGCCTGTCTTGGGTGTTCGCAGCAATCGCAGGGCCCCTACAGCATGCGGAATCCCGGGGTGCTCCTCCTCAGTCTCGCCCACCCCTGCCCCTGCCCTGTCGTCCTGGCTGTTCCTACCTGTTCCTGATTTCTTCTCCACTCAACCACGACCAGGGCGGGAAGCTACAAGGGAAGGGCTACGTGGTACAAGGAAGCCACTCACCCACCTTCCTGCTCAGCCAGCGCCGACTCATCTCACCACCACCACGACCTCTGGCGTCTTTGGCCCCCCCCCCCCTTCCCCTCCCCTCTCTTCTTCATACCTCGACACTCTTAGCCTCAACCTCATTTCTCTCTCTTTCCTGCCGCTCTGCTAGTGCCCACCCCTCACTCATCTACATCTTCATTTTCAGAATTTTCACTTGACCCTGAGTCTTAGTCGACGTGCCATAGTTCAGCTCAGATCACCTGTCATCACGGCATCTCCACTCCTAATCTTGACAAAGTCCGGCGTCCCTGAACAATCCCTGTCACCTGCATCGTACTTGCACATGGTACTGTGAGGACCCGACAAGCACCTCGACCCAACCTCCACGCTCGGGCGCGTCAAATCTTCTTCACCGACACAACAACAAATCCACAACCCACTCTTCGACGGGGAGCCACCAGCCAAGCAGCAGTCGGCAAGGGGAAAAAAAGGTTGTCTGCAAAAGCTTCCCCTTATCGGATATATCCAGCGTGGCCGGCACGAGCGAAAGTGACGAGAGAAGACTCGGAGAGCTCACAGCAATGCCACACCCGACGAGACCACCTGCTGTTCCTCGACCCTGAAGAACCCCGCTGCTCATGGCTCTGACGCCTGACCCTCGCGGCGATGCCTTGGCCGGCCTCATGCCGCCGACGTCACCCCATGCCCACCAGGATCCCGCCGCCTCGCTGCGCTGCTGCTGTGGCCACGACGATTGCGCCTACCTCAAGCACAGCTGCCATGTCCTCGATACCGTCGAGCAGGACGTCCATACCGCCGCCAAACTCGGTCAGGTTAGTTTGCTCGCGCTCTCCTCCCCCCCCTCTATCTCTATGCCTTCTGCGAACCATCGCGTCCCGCCACACCATCCTGGCCAAGACCAAGCACATTCCAAGGCCACATCCATGCGCCCGCGTCTTTCCTTTGTTTGCCTCGACCGCGGTCCCAGTATCACCGACTCCGCGCATTCCTCGAGTCGTTCATCTCGAGTCATCTGGAATGTTTCCTTTTTTCTTCCCATCTCTTTCTTCTAGCCCGGCACGCCCATCACCTCTCTTCCTTCCCGCCCCCTTGGTTTGGTCTCGCATTGGCGCCTGTCCGTGTCTCTCTATACCGCCCTCACCTCACCATGTTGATATTGGATGCCGCTCGCTGGACATGTCGCTGACCTTCTCCCTCCAGGCGCTCCTCGCCCGTCATGAGGCCTACATGGCCGACGCCGAGCGCGATCGCCTCGAACTCACCGCACGCATAGAGCAGCTCGAGACGGACAAGAGGGAACTCCAAGCCGACAACGCCAGGACTGTCGAAGAGAACCGTGCCTTGCTCGACCAGCTCGAGACTCTCAACAACTCGGTCAACAGCTCCGACACGCGCATTCAGAGCCTCGAGGCCACCCTGCTCTCCTCTCAACAGGCCGTCCGCCGTCTCGAAGGCGCTGCTGTCCGAGCAGCCGAGCTGGAACGCCACGTCGCCCTGCTCGAGCGCGAACAGATGCAGCTGCAAAACACCCTCATCAGCACCGAATCAGAGTCTCGCTCCGCCTTGAACCGATGGAAAAAGGCGGAAAGGGGCATCACGGAGCTGCAAGAGCAGCTGGAACGCATGGAAAAGGAAACCAAGGACGAGCGAGAGCGCCATGTCGAGGCCATGGGCCGCGTCGAGCGACAGCGCGAGATGGAAAAGGAGCTCAACACGGCAGCCGGCCGGCTCAAGGGTGCTGCTGCGGCCAAGTCGCTCGACAAGGGCAAGCACGGCAGCAGTGTCGTGTCCCACTTTGTTCGCGACCTGCTCCAGGACAATGCCAACTTGCAACTTGGCATGGCTGAACTACGAGAGCTACTGACCAACTCCAACGATGAGATCCAAGCCCTGCGTGACCAACTCATGTTCCACCAACCCGTGGGTGAGGGAGAAAAGGAGGGAGAAAGGAGCACGGCCTCTACGCTCCGCGCCGAGATGGACCCCTCGCAAATGGAGGAGCCAGGCGCGACGACTCGACTTTCTCAAGAACTCCATATTCATCACCACTATCATGTGGCATCCAAAGGCGACAACAAGAAACCCAAGAAGAGGCGAGCCGGCCTCACCCCAGGCATCTTTACACCCCCCAGCGGCGCCTCAACGCCCGTCACGCCCTTCCGAAACCACCCATGGCGGCTCTCGTCCCCCGTCCCGCCAACCACATCAACCCACGGACACCGCGACTCGACCTCGAGCCTCGCCGCACCACCCTCCCACAGATGGTCCATGTTCTCCGAGCAGCAGTCTGACTTTGCAGCCTCGTCGGTACCCAGCTCGCCGCAGTCAACGAGCCATCGGTTCTCCATGTTTGACAAGTTCCCCGACTCGGACTTGCCCGCATCGCCCACAACTAGCGTGGACCCCATGTCCCCGACGATGAGAGCGACACATCTCAAGCGCCCGTCCGAAGTGTCGACGAGGAGTATCTCGATGCCAGCAAAACTCATGATCGCACCTCCCGCCCCGACGCTCGAGGTCACTCAACACCACTTGGGCCCAGAGCCTATTCGTGAGGAGGTTCACGAGGACGACACGGAGATCGAGGAAGTGCCAGAAATCGTCACGACGGAGGAAGAATACAGCTTCTCCACCGACGAGGAGCAGCCACAGCGCCGGCTGCACCGCGTCATATCTCACGAATCCATCATGTCCCTTGCTGGCGGACTCGACATTCACACGCTTAAAGTGCGACCTAGCCAGCTGACGCTGCGCCCTCTTGGTGGTGCTGAGGCTGTCTTCACCGGAGTAACAGCGTCCTCGACCATTTCGCGCGTGACCACCAAACGGAGCACGGCTGTCTTGCGGGACAGTTTGGCCGGTCTGCCAAGCCAGAGGGTGGTATCGACACCAACCCGGAGCCTATCCCCAGCGAGTACACTGAACGAGGGCCAGCGCAACACGGCCAAACCGGGCCGGTGGACGAGCTGGCGGCCATGGGGCAGCGGTGGCGGGGGCGGCGTTGCTAGCAGCAGCAGCAGCAACAGCAACAGCACCCCGAATAACGATCCCGAATCCTCGCCGACGCCTGCGCTCACGCCGACGCCGACGAACAAGAAGGCCGACAAGGAGAGGGATCTCCACCGGGCGTCCGGCATCAACCAGCCCGGCGCGATCCCCGGGTTCCAGGAGTACCTGGCGAGCATCCGCACGCGGGGCACGCCGAGCAAGGTGATGCCCGACGTGGTCGATGTCGAAGCCCTGCGGCAGATTCTCGAAGAGGAGTAGTAGTGGTAGACTGGCGCTTGATGGTTGATGATGGATTTTCTCTGGAGGTTGCATGGCGTCTCATTGCATATTTGCTTTTCTTGCTTTTCCTTTCCCTCTGGAAACTCTCCTCATCAGGAAACAGTCTCGGGAGGAACAAACTATCCTGGCGTTGGTCTTTTTTTCTTCCTTGTTTATATTTCTTTTGAACCGACAGGTCAACAGACCTCTCATGGAAGATACCCCCCCACCGAACGGAGCTGGCGTGTTCTCTTTTGTCTGGATTGCATGGCTCAGAAACGGAGCGATTATCACAAAGGATAGGAGTTTCCGTGTGTATACACCTCCTCTTCCACCACCTATTCCTCTACAACTGCTCTTCATCTTGTTTTTTCCTCTCATGCGCTGCACAGCAGCATAATTTACGGGACCACGAGCGTCATGATTCTCAGTTTGTTCAAGAAAGTTTTGGTTTACAGACCACTTAATTTTCATAGATCATTACAATATTATCCTCATAGATTGTGCAAAACGTCCCGTCACCAAAAACATGGACCTCGCCTCGCTCAGTACGACGTCAGCGCGGGACTGCCCTCGGCGCGGGGCAGAGACCACTTTGTCTCGACAAAGACCTTTTGCATGCTCTCCTCGTGCTTCTCAAACTTGTAGTAGACCTTGTCGAGGTCCTCGAGGCGCACGCGGTGCGAGAGCATCTGGTAGACGTCGAGGGATCCGTCCTGGAGCCGCTCGAGCAGCTCCTTCCAGTACTTGTGCACGGGCGCCTGGCCGTTTCCGATGAGACGCACGCCGCGCTCCATGAGGGAGCCAATGTTGAAGTGGTTCGTGTAGCCGACGTACACGCCCGTGATGCCACAGCGGCCAAAGCTGCGCACCGACTCGATCATCTCGTTGACAATCTCCGACGTGTCCGTCTCGAGGCCGAGCTGAAGCTCGAGCCAGTGGGCCCAGCCCTTGGGGTACTCGCCGGCGACACACTCGAGGGCCACGTCGGGGCCGCGGCCGTCGGTGAGGTCGCGCAGGGCGGTGACGACGGTCGGCTTGTTGGTGATGCCGTGGGACAGCGTTTTGTAGTCGACGAGGTAAAGCTTGTCGGCGTGTGCGGCGGGCCAGCGGGACTTGACAAAGGAGAGACGGGGTTCCGTGTCGACAAAGATGACGCGCTTGGCGCCGTCTTCGAGGGCAAAGACACCGGCCATTTGGCCAATGGGGCCAGCACCGAACACGGCGACGCTGTCGCCCTCGTACACGGCCGTGTCCTTGACAGCGTTGTAAGAGGTGGACAGCACGTCAGAGAGGTAGAGGGCCTTCTCGTCGGGGACATCCTCTGGGATCTCAAGAAGGTTGACGTCGCCAATGGGCACGCGCACGTACTCGGCCTGGCCGCCAGCGAAGCCGCCCGTGAAGTGAGAGTAGCCAAACATGCCTGCCGTCTGGGTTCCGTACATAGCCTTGGCCTGGGAGTTGGAGTTGCACTTCTCGCACTGCGACGAGAGCTTTTGACGGCAGAAGAAACAGTCACCACAGGCAATCTGGAAGGAGGCAACGTAGCGGGCGCCCTTCTTGATGCCCTTCACGGCAGGACCAATCTCGTCGACGATGCCACAGAACTCGTGGCCGAGAATATCGCCCTTGGCAAGCTGGACAACGGAGCCATGGAGGAGATGCAGGTCGGATCCGCAGACGGTGCTGCCGGTGACGCGGAGGATGACGTCGCGGTCCTCAATGATCTTGGGGCGGGCTGCGTCCACAATCTCGACCGTGTTCTTGCCCTGCCACACGAGAGCCTTCATCGTGGCGGACTTGTCGCCCGTCTTTTCGTAATTCGAAATGTCCTGGGCCGTGACCTCATCGCCCTGGTGGCCGATGACCTGCTCGGCCGCATAGGCTGCTTGTGACATGGCCATGTTGAAAGGGTTGTATTTTTGGGGCGTTGAGATGGAAGATGGTATATGTGCTAGTGAGGTATCGTGGGTATATCGGGTATCGCTGAGGCTCAATCGTAGCAAATCAGATGAGTAGTACTGCAACAGTTGTGCAGGAAACACGAAGGAATAGCAGCAGCCGACTCGACAGTTATAGACATGATGCGATCGCAGCGACATGTCCCCCAAGAACTGTTCCTGGAGGGGTCATATTCTGCCGCGACGTCAGAGCTGGCAAATTTGCGGGCACCACGGTCTACAGTCGGCATCTGTGGACTCTCAATGGATACGCCTGCGAGGCGTTGCCCCAGGTTGTGACCGCGTTGTCGCGTCATTCTCGAGATGGGAGATTCCCACAAGAGGACGAAACCCGATGGACGACGTCATGGATCCCACGTGTGCTCCACGGCGATCCGGCGCAGGACGGAGCCACGTCCGGAGCGTTTGGTCCTCTGGTGCAGGGAGGGCATCTCGGCCAACCAGAGGCGGCAAGGCTGAGGTGGGCAGGTGTTGAGGAGGGGCCGTTGAGTGCGCGGCATCTGGGACATGCTCGCCGTTTGGTTCGGGCAAAGTTCGTGATCGTCTTGGGAGGTTGTGCTCTGGATGGGGTCGGCGTTTTGTGGTGACGCGTTATATTTGGGCCTGCTATTCATTCTGGGAGTGTACCGGTTCGATTGAATTAAAAATCGAGGGCCAGAAATCCATCATGTTTGGTGTCGTTGAATCCGGAGAGTAGAAGTTGACGACCGATTGTCACACGGGGCATCGGACTTGTGAAGATGGATTGTCCATTCTCACGATGGATGTGTTCATCGCAGTAAGGCTCTGACGGGATGAGATAGGCAGCATTTTAAGTACATGCAGTTGACAGAAAGGAGAATCCATCTAGCAGATGATCGGTCATCTTATGTCTTCGGACGAAGCCCATTAAGATTGCGCCGATTGCACCTGCCTTGACCTCATTCAGCTTCAACGGGGAAAGTGAAGCCAGGCCAGAAGAGGGTGCCCACGCGGGAAAGAGCCATGCAGCGTGGATAGACAGCGGGGTAGACGCTGACCTAAGCGCTTCCCCCAAATACAGTACAGTACCTGTAACCCCCCTCCAAGCCATGAGGGGCAGCGCGGGGGAAGCCTCCACTCTTGCCCCCTACCCCCCTGTAGCGTACCCCAACGCGGGCGGACCCTGCCTGTTCCTGTCACGGAGGCGGCGCCTGACCTGTGTCGCATCCCAACCTCCGAACCGCCCTTCTCCAACTCGATCCAATATGGCAATCCGGAGCATCAAGCGTCCGCAAAGGACAACAAGACCTTACCGTCTGGGACACGGCCCGGAGGGTCAGGAACACATGATGGCGAAGCTATAACAATGGGGGGTATTTGCTCGTGATTTCAATTTCGCCTGGTGATGTCGAACTTTCCTCCCACCTCTCTCCTCTCTCTCTCTCTCTCTCCACAGCCTGACAATTGCTTTTACCCTGACTCCCCTTCATCTCCCCAGTTTGTTGCAAAGTGAACAGCTCTGTTTGCTGCATCGGCATTCTCGAATCCTCTTCCTCCATAAAATCAGATTGGCAGCTCCCTCCCCGCCATCCTCAACATCATGAAGTTCCAGGCCATCGCCCTGTCCGCTTTCGCCGGCGGCGCCGCAGCGCAGCTCGGCATGGGCCGTCCCCGAGCCCCCACGACCAGGCCAAGGCGACGCTCGTCGAAGACTTCAAGTGGCGCGACCCCTTCACCGAGGCCACCTCGTCGCTCTTCACCCCCGCCTGCGAGGTGACCAAGACCTTCCCCGCCCAACAGTACACCCTGCACCAGCTCTACGACAAGCAGCCCCTGGGCATGTGGTCCTGGGCCGAGGGTCTCAAGGAGGTCTTCAGCGAGCGCGAGTACCCCGGCGGCTTCTCCGGCCTCGACCGCCACGGCTGGGACAGATACATCCTGCTCATGGACTACGCCGACGTGCCACTGCGCGCCAAGCAGTGGATCGAGGCCCAGGCCTCCGGCAAGACGGCAGACCACGGCCTGTTCGCCCTCTTCCAGAAGCCCAAGGACAAGCACCAAAGGTCGACGACCAGGTCGTCGTGCCCGAGGCCGGCCTCGACCGCGCCGACGACGCCTCGCGCGTCGTCCTCTTCGCCCCGGGCGCCCTGTACAAGATTCTTCCCCTTTTCGTCTCCGAGTCGAGCAACTGCGCCGGTGAGTTTCTGGCCTGCCTCCCTGCCGTCCCATCTTTCCTTTCCTCTTGTTGTGACAAACAGCGACTGACATGATCCCAGACGTTCTCGAGGACCTCTCCAAGTACTCGCCCGACGCCGTCGACGGCGGCGTTGTCGCCTGGCCCATCTCCCACTCGCGTCCCAACCTCAGGGAAAAGAAGAGGGACATTGAGATTGTCATCAAGGCCCAAGTCCTCAAGGCCAATGAGCCGGCCGCCAAGGCCGACGCCGACGCTGAGCCTGAGGCCAAGACGGTGACCAAGGAGGAGCTGTGAGTATGGTCGATATACATGTAGTAGAAGACGGAGAGAAACGAGACGGTAGTGGTTTTTTTCTTTCTTCTTTTTTTTTGCGTCTTGGCCACAAGTTAGGCACAAACCGGGTCAGGAATACACCTTGAGGCGTTTGGCAGGTCATGGTAGAAAATGCATTCCCACTTTTCATCTTTTCGCCAATGGACTCGAACCAAGTGCTCGTCGATTTCGTGTTTGCTTGATTTAGTGAAACGCGAGGCCATGGGTGAGGCGTCATGACCATGACATGAAATGAAAGTCGTCTGCGAGCTGCGAGTTCCCCATTTGATTTCCCAACGCAACAAAGTAGTCGGCTGCCGCCTGGGCCTGGGCCTGCTCTCGCGCCTGGCGCTCGAACGCTTCGACCGTATCTTGCGTCGCGGCCATGGCCTGGCGGAAGAGAGCCGACACAATCTCATGCAGCCAGCGAATCTCCTTGTCAGTGGTGCGCGGGACCATCTGGTCGAAAACGGCGACGGCCTTGCGAGTCAGTTCGCAGTCGAGCGTCAGGTGGGGGTGCATCGGCTCGATGAACATCTGGGTCAGTACCATCATGACCGTTGCGAAGCGTGCGCTTGCGCTGATCCTGTTGATTCGAAATAAGGTCAGTCTCTTGCATGCCCGTTGCGCAGCCAAACGGAACGAGGGAGAAGAACACACCAGAAGCCACATTCTGTAAACGGCGCGACGGTGAAGAGCTGAATGAAAGCCCTCGATTGAACCACGCAATTCTCCCACCCAACAGGTGTCTTCCCCTTGCACGATTCAGAAAGGGTGCCGTTGGCGGCGCACGCTGTCATGCTCTGTCGCATCTCCTTGAACCAGCACGTCTCGTCCAGATCAAATGTGTAGATGCCGTGCGCATGCACGAGGCAGAGCATGTACGTGCTGTACAGGTTGACCATGTGCACCGCATTGGTCGGAGACATTGAAGTCGCGACGTTGGCCATCTGGAATTGTTCGGGGATCTGCAGACGCCACTGCTCGAGCATGTGGTTGAGCTGCTCCCGGCGCTGGACGCGATCCTCGGGGGAGGCCTTCTTGGAGCGCGTGCTGTAGAGCAGGTCATAGATCTTGCCCTCGATATGGCTGAGGGCGGTGCGCGATCTGAAGTAGTTGAACTTGATCGTGGAGTCGGTCGAATACATGATCGATACGTTGTCAGCAGGGTCGAGATCGGGAAGCGGCAGGTCAATGTCGGCATCGACTTGGAACGACGGCATCTTTTGGTTCAAGCTGACATCCTAGAAAGGCAAATCAGCCAGCTGCGCCGAGGGGTTGAGGTTAGTGCGCGTCGACTGCGGAACATACCTTGTCGAGGTAGTAGGCTACCCAGAAGATTCGGGCCCTCTGGACAGCTTCATGCTCAGGCAGGCCGTTGGAGCGATCCTGGTCGTGAAGGCCCATGCGATGGGCCAGGCGAATGGTGGTTCCGAGGAGGACAGACGCGGGCTTGGGGTTCTTGGTGCCCAAGAAAAGGAGCGACATGCCCAGCAGGACCTGCAAGCCGACTAGATCTTCCTCCCTTGTCACCAGCTCGTTCACAACGGTCTGGGCGTTCCGCAGGTATGTAGCCGACTTTTCGCCGTCGGTTGCAAAGTCCTTCTCAGACGTGATACACGCACGGTGGGCGATGGCGAGGACAATGTTGATGGCAGCCCATGCGGGCCTCGTGCGATGTATGACGTGGGCGTACCAGTCGGACAGCATGGTCATGAAACTACCCTGATGGAACAGCGGCAAGACGACGTTGAAGCGCGTAAAGTAAATGTTGACGAGAGGCAGCACATCCTCCAACGGCGGCAGCACCATGGGTTCGGGCTGGGCGACCCAGTCACTGGGTGTCGTCGTGTCCGAGCCCGACATGAGGACGGGGCTCTGCCCAGCGGCGGCGACAATGTTGGAGAGCCATTGCGGTTCGGGACTGGGTGTCTCGAACACCTGGGAGGGACTGAAGGGGCCGGCTACTGGTTGCTGAACTGGCGGCGGCTGTGACTCGGCGGGCTGTGACGCGCTCGCTTCGAGAACTTCCTTGAGCTGGTTTTCGATGAGAGCCAGGCGAGCCTCGAGCTCAGACTCGCGGCTTGATACAGAGTTCTGGGCTGGGCGGGGAGGCTTGTCTTTGGCAGCGGCGGTTCTCCGGCGGAGACGTGTTGTCTTACACTCTGCTTTGTACAGCAGGCAGTTGGAGCAGTGCGGCTTGAGCATGTCACACTTGATTTTCTTGGTGAAGCACAAGTCGCAAGCTGTACAGGTGGCTTCGTGTCAGCAAAGAGCCCCCCCAAAAACAAGGCCGAGCCAAGCCAAGCCAAGGGAAAAACAAGCAAGGTCCCTAATAAGGGGAGTGGGAAGGCGAACCTTTGCGACGCTGAGACGTCAATTCCATCTTGTCAGCGGATAATGCCAGCGCAATGCCAGATGACTTTGACTGCCGTTGCGATGGTTTAACTTCTTGGGTGAGATGAAGGAAGAGTTTGGCAGGATGGGCCGGATGAGACTCAAGGCTCAAGGGTCCAGCTGAGGGGCGTGGTCGCATGGGGTGAGACGTGGGCTTGCGGTGTGCCTGCTGACAGCGGTCGAGGTACCTTGGTCAAGTACCGCCCGAGCCAGACCGGAGGTTGTGAGTGCAGGAGCAAACCTTAATTGACCCCAAACGCGAGGTACCTTGCCTTGTGATAAGAGCCCAATTAGCTGGCGATAGCCGTGCCCAGGTACCTAGGTACTAGGTACATGTACAGGAGGCAAGGCCAGCAGGTGGGTGAGTGGGTTGTAGGGCTGATGTTCGATGGTTTCTGGGTGCTGTTAGGGATTCAGGCCCTTGGTTCAGTGGAGGAAGACGCTGAAAGCTGCCTGGGGATGCCTCGCGATGCCTGGGGGATGACAAATAAGGGTTGGTCTGGCAATCTGTCGAATGGGCGACTTGGTTGTTTGCGAAACGCCGTGGAACTCCGCGGCGTTCGCCTGCTCCGTTTTTTTTTCTCTGTAGGCGCAATGTTGGCCCGCAAGCCCGCAAGAGCTTCTTCTGCACAGTTTTTTTTTTCTGGCCCGTGCATAGCGAGACCGACGGACGTCTTTCAACCGAAACTGCCTTTTGTTCTTCGATAACCTTCAATATGCATATTCTTCGCGTCATCATGCTGCCCGGCCCGGCTAGGCGAGCACATGCAAGGGCCGCTCGGACACGGGCACCATAGTAGTCCCTAGTGTGGCAAGCAATCTTCATGCCCCTCCTTAACATTGTAGACAATCCTTATGTGCCGACGACGGGCTTGTGGCACATGGCCTTGCCGGCTTGGAAGATATCCAGAAGTAAGATGTTTTTGGGAAAATTTAGGTTGACCCGTTCTAGGTACGCTGTTGTCACGTCAGCAGCAGAGTGGAAGTCTCTCATAGCCTCACAATTCTCCTCAGAAATGACCGGCCTGTCTTGACCAGACCCTGGCGCACGTGAGGGCTCGGGCTGGCGGCCGCCATCGCCATTGGCGCATTGGGTTTCGCGGATGAGATTGTTGTGAAGTGCCTATCTGCTGGACCTGTACATTATGCCCCCACATGTACTATGTAGCTGAGCATCTCGGCAGAACGTGCGGAGCCTGCTTCGGCAAAAGGGCTCACTGCTTCACAGGAAGTCATGCTGCCAGGACCAACCAAGGACCCCCTTGCATGATATCTTTGGCCATGTCACAGCGCTCTCGCGAGAATGGCCGCGATTCCTGCGACGAAGGGACTTGCCTTGGGGGCCAGCAGCCGTCAACTGTCTGTTAGTGTCAGGAACGACGCTCGCTGTTACGCCTCTTCCGGCTCCTTGGCAGGTGCCAATCTCGGCGTACCTACTGCCGCTACAGCAACAGTGGCCGACTGCACCTGCTGCACGGTATCGTCATCGTCGTCCAACAGGGCCAAAATCCATCACCACCACCACCACCATCACCGCCATACTTCCCTGCCAACCTGATTCAGGGACCTCGCGAGCAACATCTCTTGCACTGGCACACTGCCTCATGGCTTCTCCCCCGCATGTTCTGACGCCTGCCCCTAGGCTTCCCGTCCAAGACGACACGCCAACAAAGGTAGGCCCACCCGTCACGTCGATCTCTTTTGGCTCAATCGACGTTCTGGCCCTTCAACCTCACCATCGGTCATCGAACGCCTGGCTGGTCTCGACTGCTGCGGCGTTGCGTCCAAACCTGAATTCATTCCAGCCGCCTCCTACGCAGACCGCATCATGATCTCGCCCTGCATGTACGTTCGTGGTGCGAAGAGGCCAACCGAGCGGCGCAGCAAACGCAGAGAAAGTAAAGATGCGCATAGTGTCCCCGGTTGTGCAGGATCCTTGGCCCCCAAGAGAGCAGAAAACTAACTGGTGATGTTGCGTTCCATCCCCACCCGACCCCTACCTCAACCCGTTCGAAGCGCAGTTCGTGCCCCTCATACGACGATTTCAGTGTCGGTGCAGGATACGTACCCAAGCGATCGACACCGGCGCGAGCAGCGCTGCGGGCTGTGAGTCCAGATTCTTGCCCTGGTCGAGGAGGGCAGCAGGAGGGGTTGCCGAACATCAACGTACGAGTATAAGCACCTCTGAACCGTCGTCATAGCCCATGAAATAGCTGCCCACAGCTCAAAGGACCCCTCCTCAAGTCCTCGTTGCCATCCCCCTCTCTCTCGTCTCGATCGCTTTTCCGAATGCTGTGTAGCCATTTCTGTCTGACGCGTTTCTCCTGCTGAAAGCTCTCGGACAACATTGGCCATGGGGCTCATATCAGTCGCTCGCCCGCTGCTGCTTGTCTTCCTATTATTCCTTGCGGGCACGGCATGGGCGCAAAACGACGACGACGACGACTCGAGAAGCCAGGCCAAGAACATCACCTGCTACGGCGTCGGCGGGAAGTCCTACGGTGACAACTACAAATGTCCTGGCTCGAACGCCTGCTGCGGCTCCGTCGACCTGTGCCTGCCCAACAGGCTGTGCAAGAGCGTCGGCATGTCAGACGATATTTTCATCCGCGGACCCTGCTCGATCAACCCGTACGACGAAGAAGAGTGCGCGCAGATCTGCCTGTACAGTGGGTTTCTTCCCGGGTTTCTCGGACGAGGGGCTGAATCGGAGGCTAACCTCCTCTCCTCTTGCAGGCGAAAACACAGGCAACGGTCGCTTTCCTCAAGTCACAATCTGCAAAGACGGTAGTTACTGCTGTAACAATGATCCTCAGTGCTGCGCACGCGGACGCGGCACCTTCCTCGACGCACGAGGGAAGGTCATTGACAACCCTACCGCGAGCTCGTCCTCATCTGCCTCATCGTCGGCAACCAGCAGCGCATCAACTTCGTCCGCAACGGCGGCTGCGGCTTCGACGACGGCGAGTGAACCACCCACCAGTGAGACACCTGCCGATCCAGGCTCCGGCAATGGTTCCAGCTCCGGCTCAGGCTCCGGCGACGGTCTAGGCTTGAAGGTCGGGCTCGGCCTCGGCATTCCGCTCGCAGCCATCGTCGTGGCCCTCGGCGTCTGGTTCCTTGTGCGCAGGAGGAAGCGGGCCGTCGAGCCCGTCGAGGTCAGCGAGGCCGGCCAGTATTATGCCAAGGGAAGCAGCCCGCCGCAGAGCACCTTTGTGGACTCACAGACGCCGACGCCGCGGGCCAGCCCGCTCAGCGCACAGTATCAGGTCTCGGAGATGGATGCGAAGCCGAAACAGGTGCACGAGCTCGAGGGCACGTCGACGCGTGATCGGGGCACGGCCGAGCTACATTGAGGCTTGGGGGGGGATTTAGTCTGAGGAGGTTTTGTCTTTTTCAAGATACCAGCTGTTCAAGCACGATGACGCCGTTTTGTTGCATCTGCAGTGTTTCTGTCCTGACTAGTCAAGCCTCATGCATGTGGCCCGACGATATATGTGCATGTCGGCAGATTTTCTCAATGGACCATGACTCCAATGGATGATTCTTGTCGCGACCAAGAAAAGTCCCCCTCTGACCCCCACGGCAGCGCAACGACGGTGCGTTGAGAATACAACACGTCACCCCAAGATCTTCGTTTTATTTTCGCCTACTGGCACCGCAGGATACAAACGTCCAGCGTCAAGGCGTCAACGGTCGATGGCATCAGGGTACCCGGGTACAGATGATCAAGAAACGTGCTTCAGAAGGCATATAAATGCCCAGCGTCATGGCTTGTCCATAGCAAGCCGCCTAAGGCGTGACTTGGCCAATGAGAAAGGGCGTGCTGGACCAGTAGGGTAAAAGTACGCTGGGCAGACGATTTAAATAAGAATGTGAGCTGCGAAGCTAGGGTCCCCTCCTTCCCGATACGAGGCGTCGATGGGTGGCTGGCTGGCTGGCTGGCTAGTGGTACGCACAAGTGCTGCTTTGACTTTGGGGGACATGTGCCCTCACGGCGGCCAAGAGCAACGCAAAGTCTTGTGCGTGAGACGTGGTGTTATCAAGACAGGACCGAGAGACAGGACAGGTACGCCTTCGTATTGACAGAGATGCGATTGATCCTCTGCCCTATCTTCATTCTTTAATGATATTAGTTTTGCTGAACATGCTTTCTTCCCCTTCTACCTGCATAGTCAACCAATGAAGGCACAAGGTCTCGAACATCAGCGAACACTACGTTCAGGCATCTATAGGCCTCTACTCGTCAAAAGTCGTTCTACCAATCATCAAAACACCTCAAGCGACAAGCATGCAGTCTATCAGTCTACGTAGCCAAGAGACGCCGCCACATCCAGACCAAACACTGGTCTATCAAGACCCTACGCGGTGCTTCCCGCCCGTCGCCTTGCCCAGAATCTCATCGACCTCGACGCGGTGCTTGGAAAAGTTGTCCACCAGGTCATCCCACATCTTGGGATCGTGCTCGTGGAGGTTCGTGCTCTTCCACGCATAGTCCGTAATCGTCAGGGCGCGGCAGCTCTCAAACATGAAGGCAACGGCGCCCTCGGAGATGCGCATGACGGGCGGGTCCTCGCGGGACGCGGCGGCAAACTGTTCGTAGGCCACGCCGTGGGGCACGAAACCGCACTCGAACGAGACGCTGCCGGGGCGGAAGGCGTCGGAGCGGCCGTCGTAGGCGCCGTAGAGCAGGCCCATAAGCTCCGAGGCGGCATTGCGGTGGTAGTAGGGCGGGCGGTAGGTGTGCGAGGCGACGTCCCAGCGAGGCGAGAAGATGAGAAAGTCGGCGAGTGGCGCGGCTGGATCGCGCGACTTCGCCGTCAGCACGCAGAAGACGGACGGGTCAATGTGGTCGACCGAGATGGAGCCGACGTTGACAAACTTGGTGAGGTCGTATTTGTACGGCACGTAGTTCCCGTGCCAGGCGATGACGTCAAAGGGGCAGTGACGCTGTGCGCTCTGGAAGAACCGGCCACCCAGCTTGTAGACAATGTTCCACGGGTCGTCGTTCGTCACCTCGTACGCGGCGACGGGGTGGAGAAAGTCGCGAGCGTTGGCGAGCCCGTTTGCGCCGAGGGGCCCCAGCTCGGGCAGCTCAAAGTTGGGGCCCCAGATCTCGAGGATGTAGCCCCGCGTAGGTCCCTCGACGTTCACCTTGAAGCGCTGGCCGCGCTGGATGACGCAGATTTCACCGGGCTGGACGTAGAGGAAGCCAAACTCGGTCTGGATGTCGAGCGCGCCTTGCTGCGGAACGATGAGAAAGTCGCCGTCCGAGTTGGCAAACGCCCTCTTCTTCATGCTTGTGTTGCAGAGATAGACGTGGGTCGCCAGGCCCTCCCGCAGCGTGGGATCGCCAGACCCCGCAAGTGTCTTGAGGCCGTCGATAAAGTCCACATCTTGATCGGTTGGGATGTCAAAGGGGCTCCACGCCAGCTGAGTGGGAGAAACATGTACGCGGGGGTTGATGGGAAGAAAGTTTGATTCGACGTCTTCTCGGTTTGGAAGATCCGTCTGCGAGGGGCCACAACCATGTTACTACTCGCGGCTCAGGAATTTCAAGTTCAGATTGGCACAGGAGCACAACTCACGAATCCTTGGTGGGCGACAGCAGGACGCGAGCGATAGAGCCACGCCTTCTTGTTGACATGGCGTGGGGCGACGAATGCAGACGCAGTCATCTGCTCCGCGTAGAGCCCAAAGCGTATGGACCTCGGACTGTTCTGGCCCTTGGGGATCACACCGGGCACCGCTTCTGACTCGAAGCTGTTGTTGAAGCCAGACATGTACTTGTATGGGTCGTTGCGTCGGGTCTCGAAACTGGGGATGGACCCATCCTTCTGGGTCTCTGCCCAGTGAAAGATGTTCTGGTAGTCCTCTGTGGAAGCCATGATGCGTGTTTGTGACGATGACGTTGATGGTGTTGAGCGACGAGGCACACGATGAAGTGGTTTTTCTGAAAGGCGGCAACCTGCTGGTCGTATATTGTGGCAGACCAAGAAAGAGGCGGGACAAGGAAGAGGGCACACTATATCATCCGGACGGTGTACAGCAAAAGCTCAGCCAGGACTAAAAGCCCAGCCAGGACTAAAAGCCCAGCCAGGACTAAAAGCCCAGCCAGGACTAAAAGCCCAGCCAGGACTAAAAGCCCAGCCAGAACTATATATCTGGATGGTCTGAGAGCGGTTCCCCATCTTGTTCGCGGGGCTCGGATGACGGATGACACGGTCGCGGAGATGGCGAGGAGACGTGGGGGGTGGGGGAAAGAACTCGGCGTCGATGAGGGGGCGCATGAACAGAAAGGACCGCCGATCACGACCGGAATACCACGTTGGCTTGAGGAGGACAAGCCATGGCTCGGTGTTCGGGGCCTGCTAGCGTACTGCCTAGCATTTCGATCCCATCGCCTCGGATGGCGGAGCGCGCTGCCAGGTAGTATCGTGAGGTCATGTTCGGCGGTGCATAGTGAGCTCCAAGCGTGTCCAACATCGGCAGTTGGCTGCAGAGCGGTCGGCGCAGAGCACCCAGCGACTCGGTAGATGATTTCGGGGGTGCCTGAAACGTACTACTATGTATGTAGGTGGGCGGGCAGGTAAGTATCCGACGTGCCTTGGCCAGCTTATCAGATGGTCAGTCAGATCAGAGTCGTCCGGAAGGGTCATGGAGTATTCTCGGCAAGATGGCCGACAACGTGCCATCGACCAGTCCCATGGGAACCGATCGCATCAAGTCGGAATCACGGGCACGTCAGCCACTGCGAAGAAGAATGCCAATCCCAACAATCGAATGGACAAAGTCAAAATAGCGTTCGCCAGGGGACAATGACTCGCGTCCGCTCTCCAGGTGACATGCCCTCACGACAATATCAGTCGCTTGGCCGAGAGGGTGACGCGGCGAGGACGAGATGCGGCATGGTGCAGGTTGTGGGGCAGGATATATAGCTGGCTGCCGACCTACCTGACCCAAGGTAAGGTAGGCAGGTGCCGTGTGCTGTAACGCCTGCTGCTTGGATCAGGCCTGCTCGCTGTCTCTCACCGCTGTTGTGTCCTCGCATTTTGTCAGGTACGGTCATATGCACCACAACAGTTGAGCTCGAGACCTGACACATGGCAGGAGGAGTACCATGTAAAATAGGCAGAAATCGGGCAAGACAAAGGTGACGCCGAACTATCTATCCACATGTACCTGATGCGTAAAGTAGCTAAAGGTCAGTCAGGGAGGTGCCCGCCTGCCCGCCTCCCTGCTACATAGTACCCATCTTGCCATTAGCTGTGGGCTGTGATCTGTCAGCTACCTCTGGTGTCTCGCCAGGAAGGTGGGAGTGAGCTGTGAAGCTAGAACCATCTGCTGTCGGCGCTAGGCACCGAACCGAGCCAATGAGATGGCTAGCATTTCTAATTTCGAGGCAGGCTCTATCTTATCGCGACGCGATGAACTGGCAATGGCGTCACTCAAGTTCCGCGCCTGCAGATGTTGACGGGTCATGGACATCGTCAACTGTGAGGGGAGGTGAGATGGGCAGGTAGTACCCAGGGCCAGGCTGCCAGGAAGCGGGCTGTCACTGGGAGGAAGGGACGAAGGGAAGTGTTTGACTGAGCATGGACAGCATGGTTCGATTGAGAATGAGAGCGCTCTTGCCTCTAAGTAAGGTACCTTACCTTACGTGGCAAGCTGCCGAACCGAACAAACCCCTACATACTTCGAAACGCAAACTGCCGTTTACTGTTGCCTTTGTCTCCATTGGTACTTCGTCACTACCCAAGCCCCCATCGACTCGTCACCTCTGCACCTCTGCACCGCTGCACCTCTGCACCTCTGCTGTTTCGTCCCCTGCGATCCAGTTGACCCTGGCCTGCTACTGCTTTGCTTCGAAGCTTCCCATCATCCCATAACCCCCTCCCTCTTCTCCCCCCTCCATCCTCCATTCTCCCCCCCCCCCTCCCACCAAAGCTTCCCTTCATGCAATCATCCAGACTCCGACTCTTCCTTCGTCCCAACACCTTTCACCACTTCGTCCCACGCCAGCAGCCGCTACAACATCGCACATTCACAACCGCCCTGCGCACCATGGCGGCCACAGAGTACAAGCTCAAGTCCGTCTCCTCTCTCGACCTTCGCCCCGGCGAGAAGCATGAGGTTGAGGTTGAGGGTATCGAGGGCGGTAAGGTCCTGCTCGTCAACGCCGGCGGCAAGATCCAGGCCGTCGGCTCCAAGTGCACCCACTACGGCGCGCCCCTCGTCAAGGGTGTCCTGACCACCAACGGACGCCTGACCTGCCCGTGGCACGGTGGTGAGCAGCCTTCCTCCCTCGGCCTCTTCTGCCGCCCTTCGGAACAGGCACAACCCGCAGAGTGACTGACCGTGTGACCTCTAGCCTGCTTCAACGCGAAAACAGGCGATGTCGAGGACGCCCCGGCCCTCGACGCGCTGCCCGTCTTCAACGTCACCGAACGTGACGGCGCCGTCTACCTGACCGGCGAGGAGGCTGCCATCAAAGGCAGCCGTCGCAAGCCAAACTTCAAGTGCCGTTCTGCCGCCGGCGCTGGCACCGACAACAAGGTTGTCATTGTTGGCGGTGGCTCTGGTGCGCTCGGCGCCGTCGAGGGCCTGCGCAACGGCGGCTTCGACGGTCCCATCACCATCATCTCCAAGGAGGGCTACCTGCCCATCGACCGGCCCAAGCTGTCCAAGGCCCTGCTGACCGATCCCGAGAAGCTGCAGTGGCGCGACGCCGCTTGGTACGAGAGCGGTTCCGTCGAGATTGTCAACGACGAGGTGACCGACGTTGACTTTTCCGGCCGCACGGTTACCACCAAGAACGGAGGAAAGCACGCTTACGGAAAGCTTGTGCTCGCCACGGGCGGCACGCCGAGGAACCTGCCGCTGCAGGGCTTCAAGGTTCTCGAGAACATCTTTACGCTGCGCACCATCCACGACACGAAAAAGATCACGGCGGCCATTGGCGACAAGGGCAAGAAGATTGTCATTGTTGGCTCGTCCTTCATCGGCATGGAAGTCGCCAACGCCACAGCCAAGGACAACACCGTCACCGTCATCGGCATGGAGAAGGTGCCTCTTGAGAGAGTCCTCGGCGAGAAGGTTGGCGCTGGCCTGCAAAAGGGTCTCGAGGGCAACGGCGTCAAGTTCTACATGTCGGCCGGTGTCGACAAGGCCGAGCCCTCGTCATCCGACCCCTCCAAGGTCGGTTCTGTTCACCTCAAGGACGGCACAAAGCTCGAGGCAGATCTCGTCATTCTCGGCGTCGGCGTCGCGCCCGCCACGGAATTCCTGCAAGACAACAAGGTCCTCCGCCTCGAGAAGGACGGCTCCATCCAGACGGACGAGCACTACTCCGTCACGGGCCTCAAGGATGTCTACGCCGTCGGCGATATTGCGACCTTCCCCTACCACGGCCCGGGCGGAGAGGGCAAGTACACGCGCATCGAGCATTGGGACGTCGCTCAGAACGCCGGTCGCACGGTTGCCAGCCACATCATCAGCGCCTCGGTCAAGCAGGAGGTTTCGATCCCCGTCTTCTGGTCGGCCCTGACGGCGCAGCTGCGATACTGCGGCAACACGGCCGGCGGTTGGGACGACGTGGTCATCCAGGGCAACGTCGAGGAGAACTCGTTTGCCGCCTACTACTGCAAGGGCGACACGGTCGTCGCCATGGCTTCCATGGGCCAGGACCCTGCCATGGTACAGTCTGCTGAGCTGATGCGCCTTGGCAAGATGCCCAGCAAGGCCGAGTTTGAGAAGGGTCTAGATGTGCGTACCGTCGGGCCGCTGGAAGCATAAAGCGATGCTCCATTGTGTAGTTTTCGTATAATGATAATATTCGCAATGTATTCGCCAGCGCGTTTTGAAGTGAAAAGTCAGGAGCAACAGCTCTCTGCATAGCTGCAACCCTTGGTGCATTGTGCTTTTATGGTGATGCTTTGCCCCCCTTACTCATCCCCGCCGCGCACTACTTGCACGCCAACGTCGTCGACATCCGGCGGCGGAGACACGCTGTGGCGGCGCTCGAGCGTGTCGAGAACCGCGCGGCAGTGCCTCTCCTCCCACAGGAACGACCGCAGCGTAGTCCGCAGGTCCCGCCGACCAGCCTCGGTCAGCGTGCCCCCGGGCGTCGTGTCCCGCAGCGCCGTCTGGAACATGGCGGCGAACCACTGTGCGTTCTCGCTCCCGGCGGCGGCGTCGCCGCCGTCAACGCCGCCCGACCCGACGAGGCCCACAAAGGCCAGCCACAGCGAGAGGGCGCCGCGGCCGACGCCGGCGGCCGGCGGCTCGTCGAGGTCCGCCAGCAGCGCGCGCAGGCGGCAGCAGAGGATGGTCAGGAGCTGGCTCGTCGGCGGGACGTCGCGCAGGGCGACGTAGAGGAAGATGTGGGCGCCCAGGACGAGGGCGCGGACCCTCTTGTCGGCGGCGGACGACGACGACAGCT
Organism: Verticillium longisporum; assembly: GCA_019188255.1. Classification (NCBI taxonomy): domain Eukaryota; kingdom Fungi; phylum Ascomycota; class Sordariomycetes; order Glomerellales; family Plectosphaerellaceae; genus Verticillium; species Verticillium longisporum. Next base: position 1,275,728 of record JAETXT010000007.1, read on the forward strand.
GGGGGTCGGCGCCCCCGCCGTAGAGAAAGCTGAGGATGCAGCTGTCCGCCGTGCCCATGAGGATGCGGATGCCGTCGGCGGCGACGCTGTCGCTTGTCTGCGCGCAGATGGCCTGTCGGAGCAGCGTGAGGATCGTGTGGACGCACGCGGCCGTTGCCGAGCCGTTGGCCTCCTCGATGCCGAGGTCGGACAGGGGCGGGACGACGGCTTGGTGGAGGATGGGCGCCGGGAGGACGACCTGGTCGAGGGTGTGGAAGGTCGGGAAGAAGGGGATGCGTCCGAGGCCCGAGGCTACCTGGACGTCGACCCTGGGTGTGGTCAGTGGGGTTCAACGAGTGCGCCTGCTTTTCCTTTTTTTCTTTCTTGTTTCTGCTCACCAGTTGATGCAACGGCAGAGGATGTAGTCGTGCCGAATGGTGTCTGGGCCGCCGCTTTCCTGGACCATGTCGTACAGGCCCCTCAGATGAATGTCTGCTGCTGCAAATTCGCCCTGGAAAGCCTGGGGCAGGTGATGAGTCGAGGCCGAGAGAAGGGCTCTGGGTCAGGAAGACGTACCTCGACGTTGGCGAGAGTAGCGACGGCGGCCAGGACCGACGTGTCTCGGCTTGCCACTCGCGAAGACGCCGTCGTCTGGAGGCGGCTGCTGATGGCTCGCATGGCCTCTCCCTTTTGGCGGTAGCCCTCAATCTGGAGCCTGGCGTCGAGGGAGGGGAGACTGGCGGTCCAGAAACCCGCGGCCAAGGCGAGCGTCGCACGCATGACGAGCTCGCTCTGCATGGCGTAGGGGAACCATGGCCGCTGCTTGTCCACTGTCGTCAGGTTCAGACTGAAGCCGTTGACGACTGAGGGTCCCGGAAGATGCACCGTCAGCCTCACACACCGAGTACACCAAGACAGACATTCGGGCTCCAACGTACAATACTTGGCAAGAGAGTCAATCGTCGGGCTGCTCGGAATCGGCAGGCTGTTGAAGGGATCCATGACGTGGGCCTTCAGCCGCGGGACCGACTTGGAGGGAGTCATCTGACCCCTTGATGCGTTGCTGCTCTTGGCACGGTCATTCTAGAGCGTTTCCATCAGTCTTTTCTGAGGACGTTTACTACCCAGGCTCTCGTAGACAAGCGCTCATACCTTGAACCAGGCAGTCCAGTCTGGCTGCTGGTAAGCCCGCGTGCCCGCTTTCCGCAGAGCCTCGGCCCCAGACTGGGGGCCCGCGAGTCGAAAGCGTCCGCGGAGGTTGGCCCTGCGGCTCGCGGCGTCCTGGGCCAGACGGGTCGTCTTGTCGGTTTCCGAGCGGGCCTGGGCGCCTCGCTGCAGGCCCTGCTTGATGGCATGGCTTCGCGCCTCCTTGTCGGCGGGTTGGAGCTTGCCGCCCGACGTGTCCGAGGCGATGAATCTGAACTCAGGCATCCTAGAAGACGCTCATGGCCGGGGGTCGCCACGGGCGGTGGGTTCTTCGGAGTGGTGGCTGGTCAAAGGCTGGCATTCTTCTGTTCCGTCTCCAGCGGATGTGAGGCTCGGCCAGCGCGTGTGCAGTTTCCTGTCTTTCCAAGAAGTGTTTTCTCAGAGAGAAGTGTCTTCCCAGAGAGAAGTGTCTTCCCAGAGAGAAGTGTCTTCCCAAAAAGAGACGTCGCCGAAGCTTCCAGTGTCGGATAGACAGACGGCACGTATGTGGCTTGCGGATGCTGAGGGATATCTACATCAACCTCGACGTGGGTGATCCGCACGGGAGCGATTCATGGGGCCGAAAGCTAAAATCGGAGCGGCCGATGAAGGGTGGCTTTCGAGGAGGCGCGTGGCTGAAATGGTGTCAACCGTGTCCAACGGCGATAACGGTCGTCTTGGCGCCTTCGTCTTGGCGCCTTCGTCTGGTTTGTTCGAGCAAAACGCAGGTGAAGTGGGGAATCCCGGCATGGCCTTGGAAGTCACTCATAAAGATGAGCTCACATCGAACAGTTAAACCATACTCTAGATTGGCCAAAAATATGAAGCACTGCTTGGTCTCTAATTGTATCTCCGATTATTCAGAGCGTAGAATTTCAGAGCATTTACTCCAGAAAAGTGGTGTTGAGAGGGTTCTGAAGCTAGGGTCTGTCACCAAGATACCTCTGTAAGGCGAGTTCGGAGTGTGGCTTAATCTGTCACCTCTTGCTTAGGTAAGAAACACGTGATGCCGTTGCTCGTGCTCGCTCCTGCTCCTTGCTCCGAAACTCAGCCCCGACGCCCTCCCCCCTCACCGGTCCTTCGCCGAGATATACCATCTCTGCGTCATGTCGTCGTCGTGGACTTGGCCTTCTCCCCGCTGCAGCGAATACATTGCAGAGACGCCAACACATCCATCTGGGCAAGACAAATCGGCTGGCCGTTTGCTCACACCCCCGACAGCCGACAATCCACACCATCTGATCTGACTCTGCCCCAAACCACAACCCTCCTTGCCTCCCTCCTGATCGCCGAACGACGCCCCAGCGTCGCCGAACTGCACGTCTGCCCGCCATCTTCCTTTACAGCACCCCCGCAACCGTCACACGTATAGGGTGGCCTAGTACCCTCAACAAGGCAGACACATTCACCCCCAAACCCCGTACAACCACAAGACGGGCCCAGCAGATCTGCCCACGGCGATCGAGCCCCACGGCCGTACCACCGGCCAACCTCTCACCCCCTTCTCTCTCACTCCCTTCCCTCTCGATCGCCTGTGCCTTTGCCCCCCAGGAGCAGCAGCGTCCCGTGACGGTGATACGAGCCCACAGTGTCACCGATGCGGCACCAAGGCGATGATGCGGCACCTCATTGGCAACAACAGACGAGGCGCCCAACGCCAGGGGACCGGTTTGCCCGTTCTGGGGGGTTACACGATCTCGTCCGACGACAGGACGCTGCTGTTCTGGCCCCGTGGTCCGTCGCACATGACATGTTGTCGACCACGTCCATTCGCATGCCCGTGGCGTTTTGACACTCGGGGGGGGGAAGCCTTGGATTCTAGGGACCCCGCCTCTCGCCCATTGATCAAACCCTCGCACGACAAGAGCCCTTTCAAGACGTGCCAGTCTATTGTTCCGTGCAACGAAAATCATACGAAACGACATGTACAGATGATT